>OZ035876.1:2724866-4002202 GCA_964034865.1 Eristalis intricaria
TTTTTGTCCCCTGTCTGTGAATACGTGTGAGCTCTTGAGAACAGCTGTGGAGACAGCTGATACCCTTCCCCACTTTAGTAATGGGGTGAATTAGAGTTCTTATTTGAAAATTCGCTCGTTATTTGAACGTTTTTTCAAATTTCGGTGTTCAATTTTCAACACAGTATGGAGGGGTAAACGAACGAACAAAGCTTATGTTCATGAAGTCGATTCATTAAAACTTTGAGCAATTTACAATCTGAAATACTTGGACATAATTAATGAATGCACAACATAGTGTGAATTTTTTCATATGAATAAAAATTAATAATACATTCACACGGTCAGTTAACCAATAATAAAAATATTATTGAAGCGTGAATCACAAATAAGATGTTTTGACAAACATTTTTTAGCATTAGTAAAAGTTGCAATATCTTGCCATTGTTCTTTTCAAATAGTTTAAATTTAATTCATGAGTTTTTCAGAATTCATGATTTAAGCGTATAAAGCGGGCTTCATTTTTTGAGTTAATTTGTCAAGTATGGTTTATGAATAGGCTTTATATACACTTAAGAATTAATCTTAGGTCAAATAGTTTCAGTTAAATGGACATTGCAATACATTTTTATTCACGAAAGTCCATAATAACAATGCAAGAAAATTCTCTTAAAAATATGAGTCAACTTTTGAACACCCTCCGAAAAACATACCCATGTACGTTACATGGAAAGTACATGGATTCCCACTAAATTCATGAATCTGCCGCTTTTTCCCACAAAATTCACGAATCGGCCGCCATATTGTGGTGAATTGACGAGCGTTGTAAATGTATAAGTGAAATACAAGGGATTACCACTACATCTTCGTTGTGGGCTAGGGGTAAAAATGGCCGAAGTTGGATATCTCTATCATCCATTATCTCTGGTCCTGATCTCAATCCAATTGAGAACTTATGGCAACACTTCAAAAAAATTGGAAACTTCAATTCGCTCCGTGAGGAAACAAAAATAACAAAAAAAGATACTGCAATTCGTGTTAAGGTGGAAACAACAGTGTGTTTAAAAAAAATATTAATGCAATTGATATATGATACTGTAAATGATCCTTTTTACGAAAAAATATGCTTTTGCCCATAATTTCTCCCATCCATTTCGGGCAGATATGTTCTGATGTAGTCCCTTCTGCTGGCTTTAACGTTTCCTCTAGTTTTTGCAATAAATAGGAAAACATTGCCCTCGTTAATCGAAAATTCTTCACAAAACTGAAAAGGATTACCCATAAAAATGAATGTTGATTACGGAGGTACATCTGTGTATACATACATACCTACATACTACACACTTTCATCCAATGAACTGCCTTCGTCTTCTTAAAATCTCATACACCAAAATCTTCATCATCGTCTATCAAAGCTAATTCAACTGAACTCATTATTTATGCCGATTATGGATGAAATCAATTTTCGACACAATAGAAAACAAAACAAATGAAATTGTCTGCTGTTTTTAACTGTCAAATAAATGTCTCAGTCACACAAGTCCATTTATTCACAATAGTCAACAATTGTATCAACCGAGATACACAATACCGAAATTGACAAATTTATCAATAGTCAATTACATTAAGACTGGGTGTTCGAATAGGCGAATCTGGAATCGAATTCGACATGATTTATTTTGTTTATTCAGTTTAGTCGGGAATTTTTACGAATTTACTTTTGTTCGCGACATGCGGGAATGATGTTCTACTAGAATTACAGAAACCCTGTGAATAGTATCCTTGCAGTATTAACAGGGCTTGTACAGACCGGACAAGACAAGACTAGGCGGCATTGCCTCATATGGGTTAACCCATTAACGCACATTGTCCCCCAACTGAGGACATACAAAGAAATACTGGTACATACAGTGTGTACAGGTCATAAAGCCGCCTCGCGATAGTCTATATAACACCTGATGTGAGGTAAATTAATGTATGCATCGACGGCAAAAGGGTGTACGTCCATACGACGTAAAAGGCGGGTACTATTTCGATCCAGGAGATACGGTGGATAGGACAAGGAGTGATGAAAACGTTCATCAAATTATGGAAAGCATGGAGTCATTTAAGCACTGCTTCGATTGACCAGGAAAAGGTAACCGGAATCTTAATCTGCGACTCACTGCACACCCATTTTTAAGCAGATGGTGAATAGTGACAATCGCTTATGAAAACGTCAAGCAAAAACGATAGCGGTGAATTGGCGCAAACGGTGCCTAAGCCAGGAAGGTTTTCTAGCTGTGCATTTGGTGGGATTGACAGGGACCTGTGTTGTAAAGAGTTGGATCTTAGGCGACCGATAAGCTTTGGCCCATAGGAGGACCCATAGGAATTGTGTTCCAATAGGACAACGCCAGACATGAACACATGGATATCGACTCATCAGAAGCTACGAGAGCTTGGTTGCCAGATGTCTATGCATCCACCTAATAGTCTGTACTCCGCACCAAGTGATTACCACCTGTTACTGTCCAGGGCGGACGATTTTGTCAAGTGAAAAGTTTTTCGCCAGTAGGGACAAGGAGCTTTTACGAGGATTTCTTTTTACTACACCTTTATATAGATAATAGAGCCATCTTTCGAAGGATCAAGTTGACACTATATAATACTTTGATCATCCTAGTCCTGCTGCTCGAAGCATGGAAAATATCTAAAGCGAATGAGGAAGTCCTTGGTCTCTTTGACGGAAAAGTTCTGCGTGCGTTTTTGGAAGAAAAGATTCATGCACGAACTGCTGGGCTGTACAGCGACATAAGCCTAGTCAGGCGTCTACAGACAACATAACTCCAGCACGAAGACTTTTCCTTTGAACCTGTGGAACCACGCAACAGAGGACATCAACCAACATGGCATGCGACACTGGAGGCAGCTAGCCAGACACCGTGCCAGTTTGAGAGGCTTGTTGGCTTGTTGACCCAGGTCAAACCCACCCGCCAAGTAAAGAGTAATATATTTTACCTGTCATAAAAGGTTGCACATATTTGAATGCGGTGTCGTTATCGTTCATCGACTTTAAACTGATAAGTGATCCACTGGCTGTAATCCGTATCTTAACCAGATGCCACAATGTCAGCACAATATACAATACACGCGCCCATACCGACGAGTTTGAAGACGCAATCACTCGTTTCGGCTCATTCACTGGTTGTTGTTTTGGGCTAAACTCATTTCAATGGCTAAACTAGTTCACGATATGACAACTCGTGGTCAGCAACCGCTTCCTTGGCCTCAAGAGACAATGTAAGCCTCTGCCAATAGCGCCATACGCAGAAGAAGTTTATGCAACGCAAAAGTTACCTCCATTCTTTTGAACACGATGAATTGCTCTTGAATTTTGCTCTGTATGGACGTTATCGATTACTTTACAAACAGGACTTCATTTTTAATAACATAGAGAAAATACCCAAATATCAGGTTCCAGCAGAGTTATTTACAAAACTTCCCTTGTTCCTCTGTAGTGAATGAATTGTTTGCGGTTGCTGTCCTCACTCTTTGGGACATACCAAAGTTGGTTTCGTTCTTTGATACGATGCGGGTTGGGTTCCACTTGGAGAAAGCTCTTTTGCCGATTCACGTGTAATGAGCTAACCGCAGTCCAAACAATTTAATTCATTTTTTTGGCTTTGCCGTGACATTTAAATCACTGTGGGCGAAGAAGCGCAGGTGTAAGCACTAAACAGCGGCACAAAGTGATGTTTCTTGTGGGCAAACTTCCTCGGAAAAGTGGTATAAGTCCACCCACTCACCTCCGTCTAGGTCTGCTCATAGTCATTACCAATTCATCGCACACGTTGCCTTGTCAAGAAAAAAAGAATGAAGGAAAGCCTCCACTCACGTTGGCGTTAACCAGTTAATTAGCTCAATAGAATCTGACAATCAAGCAGATCCTCTGAGGAGTTGCCACGCCACAGTCGGCAATCCAATCTGTCTGAGAGCAGGTGAAAGTGCAATTCATTTGCAATTATCACGTGAGTTCCATGAAGCAGCGACTATGATGGTGTAAGACAAGCCACGTTCCAGCAATTAGCTCGTAACTCGGAAAAGTACTTGTGATGGACGACTTGAGGGAACGACTTCCACTGTTACCCCTCCCACCTGCATGCCCGGGTTCCTACACGTGTTCGACCATTGAACGAGATGGAATGCCGGCGGAATAGCGCCCAGGAAGCAACACATGTCCCAATGTGAAGGCGGGCATCCCTTCCGTTCGACAGGAGGCGGGTGGATGGAGGATGAAATCGATAGCATTCTAAATGGGTGTGTGCCAGAACAATGGCGAAAGTACAGGTACATGCCGAGGCTGCTGCCGTAGCTGCAAATTAGACCGGAGCCCTGTGTAAGGAATTCTGTTGGAAAGAGCGTATTGAATACCGCATTGATTGGGAGTGCCTTCCGAAGTGGGGCCATGGACTGGGTTTGTGTTGGGAGAAGTAATGACTTTCAATCATAATTGAATGCGAGTCACAGTCAGAAGGGGGAAGAGAGGAAAAGATGAGAGGGTAACAGGGCCCGACAGCAAAAAGGTGGAGCTGAGAGGTTTTATTTTTTGTGTGTACATTTCCTTTGTTAGAGCGATTTGCTGAGGGGACCATGGAAATGAACGGAACACATAAAAACAATTTAATTGTGTTTTCACGGTGACGGATACGAGGAGAAGTCTCATCGTCACAACGGGGGAAAGGATAACGAATAAGAGGACGCTTGACGAACTTCTGTTTGTCTCATTGCCTTGCGCCAATTGGACGAATTCAACAACCTTTGATTCAGATGCGAACAATTGTTATCCTCTTTTATTTTGAGTAAATGTCAATATAATTTTTGATTGGTTCATCGAAGCCGAACCAACGACTGACAGCACTGCCACGGATTTGAATCAACATCTGCATCAGCGACCAACCGAATTCGTTTGACCTTTTGTCTGCAGCGTAGACGGTCAGGGCTTTGTTGCGGAATATTTTAATTGAGATTAATGCAAATATACTTTGGAACGGACGCATTTCAAGTTTTCTGTTAGCAGAGTTGGACTTTCGAGTTCGCCTTGTTTTATAATTGTTTTCATACTTACTTTCATACGTGACTATCGCGCCGTTGAGGGTAGGTGCGATGTAGCCGAATGTCTATCGCAATGCGGTACCATCTTCGTCACCCCTTGGTATACCAGGACCATCAACAGTCACCTACAGTCGTCATACAGAGACACCATAAAACTAAATGTTCCTCATACTTGTGAGAATGCATAACACGAGTGATTGCTGAAATAGCTAGGCCCAAGTCCAACTTAGACTGTATCAGTCTACAGTCCGCATGTGGCACAGTCTAAGACCATTTGACTTTATGTCCTACCCATGTTAAGCGACCGACGAAGTCGGTGTATAGCTCGTAGTTCACCGATGAATCTCCTCCTCAATAGCGCGTCAACCCATACACGACGATATATTTTCCGAAGAATTTTCCTCTCGAACCAACCGACGATATCCTCATCCGATTTTGACAAAATCCATGCCTCAGCGGCATATAGTAGGACTGGGATAATTAGTCTCCTTGGTTTTTCTGGATAGGGACTTACTCATCAATTGCCTTCTCATCAAAGCGATTGGCAACAGTAATTCTTCGTTTGTGTTAGGCAAGGTGTTATTGTAAGAAGTTATAACGGAGTTTTGAGCCAATGTAGACAAAGTCCCTTATAACCTCAAGGCTATAGCTTTCGATTGTGATGTTCGTTCCAATTCGTCGATGTTGTGTATCCCTTCCTGTTGACAGTATACACTTGGTTTTCCCAACATACTGCGTAACTCATTTTGACAGCTTCCGTTTCAATACTAGCGACACCAGTGACAGCCCGCTGTGTTCTGTCAATTGTTTTATTTTGTCGCCGTACGCGAGTACTTGCACCGACTATTGAAAGATTGTGCATCTGGTGTTGGCGCTTGAGTTTCGCACGATTCTTTCAAGTACGATGTTAAAGAAATCGCGTCACCTTGTCCATGTCCTCTTTTGACATCAAAGGCAGCAAGCGTTCTCCATCGTCATTCTGCAGGGATGCCAAAATTAGATAACGCTCTATATATCTCGTCTCTTCAAAACTTTGCCATATATGGCTTTAAAATCGATGAACAGATGGTGGGTATCGATTTGTTCTTCTGGGGTTTTTTTCCAGGATCCAGGAAGTGTGAAAATTGTATCGATTGTGTTCTTTCCTGGCTTGAAACCACACTGCCAATGAGTCTGTTGACTAACGGTTTCAGGCGATCGTCAATCTGGCAGATAAGATCTTGTGTCCGATGGAGACTGTGCTGAGATTCTCTAGATTCCATTACATGTGACCATATCTTAGAAACGAGATGGTGAATGCTTTATTCTAACACATCTGATCCAGCTGCTTTGAGCAGCTTAGACTGTAGGCCGTCTGGTCCTGCAGCCTTCTTGGATATAAATTTGGATTGAGGTATCCTCATTTCGTTTTGGTGACGTGTATCGCAGTTTTGACTATAATCGAATGTTGAATGGTCCATTCTGTAAGATATTGGTCTTCGTCGCACTTTTACAGTCTGCATATAAGTTTTTTCCATATTCTCAGGACAAACTGTGATTTTAGTCCTAGGTTTCCCTCTTCATCTCTACTCTGAAGACCTTCATACGGGTTTTGGTGGCTTGACACTTTCTATTCAATACAAGTCTTATGCCAACTCTGAACTGCCAAGTCTGTGAAGTTTCTTCTAGACAGTTGCAGTAATCCCCGGTTAGTTACGTTTCCTAAAATTCCTGTTTTTAGACGCATTTAACCGAGGAACGCAATTACAAAAACCCCGCTTAATTGCTTTGCAGACGCAATAGAGGAAACCACGCTTTATTTATCTGTCAAACGCAATAAAGCCGACTTTAAAATTTAAAAAAATGGTTTGCAAACCATGTTTGAAGAAATTGTAGCTCCAGACAACCTTATTTGGTTAAACTTAATTGCAATAGCTCCGTCCACTTGGGGAAAAGCTCCACTCCTGAATAGTTTGCTTGTCAGTTTACAAGTCTTCGACTTTTCAAGAATGGTATCTTGATTCTGTATAATCCGGTTCAGCGTCGACGTGCAGCATCCATAATTGCCACACAATCCACTTTTGTTGTTTTACGTAGCTTCAGCAATTATTCGCAAAGGTTGCTTTAAAGAAAGTGAGGTTTTTTTTGTTTGTTCATCGTTCCCTGTAAAATATCGATGGAAATGGACATCACGAAATGGATTCAAGCATAATTATTAATCTAAAAAATGCAACGTATGACATATTCCATTCCCCCCAGAAATCGCAAAACTTTTTGATTCAAGTTTGACTTAGAAACTCTTCTGGATTTTTTTAAGCCGTACACACATGCCAATTTGACAATTTTCAACTCTGCTTGATTTTATTTAAGCTGAAAACACAAAATTTTATTTTTTATTGCGTGTGTTCAATTAGAGATTTTATATGCAGTTTTATGACTTAACTATATTCGCATTTAAACGGGAAAAGTTATGTACATTTCATATGGAATTTTGTATTTGCTTAGTTTTTCGATTAGTTAAACGGGGAACGCAATTAAGAGAGCGCCTATTATCCGGGGATTACTTTCTTCTTTGAGCCTCGTAAGTGACTCTAAAGAGGACTCTCAAAATAATTTTTGTTCGTACCAGGCCACATACCCACAAAGCCATGGCCATCCACTACGATCTTTCTACCTTTTGGTAATACTTTCGTTCCATTGTTCCTGGAGTGCAATCCTACAATATCTTCTTCTTTTGGAGAAGCCGGTGCTCATCCCGTCGCTTTCGCTTTTAGAACACGACCAGTTCTCGTCCTTCTTTGCAACGTCCCTTTATATGCCTTTTGCTTAAACTAAGTTAAATCTATCGATGTAAAAACAAATCCAAGGTAAGTCGACTCTGGGAAAAAAGTTTCTTCCAAGAGTATTCCACATCGAAAAAGTTACAGGCTCTGATTTTCACATACCCCCGCTGGTTCTGCAGAAGTTTCTTGCGACACAAACTAATCCCTACAACATGAATGTCTGTGGAAATGTGTCCCTTTGCCGTGATGCCAGAGACAATTCGGGCATCATTCTGTGAGCTGGCCAAGCTACAAAAAGTGAAAAGTTTAATGCCGAATAAACAACTTTGAATAATGACGTTCTTAAAACTATCTTAGAAAGTTGTGCCAAGTCGTCGTTCAGGATCGAGTATGGGCTTTGTCATTGTAAGATAAAATTACTGAATAAATTTATACATAAATATTTACAAACGAACGCACTTAAAACTAATCTTAGGATTATTGTCCTGCCAGCAGACTCTTTTTCGGTAGGTTAAGTTAGTTTGCGGTTTTCGAGTTTACCACTACGAAACAACTGCTGTGTGATATGATGATGTTGCTGTGTAGGGGTTTACACGGAGCATTATTAGTTTTCCACATTCTTCTTTTAATTGCGCAATAGTCCAGGGTGGACCTGGGCCTCAGAAAACAAGCCTCTTCAGCTGGCACGACCTTAAGTCAGCTGCCTCCAATTTCCCACGCCATGTTGGTTGTGGTCCTTCTCCAAATGTGTGCGCCATCGGTTTCGTGGGCGCTCTCCTCTATTGCGTTGACCCAATGGTTTGAAGTCGAAGACTCTACGGGAATTGAGTTCAAGGCTGGGGCACTACTCCATGCGCTCTTGGATCCGTAGAAGCCTAGCTAGACTCGTGTCGCTATACAGTTAATACAGTTCGTGATGTTCGTGATTCTTTTTCTCGAAACATCATCAACGTAAGCAGGACCAAAGATTGAACGCAGAACTTTTCTTTCTTCATCTGCTCTTGAAATGTTACCACCTTAGGCAAAGCTGGAAGCATGTTCAAAGAGGCTGGCTCTTACAGGATATCCTTAGGGCAAACAAAAAATCATCGAAATATACGCTCTTCAGAAAATTGAATGTAAAGGCTTATTTTCGATATATTGCCTTATTTTTAACGAAATAGAGTCATATGCAAAAAAAAAAACTATGGGAAGTGTTTATATTGTCCAAAACTCGAACTTTTACCCTTGAAGTACTGAAAAGGATTGAACATTGGTATGTAGTAAGTTAAAAAAGTATTTATTTATTAGTGAAACGTGTTGTTCGATGTGCATAAAGGGAAGTTTCCGTGACTTGATTCTTAGTTTCGAGCCAACTTTTAAAAATTTCTTTGCGTGAAACTTGTGACCAAAACTTTTACAGAAGACAGTCCAAGAAATATAAACTACATGCACTCAATGTACCGTTGTGTTTTTCGACGAATGATTACGCTCACTGAGCAAAATATAAAACTTAAGCGCATTGTACATTGTCAACGGAAGCATGTTCTTGCGAATCCGAATACACTGCTGAGGTTTTAAGATACAGATAAAGTTAATAAACTATTCACAAATATAAAAATAACTCAAACAAAATGTGTACTTTCTTGCGACGAAGAGCTCTAACTTCAGTTTATTTTTGAATGGAAATCAGCTCTTGTACCCATGATACACAGACAACAAGGTATCATACTCTTTATCTGTCAAACCGTGTGACGTTACGTCACGTCATCCCTCGGTCATAAGAAAGTCATATTGAAATTTAATTTCTGCGCAAAGATTTTATAATTTAATGTACATATATACAGATACGAAAGTGTTTTCATATTCAAGAACAAGTTTAATTTCGTTTTATTTTTGTGTGCAATTTATTTTGGAAGTTATTTTCGAAAATGGCTCTATTTTCAATTCTTATTATATATTATATATACATCTAAAAAAAGGTTTTAATTATTTGCGGGCTTAAAGTGGATTTTGAACATTATATAAATTGTACCCGGACCTAGTGCATAACCATTTCTACTGCATTTATTAAATACCTTATCTATGTTTTATAATACATACATACATTTTCGATTCGGCTTATGAAGACCTTCTACAGTTACCACGTTTGTCCAAGTCAGATCAGTGACTTTTTTGTCTATCCTTTTCGCGTATGTGTCCAGAGGTCACCCAGTTTCGATGGGTACTAACCCAGCCAGATACGTCGCCAGGGCGTCGTATTTTATGTCGTCCATCTCATCTACTGCAACATCTGTATATAATATATGTATATATGATATATATAAATATATATGTATATATGTATATATGATAATCTTCAGCTGATATATGGTCCTCATCAGCAATTAAATCTGAAAGAAGATCTAAAGATGAGGTTTTACTTTCATCAAACGACCACGTATTCCGCCTGAAGATCAGCACCCAATTGTGTTTCTCTCGACGTTTGCGCCATAAATCCTCATTCCTACAGACTACAATAGGATCGTAGACGGTATTTGAACTCAAGTGACTTTCGGGACACTTGCGTGCGGCTGTACATTTGGATACATCATCCAATGACCACTTTATCCTCGCTCCTCCTATGCTTAGTTTCCTCTTTTGTGTGGCGAAGAATATGATGTTCGTTGTACTGCACTCTTGTTGGAGCTTATAGTTCTCGTGGGTCAATTTAAGGACTTTTGAGTGCAGTTTGTAATTCTCCTAAGATTCAAATTGTTGTTGCATTTTCAGAATTGTTTCTTGCAACTCTAACTCTTTGGCCTAAAAATGTGGAATTAAATAAAAATAGTACTTGTAAAAAGTTTAAACCTACCTAGTTAGTTCGTGAGAGTTTTCCTGTGTCTCAAGCTCATCCACATTATTAATTAATCGGCCTTCGTGACTGTGAGATTGTTTGCCCAAGGATCCTGCCCCACAACCTGATCCCTTTTTTATTGGGAAACGAAAAATGTTCACTTCACTGTCTGTGCTTTCTCTCTCCTTATTAATTTTATTGCAACCAATTGCCATTTTGATAATATTCAAAAATTACACACAAGAAAATGAATTTGCACAACAACTGACAGACTTGTTGGATACACGTGACGTCACGTTCAGGAAGAGATTACCTTGTATTCTGTGTATCATGTGTTGTACCTACAGAGTGAAATGTCAAACCTTCGGAATCCACTGAACTATCGTCATTACCTTAAGGGGCACCCAACATTATTGTGGGCTGAAAATATAATTTTATAACTTGATAGTGAATTTCAACAAGCTGAAAGCGGGACAATTTTCCATGCGGGGCAAAAGCCTCCTATATATTCCTGAGACAAAACATATGTATCGGTTTAAATATAGTTTAAAAATAGATTTCCAAAACCAATATTTTTATATACAAAAATTAAGTGCCACTCAACAAGTCTACTCATGAAGACCTAAGGAAAAAAATGCAAGATATAAACGAGAACACAAAAATGAGCAAAAGCTTCACTTAAAATGAGTGTCATTCGAGAAGTGTGTTCATAATACCTTGATCGTCCTTCCAGGTTTACAGTCCTTCATACCTGTTATATTTACCTGCCTAATCAGAAAAGTAAAATAACATGAAAGTCCTGTATGGTCATATTTCAAAATATGGCCAAATGTCACATCACGCAAACTATAAGTACTTGTACCGTAATCTAAAGGTCAAATTTGCACATATAACGCTGTATTTCGGTTCAAATACATTGAATGTTGCCATCCAAGTCCAAGTGTTACATGAAAAGTTAGCGTTCATGTCACTGTACCATCATCATTTCTGAAGGCATATATTGGCGTTTCAACGATGGCTTCGGTTCGAGTTTCTCGAATAGAACCACGAAGGCAAGGAATTGCTTGCGGCTTATTGCAATAGACCTGAGACTTATGCAAGACCAACATATGCAACCAACATTGTGAAGCTGCCAGTCCCTAATCCAAAGCAAACATTGATTCTCTGAGGATGTACCGCCTCTTGGTGGACCTCGTATGAATTGTCATCGTCGAAAATTTCCAACTGTGTCAGAGGCCAGACAACGAACAGTGACTTTCCTTACACTCAGTTGATTTTTGTGCGGACGTCCAACTTCTGCCAAGTTGATGTTAGCCAATGGCCAAGGTATTATTCTCGGCTTGAAATTATATACTTCCGGTTGTCCTACAAAACCTCAGTAATTGGTCCCATAGGCAGCTGCTCTCCCCAGCAACATTGCATAACGGGAGAACATGGATATTTTTACAACAGAGCACTTTTTCTCCTTGTTTCTTGGTTCTCATACCGTTCTTTGTTCCTGGAACATTGTGATTTCGTGACTTTGTTCCGGATTTAATTAGTTTTGAAAGGGATGAAAGAGCAAATCATGGACGTCTCGTCCTCACAATAGGAACGTCTATCCGATAGTTGCAAAACAAACACGGAAATACCTAGGGATCGGTAACAAAAACCATTACTGCATCCGAACAATAGTTCCTATTTGCCTTGTGTGGTCACTGAGCGTGCGAGTGTCCTAAAAAATGCTTTCAGCACGAAATCCACACATTCCAACTTAACTACGAGCACGTTTCATCTCCTTTTTATCGCAAACTCTTTCGTGGGCAACGCACACAATCCAAAAAACCACAATCCTTTCGAAGTGGTTTCCCGCCATTGACCATGTGGGCAGGACGAATTCAATTTTGCTTTCACCCAACCCGTCGGCAGAGGTGTACAAAACTCTTGCAATCTGCCAATGATAGCGATCGGCCAACAGACAGTGTTTAAAATTCAAAAGTGAACGATTGAATTATCCTTCCGCTCCTGGCTGGTAAACGAGATTAAAATCGATTTTCAATTCCGGGCAAAATGCCTAGAGTGAAAACATGCCGCGGAATATTCTGCTTATATCGAAAGTATCCAACTGGCAAATGAGTGCGACGGGAATTTAAAACAAAAATGTCAGCACAACTTTGACTGCATTCACCGACTCGGTGAACAACACTGGATGGCGGCGCGCAAAGGGGCAATCAACCCGTTGAATGTGGCTGTTTGTGTGGGCGTAGCGGCCAGCAATGAACGGCAAGCGTTGTCACCCATTTTGTTGTGACGTTCCATTGGTGTCAGCTTTCTGATGGCTGATGGCTGTGTTCCAACTTAATGGAGAGCCCTTAAATGTCTTTTATGACAACTTGACAACTTGGTTAAGTTTTGATACAACCATTTTCAAATTAGATGTCAGCCGAGAGATGTGTCAAAGTTCATTACTAGCACCTGAATAGCACCCAGCCGTAAGGGTGCTTGCGTAGTTTTACTGGTTCGTTGATGATTCAATTTCGTTGAAATATCCAACGTACTTAGAACTGTTCTGTTCCCAACAGGTGTTTGTGAAAGTTTTACTTTAAAATTGCACATTTGACGCATGGTGTAGGGAGATGTATAAATGAGGTCCTTGAAGCGCGTATTGCCTCGTATGGCAGCGTTAAGATGTCATAAACACAAGACTCGTGTTAGTTTAATCATACCTGTGATTGCCGCAAGCGGCGGGATGCATCGTCTCGGCAGCCCTGTAGCATGTGGTTTCGCTGATGATTTACGATGTAGTCCCGTTGAAGAAAATTATTTGTTAAATAATTTCTCTGCAAGAGATGTGCGTCACAGCCAGTTAATGTGGTCTGGTGACATGGATCGTTTATGGTTAGGGCGAACAATTAAGTTCGGTGAGAGTTCTAAAAATGTGAAGAGCTGTCAGGGGAAGAAGGATTTTATGCTCCAAACGGCTAAGTTTAAGAAGATTTTATGGAAATATGTCACTAAGCCGTATTTGACATAACACAAAATTGTCATACTAAATCATTTAATAACGATATTAGATAGACATTCAAAGCAGAAGAATGAGCCAGGATCTGCGATTGCTTGGAAAATACATATGCGACTGGTGAACAACTTGTTTACTTTTAATTATCCTATCTTGTATCGAGTCAATGTCATGCTGTCGCATACGACAGCATTCATCGCAAGGAGTTATTCGGTGCGATGGCCGAATTCAGGATCCCGGGAAAACTGATCCGTTTGTGTCGCACTACGCTAACAAGTACGCGATGCACCATGCAGTTCGGCTCGAGGACTTCCGAGCCGTTTGAAGCCTGCACCGGATTTCGACAAGTAGATGGGTGGCTGTCGTGTGATTTCTTCAATTAGGTACTGGAGAAGATAGTGCGGCTGGCAGCTGTAAACACGGAAAGCACTATCTTCCTCAAGTCAGTCAAACTATTGGGATATGCAGACGACATCGACATCGTCGCGCGTTCTCAACGTGCCGTAGTGGAAGTATTTACGGCAATTGAGGACTCAGGGTTAATGTGGACAAAACGAAAAATATGCTGTCGAGCAAACGATTCCTCATACACCACCTCGGACAAAACATTTCGGTCGTTCGTTACAATTTCGTATTAAAGAAGTTTGTCTACCTCGTGGCAAACGTAAACTCCACAAACGACATCACTGTGGAGAGCCGACGTAGAACCGCCTTTGGCAGCCGGTGTTACTTCGGTTTGTCAAAACAACTGGCGTCAAACCTCCTGACTCGAAGGACTAAGATCATGCTCTACACAACCCTTATTTTGCCAGTCCTGCTATATGGAGGCGAAAACTGGACGATAAGCAAAACTGCTGAGTTGATTCTTCGTGTCTTCGAAAGCAAAATGCTACGTCGGATATATGGTCCCGTCTGCGAGGAAGGCGAATGGAGGAGAAGACACAACCGCGAACTCTACGAGATATCCCGGGATGTGGATGTAGTCCGGAAGGCTAATATCCGTCGACTGCACTGGCTCGACCACATCAAGCGCATGGACAACAATGCTCCAAGTAAGAGTCTTCGAATCCGAGTCTCCTGGTTCGAGAAGGAGAGGAAGACCGAATCTCCGGTAAGACCCAGTAATCGCGGATGCAAGACAGATTGGTCTTGAATCACAAATTCACGACTAGCTTAAGTTTATGTGACTGACTGCCGCGAATACGGACAGCAGACACACTTAGGCCAAGCATAGGCCCATTGTGTTACCACGCGGATCTTAGGCTACCTATTCCGCAAATTTGTGCTTTTGATAAAGCGAAGAAGAGGGCTGATGCTGCTCAGTTCAGCCAGCTTATGGATGAGAGAGCACTGAAGTTACATAGCAAGTATTCGATGGTTTCTTCCTCATCCTCGTCCATGCAGCTTCTACAGAAATCATTATAGGGAAGGCTTAGCCTAGAGGCGTGAGTTCCGATGGTACAATGCCCTGTTAAGATCTGAGAGTTGGCCTGCTAATCTGATTAAGCTAAGCGATCGCTTGCGATCGATCATTGCCCCTAGACGTTTGTTAATGAGGCAACCTATGCCAGATGTCCATCCGCGGTTTGTTTGAGCAAGCGTTTCAAGCTTTAGCAGATGTTTTATAGTAGCGATAGGCATGGAGGGTGGGTCTCCATCCGGAAAGAGCGCCGAGTTTGTGCCCTGTCTAGCGAGTTCATCCTCTGGAGTCCCACATAAGTTGGATGCTAAACTACTTGGCCATCTCGTTAAGAGATAGGCGGCAATAAAGGGAGGTCTTGCAACTGAAATGACAGAATCCAGAGATTTGATCGCTGCCTGGCTATCGGAAATCGCTGTAGTTTCAACCTGAAAGACGCTATAGGTCGAAATTTAGATCCTTGGAAAAGACAGCAGCACCCACACCTGCATCCATCTTCGATCCGTCTGTGAAAATTCGCAGTGGACCATCAGCGTCTGGTGTTTAGATTCCCAGTAAGATCTGGGCAGTATGCTGGTTGAGAAATTCTTCTCGAAGAGGAGTTTAGGTAGAGTGAGGTGTGTATCTATAGGTATAGAGGCATACCTGCGTAGGATCGTTGAATGTCCAGACTGCAGTTCTTTCCAGCTGCTCAGCGATCTTAATCTTATCGCCGTGCTAGCTGCTGTCTGTCTGCCAATTAGTTTTATCGGTGGTAGGTTGAAGAGTATGTTTAATGCCTCGGCGGAGGTAGTCCTTAGCGCCCCGCTAATGCATACGCAAGCCATCCTCTGCACTCTAGCGAGTGGGTTGATGTTGATTCTCTTGTCGAGTGCGGTCTACCAAATTGCGACACCATATAGCAGTATGGGTCTGACTACCGATATAAATAGCCAGTGAACCATTCGGAGTTGCAGCCCCCATTTGCACCCAATGGCCCTTTTTCAGCAGTAGAGAGGCGTTGAGGCCTCCTTCCTGGATATTCGGGTCTAGTATAATGCCTAGGAACTTAGCGCTGTCGCCTAGCACCAAGGGGACCCCCGCATAGTGTGGGAGGGTCAAATTTAGGAATTGTATACTTCCTAGTAAAGAGGTCTAGATCCGTTTTTTGCGGATTGACACCTAGGCCGCATTCGCTAGTACATTTCACTAGCTTGGATATGGTAGATTGCAAATATTTCCCCGATACAGCTATGGCAATTCACGACTAAAAAATTCGCGAAATTCTACCTTCTCTGTGTGTAAAGAAGATTACATGGGAGTACTGTGTCAAATTGCGAAGTTCGTCGTTAACAATCACTATCACAACCCACTCTACTTATGAAAAATTTAAATATGTGCTTAATATGAAACTTCTCTATAGCATCCGTCACGACTGTCCGTTATGTAGGGATTAGCGATGCCCGTTTTAAAGGATTGAAATACACGAATACCTGTGTGTCGGGACCATGGCGTACTGTCAAAAAAGAAGTGTCCCTTATAGAGGGGTGTCCGTAAAGGGGAATTTCACTGTTTTAGTGTTTTTATCGAGACCAACTATTTTATGGGCTGTTCCAGATTCCTTTTCATAAATTCAATGTATGCAGAAGCTAAAACATAATTCAAGCTTATCGTCCATTAAATTTTACTAAATATCTCTAATTATGCACAATTAAGTGAGTCCCCAGTTATCAGTAAAGCTATTGATATCCATTTCAGAGATAAGAGATAATAGGGAACTTCGGCCATTTTTTCCACTAGTCCACAACGAAGAAAAATGCAAGAGTAGTGGTATTCCCTTGTATTTCACAAGTACTTTTACGCAAACCATGGATTCAGCACACAATGGCGGCCGATTGGTGGATGTTAGTAGGAAATGACCGCAGATACGTGAATTTAGTGGGAAAAAATTGGCGGCAGATTGCTGAATTTACCCATGATCCATGTACGAAGCATGTATGCTGTTCGGAGAGTGTTCAAAAGTTGACTCGTATTTTTAAGAGCGTATATAGACTATTCAGGTGTAATATAGACTTTCATGAGTAAAAATGTAATGCGCCTTTAACTAAAACTATTTGACCTCAATTTTATTGTTAAGTAATATATACAGCCTATTCATAGACCATACCCGTCAAATTAACTCAATTATATAAATATATAATAATATAAAAAATCAATAATATGAAAAATAATATAAAATAATAATAACATGCGTGGCGCGACAGTCCGAGGTGGACCTGGGCCTAGCTTCTCAGCAACCACTTGTGTTGTGCGTGCTATTGTTCTTTCACGAGTGGAAGGGACCTACAGTTTAATGCCGACTCCGAACGGCGAATTTAAGAAGCTTTTTCTAGACAGGAGTACTCTTTGAGCATTGTCAGTGACTCGAAAGAGGTGGAACCGTGAGTTATGAGGGGTGGTAAATTCGGTTATCGAACCTGGAACCCTCTGCGAAGGAGTCGACGCACTTACCAACTACGCCACGGCGACCCACAACTCAAAAAATTAGGTCAGCTTAATTCATGAATTCTGAAATCTCATGAATTCAAATTACATAATTTGATATCCCAACTGTAACTATTGCATACAAATGGTTCTCAAAATTTGCAATTAATTTCTACCGCTATTTTTGTAAAGTGTAAAACGTATGTATTTTGTAAGTGTAAAACGAGCAAAGAAACTTCTTATTTTAAGTTATTCATGCAAATGCTTTAATAATATTTTTATTTTTAGTTACCTGTACGTGTGAATGCATTTATAGGTATTATTCTACAAAAATAAATACACAATGTTGTGCATTGATTAATTATGCCCTAGTATCGCAGATTGAAATTATCTCAAATGGCAGTTTAATGAATCGACTTCATGAACATAAGCTTTGTTCGTTTGTTAACCCCTCCATACTGTGTTGAAAATTTTCAAATAAGAACTCTAATTCACCTGAATAGTAAGATTGAGGAAGGGTATAAGCTGTTTGCCAACTGTTCACAAGAGCTCACAAGTATTTACAGCCACGAGATTTAAATCGTATAAAAAACGCTGTCAGATGAAATCAAGGGGCAAGGGAGGCAGGAGTTGGATATCTCTATTACCTTTTATCTCCGCCCGTATGATACGCGCTCAGGAACCCACCTAGGTTCCCGGGTACTTGAATTTTCTGATATTACTCGGGTACCAAATCTTCGTCTATCCGTATGTTTTCGCCTTCTTTTTTGTGTTGAATTAGGATATTTGTTACCCGTTACCCGAATTATGGGTACCCGATAGCCGAATATGTCGGGTACTCGCAAACTTGAGCACTGTGTACAGTGAAGCTCCTCCTCCGGACAGCTCGCTAATTTAAGTTTAAATTTCTTGGACTGCAGGAAATAATTTTTTCGGATTGAAATTTTTCTCCCATGGACGGACAACTTCTTTGGCCGAATAAAACTGCGGTGACCTTAGCTGTCCGCCTATGGGAGCTTTTACTGTATTACCCAGGTAGGATCAAGAGCACTAGTCACCACAATCAGGAAGGTATTTATTTGCGTTGTTACACTCGAAGTCAAAGATTCTTCGAGTTGTTCATCGGCCCTACAGCACAGGATGAATTATTTTTTCTATTCGCCAATACCCCAAACATAACTAAAGACGTACAAAGTACGGATGTTCGATGTTCATCGATTTTTACGTTCTTCAAATATCGGATAATCTATTAAGAACAAAACATCTGCATTCGATGTTAGCAAAAGAAAACCTACTATTAACTGGGGATTTTGAATAATTTTCTGAAATTTCATCCAACATCATATAGGACAATACTGATCTAGAGAGTTCTTGGAATTGGCTTATGGATTGTTTGGACTTGAGCCTGATTCCAACATTTTCCGAGTATACAGAATGCTGTGAGTTTCTTGGCATATATTCTTGGTTTTTGACGTGAAGAATACATGTTGATTATGTATGTACACACATTATGTAGATAGCTTTTTATTTTAGTAATCGGAATTATATAAATTCATGTTTTGAGTTGGATTATTGTCGGTCATCGATGTTCAGCCATCGATGTTGACATCGACATCAACATCGATGTTTTGCCAATATCGTACTTCCCTACTTTGGGTCGCTGTGGCGTAGTTCGATACCCGAATTAACCACCTTTCATATTTCACGGCTCCACCTCTTTCGAGTCACTGAAAATGCTCAAAGAGTATTTCCTGTCTAGAAAAAGCTTCTCAAACTTGGCCGCTCGGAGTCGGCATTAAACTGTAGGTCCCTTCCCGTCGTCAAAGAAAAATAGCACGCACAACACGAGTGGTTGCTGAGAAGCTAGGCCCAGGTCCGCCTCGGACTGTCGCGCCAGCCATATTATTATTATTATATATGTACTTCCCTACTGCAAAGAGGTGCTGACCGAAACATGCGATGCGAATACGAAATAACTAATTGGTTAAGAGGCTAATCTATCCTTTGACTGATTGAATCCAAATCATCGACGGTTAGGTAGATGGGTGCTTTCTTTATTTCAGCTGTACTCGTAGCGTATGAACGTCGGCCCAGTTTTATTTTACATTCGAAAATTGTAAGTACACTATGTTCTATTTCTTTGGCGACGCTATAGAGTTATGCACTCCGTAACTTACAAGGCCTCTTCATGGTCATAAGACTCGGTCGTCCGACATTACTTGATGGAACAAAATGTTCTAGGTAGTACAGTGTGAATTAGAGCTGGGTCCGTCGTTCAAAACCAACGAACGAATCGTTTAAGTATTGGTTGAAAAAAAGATTCGGTCATTTCAATCAATCGTTTATTTCAATCATCGGTCATTCAAAGATAGAGACCGATGTGTTGCATACGTTCAATACTGCAGATAGCAACAAGAATTGTTCCAACCAATCGACCGTTGTTTGAACAACAGTACAGATTTTTTGTATTGAGTTAACACGAAGCATTTCCCAGCCGTGCATGCAATATGACAAATTGCATGCGCGAGCCAACATGATCCAGCTTAGAAGCGTTCCCAGGCCAGAAACTGCGGACACAGCTGCCCTTGCACGAGTGTGCTACCCAGCGGATGTGGGCATAAGCGAAAACTTATATTTAAGTTAGCATTAAGATTATTCTCTTATGAATCCCCTTAAGGGATTCGTTAACTTATTGGTATACGAAGGCACTAGTATGCAACCCATACACCAAAAATGTTCTCGGTGGCAAAAATAATTTTCACTACATACATAAATAAGAAGAACTAAACATAAAATAATATGTATATGTATGTATGAGGACTCGAACATTATGTACTAATGTGTGCATCCCCATCGCCCGTTTCTTGAAAAAAGGAATAGGAAGAAAATAGGATCGCGAAACAAGTATGCACCTCTAGTATACATCGTACGAAGGAAGGCACGACGAAAGGAAATCATGTCGCTCATTTCGCTCGGAACAATATGAACGAACGAAACTAATGATCAACCGAAACGAATATAACGAATGGAACAAAAATATTGAATGGTTTCGTTTGTTCACATCGTTTCGGTATTTCATTACGTTTCGGTCGCTCATATCGTTTCGTTCGTTCATATAGCGGCGAACGAATCTCTAAAAGTATTGACGCAATCACCAATATTTTTGAGTGAGCGGGCCAAAACGAACGAAACAATCACGATTGACACAGCTCTAGTGTGAAATAGAAATGAAATATTACAGAGATGCCCGACTTCTAAGTCTCTTGCCCCTTAACATTTTTAACAACTGTTTTTTATATCGTGTTCTTAAGTCAAATTAACCAATCATAGGACGGCATTTACGTTATTTCGTGAATAACGGTCAAAAATTCATGAAGATCTGTCAAAAAGGCACTCAAATTCGTTGATGGACTAGGGGGCAATCAGCTCTGAAGTCGGCTATTTCTGTAATACTTTATTTCTGGTGTGAACGCCGTTACTGCGGTGAGCACAGACGATTCATTAAAAGTGTCGTGCCTAACCATTCACTTTTGACAATCGACCAAAGATCAATTGGAACTTATTCATCTTTTGACAAAGTCAAAACATTTGGGACCTTTTTTTTATTTGAAGAGCTCGAATTAAACAAAATCGAACCGAAATCGCGAGGTTTGATTGCATTTTTACTTTATAGGACTGTCTGTTTTGAAGTGGCCGGCAAAAAAGCTATAAATAAATAGTGTTGAGAATACCAGAAAAAAGAGAGAAAATGAACACCAAAATAAACGCTGTAAGCTTGTTCGGTTTGACAACCTCCCAGATTAATCCTCGAGATTTCGTTTGATGTTTAGATGAACTCCACCTTTAGCTGGTTTGACAACCTCTCAGGGGCGATTGAACTGAAGGGGATGTCGCAGAGAGCCCGGCTTTTGAAACTCCGAAAATGTGTGGCGAAACCTTCGAGGTTTGAAGAAATTTGATTAATCATCGAGATTTTCTTGGTGGGAACATAACATCATCTGCTCTTGTTGCTTTGTTTGACGTTTTGATGAATTCCACCTTTGGCTGTCATTGCTTTCGTTCCGTAAGTGCTGACGATTCGAGGTGTCGTTTGTCTAGAGAAAGTGCGACATAATGTATTGTATTGAGTATGTTGTTTTTTAATTTCATGGAAAATTCAACGTACAGCTTTTCACACACCCTTCAGGAGATTTTTGGTTATTTCCATCACTTGCAATTCAAATCAGATTTATAATTGAAATGCCCGACGAATTTTGTGTAAGTTTGATTTTAAATTCCAGTACTACGTCACCAACGACCAAGCTTTATTCAAACAAATCCTGTCGTTCTGAAGGAACAGAAACTCTCCTGTACATGTCCAAAGCTTGTTTTCTCAACGTCTAATAACGTAATAAATACCATACATACATACTCTCACCCAGGTCTCATTTGAATCAGTGCTCTGATGGTTGCCAGGCTATTTGTACATGAGTGATTGAGCAACTCCCACACACAAGAGCTCTGATCCATTGGGGCTAATCAAGCGAATTCATTTTCGTATTCCTTTCGTTTGCGAAGTAACCACTCCGACTTTAATTGGTTTTTAAGAGCGATGCCCTAAAGACCGTCTCTGGAGTCAGTTTTAATTAAAAATTCTCAAATTCTTTTCACCTAAATTTGCATATGCGTGGCTGTAGTCCACGCTGAACTGAACACGGCCAACTTCGAGGATCCTTCACTGATTCCCATTTGTGCACCCGACGCGACGCTCTCAGAGTGCATCAACACTTCAGTGGCCCCTCTTTCAATTATGCACAACAAGGGAGACCTGCCCGCCTCACTGCTATTCACACAAAATTAGCTTCAGTGTGCCTCGTCAAATATTTAGTTGGATGTAGACTACGACAGAGCCCGGATGGGGGTGGTATGCCCACACAATGATCCCGCCAGCAAAGTACCCTTCCAAACAATTCTGTTTGCCATTTCATTACGTTTCACGTAGTTTGCCGTTGTTGTCGTTACTTGGAACGGCTACGCCTCGCTTCTGTGTAAAGCTTAGTCTCAGCGCACCTGGAAAGCCATAGCCATCACACCCTGAGCACCGGGTAAATAGATAAATATTCTATGAACAGTGTTTCCACATTTGAATTGCCCTTCGGGGTGGAACTTGAGTAGCTGGTGCGAGTGCTTGTAACTGAGTCCGTGCTCTCTCTGTCTCTCTCTCTCCGTTTAATTATGTGACACGGTGGGGTGGCGTGTGTTCGGTATCTGCATCCTGCCGGCAAAGTGCACAACTTAATTAGTTTTTATTTCCGCTGGTGTTCGCCTACCAAAGCACAATGGACCGGGAGGACACAAAACATAAAAAAAAACGCTAACAGTTTCATCTCATCGGCACCCCTAACGGAGCTTTCCTTTTTTTATTTCCATCCGCCGTGGAGGGTTGTTGTAGTTTTGCGAGGACATGCTTGGTGTCGCGTACTGTGTTTCCCCTTTTTTGCATGTCCTTTCTTGTTTACGTTTCATGTGTCATTTTTGTTTATGGAAGCCGGCTTAGTGCTGACAGGGCGCAGGAAATCCGCCGCCAGTGTCGCGGCAACTGCTTGTGTGCTGCGGAGGTTTAAGTTACGGTTTAACTTTCACATATTTCACGTCGATGCTGGGCATGGAATAGAAATTCGAGTGCGTTACGTCTAGACTTGTGGTGTACGATGTCTTGCACATAATACCTCAAGATGAACTCGATTAGCACTTGAAGGAGTGCACGTTTGATGGCTGTAGCTGCATCACTGGAATGCACTCTCAAGAACGCTCGCATGGAGTGAGGTTGCGGCTGCTGGAGTATGTTAACTGGAAGCCTGCAGGCTTTGAAATTGAGTTTGTGGTATTTTAATTGATTTTGCATTAAACTTGCGCATTTCAGGTGCACACGCTCCTTTGATGAAGTACTTGGCTGATGGTGTGAAGGGCATGCTTGTCATGTGGCACAGATGATAATTCCAACTCCCCTCAACGTAAGCTGATTACACATTCATTTTGTGTTTGGTTCTCATTTGTGCGTTGCAAACGCATTGTAATCCGCTTACCTTCTCCCCTGTGATTGGATCCCTTGTTCTCTTTCCCTCCACTCAGTTCTTTCAGCACTTATGACTTGATTCTTCGCACAAAAAGAATGGACGAAGCTGCAGAGTTTCCAATTAGCCAATTAACACTTGCCAGCGCCATGAGTTAACCATTTACTGACGGAGTAATTAATCGAATCACCATTGACGCAGAACTGCACTGATGGAGCATAATGGCACAAACTGAAAAGTCGGTTCTGCTTTTGTAAATTCTTACTAATTGCATGATTTTCATTTCCACAGATTGCTCTTGTTTAGAAAAGCATTAATATTCATTTAAAAAGACGTTTTCATGGAAAACCCAATATAAGATGGAACAGAACACAGTCCGCTAGGAGATCTTGAATTCAACCACAGGGTCCTGGGGTTAAGAGAGCCGACTTACTGACTCCTTTGGAGACTCTTACGAGTACCTTGGCTGGGCTTCTTGGTAGACGAGTAATGAGTGTGGTCTAGATTGTTGTACAATGTGTGGACATTTCTGCTGTATGAACTACATCCAGTTTTATTTACTTCTTGGACTGATGTGTTACTAGGTTTCATTGTCCTTCTTCTCGTTTTCGTAACAAGGCCGATTCCCTGGCTGTAATGGAAGTTTTTCGATCCATCATCACTATCCTCGACTCTGTGCCTTTCATTACATCGACCGACAATCCACTCAGTATCCGATGCGAAAACTAATTTCAAACTACATTACTGAGATGGCTCCGGGCATTGAACTCCTGATTGCCTCACCTCACAAGGTTGGCCATTTCATCGACGTGCAAAATAGAGTTACGGCCCTTCAGCATGTATGTGCTTGTTCAACATGTACATATGGAAGTTCCTGAACTGTTTCTGTTCAAAGTCTGAGGGGAGTTATTATAAGTTTGTGACTTCTGACCTTTTCGTTATTTTTGTACGTCAAAGGCTGCTGGGATGGCCGTGTTGACGTATTTTCTTCACGAGTTCATAACCAACTCGATGTACTTGAAAAAGCTAGTAGAGTTGGCGGTTGTTTCTTCTCCTCCATTCATCTCCTTCGCAGAGGGGATCGTATATCTGACGCACCATTTTATTTCGAAGGCTCCAAAAATTAGCTCTGCCGTCTTGCTAAGCGTTCTGCTAAATTAAACTCGTGCGTGTGTATTTAAATCGATACATTACATTTATTTAGATATTTCAACTTGTTGTGTACGAAAAACCGGCCAGGAGGATGCATAGCCAGTTTAAGAAAAACACAAAAAGTAAAAATGGTTTTCGCCGATTCTACGAAGTGTAATCGTGCAGAGTTAGATATCACGTACCTCGTATATTTTCTAAAATCTCTTGATTCTATCCGATGAGTTTAAGTAATATGTATTACCAACTGTGTTACAATCCACAATAGACCAAGCCAGCGTGCTTGTTCTATTGTGTGCGTGCGTGTAAGGATCTGTAAAATCTTAAATCTTACTGTTTTGTTTAACAATTTCAGACATTGCATTGGATTTGCGATGAGAACTCTGAAAAATATAAGGAATGTCGTTAACAAAAAACGAGGAAGAGCATAGGTCCCAACTAGCTACCCTGTGGGGCACCTTTTGGAAATTTATTTTTAATATGATTATCGAAAATCGTTGAAATGGCTGTTGTTCTTTCGTTATCACAAAAAGGCGCGTTTTTCTTGTAGTATTTAATAATATGGATGGCACGACAGTCCTAGGCGGAACTGGATCCAGCTAATACACCAACCACTCCTGTAGTGCGTGCTCTTGTTGCCTCACGATTGGAATTGTAGGTCCCAGTTCTATGCCGACTTGGAACGTCTAAGTTTGAGAAACTGAATCCTTTTTGTGCATTGTCAGTGAATCGAAAGAGGTGGACCCGTGAATTATGTAAGTTGGCAAATTTGGGAATCGAAACTGGTATCCTCTGTGAAGGAATCGACGCACCAACTCACTACGCCTCGGAGACTCACAATATTTATAACACAATAGCAATCAAATGAAAACGGGAGTCTAGCATAATGTATGAAGACTAGATTAGAGTTGGGTACCTCCGGGTAGGTATAGTTCCAGGAACTATGTCCACTGTCGGGACTAGGTCCAATCGTTCCAGTTGGATTATTAAAACATGTCACATAGTTCCAACGAGATGTAAATTGCTACCGCGTGTATTTACATGCCAAGCAAGGCGAATTTCGACAACAGTTCACATACGTTTGTGTGCTTGCAGTTCATCATTGCACGATATGTTTTTCGTTTTTTTCATGTGTGTAGGTATGCTCGTTGTTCTTTCACCAACAAATTGTGATGAGAGGATTCAAATAAAAATTTCCTGCATAGGCGAATTTAGAGAGTGTGAAAGCGGCCATACCATAAGCATATGGAACTAAAAAAGCACCGCAAACATGTCAATCTTCTTCAATCTGAAAATATCTGTGGTCATGTCTCCGAGAACCAGTTCCGACTGCGAAAATAATAGTTCCATGCCCGTTCCGCCGCCGGAACTACTTAACACAACTCTAGCCTAGATCCATTTTACCTGCTCTTTCTAAAGAAACAAATAATGGGACTACATATTCCGTAACAAGAAAAGACTAGACACATTGTAGTGCAAAGAATTTGCTTCACACGATTTTGATCTCCCGAATGCCTTTAACAATTACACCAAGCAGGAAGGGTCTACACCACACTGTGGGTCACCATATGGGATTTTGATTGGATTAGATATATAATTATCTATCTTAACTATTTGCACACGAAATAAATTATCTGTCTTGACCATTTGCACACGACCCAATAAATAGGATGCTTACATGGCTCTGCGGATAAAATGCAATGCTTTTGTTTTAACGTGGAAAAAACAGGTAATTGTCATTTCCAGAACACCTGTTCAATGCACTCTCCATGTTTGTGTGGGTCTCCATTGAAGCAGGTGGAGAAGTTTAAGCCACTTCTTCACGAGTGATTGGAGAAATAATGCTGAGCTTTGCTGTAGGACTGGCCAAGCTGGATCAGTTTTGAAATAGCTTATAACATAAATTATTAATTGAAAAACAAAAAAGAGAAAAGCTGATAGGAACTCGTTCTGCTGTTGCGCCTCTGTGTGAAATTCTTAATAATGCACTTACACAGTCCTGTGTTACAGACAAAAGTGTTTTCTCAAGTTAAATACCTCTGACCAATTATTAATTTTGGCTTTATTGCAAAGTTTTCGGCTTTCAATATCAAATACTCGATATAATGACATTGTCTGATGTGAAAAAATTTCTGCTGATCCTTTAAATTTCCAAATTTATTCATTAAAATCTCTGATGTACTCATGGTATATAAATTGATTTATTTAAAAGACTTTTGATTTAATAAAAATTCCAGGCGTAAACTCAATATAATCACATAAAAACACATACATTTTGTGGTGTAATTTAATTTTCGTCGAATCTGTGAAAGACTCACAAGAATTGTCTAAAAAGTAATATATAAATACAGGCTACTGTTCTATAGCCCTTTCTACACGTTATGTTTTTAAATTTATAGTATTTAAACTCCTTGAATTTAAATGAAGTATGTGAGAAGTCAACCTGCATGCTTCTTAGAAAAATTTCAATACCCTGCGTGATTTGTTTAGCTGCAGCTGAGGAACAAAGAGGCATTGAATTGAATTGCAAGTACACCCAATTTAGATCTTCCACTAAAAAAGGTCTAACAAAGATCTGACTTTTTTTGCGAATCATCTTTCTGATGCAACATCAAAATCAAATTCAATCAATGAACGAGATTGATCTCAAACATTATCTATCTTTTTTTCTAATCTCTAAAAAAATAGTAATATATACGTTCGCGAAGGGAGGAGTAAAAGAGTATGCAGGTGTCGAAATTAGTACAATACTCCTATAGAAGTACTCTCGGCAACGCTGAATCTATATAATCCTGCAGGTGCATCTGTGTGTACTGAAAACTTGTCGGGAGTATAGAATATGCTGGTGTTGGAAATTGTTGGTGATCCGAAATTTTTGTACAGTAGTGAGTAGAAAATTTACGCGAGTTGTAGATGGAGTAAGTTTATCATCCATCTGTAATTAGGAGTTATGAACATTCTCTGTGGAGTTACATCTTTGCTTGAACTTTGATTTTTAGAGATTGGAGTTCTAGATACATTTTCATAACCAATCGTAATGCCGATTCGCGATTTTACCTGCGAATAATTACAATGCATCCGCGGCAATCCGGCCCATGTCTTAACCGGCACCTCTGAAATCCGACATGCAATGCTTTGTTGAATTGTCATAGTATCATTTTGTCGGATTATAAGGAACTCTAAGTATTTCAAAATGTTCCGAACTACGAAGTAGGTAGTCCCTTCAAATTCGAGAAACCAACACCGCCGTTTTCCGGATTACCGCGGGTCCACTGTATTTGGCATTTATGATGGAATTATTTATGAGAGAAGATGTTAATTACTTCTTAAAAACGAACAAATGCAATAAATGATATCCCTTTCATTTGTTTTTTGCAAAAGTAATTAGCCGCAGGTAGCAAGTACCGTAATTACTTCTTGAAGTGGAATGGTGATTCCTTAATACATTTTTCTACCCGTCCTCTTATTTAAATAGCAGAAATTTGCACTGACATCATTAGTAAACCTTAAACCTCAGACCGTAACCTAAGTCAAACTAAAACCAAATTCTAACCAAAAGATGGAATTCTACAAAGTGCCTCCACCATCACCTGTCTCCTCTGTCCTAAAAATGGCTCTAGCCCAGAACCAATCCACTGTTCGTGACGACAATCAAGGAAATGAAGTTAAGATGGTATTGGAGAGTGTCATACGGAATTTGGAGGAACTCTGTCTGAAAGTAAGTGTGAGGCCAAAACCGGGAAGTACGCTGCCACCGAAATACCAGAGCACTATGGACATCGAGTTCGAATTAAAAAAGGAATACCCGTACTATTTCGTGCTTAGACGTGATGATGGATTATCAATTCCGAGCTCTAAGGCGGAAGAGATAAAAAGCCTCGTTCGCCGTCTTCAAATACTGGAAGAATTTTACAATTCACTGCTGGAAAGCGTTTCGTTCACTGTAGACAATCTCAAGAGTATGTACAACCAAAAACATTACGACATTATTATTCTATCCAAGAGGATGGATGAAGTTGCTCCGCAACAAGAGAAGACTGCTCCGCAACAAGAGAAGACTGCTCCGCAACAAGAGAAGACTGCTCCGCAACAAGAGAAGACTGCTCCGCAACAAGAGAAGACTGCTCCGCAACAAGAGAAGACTAGAGGACTTGGCAAATCCGCACAAGCGGAACCAGAACAAGAAGAACCTAAACTTCAGGAGAAGACACAGCAAGACGAACCAAAAGGACTTGACAATGCCCCACAAGTAGAACCATCGAAAGAAGACCCCATACTTCAACAGAAGACGCAGCACGATGAACCAAAGGGATCCATTCCCACACCAGTGAAACCAATAAAAGAACTCCCTATACCTCAAGAAGATGCCCCAACAAATAAAAAACAAGCCGCAATTGATGGAGCTGCCACATCAACTCCGGACTTCGTACATCCGAAACCAGTAAAGCAACAAACACCCAAGATATGTCCGTCACCCTCTCTTCAAAAGAAAAAAGAGAAACCTGAACCGAAAAAAAGGAAACTTAGTTATGTGCAACCGCAAACAAATAAGAAACAGGATACAAAGGAGTATCCGATATTGGTTGATAGCCAATCAAATTTGTTGATTATCGGACCGAATGGGACGACGATTAAGCAAAAGGACTACGAAGGACTGCAATCGAAGAGTGCACCTGGAGCAACTCGTTTGTTGTGTGACCTTATCTTCGGTGACGACATATTGGCAACACATTCCCTAACGGGAAATCAATCGCCAGCATTTCGAGGACGCGAAAGACCCCTTAAAAAACAGCTGGATCCACTCAAAACGGCCGACATTACACATTTGGTCTGCTCCAAGTTTAATGTCAGTCAACAACTGGTGCGTTCAACAATTACAACAAAGTGCGCAGATTCGACTAAAAAATTAAAACGCCTTTCGATTAAAAATATGTAATGTAAATTTGTAAATTATTTTTTTTTTCCATCAGTCAATAATAAAGATTATTATTTGAAAATACTTGTTTGGTTTTATAATTGTCTTTCCACTTTCCATGTACTCGTTTCACTTCGATTCTAGTATAAAACCCTATCCAGCCCTAGATAGCTGTTTTTTTTGTATAGTGCCTAGGCTGTTCCAAAATTTAAAAGACATAATGCAGAACGCTTCGGGAAAGCTGGAAGCAAGGACACAATCACGCGGTCTTAGCGTTAAACCCAAAACCGGTCTTATTCTATTTTCCAAAAGTTGCTAATATCCAGGAAAGGGTTAAGAAGGCTCCGTCTGCCGTTTTCAGTTGTAAACAAAGTCATAGTATGCAAATGGGGTATATAGCTACGCACTGCCTACTGGATCGTTACCTCGATTGTCAGACTGGCACTTCTATACGGGTTCTCTATTTTGTGGACAACACGAAACGAAGCTCTTAACTGCACGGTTCTTAATCGGGTGTAGAGACTAGTCTGCGTGAACATCATCGGGGCACTGAGGAGCACTCCACTACTGTAAATTCTTGGCAAACATGTATCAGCCAGCACAGCCCTGAAACTCAAACCACCCCGAATTCACCTTCAACAACTCAACTATTCTGAACGAATTTAACGTTTCCCCATTGACACCGACCAGCTGCTACCCCGAGCCATCTTCGTGAAGAAATATTCCACCAGCACTCCCACCAGATTAGACTGATTAAGTGATAACCAGACGCTCGCTGATCCACTGCTCATTTTCATAGACCGGTTGAACACGGTCGAAGGATTAGGTGTCCATGCCGAAGTCCTTAATATTGATATCTCCTTGTAGCTCTCTGATTGCTGGAGCGTCTTCCAACAGAAACCATTGCGGAACCGGAAACTGCGTAATTGGTATTCATGGCCGCAGGATGGGTATCCCTCACAACGATTTTTGCAGAAGCTGCATGGATACAGACGAGGTGGACACCACAGATCACCTACACTGCTCGTGTACCGCTCTGGCAAATCGTAGGTACTACTTAAATAACCTAAATGAGCTAAATAGCATCAGCATTAGCCAGCTAAACCGCTTCGTCGCAAGCACCAACTGGTTCTAAATGTCAGGGGAATTAATCCGCGTGGTATCACAGCGGGCCTACTTTGGCCTAACCGTAACCACTTCAACCTAACCTAACCTATTATCCTTCAACCTATTATTAGCGGGGTCCCAGGCTCGAGTCTCAGTGAAAGCAAAGTTAATACGCTTTTATCTGGTTTTCAAATCTGGTCCAGTCACCATTTGCCGTTTGGATCAAATTAACGGCACTATCACTGGAGTAGTCAATCAGTGGTAGTAGTCTGACTAGGGATTTCACATTGTTATCAACATGGTCTAAGTGTGCCGGTGAATTCACTAGCAGCCCCACGACCTACCTAAGTTTGCGTGTAAAAAAGAGATGTGTTCGATTTGCAGGCAGACAGCACGCAACTGGTTGGACTCTCGCAATGACTGTCCTTATTTAGAAGTCACCGACTGCCTGACGTGTTGTAATATACGGCATGGAAAACAAATTGTTTAGTGAAATATCGAATTCATAGAATTTTAGTTAACAGTCACAAAGTAAACAGGTTCCTCTAAAAACAAGGCGCAAAGCAGCTTCGGAATTGTATTGTAAATCGTAAAGTTGTCAGCTTATTGGGCGCCCTAATAAGTGGGGAAAAACAACGATCATTTCGACTTCAGTTTGTTTTCTTAAACGACTTTTTTTTCAACTACCTACACCCTTCAAAAGTTTAAGGCCCAGTCTATAGAACCCATTGCGTGCATTGCATGTAGATTCCACAAAATTGTAGTTTCTGCTGCTTAAAAATGTAACCAAATGATTGCGTTCGTGGGTTGCGTAGTGCGTAGTGGGTCGCCGTGGCGTAGTGGGTTAGTGCGTCGACTCCTACGCAGAGGGTGCCAGGTTCGATACCCGAATTTACCACCTCTCGAGTCACTGACAAAGAGTATCTCCTGTCTAGAAAAAAAAAAAAAAAAAAAAAGCTTCTCAAACTTGGCCGTTCGGAGTCGGCATTAAACTGTAGGTCCCTTCCGCGCGTGAGAGAACAATAGCACGCACAACACGAGTGGTTGCTGAGAAGCTAGGCCCAGGTCCGCCTCGGACTGTAGCGCCACCCATATTATTATTATTAAATGATTGCGTTCAGTTTTACAATCCACATTCAATTTTAAGTGCCATTCATTTGAGCCGCGAAATGTGAACGCGAACTTTCATAAACAACCAATTTCCAGTAAATATAAAGAAAATGTTATTCTTCTTGGTATGCAAGAAGATAGTAGACTGAATTATCGAGTTTTTCTATAGACTTCAATTTTAACAATAGTTAATTTTAAATTCTTACCCTACTAATCAATCATTCTCTTTTTGAACTGGCAACCTGAGTTTGCAATACACAAGAGAGGCAAACGCTATCCACACGTGCACGACCAAAAAATGATGTGTGTGTTTACTCAAATTGTACCCATTGCTCTCTGCCAATGAGAAAACTCCACATGAATGGAATGTCATAGTTTGCGAAGTTCGCGATTCGTAGTGAGCTCATATGAATTGTCCAAACTTTGGAATCCACAAACATCGTAGTTACCGGATTTCAAAGAGGTGCCCCACGTTGACATTTTAAAGAACTATTTATAAACCATTGTAAAAAAAACAAAATGTATTTATTCATTCATCAAATATCATAATGAAAGATGCATTTAAAGAGCACTCAAATGAATTTCCATGGAAACATCTGTCAAATGCACAAAAAGTTGAAAGTTGACCAACTTCATCCGTTGTGTTGAGTTTCACTTGTGGTACGCAATTTTTTAACGGAACGCAAAGCACACAGCTGATTTTGTGGGTGGGCCTTTATTACTTCCTCCATTTTAAATTAAAATAAATGTGACACATAAAAATGACACATCCAACAACATATCAAAACCTAGCTCAACAGACACTCATTCATATTTCAATAAAGCGTGTGTAAAAAATTAGCACGAAACCGAATACACTCAATTCTCTTTTTATGCGGTAGTTACGTTTCAAAACTAACCGCACAAAAATAACGCATAAAAAAGTACACTAATGTAGTGTAAAAAAGGAATGTGTTCCATCCATTATTTTCAAAAACGCATAAAACCAAAAAATCATATAAAAAAGACATTAATTACATTATATATAAAAAAAATTAAAATTCTTTACTCGACAAAAGCATTAGCTCAAGTTATAATTCATTCTTACACAAATAGCATTGAGCATATGTAACTATTGTTTGCTTGATCTGTATAGAAGAAATATTTAAAAAGGGGAATCCCATACAAAATTCTATAGAAAAATAGTGCATAGCTTCAAAATCTTGTACATGTAACGTTTATATCTGACGAGACTTGGCAGCACTAAGAAGATCTTCAAAAAGTGGTGCAGGAAAATGAGTGAAGATGGGATCGCTTGTTGAACGTTCAGAGTGAACAGTGTACGAATATTTAAGCAATAAAATACGAAATATAAATTTAGTTTTGTTCTGTTGGCGTTAAATCTAGGGAAAATCGCATAACTTCACATAAAATATAAATCTTAACTATAAAGCAGAAAGTTTGTGTGTCTGACCGACAAAGGCTCCGAAACTACACGTCGCAGAGCTCTGAAATTTTCAACAAAAATCATTCTAAAATGTAGATGCTGAATGTGACAATTTATAAGTCGGTACGACATACGGTTCGGAAGTTACGAGCACTTTTTTAAAATTCTCAAAATAAGGCTGGTTGCATCAATCCGGTATGAAACCATTTCAAGTTGCGTAGTCGTGGATATCAACCATCCCCCAGTGTGTTGTAACTTCCATATATACACACACATTTTTCATATTTTACCTTGGTGCAACCATTAATTTTTTTCTACGTCTCAATCGAACATACACGAAAGACTGCCTGAGTCACGAAACGAAAAGGAAGCAATAAATATTTTCGCACTTTTCTTATTTTGTCACACCCAAACTATGTATGCATGCACATATACACAGCTGCACACAAATCATTCAATTTTGCTGAAATTGTGAATATTGAACTTCTGAACGGATTAGCCGATTAATATAAAATTTCAGAGCTAGAATAATTACATAATGTGTTACAAAATAGGCTAATTTTTTTTCATGGTTCATGAAGTTTGACTTCAATTTGTAAAACAAGTGAACATCGCGCGCAGGTACATAGATGGGAATTCCAAGAACTTTTTTTTTATGAATCGCTTGATATCCCTCCACGTTGTGTGTAAATGGTTGAGAAAAAAACGTAATTTCCGTCCGTTTTGCTGCAGCACATATTGATAATTCAAATTCAACATGTATGCACACAGTCAACGAATTGTACTCATTATGAGTAGGGATGTGAATGAGAGATTGGGATAGGCATCAATGACAAAAGAAAATTCAAATTCGTACGTTGCAATGTCGAGGGCAAAGGATCCATTGTCGCTGATGATGTTTCTGAAACAAAAAATGTAGTCTACAAACAAGTTTTACAATAAAAAATAATAGAAAGTTTAATTTTCTTGACGTTTTACTATTTTAAACACATTTCTTCAGGATATTTTGAAAAAAACTATAGAACTATAGAAGAAACAAACCCAGGCAAAGCCGGGTACGAAATCTTCTTCTTCTTCTTCATTTGGCGCTACAGTCCGGGGTGGACCTGGGCCTCAACCAACAAGCCTCTCCAGCTAGCACGGTCTCTGGCTTGCTGTCTCCAGTGTCGCCCGCCAAGTTGGTTGAGGTCCTTCTCCACCTGGGTGCGCCACCTTAAACGCGGGCGTCCTCTGTTGCGTTGTCCCACGGGTTCGGAGTCGAAGACTCTCCGGGCCGGAGCTGAGTTGTCCATACGCTCTACATGGCCTAGCCATCTTAGGCGTTGGATCCGAAGACGCCTGACTAGTCTCATGTCGCTGTACAGTTCGTGGTTGAATCTTCTCCTCCAGAAACCGTCAACGCAAACAGGACCAAAGATATAACGAAGAGCTTTTCTCTCGAAAATACCAAGGACTTCCTTACCGCTTTTGAGATTGTCCATGCCTCCGCGTCGTACAGCAGGACTGGGATGATCAAGGTCTTGTATTAAGTCAGCTTGGTCCTTCGAGAGATGGCTCTACTACTCAATTGTCTCTTGAGCCCATAGAGACAGCGGTTGGCAAGAGTTACTCTGCGTTTGATCTCGGTACTGATGTTGTTTGTACTGTTTCCTTGACTACCTCGAAGTTATAGCTGCCCATTGTGACGCTTTGTCCAAGACGTCGATGTTGTGTGTCCTTTCTTGATGACGCATATACTTCGTTTTGCCCTCATTCACCGCTAGCCCCATTTTAGCCGCCTCCGCCTCAATGCCAGCAAACGCCTCATTGACGGCTCGCTGTGTTCTGCCAATCACGTCAATGTCATCCGCGTATGCTAGCAGTTGTACGGACTTCTGGAAGATCGTGCCTCTAGTGTTGGCGTGTGAGTCTTGCACGATCTTCTCCAGGATGATGTTAAATAAATCACACGCGTCACCTTGTCTAAATCCTTTTTTGACATTGAAGGTCTCGGTGAGTTCGTTACCGACCTTGATGGAGCAGCGAGAATTCTCCATCGTCATCCTGCACAACCTGACGAGTTTGGCAGGAATGTCAAAACTAGACATGGCGTTGTATAGCTCGTCCCTATGCACGCTGTCATACGCGACAAAAAGGTGGTGGGTGTCGATTTGCATTTCTTGGGTCTTTTCCAGGATCTGCCGTAGTGTGAAAATCTGGTCGATGGTGGACTTCCCTGGCCTGAAGCCACACTAATATGGAGGTTATTTATAAACGGCTTCAGGCGAGTACACAAAACGGCCGAGAAGATCTTGTAGGCGATGTTCAGGAGACTTATCCCTCTATAGTTGGCGCAGTCAAAGGGGTCTCCTTTCTTGTGGATCAGTCAAACGATACTGAGATTCCACTCATCGGGCATGGTCTCCTCCGACCATATCTTACAGATGAGCTGGTGCATACGCCCAACCAGATCATCTCCAGCTGCCTTAAAGATTTCAGCGGACAGTCCGTCCGCACCGGCAGCTTTGTTAGACTTCAGTCTTGATATTGCTATCTTGACCTCGTCTAAGTCGGGGGGACGGAATTCTCGTCGATCATCGTCCATATTGAGTGGAACATTCTGCCTGACAGCGGTATTGGTGTCATCATCGCCGTTTAGCAGTCTGCAGAAGTGGTTCTTCCAAATTCTCAGTATCGACTGCGACTCTACTACTAGATGTCCATTCTCGTCCCGGCAGGCTTCTGTCCAAGCCTTATATCCACTGGATAACTGTTTCACTCTCTGGTAAAACTTTCAGACATCGTTCCTACCGTAGTACGAAATTTAGTATATCAAAAAAAGAATTCGCATAAAAGAGAATTGAGTGTATATGTCATCTGTCAAACGCACAAAAAGTTGAAAGCTGGCCCATTTCATACGTAGTGATGCATTCCACACCACCTGCCAATGATCTGTCATTATTTCGAAACAATGCAGCAACGGATTCTTTTGGGCTGCACTGGAGCCTTTAGTCAACTGATGTTCGCACCATTGGTATACAATATACATGTAAGTAAATTTCTGTTTCTGTAAGTTTGTTTTTGAGAAGTAATGTCTGAACCTACGGAACCAATTTTTAAAATTCTTTCACCAGTAGAAAGCTACATTATTTCTCCATGACATAGGCTATATTTGATTGTGGTGAATAACATTTAATGCATTTGTCAATAAATTCACTGAAAGCACTCAATGAAATTATCGCCACGATTTTTCAGTGGGTTCATAAGTAATAGCCTGTGAGAGCATACGACGGCGCTATAACATGACTTTGTTTTTTGTACTGGATGTGTGTGATCTCCTGTAAAGAAAAAATTGAAAAAAAAACTTTATCAGTGTATGGCTTAAGGAGAAGCACAGAGAGAATGCCAGGGATAAATTTGCCGAATATGCACAAGAAAGGGGTTATTGCATTCACCAGCCCACTTATACCCGCAGTCAGACTATTATTACTGAATGACCACTCCAGCGATCTTCTTCTTCTTCTGGTGGCGCTACAGTCCGAGATGGACCTGTGCCTCAACCAACAAGCCTCTCCAGCCGGCACGATCTTTAGCCAGCTGTCTCCAACTGCGCACACCAAGTTGATTGAGGTTCTTCTCCAACTGGGTGCGCCATTGGTTCCATGGGCGTCATCTATTGCGTTGTCCCACTCGTTCGGAGTCGATGACTCCTTGGGCTGGAGCAGTGTTGTCCATGCGCTCTACATGGCCCAGCCATCTTAGGTGTTTAATCCGTAGATGCCTGGGTAGCCTCATGTCTCTGTACAGTCCGTACAGTTCGATGTTGAATCTTCTTCTCCAATAACCATCAACGCAAACAGGATCAGAAATTGAACGCAGAACGATTTGAATTAGGGTTCATGGCCACAGATCATACAGGTTTTCCACACATGAAGCTAAAACCTTTTCCATCAACAGTTTTTTCTTTTGTTTTGTACCTCAGTTTTGGGCTAACATTCGTTTCTCTCATCAACAAGTGCTGTGCTGTCTTCTGGAGTCTGAGTTAAAACTGCAAATCGTTTTATCTATTTGCCCTTAGGAATGGCCTAACATGCTCTGAGGTAAAAGTATAATGTTGTGGTCACGATTGTCCGTTGCTATTGATTTAACATCAAGCTAAATGCCTAACGCTGTAAACGAGTACTATTCAAATGTAATACCAACACCGCAATGCGACCTCAAACCATGCTGTGTTCGTCAATGACTACAAATGCCCACCCATGACGTTGACTCGAGAAGAATACTGATAAGGGGCCAGGTTTGTTCATTCGGGACAATTTCCAATCACTCATCTCAGTGTGAAACTTTGTTGCCAACTACCCAAAGCCAAAACAACCGTCACCAGCAGCAGATACAAATCCAGTTTCAGAAATATTTCCACCTCTTCCCCAACCACAGTATGTACATATATATGTTTATTCTTACGGTTCATTCCTCTTCTTCATAGCTGTAGTCTGCGACGTAATTAAATTAACAGCACCGAGTGACCGTTGTCCAAAAATTAAATCGATTCCTCTTCGGTCCACAGAGATGTTTGCTTATGAAATTCTCTAGAAGCGTAAATAAGACCGGTGACACAACACAATTCCCATTCGCAGTCGATTACACGAATAACCAACGCAATCATCTAGAACATCACATCACCTTGGTGATCACCGAGAGGTGGTTCTATCAACACAGCCACACGCCCCTGGTGTGTGTCGCTCTCGGACGCGTATGCTCTCTATTTGACATTCACCCGAGCGTTCGACGGAAGAATCGTATCCATCAGCCTCAATCCGTGTGTAGTCGTGCGTATTGTTGGCGTAACCTATTGACAACCCTCGTGAATCAGTGGCACGCAGGAGCGCTTCATCAAATCGCTCATAAAAACCTAAATAAAAATGTCAAGCAGCCCCTGTACCTGCTAATGAAATCCGAAAGTGTTTTCACCTGTTTTTCTCGTTTTTTTTTTCCTCAATTCCTCCTCTTCGGATTTTGTTTGCTTGTGATATGCTTTCGATGGTACTTCGGCTTCCAGTTTCCACTTCTGGTTCTGCTCGTGACGGGGAACCTACATCTGGGGTTCGAGTAAATGGTCAGGAGGTGTGGATCGCCCGCGCTTTTGTTCTGTGCGGCCAAAGTTTGAAATGGGGCTCTCGAGATGAGTGGAGAGCCCGTGGTCAGCCATAAAAATGAAAAATTCATCCGAATCTCGATGGCGAATGCGATGATGCGGGCAATACAAGACAATACACGAGAGAGAAGAGGTCCTTCACTGGAAATGATTGCTTGCACAGGAGAGGGTGTGTGTTCACATATCGATGTAAGAAAACTACTTAAGCAGCACTAGGGGCTGGGAAGCAGTTGTGAGTATTATTTCGCATGTCCGTTCAAATTGATGGGGAAAAGTTTGAAGCTGGAGTTATGAGAATGTATGACGTCTAATGCTGTGTCTTGCCCTTTAAAAAGAGTAAAAAATCCAGACACGATTCTTATCTGAATACAGTCACTGTTGAAATTTGTGCGTTAAGTTGTGGTCTGGATAACCACAAAAGAGGGTGGAGAAGTCCTTGGTCTCATCGAGAGAAAAGTTCTGCGCGGGATCTTTGGTCCTGTTTGGGTTGATGGTATTTGGAGGAGGGCTGCACTGCGAATTGAGTCTAGCTAGGGGTCAACGAATCCAACGAGATGACTGGGCAAAGTAGAGCGTACGGGCAACTCAGCCCCAGCCCGAAGAGTTTTCGACTCTGAACCTATGGAACAACTCTCACCCAGGTGGAGAAGAAGGACATTAACCGACCTTAGCAACGCACAACCTGCGAAAAAGAAAAACTGATTATAAACTTAAGCCCTGGTTATCTAATTATTTATTAAATAAAGAACAATTAAAAATAAACTTAGAGTAAACCGCGAAAAACACCCTAGCAACGTTATTCTCAAAATGAAATATAAAAAATATGTACTGATTTGAAAAAGGAAATCCCAATTTGCCGTGACTCTTATTACCGTGCTCAAGTTTACGCAGCTAGAGGCAATCTTAAGAAAGAGTGGAAAGTTGTTAACACTATTTTCAACAAAAAATCATCAACTCAAAAACCTATTGTCCTACGTACTAGTGATAAGGAAATTACGAATAAAAATGAAGTCGCTGACGCTTTTAATAGACATTTTTCAAGTATCGGACTTAAATTACAAAGTGGACTAACGCAAAATCTATGTTCTCAATGTTCTACTATTGGTGATGTAAACTCTGTGCATTGTAGAAGTTTTGTTTTCGACCCAATAACTCCTTTATAGGTTTTAAGTAAGATTGGCAGCTTGAATAACTCAAATTCATGTTGTGTCGATGGTATTTCTAATGTTGTCCTTAAAACATTGCATGTTTCATTGTGGATGTATTAGCTGATGTATTCAATCGTAGTATTTTTTTCTGGTATTTTTTCCTGACGATCTTAAGTGTGCTGATGTTATTTCTTTGTTTAAAAAGGGCTCTCCAACTGAAATAGGAAATTAAAGGCCATTTCTCTTCTGCCAACCATGAGTAAAATTTTTGAAAAACTTATTCAAATTAGGTTAGTTAATTTCTTAGACAAGACGACGTTCTTTCACCCTTCTCAATTTGGATTTCAAAAGGGCAAATCAACAGAGGACGCACTTCTAGAGTTTTCTCTCAGATAATAAGCAACCTTGACAATAGAAAATGTATAACTGCATTATTCATTGATATTGCCAAAGCCTTCGACATGGTTGACCATAAAATTCTGTTGAGTAAGCTGGAAAATGCAGGTGTGCGTGGTTTCATGCTCAAATGGTTTAACTCATATCTGAATAATAGAATACAGAGGGTAAAGTTGAATGAGACGAGAAGTGATGTGCAATTAATCAGGCTTGGTGTACCTCAAGGTTCGATCCTGGGTCCAATTATGTTCTTAATTTATATTAACTCTCTCTTCCACCTCAATCTAAAAGGTTTACCTACAGCTTTTGCTAACGATGTTGGGTTGTCGTATGGCGTCAACAGTCCCTTACATCTCTATGCTGACATAAATTGCGATGTACATACATTAAGACAATGGTTCGCTCAACACAAACTTGTAATAAGTCCTAAGACGAAATTAATGTTCTTTAATTTATCTCCGTCCATTATTCAAAAACCGGATGTATATTTTCATGCACCAAATTGCAAAAAATTTTAATTATATCAATGTAAATGTGCAACCAGTGTGTTTGGTAAATTATTTTGTACTAGTTAAAATTGTAGTGATAATTGTTGTTTGATAGAGAATGTAGATGAATTTATGAACCTAGGACTCTTACTTGACTCTAATATGAAATTCTCATCCCACGCTACTGCATTGAAGAAGTACTTTATCTCCACACTTAGGCATTTCTATTACCTCCGTAATATATGTTCGACTAAGCTCCAAACTACAATTTATCATGGACTTTTTAATTCTAAGCTTCAATACGGTATAAATTACTGGGGAAGTGGGTACCAAAACAAAGTTCAGCCATTGCTTGCCTTGCAAAAGAAAGTCGTCAGAAAGATTTGTCGTAAGCCTGGTAGGCATCCTAGTTTTCCTTTGTTTTGTCACTTAGGGATTCTTCCTGTTCGTCACTTGTACTGTTTTAAAGTTCTACAAACATTCTTTATGAAGTCTGGTAACAGAAACTCATATAATCTCAAACTATAACCTACGAAATAACTCGCTCAATATGTTACAAGTGCCAAACTATAGAACCACCGCATATAGATATTCTTATTCAGTTGTATGTAATCGTTTATTTAATGTCCTCTCGGAAGAAATCAGATTTGTTCACATGTCCAAATGATTTCTTAAGTGCGTAAAAAGTTGGCTGTTTTCTCAACATTATTATAGTTTAGACTCTCTTACTTTTAAAATTTTGATCTAACTTTTGTTTTCACCTCTTGATATTTGATAAATTTTTGCATCCTTTATGAAGTGATAACAAATTGATTTATAATATGTTAAGTGAATTAAATTGCAAAAATATTTTTTTCTTTTCTCTATTTTTTTGATCAACACCCCACCCCATCTTGTTGTATTGTTCTTATTGATGTGGCATTCAACACTATTTAAACTCACTCAATATAAAATATCGAATGCCACCAGATCTTTTCTTACTCTACTTTGTAAATTTTTAACGTACTGAATTTTTATATGGATGTTTTTTATATTATATTTGTAAGTAATTTAAGAATAATAAATACAAATACAATAACAGTAAAAAACAAAAATTGGAGAAAGCTAGACAGAGATCGGGCTAATTGGAGAGGCTTGTTGTTTGACCTGGACTGTAAAGGGAAATAAAGAAGAAATTGTGGTCCGATTAAAAGTAAGATCAAGAGTTTAAGTAAAGTAAAGTGTAAGTAAGTAAGTAAGTAAGTAAAGTTTTAGTAAGTGTAAGTGTAAGTTTAAGTAAGTAAAGTTTTCGGTCTAAGACTATGACTTTGATGTTGATCAATTTTCTTAATGAAAATTCTTCTTCTACTGGCACTACAGTCCGGGGGAACCTGGGCCTCAGAAAATAAGCCTTTCCAGCTGACACGATCTTTAGCCAGCTGTCTCTAATTCCGCAGGTTGGTTGTCCTTCTCCACTTGTGTGCGGGATCGGGTCTATTGCGTTAACCGTAAGCTTCGGAGTCGAAGACAGACGCATAGTTGTCCATGTGCTCTACATGACGTAGCCATCTTAGGCGTTGGACCCGTAGAGGCGTAGCTGGTCTCATGTCGCTATATAGCCTGTACAGTTCGTGGTTGAATCTTAAAAACCATCAACGCAAACAGGACCAACGTTTTCACGCAGAACATTTCTCTCAAAAAGACCAGAGGCTTCTTATTTGCTCTCTTTGCCCATTTTCTGCGACATAGAGCAGGGCAGAAATGATCAAGGTGTTATATAATATTAGCTTAGTCCTTCAAGAGAGGGCTCGACTTCTCAGTTGCCTCTTGAGCTCAAAGAAACAGCGATTGGCAAGAGTAATTCTGTGTACTGGTGTTGTTCGTACTGTTCACTTGCGAGCCGAGGTAGACGAAGTGCTTCACTGATGTTTTCCGATAGCCGAGGTGGAAGTCGTTCAATATTTGAAAGTTATAGTTGCCTGCGTTGATGTTCTGGCCGAGTCGCCGATGCTGTGCGTCCTTTCTTTTCGATGATAGCATGAACTTCGTTTTGCTCTCCTTTACTGCTAAGCCCATTCCGGCAGCTTCCGCTTCACTACCAGCAAACGCTTCATTGACGGCTCGCTGTGTTCGACCAATCACGACAATGTCTTCCGTTACGCGCAATTGAACAGACTTTTGGAAGATTGTGCCTCTTGTGTTGACGAAAAAAAGTTGAAAGAGTTACATGACAGCGCATAGCTTTTTTTGACATTGAAGGTCTTTGTGAATGCATTGCCGACCTTGAAAGGCCAGCGATAGATCTCCATCGTCATCCTGCACAACCTGACGGGTTTGGCAGGAATGTTAAAACTAGACATGGCGTTGTATAGCTTGTCACAATGCACGCTGTCATATGCGGCGGTGGTGGGTGTCGATCTGCATATCTCGTGCTATTTTCAGGATCTGCCGTAACGTGAAGATAAGATCGATGGTGGAATTTCCTGGCCTGAAATCGCACTGATAAGGACCTGAAGAATGTTTTCAATCGCTCACACAAACCGGCAGAGAAGATATTATAAGCGATACTCGTAGTTGGCGCAGTTGAAGGGGTCTCCTTTTTTGTGGATCGGATAAACGATACTGAGGTTTGTCCCGTCGTATCGCAGTTCTCGCCTACGACTCACTAGTATGGTGACCCGCCCTTAGCAAAACATACAACTTAAACAAACTCAACAAAGTCCAGAGATCGGCAGAATTCCGACCTTCGGGGGCGATGAGATAATGCCTCAACGAAGCTCTTACAGTTCCTCCCACTGAACCTTTACACAAATTATGTAGTCACCGGCAACGCCATCAGACTCAGAGAAGCTGGAGGGTGGTCAGCAAGACCGTATGGTCATTGACGAGCTCTGCACCTTACCCCAGCTTCCATGGAATACACTATCCCCACCATGAACTGCGACAACTCGGCGCAATGCCGATGTCCACATAGATAGACAAAACGCAATCCCTTACCTCCGAATACCAATTTCTGATCCAAACAGATGGATCTAAGTTAGACCATGGTGAAGGCTCAGCTGTCTTCTTGGGGGATTTCAACGGCTCCAATTCTTATTGCCTCCCAGACCACTTGAGTATCTTCCAGGCTGAAGTACTAGCTATCAAAGAAGCCTGTGAACTTCTCAGTAAAACCTGCCCTTATGGTAGAACCGCAGATATCTGCAGCGACACTCACGCAGACACAAGGGCCATCTCCTCAGTTATCACATCCTCTGTATTACTGCAACAGTGCAATGAAAAACTCAAACAGGTCAGTAACAGGTGAAATATCACTCTCCTCTGGGCTCCACGATACAGCGACATAGAGGGAAATGTGATTGCCAAGGAAGGAGCTTCCGGCAACGCCCCCACTGAATTGGTTGCCCCTCTAATCAACCTCCTCAAAAAAATCATCTGCCAACACTTCCTATCCCTAGCAACTTGAATCTGGACTTAGGCATCCAAGAAAAAAAATCTCTAGAAACACCTGACCCTCCTACATGAGCAGAAGGACTGATGACCTCCTCAATAGAAATCGCTCCGACATAGCAAGAGTCGGTGCGGTAAGCACGGGGCACTGGCCCATAGGCATCCACGCTGCTAGACTCGGAATACCGTTCAACCCACACTGTCGTAGATGCCTCGCCACCAACTCAGAGGAAAGTCTGCTTCACTCTCTCTGTGACAGTCGGGGACTAGCCAAGCAAACCTTTCCTTAGTGACCACTCAAAGATCTCTAACCAAATTCCTTAACTCCACCGGTTGGATTTAGCTCATCTAAACAACCCAGGTATAAGAGCTGTGGCATAAAAACGGTACACAATTGCGTTACTTGAAACCAGATTGAGCCAAAGTTGATAGCCACCATTAAACCAACCAATCCACTCGTCGGGCATGCTTTCATCAGACCATATCTTACCGATGAGATAGTCCATGTATCCTACCAGCTCATCCCCAGCTGCCTTGAAGACTTCCTGCACCAGCAGCAGTATTCTACTTTAGGCTCGATATCGCTATCATCGCCATCGTCTAGATCAGGGGGACGGAATTCTCTTCTATTCAATTAAGATTCAAGCCAAAGTTTAAATTTAGACCGAAGTGCCTACATGCGATACAAGTATGGCACAACTTAAAACCTACAGAGAACCACGGCCATAAACCTAAGTAACCTAGTTGGAATCCTCACAGGACAGTGCGCAATGGGTAGACACGCCGCAAGACTAGGCTTACCATACAACGAATTCTGTAGCATGGATGCATGCGTGAGGAAAACCCCTCTCCATTAGGAAAGGAAAGATACCTTGGGTTAGTTCTATATAAATGAACTAACGGATATATCCGGAAAGGATGACAAATCAATCTGGGCATTCGTTCAAAAAACAAAATAGTTCCAGGAGTAACGGAGGGTAGCCGGCTCAGTGGCAACACAATGGACCCCTGGGTCTAAGTGAATCCATCACTTTCGATGGAAGCCACATAACATAACCCAACCTAACCTACGTCTACCAACAGCCGTCCAGATTAAGACCCACAGATCCATCCACTGTGTGGGTTAGAAAGTGCATGAATTTAGGATTGTCGTCTATGTCTTATTATAGATCAAGATCACGGTACGTACCGCACCAACAGTAAAGTGATTTCTGCAATTAATTAAAATCTACTGACCTACACAGTCTGTCACAGTCACACCATGAAAACAAATGTGAATCTCCGACTGAAGAAATTAACCCGTTGAACTGGTAGCGCCACAATGGCGAAATTGGCTTATGGTAAGGCAATTTGCTTTGTTTTCAATTAGTTCACCATCACCGCCAAGGAATACTCCCACCGACGTATTCCTGACCTCAAAGTCGACCGGTTTACGATGCTACGGCCGCAGCCATGGAGGCTCCACTAACATCACGGTGTATTGATTCAATTACGGATGTCAACGTCAGTCAGCAAAGGAGTGTAGGTTGACATATAAAGGGTGTCTGACACGTAAATTACCGACCGTGTTGACGTATTGATGTTGGATCCATTTGATTTGTTTATTTGTGAGGCTTTTGTGAGAAAGTAATGCCCTCCCACGAAGACCAATGGAAAAGTATGAAAATTGTAATTCTTTTCCGTGGGAAGGCGTGTGGCATTGTCGCGATAAGTCGCTTATCAATTCACTTGTTCTATGCACGTACGTTCAAAAGGAAATTTTGGTTGTTGCTCATTTTAAGAGGATTTTCTCAATTTGTGAAAAAGACTGCATTAAGAGGCTTTCAACATAAGCCTACTCACGCTGGCATCGAAAGTGATGCGAACCCAGGCGAGCAAGCAGGAAATCGTTCGACGCGCATTCTTAAAAAATAACACTGGGAACAATTTAAAAAAAAATGTCTGTTGACTTACATTTTTCCTTTTTACAGTTAACTGATTACAAAACTGGACTTGGTTTTCTTCTATCACGTTCAGTTTTTTTGTTAGAGAGACGTTGTATTTCGATCCAAAAATCTATAAAATCTATAATAATAATATGGGTGGCGCGGGAGTCCGAGGCAGACCTGGGCCTAGCTTCTCAGCAAACTTTCCCGTGTTGTGCGAACGTTTATCGAACCTGTGACCCTCCGCGTAGGAGTCGACGCACTTTTTTTCATGTAATTTTATTTAATTCTCTATATGTTACTTAATTGCTAAGCAAAAGTTCTTAAAACAAGCTTAAATATCTTAAGAATTTACAAGCGTTTTTAATACTAACCTACTGACCCTATGCGAGTACTCTAATCTAATCCATGTTACAAATGTTCCTTTCGGCTTAATCAGCGTTTTTTTTAGTCTTTATAAAAAACTTTTATAAAATGTTTCATTTGCCAAGAAAACTTGTAAAAACTTGGCCAAACTTAGCTACTAAAACTTCCTTATACTAACTTAACCTAACATAAAATTTAATACTATTTTAACAATGTCCGTAAAAGTACGGACACGTGCACCAGGGCGTATATGTTATGTATATGCCTTCTTTCTTTCTTTTCATATTCCTTTTCCGACGAGGTTATGATCCTAATTATGAGAATCATAACCCTCCCACTTTACTGCATCCCTACTGGTCCGCCTGTGGGGTTCGCCGATTCGACCTCAAGAAATATCGGCAGGCCTCCCTGTCTCGGATCACTTCGTCACTGAGGCCGATCAAATGCTAGTGTTTTTGCATTTGTGTGATCCAGGAGTTCTTAGGCCTGCCTTTCTTTCGCATTTGTGTTGGTACGTTGATTGATATAGCCTTTTTAACGGGGTTCGAAGGATCTCTCCTTTGAACATGACAATACCAACTGAGTCGGTCGTCCTTAACCTTCTTAGAGATGGATTCTTTAGCATGGAGGCTTCCTCGGATCTTTGAACTTCTAATTCTATCGAGCTTCGTTAATCCTGCTGTCATGCGAAGCATTTTCATCTCAGTTGCCGTTAATTGGCCCTCATACTTTTTGTACGCTGTCACGCAACATTGTGAACCGTATGTGAGCGCCGGACGTACAACTGCGGTGTACCTTCAGCTTAGGGGTCCTTCCTTTCAGCTTAGGGGGCATTTTTCGATCACATAAGATGGCTGAGTTTTCCCGCCACTTCATCACAGGTCCCTTCGCTATTGATCATAGATCCCAGATATTTGAACTTTTAACACTTGGGAAGCACTATTCCATTCAAATAAATGTCTGGAATATGCCTGAGTGAATGGGCAGCACATGTACTCGGCCTGTTTCTGGCTAATGCGGTACCCATTTCCCTCCAGAACATCCACCCACACATCAAATGCTCGTTGCAGGGAAGTTTGATCATCACTAATGATGGCTCCATCGTCAGAAAAGAATAACTGATGCACTTTTGGGCCCTTCACTTTTCCTTCAAGCAGATAATCAAGGACAACAATAAGCAGCAAAGGACTTAAGAAGCTTCCCTGGTGTACACCGACTGATTGGAAACTCCTTGGTGACTCCAGCAGGAAATCTTACTCTCGTCTTTGCTCCCTCGTACATGTCCACGATAATCTGTACGTAGATTTCTGGAACTCCTCTTATTCTAAGCGCCACCCATATCAGATCTCTTGGTTGTCTATCAAACGCTTTTTCAAAATCAACCAACACCATATGCAAATCCTTTAAGGAATGACGATGTTTTTCCATTATGATCCTAATACCTTGATCCTTATTTTTAATAAACTCGCACTGGTCATCAGACAACCGTATCATTTTTCGCAATCGGCCATCTAAAACCCGCTCAATGATCTTCATGGTGTGTGACATTAGCTTGATAGAACGGTGATTGTCATAGTTTCGTGTATCGCCTTTTCCTTTGTACAAAGGAAGAAGATAACTTTCCCTCCACTGATCGGGCATTGAATCGCCTCTCATAAGTTTGGAGATGAAAATCATGAGGCATATGAACCCGAAGTCTCCCATTTTTTTCCAGAACTCAGAGGGTATCTCGTCCGGCCCAACCGCTCTTCGTTTTTTGGAGTATTTGACCGCCTTTTCAACTTCTTCGACTGTAACGTCGGGTACTTCATCATAGTTGGGGACGGCTCTTGGAAAGCATATCCGAGGAAACTGTTCATTTAAAAGCCTTTCACAATATTGTCGCCACCTGTGTGAAATTTTTGCGTCTTCCACAAGAAGCTGACCTTGCGCATCGTTAATGAACCTTGGTGAACGAATTTCCTGGGCATTTCTCCTTCTTTGTGCGGCTATTTTGAAAATAGTTGTATATGTATATGAATAACATATAATTTATACGCCGTGAGTTATGATCCAATTAAAAACAACTTCTTTGGATTTTTTTGTATATATATATATTACAAATTATATTTAAAATTAACAAAATAAACTTAAGATTTTGCAGCACAATGAACTTAATTTTTTGTGTAACGATCCTGCCACGTCCGCGATCAAAACTGAAGTGCCACCAAGAATGCCCACTTGCTTGATGCATCTCTCAAAGTAAGCCGTTACAGCTTGGATTTCATTAGCGTCCTTAAAGCTCGCGTGATCTTGTCAGCCAATCATGATTGATGGAAAGGACGTTTTGATGTTTGCAAAGAGACCAAAGAGTTGGCTTGGCTTCTGTAACGGTTCTTATGCATGGATGCTGGTATGCATTGAGTTGTCGCGTGATGCTGTTCAAGGCATTGCCAGAAGCAACGAAACGGATGTTTCAGTAGCTAACATGTTTTATATAGCATGTTACTCGTGGTGCACCTTTTTTGTTTTTGTTTCATATATATATATATATATATTTTGGATTTTTTGTATTATATATATTTTTTTGGATTTTTTGTTTCATATTTTTTTTTTTGGATTTTATTCTTGTTTCATTTTTTTGTTTCTCTGAACCTATATTAAAAACTATGTAAGCTGGCCACTATGGTCAACTATCTGATCCTGTGGAGAAGCTAGCGGTGGCAGAGGCTGGTTTTGGTGTAACCACCAGTAAAATAACCGTTCTTTGGCAGACTCTTTTCTATCTCGAGCGGGGATCGCCCTACTGAACCGTAGGAGATCCTCGTGGGTTCGAACGACGTAAAATTCGTATTGGAGTCGCCTATCCACTGTTCGGCGTACGACATGGAAGATGATAGGACATCCTTCTGGATCATGTATAAGGCCAATTGTGTCTAGATAGATAAATGCTTCGAGAGAGAAAGAGAGGAAGTAAGCCCCAAAGGTCAGACTGTTGGAAGAGGTCATAGCTCGTGCAGTGTGCCTTCTGTTCAGCTTAATAATAAAATTATCCTTTGCCTCGTTCTACAGGACCTCGTTAGGATAGTACTTCTTGTACTCCCACTCGGGTGAGCGATACAGACGGAGACAGCTCCTAAGACACTGCCTCTCGAACACCCTCATCTCTTCCACCTGAGCCTTCTCAGATGTTGAACCACAATGGACAACCGTACACCATAATTGGCCGTACTAGGGCCATGTAGCAGATTTCCTTCACTCTGGTATCAAGTTGGCTGCTGAAAAACAACCTCCTTGCTGCAGCAAAGGCTTTTCTGGCTTTCCTCAGAGCAATATCTATATGTTTGTCAAAATACAGATAACGTATTGATCAGTCCTGATTCATTTTGTTATATACGTGGCAGTTTTACCATTCAAAGTCAAGGAAAAAACAGCACATTTGTCAGCGAAGCATATTTTGCATATCTTCTATCTCTATATATAAAAATCAATGTTTGTTTGTTTGCTTGGGCTTTATGGACTCTTAAATGATAGAAGATAGAACACTGATGTCTTTGGCAAATTTGTTCAGAATAGTGTGAAATAGGTTTTGGTTTTGGTTTTGGTTTTCAGTATCCTAATTCCGTTATTGGAGCTTTAATCCCCTTTATAGGATTCTTTAACTAAAAAACGTTTTTCTATGTTTTACACACATATTACTACAAAACGCCTGAACACATTGCCTGGCGAAGAGATTGATGTAACAGTCATTATTCTGAGATTATTAATACGGAAGTAATAAGCAAAACTGTAATTCTTTGTGGTTTACATGTTCAATCCACAGCCCACCAGTGGAGTTCGCACACGCACATCCATTCCGAGAACATTCACAAAGCCACAAACACTGCTTCATACATTTAGGTTTAGATTTAGGTTAGGTAAAATAATAGTGTATAGAGCGCCAAGTTTTTTCTTAGTTTTCTTGGCCAGTAAGTATTAAACAATAAAGTATGTCCTAAGGACAAAAAAACAATAAATAACTTAATAATTTAGACGCCGAAAGGCAAATAGTCAGTTAGATTAGAATATTTTAGAGTGCCCGCGAAGGGTCAGTAAGATAGAATTAAGAACATGAATTGTTAGATATTAAGATAGATTTTTATGTCATTTTTGTCTAGTAGTAAGTTGTCCCGAAATGAAATAAAAATGAAATAAAAAAAAAAAAAAAACTGCTTCATACACCCCACTTTGAAGTTTTAATGTGTCATGTTCTCTTCCTTATATTTGACTGGGTTTTGTCTATATGCTTACAAATATATAGATTGTATCGGGATTTGGTAGCACACTTTTTTGAGAGAAAGAATGTTGGGAGACATTTTTGTATGCGACTTTATATTGTGAGTTGTGTATGAAAATACATACAGTGGCGAACAAAACTTATTAATTCTTTATTTATTACTCTCATCATTGAATAACATAAAATGTAATAAAAACAGAAATTTCTTAGAAAAAACAAAAAAAGTTAATGCGTCCAGTTTTGCACGCAAGGCTCAGCATTCAAAAAACATTATTTTACCGTTATCTTTATGAAAGTTGTCAAGAGTTTATTGCGTTTCTTTAATTATTTCATCATTATAAAGTAATATGGTGATGAGTTAACATTGTTATACCCAAAAATTGTGAAATTGTTGTTTAATTAGTGCAAAATGAAGAAAATCACTAAAGATTTGGAAAACCGAATTGTTGTGTGCGTATCCTATTGAGGAAATTGTATTCCAACATGATGGAGACCCCAAGCATACCTCAAAAATAGTGAAAGAGTGGCTTGAAAACCAACCATTTAAAACATTAAAATGGCCTGCACAAAGCCTAGATCTCAATCCAATTGAGAATTTGTGGGCAATTGTTAAAAGAACATTGTGTCAGCACGATTCGCCTCCGAATAATTTGAACGAGCTATGGGATCGAGTCCAAGTTGCCTGGACCAATATACCAAACACAACAATTGAAAAATTAGTGGAAAGTATGCCAAGAAGAGTGAAAAGTGTTTTTGACTTTTTTTGTTTTTTCTCAGAAAATTCTGTTTTTATGTTTGTTTTGTTCTCCTACGCAGAGGGTGCCAGGTTCGATACCCGAATTTACCACCTTTCATATTTCACGGCTCCACCTCTTTCGAGTCACTGACAATGCTCAAAGAGTATTTCTGTCTAGAAAAAGCTTCTCAGCTACGCCGTTCGGAGTCGGCATTAAACTGTAAGTCCCTTCCACGCGTGAAAGAACAATAGCACGCACAACACACGTGGTTGCTGAGAAGCTAGACCCTGGCCCTCTACGGGCTGTAGCGCCACCCATATTATTATTATTATTATTATGTTTGTTTTATTTCATTTTATGTTATTCAATGATGAGAGTAATAAATAAAGAATTAGTAATTGAAAACCGGAAGCGAATTGAGTAATTTTTACAAGTTTAACAGCAATATGAACTTATGTTTGACAAACATCCGACCAGTTTTGCTCACCACTGTATGTATTTATGAAAGTAAATGAACAAGCTCTCATCATGGAGTTTTATAGCAAGCTGGATGTATAACTGTCATCCTGTTTGTTAGTACATATGTATGTAGTTTTGTTATTTATACCACTTACCATTGCAATTTATCTTCGTCATTGATTGGATTTCATTCGCAAATGAAATGTATTTCATTAGAGTTGACCGTAATCTGAGTACTTTTGTGATCACAGTTTTAATCTCATTTATTGATTGTAATCTTATAACTTTTCATAATGAATACAAAATGTAATCTGTAATCTGTATACAAATAGTTATCATTCGTCTATATTAGGGGAGATGGCGGTACTTTTGAATATCTCTAATAAAATCGTATGTGCTGTTCAAAGGTGCCCCCTCTCCCCTCAAGTAGTGAATAATCAAAATTACATGAACAGCTGATTACTGTGCAGATAATTTTGTTTGCAGCTAGTTTTAAAATAAAAATTGGTGATCAAGATAGATAGACGTTGGGCACCTCACAGCGCGTGCAAACAGTGTGTTCAGAGTTTACGGATGTGAACAAAGAGAATGCGAAATAAATGGCAATTTGGTATATAGTTGCCTCCATTTCTATGCACTCCGCTTAAACGTAACTTTCGGTTATATGCAACAAGAAATTTATTACGGTACAACAAAGTTGCTTTTCTGCATTTCTTGTGTTACGAATAAGCGGAGTCGACTACACTATGATTTGGCGAGAGCCCAAAGATCATTCAAGTGACTGTTACTTTTGTAAAATCTCTTAAATGGAGGTTTTTTCCCATAGTTTTCCTCCAAGATTGTTTTAACTTACTGAACAGCATATCCTTACTTGGAAAAAAATTGTACACTCAGTTCTCTATTTATGCGAAGTCTTTCTATGCGGTTTTGAAGTTATGCGATTTTTCCAGAGAATCTTATGCTGATGTTTCTGTACAAGATTTTGAAGTTATGCGCTGTTTTTCTATAGAATTTTGTATGGGATTCCCCTTTTTAAATATTTCTTCTATACAGAGCAAGCGAACAATAGTTACATATGCTCAATGCTATTTGTGTAAGAATGAATTATCACACAGGTATCCTCATTCTTTATTAGTTGATATCGACTCTTCTTTGGGATTTTTTGGTCCTATGAACTTTGGAACGTATCCCTAATTATGTAATGTAATTAATGTCTTTCTTTATATTTTTTGGTTTTATGCGTTTTTCAAAATAATGGATGGAACACATTCCTTTTTTTACACTACATTAATGTATTTTTTATGCGATTTTTTTGTGCGGTTAGTTTTGAAACGTATCTACCGCATAAAAAGAGAATTAATTGTATATTCAGCAGTATGGTTACTATAAAACCGCAACTCTGTGCAAGCTAAAGCAAATAACACCATTATTATTAAACTATTGTTACACTATGCAGAAAATAAATATATCTATCTATCTATCTATCTTTTGTGTACTGAAATCGTCCGGATATAACAAGAAAAACAAATGTAAAATAGAGTATCCCAGGTTATCATCAGCCACACGCCCAGTACCTCATTCAGCTGAAATCCCAGTGCCAGTTTTCAAAGAACTACTTTCTTTATTACAAGAATACCAGCATGGTGGAGATCGAAGTGACAGCAACGATGAATGTTTCGAAATGGAAGATGACTCCATTCGTAAGTGAGTTGATCAGAAAGAGTTAAATGAGTTGGCCCGGGATTTGGGACTTAAGTTACTAACTTCGCCAATATTAACACTATTTCAGTCGCTGTGTTTCGGCAGCAAAGTTTCCAATGACATCCAACTGTCAAAATATTTATTGGGGCCGCCATTTCATCATGCATCGTTTTATGCTTGCCGAATATGTGGACAGTATTGTATATATATTTCTTGCTCAGGTCTTCATCATAGCTTCAGTTTGCAGGTAATTCGCCGCAACTAGGAAAAGTTTAGGTGTGAACTTAAGCCAATCAGACAAGCGATGAGTTCAAAATGAAGAAAACAGCTGCCGCATCCGCCAGCGGTTAATATTGGCAAATATGTCGATTCTGCTCTGATCGGCTGAATTGGGAATGGTAAGAGAGTCAACCGGCCTTCTTTCACAATTGGGCTGGTTCGCGTGAGTTCGCCGCGGGTGGTATATGTTGGTCAGAAAAACACAATCTTCTTGAACGATGCCCATTTTGGGTTCAGCGGCTATGTCTCATTCAAGCAAAAAAGAAGTCTTAGACCAAGCATCCACAAAGATTGACTGTTTGGAACAGTTTAAGTCATGGGGGCTGCATCATAGGGCCTTATTTAACGACTCTGCATGTCATACAAGTGACGAAACGATCAAAGTTTTGAAGAAATTTGAGAGAAATGAGAGACGTCTTCAAACGATGAACGTTCATCAAATTGACGTCGCGACCACATGATTCGTCACGGAATTGTATTCTTTTTTCAAGGCCTTGGTCTATGTCAATATATTGGCCTACTTTGTATGAACAAAAGGCCAACATTCGAGACAGTACTGACCACATGATCGACCAAGTCATCAAATTAGTGTGTACTTAAGACAAAAAATGTGAGAATATCTCAAAAACTATGAGCACGGCGGGTCATAAACCAAAAACGTAACGAGGTATGGCAGATATTCTTATGTTACTTACATGCTGTTAAACTTACGTTGATGGGATGTGAATTTCCCTTCGTGTTTTGGTTTATGACTCGTTGTGCCTATAGTTTTTGAATTATCTTGATATTATGTACGTTTCTAATTAGTCACGATTATCGAGTCACTGACTAAATCCATCACATAATGTAAAATATCTTGACTTCTCAATGTCAGCCTCATGTAGGGTGCGATTGATGCCGAAACAAGTTCTTACTAAGACCCTCACTACGGAGCACCAGTTTCTTGGTGGCTCTGCAATGCCCAATGACAGAGGTTGCTACTAAGAAGACTCTGGTCTTCTTGTGAACTTTAGCAGAAGCTTGCTTGGCAGCTACAGCACTGTATGATTTCTGTCGCGGAAGCATCAACAGCGGCGCTTTTCTTGGCGAGTGCGCCACCCTTAAGTTGAGATTAGGTACAATTAGCTGTACGCTACCACACAAATCCGCAGAGTCCTCAATGAATTAAGCTGCTTGGCGCTACATCAGAGGGTAGAGGGAGCATATATTAGTCTCCTCCATCTCTGCCACTTCTACAAAAGGGATATGTGTGTTAAAGGGGTGTGTGCCAACGGTAGACAGGTTCATGGGTACTCCGGTCTACTTTGTATCATTCATAACTGGGAATAATTTCCTTACATGTAGGTTCTTATATGGAATTCATTGGTGAAGTCTTTGGAATCCGCGACAGCTATTGCTTTGTTTGCTTTGACTGTCCCTGGTGCTTCCATTACTGTTAGTTTGTTTTCCCTCAGCGTCGACTTTTGGTTTTCAAAACAATTCGAGCACAATAACATCAGAAGCAGCCAACTCAGTCCTCCAAAGCAAGCTCAACTTGATTATTTTATCCACTTGAACTATACAACATAACAAGAACTCAGCGCACTTTAAGGAATTCAGTTTGATAGTATGTTTTTATCCGTCCATTGTAACTTTTCTGCGAAGCAAATCATATCGTTCACACGATCCCCGAAAGCACTCCTACCTCTCCTTGCTTGAACTTGACTATCATTCTTTCCAACAACAGCGATGACTTCATTTCCCTCGAAGAATGATTGACTGAACTGTTGTTCTCCGAAGATATATTACCAAGCAACATTCCCGACTCAAAGAGTTACAACCAAGCAGACCCGCCACCCAGCAAAATAACCTCCAAGGGCGACCATGATAAACGGATTTTATTATCTCTCTCAGAAGATGGATGAGTGCCGAAAAAAATTATGCGTCCCAAAGGCTAACCCTTCAAGACTTATGACACTCCGCTGAGAATGGCCGAGCCTGCGAAAGAGCAACTTGACATGTTCGAGTGTGCCTCCCAAATACGAAAAAGCCGTAAACCAATACATCACCTGGAGGGCGAAGCACACGGAGCACCCCACCCCCCAGACAGGGCCACATCCATGCGCGGCAGTCAAGAGGAAATTTTACAATCTTTTTATCAAGGCATCCTACTTCACCGAAGAGCAAAGAATAAAGTTTTTCCCCCACCGGTTGGAGATTGATTGAACCCTTTCGCCATGAAGTCGACTGGGAGCGCTGAACACATTCAATTTCCGGCTCGCTTCTCTGTTTCATCATCGCATTTCATTATACACGTATCGAGTGGAAAACTTCAAGGACTGTTGGGTAACAAAAAGTGGATTCTATGGTTAAACTTACCCCGAACCCATCCAAGCACTCATAAGTTCGACTTAACAGTTCGGGAGAGTTTGTTCTCGTGCGCTTCCAATGAAAACATTAAAGTACAAGCGCCATGGATACTCATATCGTTCATTATGCCAGACATTGACTACGCCGCACCGGCAAATGAATGTGAATTAAAAGGGAACAAGCTCCAACGCGAGCCGGAAGGAGGAAGAAGTTGGCGGGGTCACAGCAGTGGGGCTCGTAAAAATAACGGAAGACATTAACCAGCCGCGGCCGTAAAGAAAGATAACTGACAATCCGACAATTTTTATACGAAAACCACGCATCCGACGAAGGGCTTGAGAGGATGAATGTCTTGGAGATGATAGCATCAACGACGAATGCGGAGTTTTGCATTTTTACAGCTCATTCGTGACACAAAGCGCGAGTGTTTAAATCATTTTACATGCGCCTTTAAAATTAAAAGGTCGTGCCTGCGGTCTGGGAAAGGAACTCGTTAAAAATGCTGGTCGCTCGAGGCGCTTTGAAGATACACATTCGTCGGGTGGGAGCGTCCTTTAACCTTTAACATATGCGATTTATGAAACTCAACTGGGAAACAATCCTTCAAGAAAGTTCTCTTCTGATGAAATTTTTCCAACTTTGGGGTTTCATTTAAACTTAAAAAAATGGAATACAACCAGAGTTCACATCAGTTCCCTACATAGTTTTATTATTTAAAATATTTCAGAATCGCGTATTGTGCGCTCTCATGAATTCATCTCCTTCACAAGTCGACCTCTTGAGAGTGCAAATACCACGTTTCCACTGAAAGAAACCCCGAGGTTTCACCAATTTTCTCCGAACCTACCAGGTTCCACCATACATTTTCAGTGTCTGCAAACCTCGCGGCTTCTGATAAACCTCGTTGCAACCACATTGAATTCATCCGTCTATGAGAGGTTGGCAAACCGAACAAGACTACGGAGTGAACTTCAGTTTATTTTGGTGATCATTTTCTCATTCTATCTGCTGGTGTTCTCACACTATTATTTCTTGTCAAAAGGCAGCTGTTCTGGCAGCCATTTAAAAATTGAGAGCGAGTGACACTTGTTTTGGCGGGCTCTTATACATTGAGAGCGAAACCACTTCAACCTCCGTGGAAACGGTCTATACACTCATGCTCAGCAATCCTCACCCACCAAGCCCTTCCAGCTGCAACGATTTCGCGCCATCGGTTCCGTGGGCACACTCTGTTGCGTTGTCGCACTGGTTCGGAGTCGAAGACTCTTCTGAAGCAGTTTTGTCCATGCGCTCTGCATGACCTAGCCATCACATTAAAAAATAGGAACGACAACCCTCCACTTAGCATACTCAAGCTTGGTACACACAAACGCCTTTTCATTCGCATCTGCCACACTTCATGACATTGAACATGAAATCGTTTGTGTGAATCAAAATGTGAATGGGTTTGTACAAACTAGCAGCCAAGTCGAGTGTATAATTTCAAATTATGATTGAGACTGTGAAGAAATATCAGTTGTGGACCGTAATCATTGTTTGGAACGTATTCACTGTGTGGAACATATTCACTACGTAGACGTACGTTATTCAGTGGAAAACGCATTCACTAAGTGCAACACATTTACTAAGTGAAACGTATTCACTGTTTAAACCACAGTTGCGATTTTTCATTCACTGCGAAAAAGTAACCGTTAGTGATTTTTCGCTCAACTCTAGCTAGCTGCCTATGGTTTCGTGTTGGCCAAGTCGTCGATGTTGTGCGTCCTTTCGTAATGACAACATACACTTTAGTTTGCCCTCTTTCACCGCCAAGCTCATTTTGGCTGCCTCCGTTTCAATACAAGTAAACCGCTCCCTATATTGGATCAATCACAGAAAACGGCAGAGAAGATCTTATAAGCGCTGTTAAGGAGACTTATCCTTCGGTAGTCGGCGCAGTTGATGGGGTCTCCTTTTTTGTGGATCGGACAAAAAATACAGAGTTTTCAGTCATAATCATCAGATGATTATTTATTTTCGATTACATTTATGAAAATATAGAAAATCATTCACAAGTTGATGTACTTTATACCCATTTCTCGAAAGCCTTCGATATTGTTCATCGCACTTTGCTTTTAAACAAGCTATAGTCCTTTGGGATTCCATTCATCAATGTTAGATTGGTTTTTCAATTACTTAAAAGCCAGGAAGTAATGGGTAAATATTGATAATGCTTTTCATCTGTGGTAATAAAATTTACATAGGTGCCCCAAGGTAGGCATGTAGGGACTTTACTCTTTCTTTTGTTCATAAACGATGATATTTTCAAATACTGTAGAATTTTAATATTCGCAGACGACTTTAAATTGTATTTAACTATAAATAGTTTAACTGATTGCATTGACTTCCAATTGGATATCAATTCACTAGTGGAATGGTGTAAACAACAAACCCCTCTTGAGTGAAAGAGACGGTGGCCAACGATCTGGTGAATCAGAGAGGACATGCATTGGCAATCTCCTTTGAATCGCGAAAGGGTAAGGTCGTTGGTTTACCCGTGTTAGCAATTCTCCCCTAATAACAATGAATTAGAACTGAATATTCAAAATTGTAATAATTTTACTGCACAGCGAATTGCATCCCTCATTGTCTGCGATTATTTCTTAAATGATCATAGACTGAATCGCCTAGGTGAGATTAAAGATGGTGCTTGTACTCTACCAGCTCATCTCCAGTTGCCTCAAAGAGTTGCTTTATTAGAGTTTAGTTTCGATATCGCTATCTTGAGTGCGTCGTCGGGTGTCCATTGTGTGGAGTGTGGGATGTAGTCCCAAATCCAACCTTCTGGCGATGGCCAGTTCAACTGAAAGGGCCGAATCGACATTTATTTTGACACTGGCCGCCACGGCGGCTGTGTTTTCTTCATTTCGGAACAATGGCTGAAGATTTAAAAGAGTGTACTCACGCTCTACGTTTTCAACAGTGCAGCGAATTGACTGCACACTGAAGTCATGATAACGACAGAAGTTATGACGGAATTGTACTTGCCTGGTTAACAAATAAGGCGGAATTTCGATAACATTTTTGAATAATTTCCACACGTTCGGCAAACATGAAACGATGTTTGATGGAAACCTTATTGAATACTTTGACAGTTAGTTATCATTGGGCACCTTGACAGCTGCTGAAATAAAACAATTGATGAAACTATCATTGCTGTAATGTCACCCTTTACTTGGTTTTTTGGGTGGCTCTACAACCCCTAGAGCGTCAGGGCCTAACTTCTCAACAAACAATCGTGTTGTGCGCGCTATTGTTCTGTCACGAGTGGAAGGAACCTACAGTTTTATGCCGACTCCTAAAAGGCAAAGTGAGAGAAGCTTTTTCTAGACAGTTCTTCCTCTTTGAGCATTGTCAGACATGAAGAGGTGGAACCGCGGAAATTATTTTTGGTCGTACCGGCCGGGAATCGAACCCAAGCAGCGAGTTGGGTTGGGGTCGACGCAAGTACCCACAACGCCACGGTCAGCACTTTTTTCTGAAAATACGTTCTGTTATAAATTCTGACCCAAATGCCTTCATTTCGATTTCAAATTAAAATCAATTTCGATGAGCTTGGCCTCATTTCCCTGGAAGGCGAAAAAAGCTCCTTTCACGTCACCGTCTCTTGAACCCTTTCCATCGCTGAAACCAAACAAACTCCCTCCACTTCACACTCGTTCATAAAATATTCCATACGTTCCTAATTTCATTTCACGAACTTGCACTTGTTACAAGTCTATTTTGATCACCTCCACATTCTTCTGCCAACAGTTCAAGGAACCCCCAGAACCTAAGATCCTTCTGCCCTTCATGCGTCAATGATATACTTCAATGAACCGTCAATTTGTGTGAATACGTCTTACTTAATTTTGAATTCCAGTCACTCAGTTCGTCGTACGACACGCTCGCGCTCCTGCGTCAAACTGACACCACCCTTCATTCAATTACTTCACATTTTTCAGTTGATGGACGAGATTGCGTATTGCCCCCAATCGAATCGTCGTCATGAAAACCTTGAAAATTTGTATGCCCTAGATTAGGCATGAGCTCTCCAGAGAGGATATCATATTCGGATAGACGAACTTTTGTTCAAGGACAACATTAGAGGTGCACTGGCGTGGGAAGGCTCTATAAATATCCCGACTTGCAGATGAGATGGGAAATTGTTATCGATCGTAATTCGAATTGTTGGCTGAGAGTTTGCTTGCGAGCGTGCTTGGATTCCATGAATTTGAGTACTCGTATTTAAATGGACTTTTTATTTGTTCTCGAAACAAGCAGATTACAGCTAATTGCTGGTGCTTTGCCGGTGTCCGAAGCGGCGTGGATGCGAAGGAGCTCTTCCATGCCCACGAACGCAAAATGGCGAGCACACCTCCTCACCCCGACTCCAGCATAAGCCAATTCGAAGCAACAATTGTCTGGTCTTAGAGTCGACCAGAGCACATGCAACCATCAATCTGTAGCTACTCAGACCCTCCCAATCTGACGGCCCGTATGGCGAATGTGTTAAGCTCACAACTGCGATAAGGCCCGCCCGGCACTTAATACCCGCCGTCATTATGCTAAGCTCCTTGTTCGTTGATAAGGTAGCCGTGTTTACTGTGCAAAGCTTAAGCTTCCGTTTTAATCAACACACTTCAGGAGTAATCCGATTTCTCCCCGAGGCGCATATCGGACACGGACGAACTGATAACTAAAACCAGCCAAGAAGAATACGCTTACCCGGGTGTTAATGCGTGGCCAGTTTGCATTCATCAGATCTGACAAGAAAGAGCGTGAATAAATCCTCGCAGCTGTCCAAATAATAAAAAGCGAGCAAGGCGTGGTCCTCTTTCTTTCCTGCGTTCGTGTCCTGGGGACAATCGATGGCATTACGGGGGAAATGAATAAAAAGGAATATCCCGTCCAAGGTGAAAGGTGGCCTTTGTGCTCACCGAAAGGATCTCCTTTTTGCCGGCGGCGGCGTAATGCGATTAATAAAAATTAATTGAAATCGCATTGTGCGGTGAGGATATCCTTTAATAAGTTTTAATTTGTTTCACCGCATTGAATGGCCGTCCAAGCGACTGGGACGGTGCGAAGTGGGTTGATGTCGGGCGGTGGTCGGCCGTTTGGAATGCGAACTTTATGAGTTCGGTTGAGTGGGTTCGATGAACATCGAGAATTTGTATTTGTGTCTGAGTGGTTCGAAGGATACATGAATGTTTACTTATGGTTGACAAGCGTTTCGCTAAGAAGCACATTCCACAGCACATGTGTGGGGGGAGGTGTTGGGTCCTGTGATGACTGAGTTCGAGTGGTCCTGCGGTTGGGTCTTGCGGTTTCTTAATTAATCGCAAGCTTCTGTTTGTGAGCGTTGGTGCTCTTGTCATTACTTAGGAACGAATTACACGAGCAATCAAATGGATAAATAGTTGGCCCTTCCCATTCTTATGCAAAGGGCAACGAACGAAAAGCGTTACCCCTCGAAGTTTGTTGTTTGCATTTATTTAATTGTTTGAGTCAAAGCGTTCATTTAACAAGTTACTTAGTTGTGAAATTAAGTCGGCTAGACATCAGACAAAATTTAAATGGCTGCAAGGCATCAGCCGGTTGTGAAGGAATCGTTCACTCAGACTAAGATTTTGGCACAAATTCGAGGGCTGAGAGGTAAAACTTACAAAAGGAAGAATCTTTTAGTGGTAGTGAGAGAAAATTACAGAATCGACTGAGTATGGGCAGTTTGGCAACAATGTCACTGTTGTAAATTCATTTTAAATCATCATGTTGCCCTTAGCGATCCAGTGCCCCAATCAAAAAACCTATTTGAATACATATACGAGTACGGCGCTTCACGAAACAGTGCCGCGTGATGACTCCAACGTGCGACCCGACGAGGTTATGTTTGTTTTTGATTTTGTTAATAAATCATGATTTAAGTCAGATCGTCATCAATAAAGTCATTTAAGTATCAATCCGTCGTTGACCACGAAGACCAAAACATCAGTCTCGACGATCCACAGCTAGAGTTTGTAAGCCCAAAGTATGACGTCTTTGTGGAAACCCGACGTAGACCATATAGTCGTATAATGCTATGTTCGACGAGGGTTCGATTCCCGGTTAAACTTGGCCATTTGGAGTCGGAGTTAAACTGTAGGTCCAGGGTGGCGCCGGTGGAGGGCCCAGGTCTAGGTTCTACAACAACCAGTCGTTATGTGCGTGCTATTGTTCTCTTCGCGGTTCGCGGTTTTTTTCGTAGTAAAAAAAAAAGACTGCACAATCTGCACGGCATCGATGACATATTCACTTTTATGGACAGTGGGTACTGCAGTTCGTATAAGTTAGTATGATCGTCAATCCGCAATGATGGACATGTCTAATGCAGTCCTTTGTTAGTCTGACGTTTTTGAACACAAAATCTTCTCATTGCTAGTTTAGGTCATTTATTCTGAACCCCGCTTCCAAAATTTTCTCAGATCGAATTTTAATCCATCTTGTCAGTCAATGTAGAAGAATTCACCTTTTAACCACGTTCTTCTTGCTGTCGGGATTATGTGACCACAGGACCAAAGTCAACTCGAGTCTAAGTTTTCATATAAAAAGTTGGTTACGCATAGGGGATATCCTTCTGAACCCAAACCCATCCACTTATTGTGTTCGCTCTTAGAAGTCGATGTTCTAGATCCGACTTTTTTTTTACAGAAATTTCGTCATTTCTCTCTTGCCTTCTTCTTTCATCAGTGACGAGTGTGCTCATCCTGTTTGCTTCATTTTTTTCACAGCCAGCTGGTGAATATCTCTGTTGAGGTTTTTAGAAGTTTTATAGTCAAAGTTTTTTCGATGGAAATAATTAAAAAGAAAATAAATTAATAAAATAATGGATTGATATAGCTGAGACAAGACGTCCAAGATCGTACGCAGTCTTTTCCCTTTTTCCGTACGTACATACGTCTGCTTTAGTCACTTTCGATATTGCCTATGTGCCGTTTGTTGTGAACTTGTTCTTAGCAACTTGTCTGTCTAGATAGGTAAGTAGGTGTGACTGGCAAAAACCCTCCAGGGGCTTGCCTCACTTTGACCTTTGAGGTCCATTGTGCTGTTACTACATCGGCTTTTCCCGCCACTTTTTGACCCACTAGACTAGTTCTCACTTACCTTTCATCGGTGTTTGTAATTAGTACCTATTGTCAGTTGGTGGCTTTTGGAAACTTAAGGATGTCATTAGTGTTTATGTTTGCTATTTCTTCAAGACTGTTGTGGAAATAGCTGCCCATGTATTTTCTTCTTATTTCTGCAAGAGCCGGGCAGGTACCGAGGTAGTATAACACAGCTTCTTCTTCCTCCTCGTCCCTGCAGCTTCTGGAAAAGTCATTGTAGGGTGCTAGAAGCCTCCTGGCCTGATTGCCAATTAGGCAATGGCAATATTCTTCCTGTAAAATTCTAGGAGAGCTTTAACTCTTGATAGATCTAAAATAGGCCACATAGTTTCGGAGAGCTACATGAATCCAGTTCCGCCAACTGCGGTTGGTTTTGTTTATAACGTCTGCCATTAGGTTTGATTTTAACGCTTTCATTGGGGACTGAAGTGCCTCCTGATGTTGTGTCAGTGTTAGACTCGCCCACACTTTCTAATTCGTCAGCTTTTTCGTTAAGGTAAGTTAGGTGGAATATATCCGCAATCTCCCTTAGAGATCTTGTCTGTCTAAATGCCTTAATAGGCAATCAAGTCCAACAAGGGACTTTCTGTGGTCTATTTTTTTTACACAAACTTCACACTTCCTGTCTCGTAAACAGGTGTGTGTAGATGGTGTCGTTTTCCAAGAATTTAATGCGAATTTATTATTTTTTTTCCTTTACAGACAAATTTGAAATTATTTAAGCTTAAGTCCAGAAGTGAAGTACACCTAAGTCTGTTTTTACACGGTAGATTGGTTAAAAAAAAACCGTGTAAAAAAAGACATTGATCGTATACAAAAATGGGTGATTTGTTCCTAATCTCTAAAACCTATTAAAATTAGTGAAAAACAAGAATTTTTAAGAACAAGAATTCATGTTTATTTTATTTCTTATTCTTATTCTTATTGCATTGACAGTTCACAAAATATTAACACTTTTCAATTGCTCTGACCAGTAAATTTTATTGTATGCACATAAAGGGAATTCCCCTAAATTAGTGCTGTTCACATTTGCTGTTCACAATTGCTTGTAGGGAATTCACTTAAATCTTTAAGCTAGTGTTCGCAAACTATCGATAGCACTATCGATACTATCGATGGTTTCAGACTTTTTTCTTTCATAAATACTTTTTTGTGATATGAACATACTTCGCAAAAATTAAATTTGACAAAAAAAAATTAAGTACATAAAATTTCAAATCGTGCTAAATGGAATAAAATCGTGTAAAAAAATTAAAAATATTCAATTTTCAAACCGTGTTATATCAAAACCGTGTAAAAAAAGACCGTGTAAAAACAGACTTAGGTGTATTACAGAGACACCCGACTTCTGCCTCTTTTGCTTCTTAACATTTTTGACAGCTACTTTTTATAACGTGTTCTTAAACCAGATTGACCAATCAGAGGACGGCATTTACGTCATTTCGTGAGTAACCACAAAAAATTAATGAATATCTGTCAAAATAGCACTCTAATTCGTCAATGGAGCTAGGCGGCAATCAGCTGTGAAGTCAGCCATCTCTGTAATACTTCATTCCTGGCTTAAGTCTTAAAAACTTTAAAATGATTGATTTGATAGATTATTCTCATGACATTAGGGAAAGTGAATTATTCTGAAAATTATTATTTGTTTACTGTGATTATGCTTACACTCTAAATAAGGAAAAATAACTACAAAGAAACGCAATAAGAAACTTTATAATTTTAAATCGTGTGTAGACTTCTGTGACTAGGTTTACATATACATTTAGCATCTGTCTCGTTGCATTGAAGCTGTTGAATTTGACCAGCCAACTGGATTGATCTTTACGGTATTTTAGGAGTAAGATACACTTTCTTCATTTTTCCTCATTGCCTATCATTTATTTTCTAACTACAGTTGACACTCCCTAAGTCGAAATGTCACGGGATACCATGATTTGTATGCTTTCTTAACTCTCTTTCGGTCTTAATCGACTCATTCAAAGGCAGTTAGTAAGGAGACAATGAAATCACCTCGGATTTCCCTCGAAATTCGAGAATTCGATTGACCATTTGGATCTGGCACATAAGAATTTGGCAATATAAATGTGTTAACCTCGCCCGCAGCTCGAATATTGTTGTTCTGAAATATGTACATTCTTATCAAAAATTGTTTCATTTATTTTTCATTTTAACACCCTTCATAGCCTTTTCTTGAATCTGATATCACTGAAATCATTAACATATTAAACACTTTTCTATTATATATTGATTTAAAATCTAGCTGAAGGTCCACGGACGGCAGTGTTAAAAATCACATAACTTTCATGATTCAATACCGAATGTCTTGGTGAGCTCCTTACCGACCTTTACGAAAGTTCTCAACAAACTGACCATTTTGTGAGGATTTTGAACACTACTGACGGCGCTTTTTAGCTCGGGCCAAAGCATGCTTTCGTATGTGGCTTGGAAACTGACGAATTCGTGCCTTTTCCCAGAATCTGCTGTGTTTGAAACTGACAAATTTGACTGATTTCCTTTTCATTTTTGAACTGAACACGTGAATGTCTAAATGGACTTAATACACTAATCCCTCGTCATTTGTGATACCCATCATTTATACTCAAATGCCGTTCACCCTTCGTAACTTTTCTGGTCATCACTGCTTTAAGCTCTATTGCTGATGCAACAATCATTCCCGCTCTCAATTGCACAAGAATGCCATTCGAAATGAAGCAGTTGTTCCATGCCTGTGCAACATTAAATCGTACTTACCCAAATAAACAATGCAAATGAAGCAAATCTTGATACACCCTTGTGCCGGGACCATTATTACGGGTGACCATTATTATTCCATATTGCAAGACATCTCCATCGACATCTGGCCCATTCAAATACAAACCGAATCTGAATCGAAAAATAGCATCGAAGAACACTAGCATTTAGTTCCTCCAGTACACTCTTTGCCAAAAATAAAACAACACGCTCTGAATTTTCATTTATCTTAAACATCATTTTAAGTGTATGTATGTATATATTTTTGCTAACATTTCTATTAATAATTTCAATAAGACGAAAGAGAGAGAATAGATTCTGAATAAAGCTACATTCTAAGGTATACCTTAACACTTTCGCAATACATAGTATATAAATAGTCTTACACTTACACTACATACATTTGAATTGAATTCATTTGAATTTAAATTTAAATTTAAATTTATTTAATCTTATTGTTTGTTGTACATGCTATATAATACAATGTTCCCATCATCACAATTACACTAACGCTAAATATAGACACATGAAAATAGATTCGTTTTGATTTGATTTCGATTGGGGTGAGGTCATGGACCAACGTGCACCTGTGGCCCTGGTGTGGAGTGTTCGGGACGGCCGGTTTGTCTGAAAGTTATTGGGATATAATTAATGCAAAACGTAAAACGGATAGAATGTCGCTTAATTAATTCGAATCGATTGGGGGGCATGAATAAGTGATCCTTAGAATTCAACTCAAACCAATGGAATTGGGGACGACAGGATTAAGTGGGCGGATATTGTTGAGAGGATTGATGCTCGAATGGAATCGTGGTCGTGGTGAAGAAGAGTTTATTTCCATCTTTTGTCCTTCGGGTCTTATGTTTTCGGGAATGGAAATTGAATTAAATACAACGACAGACCTGTGCGTTAAAATATTTTCCGCGATTCTGTAAAAGCCACTGCCTTTGATGTTTACTTTCTGTTTTCATAAAATTGTTCCATTCGTTCAGCTTGGAATTCATTTGACTTACGGTGTACAGTGTTCCCTGAATTTGGAATCAACTTTTCTCCAATATTTACTTAAACTTGGGATTCGCGTTAATTTCTTTCAAATACAAATAAGAAGTTTGTACGCCCGAGTGACACTGCTCTAGATTCAAAAAACTATTCTATGTTGAGGTGTCCTCACGCACCTGTGTTTCCGCACAGCATATTTGTGCCTCAAATTAAATAGGGAATATTGCGGTGGGGCTGTATTTTTACGCAAGTATGTATGCTTTACTTTCTTTGTAGTGGGCAATTCTGGGTGGCAAATTGGGTTACATCGAAGAATTCTCCGGTGCAGGAACTAAGTCACCGGGAAGAGGTCTTAGTGAGGGTCTTAATTAGTTCCTATACAAGGTGGGAATTTAATTCCAAAAAAAATTCGTGGTTTTAATTCCCTCTAAATGTGAAATAAATCCCCTCTTTTAAAACGCAGAATGAAATATGGCCAAATTTGAAAGTTAGCCTGTAAGAAAATCTGGTGTACATAAAGTATGACGTTGGTTACCCGCGTCGCTCGCTAACCTGCTTAAGCAGGATTTAACCCGCTCACACGACTTCGTCGCTCCTCCAAGAAGAATATCAGTAATTGTCAGGCAGGCGTCCGAAGCTAAAGTTTAATTATACTTACTCTGGAGTATTTAGCAGTATATATATATATTATATATATATTATATATTATATTTTATAGTAGTATTTCAATAAAAGCAAAAAAATGTAAAAAATATATTCAATTCTAAATTGCTAAATTGCTTTTCTAAAGCAAAACAAAGCCACATTAGAAATTTGGCGTTCCTTCCAGATTTAAAATGAAATAAGGCATCGTTTTATAATTTTGGCTTTATTTTTGCTTACAGTCGTGTGAGCGGGGTAAACCCTGCCAAAGCGGGGTAAACCCTGCCAAAGCGGGGTTAAAATCCTGTTAGCGAGCCCGTAGTTGTTTTTTTTTTTCCTAAATTTTACTTTATTTCGATTTGGAAATAAAAACAATTTGCCCTTATTTCCAATTTCATAGCGAAATAAAGTAAAATTTTGTAGGGTGGGGGGGAAGGGGAGAGAGGCTCTACAACCATCCTGCTTCAGGTCACTATAGGATATGAGGTATGTGCGGGGTTCCGCACTTTCCTATTCCCTTGATTATGTTACAAAATTGTTTGGTTAAATAAACCCCAAGATTGCTCCTAATTCGAATAATTAAATAAGGCCAAATTTAAAGAGATTTTCGATAGTTCTCTCTGTTCTAGTTCTCTCATTTAATAGGAACTAAGACCCTGAGAGGACTTAGTTTCCGGGGAGTTACTTCCCTGCACCGAATTCTCCTGGTTAACATTTTCGTGGTGGCGTTGTTGGTATGTGCGTCAGCCCCTACGCAACTGAACCCCGCTGCCACCTCCACGAGTCACTGACAATGGTCAAAGAGTTATAACTGTCTATTATATAGACAGCTTCTCAATTTTAGTCGCAAGGAGTCGACGTAATACTGTAAGGCCCCCTCACTCGCGAGAGAACAATAGCACGCCCATAACTATTTTTATTATAATATTTTCGTTGTGGTTTATTGGGTAGGTGCGTCGACTTCTTCATGCTAACTCTTCGGTATATTTAGCTGGGCTTAGCCTATATATATAGTCAAACATAAATGTGTAGATTGGTTGGGGATGTTGTAGCGGAAATTTTTGCGGTAAAGTTTGTGACAAGGGAGACATATTGTATGGGAGTTTTGTGTTGTGGATGAGAATACCTTGAATGAATCGTAGTTGTTACAGCTTATTCGTAAACTGTCCAGCTCTTACTTTTCCTTTTTTTAGCCTGAACCGGTCCAAGGAAACTTGTCTTAAGCCTTGGGTCCAGAAAAGTTGCTAGCAAGTAATTTAAATCTTCTTGAAGGTCATTAAATCGATTTTTTTTATTTCAGTTGTCAATGAAGAAATCATTAAGCCAATCATCCATGAAATTGTACGTTTTTCGTACAAAGAAAGAAAAACCTTTTGATTAAGTTGATTTTACTTGTACCGGTCTGATTTGAGTATCCGACCACCAATCTTTTAATTTCGACAAATTTCCGGGCGCCGAATATTCGGCTATCCGGCCTAGCTGCAGGTCGAATGTTCGGTATCCGGTATCCGGCCAAATCATTATGCAGTACAACTGTAGTCGAGGCGTACAAACAAGTATTCATACACGTTTAATGTCCGTTTGAAGTTGCTTGTTAACATTAATGGAGCTACACAGTCTGCACACAACTCTTCCCCGTTAAACCTTTGCAACACTCTCATCAAAACAGACCCACCCTCTCGTGATTCTGAATAATTATCCAGTTTGTACGCAAAACCTCCACAAATTGACTCTAAAAACAGCAAACAGATGTTCGTCTGACCTTTAATGTCCCGAAAAACATGAATAAAACTACCGATTGATTGCACAAATCTCGCCAGCGCCCCTGAGAACTTATCTCTCCAACACCCGTTGCGTATTTCGATTTGCATTGGGCTTTCATCTGAATCAACCTGCTTCCGGTTTCAACGCTGCCGCACGCCATGACCTGACCATGTGCATACGGTGGTGGGCATAACGAGCCGCACTGCTATCATTGCCTGGCCAGATGGGGGCTTCGGCTAAACGACCACGATAAAGTCAGCAGATTTATGTCTGAACCCCGGACGGAGGGTGTTGGCATTATTCGACGTGTGGGTGGATTTATTCTGTTTCAATTATTTTCGTGATATCGACTATCGATTTATTGGATGTAATTTATTGTCCATCGATGTGGAATCTCGTTTAATAATGCATCATTGAATGGAGCTCGGATGAGAGCGGAAATTATACTTGAGGGACTTGGAAATCAATTATGACACGGCCTTAGAAGTCTGCAGCGTGTGCGAAGATGTCGGAATGAATGGCAGTGTTATCGAAGAAATCAAGAAATCTCAATTCAAGGGCATAATTGATGAACGCATCATTTGCTTGAGAGGGAGCTTGGCGGCGTTTAGCTACAAGTGATTTGAGGGAGCATGATTAACTGCTGCGAATATTGAAATGTCACGAACTGTGTGGGGGATTTGCATTGAGATTGGGGCGGTTGATGAACTGTTATCGCCTCGGAGTGACAGTTTCGGCATCGTCTGTGTTTAATTTGTGTAGCATTGCAGTTGTTTATATTTATTGTCTGGTATAATGGTGGCAGGTCTGTGAGTTTGTCACGGAACTTAGAAAATTGAAAAGTAAATGGGTTCTCAGAGAGTGTTTGGTAATTTCAGTCTGGTGTTGTATGCCAAAATAAGAGGTTAGTCATGCCCTTTAGTGTCTGGAATCTATACTCAGTTTGGGCAAAGAAGGATGATGGTTGGGGTTGCTAGCTGATCTAGTTGTGCTGTCACACGGAGCATGCATTAACTACCGATGAGGAACCATTCGAAGTTGAGGATGAAGTGGTGTAAGTTAGTGGTAGGTGTTCCCAGGAACTTGAATCTCGGAGAATTCAAGGAGCGGAAGAGAAATTGTTCACATTTGCTCTCTTCTTCGTCTATTCAGCTCAGCTACTTGCGTGATCTCCGTAGAGGCAGGGTCTTGTAATGCCACCAACAATGTCAATTACATGTAATCTATTACACTAGGTCATGTAAGAAAATAATGGCAACACTTATAGTGTATAATTGTATCAATTATACTATTACGTAAATATGAGCATACCTCTAACTCTCTCTAACTCTCTCTTGATCGGTAATGAGTAAGGTCAGTTCGATCTCAGCCGCCGTGGTGCGGCATACATACGTTAAATAAATGTACTAAAATACTGGTGGCTGTCCTCAAATCATCAAATCCGCTTGAACATTTGTCATGTTTTCCATTTGCCAGCCATTTCGAGTTGATTAGTTAAATTTTTCCTTCATACAGGTTATGGAATAACAACAACACCCAAGCCAAACTCAACACAACGCCATGAAGCTCTGTGAGTTAACTCCGAAAGTCTGAAATCTACATAACGCCATCCTATCAAAAAGGAGAAACAAGTCCGAATCCGCTTGGAATAAGACATGCCACCTGAATTCTTAATCCTCGCAGTCTAGTGGAGTCAGTCAAAGTATTCGTATTGTACCAAAGATTCATCATAGGGGAAGAAAAGGATTCTTTCAATACAATTTTTATTAAGAATACGATATATTGAGTATTATTAATTTACACCAACGTGGACTATGGTGAGAGAACTGCGGAATTTCTCTAAGATCTAAGGAGAGGTGTAGAGCCGCTGGTGTGACAATACGTCCTCCAAGTTAGTCAAATGAAGTAGAAGATGTCAACTTCATTGGAAATGAACATGGGAGTCGAAGATGCAGCCGATATCTGGATCTGAAGTGTTGGAACCCTTGAGACAGTGTATCACTTGTCGCCTTAAATGTATCTTACTGGGGAAGTTACGACGTCTAATTAATCCATTTCTGGATTCTAAATGTATTGTTAAAGTTGTAAAATATACGAGTGTATACTTCACAGCTGTCAGAATATTAGTTTGTGAGATACACTGAGGCGCGAAGAACTTGCAAATTGGCTGTGCGAACAGCTACAGAACAGTCTTGGAAGGAGCTCGACGAGAAGTTGGAAAACGACCATGGATCAGCGAAAAAGATGTCGCCGACTCAGAGGAAGGAAATTCAACCTCATCGAAGGAGTCAAATCCAAAGATGGTGTGTTGTTTTCCAATGTGGAGGACATCTTGCGCAGATGGAGCGAGTACTTTTTGGAGCTGCCGAACAGGGCACTGCGGATGGCAGACCCGAAGTCTGAAGTGGGGAGAATAATAGTCCAAGTAAGTAATTTTGGCGAGTAAGTAATTTTGGCGCTAAAAATAGTCAGGTGGAGTTTGAATTCGGCTAAAAATGTTCAAGGCAGTGAGCAAAGAGGGAGTTTAATGGCACTTTCATGACATTAACATGGCCTGGGAACTCGTTGACTTAACTGACAATTGACAAACTGGACTGATTGCTTCTCTTTTCAAGAAGGGGGACATGAGACATACCTCCAACTACAGGGGCATATACATATCTCTTTTAAGTCTCCCCGAAAAAATCTACGTAAAGGTGTTGGGAGCGCGTTGCAGAGCTGTGGTCGAGTTCAAGTTGGGGAAGAACAGTCCGGCTTTTGTCCCGGCAGAAGTACAATCGACCAGCTTTCCACTCTAAGAATGGTAATGGAGTGTGCTTTGAAGTGTGCCAAACCCATCTTCAGCTATTTTGTAGATTTGGAAAAAGGCATATGACCGAGTTCCTCGAGGTAAACTCTGGAGTGTTCCTCTCCAGAGGCTCCTCTTTTTAAGGGTCATTTAGTCTCTATACACAAACTCTGACAGCTGTGTTCGTGCTCTTCTTCTTCTTCTTTATTTGACGCTACAGTCCGGGGTGGACCTGGGCCTCAACCAACAAGCCTCTCCAGCTAGCATGGTCTCTGGCTAGCTGTCTCCAGTGTCGCATGCCAAGTTGGTTGAGGTCCTTCTCCACGTGGGTGAACCACCTTAAACGTGGGCGTCCTCTGTTGCGTTGTCACACGGGTTCGGAGTCGAAGACTCTCCGGGCCGGAGCTGAATTGTCCCTACGCTCTACGTTTGATCTAAGTACTGAATGTTTCGTATTGGGAGAGTTGAGTGTAGGTTACCTTATTTTTGAGGATGACTTAGTTATCGCCACATCATCCCAGACGGAACTCCATCGCGCACTAAACAGATTTGTGGCCGATTGGTCAAGCTGGGTCAATTTTGACACAGCCTGGAAGATCTGTAATCAGGAGGGCCGCGTTTGGTGTCAAAGCCAAGTTAGCGGTTTTCAATTCTGTATTTATTCGAAATCTCAACTATAGTTATGAAAATTGGGTAACCACCGAATGAAGTAGATCGTGAGTACAAGCTGCTGAAATGAGATTTCCTCGTGCTGTTGTGGGATTTACTCGCCGGAATAGGGTGAGAAACACGATAGTGCGCGAGGAACTCAACGTTGAGCAGCTGCTTCTCCTAACGGAAAGAGTTATGATTCTGGTTTTGTCACGTAGCACGAATATCCCACCATCACGACTTCCGAGGATGGCCTTGAATGCGATTCCACCAGGTCGGCCATCCACTTGGCAGTCCCAGGATGAGGTGGTTGAACCAAATCCATAAGCTCGCCTGGTTACGCTTGGGCTTAAATTCTGATGAGTGAGAGTCGATGACGGAGGATCAAGTTGCCTGCAGATCTCTTGTGCGTGATTAACCCCCTCGACCCCTTTGGTGTATCATGCGGGTCATAAATGAGATATAGAATTTTGAGTGAAGCAAATTTTGTTATGTTGAAAAAAAGAAACAAACAAATGCTGTTAATATCAACAAGTAGCTTGATGAGTGTTACCCGTCTCTGTGCCAGGCGAAGGTGGTAGTGGTTTGCACTCCCGATTGCGGGAACACCTCGCTGGCGTTAACATCCATTTTTCTGTACTTAATCTATTTAAATGAATACTGGAAAAATAACTGTTTTTTGCATTTCCCAAAGTCTTCAACAAAAGACGCAATGTACCAATATTCGCAATAGCTTGGAGTCAGTTAAACCAGACGTCATAGAAAAATGTTGACGTATTATTTTGCCCCAGGTTTGCGCAGGCGAAGTGGATAGTTCAGATGAACACGGAAATATTCCTCTTATATCGATGCGGGATAAATTGAGGCAGCAACGACAGCATAACTTATGAATAACAAGATTTTCTACAAATTATTATCCCAAAAATATTTCTTATGTTATTCCGAATATCATACAAACCTTAGCTAGATACTAATTGATTTTATTTAGATAAATTAAAAAAACTAGTACTAGTACTAGAATAGTATTAGGGATTTTTAACTAAATAAATGAATAGAAATAGAGTCTAGATATCAATAAAACGACTGTCAAAGTGAATTTTATGAGTAAGAAAACACGATTGGATAACGGGAACCATCTTGATAGCGTGAATGGCCAGTGCAATAATTAGTTCGAGCTATCCAGACAGCACTGTAATACCAAATCGCAAGCCAGGTTAACCTATAACTGTTTTATGAGTAAGATTTTCGTACCGTGTTGGACTTCGAGCGTTGTGAATTTTGAATGTCAACACTAATTCCATTTATGTGTACACCAAAATGGCAACACTGCTCTTGTGATAGCATCAGATGGAGTGTCAGGAAATACACAGTAATTGACTGTTTATGAACATTGTTTCAACCAGAGGTAATTCAATTCAAGATTACGAGAGTAATTTAAGTTTATTTAAAAATTATTATTTTTCATTAGTTCACCAGGAAACATTCTATAGATGATTCACAGACTTCTAGTTTTCAAAGACATTTCACCAGAAAGTTAAGTTAATTATTTTTCTATTAACCAAGCAGACTTTATTCCTAGACATGTATTTAATTCCAAACATCCAACCGCTAACCCAAATATTCCTGAACCGGATTCGGCACTCTGCCCCACCCAATCTATAGTACATTGACCCCCGCGGAACTCATGAATTGAAACAGCGGTTTAATTAGAATGCAATTTGCACGCCCCGCCCAATCTAATTATTGACGGAAGCTTTCTGGCTCCAAGCATCATTTAGTTTTGGCTTGGCAGTACGAGCTTAGCCTCAGTTTCACACACATCATGCGTATTCAGTAAGCATTCCCACAGTCAGTGCGCACTTGCCTTGATTCCATTCAAACCGGTGTCCTCGTTCATCCTTGTATTTGCAGGAAAGTCTGCTTTTTCTTGGCGTTCGCATCGCTTTACTGGGCCGCCACATCTCAACTAGATACTCACCACAATGTGACTGATTGGGCGAGGAGTCGGGAAAAACGGCATTTGATTTTCGCCAATCTCGGTGTCCACAAGGTATGTGCATTCGACCAGGAGCTCCATGCGGGCTAAAGGACTTTCTTTCTCCTCAGTTTATCGTGAGTATTGCCTTGCCTGTTCCTCTGTATGACAAACGTGTGTGGCGAACCCTGTTCGGGGCTTGGAACTTTCAATGGCAGCACTTATTACCGACCACTGTACTGTACTGGTGGAACAGTACTTATCACCCGGCGAAGGCCCGATCCTTCGGAGGAGCAGTGCTGCCCACAGCACCAGTGTTGGAAACGGTTGATCTCACAGGGACGTTCCTCTACGCGTTGATCGAGAACTACATGGACAACAAGGGTGTCAACGGCAAGGAGTGTATGATGCGGTCCATCTGCGAGAATGCTCAAGTGAATCTAGTTGGGGGCTTATTTGACAGGCTTTACAGGCGATTTTTGACGTAAGTTTGAGTGAGGTGGTTCTGAGAGGGGTTCAAATAGAGATTTGCTTGCAGACCGGAGAAGGCTATGGATCAGTACTACAAGGACGCGTTCGCGGCCGGAGGAAGGGGTGCAGACTGCCATAAAACGTATCCCAGTTGCCCGACGGGGAAAAGTTTCTTTGACAATTTTGTGAACATTCACGTTGTGGACTGAATAAAGGCTGGGATGACATCTGTGATTTTGTTTGTTTTTTTTTAAGTGCCAAAGTGGTGAGATTGGTAATAGTGATTGATTGGCAGGAACTGCGTCCAGAATGGAACGACTGAGGCGAGTGCATTCATATAGTTTCGACTGTGACAAGGTGCAGTTGCGGAACTCAGTTTATCTCGAGATGGATGAGGTTCTCTCTCATATTTCAGATCAGTGACTGGTGCCATCTCGTTGTACTCCCTATAATGCGCGATGTCATAATTTTTATAGGAACTTCTAAAACTCCCTGGAGTCTTTAAAAATTAACCCAATTTATCCGACTTTGTGTGTCATCACGATTGCAGACCATAACATCCTACCTACCTACGTCTGAGACAATTCCATTGGCAACCAGTGAAGGCAGATATGGAGGCACACAACTGTTGTTCATGCTCATGTAATTAATCCAATCAATCTCAACAGTCACACATCTTCGCACTTCTTTGTAGGCAACTCTCAACGCGCAAAGAAATAACCCAGATGCCTACAAACCAGTTTCGACACCTCGTCACACGCTCTCCTAGCGCACACTGACCCCAGCGAACTAATGAATTCGAATAGCGGATTAATTAGATCGATATTTGCACGCCTTGGCTTGACTAATGACGGACAGAAGCGTTAAGCGTCACCCAAACTTTGTTTGGCAGTAATTCTTTAGATTCAGTTCCACACACATCATGCATATTCTGTAAGCATTCCCGTGGTTATTGTGCACTTGTAGCAATTCACTCACACGTTGTCCTTTGCAGGAAAGTCTGCTTTTTCTTGGCGATCGCATCGCTCTACTGGGTCGCCACATCTCAACTGGACGGCCACCACAATGTGACTGATTGGGCACGAAGTCGGGAAAAGCGACATTTAATCTTCTCCAATCTCGGTATCCAGAAGGTATGTGCTTTCGCTGAGGAAGTCCACGCGGGCTAAAGGATTTCCTTTCTCCTCAGTTTATCGTGAGCATTGCCCTACCTGTTCCCCTGTATGATAAGCGAGTGTGGCGAACCCTCTTCGGGGCTTGGAACTTTCAATGGCAGCACTTGCTGCCGACCACAGTCCTGTACTGGTGGAACAGTACTTATTACCCAGCGCAAAATCGAGCCTATGGCGGGGCAGTCTTGCCCACTGCACCAGTGGAGGAAATGGTTGATCTCACAGGGACGTTCATCTACGCGTTGATCGAGAACTACATGGATAACAAGGGCGTCAACGGCAAAGAGTGCATGATGCGGTCGATTTGTGAGAATGCCCAAGTCAATCTTGTCGGAGGCTTACTTGACAGGCTTTACAGGCGACTCCTAACGTTAGTGTGAAAGTTGAGCAAGAAAATCTCCCAAGGTTTTAATGGAAATTTACTTGCAGACCCGAGAAGGCTATGGAGCAGTACTACAAGGATGCGTTTGCGGTCGGAGAAAGGGGTGCAGACTGCCAAAAAACGTATCCCAGTTGCCCGAAGGGGACGAGTTTCTTCGATAGATTTGTAAACATTCACGAAGTGGATTGAATAAAGGCTAATATAATAACTATGTGCTTGTTTTGTGATTTTTGTTCTTGGATTGCTGTAGAATTGTCGCACAGAAACTCCTTACATTGTGTTGTTTTTTGCACTCAAGTCTTATTGTTTTTTTTAACATTGTTTCATGGTCTGCGGCGTACTATATTTGTGTGTTTTGTTGAGTTCAATTATTAGTCAAGCAATAGACCGCAAACCCTTAGCTTATGCCGATGCTGTAAAGTGTAGGGAAGGCACGCCAACAGTGAGACACTTTTTTGTTAAAGTACTGGAACTAAAAAAGTTTTCAAAATATTTTGAAATGCCAAAATGTATCTATTTGCGTCGCATTTCACGTTAATTTTTTGCATATTAAATTTAGATTTTTTGTTTATGAAATAGAATTGGAAAAATGCGGGAAAACTCATTTGTCTCACTGCACATACAGTGAGACAGTGGATACGCAACAGTGATATACGTGATAAAAACACTATTTCAGTATCTCATAAAAAAACACGCCTAATATGTTTTTATGAGATACTGAAACAGCACAGTAACTGAAATTTAAAAAAAAAAACGCTGTGTACTCAAGTTTACTTTTTTCTTTCAAAAGTTGGTTTGTGACTTAGCCTTACTTCTGCGGCAGTTTAACTAGACTTAAAAATTCAAATAGTTTTGGCAGTTGGTTGCAAATGTTTGTACAAATATGAAAATGGGTTCGAGGGAAAATCACTACAGGGGGAAAATACTAACCAGTTGCTCTCATAGTGCAGCAATTATCGTAACCACTGTTCCGCGTTCTGCATTAGTTACCCTTGATACTTGCCTTATTCCCTTTACTTCGAGTAATTTCTGAATACTTTGTACTTCTTGAGTACTTTTAAAGCAAGTAGGTGACCGGGACAGAACATCTTTTAAATTTATAAAAAATAGTTGCACGTTATGGCGATAAAAAGAAGTAGCACGGGAAAGGCTGCAGCCTTCTGAAGTTCTCAGTGATAGATTGGGATATCTTTGACGAAAGTAAGCAAGCCAATGTGGCTCAGCCATTTACTTTTCGTGTCAATTTTTGTTTGTAACTGCCACTTCATATTCTACTTTTCTAATATCGGCCAGTCGTAAAACATGTGCATAAACAAAGTGTTAAAATTCATTGTATTGAACATTTTACTTACGGAGTAATTTGGTGACGTTTTTGAGCTGCTGTAATTTTTATATTTCTGCCAGAAATGAAGCATTACAGAGATGCCTGATTTCTACCTCTCTTGCCCCTTAAGATTTTTGAAAACTGTTTTTTATAACGTGTTCATAATCCAAATTGACCAATCAGAGGACGGCATTTACGTTATTTCGTGAATAACCGTCAAAAATTCACGAATATCTGTCAAAAGGGACATTCGATGGTCGATGGACTAGGGGGCAATAAGCTGTGAAGTCAGCTGTCGGCTATCTCTGTAATACTTCATTTCTGATTTTTACACATAAAGTGCCAAAGTGAGACACTGGGGGGTGTGAATAAAAACTAAGTGTGAGCATTTCCTTAGCATTTTGGAGTAAATGAACCAGCTGGTGTGAATAAAAATGTATTTCGTTAAGTTTTCCGAATCCTCTCACATATTTTGACAGCTGAGTCTTTCCTCCGTTTTGGTGTGAATAAAGATGGAATGAATGGAGAGCTCACTTGTGGAAGTTGAGTGTGCATGTGACTTCAAGAGAAAAACAGGTGAAAACAATTTAAAAAAAAAAGGAAAAACACTGCATCGGAAGAGGAATAGTTTGACGGATTAAAACTTAATCCTCAAAAATAAAAGGAAATCTGGAATGGACAATGACGATTTCATCAAGTGTTTGCAATTTTTTCCGTGCTTTCTGCAAAAAAGCTAACTCTAGACATGAAAAATAAAAAGCAATCTAAGTTGAAAGTTATGGAAGATGAAATAAATAAAAATCCATGGGTTTAATTTGAACGCAAATAAAAAAACAAATTGATAACATGAAGGTCCGCGTCCATTCAAAAGGCGATACGAAAAAGACGGATAATCTTTCCAGTACATTAAAAGAACAAAAACAGTGAAAGGTATGGCACAATCACCGGTTTCCTCAGGAATATCGGAAAGGAAAAGAGTACTTAAGCATTCAATGTTATCAGACTCGAATCTATACACGTTCTGGAAATTATCCCCTGTGTCCCCGAAAGTACATGAGTTATAATTCTTTGTTTTTCATATTATTCCATATACTTTGAACCCGCCTTTACCCGACTTTGCACTCGCCCTTAAACGCCAAGAACTTTAGTTTTCAAACGTCGACTGAAGAGAGGATACCTGCTTTGAGGAAATTTCTATTCACACCAAATTGAATATGTCCTTTAACGAAAATAATCGACTCATGTGTTCTTACTCGGAGTGTTTTCTCAGTTTTTATTCACACCACCCACTGTCTCACTGTTTGTCGATGTTTACAGTCTCAATGTTAGCGAATCCTTCAGGAATAAAAAAGAAAACAAAACAGAAATATACCACTTGTTACTTTCACCGAAAATTGAAAAAAAAATTTTTTTTTTTTTTATGTGCTTTGTGAGCTTCAATCTCACAGCCGATCAACACTACACGTGAACTAGATAAGAAGTGAGTCAAATGATAACACGCACACAACACACAAGTCAGTTCGGAGTAATATTGAGTCTCTCACTGTAAAAGTTGTCTCACTGTTGGCGTGCCTCCCCTACTAGTTTCCCTCTATAAACAGAAGTTATTGTCCAAAAACGTAATAGCTTCAGTATGAAGTGAGTGTTATTTTGAATTTTTAAACTCCTCTCCTGAAAAATTCGAAAAAACCGACTTAGGCGGTTATGGTTTGTGACTTAATACAAAAATAATATTTTACTAAAAAAAAAAACAACTCATCCGTAAAAAATGTAAAACGCAACAAAAATAAGAAGAAATGAACAGCACCTGAAAAGGACACTGAGCACATCGGATAATCTATATCTTGTTATTCTTTTTGTTTTGCCTTCGTTTTCGTCTTCTTCAATATCTGAAGACGCCTGATTTTCGTTCCAATCATTCAAATCCGCTGCCGTTTGCGCTGGTCCTGTTATAGGCTTCAGAAGATTAATCACTTCTTCGGTAGCCACTTGTTAGCATTAGACGCTAAATAGTTGAGAAGAATAATGAAAGGTTTTTCATATTTATCCTCAAAATCTTCTTTCGACTCTTCTTTAAAGCATTTCATGCAAGCATTCAAAAACTGGAATGAAACTACAACTGCACACGATTTACTGTTACAATGTGCGGTGTGAATACAAATGGAGTGTGAGCGTTTACTCAGCATATTCAAGATAACCCTCTATTTGGAGTGAACAAAAGTAGATTTTGTTAAGATTAACGAAAACCCTCCACTTACATATTTTGACTGAGGAGTGTTGCCTCCATTTTTTGGTGTGAATAAAGATGAAATGTTTTGAGTGAACTCTTGAAATTTAGTGTACATTGAAGGTAACTTCAAGAGAAATCTAGAATGGAAGAATTTTATAAAATATTTACAATTTTATCTGTGCTTGCTGGGAATAAATCAGACATGTTGCTTTGGAAGCGGAGGAAAATATTCTTCCATAGATTTGCTTTTGCACATATAGCGGAAAACTTGCCAAACTGTTCGTAGAGTACGAAATCTTATCTTTCAAACGGCATTTAGTTTGGTCCGATGGGACGTTGCAAAAAATATGGGATTCTTTTCACTACACCTAATATATCAATCAGGAAAGCATCGCATGCACGGGTCAGAGGGCCAATCTGACCTGTAATAACACACTGCTTGTTCAATGCCAAGGTACGATCACTATTGACGTACTGTAGAACAACTACACGGCAATCAAAATCGCATGAGATAAGCGAACTACAGATATCGGTATCATGTATCTGTATCACAAGGTCACGCAGATCAACGCATGTGACAGAGTTATGATCCGTAACCTGGTTGTCATAGACATCTACCGGATGGATCCAAATCGAATGGACAGGCACAGGTTTAGGGGAATAGGGTCAAATCCATAAAAAAGGAGACCTTTAGACCACCTGAAACCATTCGTGAATAATCTGACAGGTCTATTTCAGTGTTGTTTCAGCCCAGGACCAATGATTTTTGTTGTTGACAGTTGTCAAAATGCTATCTTGCTACAGCTGTAAAAGAAAAACCAATGTATTTGCAAACATGATTGATATTTCAGCTTTGATTTCGTTAATTATTTTTTTAACGAAGTGAATCCGAATTGGCAAGTGACACAAAAACAACATTGCGAAGGAATTTTCTACGTGAACTTGGATTTTCACTTGCAAAACCATATATGACAGATAAAAGTTGCAAACCAAGATCGGCATCATCAACAACTTTGCTTGTAATTGCTTCAAGAGAAAGTTCACCAGCCCAATATTTCGAGGATATATCGGCATCATCTTCATTAAATCTGCCAAAGCGATCAAGAAGCGGTCCACCACTAATAAAAGGCAGATCAAGATGTTCCGTTTGCTATTATTTTTGGTGGGAGACCAAAAACAATATGTATGAAACGTTTTGTTGTTTTTGCACAAATGGTACCTCTAAACAGAGATAATGGATGATAGAGATATCCAACTTCGGCCATTTTTACCCCTAGTCCAAAACGAAGATGTAGTGGTAATCCCTTGTATTTCACTTATACAATTCACCACAATATGGCAGGCTATTCGTGAATTTTGTGGGAAAAAGCGGCAGATTCATGAATTTTGTGGGAATCCATGTACTTTCCATGTAACGTACATGGGTATGTTGTTCGGAGGGTGTTCAAAAGTTGACTAGTATTTTTAAGAGGATTTTCTTACATTGTTATATGGACTTTCGTGAATAACAATGTATTGCAATGACCATTTATCAGGAACTATTTGACCTAAAATTAATTCTTAAAGTGTATATATAGCCTATTTATAAACCATACCTGGCAAATTAACTCAAAAAATTAAGTTCGCTTTATACGCGTAATTCATGAATTCTGAGAAAGTCATGAATTCAATTTAAACAATTTGATAAGAACAATGGCAATATATTCCAACTTTTACTAATGCTAAAAAATGGTTGTCAAAACATCTTATTTATGATTCACGCTTCAATAATATTTTTATTATTGGTTAACTGAGCGTGTGAAAGTATTATTAATATTTATTCATATGAAAAAATCCACACTATGTTGTGCATTCATTAATTATGTCCAAGTATTTCAGATTGTAAATAGCTCAAAGTTTTAATGACTCAACTTCATGAACATAAGCTTTGTTCGTTCGCTTACTCTTTGAAATTTGAAAAAACGTTCAAATAACGAGCGAATTTTCAAATAAGAACTCTAATTCATCCCATTACTAAGGTGGGGAAGGGTATCAGCTGTCTCCACAGCTGTTCTCAAGAGCTCACACGTATGCACAGCCAGGGGATAAAAAGCGTATTAAAAACGCTGTCAGATGAAATCAAGGGGCAAGGGAGGTAGAAGTTGGATATCTCTATTATAAGTTATCTCTGCCTGTAAATATCAAGACAATCGAAACGCTTGTGTAAGATGCGTTCAAGAAAAACTTATTTACTTTTGTTTCCTTTGAATAAAATTATAAATTCATAAAATCCCATATATGATGAGATGAAGGTTAAGGTGCTTACATTTAGCCTTCCAACATTGTCAACGGGTTTTTCATACTCCTTACCAAATTGTATTATCGGACTTTTAATTAAAGCCCTTTTTTGAGAGACCATTTCAATGTTTTTGGGATGAAAAAAAATGTTCCCAGGAGCTCTAACGGGAAACTTTTTCTGAAAGCCTTACCTCTTTTGCACCTTGGGATAACGAGGCGTTTAAGTGGAGCAACCTCGTGAATTTGTCGGGATTTTCAAATTATTTCCCTTGCAATACAGGTATTGTGCAAATGATATGCGAGAGTCCGAGGAAATTTTTGGGTCTGTGGATAAGAATGCTTGAGGTCTTAAAATTGTTATAATTAAGAAACTAATTACTTTTATCTTCTTTTGCTTTCGGTGTCATAGAATGCATATCCGCTATACACGACAAACGGAAACGAATTGAATTCTGACTTTCTGGATCTGGAATTAGCTTATGATTATTTATTATCTGCAACAGAAATCATAATAAAGTCGGAATAAAGATTACAGGTATTTTAGAATTAATAATAGTGATATTGTAGCGAACTTCCAGGGACGCATGGTCATGTGACTATTTTAATATCATTCATGAGTAATTGGCAGAACAGAGCGAGTCGTCTATGAGGCGTTTGTTGGCGTTATAATGGAAGCGACTAAAATGGTTCTGGTGGTAAACGATAGCAAAACAAAGTATATGCTGTCACCGAGAAACGACGCTAAGTATCGGCAAAATGACTACTAACCAACTACAGTACAGGTTCGATTTACGAAACCCTCGATTGCGCAACACCAGAATGTCCAATTTTTTTTTTTTTAAGAAAAAATAGTATATTGATTGTATCTTGCAAACTTTATTTTTTATGATTTAAAAAAAATTACAACTATGAAGATTTCCTTTCGTCCTTAACATAACCATTTGGACTATTATTTCTTACCAAAAAATGTTACCCACAGGCTCAGATGGCTTGCCATCAGAGCTCTTCAAGGCCGGTGGCGTTGTTCTGGTAAGGAGCATGCACAAGATCATCTGTAGAATTTGGGAAGATGAAAGCATGTCATACGACTGGAATCCTGGAATAGAGCTCCATATGCTCCATCCACAAACAAGGCTATCCTACCTCTTGCAACAACTAAAGATGTATATCCCTGCTCAACGTCGTCTACAAGATCCTATCCAGCGTACTGTGTGAACGTCTAAAACCGCTTTGCACAGCATTAATCGGCACGTACCAGTGCGGCTTCCGGCCCAGCAAATCGACAATAGACCAAATCTTCACACAAAAAGGCAAATCTTCAAGAAGACCAGTTTCAAGTCGATAAGCACCACCTTTTTATCGATTCCAAAGCCCCATACGACAGCATTCATCGCAAGGAGTTATTCGGTGCGTTGGCGAAATTCAGGTTCCCGGGATAACTGATCCGGTTGTGTCGCACTACGCTAACAATACGCGATGCACCGTGCAGTACGGCACGAGGACTTCCGAGCCGTTTTAAACCTGCACCGGATTTCGGCAAGGAGATGCGCTGTCGTGTGATTTCTTCAATTTGGTACTGGAGAAGATAGTGCGGCGGGCAGCTGTAAACACGGAAGGCACTTTCTTCTACAAGTCAGTCCAACTGTTCGGATATGCAGACGACATCGACATTTGCCGATGTCCTAAGGTCAGCGAGGATAAAACAGAATATATGCTGTCGACCAAAAAACGATCCGTCACACACCACAGGACAAAATTACACAATCGACTGCTACAATTTCGAGGCAGTAAAGGAGTTTTTCAACCTCGGGACAAACCTGAACTCCACCTATGACATCACAGATCCGACGTAGAATCAGCCTGGGAAACCGATGCTACTTCGGTCTGTTAAAACAACCGGGCTCAAAACTCCTGACTCGAAGGACTAAGAACATGCTCTACAAAACTCTTATTTTGCCAGTTGCTATATGGAGCCGAAAGCTGGACGATAAACAAAACCACGGAGATGATCCTTGGTGTCTTCGAAAAAGAAAAACTCTAAGCCGGATATATGGTCCCGTCTGCGAGGCAGGCGAATGGAGGAGAAGACACAACCGTGAACTCTACGAGCTGTACTAGGATGTGGATGTAGTCCGGAAGGCAAAAATCCGTCGACGGCACTGGCTCGGCCACATCGAGCGCTTGGACAACAATGCTTCAGCTAAGAGGGTCTTCGAATCCGAGCCTCCTGGTTCGAGAAGGAGAGGGAGACCAAATCGCCGGTATAAAGACCAAGTAATCGCGGATGCAAGACAGCTTGATCTTGATGACTGGAAGCAGCGTGCCCAGGACCGTAAAGAATGCAAAGAAGCTATCGCTCAGTCTCTGACCGTGCATGGGTCGTCAGCCTGATAAGGTAAGTGCAACAACCTCGCCTTAGTTGCTATTAGTTGCGTAAATCGAGTTTGTACTCTATGTACTTATTACTAACACAAGATGGCTATAGTATCGCCTTGTTTGTGTAACTTGTTGTGTCCTCCTGTTTTCAAGTAAATGTGTTGAATTTGCCTTTTTTGCCTTTTATACCAGGACTGCCAGTTTGCCTTTAAACTTAAAAAAAATGTATACAGTCGAGCCCGGAAAGTAGAACATGGCTCAATAGCACAAACCGTTTAATGGCACACTATCGTGATCGTAGTTATCTTGTTTGTACATTTTGTACTGGCGCAAAATTAATAGCACAACCCGCTTGATATCTCATAAAAATATGGCGAAACAAAGAGCTCACGTACAATCTGATTGTCACATCCTTCACAAATCCCTAATTCATGTGGCTTCCGATGAAAAAGCTTTGTTTTCTGAAATTGAGTTAATATGTTGGGGTTAGACTTTGCACTGTATTTGACTTCCTACCCATCGTGGAAGTGTTCCACCATGTTTTTTTTGTGTACATATATGCGAGCTTGTATTGTATTTTTCTCATTTGTATACTGTTTGTATGTAAGATCAGTTAAAGGCACAACCCTCTTAATGGGGCAATATATGGTTGCACGGTTGATGTACTATTATCCGGGTTCGACTGTATCGGTCCAAAAATGCTTACTTACATTACAAAATAGAAATACCTAAATACACAGACGCATTGAAATTTAAAGCGGAATTCATTAAAAATGAAGCAGTACAAGGCGCTTCTTCTAAGAGAACCAGAGAAGATTATTACCACAAAATTTCACAAAGCTCTTGATAGTTAAATACTGCTATAATATATTTAAACTGCATTTACGTTACATTTTTTTATAAACTTCTCTTTAACGAACATCTCTATAGTGAATTTCTCTCTATAGCGAATTTTTTTTTAAAACACTTCATCTTCCTTATGTTTTTCACACGTTTTGACCTCTCTATAACGAATTTCTCTATAACGTAGATTTCCCTGTAACGCAGCTCATTTAACAACACAGCTGGTGTTTTATGTTTCAAAATAGCCTCTCTATATCAACATTTTTTTAGCAAATTTTTTTCCAATGAATTTATGCTTGCACAAATATTACGGTGAGATACGTTATATTTTGTCTGCCAGTGTAAGACAAGAGTAAGACAATCTTAGTGTGAAATAAGTTTTGTGCTGCAGGGTTGTTTTTAAATGAAGATGTCTAAGCGAAAATGTTTATCTTTTGAAAACAAAATGTTTATCTTTATAATTTCGGCAGTATTACAAGAAAATAGAAAAAATAAAGGATATTGATGAAGAGCTTGGAATTTCTGCAACTACTTTGTCAACAATTTTGAAGAATAAAGAATCAAGAATCTAGTTCTTCTGGTGTACATAAGAAACTTAGTAAAGCTAGATCCTGTGAGTATCCTGATATTAATGAATGTATGATTAAGTGGATCACCGTTTCAAGGCATAATACCATTCCACTTTCCGGACCTTAAATTAGGGAAAAAGCTGTGGACTTTTCGGAGTCATTGGGACATTCCGATTTTGTTGCTAGCGCTGGTTTGCATGATAAATTTAAATGAAGACATAACATTATTGGAAAAGTTGTTTGTGGGGAAAGCGGATCCATTGATATCCAAACTCGAGATGATTGGATACAAACCTTCCCTTATTGAAGAATTTGACAAAAATCACATATTCAACGCTGACGAAACAGGATTGTTTTTGTAATGTTTGCCATTCAGAACACTTGCTTTCCGAAATGAAAAAGGATAACGGTCATGGTACGCTCAAACTGGACTGGAACAGAAAAGCTTAGACTGCTTGTCATAGGAAAATCAAAAAATCCTCGTCGTTTTAAAGGATTACAATATCTAGAAGTATATTACGAGAATAACGCAAAATCTTGGATGACGAGTGAATTATATGAGAAATGGCTTCCGAAATTAGACAAAACATTTACTATTTATTGACAACTGTCCAGCGCATCCAAAATCAGCTCAGTCAAAGCTCACAAATATTAAAATTGTACATTTTCCACCCAATATGACATCGTTACTTAAGCTTGCACTGGGGCAACAAAATCCGGGCTGTACGATCCAACAACCCGGGTATGTTCCCGCAAGTAAATAAAATATTTCGGAGGAAAGATCAAAACGACATTCAAATCGTAAGACTTCCCAGGACGACAGACAACGAACACTTACTGACTTCAGTTGGCATCGATCCAGATGAGGCAGTGCTAGACAATGACTTCTTTGCGGTGGAAGATCCCCAGGAGAAGGTTACAGCTATTGGTGCAGTGTTCCAGAGAGTGTATACGGTCAACGAGGTTAGTAGGCCGAATCACGATCTGGAGAACAGAGCCCTGCTAAACCACTTCTATCTCCGCAATGAGATAAGTCAATGGCGATCAGAGAATCCAGGGTTCACCAGATTCAATGACGAGAACATGGCACATAGTGCCGTCGCCAATGATGGGAATCACATCTTGATTTCACAAGAAGATCTCCAGGGTATCTTCCACTCGCTGAAGAAGAAAAAGTCAGTCGGAATCGATGGTATACCGAACATTGTGCTTCGCCATCTTCCCCCCGAAGCGATCCAAATTTACACAACCCTGTTCAACAATGCGCTGAGTAATGCACATTACCCCACGCACTGGAAAACAGCTGTTGTTCAACCGATCCCTAAACGGGACAAAGATAAGTCCATTCCGACAAATCTTCGGTCGATCAGTCTTCTTCCCTGCATAAGCAAGGTTTTTGAAAAGATAGTCATTCGAGTTCTGAAGCAATGGGCTGATGAAAAGAAAATCATACCGGACAACCAGTTCGGATTCCGAGCGGGGCATGATACCATTAATGTCGCGTCAAAACTGGTGTCCGACATACAATGGAATAAAAACAAAAATCAGTGCACGGGTGCCTGCCTGATTGACTTGGAGAAGGCGTTTGACACCGTTTGGTGAGAGGGCCTCTTCCTCAAGCTGATCAGGCTTGGCATAAGTAAACCATTGCTATACATGGTCTATGACATGATATCAGGTAGAAAGTTCGTTGTGAAAAATGGTGACGTAACTTCCACTACGGTCTTTAACATTAAAAACGGTCTGCAACAGGGGGCCATTGGTTCCCCGATCCTGTTTTCCATATTCACTGCAGATCTTATAGGTTCCATGCCGCACTTAATTGCGTACGCCGACGACCTAGTTGCGTACAGATCAGGTCCGAAGGTCGAGGTAATAAACATCTTGTTGCAGCGTGACTTCGAGAAAATCCAGCGATTTTGCGACGACTGGAAGTTGCTTATCAACTTCCAGAAATGCGAAACTAGTCTTTTCCGGACCCCGTTGGACAGGGCATCGCGGGATACGCGCCAAAACTGGCGTAAGTTCGGCATAGTTGACCCGCATGGTCGGCCGTTAGCTGTAAAAAGTGTAGTTAGATATCTAGGCATTTGGCTGGATCAATATCTGTATTTTGACAAACATATAGATATTGCTCTGACGAAAGCCAGAAAAGCCTTTGCTGCGGCAAGAAGGTTGTTTTTCAGCAGCCAACTTGATACCAGAGTGAAGGTAATCTGCTACATGGCCCTAGTACGGCCTATTATGGTGTACGGTTGTCCATTGTGGTTCAACGTGAGTCCTTCCCAGATGGAAAAGATGAGGGTGTTCGAGAGGCAGTGTCTTAGGAGCTGTCTCCGTCTGTATCGCTCACTCGAGTCTGAGTACAAGAAGTACTACCCTAACGAGGTCCTGTACAACGAGGCAAACGTGAATAGGGTAGATAATTTTATAATTAAACTAATCAGAAGGCACACTGCACGAGCTATGACCTCTTCCAACAGTCTGATCTTTGGGGCTTACTACCCCAATAGTATGTACCATGAAAGGGTGCGCCTTAACGGCTTTATTCCTCCCGAAGCATTCCTCTATCTAGACACAATTGGCCTAATACAGGATCCACAAGGATGTCCTATCATCTTCCATGTCGTACGCCGAACAGTGGATAGGCGACTTCAATACGAACCGGATGTCGTTCGCACCCACGAGGATCTCCTCCGGTTCAGTAGAGCGATCCCCGCTCGAGATAGGAAAGAGTCTGCCAAAGAACGGCAATTTTACTGGTGGTTACACCAAAACCAGCCTCCGCCACCGCTAGCTTTTCCACAGGATCAGGTAGTTGACCAGAGTGGCCAGCTTACATAGTTTTTAAGGTAGCTTTAAGAGAAAAAAAAAATAATAAAACATTAAATCCAAAAAAAAAAATATACATATGAAACAAAAACAAAAAAAAAGGTGCATCACGGCGTATAAATTATATATGTTATGCGTATACACAACATATACGCCCTGGTGCACGTGTCCGTACTGTTACGGACATAGTTAAGATAGTATTAAGTTTTATGTTAGGTTAAGTTAGTAATAAATAGTAATTAAGTTAGAATAAGGTAGTTTAAGTAGTTAAGTTTAGCCAAGTTTTTACAAGTTTTCTTGGCAAATGAATAAAGAAATAAAAGATTGTCTTAATAACTAAAAAAAAAAAACGTAGATTAAGCCGAAAGGCACATTTAGAAAGTAGATCAGATTAGCTTAGAGTACCCGCAAAGGGTCAGTAGGTTAGTATTAAGAACATTTGTAATTCTTAAGATAGTTAAGCTAGTTTTAAGTAATTTTGTCTAGCAAGTAAGGAAATAGAATAAATTGAATAAAATTATAAAAAAAAAAAAAAAATGACATCGTTACTACACCAAAGGATCAGGGAATAATACAGAATCTCAAACACCACTATAGAAAGCGAATTCTAAAGAAAGTTCTGCGTTATTCAGAGAGAGAAACTCCGATGTCAATAAACTACTAGATTGCATCAGAGAATTAAGTAAAGCCTGGAGCTGCGATGTCAAAAAGGAAACAATTTCAAACTGTTTTAAAAAAAGCTAGATTTGATAAAGGCATTGAACCAACAGCGGATATTGAAGACGAAAACAGACTTATGGTCCATGTACATAGAAGAGAACAACGTTGAGGACGTGACTCTCGAAGATTACATTAATGTCGACAACAAATTACTATGGAGTGCCCTACCGATGAAGATATTGGGATTTAGAAGATGCGTATGAATTTTAAACCGTCCTAAAAATCTAGATGCCAACTATTAGGCATAATGTCACTTAGTGTAAGAAGGCATGCACATGACATCATGTTTGTGAGAGACGTCCTGTGTTGACATATTAACAGTCCTATATTGTTGTCTATGTTTCCAATCTATGCCCCAGAAAGGGTGTTAAGGGATCGTCATTTCTTTTACCAAACGGGGCATAGAACAAACTATGGTCGCAATGAGCCAATCTCCAGACCTCTGAATTCATTCAATGGAATTAGTAGTAGTAGTATTTTTCGAGAGACCGCTTCAAAAGCACATTATTCAGTTTTCTGTCAAGCTAATGTAGTAATTTAGTTCCTATTTATCCTTTAAAATATTATTGTACATATCCGTAATCTGTAAGCTAAGCTTGTTGCTGAAATTAAATTAAATAAAAAAAATAAAAAATTAATGAATAAATATTCTGCAAACCATTCTATCAAATCAGTATAGGGTTAATAGTAAGTAGCATGTACACCTAAGAATCATGAAGAAAACCCACAAATATTTTTTTTTACTTAGGTTCAGAAAATGATGACTGACGCTGATGAAGAAGGAAATGAGTTACCAACATTTTCTCAACTAAACACATACTTCCACTCAATAAGAACATTTATGGAATCAAGAAGTAATGTTTCGGAAGAAATTTTTTCCTATCTCAACCGATGTGAAGATTTTGTCGATGAAGAGAAATTTAAAAGTTTAAGGCAAACGAAAATAACGGCGTTCTTTCATATTAAATAAGTGTAAGATATGTGTCAAAATATTTACCATCTAAATGGAATAAAAGGTTAATGTTTACATAAACATGTACAAAAAAATCTATAACGTAGAAATCGGCCATCCCCAGAGACTACGTTAAAGAAGTTCGACTGTACCTTTTGTTTTCTCCCATTTTTTAACTTTTTTATGTCAAAAAAATAATCCTGACTCTGCTTATGAGCACTATTTTAACCATGGAATGTTCAGTGCCCGATTGGAACTGTGGTTTAAGCTAAGTAGCTACATCACCGCTTCTTAGTTTCTCAGAGTACAGTCTGCAGATGTTCGGCAGTCTTCAAAGCCAGTTCATATGTAAAAACGTGACGTTAATTATTTTTCTATTTCCAGAAATCCAAACGTGTGACCCGTTTATCACTGCCGAATCCGGTTAGGCAATCCATCGCACCGAGTCTAGACTCCCCCCGGGATTAATGAATTCCGATTAATTAGAACGTAATTTGCACCAATCCAACATAACTATTGAATGAAGATCTATGCCTATAACTTACTTTTGGTTTGGCAGTACGAGTTTAGCCACAGTTTCATACACATCATGCGTAATCAGTAAGCCTTGCACAGTCAGTGCGCTCGTGTCGCAATTCACTTAAAACGGTGTCCTTCTTGGTCCTTGTATTTGCAGGCAGATCTGCTTTTTCTTGGCGATCGCATCGCTGTACTGGGCCGCCACATCTCAACAAGACGGTCATCACAATGTGGCTGATTGGGCCAGGAGTCGGCACAAGCGGCATTTAATCTTCCCCAATCTGGGTGTCCAAAAGGTATGTGCATTCGCCCAGGAAGTCCATGCGGGCTAAAGGGTTTTTTGACTCCTCAGTTCGTCGCGAGTATTTCCGTGCCTGTTCCTCTGCACGATAAGCGAATGTGGCGATCCTTCACCGTGTCTTGGGCCTTTCAATGGGTGCACACGGTACCTACTACTGTCCTGTACTGGTGGAACAGTACTTATTACCCAGCGCACAGTCGAGCCAACGGAAGGGCAATCTTGCCCACCGTACCAGTGTTGGAAACGGTTGATCTCACGGGGACCTTCTTGTACGCGGTGATCGAGAACTACTACAACAAGGGCGTCAACGGCAGGGAGTGCATGATGCGGTCGATTTGCGAGAATGCCCAAGTGAATCTCGTCGGAGGCCTACTTGACAGGCTTTACAGGCGATTTTTGACGTAAGTTTAAGTGTTCAGTATTGACCTCTCGCAAGGTTCTAATGGGAATTTACTTGCAGACCCGAGAAGGCTATGGAGCAGTACTACAAGGATGCGTTTGCGGTCGGCGAAAGAGGTGCTGACTGCCATAAAACGTACCCCAATTGCCCGAGAGGGAAGAGTTTCTTCGATAGATTTGTGAATATTCACGAAGTAGATTAAATAAAGGCTGATATAATAATTACGTGATTGTTTTTCGAGTGATTTTTGTGCTTGGACTGCAGTGGAATGTCGCATAGAAACTCTAAACATTGTGCTGCATAATGGATTTTTTTTTGGACTCAAGTCTTATTGTTTTTAGCGTAAGCTCATCAATTTAACACGTTTTACCAAGGTTTCATGGCCTGTTGTGTGCTATATTTGCGTGTTGAGCTGAACTATGGCTGACAAAAGTGGGACGTGAGGCTGAACGCATGTTTTTCCTGTTTCGACAGTAAATACAGAGTAGATCAGAAGGATACCCCTTTTGGGGGATGCAAGTGCATACAAAAAAAAGTCATTTTCAATCATAAATTATGATATAATTTCGAACTCTATATTAAAAATGGACTGTTCGAGAAGATGTGGTTTTGATACTTTAAGCACTTGGGCAACACTGTGTGCTTGAATTTAGTTAAACCATTGCCATAAATAATTGCCTGTGTACGGTATGTATGTGGAGTGAAGCAGGCTGGCGGCTTGGTGGTTTGAAACAACTAGAGTTCGAGAAGTCATCAGAGAGAATAAGAAGACCTACAGGAACAGGATTCTCTTATGGAACTCTGCTTCTCACGTGCAAAACCGGTGTTGAAGGCGTTCGGCGAGAAGTTGGAAAGCGACCATAGATTTTGCGAAAAATGTGTTCCGGCAAAAAATTCGCCTACTCATAGGAACGAGATTCAACAAGTAGTCAAATCCAAAGATGGACATCCTGCGCGAGCACTTTTCGGAGCCGCTCAATCCCGAACAGGGCACTGAGGATGACAGACCCGAAGTATTAAGTGAGGCGGAGAATAGTCCTATGGTGGAGGAAGTCATTTTGGCAATTAAATCGCTAAAAGTAGTGAAATCCCCCGGTGGGGTTTCATGGCTCTCTCATGTCATTAACGTGGCTTGGGAACGCGATGAGGCACCTGGCAATTGGCAAACTGGGATGACTGTCCATCTTTTCAGGAAGGGGGACAAATGATATAGCTCCAACTACAGGGACATTTAAGTCTTTTAAGCCTCCCGGGAAAGTCTATGTTAAGGTGGTGGAAGCGCATTTCAGAGCTATGGTCGAGTTCAAGATGGAGGATGAACAGTGCGGCTTTCGTCCCAGTAGAAGTACAACCGAACAGATTTTCAATCTACGAATAGTACTTGAGAAGGCTTGGAAGTATGCCAAACCCATCTACAGTTGTTTTATAGATTTCGAAAAGGCATATGACCGAGTTCCCCGTGGTAAACTCTGTAGTATTCTGCAGAAGTATGGGACTGGGGATCCTTTTTTTAAGGGCCATTTAGTCTCCATACACAAACTCTGACAGCTGTGCTCGGGTTAAAGTGCTTAATCAACACCTTGCACTGTGGGCGTTGGACTTCGCCAAGGGTGCGTCTTGTCACCTCTGCTATTCATTGTACATACGGACTGGATGTTGCAGTGTAGCCGAGGCGTGGACAAAATGGAGGCTATGATAATTCCAGGACCCTTTACATGTTAGTGGAGTCCCATTGAAGTGGGCGAAGAAGTTCAAGTGTCACGAGTGATGGGAGGAGTAATACTGAGGTTTCCTATAGGATTGGTCATGGTGGGTCAAAATATCTGTAATCAGGAAGGCCGAGCTTGGTGTCGAAGTCGAGTTGGTGGTTTCCAAATCAGTAATTATTCTATAACACACCTATGGTCATGAAATCTGGGTAATGACCGACAGAATAAGGACGCGAGCACTCAACGTTGAGCAGCTGTGTCTTCGAACGGGAAAGGCTATGCTTCGATAGTTTATTCACGTGATACAAATGGCCCCATCGTCACGACTTTCGAGGCGTGCCAATAATGCGATTTGGCAGACCCCGGACGAGGTGATGGTACTAAGTTTAAGCACTCGCCTGCTTATGGCTGGGCATAACGATGGCGGACGTTCGAGTTGTCCGGAGATCTCTCAGCTGTGCTTTAACTCTGCGACTCCTTTAGTGGGCCAGAAAATGATGATGATTTAAAGAGTTTCTAAAAATGGAACTGTGCCAAAACTCGAGCATTATAAAATCATGGACAACACTGCCAACCTCACGCGTTTCACTGTTTGGTCTTACCATCCAAAACATGCACGGTGCTCACTCAGTCACTCATCATTCACTGCTCACACAACAGAGTATCGATGGATCAACTGTTCACTCAAATTTTCATTTGTGAAGTGTCAAGTACGTGCAAATGGCATATGCACACATCCACCCTCTCTACTTTGAAAAGCAGAGGCATTTGGAATTTTTAATGAGGCATTACCATAATCAATTTGTACCCCATCTCGTTGGCGGCCTTTGTACAACCTGTCGTTTGTCAACTCAAGCATCGTTTGCACTCAGTTTTCGTTCTGCTCCAGTTGCGGTCACACATCATGCAGTCATTGTAAGCGCCGTCATTTGAACGTTCGCACTTATTTCTCGATAACCTTTCAGAACCCTTAAAACGCTCATAACTTTGGCTTGCCTGGGTGTCAGCCTTCAGCAGGACCTCCCGGACATCGACCACTGGGCGAAAAGTCGGCAGAAACGTTTCTTGATCTTCTCTACAACGGGTGTGCAGAAGGTAAATGTCCTCATGAATGATCTCTTTTTAAGAATGGAACCTATCCTCATTCACAGCTCGTCGTAAACTGTGTGGTGCCGGTGGAATTAAAAGACAACCGCTCATGGCGATCATTAGCTAGTGCTTGGAACATGCAATGGCAGCATAACCTGCCACTGACTGTGCTTCGCTGGTGGAACAGCACCTATTTTCCCGCTAAAAATCGTTCCTTCCCGGAAGGCATTACACCATTGGCTCCAGAGCCGGTGGATCTTACAGCCACGTTCCTGTACGAGGTCATTGTATCATACATGACCGACAAGGGGATGAGGGGCAGGGAGTGTCTGCAGAGGTCCATCTGTCAAAATGCTCAAGTGAATTATGTTGGCGGAGTGGTGGACCAGATTTACAAACGCTTGTTGACGTAAGTTGGAGCAGGAAACATGCTGATTGTTACCCTTGCGATTGCATACTTTTAGGCCGGAGGAGACTATGGAAGATCACTACAAGGACGCCTATGTGATGGGATCAAAGGGAGTGGACTGCTACGAGACCTTTCGCTGCCCCATGGGAGAAAGTGTTTTTGACCAATTTGTGCAAATCAAGGATGTGGATTGAGTAAAAGTTGAAGTCAGTGTGAGTGTAAGTGTTTCATTTCGATTTGGGGTTGAACAAACATTTAGGAAGCAGAATGTGAACCAGGCAGAGTGGTAAGGAGCTTGCGGCAATCTGGCGTTAAAAAAGTCCCGAAACAGTGCAAGAGAATGGGAGGCAAAGAGTCGAATTTAAAGTTAATCTTGGCAATGGCGAAGATTTTGCGCATTCTCGAACATATTGTTACGCTTTGCAGAAATAATGTTACGTAAAATTAATCAAATTATCCAAATCGTCACTTGATAGTGACGAATGAAACACAAAAGTTCACTTATCGAATATGCACACGAATTTAAAAAAAAAACTCTTAAATAACACTTTAACCTTACACAAACTTTGCAATTTTTATTTGTTGCCTTTCGGGCTGTCAATTTGCTGACAGAAAACAAACCATGAGGATGGCAGCCGTCTGCATCACTTGTTCCTTAAAATTATTTGACAGTGTTTTTTATACCGTTGTCCCAAACCAAACAGACAATGATATTTACACGATTTCAAGAATAACTACTCAAATTCAGCAGGGGGCAATGCGACAATAATCTGAGAGGTCTCTATAGGACTTGATAACTGCTTGCTGGTAGTCTACTGTCATAACGACAACAAAAAAAAAACAGTTAATGTGATCTACATGGGTAAAGGCATTAGTGGTCGGCCAGCTAACTTTTTTCTTGTCCAGTTACTAAAGCATTTTATAAAGAAAAGTTTGAAAAATGTTATTGAATTCGGGAACAAAATCTGAATAGACAGATAATAGAAGTTTTAATTTAGCACGTATTGGTTTTTATAAACTACCAAAATAATGGAAAAGTCATATTGCTATTGTTCTCTCCGACTCCGAACGTCGAAGTTGAGAAGCTTTTTCTGGACAGGAATACTCTTTGATCATTGTCAGTGACTCGAAAGAGGTGGAGCCGTGAATTATCGAAGGTGGTAAATTCGGGTATCGAACCTGGCATCTGTGTAGGAGTCGACGCACTAACCCACTACGCCATGGCGACCCACATTTATTTTCTATAGCAAAGTATAAAAAAATAAAGGATAAGTTCGTTCAACCATCAAGCTGGTGTCAAGGACTAGGCAGAAGGTACCTTATTAATTCGATTCTTGCTTGCTGGGTAATAAGTTATAATAGTAAATACTGGTCATTGATCTCAAAGCAAATCAATACTAATAGCTTAAGAGATTAATAATGTTTAAAAACAAAACAACAAAAAAAAAAGGTATTTACAACTAAATTTTATATATAAAATAATCTGAATTACATCTAAATTTGGAGACAAAACCTGAGCTTAATGCATCTGCATAACAGTTCTTTCATGAAAGCGAATTTGAGGTGGAAAAACGGAGGACAAGAATCACACCCTATATTTTTTAGGACATCATCACAGATAACTTCATCGAAATAGTGCTCTGCCATCAACGGCCGTCGACTGAAATTCGCATTGAATTGAGTGCTAGTAGTCGGCCGCCCATTACTTTCACTAATATTAACATTTTAACTTTGCACCACTTTATACATATAGCTTATGCTTTTAATAACTATGCCCAATCACTAAAGTGTTGTTTTTGAAGCAAATTATAGCAAAAACTTACTTTTTGTAAACACGCACCAGTAATCAAAAAATAGAAAATCGCCACTTTCTTGAGCTTTCGCAAGTGTACCCTGACTGATGTGTATCTACCTAGCTGAAGTAATTAAATAATATTATTAAATTGCTTGGCAGGTGTGTAAAATATGTTCCTGATTGTATCGGCCTCGTCAGTAGATGACCAGTAGAGAGGGGCCGACCACTGGTACTGTTACCCTTTTTTAATTTCTATTGCTTTTTGAGGCAGCATACAGAATTAATAGTCTCTCGGTAATCATTTTTGCAGATGATACATGTATTTATTCGTCCGATTCGGTAGGCTTAATAATTGAGTCTAACTTGCAATCAGGGTTGGATAGGTTGCTTAAATATCTAAAATTAATCCTCAAAAAACACAAGCAATCTTTTTTTCTCAAAAAAGGAAATCTTTTTTGCCTGCAGGAGATTCAAAAGTTTGCGGAAATCAGATTGACTGGGCACCATTTGTTAAATATCTAGGAGTCATTATGGATAAAAGACTGACTTTTGGCAAACATACAAGTAATGTCGTAAGTAAAGTCAACAAAACCATTAAAGTACTATACCCATTCATTTGTCGCAAGTCTGAACTAAGCAAAGAAAACAAGCTCATAATATACAAATCTATCTTCCAAGCCATTTTGTTCTACGCAGGGGAACTGCGCAAACTGTCACATTAAAAAGTTGCAAGTTCTTCAAAATAAGGTATTAAAATTGATCCTAAAACTACCATGGTTTTTTCAACTTCAGAACTTCACGAAATAGCCAAAGTTGAAACGGTAAAAAAATGAACAGTCCGACTTTGTGAAAAATTTGTATTTTCATGTAACATATCAGTTAACCCTCTAGTTTCTAATCTTGCAAATGTTCTTTGATATTATATGTTTTATTTATTAATCAATGTATAAAGTTATTGCATTTATTTATTAAATTTTATTAATACTTCATGTGCCCACTAAGGATACACCAATCTACAAAACTGTGATATTTTGCATGAAGGTTTTTAATTAGCTTTTCCTTCAGTTTCTTTCTTTGGTAAAATTGATTTTGTGCTCGTATTTTAATTTTTCATAAGTAAGGTAAGATATAACCATATCTATGTACTTCTCAATTGTAAAAATGTAAATTGTTGCTACTAAAAAATACATACATAAATATAAGTATTGTAACTATTCACCTATTATTCTGGTGAAGAGTCGATGTGAAATTAATATTCCATAAAAAGGGTTTGATTACTGGATTGTGACGAATGAAACACAAAAGTTCATTAATTATACCAATACACGAATTTATTTACAACATTCGTTTATTTTTATTTCGAACTACGGAGGTTTTCGAATTACTGGATACTTTTCTCGAAGTCAATATTTAGGATTAAAAAGCAGCATAAAACAGTTTACTACTTAAAACTACATTAATTTGCCGAAATAAGAGAAAACATATGAAGGAATAAATTCTGTATGGCAAAAACAAATAAAGTTTAAATTTGTTAGAATAAACTTATAACCCACTGAAGTAGAATCGACACGACTTCATCGTAAAAATGTTTTTTTCTAATATTTCTAAGAAAATACCTTTAATTCTGTGAGTAAAGTACTCAGCAAAAAATCGGATCATTCGAATTACAGAGTACACATTTTGGCAAAAGTTTAAATGAGAAGATATGCAAAGAGATAGATGTTCGAATTAGTGGAGCGTTCAAATTACCGAGTGTTCGAATTTACGAGGCAGTCCTGTATTACTTTACTACAAAACTCTTTGCTGCCCTTCAGGTTGATTCGATCAACACTTTGTACACTCTATATAACATCCTCAAATTAAACTATACTGCTTCGGCCACCGTTCCAATATTTAAACTTCCCAACATTCTTCTGCAACATACTGCCAATAGATGGCTATGGAATTTCTCGAAAAGGTTCCTTACATTCCAAACAACCACCAATGAATATCCAGAGTGTTTCCCATGTGTGTTGTGGTGGTGAAATTTTTTTTTCGAGCAGCTTTTACAACAACCACTTTGTTTTGAAGCTGAATTATATATATATATTATTTATAAAATTAAATCTTCTTTTCTCTTGGTTACGTGATAACTTGAGGAAGAAGTTTATATATACTCTGCAAAATGTGGAATAGATAATAAAAAGTCTTTTCAGAAGTTCCTACATATGTATGTATATATGTTCCCTTTTTCCGATGAAAATAAATTTTTGAAAAGTTCAAGGCAATAGCTATTTGCCTTGGCGTGAGATTTACCGATTACATTCACCTTTTTTAAGTTTTCAAACACTTTGAGGAACGTTCGCGTGTTCGGACTTTACTCCAAAAGAAGTAGATTTGCTTCGCTTTTTACAATATTCTTAACTCTGCTCTACCACACCTACTTGTTCACGATTTATGTTCGAAAACAGAAGCTAGCTCCTTTCCACTTTTAAAACAACAAACTTTAAACAGACTTTTGTTATGATGTCATTTCAGTTTTATATGAAAAGGCTTTAAAAATGAATAAAGCGCATGGACAATAGTACGGTTTGAATTTTGAAAATAACTTTTCTCACATGAGCTGTTCACGCATAGAGAAACCTACTGAAATGTTTGCGTTGGCACATGAAGAAAAAACAAAAATATTGGTTATCACAGAGCCATGCAATACATTCATTTGAAAGAAAAGAACAAATTTTTTCCAATTTAGCAAACAATAAAAATGTCGCCGTGGCGTAGTGGGTAAGTGCGTCGCCTATTACGCAGAGGGTGCCAGGTTCGATACCCGAATTCACCACCTTCGATAATTCACGGCTCCACCTCTTTCGAGTCATTGACAATGCTCAAAGAGTATTCCTGTCTAGAAAAAGCTTCTCAACTTCGCCGTTCGGAGTCGGCATTAAACTGTGTGGGTCCCTTCCACTCGTGAGAGAACAATAGCACGCACAACACGAGTGGTTGCTGAAAAGCTAGGTCCAGGTCCGCCACGGACTGTAACGCCATCCATATTATAAACAAATAAAGAAAATGTCTAGCGAAGCCGATGGGGTGAAACTAGTAAAAAAAACAAAAGAAAATCCAATTTGTATTTTTATAGAGATTTCTTGTGTTAGTAGTTAGTTAGTAGTCATTCGAATGATTTTGATAATCGAGATGTTCACGAGATGCTATATTAATCAGTTATTACTAGAATTATCATTCGAATGTGTCACAAGTGTGAATATTTAAAGCAGTTTTGAAGTGCCTGGCCCTGGCAACCACTCATGTTTTGCAATTGGTTCTTTCACTATGGATGGGGCCTACGGTCTTATGCTGACTACGAAAGGCGAAGATTGAAAAGCCACCGAGGGTTAAGTCTCTTAAACATTTTCTGTGAGCGACTGGAACTATTCGTGAATAAACTTAGGTCGTTATGGATGCGGTTTCAGGCTTAGAAAGTCCACTATCGATCAAATCATCATGACACGGCAGATCGTGGAAAGGCACAGGAAATGCAAATCGACACCCAGCACCTATTCGTCTATATCAAGGTCTCTTAATTCATTCATGGCGGACTGAGCAGGTTGACGATGCAGATCTCTCTCTGCTCCATCAAGGTCGGTGACGGCCGAACGAAGAGCTTCAAAGGCAAAAATGAATTTAGACAAGCCGACGCGCTGTCATGTGACTTTTTCAGTTTCATTCTTGAGAAGCAGAACTCACTCGCTAACACAAGATGCACGACCTTCCAAAAGTCCGTACAGTTGCTAAGATACGCGGACGTCATTGAAACGTTTACTGGTATAGAAACGGAGGTGGGGTTTAGTGGTGAACGAGGACAAATCGAAGTATATGCTGTCATCGAGAAAGGACGCACAACATCGGCGGCTCGGGTAGAACGTCACCATAGGCAGCTATAACTTCCTCCTCTCTTTCTCTCCAAGTAAATAGTACAAACACCATCAGTGCCGAAATCAAACGCAGAGAAACTCTTGTCAAGCGCTGTTTATTTGGGCTCAAGAGGCAATTGGGTAGTAGAGCCCTCTCTCGAAGGGACAAGCTAACATTATATAACACCTTGATCTTCCGCGTCGCGCTCTATGGCGCAAAGGCATGGACAATCAATCTCATAAGCAGATGAAGAAGGTCTTGGCCTTTCAAGTGAAAAGTTCTGCCGTCCATCTTTGGTCCGGTTTGCTTTGATGGTCCTTGGAGAAGAGAATTCGACCATGAACTATCAGCGATATTAAGCTGGTCAGGCGTCTAGGTATCCAACGCCTAAGCCCGAAGAATCTTCGCCTCCGAGCCTGTGGGACAACGCATCGCGGCAGGGCATCCACGTACAATGTGGCGCACACAAGTCGAGGGGGACCTCAGCCGGCTTGGTGTGCGACACTGGACACAGCTCGGAAACGATCGTGGTGGCTGGAGAGACATGGTGGGTGAGGAACAGATCCGCCTAGGACTGTAGCTGCACCCTAAGAAGAAAATGGTGGTGGAAGCCAACGGGAGCCAACGGGCTCCCATCTATAAGGGAGATGCTGGGACAGTTACCACAAGGGTATTCCGGGCAACAAAAAGGGGCCGATCAATTTACAAGCAGGGGGCGTATCTGCCACTGGTACAGTCTCAGGACAGAGAGGGTTCCATCATCCCCAAAGAACGCCATAAGGAATGATGGAGCGTACTACAACGACTTCCGAAGAAGCTACAAGAAATACAGTCAAATAGGCATATGCTCATGAACAATGTTTCAGCCATGGACAATTCAATTCCGGATTGCAAGAGTGGCATACGTTTGGTAGCCACATCACCGCTTCAAAACTATTTTCTTCCTTCTTTTTTCAGAGCACAATCTGCCGATGTTCGGTAGACTTCTAGTCTTCAAAGCCAATTCATAGAAACGTGACGTTAATTACTTTTCTATTTCTAAAAATCCAAACGTGTCACTGAACCGGATTCGGCATCCAATCTCCCACTCCTCCGAGTCTAGACCCCCGCGTAATTAATGGATTCCGATTAATTAGTACCTAATTTGCATCAATCCAACATAATTATGATAAGATCTATGCTTATAATATACTTTTAGCGTGGCAGTACGATTTTAGCCACAGTTTCACACGCATCATGCGTATTCAGTAAGCATTCCACAGTCGTCGTGCTCACGTGCCGTAATTCACTCAAACCGGTGTCCTTGTTGGTCCTTGTATTTGCAGGAAGTTCTTCTTCTTAGCGATCACATCGCTCTATTGGGCCGCCACATCTCAACTAGACAGTCATCACAATGTGGCTGATTGGGCCAGGAGTCGGCACAAGCGGCATTTAATCTTCTCCAATATCGGTGTTCAAAAGGTATGTGCTTTCGCCCATGAAGTCCATGCGGGCTAAAAGGTTTTTTGACTCCCAGTTTGTCGCGGGTTTCACCCAGCATATCCCTCTGAGCGATAAGCGAATGTGGCGATCCTTGTCCGGAACTTGGGCCTTTCAATGGGCGCACACGGTACCCACCACTGTCCTGTACTGGTGGAACAGTACTTATTACCCGGCGAAGAGTCGATCCGTCGGAGGAGCACCAGTGGACGAAACGGTTGATGTCACGGGGATGTTCCTGTACGCCGTGATCGAGAACTACATGGACAACAAGGGCGTCAACGGCAGGGAGTGCATGATGCGGTCGATCTGCGAGAATGCTCAAGTGAATCTCGTTGGGGGACTACTTGACAGGCTCTATAGGCGATTTATGACGTAAGTTTGAGGGATGTGGTATTCAGAGGCATTTCTTTAAATTGAGACTTCTTTGCAGACCCGATAAGGCTACGCATCAGCATTACAAGGATGCGTTTGCGGTTGGAGAAAGGGGTGCTGACTGCCATAAAACGTACCCCAATTGCCCGAGGGGGAGCAGTTTCTTCGATAGATTTGTGAACATTCACGAAGTGGATTGAATAAAGGCTGATATATAATAACTATGTGCTTCTTTCGAGTGATTTTTTTTACATGAATTGCTGTGGTCCTTTTGTTTTTAGCTTTAGCTCCTCGAGGAGTTTTATCAATTTCCAGCAGCGCTAGTTTCGATTCGCTAATTCGGGGTCTGGAAGCGTTGGATCTTGGAATACGATCTAAAGGGCATGCAGTCGTTCTTCCACTGAAGTCACATGATTTAGTTTTAATCTGCGACGTTGCATAACCGAGACATAAATGACAACGCGGAAAAATAACTGAAGTTTATAAAGCTAGAGATTGACAAGTAAGGAGCGCAGTTACGACTTCGTCGACAAGCTTCGGAAATAGCATGCTGGAAATTGGTGAATCTTTTTGAGGATTTATGGAAGGTGGGATGTTGTCGTGACGTAAAGGAGTCTGACTGACGCCATCCATGATCGACGCGAATGCCAGATGGAGTTTTATCAAATGAGGAAAGAAATTCGCTGGGATAAAGGCGCCGGCACATAGAATACTTTACATGCGTGAGCGTCATCAATACTTTGATAGATACATGAAATACATGTGTTCTTATGGGAGGTGGCAGATAGACCACGCGACGAATGTATTTGCTCAACTTTTAATTTTTCTCTCTCCTTCAGCGTTGACAATCCTCCCATTGTGACATTTTTAAAAGAATGCGAATTGTATGTAAAAGTTTGGGTGTTGGTTCTCGTTAAAGCAACGTTCAAAACAGATAAAAATATAATTGAGTTTTTATATATTATGCATTAATAAGGAAAACAAATTGAATTTTCAATTCAAACTTTAAATCAACTGTGCGTTGAAGTATTCATTGTATCATCCCCTTCCTTCAGGTACCTCACCGTGAACGGATACTTTGACGCTACGCATGTAAAGTATTCTCTGTGCCAGAGCCGAATGAATTGGTGTTCAACTGGCGCCATTCATGTTCCTGTGGGTTGCGGTTGATTTTGCGAAATAGGAGGTAGATCCTGATTGGTCGACAGTATAACTCAGATCAGCGTCTGGCTTTTGTATCGCGCTATATAAATAGGATACGAATGCTGAGTGGAGTCAGTCAGCAATTTGCAGTCAACTTAAGCACCCAGTGAAAAAATACAAACTTTTAAAGCGCATCACAATATTTCTTATTCTTCATACAACATTTGGTTTTTAATAAAGAATTAATTGTTTTCTACAAGTTTGTTTGTTCTTGGCTTTACGTCAGTAACAGGCATGCTTTTCATGGCTTCACCGAAAATTCACAGTGTATTAGATGGATAGCTGGAAATTCACAATGGCAAGCCATTCAATTACCGATTCTTTTCATTTTTGTTTTCCTTCACAGCTCACGAGGTGTGACCATGTAGGTATCACTGCAATCACACAGATTCTTCAAGTTTTAGTTCTGAAAAGAATAAATCATCAATTATTGTGATATACCTAATATCGTATTCTTCATTAATAATGGACTATTCATGAAATGTGGTATAATGTAGCAAACCAGTTTGGCCTGATGACATTTTTGACAGTACCAAATATTCGGCCTAATGACACTTTCAAAACAATTATACCAATTTGGCATAATGTAACATGGCACAATGTCACGGCAAGGCAATCAGACGATTTTTTTTGGACTTAGTCCAATCACCTTGTCTTGGTCTACCAAGCGGTCGTCTAGAGAGTAACTAGTTTCGAATCGAAATAAACGATTTATTTGTCAGTTTCATAGCCACAGACGGTACCAATTATCGTGGGAAACTATTGAATGCGGGAAGTTATGCGGATACGTCGCAATGCCCTAAACCTTCAGCCGGTCGTTGGTGTTAACGCAGCGTGAATTTCAACGTAGATTTTCTACAACATTCCGGCGCTTAGCAACTCGACTAGAAAAGACTGGAACCACAGCAGATCATTCATGCGTACTTCGGCCGAGAATATCGCGCCTTTGGCTGACGGTGTACCAAACACTGGCGGCAGCCACTTGACGGATATCATCTTTTCCAACTAACAGAAAAAATTGTAAAGGTTTAAATAAAAATATCCATCACTCGAAATCATTTTTTTATTTAGTAAAAAATTAATTCACTAGGTGTGCCCCTAGTAATCACTGGCAGGGCCTGTCCAAAGTCTCCAGCTAAAAGTACCACCATCTCTCATGATACTCTGGTTGCCCTTAATATCTTTCATAGTGCGATTTAGTTCTTCGATTGCTCATTTATGAGACATCGTACATTCATCCCAAAATGCTAATGTTACAACCTGGCATTTCCTCATGAGCTCCTAGGTACTCGCAGTACTAGGTGAACTTCAAATCAATTTTTGCATCGCTCTAGTCCCTACTTCCTCTTCGATTACAGGCAAAATGTCCAATCGTCGGCAAATTCTGGAGTAGTTCGGCGGACAACAGTGAATAAGTTGGGAACTATCGATGTTCAAGGGGCCACTTGGAATAAATCCAAAAAATGATCAAATCTACATGCTTAACCCAACAAATGAAGTTTTCTTCTCTGGCCTTCTTCTTTGAACTTTGTTTCTTCAGAATGTCCAAATAAGCCCTCTTAACATCTTTCCTGCCTCCACACCAATGTTAAGCCCCTTGAACAACTCTCGGAATCTTGCACTTCAGTAATTCCACCCGACATCCCACCAAGAGCTATAGCTGTGTCCAAAGCCACTCAACATTCATTGCGCGCATAATTGAGGGCTCACCCGAATTCATTCAGTACCCATTTAACAAGTGTTGACTCCAATTGTCATGCCAAAGTGTCAAGTACGTGCAAATGACTTGTGCACACTACGATTCTCATCGCTACCGCAGCACAGTCATCAAATTAGACCTCGGTATCGATTGTGGACTCATCGATCGCCTGTTGTCAGTTCCTGTTCAGCCATAGTTGCAACCACACACATCATGAATATTCTGTAAGCCCCTCACTTGAACTTTGAAAGCTGAGACTTCATTTTTTTCGTCCACCTACCAGAAGCTTTGGAATTATCGCAACTCTAGTCAGCTTGGTTTGCCCGCATCTCACGTCGCAATACGGGGCACATGACATCGAACATTGGGCTAGGAGTCGGCAGAAACGTTCCCTTATATATACTAGCTCAGGCGTACAGAAGGTAGGCCATTATTCTCTTCCCTCGTTCTAGTCCAGATGAAGTCCTCTCTTACAGTTCGTCATCAGCTTAGCTATGAATATGGACTTAAAAGACAAACGCGATTGGCGTTCCTTATCTGTTGCTTGGAACTTTCAGTGGCAGCACAATCTTCCAATAACCGTGCTTTACTGGTGGAACAGTACCTACTTCCCGGCAAAAGGTCGTTCCTTCCCGCTGGACAGCACACCACTGGCTCCAGAGCCAAAGGACCCTACAGCAGCGCTGCTGTACGAGATCATTGAGACGTACATGAGCATCAAGGGAATGAAGGGCAGGGAGTGCCTGCTGAGATCTATCTGTCAGAATGCGCAAGTGGATTTCGTCGGCGGCTTGATGGACCACATCTACAAACGCATATTGACGTAAGTTGAAGGATGCATAGAAATGAAGGTTTTAAATTGATTGATTGCATACTTTTAGGCCAGAGCGGACGATGGAAGACCACTACAAGGACGCCTACGCGATGGGATCGAACGGAGTGGATTGTTACGAGACCTTTCAGTGCCCCAAGGGCCGAAGTGTGATTGACCAATTTGTGCAAATAGACGATGTGGACTGAGTAAAATTTATGAGAGTTCAGTGAATGCGTTTCAATTTCGAGGTTTTATTTGATAGAAACCTTGTATTGTAGTGTGACACTCAGATGATTCGAGCGAACATATAGAATTTATGGAAACTCGAAAATGTGAAGAAGGTGATGTGGTAAATTGTTGATGGTAGCTCTACTTTCAAAGATTGATTACATGGATGCTGCAGATGCAAAAGTAGACTATGCCTAGACTCTACAGCAACTACTCGTTGTGTGCATGATACTGTTCTCTTGAGAGTGGAAGACCTACAGTTTTATGCCGACTCTGCACGGAAAAGTTTGAGGATATTTTTCTAGACTCTTTGAGGTTCTTTGAGGTGGGCCGTAAAATTATTTTTTGTTGTCGTACTGGGAATCAGGTTAGATTAGGTTGAAGTACAGAAGGACAGCAGTCACACTTGGGCCAGGATAGGCCTGTTGTGCTACCACAGCAGATTCATTTCACCATCCGAGTCTAATGCACGAAAAGAGCAAAGGCTGTACCCAAATCTGGACATGTCGAAGAAGGCGAAGCTCTGGAAGCGAACGGAGTCGGCAGTAGCCGAGAGAGTAGCAGTTCTCCCTTGTGAATATCCAAGGGAGATGGTCTATGCGGAGGACAGGAGTACCTAAGAGGACGCTCTTGTAAATGAAATGGCCCTACAATGGGAGCATAAGCTTAAATTCCAGGCCATACATTTCAAGCAAAAGATGTTACTGGTGGACTGCGAAGCTCTGCAGACAGTGGAGTGCCTAAAACTGGTAGCACCCAAACTGGTTGCTTGGAAGGGAGTGGGACTGACCACAAAAAGTGGGAAGTAAATACCTCGATCCTACTCCATTACCGAGTATTTCCCGAAGACCAAGGGACAACATCACGGGGATCATACAAAACTATACAATAATATGCTGTATGGTCGCGACTAGGGAACCGGGCAGGTACTGGGCTTCGGAATAGACCTTCTAACCTTTGACGTTATAAAGCGGGAAAACAACTCCCTGTGTTCGGTAGGATTGCAGTGTCTGGCCTCATTCAGAGGAGGAGATGAGTCGAACACTCCAAATCCAACCTCGGAGGAGAACAGAGCCTGCAGAGGAGAAATTAGAACCCTTACAGGCTGAACACTTGCCTTCCCTGTTGAACAAGCAACTTAGGGAGCGAAAGATCAGGAATCCATGTCTTTCGGAGGACTCGCTCTCTGAGAGAGAGTATGCATAGACGATTGTTGAGCATACTCCGTGAGAAGGGGAATGGGGGCACCAGCCCTTAACAAGCAATAGAATTTAGTCAATATGTCAAAAATCCGCCGAATATGCTGGCTCGGCCTCCTCGATCGTATGGGCGCTAGTTTCCCAGCTGATTCGAGAAGGAGTTTGTCAACTCCTTGTTCCTATTCCTCTCCTCAGGTCTAAATACCTTGAAGACTCGATGTAGCGTCCCCAGGATCGTCAACGATGGAAGGCAATTGCCTTGCTTAGGCTCACACCCTCTACGGGTTGCATGTAATCTTGTCTCCGACGATTGACTCTTTAAAACCTTTGACCGTAATCATAAGTCGTTTCTCAAGTGATGAAAGCGACTTTGTTGAAATTGTCCCTAAGTTAATGTAATTTTCTCTTCAGCACGGTCTGTAGGTTGATGCTTAAAAAAAACCGATGACTAAACGCCAACCAGAAGCACTACCCTTCCGTTCCGGATGGCTTGTCGAGACAAGAGGGCTTAAGAGTCAAAAGTTCGCGGTTACAAATATCCAAGGTGAGACCTCGCACTAAGTTCCAGAAAGTCTCGACGTCGACTATAAATTGGTCAAAAACAAATCACTATGACGGACAAAGAAAGAGGTTTTAATACCCCAGGTGGTGCAATCTCCAAACCTATAGTCAGTCCGCTGATCAGAATACTGTTTCTGATAGAAGGACTCGGGAAACCGAAAAGGTTGAACGGGCTCGAAACGAGGCAGCCTCTCACTGAGAGGGCCAACAAAAAAGGAAAAAAGGGCTAGCGGCAATCACACGGTGTAAAGAGACTCCGAAAAAGTCGCATGCATTGAGAGTCGCGATCCTAATGGCCACGAACTAAATTGTGAAGAATAGGTCGAAGAGGCGAGGTTCTCGTATCTGTAGTGATAGCCAAGCTGTATTTAAAGTCTTATTCAACCACTTCCAGGATACTTGAGGAATGCAAGTATTCACTGAATTTGACCAGCCGTCAAAATTAATTAACGCTTGTCTGGGTCCCAGATCACCACGGGATCGCTGGAAGTGAGATCACAGATGAACTTGCTAGACAGGAATCAGAGGAGACATTCTCAGGATCTGAAACTGCGCTGGGAATATCTGCGTCATTGGTTAGGGCTTCCATCGATGGTTGGGCCTTTCTGGCATGACTTACCAGCTTGCAGACAGACCAAGCGCATGCACCCAACGGGCGTCGGCGGGTTTCTTGTTATCCTTGGGTAAGGTTAGGTAGTGGAGCTGCTAGTGAATTCACCAGCACACTTCGACCATATAGGTCCATTGTGATATCCATAGTCAGACTACTACCCCTAATTGACTACTCCAGTGAAATTGCCGTTAATTTGATCCCAACTACAAATGGTGATTGGACCAGATGATGCTTTCACTGGGATTTGAACCCGCTAACCAGGAGCAGGCACTCTACGAAGTGCGCCGTTCCAGTCGGTTTTGTTATCCCTAACAAACACCTATGGGACGAAACTTAAGAAATGATAGGAAATTTAAGTTGCTGCCTAGCAGTACAATGGACCAGACTTTTGAGTCTGAGTGCTCCAGTGTTGTGTTTAAGAACCTACGACCAAAAAACAAACCTCCAGATCATCCTTTATCCCATTATGCCCCAGGATAGGATCACTAATCATCCACGACAAAGGATTTTAATTAGTCATATCAAATGGATACCGGTGCTCCCTGAAATCCTAATGCCTGTGTCATCTGAGCTGACTTACTACAAAGTATTCAACACTGCCAAAGTCACTAATCCCCTGCAAATCCGTCAAAGGTCATCGTTATTCGTTATCCCTCCTCGTTTCAATTCCGTGTTAGCGTTAAATTTCAGTCAAACCTACACACTCGCTACTCCCTACAGCCAAAAATGTAATTTTCCGGGAATTTTTTTTAATTAAAAGCTAAGCCTTTCGTTGAATCAGCTTTGTACCTCATTTGATGCTGCCATGCATGGGCTCTGTGATCCCCGCAAAGCCTGCGAACGCTAGTGTTGTGGGTAAAAGTCAGCATTGTGGAGGGGATTTTTAGGTAAGCTGTCAATAAATTCAATGGCTGACGGGAGCACAGACGTCGAATCAATGTGTGTGATGTTTGATTCTTAAAATATTCCGAAAAAAGGTTGCCATGTAACATGTGCTCCCAACAGCGTCGGATGGAGGAGGGAAAGAGTCGCGAGAGTCGAGGGTCAAAGGCGGAATTTTGTGTTATGACAATTTATGGAAGAATTTTTTGCACACATTGTGTTCCACCCTCATTCGGGTTGCAAGTGCACATTCAAATGCAAAACAGAGAGATTCTGAATCGAGGGGAATGTAACTTGTGTGTAAACCTGTCAAGCTGGCGCTGCACTCTTCAATGGAGTCATTGAGGGTGTGGTTGTTTTTGGGTCCTCTGGGGATGTAGCAGTTAAATTTAGAATTCTCAGCAATGTAACCATTCGTTTGTATAGTGGTTATAAGCTCCTGGTGCTCCGCAAATAACATTGCGTTCAATATTTCTGCGAAACGGATACAGAAGCAAGTTAGGGAGAATCTCTGCAATGTGAGGACTTTCCAAAAATAACATTCCACTCACTCTATGAGGAATGTTGCCACTGTTCGACAATTACAAATAATTTAGGTTCGTGGTATGTACTGTGACTTGCTGGGACGATAGAAAGATTCTATTCTGCCAACGGATTTCTTTTAAATCGATTTTTCACGGGATACGATGATTTGTTCGAGTTAAACGGAATTTGACTTAGAGAGGATGTTTTTTTATGGAAAATTGAGGGAAATGTATGTAAAATATGGCGAGAGTTTTCGACTCAGAGAGTGTTCGATATAAGGGGAGTCTACTGTATGTAGTGAGTGCTCTTTCAGTTATAACGAACCACCAATACTCTCACTAAATATTGTCAAAATTGAGGGAAATGTATGTAAAATATGGCGAGAGTTTTCGACTCAGAGAGTGTTCGATATAAGGGGAGTCTACTGTATGTAGTGAGTGCTCTTTCAGTTATAACGAACCACCAATACTCTCACTAAATATTGTCAAAATTGAGGGAAATGTATGTAAAATATGGCGAGAGTTTTCGACTCAGAGAGTGTTCGATATAAGGAGAGTCTACTGTATGTAGTGACTGCTCTTTCAGTTATAACGAACCAACAATACTCTCACTAAATATTGTCAAAATTGAGGGAAATGTATGTAAAATATGGCGAGAGTTTTCGACTCAGAGAGTGTTCGATATAAGGAGAGTCTACTGTATGTAGTGACTGCTCTTTCAGTTATAACGAACCACCAATACTCTCACTAAATATTGTCAAAATTGAGGGAAATGTATGTAAAATATGGCGAGAGTTTTCGACTCAGAGAGTGTTCGATATAAGGAGAGTCTACTGTATGTAGTGAGTGCTCTTTCAGTTATAACGAACCACCAATACTCTCACTAAATATTGTCAAAATTGAGGGAAATGTATGTAAAATATGGCGAGAGTTTTCGACTCAGAGAGTGTTCGATATAAGGAGAGTCTACTGTATGTAGTGACTGCTCTTTCAGTTATAACGAACCACCAATACTCTCACTCAATATTTTCATTTAGATTTCCCGAATTCCGCAGCTTCTCCGAGAACTGTATTGATATACTCAAATAAAAAACGCTGTCTTCACATAATTTTTTCGGTACTTCGCCGAATTACAATATGTTTGCATCAATCGATATATTTCAAGGGCAGCACAATTTAGTTGAGTTCCAGTCTCCTACTCACATGGTACCAGGTTCGATACTCGAACTTAACAACTTTCATGATTCAAAGTAATCATCCCTTTCCAAAGTTCTCGTTCAGAGCAGCCATAAACCGTAGCACGCATGACACAAGTGATTTCTGTGGAAACATCCAAACAGAGTTGAACTGAATTAAATGTATGTCAAACCGAATTATATATGATGATGGGAAATTGATTTGATTGTCGAGCTTTAACGTGGCAGGCATGATTGAGTCTGAGAATGTTGGCAACCGTAGGAGTTATTAAAGGTAATGGGAGAGTGTTAAAACAACGCCTGCCGCGTGAAGATTCAAGCAGTCTTGTCGACACTAAGCATCTGTGTAGTAAATCTTTGATTTTAGGTGTCAAACACCTGTTGGGCTTGTATTACGTATGTTTGGATGAATAGACTCGACTGCTTACACAAATTAAATCCACGAATGCTGCATTTGAGCGGGAGAACAAGTAACAAGCAGTTTTCATCGTGGACTTCTAATCAGAAACATAGGGATAATTAAAGAAAAACTCCACTACTCCACTACTCGGTTCCTTAGTCCAGTTTGGTTTTTGTTTCACTAAATTGATTTTTCTACACATACGAGCAGATAAATATATTTCAAATAAATTCCACACCATTCCTTCTTCTGACCGAATTTTGGTTGAGTTGCTTGGGTATGCTGCACGCGTATTTTTTTTTGTTAATTTTAGTGTAGCTTAGTATATTTTTTATGAATCGATTATTGGTTGAAATATCGCGATTACTAAAGTCTCGATTCGTAGAATCATCTGGCTTTATATCTTCCAGGTCAAATATTGATCTGGAGCTTGCAGGGCATCGCACCTAGACTACAGTGGCCTATTTCACCGGCGCGACAGTTCGAAGCAGACCTGGGACCAGCGTGTTCTGCGTGGTATTGTTCTTCCACGAGTGGAAGGGACCAACAGATTTATGCCGACTCCGAACGGCAAAGTTGAGAAGCTTTTTCTAAACAGGAATACTCTTTGAGCATTGTCTGTCTGTGCGACTCACCGACACACCGAGTTACCGAAACTAAAACGAAACGAATAATTGGACAACAAAACTGCTGCTAGTGAGGACATTGTATAAACGCGTGAACATCGAGTTGTACTGCCCAGTTCAATAGCTATTTGGAGTTAGGTATTGTTTGAAATATATTGCTTGCAGGTGGTCCACCTACTTTTAATTAGTTTGACAGGCAATAAATCTTTTAAAAATAGGTTTGTTTGAAACCAAGTTAGCCAACTCGAGTTGCAACAAGTTTTGCTTCAATTCCAACTGGATTTAAGTAATCTTCGGTTTGACACATCACTAGTCGTACCATGGTTTACCACGTTCAAGTTGTACGTAAGGACTCACAACATCGACGACTTGGCCAAAACGTCACCATAGGCAACTATAACTTCGAGGTAGTGAAGGACTTCGTCTATCTCGGCTCGCAAGTGAACAGTACGAACAACACCAGTACCGAGATTAAACGCAGAATTACTCTTGCCAATCGCTGTTTCTTTGGGCTCAAGAGGCAATTGAGTAGTAGAGTCATTTCTCTAAGGACGAAGCTAACATTATATAACACCTTGATCGTTCCTGTCCTGCTCTATGGTGCGGATACTTGATCTTTTCGAGAGAAAAATTTCTACTTTCAATCTTTGTTCCTGTCTGCATTGATGATTCAACCACGAACTGTACGGGTTGTACAGTGATATGAGCCTAACCAGACGTCTACGGATTCAACGTCCAAGATGGCTGGGCCATGTAGAGCGCATGGACAACACTGCTCCAGCCCGAAGAGTCTTCAACTCCGAACTAGACAACTCTCCGAACTCCGAACCAGACAACGCAATAGAAGACCCCCACGGAACCGATGGCGAATCCAGGTGGAGAAGGACCTCAATCAGCTTGGTGTGCGTAGGCTGGAGAAGCTTACTGGTTGAGGCCCAGGTCCACCCCGGACTATAGCGCCACCAGAAGAAAAAGAAGAATTGAGTTTTAACTGTGCACAAACAAGCAAAACAACTTTGATTTTCAATTCAAACATGAAACTGTCAAATGAAATCAGCTGTGCCTTTAAGTATTCATTGTGTCATCCACTTGCGTATTTTACGAAGTATTATACGTACCGGAGCCTAAATAATATAAGAATTTAGAAAAATACAGAAAGAAGAGAAAAAATTTGAAGAGATGTTTCTGCTCCTGCTCGCCTCCCTAGCCAATATATTTAGCAGTTGGTCTGACAAAATTTTATCGTGTGGAGAGAGATGGATTTTGCTCCCACTCACATATAATAATATGGGTGGCGCTACAGCCAGAAGAGGGCCAGGGCCTAGCTTCTCAGCAACCACTCGTGTTGTGCGTGCTATTGTTCTCTCACGAGTGGAAGGGACCTACAGTTTAATGCTGACTCCGAACGACGAAGTTGAGAAGCTTTTTCTAGACAGGAAATACTCTTTGAGCATTGTCAGTGACCCGAAAGAGGTGAAGCCGTGAAATATGATAGGTGGTAAATTCGGGTATCGAACCTGGCACCCTCTGCGTAGGAGTCGACGCACTAACCCACTACGCCACGGCGACCCGCTCCCACTCGCATAAGTAGGTAAGAACGATCGAAACTTAACGAAGCCTAGGAAAGTGGTTATTATGGTTACGCGGCATTGCTTAAGCTGACTTTGGTCTACGTACGTCAATTATGGTTAAACTTATGGTCTGGATAACTGTAAGCAGTGTCTAATTAATAGTCGGTTGGCAAGCGCAAGCGTTTATTTTTGTAGGCGTGTGGAGAAGATAACAACAAACACGAGTGTGTGGTAATCCGTTTAATGAGCGCTGCTTTGAGTTGGCAGATCGTTTATGCACTTCTTATGTACAAATTAGTGCAGAGTTCTCAGGTCGTTTACCTGATCGGATGATCGAACATACATCATTGATTTGCAGCTAACTAACTGACTCATATGAGTTCAACATGCAAGACAGTGGTGCACAAAAGTGATTATTTCAAATTCCCTAGATTATATTTTTGAAATCGGATAATCTCAGGAATTTACTTATAATTTGAACACTGTAAGAATCAAATTCTGATGAGATTTTTAACTAGTGTAGAGACTGAAGTTCTTAAGGACAGACTTCCAAAGTTCTAAAAGATGATAGACATTATGGAAGGGGATATTGTAGCTTGGTTCACAATAAAGAAAAAATCTGAAGCTATTCTGAAGTTTTATGTGAACCCGTCAAACAATCATGTTCATCTTTGGAGAGAGTCAATTTCCAGGAAGCTTTTTATTTGGTTGGTCCACGCATTGCAGGAAATTGTGCAATCCATTTGAATAACTTGTTGACTCCTCTCCTATGAAAATGTCTGGAGGACCAAATTCAGTGTAGAAATTACTTACTGTACCTACCTCCACTTGAGCCGACGTATTCAAATTGGGGTCCTTTTAAACCATTACCTTGCATATACATGTATTTCCACGATACCAGGGTCAATTTATTGGACGAGAGAAGCCAATCAAACAAACTCACGGGTATTGGGCTTAAAAGGAAAGGAAAATAATGACCCGAAAACACTGTCGTGTCATTGCTTTCACGGCTACTGATCAATCGCAGTCCTGACACCATAACCAACGCATGCCACTGTTTTAAGAAATACATAATTTTTAAATGATAACTAATTTGGATCGTGGATTTTGTGCTAAATGCTCCTCTATAAGGCTCTTTAAGATAAGCCCATTGGTTCTCTTTGACTCTTTAAATAGCTATAGCACAGGTAATAAATTGCCGATATGTCTCAACAAAATTCAAATTCAAATCCCATTCAGAGAGTTGGAAAGCTCCCTCACATCGCTGTGTGCAAATTGTTGTTGTGACTCAAGACCAATAAAAAGATATCGTATTTTCTCCAGCACACTTACATACACGTCACTAAACATTCAACAAATTGTGTAATGAGTAGGAATATGAATGAGAGTTCGGGATACGCGTAAATGGCAAAACAGTGTCAAGTGCATAAGCTCTCGTTTCCACTTCCAGCAAATCGGATACCATTTCTTTTTATTGGTCTGGAGTCACAACAATTTCAAGACAGCGTGGTGAGGGATACCAGGTGATTCATATAAAGGGTTCTTGGGAATTCTAACTAGCTGTGTGCGATGTGCACTTGCTGCGCGAATTGAAGTCAAACTGAATAAACCAAGAAAAAAATAGTGTCCAGCTGTCAAATTTTATTTAAATCTGGCAATGTTTTCATAAGTTTGGTATTTTAATTTTAGCAAAATTTGATTTTGCTCAAAAGTCCTTCCGGAAGCGAAGAAGTGGAATGTTGTATCTGCATTTGGTTAAGTCTGTGCCCACATCCAAAGCTGTGTTTGTTTGTAAATGGATACATAGATTGAGTATGATAGGATTAGAAAAACGCAAAAATCTGCATTGTTATGTTCTCGTTTGGTGAAGAGTGATAGTTATGTATGTCGTGTGTCGTTTGCATGAAAAAAAACTTTTAATTTTTTTTCTTTCCTTTTTTTTGTATTTATTTCTAATGTTTCTAATGTTTCTAATGTTTTAGTAAATGACTTACAGCGACTAACGATCCGAGACCAAAAATAAGAATGACTGCTGAACTGAACTTTTCTGTAGGTATTTAAAACATAAAACTGTTGACACAGCTTTTGGATGAAGTTTGTCTGTGTGAAAGGAATGCACTAAGGTTTTCATATGTCGGGGCGTGTAGCGCAAAGGTGGAAGCGCTTGCGAACATGATCTGCGTACCGCTGATCGCGCAATTTGCGCGTGGTTGAGATGCAAAAGGGAATGGGGTTACCGGGTGGAAAACGGAAGTGAAGTCTCCGACGAAACTTTGACTTCCTCCACGCGACTTTGGTTGTACTTATTCTGAAAGCTCGTTGTCTGCCATGACAAAAGTATCTTTTATGGGCGTGCGACATCTGGGTATTTTGTTATCTGTGGCTAATGGCTCAACCATTCCACTCTCGGATCTTGTGCTTTATGCTTCACTCTGGTCTGTTGATTTGAGGCTGGTGTTCCAGGCGTTAAAATTATTCAAATCTAGCCTAGAGTCTGGATGTTTTGGAGTTGAGTAAGGAAGCGTCATAAGTAGTGACGAAGACTTTAGGGCAGGAGTGAATCATTTTTAAAGCGGACCTGAATACGAGTGGATACATAGTTCACTAACAATCTTATTGGTATCTAAGAATGTGAATAAGAGGCAGTTTTTTGTTTTATATAAACAAAACGTCTTGTCTGTAGAATATTCGGTATGTAGCCATTTCATAGGGCTAGCCCAAGGTAATGTGAATTTGGAAACGTAACTTCAACAAATTTTGATGGAACATGTAACCTATTTGCCGACTTTCTTGAGTCGGTCTATAATGGGTCGCCGGTCCAGAGAACGATGAACCATTAGTCTAATATAACCGAGGTTTTGGATGTATGTGTATTACAATTTACGGATCAGGAATTGAAAAATGCCTTAAAAAAACTTAAAGGGGGTTCCGGATGGAATTTTAAACAATTTGACGGATTTTGCTTTGCCTTCCACTTAATATTATATTTAATCAATCGCTAAAAATGGTGAGATTTAAATGAATTGAAGTACTCTTTCCAAACGCCTATCTATAAAAGCTTTTTAACCAATGTCAAAGCGTTCATCAATACCAAAATTATTTGAAAGCATTGTAAAAGAAAAATTATATTTAATTGTAAAAGAAACTAATCATAATAACCAGCAAGGCTTTATGCAGGGCAGGTCAATTATTCGAATTATCATTATTTTCGAATAATATTTATATATACTTTACACCGATTTCTCCTTTTAAACAAGCTAAAGTCCTTGTGATTCCTTTCATCAATGTTAGATGGTTTTTTCAATTACTCAAAAGGCAGGAATTAATTGGTAAAGATCGATAGTGTTGTACACCTTGGGTAATAAAAGTTACATAGGGCGTGCCCCAAGGTAGCCATATGGGGCCTGTACTCTTTCTTTTGTTCATAAACGAGGGAAGAGTATTTCGAATACTCTTCCCTAACAAGAGCTCAGATTCGAAAAAGAGCAAACGAATTTCACGAGATTTCACGAGTCCGTAAGTTATATACCCTCAAACAACTCCCTAAATATGAAGACAGTTGTAAAATAATAGACTTGCAAACCTCAAGTTTCAGGCGTAAGGCAGTGTCAGCCATGTTTATTAATTACCGTGTAAATTCACCAGTATTGCTTTTTCTCATGAATATATATGCTCCCCAAAAATCTCTTCGGGTGAGAAATTTACTCTACGATAAGAGGCATAGAACCAACTATGGTTGTAATGAACCTATTACAAGGTGTATATGAAGTTTTAATGAACTTTGCAACGAAATAGATTTTTTCTTGTCTCGATTGGAGCTTAAAAAATGTATTAATACACTATTCTTTAATTAATATTGTTTATTTGATGATGATTTGATGATCCTAAGTCGTCCTAAGTACGCTAATAGAACGTAGTGTTTTGTGTTTGCCCTGTGATGGTAAAATTAAAAAAAAAGTCCTCTATCACTCAGCAAAATGAGTCTAGTCTCCAAGGTAATCTATGTTGGTGGTGTAGACAAGGCAATAACACCTTGAAGCAAGCCTGAACAACAACGCTGAAAGCCACGATCAAGATCATAAACGCTAGTTGATGTAGGTCTCAACCAACATTCGAAAGGTGTGAGAAAAATAATTTTAACAAAGCCAAGCAACTTCTGTAAGAATTTCAGCTTCTCCATTCATAAACACACATTCCCTCCATTTCTCTTTACAACCGAGATTCCAACTCATCATTCCACAAATGACACAGCATAATACGCCATTACCTGGGAGGGCCAAGCCAAGCGGGTGTTGGTGTAAAAGTCGCGTCCACGTGTCAAAATGTGTTTTAACAGGTTTCCCATTAAAACAAGTCAAACAGCCCAACGACCCGGCATCAGCTAACCCGTGACCACCGTCCGAAGCTGCGAAGTCTTAAAGAACGAACGACGCGTTTGACTTAACCTAATTAGAGCATCGATTGTTTGTTGTTTGTCGAATTTGTTCTCAACACCCGTTACCGACACGAACGAGTGTCAGTACCAATTGAACAGCAGCTGCAATCGCACATCATGAGACCACTGTAAGCATACCATTCTCGGCCCGTGTGTCATCTGCAACATTTTGAGCACTTTCTTTCAGATGCTTGGTTTTGGCTGCATCTCTGCTGTGCCTGGTGCACTCAGACATGACGTGCCAAGCGCCCCAGGAAAACGTCCAGAACTGGGGCAAGAGCCGACAGAAGCGTTACCTAATATTTCCAGATTGGGCCACTCACAAGGTAGGACACCGCTTGCTCTGGATGTGACTCTGGACTAACAATTCCTCCTGCAGCTCCTTTTAAATCTTGTCCTGCCGGTGGAGCTGAACGACAAACGCCCGTGGAGATCTCTGCTCGGCGCGTGGAACTTCCAGTGGCAGCACAGCCTACCCCTAACGGCTCTGCAGTGGTGGAACAGTACGTACTTCCCGGCGAATGCCCGTTACCTGACCGACGAAGCAACAGTGCCCATGGATACGGTGACAGAGCCGGTGGACCTCACAGCGACGTTCATCTACGCGATGATTGAGAGCTACATGGACAACAACGGCATGGACGGCAGGCAGTGCCTGCTGAGATCCATTTGCCAGAACGCCCAGGTGCACTTTGTCGGAGGAGTGCTGGACCACATCTACAAACGCCTACTTACGTAAGTTCACTCAACTGCGGCGTTCCTGAAGTCTCATGAATCTCCCTCTCCCCACAGCCCCGAGGAGACCATGGACGAGGACTTCAGAGACGCCTACGTAATGGGGAAGCAGAATGTGGACTGCTACAAGAGTTTCCGCTGCCGCAAGGGGGACAGTATATTCGATAAATTTGTGCAAATCGAGGACCTCAACTGAATAAAAGCAACTCGTGTACGGACGTCGCTTGTGTGGACAAATGCGTTTTATTCCGAATCAGTTCGTGCTCGGTCGAGTAATTGTTTGTCTACACCTGCGAGAGTCTTCTTCAGATGGAGATGGTTCTGCGGGGCAATCAACTTGAACGACCTCCACTTCACCTTCGGATGCAGTGTGTCCGAGCGAGGAAGTGGGGAATTCACGGAATGACGGTCACATAATTGATGATTACAGAGGCATTAGCACTGCTAACGCGGCCATCGTGATGATTGCGTTGAACGACCTCTTATGGGCGCCTACTTCTTCCGGGAAGGAGATCGATGAATGGAGGAAGATGAGCTGAGTCAGCGGGAGTCATTAACTTTCTTCGAAGGTGGCGGCGGGAATTTCCGGGAGATTTTGATTTGCTACATGATTCTATTTTGTCAGTGAACGTGGCTCCTACACCGGGGGTGGGATTAAGAGTTTTAATTGGTGACTGGATGGGATTAAGGACGAATAGGCTTTTACGTCATTTGAAATGGGCAGTAAATGTTTGTGGAAAAATGTGTTCAAAGGTTGTCAAGGTTGTCAGTTATTAATACTGTGAGTCGGAGTTAATTTATTTTAATGAAAATTAAACCATTGTCGTGGGATGTTTACTTGTATGGCAACAACTGAGAATGAGGAGAGGGAATCGACAACAAGTTTACTTTTTTTTTCCTCGTGTACAACCCATGCCGTGTAGGCAACGACACTGCGACCAAAGTAGATCTATTGTATCGAAGGGTTGGAGTGAAGATAAAATAAAAACCACTTCCCTCATGAATGATAGTAAATATCTTGTAGTTGCATTTTTTCATTCCACTGAAGTGAGTATCTCTCTATGGAAGATACGTTTCGTTAACCAGATTATTACCGGATATTCACACATGATATGCTCGGAAGTCTCAAACTCTTCGAGGCAAAGCCGACAAACCGTGTCTTGACACCGGTTTAGTTTGTTAAGGTGATATTACAGGCAGCAGTGGCTGGTAAGAAAGCTTGTTAGCAATCTTAAGATTGATAAGGCCTGATTAATCTCTTGGACTGCATAAGACCATTACCATGTGGTCACTGCTCTAGACGAAGTTTGTTTTCCCATTCTTTAATCAGAGTTGTAGCTGTTGTCCAATTGACACTGCAGAACGGTTGTAGACCGATGAACGCTGATTAAAAGCCAGCTCTAGCGGGCTCATCTGCGGATTCGTTGCCCTATGTCCAAGGACCCAACCGAGCTTCACTTTGTTGTGTATGGCAAGGGATTGCAAAGCGTCATAGCAGCACATGACTGTTTTGGAGTCCTTTATTTTGAACTAAAGTGCCTTTAGTGCTGCTTGACTGTCTGAGAATATCTGTATTGTTGTGTCCTTGATACCTTTGTGGAGGTTATGTCCAGCGCAGACCTCAATGGCATGGATTTCAGCTTGGAACATTGTAGGACTCGACCCCATTGGTACGGAAATTCTTTTGTTGGGTCCAAAGACTCCTGCCTTCATCCCAGAATCCATCTCTGTGTACCAAACCAATCTTCTACGGTCTAGTGTTGGGATACCATTGGTCCACTTCCCCCGGTCCAATATATCGACTTCAAAAAGCCTCGCGAAGCAATGTTGCCTGACCATGGTATCCGGCTTTGTACAAAACATGTCTCTATTAGGGATTGAGTTGAATATATTAAGGTGACCGGTAAGGTTACCTGGTTTGTAATTGTACTCTAGCTGCAGTTTAATAGCAGCGACCTTTCTGGCGAAGATCGGTAGAAGAGTTAGCCCGACTATAGCTTCTAGAGCTGTTGTGGGGCAGGTACGTATGGCACCTGTTATTCCAAGACAGGCAATTCGTTGCATCATCTGCAACCTGTTTGCCGTACTGTACTGTTGGAGTGTTTTTGGACACCAGACGATGGCCGCGAATGTGATGATGGGTCTTACCAACAGTGTGCACAGTCAATGTATCGACAAGAAGTTTGTAAGACACGACTCTCAGTCATTCAGTCGTTGTCAGCAAATGACATGAAGACCCCTGTATATCTGCGGTTCTCTGTAGTGTGTTTTCCGAGTTTCAACTACGGATTAAGTTCGTAGGAATTGATGGTATTGCGATGGAAATAGTGGCGTGCTAACGAATGAGGAACAGATCGTATCTTATGAAATATCCTCAAAGATTCAGCAACATGCTCAGCTAGCATTGCCATTTCATCTTGGGAAGACTTGCTCTTAACGATTTGCTACAGCGTAGAATTTGTGGCTGGGAATTAAGTCCCGGGAATTAAGTCTACTGAGGAACTTGGTTCCAATTTCTTATGGGATCTAACTAACTTCCAAACAACAATAATAGAGACTTGGTTCAAGCCTTTAAAGCCAAACAGGGTTCTTGGACTTATTTCGTTAAGACCAATTTGGGTTTATTTAACCAAATAATTTTCTAAAATAAACAGAGAGATTGGAGGGGCAAAGATGAAACTCATAAGAATAATTGCGGAAAAGACATTGATACCGCAGTTTGTTAACAGACTCTCTTAAGATTGGGAATTTATTTCACATTAAGAGGGAACTAAAACCACTAATGCCTAATTTCACAGTGGAACCTTATCTGCTGTTTAGCTAAGTGTATTTCTGAATTTAAACTTAATTCAAGAATATTTCATTTTCACACTCAATATTTAAGAGTGGCTTAGATAAACCATGGATTGACGGGCATTAGATAAACAAAATAGTGATTGTGATTGATCACGAACGCCACCATGCTGACGAAAGGAGAAGAAAACACACCGACAACAACAAGCGAATGTTCAAATGCATGTAATCTCTTCTGTTCTCTTCAGCAGCATTGCCAGACAAAATGGTTGCTTATGAGGGTTTGAAATTATTTTAGTTCACGAATAGCAACCATGTACTCTCTGGATTGACACTTAAGCCATGGCAATCGGTGGCTTAAGTTAACCTACTGTTTAAGTGTAATCTATCACTTAACTTCCACTGTGAAAAAGAAATTTCTATTAATCCTGATCTTAGCGATGGATCGACACTTAAGCTCGCACTTTGAAATCAGGGACTAGTATTTTTTTAACCAAGCTCCTCCATGGACTTAGTTCCCTGGGACTTATTTCACTTCATCGTATAATTTTCGATCGAGTGAGCCTTAGAAAGCCCACTTTTTTATCATCGACGTTTTTTTAAAGGATTCATATACAAGACTGAACCCACACAGGAGTCGACAGAACGTTGTCTGTTGGACGTACAAAATAAATGTTTTTTATTTTAAATCACAACAAGAAAATCGACACAATAAATCCTTTTCTTTCTTTTTCTCTTGGAATGCGATGAGAAAAGACAAAAAAGAGTTTGGGAATGGAATTTTAATAGTTTTTTAAATGTGGCCGGACTTAGGCGGCTTTCGAGTCACTGACAATGCTCAAAGCGTATTTCTGTCTAGAAAAAGTGGTTCCATACAATCGAGGTCAGCCTTGGACTGTCGCGCCAACCATATTATTATTATGATAACCATCACATTTAATTTTTCCAATTTCCGATACTCAAGCCTGAGAAGAATCATTATTATGTTTGACGTAACATCCTACCAATTCGACGATAAAGAACGATCGCAAATGAACATTGTTAATACCTAACGTGACAAGAAAATGTTTACACAGAAATCAAGTACGTCCCCGTGGATGAAATATGCGATTCAGTTTTGGAGTGGGTGCCGTGAAGAAAATATTTAATGTATCGTGAAGAGGCAGCATCTACCCTCGCCACCAGCATGCTTGGTGGTACGCTCCTCTCCTCTAAGCCTCAGTCGATTTGTTCGTACATAAGTCACTCGGAAAAAGGCAAAGGAAATTCAGCTCTTGTGAAATGCAATTTGTGTACAATTACAAACGACTCTGAATGCTGAATCTGAGCACTCATTTGTCTTGCGGTTGTCATGTCCACAAGTATCCTGCACCTGAGAGTGTTTTATGGATTTTTCGATAGAGATCCTTAAGATCTACGGAACAAATGTGAAAGTTTGGCTTTAAAATAAAAAGCATGCTTCATTGAGTAGTATGTGCCGCACTCCACATTTAAGTGTTGGACATAATTTACTCAAACTTTTGTCAAAACCGTGCGAAGAGTTAGAAGAATAATGGAAAATAAGCTTGCTTCTGCTCTAGAAGATCGTGCGACATCAATTGCGAAATAATATGCAGACCATCACTTGCCAACGGCTGTTCCTTGGGATCAAGATGCAAATAAGTAATGGAGCCCTTTCTCGAAGGACCAAGCTGAATTCATACAAGCTATCTCAATATTTCACAAAAAACACATAAGTTCTTATGGGATGTGACACAGAGCCGAACGCTGGAGCTGGGCGATACGGGCGTAGTTGCTTAAATTATCTCATTCAGCATTGACAATCGTCGCATTGTGACATTTCAGTAGAATATTATTTGAGTTTTAGAACAACATTTGAAACGTTTGTTCTCATCGAAGCAAAGTTCAAAATATAAAATATGTATAAAAATATAAATAATGGTTTGTAATTGAATATCTATATATGGTGATAAAAGTGAATCGCTATTTCCCTTAGTCACGTTATAACTTGAGAACGGCTTTACCGATTTCATTCATCTTTTTTTCTAAGTTTCCTATCACTTTGTAGAAGGTTCTTACGGAAGGGCAAGTTGAGACAAAAAGCTTACATCCGTCCCAAGCTTGAGTTCAACACTAAAAGCTAGTGAGGTCCTCCCAAGACCACCCTGCAACTGCTAGATAGAATCCAAAAGCGAGTGATAATACTTATAGGAGACAACAATATCGTAGAGTCATTAGACTCGCTCGAACATTGAGGTACCGTCTCTTCTCTGTCCGTTTTTTAACGCTCAAGTGAGCTAGCCAACTGCATTACTCCTCTCCATGAATTCACCCGCAATAGCAGTCTCGCCAGGAATGCTCATCAGTATACACTTTAGCCTACTTCCGGACCGAAAGTTAAATGAAGTGACTTGTTTTTCAGCCGCACTACACGAATATGCAATGCTCTTCATAGCCTACTATTTCCCTCAGACTACAATCCGCAAAACAATGTACGCAGGTTAGGTTAGGTTAGGTAGATAGGCTGCCAGTGAATTCACCAGCACGCTTAGACCATATTGGTCCATTGTGATATCCATAGTCAGGCTACTATCACTAATTGACTACTCCAGTGATAGTGCCGTTAATTTGATCCCAACGGCAACTGGTGACTGCCCCAGATTTGAAAACCAGATAAAAGCGTATTAACTTTGCTTTCACTGGGATTCGAACCGGGAGCCCCGCTAACCAGGGGCAGGTACTCTTTCAACTACGTCATCCAATCATTTTGTGCACATGTACTTCGTCTCCCTTTCTCCCTCTATACCTTCGGACACGGTTTTGACCCCCGACACTTGAGTTTATTAAAATTTATAGAATTTGAGCGCGCGCAAATCATATAAAAAAAAAAGAAAACCATTATTTTAACTCTGATAAATGTGAACTTATCAGTAGGATTTTTGTGTTAAACAAATGAAAATGAAATTTGTAGACACTGATGGGGTTCTCTTGGCTCGTTAATACACGAAATCTACCAAACCAATTCTCTGTGCCATCCCTAGTATCAAGCACTTTAGTAATGTTCAAGTAAAGTATTTTATGTGTAACCAAGTCAACTTCTACACCAGCGGAATGACCTTCCAGCTAAGAAAGGGTTCTAAGCTTTCACGTTCCAACTATGGCCTATTATTCTTCTGTGTTGGGTTCTCGGCAGCTTTAGCTTGAGCAAATTTACTGACCAAAATTGTGAAGGAATGTCTCTCTACACTGATCGAAGTGGACCGGGCTAATTTCTAGGGTGTAATATCTTCTGACAAATCCAAATGCGACATCTTCCAAGCTATATTAGGGGCTAAAAGGATCGAAAAACGAAGTATCAAAACGATCGTTTTAGCCCCAAAGCACTGGATGTTGCCGTATATTGTTTCTGTTCTTTCGGAGTCAGCAGATAGATCTCTTTCTTTATATCAATTATTTCCTTAAGTGTCGATAGTTCCACAAATTCTACAATAAGGCAGCAAGTTCTCCCTTTCTCCTCCTTCTCGTCAACTTTAGAGCTTCCAGTGCACGTTCAAACTCCTCCAAAACATGCAATAAGCGATTCTGTGATGAAGTTCTAAAACCACACAGCAAAGTCCTTAGCATCAACTCACTGTCAACTAATGTTGATACCTAATAAAATTAGATGTAAAAAATGCGACATTATCTTCTTGATTTACTATTTCGTTCATTGACAAAAAATAATATGTGTGCCATGGGAGGTAACTTTCTACAATTCTTTCACGTCTTCATCGTGAATCATGAGAGTGGGTAATAAATACCACAAACCCACACAAACCCAACATGTTAGTTTGTGTCATATAAGGCACATCATGTCTTAATGTACATAGACGGTCGCCCTATCCATCTGATAATCATTTTAATAGCTCCTCCAGGATAATGTATCCTAGAAAAGATCGTCGTTTATTGTAATAAAACAAAATATGTATTGGAGTTCACTCATAAATTAAAAGACTGCTAAGTTCATACGAGGCAATCAAGAATTGAACAAACTTTGATGTAAGCACTAGGCATTGTAAGACATAACAAATAAATAATAAACCGACACAAATTCCAAATGCTTAATTAAACAAGTACATCCGTTGCGCATTTAACCCTTAATTTTAAGACAAGTTATAACAAAATAAATTTGTAAATAAAAATAAAAAATAAATTAAATGTTTAAGTAAAATTATGTGATCTAAATATAATAAATAATGTGCAAATAATTTCTGTTCAAACAAAATGTTTTAAGCCGCTTTTTACATCCAGGGGCCTATTTCACGGATCATACATCACATACATTTCATACAACATACAAAACTGTCATACATCACACACATCATACAATTTTCTGTTTCTCAGATTCCACTGGAAGTATTGTATGATATCTTCCTTGTTGTACTAATTTTGAATGACAAATTTAATTGAAAACTAAATGGGGCCATGAATTATGATGCCGTTTATGAATGATGTTCATGAAATATTTAATTTTTGCAACGTTTTAACATATGTGGATGATTTTAAAATGTTTGCAAGCATCACAGATGTTAATGACTGTATACGTTGTCAGCTGGAAATATATAAATTCTTAGAATGGGTAAACATAATGCATTAAAGCTTAATGTATCTACATGTAAGATATTTACAGCGCACCGTATTAAAGCGCCAACCTTAATCGATTATTTTATTCAATGATCTTCTGGATCTTCGTCTTGGTGGAGTTAAGTATCTAGGGGTCATATTTGATACCAAATTAGATTGTTCACTACATTATGATTATGCCACATCTAAATCTGTCTCATTTTTAGGATTTCTAAAGCTCGTTGGTCAGGCCGCATTTAGAATACTCCTCCATTATCTGGGATTCCTCTTATAGTGTTCAAGGACTTAAATACGAAAGAGTTCAAAAGAATTTTACAAGGTATGCCATTCGTAAGTTAAACATGTTTGACGAACGTTGGCCTCTGAACCTTAAGTTTCAGGCGGAATGCACCTTCAGTCATGTTTATTCGCAACATAATTAAAAATCATATAAATTCGACAGAACTCGTTTTGCTTATAAATATTTATGCTCCCCAAAGATTTCTTCGCGGTAAAAATATATTTCTCGATAGAAGGCATAGAACAACTTATGGTTGCAATGAACCTATTACTAGGTGCATAAAAATATTCAACGAACTTTGCAACGAAATTGATTTTTCATTGACTTCAGATTAATAATATTTTTGTTTATTAAAGTAATCTGTGAGATGCTACATCGCTAGATGATCTGCCCTTTGATGGTCAAACAATTAAACCCAGACACCATATAAGTGGATTACAAACAAACAAGAAAAAACTAAATAATAGAGTTCCCCATTTATGAAGATAGATTTGTTTTGGAAATTATTGGGATTAATTCAAGAACTAGCATTCGTTGTTCCTTACATGTCTAATTAAAAATTAACAATAATTCATTATTCAAAAATCATTAAGCCAAAAATTCTTATTTTTGTGTATTCTCTCTTTCGAGAGCTAATTTTTCTAGTGGCGACAGCACTTTGAAGTGCTGAATGAAATGTATGAAAAATTTGTAATAAAACTGTTGTATGACTTGTATGACATTTTTCTGTTAAACAGAATCATACAACTTTCCCATATTTCCAGAGGTGATACATATTGTATTACAGCGGTTCATACAACAAATCTGAGAAACAAAAACCATACAGCAGAAGTGTCAGAATCATACAATGTGTGTGATGTATGTTCTGTGAAATAGGCCCAGATTTAACTTTAAAATTTCTAATTCCTAAGGAGGAAATCAGGAAAACATGATTTAAGCACTAGGCATGGTAGTACATAACCAATAAACAATAGCCCGATACTAATTCCAAATGTAAGATTAAGCAAGTAGATCAGGTGCGCGCTTAGTCTTTAATTTTACACCGAGCTGTAATGAAAATAAATGTATAAATAAATCCAAATAAAAAGTAAATAAAATTATCTAATTCTTATATAATAAATAATGTGCAAATAATTTCTGTTCAAGTAAAATGTTGTAAACCACTTTTTAAATCCCGATTTGCTAGAGTCAGTGAGCAGACAGTGACCAGAGCGCTCCAATCTGCATTACAGTCCATATATTTATTTTGTTTCTAGATGTCAGACACTTCAGGGACTGGTTCCAACAGGAAAATTCCGAATGAAGAAGTTGCTAATTTATTATCTAATTTTCTGAGCTGCAAAGTGATGAAGATGAATTGGATGATGGAATGGAAGGTACTGTTGAAATGGTGAGTCGTTGAAGAAGCTCCTGAGTCAATACAAATCACTGGTCCCACAGATTTGCCATCGAAAGTAGTGCTCGAAACACCGTACGCATTTTCAACGAATGTAGAAAATGTAACAAATTTCTTTCCACGAACTATTTTGGACATGTTTTCTATATCGAATTATGACATTTAAGGACATCTCGTAATTTTAATACTACAGTAATCCCCGTACCCATACATGAAGATTCTCTTTGCATCCCGCCTTCTTCAAATGGTTATAAAAAGTATTTTGTGCAACGTTTAGCTCCTGGAAAATCGAATCTTACTTAGTGCTTACCTAACGGTCAGACTCGACGATTTCCATGATTTTAACGACATCGTCCACAATTGTCCTTCCAGAGCGTGATGCGTCTTTGACATCTAAATTACCGGAACTGAAGCAACTGAATCAAAATTGCGACCGTAAATATTATTCACTTTTTCGCTTTTATCGAAGAACAACTGTAAAATAGGGCGTATTTTCGCTTTGCTAGTGGTCACCATCCTTGACCTGCTCTCAAACAAAACTAACTTAGGTAGGTACAGTAATCCCCGTATAATTGGCGCTCGCTTAATTGCGTTCCCCGTTTAACTAATTGATAAACTAAGCAAATAAAAAATTACATAAGAACTGTACATAACTTTTCCCGTTCAAATGCGTACCCTCTTAACTGCGCTACCTGCTAGTTTTTCATAAAACTGCATACAAAATCTCCTGGATAATTGAACACACGCAATAAAATATCAATTTTTGTGTGTTTAGCTTAAATAAAATCAAAAAGTGTTGAGAATTGTCAAATTGACATGTGCTTACGGCTTAAAAAAACAGAAGAGTTGCTAAGTCAATTGTCAATTTTGAATCAAAAAGTTTTGCGATTGCTGCGGATTGACCTGAATAATTAGCTTGTGTCCAAGAAACTTCTGCAGAACCAGCGGGGGTGTGTGAAAATCAGAGCCGGTAACTTTTTCGATGTAGAATACTCTTGGAAGCAACTTTTTTCCCAGAGTTGACTTACCTTGGATTTGTTTTTACATTGATAGAATTAATTAGTTTAAGCAAAAGGCATATAAAAAGACTTTGCAAAGAAGGACGACAACTGGTCGTGAGTACTAAGAACGAAAGGGACGGGAAGAGCATCGGCTTCTCCAAAAAAAGAAGAATATATTGTAGGATTGCTCTCCAAGAACAATGGAACGAAAGCTTTAACAAAAGGTAGAAAAATCGTAGTGGATGGCCATGGCTTTGTGGGTATGTGGCCTGGTACGACCAAAAATAATTTTGACGGTTCTCTTTCGAGTCACTTACGAAGCTCAAAGAGTAATACAGTAATCCCTGGATAATAGGCGCTTGCTTTATTGCGTTCCTCGAAAAACTAAGCAAATAAAAAATTTCCATTTAAAAAATTTCCCGTTTAAATGCGAATATAGTTAAGTTTTTCATAAAACTGCATATAAAATATCCTGGATAGTTCAACACACGCAATAAAAAATAAATTGTTGTGTTTTCAGCTTAAATAAAATCAAGCAGAGTTGAAAATTGTCAAAAAGGCATGTGCTTACGGCTTAAAAAAATCCAGAAAAGTGGCTAAGTCAAATTTGAGTCAAAAAGTTTTGCGATTGCTGGGGGTTGACCTGAATAATAACATGTTTGGATGAATAATTAGGAATGTACATATGTCATACTTTGCGTTCATTAGATTAATAATTATGCTTGAATCCATTTCATGATGTCCAATTCTATATTTTACAGGCAACCATGAACAAACAAAAAAACCTCACTTCATTTAAAGCAAAGGTGAGAATAATTGCTGAAGGTATGGAAAACAACAAAAGTGGATTGGAGGATATGGATGCTGCAGGTTGACGCTGAATCGGATTATACAGAATCAAGATACCATTCTTGAAAAGTCGAAGACTTGTAAACTGACAAGCAAACGATTCAGGAGTGGAGCTTTTCCCCAAGTGGACGGAGCTATCGCAATTTAGTTTTGTCTGGAGCTACCATATTTCTTCAAATATGGTTTGCAAAACATTTTTTTAAATTTTAAAGTCGGTTTTATTGCGTTTGACTGATAAATAAAGCGTTGTTTCCTTTATTGCGTCTGCAAAGCAATTAAGCGGGGTTTTTGTAATTGCGTTCCTCGGTTAAATGCGTCTAAAAACAGGAATTTAAGGAAACGCAACTAACCGGGGAATACTGTAAATGTCTAGAAGAAGCTTCTCAGACTTGGCCGTTCAGAGTTGTCATAAGACTTGTACCGAATAGAAAGTGTCAAGCCATCAAAACCCGTATGGAGGCCTTCAGAGTAGAAATGAAGAGGAAACCTAGGGCTAGACTCACAGTTTGTCCTGAGAATATGGAAAAAACTTATATGCAGACTGTAAAAGTGCGACAAAGACCAATATCTTACAGAATGGAGCATTCAACATTCGATGATAGTCAAAACTGCGGTACACGTCACCAAAACAAAATGAGGATACCTCAATCCAAATTTAAATCCAAGAAGGCTGCAGGACCAGACGGCCTACAGTCTAAGCTGTTCAAAGCAGCTGGATCAGAATTAAGATGCCATTCTTGAAAAGTCGAAGACTTGCAATCTGACAATCAAAATATTCAGGAGTGTCCCCAAGTGGACGGAGCTATTACAGTTTGGATTAACCATTTCTTAAAACATGGTATTGGAGAATGCAAAACAGTTTTTAGTTTTTAATTGCGTTTTACAAGTAATAAAGCGTGGTTTCCCTTATTGCGTCTGCAAAGTAATTAAGCGGGGTTCTTGTTATTGCGTGCCTCGGTTAAATGCGTCTAAAAACATGAATTTTAGCAAACGCAAATAACCGGGGATAACTGTATCTGCAGTTGCAAAAGACAAGAATTTATTGCGATCTCCTTCATATGGTAAGCAACTTAAGGTCTTAAAACTTAATTTGTTCAAAATGGAATTGAAAAAATCTTCAATGATAAATCCAAAATTGAGACTGACAAAAAATCATCTGAATTTGGTAAGCATTTAAGTATTCGTCCAGTTATTGAAGTATTCAAAAATAACTGTCTAACAATTCCTATACCTTAACGTGGAACTACTTGCGAGTCTCAGCTCAAGAGTTGAATATTCTTTTGTTGTTGATGCGTGTTTTTTGATTTTTTTATCCAAACATGAACAAGCGTTGAATAAGAGCAAGAGCCTTACTTGCGCAAGTCTACGTTGTTGAGAAGGCTAAGTACGTCTAGGAATCTTTACGGATGTTCTTATGTTATAGAATTGTGCCTGAGTTTGACCCAAGAGCTGTGTCCATTGGGCGTTGTAACTAGCTTATATTTTTCTTCAACCAACAGACTATCGACATGAAATTCAGTTGCAATGCAGTTGACTTTTTACTAGCCAGACGTCTATGAGGTGAAGTATAAGCATCGTGGTGGTTAAATGTCTTGAATATTACATCGGTGCTTCGAATCCATCAAGTCACTGGCTAATCAAAGCCACAGGGAGAGTGTCTTCATAAGAATATCTACGGAGTTCAAACAAGTTTGAATCAACTGCTTTGCAGCATAATCTCTTTAGAATTTTACACTTTCAGTCAGACATGGTTCCACCACAAATGTAGGTGACTTTGATTTTATGTTTCCACTGCCCGAGACTCAACTCTGGGAAGTACCATAATTATGTTTCACCTAACATCCTGCAAATTCGACGATAAAGAACGATTGCAAATGAACATTGTTATTACCTAACGTGACAAGAAAATGTTTACACAGAAACCAAGTACGTCCCCGTGGATGAAATATGCGATTCAGTTTTGGAGTGGGTGCCGTGAAGGAAATATTTAATGTATCGTGAAGAGGCACCATCTACACCCGCCATCAGCATGCTTGGTGGTGAGCTCTTCTCCTCTAAACCTCAGTCGATTTGTTCGTACATAAGTCACTCTGGAAAAAGGCAAAGGAAATTCAGCTCTTGTGAAATGCAATTTGTGTACAATTACAAACGACTCTGAATGCCGAATCTGAACATGTATTACGGTTGTCATGTCTACAGATACCCTGCTCTTGAAAGTGTTTTATGGCTTTTTCGATCGAGACCCTTCAGATGTACAGACAAAAAAGTGAGAGTTTAAAAGGAAAATCATTTCACAATCCCACACCAAATTCAAGGGTCAAACATAATTTACTCAAGGTTTTGTCGAAAACGGACTCCGGAGGAAGCTGTTTTGCTGATGGTTAACATAATCTCGTGACACACAAGACCATGTGTTATTACTTGTTACCACCAATCTTAACTATAAAGCAGAAAGTTTGTGTGTCTGACCGACAAAGGCTCCGAAACTACACGTCGCAGAGCTCTGAAATTTTCAACAAAAATCATTCTAAAATTGAGATGCTGAATGTGACAATTTATAAGTCGGTACGACATACGGTTCGGAAGTTACGTTATTTTTTAAACGGGAATAAAATTCTCAAAATAAGGGTGGTTGCATCAATCCGTTATGAAACCATATCAAGTTGCGTAGTCGTGGATATCAACCATCCCCCAGTGTGTTGTAACTTCCATATATACACACACATTTTTCATATCTTGCTTTGGTGCAACCATTAATTTTTTTTTCTACGAAACAATCGAACATATACGAACGACTGCCTGAGTCACCAAACGAAAAGGAAACAATAAACATTTTCGCACTTTTCTTATTTTGCAAACAGTTATACACAAATCATTCAATTTTGCTGAAATTGTGAATATTGAACTTCTGAACGGATTAGCCGATTATTATAAAATTTCAGAGTAGACTATTTACATAATTTGTTACAAAATAGGCTAATTTTTTTCATGGTTCAAGTTTGACTTCAATTTGCACAACAAGTGAACATCGAGCGCAGGTACATAGATGGGATTTCCAAGAACTTTTTTTTTATGAATCGCTTGATATCCCTCCACGTTGTGTGTAAATGGTTGAGAAAAAGACGTAATTTCCGTCCGTTTTGCTGCAGCACATATTGATAATTCAAATTCAACATGTATGCACACAGTCAACGAATTGTACTCATTATGAGTAGGGATGTGAATGAGAGATTGGGATAGGCATCAATGACAAAAGAAAATTAAAATTCTTCTCTGACTTCTGGTTCGAACAGTCTTATTATTGTTTTAAATTAAAAAGTGCGGAGTAAACATTTATTCAAAATCGTCTTCAGTGCATCTACTACGGAACACTTTTCTCCACATTTTTCTTAATAATCACATTATCGCAAAAATGACGAGGAAATAATAGAACGTTTAATTTTTTTGGCGTTTTACTATTTTAAACACATTTCTTCAGGATATTTTGAAAAAACTATATTTTCACTACAGGTAAGGTACCGTGGGTCTAAATGTAAGTAAGTGGGTCGCCGTGGCGTAATGGGTTAGTGCGTCGACTCCTACGCAGAGGGTGCCAGGTTCGATACCCGAATTTGCCACCTTCCATATTTCATGGCTTCACCTCTTTCGAGTCACTGACAATGCTCAAAGAGTCGCCATTAAACTGTAGGTCCCTTCCACGCGTGAGAGAACTATAGCACGCACAACACGAGTGGGTTGCTGAGAAGCTAGGCCCTGGCCCCTACGGGCTGTAGCGCCACCCATATTATTATAAAGTACCGGTTGAAGAAACAAACCCGAGCAAACTCGGGTACGAAATCTAGTAATAACATAAATTTCAATAGCAAAAAAAAACAATTGTTACCACTCCGTTGGGAATAGCGGGTGGTATCATCAGCGATACTTTGTGTTATTATACTGCTTCAAAAGCTTTAAAAACTTATTGAACTTTAAACTTTGTATATTTAACCTTACTGTTTATGATGAAACTAATATTTGACACAAAACACTAGAAAATAACACCATAAAATTAATGCTTACCATTGCACAAAATCGACTGCGTGGCAAAATCAAACTTTAAGTGATTGCAATTGGAGTGATTTTACAACTAGACAAATGGCACATGGCTCAAAAACAAGATAATGACTCTTCAAAATTTCTCCTTAAAAGAAGATGACGTGGAAAACATTCTAGATTACAAGTATCACCAGTGATCAAGAGCACACGCGTATTCACAGACACGGGGCAAAAACGCTGTCAGATGAAATCAATGGGCAAGGGAGGTAGAAGTTGGATATCTCTATTATAGGTTATCCCTGGTTGTTTCGCCGTCTCGGGTCCTCATGCATAAGTGGAACGTGGTATGAGCCTTAGAGCTTGTTGGTCCTTTCGAAGCCCGAAGTTCATCATCCTACATCTGAGTTACGCTGGATTGTCTAAAGAATGGTTTTGGTTTAGGCAAATGCCAACGTTTAATGTCAAATGTCTGGTACCATAAAATCTAGACTTTGCCCTGAAAAGTTCGTATCTATAAACACTGTCATAGACAATATCAAAATCAGTCAACGGATGGTGAGTGTTGATTAGATTTGAAACTGCTGTTCATTTCTTCCAACTTCGTTATTTAATGCCTTTACGTTTGTTATTTTATAATTAAAAAACGCGAAAACTTATTTTTTGATATATTTCCTATTTTTTGGTAGCAGTGTTGGGACTTATAAATATATCCGGCAACACTGTTTGAGAGGTAATTATGTTAATGTGTTGCAATTGTGATTTGAATCTGCTATCTCTTCTGAACACGTTGGTGAAGATTCGAACAAAATGCGTCCAGGGGTATTTTAGTTGAGGACAGTCCTTCTAACTGAACACATTTGTTTATAAGTTCTAAAAACTTCATAGAATCACATTTATACTTTCACCGAACAAATAAATCCATAGTAAAATGCAAAATGGCAGACAGTGCGATGGTCTGAAGCTGCAAAACAAAATCCTTAACAACAACCCACCAGCACTCTTGTGGATGTCTAATAAGAGGAGTTGCATACTTTGCTTTTTGACAAACCATTTCGTTCATTTACAAATGCTATCAACGTTATGTAAGCCTGTTAAAAGCAACTTCTAAAAAATTTGTCCACGTCTTCATCGCCAACAACGGGCTATAAATACCAAATCGCCACACAAAGCAAAGACCAGCATCCATCGAAGCTCTCAACAGTCACGGCAATTAGTAAGATTCCACCGCCAGCACCTTTCGGAACTTAATTATTATCAAATGACCGAAAAAGGCTCTCGTGCGTGACCTAAACTTACGTCAAAGTCTCCCGACTCGGCCAAACATAAGACGCGGTGCCGCTAATCAGACAAGACAATCGACGACGGGCTCACCAAATATGACGTACGTGCCGATTAATCAACCCGCTCAACCTCTAATTAAATTAGAATCTACCTTTGTTCGTTCTGTTCGATTCATCTGAGAGATGACGCTGTGACGCACGCCGTCACTCCAGCTGGACGTCAGTCACACTTTAACCCCAGATGCAGTCGCATACAATGAACATTCTGTAAACGCTTCATGGGATATCTCGACGCCGGCTTCACTAACATCCCTTGTCTTTCAGGCGCCTATGTCTCATCGCGACGACTGTTTTGGTTTGCTGCACAATCACCTCCCAGCAGCAGGACCCGCAAGACCTTTCCCACTGGGCGAAAAGTCGACAGAAGCGTTTCTTAATTTTTCCAAATACTGGCGTTCATAAGGTATGTGCTACACGACTGTCTATGTGCGACGACTAACCGGATTTACATTGTAGTTCATCATCTCACTCGCCCTCACCATCGATCTGCAAGACAAGCGAGCATGGCGATCGCTCTCGGGCGCGTGGAACTTTCAGTGGCAGCACAGTCTTCCGCTGACTCCCCTCTACTGGTGGAACAGCACGTACTTCCCGGTGAAGGCACGTTCGATGATCCAGGACAGCGAGTTCTATAACACTCCCGTGGACATGACGGCCACCTTCCTGTACGCACTGGTCGAGGCCTACATGGACAACAAGGGAATGAACGGCAGGGAGTGCCTCCAGCGGGCGATCTGCGAGAACGCCCAGGTCAGCCACGTCGGTGGGCTGTTGGATCGGGTTTACAAGCGCATCCTGACGTAAGTGTACCGCCTCAAGCCTTTCAGCGAATGAAGTGTCGTCTTTTTAGACCCGAGCGCGGTATGGAAGACTTCTACAAGGACTCCTACGAGATGGGCCTCAAGGGAGTGGACTGCTACAGGACGTATTTCGGGTGCCCCCGAGGACAGAGTGTGATCGATGAATTTGTTCATCTTGAGGATGTGAGCGATTAAAGCCAACATGGCGCCTAGTGAAAAATTATTTGTGTTTCCTTTCGCGTGAACTTCTGGTGCAGTGGCCTGGCAGAGATTCTCATTAATTAGTGCGTCGCAGCAGTTGCCAACAGGAGCACGAGAGAAGTACGTGCATGTTGGCAGGACTGTCGCAGGACTTATTGGCGTCGTTACACAAACTGTGCCCTCATATTTTTCGCTGCAAGGATGCACATTTCGTTTAATGGAACGGGGAATGGCTGCACCCTTGCGTGTAGTTTGTGTTGAATTCTTTTTAAAGTTTCCCTGCAATTTCAACAGAAAATGTCATAAAACATCACCGAGTTGCGAGTCCTTGTGGGGCTGTTACAGATAGCACGAGGACGATACAAGTGCGACGAGAGTTAAGTGCTGGTTGATTTACAGTGAAACATTTTTTGGAACGCATCCATGCCATGATTTTTCAGTCTTTCACACAGGCATGGGGTCCGCCGCCGCTATCTTCACAATGGATTCCGTGTATCTCTTGCACGAGATCTGACGGGCAAGACACGATTTCCTCCACGAACTGTCACTACGTCGTCGTCGTTGGTGTCTTTGCATGGAGCGATAGGAACGGTGTGGCAGATGTCACTCTCGGATTGTGTAGAGGACCAGGAGAAAGGAGGACAACCAAGTTGGGGGGAATTCGGAGGAAGGGAAGAAAAAGGGAGAGAAACAGAACTCAAAACATGAAACACAAAGCTGAAGACGTTGTCCTCGTTTGTAAGAACTCACTCTGTGTTGGTGTCCTTGCTCTGCAAACACAGCCCCCACCACACTCGAGGGGGGTCGTGATTCAATAAGAGTTGCAAACTGTCAATGGAAATGATGTCAAGACATTACGCGGCACGTATCTAGTTATCGATGGAAAAACAAAAAACAAAACAAAAATGTGCCTCCAAAGGACTGCACCACAGACACACTCACTTACACACAGAGAGGGAGGGCGTGGGGAGGATGGTGATGGATTGAGAGGGAGCACGGGTATGGTGGTGAGGAAGAGGATTGAGAGGAGGTACAGCAGGATACAACAAACATTCAATCGTGTATATCGTACTCTAAATTATTCTACAGCTAACATCGATCTCTGGTTTGTTGAGAGTTACTTTGGTCCCAGTTTGTTTTTTTTTTTTTTTTTTTTGCATTTTTCTCTGTTCTCTGTTCTGTGTTTTCTGTTTTCTGTTGTTTCACTGCGCATTTTTGCATTGGATCCCCTCCAGAGGTGGGCATTTAAATCTGGAAAGGTTCCGTCATTTGCTGGTTCTCACATCCGTCCGTATCAAATAATTAAGAAACAAAAATCAAATTGTACCGATCTGGAGATATTAGTTCCGCTGTAGCTTATGGACACGGATAGATTGGCGCTGTCGGCACTTGGCTGTTATGCGTTGATGTAGTATTCCCGTTTCTTTTGGCATTTCTCGTAGACGATGTAGCAGAGGGCGATGGTTATGAGAACGGCTATGGTGATGCCCATGCCGATGCTAACCCAGATAATCTCATCGTTGATGCTCTTGTAGGAGCGTCCTGTGAACGAGACAAGGATGAGACGATTATATTATTGCAATGAAAACAAACGCTAATGGCTAATTGTGTTCAACAGAGATACAGACAGAAAGAGAGAGAAAAGGAGTGGAGGGCAATTTCGATAATTGATGACATCGACATGATGGTGGAGTGTGCTCCTGAGTGCCGCCGGTCGTTGCTGGGTGACAAATGACTTCAATAGGAGGGTGGATGACATTAACTGAGTCTTTGATGTGAAAACAAGCACCGGAGAGGATGTCATTGGAATGAAGTGCGAATCGCTTTAGATGAGGATGTTACGAAATGCGGATGGGAAAAAGTTCGAAAATTCAATTAGGACGCATTGTTGGATGATTCTCGAGGCTCTTGTGTGCATTAGTCATGAATTGATGGCATTGTTGAGCTCTGGGATGAGGGGGTAATCCATTTGACATTTGAAAGGTTCACACTTTTTGGGTAGGTATATTCTCGTTTTTGATTTTGCAAGGCATTGTAAGATCAATCGGCCTTAATGGAAACAGACCAAAGTTCCAAGGAATTTCAATCCGGAGCTAATCACCGCTATTAACTTAGTCGTGCCACATGTCACTGTGACATATTTGTATTCAATTAATCGCTTAAAGTAACTAAGGCAGTAAAAATTTGTCATAGTGACATGTTGCATCTCATATCATCATCACAGCTATCATGAAACTAGGTCTTCCGCTCCTTCGTGAACAAAAGGTATTTTGATTGGAAGAAACCTCCTCTCCTTATCAATTATGCGTTAGATGATCCTTGCTGTTTAAGATGAATTCGGATAAATGATATTATGATTAATAATGATTGTAATTTATTTGCAAACGATGATTTTTTTTTCAAATCAAGGACGGATGGAGCACGTTCCTTGCAGACCCAAAAGCCTTGCGTCGAAATGTAGGGTTATTCATTTTGTATAGTCAAATGGAATCTATTTATATTCATCAAATATATATCAGGAAAATTATCACTGGATATTGACATTATTCAATCATCGCTCATTCAAATGTCCTCTATGGGAACTAGACTTGTAAAGTAATTTTCAATGACATTTAGCCCCTATCGATTCGGTCAAAATCAGACGATAATATTTATTTTCAAAGCGTGACGAATTTGTGGATTGAGCCACAATATATTCCAAGAAATGATCCCGCAAATTGAAAAACCCCGTGGGTTTGAAGCGCGCATTCATGTTTAAAAGCATGCGAATCGTAAACGATTCTCTAGAATAAACGGTGGGGTACCAGGAACGAAACAGGTTTCCAGGCTGTCTCCTGGCAGTCCCTTCTTGGGCTCACTATAGGCTTTGGAGCAGTTCCGAGGTTTATGAATTCAAAGTCTCTTTTTTCATGTTTCAGACTTTACCAAGACCATGGTTTCTTGGAGCAGCATAAGCTCAATTCACTGGATAACTACTTCACCCTCTGGTTAAACTTTAAAACAATAAATTAACTCAATTAAATTATTTTGTATAATTTTGCATACAATACCCATTAGGTATATTTCCTCTTGACCCAGTCGTCTTTGGCACATTATTGTTCTTTCACGATTTGAGGTGATCCACCGATTTATGGGGACTCCGAATGAAGTTCGTACTCGCTGAGCCATACTGTGCGAATCGAAGAGAATTGTGACACGATAATAATGAGAGTTGTTTTCGCAGTGAGCTGAGTAAAGACAGCAAGTGTATGAGTTGTCCACACACTCCCTGTCAATTGGAACGTGTTGTATCCGAATATACAAAGTATGCGACGTCACGGATCAAGTTTTCCTCCACAGTGACAGTAGATCTATTTACTTTGGCTGCACTAGCTCGGCAAAATCGGACGCATGAAAATCTCCTGCTCTAACTAAGAGAGCGCTTGAATCCAAGATTCTCGGTTCGAGAAGAAGAGGAAGACCGACTTGCTGTTGTATAGAACAAGTCATTGCGGACGTAAAACAGATCGGTTTCAATAACTGGAAGGATCGGATACGGGATTGTCAACAATGGAAGACAGCATAAGCTCAGGCACGGTTCTTCTTTGTGGATTGTCGCGAAATTATATTTTCACCGAAGAAGAAAAGTCATACTTGAGACATCAGTGTTCACTCGACTTCTGTGGCGTTCTTTCAAAACTGCGGAGTCGAGGAATGCTGTCGCTGTACCAGTACCAGTCCAGATTAGAGTTGAATCCTCTCCTTTTCGCCTCAGATCTTTATAGATTTTTATTTCGTTCTTAAATGGTATGCCACCACACAATTTACAGTTCAGAGATGTGATATCTATCAGTATATAGTAAAACAAGGTGTTTAAGTTGCCCACGTTATTTGTTATTGTATTATTATTTACGAACAGCCGAACAACAACTGAACTCCCAGAAACAACCTCTACCAGCACACGGGAAGTAGACGTTTGGACGTGCTGGAATGCACGGGTGCAGACGAGCGTCCATGTACATATGTTGCAGCATGATCTATCCATGTCCATGAAAAGATCATATTGAGGTGTCGTCTTGCTGCTGTGTGGAAGATGACTTCGCAACGTCGGAGAATGTGGCGATGTCACATTAGGTGTCATGTACACCTTATGCTGTGGGAGAGTTTGTGGTAAACTATATTTTACTATACCTTTCAACTGAAATAAATTTATTTATAAATTATAACGTTAAACAATCAAAATTTTACCAAAGAGAAACAACAAAAAAAAACCCTTCATTTATGTACAAAAAAAAATAGTAATAATAATAATAAAATAAAATAAGTAAATAAATAGGCGAATATGCAAATAAGTAAATAAATATGTAAATAAATAAATATATAATAAATAAATAAATAAATAAATAAACAATGAAATAAATAACTAACAAATTTATAAATAGATTGATATATAACAAATAGATACATTTATATAAAGATTAACAACAAACGATGTATGTGTACACATGTATGTATATAAATAATAACATTTCACAATTTTATACAGAGAAGAAAATTCGTACATATAAAGTACAGAAAAGAGGATTAACAAAAGTATGTTGAGTCTAGTTTAGTCTGGTCTTATATGAATAGTACTCAGTTCATTTATTAAGGCGTTTTCAGAGAGGTTACATCTGATTAAAAATGTTTCAGTGAGCTTGCGTATCCCATCAGAGATCAATTCAACGTTAGCCTTTTCATGAAGATCATGGGTTGAGTGCTGCCAGGGGAGATTGAGCATCATTTTCAGCAATTTGTTTTGCTGTATTTGTAGTCTTTTTTTATGGCTCTTGGTACAAGAACCCCATGCTCGACAACCATACAGCAATAGCTTGAAAAATGACTTTATGGATCAACATTTTATTGCCATTTGACAGTAAGGACCTTCTATTCATAAAGGGGTAGATCATCTTAATTGCTACACCTGCTTTGTGTAAAGTTCTTGAAATATGTTCCTTGAATGTGAGTCTTTTATCAAGATATACTCCTAGGTACTTCACATGTGACGCGTTTATTTGGCGGTATAAAGCAAGACTTTCTTTTTCTTGTGAAAAAGATAGCTTGCATCTTTTCCTCAATTACTTTAATTCTCCATTTGCTTAGTTGGTCGATAAATTTTTCTGTCGCATACTGTAAACTTGTCACAATGTTAAGACCAAATAAATATATCCGACGAAAATATGATAGAATCATCAGCATAAAGAGCAAATTCGCAATCCGTTAAGTGCGGGATATCAGACATGTACAAGTTGAACAAAATTGGGGCAATGACCGATCCTTGGGGAACACCTGCTGCAACATTAATTACACAGGGACTGTTATTAACGAACACTTTGTACGTACGATTCGACAAAAAACTCTCAATAATTTTGGAGAGGAATGTTGGAAAATTAAACTGAATCATTTTGTACAACAGGCCATTGTGCCATACGGTATAAAATGCCTTCTCGATATCAAGAAGAATCATTCCTGTAGATTTTCCAAGAGCACAATTTTTTTTAATTCCATTGCAAATTCTTAATATTTGGTGGCTCGTGCTGTGGTATCTTCTAAAGCCAAATTGTTCATGAGGAAAGATTTGAGAATTTTCATCAATAATTTTCTCAGCCTCAGATCTTTGCTCTCGAATATTCCAAGGATTTCTTCATCCATCATTTCCGCGAAATGACAGCGTATACTTCGTTTTCTCCTGACTAACCGCCAGGCACATTTTATCCGCTTACGTCTTACAGCTAGTACTGCCTCATAGACAACTCATAGACAGTATGCCAACATCTGAACAGGGTCCTGGAAGAGCGTGTCTCTAGTATTAGCTAATGAGTTCAGCGCTATCTTGTCCAGGAATATCTTATCTGTCCTAAGACAATTCATAAACGGCTTTAGGCAAGAACAAAATACGGCGGGGAGGATTTTCAACATTTAAACATTCTACCTCATTCAGTCTGGAAATCCTTGACGCCCGACTTATTGTTCTTTTCGCAAAAGACAAAAACGTATATTCAGTGAGACTGTGAAACACACAGAATTCTCGCTGTTGAGGCGGTCAAACAAGGCTTCTCTCTTCAAATAGACCTACCATACAACTTTCGAAGCTCTACACACTTTTTCCCCCTAAACTGAGAAATTGGGACGAAAAAAAAGAGCCCACGAGCATGTAAACAGTGAATTCGAATTAAAGGACACAAAGGACTATGCCCGAACAATGCCGCCGTGCAGTAAACACTCTGGATCCCAACTCACGTGCGCCATGAATACAATCCACATGAACAACAAATGAGAAGACAATTTATCGCCAAGATAAATGAAGTCTCAGTTTCACATCTCCGAGCCTGATGGCGATTTCGTGTGTTTGTATGCTTCAGTCGTGCGTCAGGCTGCCAGAAAAGGGCATTTGTTTCGAAGTGCACTATCGTTCCAACGGATTCAGGCGATGGCCGAAGGCATTTTCTTGACCCTGAGATAAGAGAAGATTTTATGAAAACCATAAACTGGAACACTTAATCTTTCCCCGGAAGTATACTTGTACCGGGATGGACATGTGTCTGGAGCCACAGATACAAAATCACTTACAGTGAAGCCGAAATTTATGGCGAACGAGACAGCTTGCTTGGTCTGAGGGAGGAGTACACTGGGAGTTATTTAAATTTTAATTAAATCCTGGGAACGAATTTCCATAAAATTCATTTTGCCGCTGGAACTTTGTAAATCAAAAATTAACTGTGGCCCATCACGGCTGTAGACCACGAAAGTATTTACGATGATTTTTGGTTTTCATTGATTGGAAGATTCCGGCAATTCGTGGATGTCAGGAACCACTGCAGAGTTTCCCTCTGCAAATACGAATGAATTGAAAGTTGAAGCCAGCATAGTCAAAGAGCGAGGAACTGAGTGAATTTTTGCAGGGGGTTCTACTAACGTACATATTTTGTGTGTGTGTTTGGCGGGGGTTCAAAGTCGACCTAGTTAGCACTGAATGACGTTTTGATACCACGGCTCTAATAGATGTGTTGTTGTAAGTTTCACGCAGACGACCTAGCCAGAAATGGAACAAGATTGAAAACATCTGGGTGCCAATAGAACCTAAAAAAACAAAAATCACGGAGCTAGCGATCGGCAGTGCCCGTGAAAGACGGAATAATCTTAACACGTGCGAAAAAAGTATGGCCAAAAATGGACTGACAAAGAACTACGGCCATACTTAGTCTGATTAGGAAAAACCTGAGCAATCTAGTTGGAAGGATTATGCGCAATGGGTAGACACGCAAGACTAGAAGTACCATACAAAGGCTTCTGTAGCACATACAAGAAGAGGAATACCACTCACATCTACTTTGTAACTGCACTGGCATCCATTAGGAAACAATGGAGATATCCAAAAAGGATGTCAAATCAATCTGGGCGTCGGTGCAGGAGTAACGGACGGTAACCGACTCAGTGGCAACACAATGGCCTCCTGTGTCGAAGTACATGGTTCATGATGGAAGCCACATTGCCTAACCTAACCTAATCAAGAACCATCGTGCGACGCTAAGAAACATTAGCAATTCCTTTCGCAGATTTCATCAAATGACTCAACAAAGGGATTGCCTACAGTTCGTTGCCTTGCTCTAATAAGTGCTGGACATGGGCACAGTAAGATAAGGTTTTTTTAAGCTCTGCTGTGTCTTTTCAGAAGACAACCGCATGATCCCCTATCAGTTTGTTAAAGAAAATGATGTAATTTGTGTCTTAACTAGGCCTTAAAGGATGTGTACCTCAAAAGAAGACGAGCGAAGAAGCGCGGCTTTTGGAAAGTTGGGCAAGTTCGTCAGCTTTTTACTGTGTTACTGTGCCCTGGAGCCTAGATTAGGAAATTTTGAGTATTTCCTCTACGCAGCAAGCAATTTTGAGGTCATGGAGGGAGAAGCAATTGCCTTGATAGCAGATTGGCTATCAACTGATATTACTAGAATATGGATGGGATCTGGGACAAAAACGCGATGCACCGTGCAGTTAGGCTCGAGGACTTCCGAGTCGTTTGAAACTTGCACCGGATTTCGGCAAGGAGATGCGCTGTCATGTGATTTCTTCAATTTGGTACTGGAGAGGCAGCGGGCAGCTGTAAAAACGGAAGGCAGTATCTTCCACAAGCCAGTCCAACTGTTGGGATATGCGGACGACATCGACATTGTCGCGCCTTCCCAACATGCCCTTGGTGAAGCATTTACGGAAATTGAAGAAGAGGCGAAGCGAGCTGGTCTTAAAGTCAAAGATAAAACAAAGTATATGCTGTCGATCAAAAAACGATCCGTCACACAGCACCTAGGACAAAATATCACAATCGACAGCTAAAATTTCGAGGTAGTACAGGAGTTTCTCTATTTCCGAGCAAACGTAAACGTCACAAATGACATCACTGTGGACATCCGACGTACACCTTTGGCAACCGGTGTTACTTCGGTTTGTCAGAACAACTGGCATCAAAACTTCTGACTCGAAGGACTAAGGTCATGCTCTAGAAAACCCTTATTTTGCCATTCCTGCTATATGGAGCCGAAAGCTGGACGACAAGCAAAACTGTGGTGCTTATTCTTGGGTATGTGATTACAGATATATGGTCCCGTCTGCGAGAAAGGCGAATGGAGGAGAAGACACAACCGCGAACTCTACGAGCTGTCCCAGGATGTGGATGTAGTCCGGAAGGCAAAGATCCGTCGACTGCACTGGCTCGGCTACATCGAGCGCATGGACAACAATGCTCCAGCTAAGAGGGTCTTTGAATCCAATCCTCCTGGTTCGAGAAGAAGAGGAAGACAGAATCTCCGGTATAAAGACCAAGTAATCGCGGATGTAAAAAGATTTGTCTTGATGACTGGAAGCAGCGTGTCCACGACCGTCTAGAATGGAAAGCAGCTATCGCTCAGGATCGGACCCTGTATGGGTCATCAGCCTGATAAGTAAGTAAGTAAGTAAGTAGACTAGAGACATGCCTCAAACTGAGAGTACACTTGTGGCTACATTTGCGTATGACACAGTCATCCTGGCAACAGGAAGCTCAGTTGAGTTTTTAACTGAAAAACTGCAACGAGCTCTGAAAAAAATAAACGAATGGTCAAAACGCTGGCGCATTGCTCTGAATGAGACCAAATCATCACAAATAAATTGTACCTGCAATAATATTGAAAATCGACCAGTTTTCATTAATTCTGTACAAATATCGTACGCTAATGAGGCAAAATATCTTGGTATGACTCTCAATGCGAAGGCCCACGTGAAAAAGAAACGGGATGAGCTATAACACCGTTATAGAGAAATGTACTGGTCACTTGGAAGGCACTCCAAGTTAAGCATGCAGAACAAACTGATATTATACGTACTGAAGCGTATATAGACGTACGGCATACAACAATGGGGTTGCACCAAAGCAAATAACAGAGGATTTATTCAGTCTTTTCAAAATAAAATTATACAGGCTATTGTGAAAGCTGCAGGGTATCTCAGGAATTGTGATATACAAAGGGACCTACGGATAACTACCGTCGACGAATAAATAACAAATGCCGCTCAAAAGCTAAGTATCAGATTTCATGGCCATTTTAACAATGCCATCCTCCAAACTTTGGTCATGAGAAGTTAAGTACGCCGACTCCAACGTACGAGACCGCTCGATTTGGCGCAACAAAAATAAACCATCCTAACGATGATTATGGCAGGTTATTTTACCGAAGGTCAACATGTGAAAACATCTTTAAAAGCAAACAACTAGATAAGGATACTTAGTTGTAGTACAGAAAAACCAAAAGGGAAGGGTGGTTTTAGTTAGTAAAAATCTGACACTACTATGTGTACACGGGTTACATTGTGTCTTGTTAAAGATTTTCACCAAACCACGTAAAAAAAGCATGAATACAAGACCAACGCAGAGCATACCTGGTTTTGGGACAATTAAGTATTCTGCTTTAACCGCCACAGTCTCGAGGCTAGTCACAGGATGTCGCAGTTACTTTTGCGATGGTATAAATTTGATTAGGTTAGGGTTAGGTTAGTGGGCTGACGCGACGGGGCCCCCAATTTTCGAACTCAGTGACGGTTTAAACAAAGGATAACCAATACCTTAAGCCGAGCTAAAACTTTCAGCTCAGCTGAACTCCGATTTTTTTTTGGTGCGGGACTAATAATCCATCTTGGACAAGAATTCCGCCCTCCCGACCGCAGTGAAGTTAAGTCAGATAAATCATTATTAACAAAAACTGCTTGTTATCCAAAAGTAGTGTTGTACTTTTTTACAGAGCAATGCGTAGTCGATAGTGTCGAATGCTTTGGAGAAATGTGGAAGTATCAAGAAAGTCACTTCATCTTTATCTAGAACGGATCGAATATCTTCAACGTCTTTTACTAAAGCAGTTGTATAACTGTGTTATGCTCGGGAGCATGATTGTACATGGCTTTACATTTTATTGTGAGAAAGATACTCCATCTAAGTAGAGTGCACAAGGCAAAGATCCGTCGACTGCACTGGCTCGGACTCATCGAGCGCATGGACAACAATGCTTCAGCTAAAAGGGTCTTCGAATCCGAACCTCCTGGTTCGCGAATGAGAGGAAGACCGAATCTCCGGTATTAAGACCAAGTAATCGCGGATGCAAAAAAGATTGGCCTTGATGACTGGAAGCAGCGCGCCCAGGACCGGCAACAATGGAAAGCAGCTATCACTCTGGCTCGGACCTTGCATGAGTCGCCAGCCTGATAAGTGAGTAAGTAAGTAGGTACCACAGTATTTTAATACTCCTAAGCATGGTTACAATGCACCCAAAATATGTTGGTCTAAGAGAGGCGAGTCATAAAAATGTCAACGTCAGCTATTGTAGATATGCCAGGCCCAGGGGCCACTCATATATCAGCCCCATTAGAGAGACATGTCATAGTCCCAGAAGAGGATAAATACGATACGTTCATACGATAGTTAATTAAGTAATAAAATCACTTGAGCTCGAATGGAATAGTACGCAATTAAAAAAGGGACTATCCACTTGAGCTCACAGTACGATAATGATAGGAGGAGATGCAGATTGAGAAAAACGATCGGCAGTCTCCAGTTCGACGAGAACGTGTCAAGTTCTCAATAGTGTTAGACTATTTTCTTTTTTAAATAAATGTTTTAAGTTTTTTACAAGTGTTGTTTTTATTTCTATTTTGGATACACATCCAATTCTATACAAAAAAATAATTATATAATTGGCGCGCCGAGTTCGCTTTCAGGGCACCCAATTTACCTACCTACTTACTTAAGCCCGTAGGCCACCACTTTTTTGTCGTATTTTTCTTCAATTGAAAAGGCAAAGCACTAAATTTGTGTGTTTTTTTTTTAATTTAGTTCTGCTTTGTTCGATTTACTTCAGACATTCTTACTGAATTACATGTGTGCAGAGTATGGTATACCACAGTTTTTTGAAATACGGAACTAAAATATAATGACATTGCGAACTAGTTCACTTGTTAGTGTTCTTTTTTAATTATTTCGTTCGTGAACTACACAAACCTACTATCATTGCTACTTTGTATGTACGCCCTCTGACTCCAGTCAAGGCAGATGTTGAAACAAGAAGAATATACTATTTTACGTGATTGAGTCAATGTAACTGCCATGAGTTATGTTCATCTAGGAGGTGCCTCACTGTCGACATGCTTCTACCTTTCATCAGGCTTCTACACACCTGAACATGCCTCTTTAAGAGCCTGACGATGTGTTCATAGTCGTAGCCGATATTCCTCTGCCTTTATCTGAGCATACCTCTGTACATCGGCAGTGGCTGTGTGATTATAGCTAGCGTCACTCAATTAAAATGTGACCAAAATGGACGTCCCACATCCTCCAGAACTCCAACTGATGCAGTGATTGTGGCATCCCAAGAAGACCACCTCGGACGAGATTAATTAAAAGTTTTCCTTTCGAATTGCTGCATTCTTTTAAAAATAAACACCAACTCCTTTTGGCCACACTTCGGAAACAATTACTGCCTGACATACAGTCCCTTTCGCATGTACCTATAATTAAGAATCCTTTTCTCCTTCCCACAGTCTCACAGATTATTCGAGTCCCAATGTGAAGGTAAATTGTGATTTCCCCGAGACTGATGAGCACCCCTGGCATCGACTCAAACCGAGACCGCCGGGCAGACAGCCTCGCCGCACTTAATCCCATTCAATCCCATCCGCCATTTTTTGATGGCGCCAACGAGAGAAATGTCTCTCAGACGGAATCCAGAGGAGCCTGGGTCTGGTTTGATGGCCTCCTAAGAGGTCCATTAATTAAATTAAAATTCCTCGCTTCTTGTTCCAGCAGCACACTTTCCTACTCGCATGTGAATATGGATTGTTCTGTTCTCGACCTCCTTCGGATGCTTCTGGTCAATTTCAAGTTCAAGAGCTTCTCGATTTGAAATTGGATTAAGGGGATCCTTGAAGAGGGATAACTATCGTCGGTGTTTGCTTAAGCTCACACGCACACACACATCCGTGTAAATAAAGTTTTATTGGCACTTTGGAATTCACACAGTTTCAGTGTTCAGGGTTTTTTTTTCTCCCTTTTCCTCATTTTTTATTCCTCGCCGATGTCGACTCCTAAGTAAACACAACACCCGACGGATGATAATAGTCCACAACCCACAGCACGTGGCAGAAAGTTTTTTTTTCGACCAACTGCCGAGCGGGCGAAAGGAGAAACTTTTCGAAACAACGAATTTTGGGGTGGGGGAAGGACTAATAACATAAAACAAAAAGAAAACAAACAAAATGCGCTCCAGAGAGCTGTATCCTTCGGGGGGCGTCTCATGGGGTTTTTGAGTTTATCCCTCGCACCGAATGCGTACGCAAATCCTTGCCGAATAGACACATACGCCCACCAGGGGAGTGCGAGGGACCGGTGCTAGGTATCCTTGAATCCAATTTTAGAGCGACCAGCACCACAGGCACGCAGCTGGACCGCTGGGACAAGGATACCACACAGACTGTACCCACATCTGGGGTGTATTTCACGCTATTTATACGAACAAACCGTCACCACCACACCCTAATTAGAGTCAAAGGTCTACGGGCTGTGGGCTGTGGGCAGTGCGAAGCTCACCCAAAACCGATTGAAATTCCAATGGACACCACCCACTGTCCAGGCCCTCGAGTTTCACTTACAGATCATCTCAAGTTCGAGTCCTGCATGTGCGCTCATTACCCGCACATCGAGTGGTGTTGGATTACGGGGGCCTGCAGAGTTTTTCGGTAATGGAGTCAAGTGTGTGAGTGGTGTGACACTTACCGCTGGAAGCCACTGCGAGCACATTAATCAGATCGACGCAGCAGAGCGGCGGGTGTGGTTCTAATGGTTTTCAAAATTTCTCGCACGACGCCACTTGATTCGTTTGCCGCCATCCGTGCCGGGCCACACACACGTGTGCGATTCAAACTGTGAAATATGGAATTCCTTTGCAACCTCTGCCGGGGGGTCATTGCGGAGCCCGTAGGCACGAGCGGATTGGATCTAGAAAATTGCGAATTTATTTTGCCACTCTGCCGGTTTTATTTGCTGGTTTCCTCGTCGCTCTCTGCCTTCCCACGTGACGTGGGTGAGAAAGGGGTTTCTTTGTCCGTGTTGGAATTCAATTCAATTTAAAAGTTGATGGCGACAAGTTATCCCAATATCGTGCGATTCGCAATGCGTCCCGCTTGAGAGCGTTTATTTTCCTGATTGGATTTAAGGATTTTTCGGTTCGCAGCATAGAGACAACCACTTTTCATGGCGCCGTGTCCGCCCCGCCTGCTAATCTTTGCCATGAAAAAAATCGGCATTAATTCCTGGCCAGTGACAGCGTGGAGGAGACACAAAGGAGATTCGAGAATCACGGTGACGCTCAAGAACACTTTCGATGCTAATGTCTCTTCTGCCACCCAGACAGTGCGGAGGATGGAGGATGATGTGGGTGCCCCAGGCAGTGCCGTCGTCAACTGATAAAAATAATTCTGCCCTAGATCCCTAAGATAGTTGAATCCGATTGCACTTGGCTGCCTTCCGACTTGGTTTTTGATCCGCTTGCTTGACCCCTTTTTGTGATTGGCGCTTATCCCTTCTTGCTCTTGTCCTTGGAATTGTTGAACAATGAACGGATAAGTAGACACCTTAGTTATCGACAGTCCATATCGAAAGAGAGATGAAGGACAAAGAAGGTAGGTTTATGGAACAACTATCGAAGACATGGCCTAGTGTCGGTTTGGCAAACGATTAAGGGCCGTCTGCAACTAGGTACATCGACAGCGGCGGAGCCAAATTTGCTGCGGAGAGCTATTTATAAAAGCAAAGGCTAATCCAGAAGGATGTACCACAGCCATTCTTATATATAGGATGGCCAGATAAGAACGAATAGAAAAGAAATGCGAATAAAACAACAATGGTGTAAGGTGAAATTGATTCTCCATCTGTTTTGAAGCCCAATTAATGCCATTATGTATGCAACAGCACATCATTCAAATGGCCGCTGGAAGTGCTTCAAGCGGTTGATCCAACTTTGTATGACTTCTGGGGTTTCGTGTTATGTCACCTCTTTCTTCTTGTTCTTCTTCTTTATTTGGCGCTACAGTCCGGGGTGGACCGGGGCCTCAACCAACAAGCCTCTCCAGCTAGCACGGTCTCTGGCTAGCTGTCTCCATTGTCGCACGCCAAGTTGGTTGAGGTCCTCCTCCACCTGGGTGCGGCACCTTAAACGCGGGCGTCCTCTGATGAGTTGTCCCACGGGTTCGGAGTCGAAGACTCTCCGGGCCGGAGCTGAGTTGTCCATACGCTCTACATGGCTTAGCCATCTTAGGCTTTGGATCCGAAGACGCATGACTAGACTCAAGTCGCTGTATAGCCCGTACAGTTTGTGGTTGAATCTTCTCCTCCAGAAACCGTCAAAGCAAACAGGACCAAAGATCGCACGCAGAGCTTTTCTCTCGAAGAGACCAATGACTTCCTCATCCGCTTTTGAGATTGTCCATGCCTCCGCGCCGTACAGCAGGACTGGGATGATCCAGGTCTTGTATAAAGTCAGCTTGGTCCTTCGAATGATGGCTCCACTACTCAATTGCCTCTTGAGCCCATAGAAACAGAGGTTGGCAAGAGCTACTCTGCGTTTGATCTCGGTACTGATGTTGTTTGTACTGTTTACTGCGGAGCCGAGGTGACATACTTTGTCCCCTCTTACATAATTTTAAAATTATGAGAGGTTTTTTGTACAGTCCTTGGGCCTTTCACTAATTATGCATCACATGCGTTGTATGATTCTGACACTTCTGCTGTATGATTTTTGTTTCTTAGATTTGTTGTATGAACCGCTGTAATAGAACATGTATCACCTCTGGAAATATGGGAAAGTTGTATGATTCTGTTTAACAGAAAAATGTCATACAAGTCATACAACAGTTTTATTACAAATTTTTCACACATTTCATTCCGTACTTCAAAGTGCTGTCGCCACTAGAAAAATTAGCTCTCGAAAGAGAGAATACACAAAAAAAGAATTTTTGGAGTTATGATTTTTGAATAATGAGTTTTTGTTAATTTTTAATTAGACATGTAAGGAACAACGAATGCTAGTTCGTACGTACAATTGAATTAATCCCAATAATTTCCAAAACAAATCTATCTTCATAATTGGGGAACTCTATTATTTAGTTTTTTCTTGTGTGTTTGTAATCCACTTATATGGTGTCTGGGTTTAATTGTTTGACCATCAAAGGGCAGATCATCTAGCGATGTAGCATCTCACAGATTACTTTAATAAACAAAAATATTATTAATCTGAAGTCAATGAAAAATCATTTTCGTTGCAAAGTTCGTTGAATGTTTTTATGCCCCTAGTTATAGGTTCATTGCAACCATAAGTTGTTCTATGCCTTCTATCGAGAGATATATTTTCATCCCGAAGAAATTTTTGGGGAGCATAAATATTTATAAGCAAAACCAGTTCTGTTGAATTTATATGATATTTAATTATGTCACAAATAAACATGACTGAAGATGCATTCCGCCTGAAACTTAAGGTTCGGAGGCCAACGTTCGGCAAACATGTTTAATTTACGAATGGCATACCTTGTAAAATTCTTTTGAACTCTTTCGTATCTAAGTCCTTGAACACTATAAGAGAAATCCCAGATAATGGAGGAGTATTCTAAATGCGGCCTGACCAACGAGCTTTAGAAATCCTAAAAATGAGACAGATTTAGATGTGGCATAATCATAATGTAGTGAACAATCTAATTTGGTATCAAATATGATCCCTAGATACTTAACTTCATTAAGACGAAGATCATTGATAAAATAATCGATTAAGATTGGCGCTTTAATACGCTGCGCTGTAAATATCTTACATTTAGATACATTAAGCTTTAATCCATTATGCTTACCCATTCTAAGAATTCATATATTTCCAGCTGACAACGTATACAGTCATTAACATCTGTGATGCTTGGAAACATTTTAAAATCATCCGCATATGTTAAAACGTTGCAAAAATTAAATATTTCATGAACATCATTCATAAACGGCATCATAATTCATGGCCCCATTTAGTTTTCAATTAAATTTGTCTTTCAAAATTAGTACAACAAGGAAGATATCATACAATACTTCCAGTGGAATCTGAGAAACAGAAAATTGTATGTTAGTGATGTATGACAGTGGGAGTCGACGGGATCTCGAACATTGTGTTAAGACACCTCCCCATAGAAGTGGTTAATATGTACACGATCCTTTTTAACAATGCTATGAGATCAAGTTCAAATTCAATTTATTTGTAGTTCGATTTGTACAGTTTTAGTTACATCTAACTTGTATTATTTTAGAGATACAGAACAGAAGTTCTTTACAACTAAGATAGTTCAAAGTATATATAATAGGAAAAATTTAATACACTAATAGGAAAAGTTAAGGGAAAAAAACACTACAATCAAAAACCCCTATTATGACTCTTACAACTAATGACCCTTATAGATAAATTGCACCTAGGCCCAACAGTGCAACATGCAAGAACGATATAACTATGTGTAATATTATAGCTTTAAGATATTGATTTTTACTTAATTTAAGATCTTACGAATAAGAGCACTCTCAGAATGAGAGCACTTGCTTAAAAAATTCTGGTGTAATTTATCAATGAGGTGTGACATGGTGTATACATTTGCTTTTTCATGGAGCCTGGTAGTAGAGAAATGCTAGAGCAGATTTAACATTAGCTTTAGCACCTTGTTTTGACATGTTTGTAGTTTTTTAATGTGAGAATTGGCACAATCGACCCACACAGGTGCACCGTACGTTAAGACTGGTTGAAAAATCGTTTTGAAAATTAGTAGTTTGTTGTCAATACTAAGTTTTGATTTACGATTGATAAAGGGACATAGGATTTTAATGAATAGGTTTGCTTTCTGAACCGTGTTCGATATATGTTTTTCAAATGTGAGTTTTTTTTTATCGAAAGCAACACCTAAATACTTACAGCTTTCAGACCACTCGATACTGGTCGAGTTCAATTGTAGGTTTGTTTGAGGTTGGAATTGCTGTTTTTTGCGTCGAGTAAACCACATAGCCTGAGACTTGTCTGCATTCGGTTTGATTTTTCATCTGAAGCAGAATAACTGAAACGCATCAAGTGCAATTTGTTCGCATCAGCGAACAAAGCTAGGAAAGTCCTACCATTAGGTATTGGTATGTCGGACATGAAAATATTAAATAAAATGGGAGCCAATACCGAACCTTGAGGTACGCCAGAGTGAGTGGTATATAATGATGATAATTCTATGAGTAATGCACATTATCCAGAGCATTGGTAAACCCTCTATTGTACAACCCATATCCAAGAGAGGAAAAGATTCATCGAATCCTCGCAACCTCCGGTCAATTAGTCTCCTTCAAAATATCAGCAAGGTATTCGAGAAAGTGATAAATAGAGTTCTGATCAACTGGACTAAGGACAAAAATATAATTCCGGATAACTAATTCGGTTTCAAGCCGGGGCATGACACTATTCATGCCGCGTCGAAACTGGTGTCGGATATCCAATGGAACAAGAGCCAGAAACACTGTACGGGTGCCTGCTTGATTGACCTGGAGAAGGCCTTCGACACCGTATGGTTAGAAGGTCTTTTCTACAAGCTCGATCGGCTAGGCATTAGCAAACCACTACTGTACCTACTGTGTAACATGCTTAACGTTAGACGGTTCGTTGTCAAGAATGGCCTCCACAGATATATATGAGGTAAAAAATGGCCCCCAATAGGGTGCCGTTAATTCGCAGATCCTGTTCAACATTTACTTGAGCGATCTGTTAAGTTCTCTTCCTCATGCAATTGCGTATGCCGATTACTTGATCGTGTACAGATCAGGCAAAAAAAAATCGAGGAAATCACTACTCTCACGCAGGGTGACTTTGATTCTTTCATGAGAAGTTGCGATGACTGGAAGTTGAGTATCAACTTCCGGAAGTCGGAACTAATTCTGTTCAGGAAGCCGTTGTATAAGGCCTCGGCGGATACGAAAATGAATTGGCGAAAGTTTTCAGTTGTTGGACGACACGGGGAACCACTGGCTCAAAAGACTATAGTCTGATACCTGGGGATTTGGCTGGATCAGTATCTATATGTTAACAAACGTGTAGATGCTGCATGTAATCAAAGTTCTTCAAATCCGGTGGCAATTTTCCGCTAAGAAGCAGGCACCATATTGCCTCCAGAATTTGGCAAAATTTCAGCTCCATATAAGACATCCATCTATAGAGCTGTCTTACTTCTGTCAAGAATTACAGATGTATGTCCCTGCTCAACGTCACCTATAATATCATATACAGCATTTTATCTAGCACGTACTAGTACGATATCCGTCACAAATTGTACTAGTGTCAATCCTGTTCAGTTTCAAATCGAGACACACTGCCGCATACGATGGGATGGGATGGTGGTCAAATTCAATTCAAATTCAGATGGGATAGTCAAATTTAAGAGCCTGAGAAAATGTATCCAGTTGTTTCGCACGACGCGACATATGTACGATGCTTTGTTGCCCAAACTATGAAAAACTAAAAAAAAGGTTTTTTGTTTTCTTGATGGTTTTCAACTTAAGAGGTTTTAGATGTGTAACTCATCTTGGGGGCTCCTAAGGACTTCCAAGGACTTAATTTGTTAGTTGTAATCAGAAGTACCATCGGGCCATAACCACTACATTTTTTAGTTGAAAATGACTTAACAATCATTATAACTTCGGGTGCAAAGGTATAATTAATATCCAGCTAGGAAGGTCTTCGAATCCGAAACTTCTAGTTCTTGAAGGACTGAAACTCCAGCTAGACACCAAGCGAATCTCTGCTAAAGACAAGGCGAGATGATCTTAAGGAAAAGAGGACAGAATCCTATATTTGCGCCGAGTTAGTCGCTTGTTTTTATTCGACTGAAACCATGTGGACCGATTGCTGGGCCAATAATATTTGGGGAGAGTGTGAATAGCTCACAAGGCATTTCATGAGCAGTTGTATAAAATCCAATCATCCGTGGCCTAGTCTGGCTCGTTCACATCATGCGAGTGTTCTCTGATGTACAGTCAATCACAAAAGTAACTACACAGGGACTCAAAGAAAAAAATCTTAAATGCAGATCTCTAAAGCAATTATTAAAGTACTTAGAACAAAAAGAAGTATGAGGATATCTCAAAAACAATGTACAGAGCAGGTCAAAAACCGAAAATCGAACAAAATTTGGCCCTTATAATTTTAGCTTTCAACGCTTTTATCACGTGTTACTCTTTAGACAGTTCAAATAAACAAACACATACATTTTTTTACTAGTGGACACTAAATTGACCACGTCAGCTGATACCTGAAGAAACCCGTATACTTTTGTGATGTGAGTTTTGCTTCATTTTTGTTTTATTACTGAGATTTTGAGATATCTTGACATTTTTTTTTGCTTTGTGTACTTTACTAATTACATTAGAAAACTAAATTTTAGATATTTTCTTGGAGTCCCGTTTAAGATTATTTTATGTTGAAAACACAGACAACTTTGTGTTGTGTACTTACTTTTGTGATTGACTGTGAGATAACTTTATCTCGATAACTGGAAGAAGTGTGCCCGTGATTTTCATGAATTCAAGACAATTTTATGTCAGGTTCAGAGCCTTTATGGGTCACTAGTCGTGAATGAGAGAGAATAAAAAACGCTTTGCTGGACTTTTACCCCCGGTGACAAAAATGTGTATCTTCAGTCAGACATAAGAGAGCTCCAATCTAGTTCTAGAAGTCAATTAATTAGCTTGTTGCTTTTATTCCTTGAAGGACACCCTGCCAAAACATACTTGCTTTGCTACCCAGTGAGTAGGCGTTTATCAAAATTACTCAGCAAACGATTTGGTTAGCCTGGACGTATGTTTTTGCTGTGGCTCGGAGTCAGTTCTACTGTAGACAGACCTACATCGCAGACAGTGTGCATGTCGACCAATTTATTGAAGAAAATCAAGGATGGGCGCATGTTAACGCGTAGTTGATAAACATATCTGTGCTGACATGAAACCGGAATGTGATGCATACAAAACAATGTGTTATTTGATCGCAGTCATCACCGGGCACAGTGCCATTTGTTCTGGCGCTTGCAGATTGGGTTTTTCCTACGACGACCTTTGCAGAGCTTGCAGAGGCGAGGATGAGCAACAGACTTTTGTACATCCTCTGTCACGTTTCTTCTTCAATAAACAGGTCATTCTAAGCAATGTTAGTGTCAGCCGTGTTCATCATATTATCAAAAGCACCAACTCCATGCATGCTGGCAGTGAATCATTCTAACCTCACCGAAAAACCCATCGTCCACGACTGCTTGACATCTGTTTTTACACAAGCAACCCAAGCTGTTCAATGTCCGCTGTTGTACTCGTATCTCTCCTTATCGCAAATTAATGGAGGCATTCCCACGAACATCTCTTTCATCTTTACTTGAAAGCAAAAAAGCTCCATTTCCACCTGGACTTCCACGAATTCACCAGAAGAGATGGCAAGCAACAATTCATGTAATCAATTTTCCAAAACGATTCTGTCCATTGTGTTGTCGAGAAGTTCTGCCTGTTGCCGACCACACAACCAAGCGTCCATTAAAAACCAAAGTCCAATCACTTTCACCGGACGACCTCCTACCAAGCATCCTAGTCACCGTGCCTTTGTCAAAGTCGTCGAGTACATGAGCAGAGCTTAAATCAAAAAACCTCTCTAAATGAAAAACCCTCACTGCCCGAGCAACCATTCCCATTCGCCGTCATCGTCGTCGTCCGCCTCGTAGTCGTAATCGAAAGAATCACCGTCAATGTCTGCAGCACAGTCGAACGCTGAGGACACTCCTCATAATTAATGGAAATCTCCCAGCAAAAGGAACGACAACTCAATTCGATTCAACGCTTTATTTCAGATTTTCCAACTCACTTAGGCAGATCCTTTCAAATTGTTAATTAATTGGCATCACTCCCCGGCTTGCTCGGCCACGTTAACGAACGTCAGCAAGCAGCGGTGGAATTGAAAGTCATCTGGCAGTCCCCTCACGGTGGGAGGAGCTTACCTAATTAAAGGTGTCAACTGTGAAGAGTCCCCCGGCCGCTCGCAGCTTGACAAAACATTTATGTGATGTCAACAACGGCGAGTGCGAGGGTGGAAGCCCCATTGACAACTGTTTCGCAGAATGACCAGACAAAAAAACCGTGTACTCGTCCACTCAATAAAAACTTAATTAGCTCGTGACTGAGGAGCCCCCTCCGAATTATGCTTTCATAATCGCCAGCACCGGCGCGGCGTGGGTGGATACTAGAGACGTCAACGGCAGATATCGCCTCTTCAAGCAGGTAAACAGATTAGAGTTCTTTTAGAGCCCCCGTGGGAGGCACCCGAATGGAATCTGGATAAATCCATGTTCCGTCGGCTTTGAGCATGCAAACCAAATTAGCTGAGCTTTTGAGGGTTACCGACTAGACCTCGGCGTGGGTGGAATGCGATTAGAATGAAATAATAAAACCCACCGCCAGACCGGGTCTCCCTCAACCGGTGCCAGTATTGCCTATCATGGATTTTATGGTCTTATCTGGATAATGTCGTAATAAAGGATGCTATCTGAATGTTATTGGAACCCCCAGCGCCCAACCCACTCACCCGCTACCGTGCCTGGTATGCTCGAAGTGGCAGTAGGATGTATCCAATAAAATTGATGAAGTAATCATCTTCTCCTCGATGAGTTATTGCCGATGCGATGGGATTACAATCGAGCATGTCCTTTTTAATTGAGCATAAATATTTGACTTGACTGAAATCAAATTCAAATACCGACAACCCTTCGGAGGGAGGGTTGGTTGTGCGTGCGTGTTCCACACAAGTACGCTTCGAAATGTGTCCCGTGTCGTGTGTCCTTGAGGAATACTTGGAAATGTTCGGAGAAGCTCATTCATATGTGAAGCCAACCCGACGACGATGATATCATATTTCCACTAAAGAGGGGGTCGGTTTTAGGGGTGGTGAGTCGCATTGGAATGGGGGATCAGCGAGGGACTGGGAAATTAATTAAAAAATAATCGGAGAGCAGGATAACAGCAATTTTTATGTCGATGACATGCTGTATACGTGCCCTCGGTGGGTGCTCTGAGGGGATATTAATTGAATTTATGTTGTACTGGAGCGGGTGAGGAGGAGGTTATCGGATACTAGAAAGGAGTCAACCCCCGTCCGGGGATGTCTGAGGATTAGTAAGTCATAATCATACACGAAATGAGAGCGGGAGTCGAGTTAACGAGGTAAACGCGTGCGCGGGAATGTGTCTTTTATGGTTTTGTGGCTGGAAGTCTTTTGATTGTGTCATCAAACTCCTCGAACAGTCTTTGGTGACTTTCGATGCATACAGGTCAAAGTTCGAACAGAATTAGAAGTGATTTCGGCCAAAGGAGAGAAGTAGAGTTACTGGCCAGTGTTCTGTACAAACATCAACTCGATTGTATTGAATGTACCAATCTTACAATGAGCAAGCTCTTTTATGAATATCTTCATCGTGAACCGGGACTACAAGGATTACTTGATGATTTTACTGGTTCCTGCTAAGACTGCAATGCTAGGATGTTAAATTGTTGTCGATCGTCAAATGGTCTCAAGCAGAACTGGAAGCAGTTCAATAGGATTCTCTCCATATTGTAGTTACTGTCTACACGAGCATACAGTGTCACGTGCCTGAAATGCCATGTGCGTGATTTTATCACGTGGGTTCAATTACATGTCAATATGCCATTTTGTACTAGGTTTCAAATTCTTCAATATTCTAAAGTCTGTGTTATTTTCTCAAGTTTAACCTTATTGCACTGCATTCACAGGAACGTACGTTGTTCCATACCCACCAATATGTGATCAAATGCATTTTGTGCTTGTTCATGCAATACTGACATTAATGTCACGTCATGTAATTAGATACCTTCAGGAGTTGAATATCTACTTTCTGTACGACGGTATTAAAAGTCTTAATTGCGGATTCACCAGAACTAAGAGATACGGTGCAGGCACCATAAGGTTCTTGCAAATATGCGTATAGAGCATAGAGTCCGGGTTATCCTGTGGTTCACGTGTAATAAGAGTGCTTGTTCAAGTTCACACTTGAAGGTTTATTCTTCGAATTTCCCTAGAGGCTGGGTGTTTCGTGTTGTTTTTACAACTGGCGTTAAGAACACTAGACAGTTAACCCTCATCTCATTGCTCTGGCCAGGGTCCGAAGCGCTTTTGCCCCGGACTGCTTTACAACAGCCAACTCGATGCGAGAGTGAAGGTTATCTGCTACATGGCCTTCATCCGGCCAATGCTCACCTATGGCTGCCCCTTATGGTTCAACGTGAGTGCAAGCTTAATGGAAAAGATTCGGTTATTCGAGATGACTTGTCTTAGGGCTTGCCTTCGCCTTTATAGAACTCCAGAGTCCCAGTACATACAATTCTATACCAATGAGGTATTATACAAAATGGCAAACCTTAAAAGAGTGGACAATTTCCTGCTGAAGTTGATTCGAGGTCATACTGCCAGAGCGATGGACTCGGTCAACAATCTGATCTCTGAGGCTTACCACCTCAATCTTCAGTACCCCGAGAGGGTACGTCACACCGTCTTCGTTTTCCCAGAAGCATTCCTCCATTTGGATAAGCACAGTCTGATATAAGACGTAAATGCGGTACGGCTGATCTATCACATCGCCAGATCAACTGTGGTTGGGTGACTCAACTACGACCACTGCGTCGAACAAAAAGCTGTGGAGGGTTCAGTACGGCGGTATCCAGGTGGGATGTGCGACATTTTGCTATGCAACATCGAAAGTTTTGGTCGTCGAATCCTTTAGACCCTGGTTAGAAAGAGGAGTACATACCATGCCTTGCAGCGGATTTTATATATAAATATATATATCAGCTGTAACCTATGGCCGACTTTTATGTCTTAAGGTAGTTGTAAGGTAGAGAGTAAGTTGTAAATATATGTTAATTTCTATAAAAATAAAAAAGGAAGAATGTATATGTGTATATACACAGCGATATATATTAGGTATGCAAGTATATATGCGTATGTATGTAAGGTATGTGCATTATGAATGTGAGGATATATGCGTATGCGTATGTGTGTATAGCTATACAAATATGTATATGTATACATACGTAGATTAGCTTAAGATAGTTTGTTCTTAAGGTTTTTTTTTTAAATGTACTGCCATTAAGTTTTTCAATTTTAATTTAATATATATTAGTCCTGTTAAAATTTTCTTCTTACATAATCGATGTTAGGTTAAGTCGAAAGACATGGAATAAGTTTAACTTTAGCTTAGAGTACCCGCCAAGAGTCAGTAAGTTAGAATAAGTAACTAACATTGTTCGTGCAACTAGTTTGAAGCATTTTTGTCTAGTATATACGTTGTTATGAACTCCAAAATAAAAATGAATTAAAATGAATGACCCTCATCTTATCATCAATTGTGCGTAGATTTCCCCGCATGTGGGATTTTAGTGCATTTTCCATGACTTTTTTTTCTTTCAAACCTTTTGTAGAATTCTACGGAAGAGGGTAGACGTAAGTTAAGGATTGTAGAAAAGTTAGAAAATATCTGGTTTTAGGCCATCGGCCAAATCTTCACATTACGGCAGATCCTGGAAAAAACCCAAAAAATGCAGATCGACACCCACCGCCTATTCGTCGATTTCAAGGCCGCATATGACAGCGTGCATAGGGACGAGCTATACAACGCCATGTCTAGTTTTGACATTCCTGCCAACCTCGTCAGGTTGTGCAGGATGACGATGGAGAATTCTCGCTGCTCCATCAAGGTCGGTAACGAGCTCACCGAGACCTTCAATATCAAAAAAGGTCTTAGACAAGGCGACGCGCTGTCATGTGATTTCTTTAACATCATCCTGGAGAAGATCGTACAAGACTCACACGCCAACACTAGAGGCACGATCTTCCAGAAGTCCGTACAACTGTTAGCATACGCGGATGACATTGACGTGATTGGCAGAACACAGCGAGCCGTCAATGAGCCGTTTGCTGACATTGCGGCGGATGCCTCCAAAATGGGTTAAGCGGTGAACGAGGGCAAAACGAAGTATATGCTGCCATCGAGAAAGGAAGCACAACATCGACGACTTGGCCAAAACGTCACCATAGGCAGCTATAACTTCGAGGTAGTGAAGGACTTCGTTTACCTCTGCTCGCAAGTAAACAGTACAATACCAGTACCGAGATTAAACGCAGAATTACTCTTGCCAATCGCTGTTTCTTTGGGCTCAAGAAGCAATTGAGTAGTAGAGTCCTCTCTCGAAGGACCAAGCTAACAGTATATAAAACCTTGATCATTCCTGCCCTGCTCTATGGTGCCGAGGCATGGAAGATCTCAAAAGCGGATGAAGAAGCACTTGCGTTCTGCGTTCAATCTTTGTTCCTGTCTGCGTTGACGGTTTCTGGAGAAGAAGATTCAACCACGAACTGTACAGCGACATGAGCCTAGCCAGGCGTCTATGGATTCAACGTCTAAGATGGGTGGGCCATGTAGAGCGCATGGACAACACTGCTCCAACCCGAAGAGTCTTCAACTCCAAACCAGTGGGACAACGCAATAGAGGATGCCCACGGAACCGATGACACGTCCGGGAGGAGAAGGACCTCAACCAACTTGGTGTGCGCATTTGGAGACAGCTGGCTGAAGATCGTGCTAGCTGGAGAGGCTTACTGGTTGAGGTCCAGGTCCACTCCGGACTGTAACGCCACCAGAAGAAGATGAAGAAATACCACATTACAATGATAAAATATTAATTGTGCCAAAATTAGAACTCGTTAGGATGTAACGCTATTTTACATAATTTATTGAGGTACAATACGCTTACTTCGAATACAGCTGAATATAAAATGGGTTCAATATGACGGTAATTTAATAAACACACTATGCTCCCAGCGCATTTGAATTTGAATAATGGACCTGAATATAACATCTACAAGGCGTACGTAAATTATCCTGGAATTGTAAGACATTGCGTTATCCTGAATAAAATTTCACGGCAAGCAACAGATTCGAAGTGCCTATGACTGAAGCAGAAGAAATATAGAAACCCATAATTATACTATTTCCTTCACCTGCAGAAGCATTTTTCCTCGAACTAGTACTTTTAACCTTTAACCACGTAATATTTAAATTTGACTACATACATGTGCGCGAAAATATTAAGAGGACCCCCCATTCTTAGTTTCAATTCAATTCGTACCTACAGTGCGACCTCAATAAAAGCAACCTATAGAAATTTGGGCAGTTGTTTTTACTGAGTTTGTTGCAATAATCGAGTAAAAAAAAAAGAGACAAAAAGTTAAACTCCTCCAAAATAGTAAAAAAAAACGTGTGTTGCACGGGTAAACAGACCAAAACTAATTTTTTAATTCATATTAAAAATAAAAAAATTAACATTTTACTTGTATTTAAAAAATTGAGAAATTTTTGATTATGTCTTTTTAGACCCTGAATTCATTTCCACAGCTGATTTTCGTAAGTTTTGCAGAGCTATAATATTATTCAGTGAAGCATCATTTTCTTCAGCCCATTGAAGGCAAATGTTTAGTGCTTGGATTGCCGCCCCTGCTTTGATTTTTTGCAGTGTGGTTTCTTTAACTGTATTTTCGTCATCACTTTAAATTTCTTTGTCTCCCAAGTTGCTGCAAGCCGGTTCCAGAATGGTTCATTTTCGGCAATCCAGTCATTTATGTCCTCGGAACAGTCGATGATATTATATTCGCGGTCTTTTAGGATTTGGTCCCCTATGACACTCAAAGGTAACAAATCGTCTTCATTATACTCATTGCGTGAGTTCATCAAAGGGTTCCTGCACTTTTGTATTGCCGTAGATTGCACCTTGTCCCATGCATTAGCCAAGAGACATACGGCGTGTTTCAAATTAAATGCTTTTATTTTATTCGCCAAATCTGACCCGTGACTAGCGACCAAATGTGCCAATAGACTCTTTTTGTAGTTCAGTTTAGTTAAGTTGATCACATTTTGATTCATTGGTTGGAGAATAGCGGTGCAATTTGCTAGTACACATGGTGGAACACATGGTGACTATCATTCCATCATCACTTTTCAGCTCGCCGTCCTTTGGATGACAAGCTGCGCTGTCCAACAGTAACAGAGCCCTTTTCTTAAGATTTCTAGACCCAAAATGAAGAAACGAATATGTAAAAAAAAGAAATGGTTATAAAAGTCGATCAATTTTATTAAACATGTTACCTCTGGTACAAACAAATCAAGAACAAACAAATATGCCGGTCTCGTCCGCGTTGTAAATTTGACTTGGTGACAGACCGAGCTCTTTAGTTGTATTTTTGAACTTTACCAAAAACGGTTCAACGAGTTTCGGTTTATTTGACAGGTTTTCTCCTCAAATTTTAAGTTTGCGGATTCCATGCCTTTTTTTAAAATTTGAAAACCAGCCATTGCTTGCATTAAAGGATCCTGGTTTTTCCTTGATTCTGTCGTGCAGTTTACATGCCTGTGGTTTTAAAAATTCTATGGAAATTGGCACGTTTCGATGTCGATTTTTCAAAAACCATTTATACAAGGCTTTCTCCATACGTGGCAACTCACACGCTCTTAAAGTTATTCGTTTTCCTGGTCCACATTCTGAATTTACAACAAATTTTGTTAGCGCTCCTTGTCTCCTCTTAATTCTACTTATGGTAGACTTGTTTACTTTATATTTCTCCGAAAGCGATTTAGCAGTTACACCCTTATTAATTTGATCTAGAATTTCACTTTTTTGCTTTATAGAAAGCTTAGGAATACTTTTTACAATAGCCATAACTAATAGTACACAGTAATCCGACTAACGACACTAACGACTAAAGAGTAAAAGGCACGAAAAACTACGCCTGTCATACAAAACGCAAACATCGTCTAACAGACATCTGCATAAAAAGTACAAGGAATAGCTGTAAAATAACTGCCCAGACATAGCAAAAATAAACGAGAAGGAAAATATACAAATAGCGAACGAAAAAAGAGTTTATGAAACAATAGTTGCTTTTATCGAGTCACTTCTTTTTCGAGGAGTTGCAATTACTGAGTCAACAATGGCAAGAGGAGTTGCACGTATCGAGGGTTGCTTTCATTGAGGTCGCACTGTATAACTATTCAAGAATGTTCCTTTAAAATTTCAAGTGAAATTTCAAAACTTCTTGAGGATAGAGCCGATTTATGGAGCGTAGAATTAGCTTCTTAAAACCTTAAACGCGTTTTTATCGAAACAGTGTTTTTACGACTGGCGCATGAAGTTACTCAAAAACTGTTAATTCAATCGGTTCCAAATTTATACATATACGTTATTCTATTCATATATAGGTGAACTAGGATCAAATCGGTGAAGATCTTCTTTACTTTTTAACTTGATTTGTGGCTGAATAAAAGCGATTTTCAAAAAAAAAATTTCAATGATTCGTGATTTTGTTAATTTGTGTGCGAAATTTATAATCCTAGTTCATACCAGAGCCAAACATGCACTCTTTCTATTCCCGTTGGAATTTTTGGTTTCAGATGTTCCAGTGAGCGGAAATCAAATGCCCCGCCGAAAAGAAGGGCTTTTGTTGGATCATAAAAACAACAACAAAAAAAAATAAAATAAAAATAAAAGTAACATTTTTTTCTTCTTTTTTAAGTCGGTAGCCGTGGCGTAGTGGGTAAGTGCTTCAACTCCTACGCAGAAGGTGTCAGGTTCGATACCCAAATTTACCACCTTCGATAATTCACGGCTCCACCTCTTTCGAGTCACTGACAATGCGCAAAGAGTATTCTTGTCTAGAAAAAGCTTCTCAATTTCGTCGTTCGGAGTCGGCATTAAACTATAGGTCCCTTCCATTCGTGAAAGAACAATAGCACGCACAACACATGTGGTTGCTGAGAAGCTAGGCCCAGGTCCGCCTCGAACTGGCCCGCCACCCATATTATATTATATTGTAATAAATTAATGCAAAGTTACAAGTATAAAAAATAATTTATGTTCAATTACCAGCAGATTGAAAATCGTCAAAATTTGAAATCGAAATGAGGTCCCCTTAAGGTATTTACCACAGTTCCGTTGTAAACTACAAGTCAACAACTAATCCGTCCAATGGATTTTTTTTTGTTTCCACAACTTTTTTGCATTTGTTGATTAAATTTTTGCAACTTGTGAAACAGAAAACGAGGTTACAAATTTGTACTTGTGGTAACATTACTCGCTGCAGGTAGATCTGTGAGTTTCTTCTGCAAATCAGTAGATTTTCTTTTATTGCATCCTGATTGATTGCCCATGAGGCAGTTGTCGGTAAGTATGCTTATAACGTTCTTAGGGGTAACTTAGTTCAGTTCTGATTAAAAGTTGGACACTATGTTCTGTATGTCCTTTAGTACGTACAATCATTCCACCGAACTGTGGTGACGTTGAAGGAGTACCTATTTTAGTATGATTATTACAAAGATAAAGTTTCGTTCCATTGCGCAGAAAAAAAAAAAACGAATTATGAACAGCTTTTATTTCTGAGTGAATACATAGCCAACAAATCTCTGGAGAAATTATGTTGGGATGCAAGAGGCATTCGCAACAAGAGCTTTGAGTTTCTTAATTTTTTCTCCAATCTGGACCTTGATGTTTGTCTTATATGTGAAACAGGTCTACAAAATAATATTCCTTTTGAGTGTAGTGGGGATGCGTTTAGATATCATCTCACTTATAACATCTGTACCTTTTCAAGAAACCTCTGTGATGTAAATAGCAGTCAAGATATAGACGAGTTTATTGATTCATTTAATAGCAAAATATCTGAAAGTATTCGTGCCTCCGTTCCCTTAAAAGCATCTCCAAAAAGGGCATTCACGCTACCTCGTGAGATACTTACCTTAAGTAAGGCAAAATATAATTACAGGAGACTCTGGCAGAGGAACAGATCACTGAATGATTTAATAAAAACCTGTTATTCCATAACTAATATCTGTGTTCGAATATATGAACACAGATTTTCGTTATACAACGCCATGTCTAGTTTCGACATTCCTGCCAAACTCGTCAGGTTGTGCAGGATGACGATGGAGAATTCTCGCTGCTCCATCAAGGTCGGTAACGAACTCACGGAGACCTTCAATATTAAAAAAGGATTTAGACAAGGCTACGCGCTGTCATGTGATTTCTTTAACATCATCCTGGAGAAGATTGTGCAAGACTCACACGCCAACACTAGAGGCACGATCTTCCAGAAGTCCGTGCAACTGTTAGCATACGCGGATGACATTGACGTGATTGGCAGAACACAGCGAGCCGTCAATGAGGCGTTTGCTGGCATTGCGGCGGAGGCGGCTAAAATGGATCTAGCGGTGAATGAGGACAAAACGAAATATATGCTGTCATCAAGAAAGGACACACAACATCGACGTCTTGGACAGAGCGTCACAATGGGCAGCTATAACTTCGAGGTAGTCAAGGACTTCGTCTACCTCGGCTCCGCAGTAAACAGTACAAACAACATCAGTACCGAGATCAAACGCAGAGTAACTCTTGCCAACCGCTGTTTCTATGGGCTCAAGAGGCAATTGAGTAGTAGAGCCATCTATCGAAGGACCAAGCTGACTTTATATAAGACCTGGATCATTCCAGTCCTGCTGTACGGCGCGAAGGCATGGACAATCTCAGTCCTTGGTATTTTCGAGAGAAAAGGTCTGCGTGCGATCTTTGGTCCTGTTTGCGTTGACGGTTTCTGGAGGAGAAGATTCAACCACGAACTGTACCGGCTGTACAGCGACATGAGTCTAGTCAAGCGTCTTCGGATCCAACGCCTAAGATGGCTAGGCCATGTAGAGCGTATGGACAACTCAGCTCCGGCCCGAAGAGTCTTCGACTCCGAACCCGTGGGACAACGCATCAGAGGACGCCCTTGTTTAAGGTGGCGCACCCAGGTGGAGAAGGACCTCAACCAACTTGGCGAGCGACACTGGGTACAGCAAGCCAGAGACCGTGCTAGCTGGAGAGGCTTGTTGGTTGAGGCCCAGGTCCACCCCGGAAGAAGAAGATATTCGTTATGGAACAATAAATTAAGACTGCTCGACGCGAACTCTATAGCTTTCTGGTATCTAGCTAAAATTCTGCGTATTAAGATTCAAAACGGATCATTAGTATCCGCTAATAAGGACAAAGCGGACATTTTAGCAACCACTTTCTTCAAAAATCATACCACGACAGTTAACGATTCTTCTCCTCTTGAATCTGAGGTTCAGAACGAGACATCTATTTCTAACAATTCCTTTATTTCTCTACCCCCAACGATTTCTGAACTGTGGAGGATATTGAATTCATAATATCAGAGCTTAAAAAGCGAAAGTCTCCTGGTCCTGGGCAATCAAGTGATAAGACAGCTACCAGCCAGTGCTTTGGTATGCTTAACATCTATATTCAACGCATGTCTACAAATTTTGTATGTCCCAGCTGCATGGAAGAAAGCCAAAGGAATACCACTTTTAACCCGTCGCATCCATTCAGCTACAGACCCATCAGCCTTTTGAATGGCTTTAGCAAGATTCTTGCAAAGTAGTTCAAACTAAGATTGAAGCTTTTTCAAATGCTTGTCATATTCTACCTCCTGAGCAGTTTGGTTTCAGGACAAATCACAGCACTCCGCATCAAATTCTAAGAATTTGCAAGATTGTTAAGCAGCAGCTTAACCTTAAAAAGTCGAATGGCTTAGTCGTCCTCGACATCGATTCAGTGTGGCACAACTGCTAAACATACCAAATTATCAAACTAAATTTTCCAAAACACCTCATGAAAATAGTACAAAGCTTTCACCCTGAGCGAGCCTTCAAAGTATGTCTTAATGGGGCCTTCTCTTCAGCAAAGCCTGTACCGGCCGGAGTTCCACAAGGTTCAGTCATGGCCCAGGTTCCCTTATATTTATTTCTTACTGGTATGCCCAACGTTCCCAACTGTAATATTGCACTCTATGCAGAGAATTCTTCACGTGAGTATGGCTCAGCGGTTGAATATAATCTTCAAATCGATGTTTTTGAGTTTTATTAGCACCGGAAGATACAAATTAATGTTGATAAATGCACAGCTGTTTTCTTCAGCCGAAGAAGGGTTAACTGTTTTTTCCCTACTAAATAACCGTGTCATACCGTGGGTCAATTCTCTAAAGTACCTAGGGGTGTACTTGGAGCAGAAATTGACTTTTGGTTGTCAAGTACGACAGGCTTTAGCTAAGATCGATGTCCTTATAAAAATACTTTAATATAATAATAATATGGGTGGCGCGACAGTCCGAGGTGGACCTGGGCCTAGCTTCTCAGCAACCACTCGTGTTGTGCGTGCTATTGTTCTCTCGCGAGTGGAAGGAACCTACACAGTTTAATGCCGACTCCGAACGGCGAAGTTGAAAAGCTTTTTCTAGACAGGAATACTCTTCGAACATTGTCAGTGACTCGAAAGAGGTGGAGCCGTGAATTATGATACGTGGTAAATTCGGGTATCGAACCTGGCACCCTCTGCGTAGGAGTCGACGCACTTACCCACTACGCCACGGCTTACCCATAAAAATACTTTACCCTCTTATTTATCGTAAATCACATTTTAATAAGAAGAACAAAATAATAATAATTGATAAAATTAAAAAATGTTCAAGCACTAATCGCGTATGAGTCTCCTGTATGGGGAAATTGCGCGAAAACCTATATAAAGCGGCTTCAAGTTGCACAAAATAAGGTGCTTAAATTCATGCTCAATCTACCGCGGGATTTTTCAACTCTCATTCTGCACGAAAGAGCGGGTGGTATCCAGATCGGTAGAAGAATTGAAATTCTCTACTTCTTCTATTCTGGACAAACTCCAAAAGTCGTCTGAACTCGCCAGCAGCGTATCAAAGAAAACCTTTGGAGGACATCTGAATATTTTTGTATACCATTCAAAAATTAAAAGAATTTGTTGGAATAATCAGTCACACTTATACGACTCTCCCAAGACCCATCTCAAGCCGGTTAATTGATCGCCTCCTCCCTTCAGGACTCCCCTTATTTCCCATTCTCTCAGGTCACCACAAGCTTTCTTTTGTCTTCGAAAATGTCATGGGTTCTTTTGCCCTTTTCACGTTCTTTCAGTTCTCCGTAAGAAGCACCGAGCTCCTGTACTGTCTGCTCCGTGATCAACCGAAAACCCGTGTCATTTCGCTGGCATCACGGCAAATCTTTCATGTGCCACGCATCATTATGCCACACAATGTATGCCCAATTATGTCGCAACTGACAGGCAGCCTTTGAGCAGTCACATCGCAATGGAATGCCTCTCTAATTAGGTGAACCATTGCATGCTCGTGTCAACAACACCGCCTACACGCCAAACCTGTGTGGCGCAGAGCGCCTCGCTGATTGAACAAATGAAGCGTTGTTGCCTTGATTGATGGCAAACACTCCCCCGAAAAGCCTCCATATCTGCTCCAAGCACACACCAGGTCTCTCAATCATTGTCTCTGCCAACGTGACGCATAAGGTATCACCCAACTCCCTTTTCTTGGAACCGAAGCACTGTGCTCCGAAAATAAACGCCCCATCAGGTGTCAGCCTAGCCACCAATCGCAAAATCAACGTCAGCTGGGTTTCGAAGGAAATTAAAATAAACTACGACCCAATCGAAGATCGAGGACCGAAGACGGTGAAATCTTGGGGGATTCATAGCCAAAGCAGCGGACGTAGCAACCATCATTTACGCTCCCACTGGCATCACCATAACTTTTCATTTGCCATTCCCTGCTGCGGGAGCACACAATGGTCCCACGGCGGTGGTGGGGTGCAGCCAAATGGCTTCCGCTCGATAAAGCATCTCCTCCCGCCGCAGCGCGCTGCTCGAGGGAAGCCGTAAGTGTCATTCATTCGTCTTCCTTCGAATTTTCAACTCAACACCGCCCGCCAACAACAACATGGACCACCGTTGGTCCATCGAATGTCGGGCCATTAATTCCGTTGGACAAATAATACAAAATGATGTGGCAACAATGTCGCAGGGAGAATAGTGTCGATGGAGCCACTGCCGCGCCACACGGCTGCGGGCAATCGGCGACCTACATCCCCCATCCCCAACCACCGGTCACCGACCGCAATCAATCGCCAAACTACGAGTAGTTACTTGATTTTTTTCCTGGCATCCTTGCCGCAAGGCAGGAAATGCCATTATGTCATCCCCATTATTTCTATCCCCTTCACAAGTCAATTATAACCCTTCCTTGGGGAGGGGAGGTGGGCAATGCGGTTAATTGCGCGGTAGTCCGCTGCGAATATCGGATTCAAGATGACGAAGGACACCAAGGGAAGGAGTAGTTTTTATGGATTTGGGTTGTTGTCAAGGCCACAGATGTCATTAACGTAAAACGGAGCTTATCGGCTTGGATTAGCAGGGTACTTGCAAATCCATCGCCGTCCATGATGTGGCTGCAGAGTGGTTGGGGATGGATGCGATACAGGACACTTCACTCACAGCGATTGGTTTCTGTGAACAACTGGTAAGTGTGTACATCATATCTCGGCTTGCCGGGGGATGGAAGCCGAAGACGGCAAACGGAACAATGTACCCACGCACGCACACTGTTGCCTGGCTGTTGACGTTGATATGAATTGCAATGGAATAACTTGGGGCTATTTGTACGTCGTTGACGGCAAAACAAAAGATTCCCTTAATGGTATGTTTTAACAAGATAAATTTTGTATTGTGTTACGCCCGAATGCCGTTTGCAGAGACTCCTCCTATGGCGGCTCTGGGGTGGATGTTGTGCGAGCATTAGGCGGTGAAAATGATCCATTGAGGAGGGGGTCCTTTTGTGGACAGAAACTCTTAAGACGAAGATAAGTACCCGTCTGATGCGATAATGTCGTGATGCAAATTCTGGGAAATACGAGAGCTCGTGCTTCGGCTCGGATTTTGTTTCATGTGTCCACACGATGCCATCGTTTTTTACGAAGCATATCGTTTCAAAGAATGAAGACACATTTTCACAAATCATCTATCGTTGGAACCGGAGGACATGTCGTGTGTACATTAAGAAGCGATGCGAGAGAGGATCTCGTTTCACTTTAACTAAATCAAATTTAGTGTCATTAGAGACTTCAAAGACAAGAGCATATTAGTTGTTGACTTGGGGAATGTTGGCCTCCTTGGGATTCGGACTTGTTGTGAACATATGGGGCAGCTGTTCACATGGTAAAAGATCACAGAATCCAACAGGGACGTGTTTTATATTTTCAGAGGGTGTACATTTTCAGTTGCATCTGATAAACCTGACGTACGTTTTCACATGCAACTGATATACCTGAGAGCGGAAATAAACTTCCTTGATTTTTCTTCCTAGGTTAAGCCCAGCCACATGCTACCGCCACTCTTAGCCTGCAGCACTTGCTTAATCTGAATTTATAATGAGTGTCGGGTGACAGAGCATATTCCGCCATAAAGGAGCTTTGCTAGGTAAGGAGCTGATTCTGACCAATCACAAGCAATTGTATCGACAAACAAAAACTTGTGGATGTCAAGAAAAATGAGGGCGACCAATTCATACATACAGTCAGCCAACAGAAGTTGGAGCTCTCTTAGCACTAGTCAAGGTGACTAGGAATTGGCTTTTTCAGTGCCGATACAATAATGTTGGACCGACAATATCTTTTGACAGGATCTACATTTGACCCATAAAAGCTAAATACCCATCAATTTGTATGTTATGTATTTACAAGGGTCTTTTTTTTTAATGTTTACTTTTCTTAATCTTTGTCGATTCACCAAATTCTGGGTGCAACAAATTTGCACTTGTAATCTGCAAAGTTTATTTGAAAAAAAAATTGACTTTCACAAAAATTGTTTCGTAGTTTTAATTAACAAGTTGCAAATTTGTGAAAACGTTACTTCCCTGTAAGTTTACGTTACACCAAGAAAAATTAAACTACACAGTTGACGTGTTGACGTGTTATTTCTGATACAAGTTTTGTTCGCATTCAAAATATTTAAGAAAATGACTTGGAGGCGACGACAAAGTAGTCAGTAGTGAGAGTGATGATACTGTCGCAATTTCGAAACTTAGTCTCAGCGGTTTCTCAATCTGCATTTATGTCGATAGGCATGGGAAGCACTATATTAACTGAATGGTGGTGGATTTGGGTAAACTACACTAACTTGAGCCCCTCCCCACACTCCAATACCGAGCCCCCTTCATGAATTCGGTCCAAAAGCTAAGCCCCTGCTTTTCCGACAATAACGGTATTTTAACAGAAAAAATCTAGCATATCTTTTCTTTAAATCGTATAATTAATTTTCAGGTAATACGTCCATAGTTGGTAAGAAAAATTTAAAGTGTTTAGTAGTGTTCCGTAAGTGAGAAAAAAATCAGTGTAATTTGTGAAATTTCTTAGGCAACTATAAACTTTGACTAAGAAGGTAAGTGATTTTCGTTAATTTTTAGTTGCCTAATTAATGTAATGTAAAAATAATAATGTATATTTTATTATTTCAAAAGCAAAAGTAAGAAAAAGTAGTAATTTTTGCGGTGAACCAGAGATCCAAAAAGTTGTTTATTTTGTTTGTTAATTTGCTTGCACTTAGCGTCTAAGCTTTCAACAATCTTGTGAGAATACAGTTGTAAACTACATGTCCATCACAATCCGATGCAACGTCAACAAGTTTTTGTTCACAACTTCACATTCTAACCACAAATGTAGCGATTACATAACAGTATTTTATCAAGCAGAAAGCGAGTTTAAAAATATGTAATTGTGAAATGTACAAATTTGTAGTTATAATTTGTGTTCTGGTGAAATCGGCTTCTATGGATGGTGTTAGTTTTGTGGTCCTAAAATAAAATTGCAGGGGGACCATCATGCTTCCCCAAATCTATTCAATATTTTACTGTAGTAAATAATAAGATAGTAGTAAAAGTTACTGTGATTACAGCCACGGAACAAATAAATCAAAACTCGTATTCAGTATTTTGCTACATTTATTTAAGCGTATGTATGTACACCACGGCGGTTGAGATCGAACTGACCTTACGCATTTCCTATCAAGAGAGTCTTCGAGAGAGCTAGAGCTATGCTCTATACGATAAGTGTTGCCATTATTTTCTTACATTACCAAATTGGGTGCATGACGTTGACCTAAGCGACATTATGTCAAATGCTAATATTTGGTCTAATGACACTTTCAAAAGTCTGTCCATTTTGCATAATGTCGTTTGCAATGACGTCTGGCGTGGTTTTCTTAATGATGAATTCCGAAATCAAACAAGCCTCAAAACTAACGAGAACTCTCAAGTCAACTGCCGACGAAAACAAAGTTGCCAACTTAAAGTTATCCGCCTCTAAAAACAATCACCATTTACTATCTAATACCATGTCTCCACCGAACCCAAATCGCGTGATTTCAATGAATTCTTACTAAACCCTCCATAGGCCGTTCCCATCGAGTTGAAGTGATTTCAAAAGTCATTAGCTCTCAATTTATAAGTAAACAAATGAGTCAACCACATACACGGATTTTCGACCAGATTTCAACGAAATCGAGAAAGCGAGATTACGAAATCCGGACATTGTATGGTGAAATCTAGTAGATTTGATGAAATCTCTGATTGTGACATGATGTCCCACGAATATCGAGCAGATAATGGTCCAACCCAATATAGTGGACTATGTTGACCATTTCTTTGGTTGGAAATCCTTGGACGTCGTGGGTGCTCGTATGACTGCACTGAAATTCATTGAACAACTTGTGCTTTCCATACGAGGTAGACCAAGCCTCCATACTATTTTCAATTGCGCAAGAGTAGTGCCGTAATAAAACACGATTCTCAACTGTTTCCATTTTTGCCAAATGTCACAAATCAACGTTATTTCGACCACAGTAAAAGGCTAAAGGCTGAATTATAATGCGGATGAAGAGACATTAGCAAGTGTCACATTGTAACGAAATGCTTCGGCATTTTTGCGAAAAACACATGAGTAGCCATAATAAGCACATGCGCGCATATCCATCGAGAAGAAACGAGAAACAATTTCATATCCATGCACATAAATGTATACACGAATTATAACTTAATATCATCAGATTTGTCCATTTTCAGTTCGTTAACAAATGTATGTGTAAACGAATTATAATCCAATCAGCTGATTTGCCTATTTTTCATATTTTCCCTTTTTCCTTTTCCCTTTGATCTTGCATATGCGCTCAGGCTTAACGAAACTTTTGTGTGGTTTGTGCACACAATATCCCATCTGCCAAATTCACACATGCTTAACGAAATTTTCACAATCATACGTCGACGACAATTATTGGTTGGCTCATAGGAGTAGGTGTATTCGCTCACTTACTCATGCGCATTTGACACTAGCTCATGCTCCCTCATGCCCATTATAGTCAACCCTTAAATCCTTGGTAGAAGTATTTCCGTGTTTTTCCTTCATGCAACACGAGCACTACCTTGAGACATGAAAGTCAGTAGCTCATCGAACTAATCTCGTGATCTTCGGCTGCTATTAAATGGGATGTAAATAAAAGGGTATCCATAAGTCCATAAACCTGTATGTCTGCACATCTTGGAACAGAAACTAAACCAATCAAACCAACCAGTAATTGCCATATTCAAGCCAATCATTAGACCATTGTCTGTGACTTGTGCCAACGTTAGCGCACTTGTCGAACACCCACATCCTCACTGACAACAAAAGGTTGTCGCCAACGAATGACGAATCCATAAAAAAGATGCTCGTTGTTAGGAAAATGCAACGACAGAAATGCGAAACCTCGAGAAGCCAATAAACCTTTCGCTTCGTCATTAAAAACCGTTCATATTGCATTTTTCCTAGAATCATCGACAGGAAGTCCCCCATTTAGAGATGCTGTTGCCCAGCAACTGCACGCACAATGAATCACTTCCTCAGCGGTTCGTGTACGTGGTACTCATTTGCATACACATCCGGCTCATAATAAACTCCCAAAGATGCTTAAAACTTTATGGATGACGAATGCTCGTGCTCACGCAGATGATTACGCTTTATGAGCTCCATTTCATTACACACCTCACGTGTGTAGGCACTTGCTCGTGAACGTAATCATAATAACCATCGGTGTACCGTTAGAACCTTGTGTCATATTTGCGTACAGGGTGCCCTGTTTACGATGACGAAGTGAAATTTTGTGGCAAATCCAAGAAATGGCATCCGGCATCTAATTCACACACCTTTTCGTCGAGTAAGAGTGTCCCACGAATTCTTGCTGATTCGTATGGTATCCCATCCCATTCACGCGCCCATCCGAAGCAGATCAAATAAAAATGAAATAAAAACCGAACACATCCCGCAAGAGATGAGGAAGTGTACATGTTTGCCGGAGACAGTGTGTGGCACGAGTGTCGGTGACAATGATTTGCGTTTCAACTGTCCCGAGGACTTTATCTAAGAACGACTCGTCGGCGGCAGCAGCATTTGTCCTCATTTACGTTGGCGCACATGTCTGGCGGCAGCATTCAAGGCGGGGAGAAAGACGGCCGCTCCGGCGGAATAGAGAGTCGTAACAATTGTGCTGGTCTGGCACTAGTTGACGTGCCACCCATGACTGGGGCAGGTGGCGGTGGGGTAAAGGATCTGTGTGCGTGATGGATTAGATTCTACGCGCGTGTATAGAGAGTAATTGCTACATAATTGGATTACTTTACTCACCGCTGTAATAACTGTTATCCGAGTAACCAAACTTTCCGGCAGTCCTTCCTCCCACAGGCATTTTGCTTTCCTTTTGCTTGTGTTTCTCGGCTGAAGATGTTGCGGCTGCGGGAGTGGCGTGGCAATGCGGGCAGCGGTGGAGGTGGTGGCGATGTCGGCAATGTCGGCGGAGGTGGGCAGCAAGAGTATCAACGTCGGGCGGGAGAAACTTAATTCATCGGGCAACAGGTCATGGTATCCTGGAAAGATTAATTTTTGGTAAATTTAATTTTTTTTTGTCTGTTCGTGGGTTCTTGCAAATGGGGAGATAAAAGCCCACGACGATGACGCCCAGTCGAGCCCAACCCCGTCATCGTCATCGGCGTTCGCCTACACATCATTGTAGCGGAGGAGAGTCCTCGTTTGTCTGCCTTTGAAGTGTACGCGTGGCTGTGCGGTGGGAGGGTGTGCGGCGGTGCGTTTGATGTCTGGGTGGGTATTTGCTTATCAACGGAGCATAAAACCGCCTTCCGACTGAGCAAAAAACAACACAGAAACACATCGTGCATTATTAAAATAATAAAACCCACGTCAAGCGGCGCCTTTACCACCCACAGCGGGGAGTGATGTGGGGCCCCCACATCGGCAATTTGAGCCTCGAACAGAGTGTGTACGTTTTATATTCCATCAACGGATTGCGGTGATACACTAGATTCCATTACGAGGGGACGTAAAAGTTTCCATTTGAATTCGGGGTCGGGGGTCCTGTTTCGGAGAGTGGCCAGCGCCATTTGCCGGGGCCCCTCGTCTTTACGAGCGACATGTACTGAGCATGTGGAGCGAAATGCAAATCCGATTCAATCAACCGTTCTAATGGGGACAGTACAGACGCGCCCCTTCCCGGGCGCTCCCCATCAGCTCTGCGATGTGACGCAAGTTTAGGAATCATGAAGCAAGGAGGACGGAATAAAATAAATTATTTTGAAGATTTGAGATTCCATTGATGTTCTGGAGCACTGTTTAAGATGCGGAAATCGACAGCTGCCGGGGCAAGGGGAGGAGGCAGGAGCAGATGCGGATCAAAGCGACGACGGAGCCACGGCACTTCGGGGAACACGTGCCAAGCTATTTTTCTTTGTTTTCCCCCAACCGAGTGTCTGAGCAAAACTTCGATTGGGAATGAGTGGCGATGATTTCTGTTTAGGACGGCAGGGATATTGGCTTTGTTTTGGCGTCCCTCCGTCTGATGGTCTTGTTTATGGCTGCTCGCTGCTTGGAAGGCTATGGGGGCGCGGAACAATGGGTCACGAGTAATTGCTCAATTGGATCTGGTAATAAATCCAAATGACCAGGCAGACGTTGAATGAAACCTAAACAATGGTCGTGACGCTTGTTTTTGTGGGGAGTTCTCTGGGGCTGAAGGAGGAAATTGTGATTTCTGGTGGATGATACATTTGTGGCGACAATGAGGGGGATGAAGGTCAGCGCAATACTTTCTTTGGACTCTAGAGAGTGACTCGATGGGGGGGGGAGGGAGCTAAGACGAGTTAATTGCTCCGTCTTGAAGTGCGCACATGTTTGCTTGGGGCCACTGTGTGTAATTGATGATGTTCTTCCGCTTGATGCTCCCGAGACATTATTGTCATTAGGGAATTGCTACTTGAAGCTGACATGCCTCTGTGGATGTACATGAACTTTTTCTTGTTAACAAATCACAGAAACAGAGATGAGGACACCCCAGGTTGACATCGAAGAACTACAATTGCACACGACCGCTGGGAACTTTTCTAATCGAAAAAAAAATTTCTCAGAATCCGAGAAATTCTCAGAAAGTTTGAGGCAACTTGAACAAGCAGTGGAAGAAGAATTGAAACGTTGTCAAGAAGTCATCTAAGACGCTGCTACTGATGTGATGGGTTTTCTGGTTTAACGACGAGTGCAAACAGGCTCGTGCAGCGAAGCTGGGAGACAAGTAGGCAACCCCGCGCCGTTTGGCACTACGGATGCTCTACGTGAGTTCTGCGAGCAGAAAAGATGGAAAAAAATCCACCCGGGTGTAGTTGGAATGGTATTCGAAGATGCGGTGCTTACCAGGGGTTCGGGGTACAACACGAGTGCACGCACAACACGAGTGTACTCGGTCTCATACTCACTACATTATAAAGGGTGATATATTAAGCGTTTGGTTTTTATTTGTCAAAAGAAACACATGAAAACCGCAAAAACGTATAAAATAGAGATTTAGGTTAATAAATATATTCCTACAATTTGTTTTTTATCATTCTTTCGTGTAAATGTTGATGACAACTATGATTTAAGTGGTTCAAAAAGAGAGTCAAATTTTGAATCAATGTTCTGAGCATATTGGGTGGTGTGAATACAAACTGAGAAAACACTCCGAGTAAGAACGCATTAGTCGAGTATGTTCGTTAAAGGAAATACTCAATTTGGTGTGAATAAAAGATTGCCTCAAAGTAGATACCATCCCTTCAGTTGACGTTCGTAAACTATGGTTCTGGTGGGGTAAAGGTGGGTGCAAAGTATATGCAATAATGTTTTTAAGCATACAACGCGAAAAACAAAGAGTTATAACTCATGTCCTTTCGGGGACACAGGGGATAATTTCAAGACAGTGTAAAGACTCGAGTTTGATAACATCGTATCGTTAAGTACTAATTGAAGATTAACTGAAGAAACCGGTGGTGGTGCCATACCTTTGATTGATTTTGGTCTTTTAATGAAATGTGAAGATTGCCCGTCTTTTTCTTATCGCTTTTTGATTTGTCGATGGCCTCCATGTTATCAATATTTTCTTTATTTGCGAGATGTTCAAATTAAACCAATGAATTTTTTTATGTCTTCTTTCACAGCTTTTAACTCAGATTGCCTTTTAATTTTCATGTCTGGAGCTTGGCTTTTTTCCAGCAAGCACGGATAAAATTGCAAACACTTGATGAAAACGTCATCGTCCATTTCAGATTTCCTTTTTTTTTTTTGAGGATAAAGTTTTAATCCGTCAAAGTATTCCTCTTCCGATGCAGTATTTTCCATTATTTTAAATTGTTTTCACTTTTCTCTCCCTTGAAGTCACCTCCTATGCACATTCAACTTCTACAAGCGATATCTGAACACATTCCATATTTATTCACACTCAAACGGCGGAAAGACTCAGCTGTCAAAATATCTGAGCGGAAAGGATTCGTTAAACTTAACGAAATAAATTTGTATTCACACCAGAAGGAGCATTTACTCCAAAATACTGAGAAAATACTCACACTCAGTTTTTATTCACACCACCCATTGTTTGTTATCTCGCTGAAGACAAGTATAATGCTCTTTTCCACGATGGCTTATTTACATACACGAGTGATAGTGATACATGTACGAAAAATTAGCCTAAAGGCGTCAAATCGGACTATTGAGCCGGCCAATTCACCGGTCGAAAGCGATATCATCGATGAGTGGACAATTTTCGACTCATGAACCAATAGTGTAGTCGAGGTCGATACTGTGACTTTGGAAAAGATAGTTCCAAGAGCTGTAAGGTTTATGACGACTCGAATTATCAATCTGGATTGAGATCGATTAGAAATTCGTCCACCATACCTGGCGATAATGGGGTTGAACAAAGATGATAACCCGGTCAACTTTGGTGGATATGTACTATTCAACTAGCTCGTAAGATATATTTGGAGCATTGCATACTCGACAAGTGGAATTTTTACATGGTTTCCCACGTGTTCCCACAAGAAATAAGCGATCCTTGCTTGCACGCTGCCCTTTGCTGGATTTCGGGTCGAAGTGGCATCCAGGAACAGATTCAGATCTGGAGGAAAATCTAGCAATCTCTCATGCAGAAGGAGTCCATAAAGAAAAAAAAAAAACGTTTACTTTTTCTGGACATTGGGTCAACAGCGAAAGATCTATGCAGACGCTGATTATCATCATAAATTGTCAGTTTTAGGGGACCGCACCGGGCACCATTGTATTAGTACGTAAGTATAGTGTTTCAACATGCCCCCTAGTGACTTCGGCAGAAGCTGAATAGACGAGGAAGAAATATAATCTATCCAGAATGTTGAGCACTGGTGTGCAAGACACAGGAAAAATAACCAAGTCAGTCAAACAAACGACTAATTTGAAGACGGAGCATTTATTCCCACATAAGTTAAAAAAAAAAATAGTGCATTTATTTTCACGTTCCCGTGATCGATGGCAGACGAATACAAGAGGTTTCAAATAACCAGCGACCAAACTGTGCATAAAGAATTTTTTGTAGATCTAATCAATTTACCTGTATAAATAGAATCGATTTATGAAATAAATCAGAATAAGTACAAGCAGTTTTCTTCTTCTCTGAGTAACAATCCCCTACCAGTAGTATGGTGGCTATTCAATTCAACAACAGGCAAGGAATAGATTGCAGATCCTGAGAAAATACTTTGTAAAGTTGTGGAATGACCCAAATAAGGTTCAACTGAAAAACCTTCTGAGATTCATATCTTTACCTGTGTGTTTGAGGAAGATATTCCGACTGTAGCAAACATGTCACCAGAAATCATTACAACTGCCACCAGTTCCCCCAGTGTTTCTGAATTTTAGCTTCATGCATTCTCTCACATAGTGCCACACCAAAAACTAGGGGTAAACGTACCAACAGCAAAATTTGCATGTTTTTCAATATTTTATTTGAAATAATATATAAGTTGTACAAGATGGATCCTGTGTTTTCATGATATCCCTGTTTAATCAATATTTAATTTGACATACAAAATAAACGACAAAGAAAGCAGATATAATTATACAAATAGTGTGGGATGCGAGTGGTGTAGTGGCTAGCGCGTGGAGTCTCATGCAGAGGGCGCCAGGTTCGAACCCCATACTAACAAATTCTTATAATTTCCGGCTCCCACTCTTTTTAGTCAATGAGAATACTCCAAGAGTATTTCTGTCTAGAAAAAGTTTCTCGCACTTCCCCGTAGAAGCTAGACCCAGGTCCACCTGGGACTGTCGCGCTACCCAAATTGTTATTATACACACTATTATACACGACTTCTCCCTTTGGCAGCGCTTTTTGTAACGTTTTATCGATCCAAACACATCAATTAGGCCGTTAACCTGATTAAATTTTAATAAGTGGCAAGAAGTCCCTCTCCCTTCGTCAACAATGAGACAATTGTTTGCCGACAACAGGAACCACTCATGAGTGATAAACAGCAACGCACGAATGGTTGTTGGAGCGTCAAGAGCCAAGTCCATAACAGAATGTAGCTGTAGCCCACAAATTAGAAGTATCATTATCCCAGTTAACATAGAAGTTTCTTTGTACTGCGGAAAGGTAATCCACGTGTTTATGACATCAGATGCAATCAACTTCACAAGTGAACCAAATAAGAGCAACCAATCTTAAACACGAATAAGTTTTCTTATTTTGCAATAGAAAACAAGGTTACGATCCATGATACACAGAACACAAGGTAACCTCTTCCCGAACCTTATTTTCTTCATTCGATTTTTTTTGTGACGTCACGTGTATCCTACAAATCTGTCAGTTGTATATGCAGATTTAGTTTCGCGCCATTTTGAAGTGTTGTGAACTATCTTGTGTATAATGTGCATTTTTTAAATTATTATTAAAATGGCAATTTGCGCTTTATTTGGTTGCAATACCAATAATAAGAAGAAATAAAATACAGTCAGTGAAGTGAGACTTTTTCATTTCCCAAAAGACCCAAGAGCGGCAAATATTTGGATGCACGAATGTGAACGAAAAGACAAAGTGAATGTGAAAATATCACTAACACTTCACTAAAGTACAATATGTGCGCAATTTGAGACACGAATTGTTTAGTTATTGTCCTAAGAGTACAAGGATTTTGAGGAATGATGCGCTGCCAACAGAAAATCTGTCGTCTACCAGTGCCTCCACGAGCCCACCTCAAGAGAATGATAAAAAAGGGTGATAGGACACAAAGAAGAGGCTATCAGGTAGTGGCAACATACTTGGTCAAACAATCTCAAAGCCAGGAGGTTAGATCAATTAATAACGTGGACGAGCTTGAGACACAGGAAAGCTCTCCCGAACTAACCACGTAAGCTTAAACATTTTTCGTATACATTTTATTAACATAACTAATTCCACATTTTTAGGCCTAAGGAGTTAGTTGCAAGACACAATTTTGAAAATGCTACTACAAATTGACTCTCTTAAAAGGGAGAATGAAAAACTGCTCTCAAAAGTCCTTAAATTGATTCACGAGTTTTATAAGCTCCAACAACGAACAAGGAGCATCATATTCTCCGCCACACAAAAGAGGAAACTAAGCTTCTGGTCGGCTAGAGTATCTGCCTGGGTACCTCCTGAATCGTTCCAAGTCTAAAGTGGGCAATCTCCTGAACACATACGCGGAAAGGATAGACAAAGAAGCCACTGATCTGACTTGGACAAACCTGGTAGCTGAAGGAGGTCTTCATTAGCCGAATCAAAAATGTATGGCAGAATTAAAAAACATAGATAAGATACTTAATAAATGCAAAATGGCTATGGAATATTATGGAAATGGTTATGCACCAAGACCGGTTACAAATTATATAAATAGTATGTTCAAATTCCACTTTAAGCCCGCAAATTATTAAAACTTTTGTTATATGTAAAATGTACTTTAGAATAAGAATTCAAAATAAAACCATTACCGAAAATAACTTCCAAAATAGATTGCACGCAAAAAGAAAACTTCTTCCAACAGTCATTGTATCATGTCCTTGCTGCTTTATTCATTGTACAAATTCGTTGATAATCTTGATCCTTCTAAAAATCAGAGCTATTCAGGGACCGGACAATTTTATCCGAAAGGAATAAATGTATATGTTCAAACATACATTGAATTTAATTGATTGTTAGATCTTGCTTATGAATGTAAAATGATCGACTCCAACGCATTTAATTACCACCCTCGTATTGACTTTGCACCTCAACAGCGGATGTAAACACCTTGAATTGTATGGAAGCTGTTTGTTCTTTTCTATTCAATCTTATGTTTTCTGCTATCTTATGACGCTGTCTATAATGCCAGCAAATTTTTACCTCTCATTACCGTAGTTTATCCTGATCTACAAGAAGCGGCTGCGGATGAGAATCGCCAAGCTCAAGAAGAAAAAAAAAGCCAGGAGACAAGCAGTTGGCATCTGTTAATGAACGTAACGTAACTTCGAGGTTAAATCAATTAAATTGTGATGAAAATGGACATAGTGACTAGAAAGTCTTAGCTTGAAAAGTGAAATTAATTACATATTTATTTTTTAATTATTTTGTATTTTTAATACAAATTTATTTATTTATTTATTTATTCTTCCGTCTTTCAAGTACAGAGCTTTTTTAAGACTACTGATAATATTAATAACATTTCATTTCTTATTAATAATAATGCCTAGTATAAGCAGAATTTAACATACAATTATAATGTAATTTAGAGTAAATTGCTACTCAAAAAATTTAAAATTTCATTTTTACATTTATCTCTACTCATATTTAAGTCTATAACATTTGCAACTAAGTTGAATTTTATGCAAGCATTAGTTATAGGATCATTTTGCCCATAGTTTGTACTATGCCTCGAAACATAAAAGAAATCTCTAGGCCTCAGATAACGAGACGGGGTGTAAACACTGAACATGGAAAGCAGCACCGGACAATCAATGTGAGCAGTAATGACGTCATGAGCGAAAAGAACTGAATAATAAGTCCTTCTTACATGCAGTTGCTTTAGATCGATAAGCTGACATCTAGCATTATAATCCGGCATATTTGAATTCCACGACATCTTTCGAAGAGCAAACCTAGTAAATCTTTTTTGTATTCTCTCAATACGAATAGCGCTATTGTTATATAAAGGATTCCATATTAAACAACAGTATTCTAATATAGAGCGAATTAACGAAACATACACAGACTTAAGAGTGTAAGGGTCTTGAAAATCTTTTGAATTTCGAAACAAGAATCCTAGCATGGAGTTGGCCTTTGAAATAATATAGTCTATGTGCATAGAAAAAGTCAGTTGAACGTCGAATATAACCCCTAGATCTTTATGCGAACATACTCTTGTTAAGATTGTATTATCAATCTTATATTTATAGATTATAGGAGATAAAATTCTAAAAAATGTCATAACTGAGCATTTACTAATATTGAAATGTAGTCCATTCAAATCGCACCAATTCTGTACTGATGAGATATCATTTTGCAACTCCATTGCATCGGCCAATGATCGGATTGATTTAAAAATTTTTAAATCGTCAGCGTATAAAAGGCAGTCGGAATGGGAAACATAGGAAGGCAAATCGTTAATAAAAAGAAGAAACAGAAGAGGGCCGAGGTGACTACCTTGAGGTACCCCAGAGAAATTGAAAATTACTCGTGACTGATCATTACCTATTTTTACAAACTGTCTGCGATTTGTAAGGTAGCTAGTTATCCATTTCAAGATTTTAGAATGAAAACCAATCATCTCTAGCTTTTTTATGAGCACATTATGTTGAACACGGTCAAAAGCCTTCGAGAAGTCAGTGTATATGGAGTCAACTTGAAGTCTCGCTTCCATGGAACTCAGGCAAAAGTTTGTAAATATAACCAAATTGGTCGAAGTTGATCTTCCACTCACAAAGCCATGTTGAAATTGGGATATTTGGTTTCGAACTTCAGCATATATTTTTTTCTTAACAACAGCTTCGAATAATTTCGGTATTAATTGGAGTTTAGCTATTGGTCTGTAGTTGACAATAGAACTTTTAGGTCCAGATTTATGAATTGGGGTGATGAGAGAATCCTTCCAGCAATCCAAAAATTCGCCGCGAGCCAGTGACATATTAAAAATGATAGTCAGGGGCTTGACTAATCCGTCCTTACACATTTTTAAAAAAAGCGGGGGAAGATTATCAGGCGCCAAGCTTGCACTAGAATCCAGTGAGGACAGCTCAGAAAGAATATCATCATTCGTCAATTCTAATCGCCCTATGTCTGCGATTGTATTTGCTCTAAGTTCTGACCTGCAACCCATGCCTAAGTCAACAAAGTTTGACTGGAAATGTGATGCAAACATATCACATATAACCTTACGGTCATCAGTAGATACATTATCGAAGGACATATTCGATGGAATTCCAACAGAATTACGTTTAGTATTGATAAACGTCCAGAAAGTTTTTGAGTTCTGTTTGATCCTTGACTCAAGAGAAATTATGTATTGCCTGTAAACAAATCTCTTCAGGAATTCATATTCTTTCCGCATTCGACACAATACGCCACGCAGTGAATTGTCTTTAGCAGACCTCTTACATATCTTGTTTAGAGCATTTTTGAGTCTGCATAAGCTTCGGTTGAACCAGATGGGTTTTTTGGAATTAGTAGATATCTTAATAGGAACAGACCTGGATATGGCATCTTCTAATATGTTTCGAAACTTAGTATAAACTATGTTTAAACTTGGGAAGTCAAAAGTTTTATCCCAGTCGACTGAAAGGAAATAGTTATTTAATAAATTGTAATCAGCTTTTATGAAATCTAACTTAGGCTTATCTTCGGAAGGACCAGATTCAAATGAATTAAATACAATCATATTAAATGAAACTAGCAGTGCTTTATGATACATACTATTATTCAGTAAAGGATGATCAACTTCCAAGACAACAGCCTCTAGATCTTCATCAACAAAAATTAAATCTAAAATTCTTTCCATTGAATTAGAAATTGTATTAGCCTGCCTAAAGTACATAGCATTCATTGAGTCGATGACTTCAAATTCGAAATTTTGAGTAACATTATAAGCAAACATACATTTGTCTTCTTCAGAGAAAATCCATTTTAAATTAGGTAAATTAAAATCACCAAGCACAATAGTATAAGAATTCTCAGGTAGATGATCGACAATATTTTTAATGTTAGTTATATGAGCTTGATAAATTGCATTATTAGAGCCCGGGGTAATGTATGAAACAAAAACATAAATGTTTGACAAAGTACCATTACTTACTTACTTACATTAAAATATTCAATGCACACACACAATTGATCAATAGCAGCCGATAAATCTGATAATGCAATTTGTCTGCTCTTAAAACATGAACGAACAGCCAGCAGCACACCTCCACCTCTATCCTTATCAAGTTGAATATAACATCGATCACGTCGATAGACATCAAAGTCCGTGGTGAAAAGTTCAGCAGAAAAAATGCCTTCATGCAACCAGGTCTCAGTTAAGGCGATCATAGCATAAGAGCAATCAGCAGCAGCGACAAAAAAATCATGAACTTTAGTTCTCATTCCTCCCACGTTATGGTAATAGAGCGAGAAACAAACATCTGCATTATAGCGTGCAGAAAGAGACGGTGTTATGTTTGTTTTTCGATTTCGCCTTTGCTCATTCCGTTTTTTGAGAGAAACCGAAAGGCTCTCACTCTCATACCCTTCGGCCAGAGTTCAGAATTGAGAAAGTTAGGCACCATATGCTCTGGTACACCAAGTTTAAAATTGATGTATTTGAGAGAGCTTTCATCAACATCGGCTTTGATCAGTTTGTGACACTCCAGATTCAGTGGATCAATGCTGAAGTTCGACGAGACATAATCCACAATTGACTGACAGGTTGTAGCAGGTTTGAACGAAGATAGATGAAGCCACTTTGGTCGGCTAACAATCTCGAGTTCCACAGCGACGTTGGGATTGTTGTTGGTTCCAACGATGGTATTATTGCTCTTGTTGGTACGAGTGGGAGCAACTGTTTGCCATATGGAAGCATCGGGCACTAGGGGTTCATCGACCTGGGCATCATTTTCATGTACAGGTTCCACAGCTGACGCACTTGTGTTTGTTGCACTTTGTACAGCTGATACAACAAGAGCAGATTTTTTATTCGGAGCGGCCTGTTCTATGGATGAACAATTTGGTTTTTTGTTATTAGCAATTGCAGCACTAGGAGGTGTAGGACTTAGGTTATTCTGCTTAGCAGAATTCAAACGTTGGGCACTGTCTTTAGCAACGGAAGGAGCAGCGCGGGGCACAGTTCCTTTATTCATCGATTGAGAGCGAGTAATAACTTGCGATTTAGCACTGACATTCACTGAAGATCGCGATAATAAGTTCTTAATTTCTGTTAATTCCGACTGGAGTTTATCAATCTTAGCCATAACGAGGTCGGTGTCAATAATTTGACTGCCGCACTTAGTACAATTCAAAGAAACCATTGTAAGCAAGTTAATTAAGCACTCGGGTGGAAAACACGTCCGACACGTATGCGGTCAGATTCTGACTTTCTTAATTTAAGATATATAAGTATATATGAATAAATAAAATAATTTAATTTTATGTATAACTGGAATTTCATAACGAATTTTTGTATTCTGTTCTAGAGAGTTGCAAATGACTTATCAGATATATTCAAACAATCTGCGGTTTGTTAATAATTTTATTTCATTTGGTAGTTTGTTAAAAAGCCGTAGTCCTTTACTCATCAACGTATTCTGCGCTGCTGCTGAAAATGTCCTTTCCAGTCTATAGTTGTTCACATTTCTTAGTCAATATGGCTGCACTTCTCCAACCCTCGTTACCTTGTTCGTCAGATATACTGGTACTGGTGCATTTTTAATATCGAACACCGCTATTTAACACTTCAATAGCGGTTTTCGATATTAAAAATAGAACAGCACTAAAATCTTTGTCTAATATTTAGCTAGTCTAATATTTGTCTAGTATTTAGAATATGTTCAACCGGCCTCATTCTATTGCACTTTAGTATTGTCCTCATTCATTTGTTTTGTGGTTTTTGTAGTCTGTTCTGTTCATACATGTAAAAAATAAAAGTCAACTCTATTCCTTATTCTTTTAAAAAATCCTTATTTCGTTCCTATTTTCTTGCATACATAGTCCAGGTGCTTATGAGAGTTACATGTGTATCAATGATGAGTCTTAAATATTTAATATGATCAACTTGTTCAATGTCCTGTCCATTTATTTGAAAACTGTCATTAGTGCTGAAATGAATTTCCATCCATTTTGTCTTTTGTTCGTTAAGTTTCAGCCGGTTCATCTTAAGTCATTTATTTACGTTTCTTCTAACATTTTTGCACCCTTTGTGGTCGTCCCCTTCTGTGTAAATCTAAGTTTTGTCGGCGTGTAAGAATATTTTGCTATATTTTAAGATATTTGGCAAATTATTTATATAGATTATGAACAGTACTGCACCCAATACTGACCCCTGCGATACGCCCATATACAGCTGGATACACTATTACTTACCTTTGTGCGTTCCGTTCTGTTTGTTGGATACATTTTAAACCAGTCTCTTATGCCATACCTATTCAACTTCTCTATCATTATCTCATGATCTATTGTTTCGAATGCTTGTTTAAAGTTAAGAAGTATTGCAGATGTTTTTGTTTTCTTCTTTCTTGTTCCCAACCATTCGCTTTATACGTAGTTTACTGCTGTTCCACATGAATGATGTTTTCTAAAACCGGATTGAAAAACTGATAAGATTTTGAGTTTGTCAATATAGTCCACGAGTTGTTTTTTGACAACCGCTTCGATGATCATCTTCAGTGTCATAAGAGTATTTGTCAGTCTGAATTCTTCGCATTTCTTAGTTCGTAACTTTTTCTATCGGAATTAGCAACGCTTCTTTCAATGAATTCGGAAAAAATCTTGACTCCATTGACCTGTTCACTTTTTCCAGGAAAAGGGGGTCCTAATTTTCTCCAGTCCATTGTAATTTTATTTGAAATTTGTCCCTCGTCCGGCTTATTTTTTAGTGTCCCCCAAATTGCCAATAGTTCATCAATTGTAACTTTATGGAACTGAAGTATATTTCCAGAAGGTCTGATATGGTTTAAATAGTTATCTGCATCTATGGATTCTTGCACCTCTATTATGATTGACACAAAATATCTATTAAAATTTTCAGCAATAGAAGTATTCTATATCATCTTCATACTCTATGTTGTTAAATATAATGTTCTTAATTGTTTTTCTTTGTTGTCCAATAACAAGTTCTTTTATTGCACGCCACATTTTATTTAATGAAACTATTAGCACATGCTTCGATATAAATGATTTTTGGAAGAATGTGGTAGACTACAGAGGTGTGATTTATGAAACAGCAGCTTAAAGAACGTGACAATCATTTTTGTGAAGGAAATATTCGACGGGCAGGTCATTCGAGTCATTGACCTGAGAATTGGCGCCATTTGTCCTGCGCTGAAATATCCGCGGATGATTCTTCGGGATACACCTCGTCGGCGCATTTTTCTCTCTACAGCTTTCTAAAATATTACTCAACAGTGATGCGTATCCCAACGACAATTGTAAAGGAACAGCAGTACCCTCCCGTGTATCATCTATCGCTTGGAGATTTAAAAAAAAGAGATGCCAGCACGTGAAGCTCCTCAAACGTTTTTTTTTATTTATTTCCTCCTTCAAGCCACGTGCCCAAATGCGTTCCCAAGCGGAATGACTTCTTAGATCTCCCCAAGCTCCTACTAGTTTTATTTGCATTTCAGCTCACAACTCGTTCTGCATACACATCGACCTTGAACCCTTGTTTATGCATCCACACCGCCATTGAGTTTTATTCGCCCAAGCACCGGTCACGTTCAGTTCTTCCGCATGCCATTCTCCCGGGTTCCCACTTTCAGTGCTCTTGCTCATTCATTACCATCTCGAAGATACGTTTTATTCTCGAACATTAAGACTGCAATCCAGTTGGGTGCACAAGAAGACATCGCTTCCGTTCCGAGTAGGTACCGATTTCATCTGAAGCAATTTTATCGGCCGTAAAACCAAGTGGATGGCGGTGCCACCTCATCGGCAACCATTCAAAATGAGTCGTTAAACTCGAAACACTGGCAAACATTTGGAAACAACTGTTTAATTCCCACTTTTAATTTTCAGCGCACACTTTGTTTTTAAGTCGGTTGGAGCATTACTGTGCATTACTCAGCCATCAGAGAGAAAGGGAGAATTCATAAGTATCTCACCGAGTGTCTTCCCAATAAAAATCATCAAAATTTGACGGGAATCGCATGTAGTTGGCAGGCGGTCCCAATTCGTCAGGATGTTAGGAGGCAGTTGACAGTGGCTGGTTTCCATTTTTGATGATATGGGTACTCCACTCATCAGGATCAAAATAAATTGTGTTCAGGATCGCGAGCAGTTCATACCAGAGATTTGGTCTTCCCTTTCAGTTAAAGGTTGTTACGAGTCGATGGGCCTCTGAAGCCTTGAATCATGTCAGTTCTTCGATTTGGAATGTGCACCCATCGGACGCACCAAGCCACTCCGCGGCGCTCAATGGTACCGCAGTGGAAACAAAAATAACAAAAATACCAAATGTTTCTAATGGCAAATGGTAGGTTTTTTGATTCGGAAAATAAGAGAGTCTAGAAAGCCAAAATTTTGTTGAATATTGATGACCCTTTTCCTTGTACCGTCAAGAAAAATATTGGGACTTTGAAATTTACGAAAATTTTATTATATATTTTTTTAAAGAGAATTTGTAGTTTCGTATTTCCAAAAACTAAGTACTTTGGTCTTCTTTATTTGGCGCTACAGTCCGGGGTGGACCTGGGCCTCAACCAACAAGCCTCTCCAGCTAGCACGGTCTCTGGCTAGCTGTCTCCAGTGTCGCACGCCAAGTTGGTTGAGGTCCTTCTCCACCTGGGTGCGCCACCTTAAACGCGGGCGTCCTCTGTTGCGTTGTTCTACGGGTTCGGAGTCGAAGACTCTCCGGGGCGGAGCTGAGTTGTCCATACGCTCTACATGGCCTAGCCATCTTAGGCGTTGGATCCGAAGATGCCTGACTAGACTCATGTCGCTGTATAGCCCGTACAGTTAGTGGTTGAATCTTCTCCTCCAGAAACCGTCAACGCGAACAGGACCAAAGATCGCACGCAGAACTTTTCTCTCGAAAATACCAAGGACTTCCTCATCCGCTTTTGAGATTTTCCATGCCTCCGCGCCGTACAGCAGGACTGGAATGATCAAGGTCTTGTATAAAGTCAGCTTGGTCCTTCGAGAGATGGGTCTACTACTCAATTGCCACTTGAGCCCATAGAAACAGCGATTGGCAAGAGTTACTCTGCGTTTGATCTCGGTACTGATGTTGTTTGTACTGTTTACCGCAGAACCGAGGTAGACGAAGTCCTTGACTACCTCGAAGTTATAGCTGCCCATTGTGACGCTCTGTGCAAGACGTCGATGTTGTGTTTCCTTTCTCGATGACAGCATATACCTCGTTTTGCCCTCATTCACCGCTAGACCCATTTTAGCCGCCTCCGCCGCAATTCCAGCAAACGCCTCATTGACGGCTCGCTGTGTTCTGCCAATCACAATGTCATCCGCGTATGCTAAATTGGCAGAATGTCAAAACTAGACATGACGTTGTATAGCTCGTGATGGGGGAAAATCTGGTCGATGGTGGACTTCCTGGTCTGATGCCTCACTAATATGGACCAGGTTATTTATAAACGGCTTCAGGCGAGTACACAAAACGGCAGAGAAGATCTTGTAAGCGATGTTTAGGAGACTTATCCCTCTATAGGCAGTCAAAGGGGTCTGCTTTCTTGTGAATCGGGCAAACAATACTGAGATTCCACTCGTCGGGTATGCTTTCCTCCGACCATATCTTACAGATGAGCTGGGGCGTGCGCCCAACGAGATCATCTCCAGCTGCCTTAAAGATTTCAGCGGACAGTCCGTCCGCATCGGCAGCTTTGTTAGACTTCAGTCTTGATATTGCTATCTTGACCTCGTCTAAGTCGGGGATACGGATTTATCATCGATTATCGTACATATTCAGTGGGACATTCTGCCTGACAGCGGTATTGGTGTCATCATCGCCGTTTAGCAGTCTGCAAAAATGGTTCTTCCACATTCTCAGTATCGACTGCGACTCTACAACTAGTTGTCCATTCTCGCCCCGGCAGACCTCTGTCCGAACCTTATATCCACTGTATAATTGTTTGACCCTCTGGTAAAACTTTCGGAAATCGTTCCTGCCATAGCACCTTTCCATCTCCTCGATCGCGCGCTTCTCGTGCTCCTTCTTCTCTCTCCTGAGAAGCCGGGTCTCGTCCCTTCGTCTCTGTTCGTAGAGCTCACGAACAGCTCTCGTTGTTCGTTGCAGCGTTGCTTTGTAGGCTTCCAGCTTCGCTGCATGTGCCAGCCTACACTCGTTGTCAAACCATGGGTTTTTTCTAGGTGGTGCCGTAAAACCCAGCACATCAGTGGCAGCATCTTTGATGGCTTCTTGACAACGCCTCCAATCTTCTTCGATTGTTTGCGCAGGTGGCGACGAACTTAGAGAGAGAGATTCCGGGACACTCGATTGGCAAAGATCCTAGCAGTCCGTTGCGGTTGTAGCTACTGTCCTTTCTCGACTCCGTTAATCTCTTGATATCCGAGTTCTTACCTTGGCTACAACAAGGAAATGGTCCGAGTCGATGTTGGCTCCTCGGAACGTTCGGACATCAAGAATCATCATCAAGTGTCTGACGTCGCAAAATGATCAATCTGGTTGACGGTTGATTGATCAGGGGACCGCCAGGTCCCTTTATGGATGTTGAGCTGTGTTTATTGTGTATGTACTTTGGTATTGGTTTTGAAAAGCATAAATTTGGCCTTCAAACTGCATCACCAGTTTTTTTTTAATTAAAGCCAACTTTTGAGGAGGGCATTTGAATGTGATGATCTATGTGAATGTGTTTGATCAACAGCAAAATTACAACGTTCACTAGATCGGATACAGGAGTCGAATTGTTCCTAATGAAAGCAAGTCAGTCCATATTAACTTCACCTATAGGCACGTTAATAACTTGCCAGTTTACCTAAATCGTGTCCAAATACCTTTTGGCAATGAAGAAAAATACCTCGGGAGGACTCTTGACGTGAAACTAAAGTGAAAGGAGCACGTTAAAAAGAAACGGCAGAACTTGACATGAAATACAAAGATCTTTACTGGCTTATTAGAAAACATTCCACGCTTGTCCTAAGCTTGTCCCAGCAAATCCTAAAACCTGCCATACCTGACGTATGACGTACAACTTTGGGGTTGTACCAAAGCAAGTAATTTGAACATAATACAGACTTTTCAAAATAAGGTGATTAGAACTATCGTTAATGCACCATGGTATATCAGAAACGATGATATCCACAGAGATCTTGGAATATTACCACTCCAAAATGGAGTTAAGAACTTTGTAAACTTATAAACATAAGCGCCGCCTAGAAGAGCACATAAACTCTGCAGTTCACCCGATCTTTGAGGAAACGAACGTCGTGCGCCGATTACAAAGGACTAGACCCCTTGATCTCGTGCGATAGTCTACACACGCGCATGGTTGCGGTGTTGGCAGGAAGATCATTGGAGAATAACTTGTCGATCAGTACCTAAATCATGAAATACAAGCTACTGGTTAAGTGCTTCACATAGTTGTAGTCTTCAAAAATACAAGGAGGTGGTTTTAGTGAGTAAAAATCTCACACTTCTATGTGCGCACGTTCGTCATAGAGTCTTGTCGAAGTTAGTTGTTCGAACTCTCTCATATTTTATTTTCTTCGTGATTACAAAGTAATGCTGACCCAGCGCCTGGAGTCAATATTGCAACAATGGAAATGACGCATTGGCGCATGGTGTCAGCAAGAATTGAAACGTAGGCAATTATAAGTAAATGGCAAAATGCTGGATACTGCAGGAACGATTGCATGTACAATTCGTACAGACGGGCTATTTAAAAAAAATGCACCAATAGTCTCCAACGGCACACACACTTTTTCTGAGCGCTAAAAGTAGTATCAATCCATACAAAATCTAAAAGAGTGCGGGGGGGGGGGGAACTTTTGTGTTAACTCATCAGAGGCTCACTGAGAGGGAATTCACAAAACTAGCGAGAACTCACATACATATGTACTTAAATCAACCGAAAAGAGGAGTTGAATATAATCCAAGAACCTGCAAAGTGTTCCCCTTCTACACTTCGAACATTGGGATTTTTGTGAAAATGATGCAAATATGCACGTGTTTAATATTAATGAAGAAAATAAGCAAAAGCGATATTTTTGAACGCACATACGTAAATAAAATAAATAAAATCAAATATGATTTGTTCAAGTTTCCTGCCTTAGAGGCAGGGTTCTGTTCAATTGGTGACACTGATAAGGTATTCATAGCGAGGTTACGAAGTCCTAATATGAAATAGATAAAATGCATGAAAAGCGTCCACATGAGACACATCTTGCGGGTTCTCAGACACCTTTAGTAGAGCAACGAAGTCGCATGAGCGGAAAAGTGAAAATGAGTTACAGCAAGCACCCGATTCGCACAGGTTCTTGACAAACGATTGCTAATGTAGCCTCAGGAGGAGTTTATCTTCGACTGAAAAAGGAGTTCATGTAAAGATAGCATGGCAAGGGCGTCCGTCTTTCTTTTTTTTATTTTGTCTATAACACAATAGATTATTGTTAATGTTAGACATTTACCTTCTGTCAGAAATGCTGTGTTATTTCGCAAGGAAGAGATTTTCCGAGATGTTTTACGTCCAATTTTTACGAGCTCCTCTTAGGACTTTGGAACGGCAGAGTCCGTATGTGGCTTGTGGAAGATTTCTTACTTGTCATTTTACTGACAGATATGTCCAGGTTCGGCTAAGAGTACTGACGTTGGTGACAATGTTAACCAACATATTGTTACGTTTTACAGAAATGAATTTACGTGCAATTAACCGAATGACGAATGATGCTCTTTCTCGTTGGATTTCGCGTACTCAACAAAGGGCTAAAGGGCAATTTACAATTTGACGTTGCGTTTGGCTACTTCTTGTTCGTTTCTAAGCTAAGCTTCAGTTTACTCAATTCAATTATAGTTGGGCCTTAGAAGCAACTTGAAGAACTGCCTAACAGCGCGTTATTTTCTAATTAGCCAAGCATGTGTAACGTGACTCGATCAAACTCGAAATCTCTTGTTCTGCGTTCCTAAGTCGTTAGTCCTAATCAAAATCTCAATACCGATTCTTCGGAATAAATGCACGAAATCCGAGCAGCCAACTAACAAACCTCTGTTCTGTCGGTTACATAATAATTAATAATAATAATATTGTTGGCGGGACAATCCGAGGCGGACCTGGGTCTATAGCTTGTGCGTGCTTTCACGAGTGCAAGAGACCTACAGTTATATGGCGTCTCCGAACGGCATTGTCAGTGACTCGAAAGAGGTGGAAACCGTGATTTATGAAAGTTGATAGATTGGGGATTCGAACCTGGCACCCTCTGCGTAGGAGTCGACGCATTAACCCACAACCCCACGACGGCTCACTCAGTTAATTTGTCTCATCTGTCGGTTACATGGTCATTTATTAAGTTAGCTCCGAAAGTCTGAAGGTCTTATTTGCAGAGGACTGCGAATCGCAAGCAAAAGACAAGTTTATCGATGTCATTCTTATTCTTTCTTTGTATGGGGCTACAGTAGGGGATGGATCTAGGTTTCAACCACCAACACGCTAGCACGATCAGTGCCCTATTTGGGTGGACTATTGTATCACAGAGTAGGAGCCGAAGACTCTTCGGACCGAAGCCATGTCCATGAGCAAAGAGTGGCGAATTTCGAAAACACATCTGCGCTTAGAAGAATAAAATGAATTTTTTAAAGGTGAACAACAGCGGTTTGAAATACATTGATTCTGGCTATATTTAAAAGCGCACCATCGGCTTCGCTGGTAGTGCCTCAGGTCGGTACGAATTCGTGCAAAGTGATTGGTTTCTTAGCGTAGAATAGGGACTTGACCAAACCTTAAAGAAAATATTCAAATGGAGTGAAGTTACATAATTTCAGCGGTCAATTAATTAACGAGCGACGATTTAGTCGCCAAATTTCTCCTGCACTACTTCGAGCGCTGCGTCGCTTGTGCGGCATGAAGTGCCATCTTGTTGAAAAGGTTGCTCGCTTAATTGATGTTATCGAACACTCCGTACTGAGACCGTTGACGATAACGGTGTATCCTTCCACATTTCCAAGGAGATGCGGTCGGTTGGTTGACGATACCATGAATAGACCCTACCAGATAGTGTGACAAATTTGCTTGTTGCCATTGAGCAAAAATAGAATTCGCCAGAAAATGTTTCTTGGAGGAAATCCGGAACTTGCGGCCCACGTCCAGGGCCCAATAAGCGATCTCCTGGCGTTTTCTCTGGTCATCCGGCTATAAATCTTGACTCAGGATCATCTTTAATCTTAAACGGTTTTATGGGTTGAAAAGAAGAGAATGTTAACGGTATTTTGCAGATGTGTAGAGAATTATATTTTTTATCCATCTCACCCCTTTTAGGAGTTAGGGGCGATTTTAGAGAAAAAATACTTAAAAACACAAATTACGAATGAAGCACAAAATTTCACTATTCCAAAATTCACACGAATTTATTTACAATCTCCTTAAAGAACACTTTTACCATACACAGTATTTTTTGTTATTCTTTGCTGCCTTTCAGGCTGAACCGATTTACCCTCAATAATTCCCAAACTGAGCTGTAATAATTCACCAATTGTGCTAAACTATTTCTCCAACTGAACTGTGTTGCTCCGGTCGCTGCCGCGCTGTCTAGATATTTATATCTCACCAAGTTCTCCTATAAGATCCAGTATCGCCAGTTGTTTCCCCGCTTTTTTCTTAGTATTGTATTCGCCTATAGGTGGCGGGGTATACACAACCGTGTACAACAATCATTTTGGGAATACTCTTCGGATTTATGATCAGTTCCTCTACTTGTGGACTTGTGGATTTGTGGAATGAGGCGGTTAGTGTTGGTGTCCCCACTTCATACTATTCACGTCACAATATTTGTTTGCATTTATTATTTTGTCCATCACAAACGTGTTTTGTTTGCAGACTTTAAAAAAAAAGTGTGTACACCTGTCTACATTATGTACATAACATCCTGTTACCATCAGATCGTGTGATCTATTCAAAGCGGTGATATTCCAATTGGATTAACCATACAAAAGGCATTGTGTTGAGTCTACTCATCATCAGTTCAGTACAGGCAATAAAAGCGGCAAATCCAAAACTCTCCGACTCTTCTCGGTTTCTTCTTTAATACTACCTGGTCGGAAAAAGTTGGTACCTTCAAACCAAACTGTCCGGTGAAAGGTGTCACAGAAGATCGAACACGACTGTTGTTTTCCTAGTATAAAGCTGACAAACATTTCTTTATTTTTCCTTGTATGAGGAATTTAATGGAACGGAGAATACTGAGATGGGACCCAGTCAAAACGTTTCTGAAATGTAAATCTAACTTAATCCAATCGACCGATGTCCGCTGAGCGATGGGCTTGACAGCGTTCTGTCTGACCATGGATGGCAGTCGCTTGGAAAGTTAACTGTAGAATGGGTACTCGACTTTTTACACCCGAGGAACTTTCGGGGAAGTTGCGAATCAATAGCTACGTATGGTCACACGCTGGCCTCGGTTTAAAATGCTGAACGAGTTTCTGGGCACTCAACTTATGTGTTCCAAGACCATAAGCAAATCGACACCAACTGTTCTTCATCTCTCGATCATCCCCTTAGAGTTATCTTTTCTTTCTCTTGATTTCAATAAATGTTGTAGACATTTGCGATGCGCCTTTAACAATCGCTTTGCCTAATCAGATGTTATCCCACACTTGGATGGCCGATTAACACGAAAGGAGCATCGTCGGACGTTCCATTGCCTTTCTTTCTTTACGAATCAGAAGCCGGACATTGTTCGATTTATTCGTTCCCTCGTCCTTTCTTTGAATTCATGCACACAGTGTGGTCTTGTTTATTGTTCTGTGTGGGGTCAGTTTGCACTATTTTTAGTGTCGGCTGATAAGGCTCTGCTTTCTATAGAGGAACTGTGTGAGATGAATGAGATTTCCTTTTTTTTGTTAAATGATTAGCATCACCTATTGCCATCGCTGCCTGACATCTCTCATCTCACCCATTAATCCGCACAATCTTCCTGGATTGGCTTAAGCTGGCACAACTTTCTCCAACTAGTTGGAACATATGAGAAAATTACCATTGCATCTCTTCATCTCCAGTGTTTTTAAATTAGCGCGGCACTTAACTACAGGCATTGTCCCCTCTTGAATTCTTCTCACACTGATTAACGCGAATGAAACAAAGAGGCATCGTCTGGCATAACATTCACAGTTGCTACAGAAGATAATCGCCAAAATCATCAGCCCCGAGCCCATTCACATGAAAATAACCTGTTCACCTCTGTCACCCCGAAGTGCTTCAGCAGTTTGCACTACTTCGCTGTTGAGGAACCTTGTCGCGTCGTCATGAGGATAATCAGCCTTAATGGACCCACAAAAAGAAGAGCGAAACGTAATAAGTCGCGGGAGAGATTACCTCTCAAACGACCCCCGGAGGCAAAGTTTCACTTATAGTGGAGGACATCATCCGGAACGACAGGGAAGCATTTGAAAGTTGTTGATGGAAAAGGGCATTACAGCTGCTTATGCCAATGTGAACGATAAGAGGTTCAATTTATTGAGAAGATGATGAGGGAAAACATTGTTTAGAGCAATATTTATTCTTGAGCAGTCATTATTCTTAACATAAAGGGAGCTTAGTGGACGATGAAGTTTAGCTGCGGTTGCTCGTTGTGAGAGCAAGTTTCGGTTGTTCTCAATGTCGAAGCATTAATTAAGATGCCTGTACATTGTACAAGAGGCGTTGGGATTTCATGTCATAGAAGCTTCCGTGCTCTGATGTGTCTCTTGTCTATTACTCAAGAAAAATTTACTTCGCAATGCATGGTTTTTTTTTTTTTAAATTAACAATATCGACAAAAAAAGTGAGGACTGAAAAGGGGTTATTTACATCCAAAAAAAGGGAAAAAAATCAGTGGAATTCGCTCCTTCACAACTAACAGTTTTAACATTAAAATGATAAAAACCTACAATCCCAATCGAGCCAAAGAATCTCTAAAACTCAAAAAAGCTGACTTAAGGATGCTATGTGGAGCACTATCAGGACACGGAACATGTATTTACATGCACACGTATTTTCACCTTAGATACATCAGAAGCACTTGTACCATGACCCTTCAAATCCATTACTTGAAAGCTGCAAAACGCTTGCCGGAACCTAATGAGAGTGACTTGAAATAAATTCTTTTTGGTATAAACAACATTTTTTTTTGATTAGATACAATACTCTTTGAAATATCATACAGATAAGAGCCTTTTCTCTTAAAATCGACAGCTTCAATATCGAGGTAGTTGAAGAGTTGGTAGATGCAGATGCAGATCGACACCCGCCACCTATTCCTCGCTTACAAGGCCTCATATGATGTGCATAGAGACGAGCTATACAGCGCCAAGTCTAGTTTTGACATTCCTGCCAAACTCGTCAGGTTGTGCAGGATGGGTAACAAACGAACGCAAGGTCGGTAACGAACTCACCGAGACCTTCAATGTCAAAAAAGGTTTTAGACAAGGCGACGCGCTGTCATGTGATTTCTTTAACATCATCCTGGAGAGAATCGTACAAGACTCACACGCCAACACTAGAGGCACGATCTTCCAGAAGTCCGTACAACTGTTAGCATACGCGGATGACAATTACGTGATTGGCAGAACACAGCGAGCCGTCAATGAGGCGTTTGCTGGCATTGAGGCGGAGGCGGCCAAAATGGGTTTAGCGGTAAATGAGGGCAAAACGAAGTATATGCTGTCATCGAGAAAGGACACACAACATCGACGACTTGGCCAAAACGTCACCATAGGCAGCTATAATTTCGAGGTAGTCAAGGACTTCGTCGACCTCGGCTCGCAGTAGTACCGAGATTAAACGCAGAATTACTCTCGCCAACCGCTGTTTCTATGGGCTCAAGAGGCAATTGAGTAGTAGAGCCATCTCTCGAAGGACCAAGCTTTATACAAGACCTTGATCATCCCAGTCCTGCTGTACGGCGCGGAGGCATGGACAATCTCAAAAGCGGATGAGGAAGTCCTTGGTATCTTCGAGAGAAAAGCTCTGCGTGCGATCTTTGGTCCTGTTCGGGTTGACGGTTTCTGGAGGAGAAGATTCAACCACGAAATGTACGAGCTGTACAGCGACATGAGTCTAGTCAGGCGTCTTCGGATCCAACGCCTAAGATGGCTAGGCCATGTAGAGCGTATGGACATCTCAGCTCCGGCCCGGAGAGTCTTCGACTCTGAACCAGTGGGACAACGCAATAGAGGACGCCCGCGTTTAAGGTGCACCCAGGTGGAGAAGAACCTCAACCAACATGCCGTGCGACACTGGAAACAGCTAGATAGAGACCGTGCTAGCTGGAGAGGCTTGTTGGTTGAGGCCCAGGTAGGAGTTTGTAGACCTCGGGGCAAACGTTAAATCCACTAATGACATCACAGTGGAGTGTTGTAAAGTGCGATCTTTGCAACTCTCAACCTATGTACAAATATTCAATTTTCCTATTCCGTATATACATTTATACACATCCCATTTCAATCTATTATAATGATAGCTGTGTTTTTTTGCAAGCGTATATACTTCTCATTTTTAAGTGCACAAAAAAACGATCATCGGCGCATAATGATTCATCATAAAATCATGGCAGCACCGACGACATTTATGACATTTGTTAAGCAGTCGGGAGTGAGGTAGTGGAAGGTGATGGTAGATCTTTGATGGTCACAATCTTTGTTTTGTGACTGTGTAGCCTGACCATCACTAAGCAAAAACACTTAATAATTATAAAAAAAAAAGTTCATTAAATGAAAAGACTCGTGTACGAAATCTAAACGGAATTTATAGCAGAGACACTCTGGGTATACCAAAAATTGCATACTTATGGATGCCAACAAAATTAAAAATGTTCTAATACATCAACCACACCTGCTGGTGTAAGCCACATACAGCAACCTAAACAATGAATGAATGAATTCAGGAATGAACACACACAAATTAATGATTGGAAGCATTGTTTTTATCCGCGCTTATTTCATAAGCGGCGATAGATATGATGAGTAACTGAAGCCGATATAGGACTCGTTGTTAGTGTATTTTACATGCAAAGTGAAATTTAGGCGTATATACGCTTGCAAAAAAACGCAGCCAATATATAATATGGGTGGCTCTACAGCCCATAAAGGGCCAGGACCTAGCTTCTCAGCAATCACACGAGTTTTTTTCTCAGGAGTGGAAAGGACCTTTTTTTATAATTTGCGCGTGCTTAAGGGATTGTTAATACCCTTATGTGTCCGGGGTCAAGTCACAGCACGGACCGAAGGTATAGAGGGAGAAAGGGAGAGGATGAACCTGCGCACATTGGTCTTAAATATCTGCGGGTTCTACTTTGTGGGAAATATTAGGTTGGGAAGAGCATTTCATATTCGTGCAGTGCGGCTGAAGAACGAGTCTCTAAATTTAACTGTCCGTCAGAAAGTAGGCTTAAGTATATACTGATGGGCATTCCTGACGAGAGAGGTATTGCGTGTGAATTCATGGAGCAGTTGGCTATCTCACTTGAGCATCGTTTGTTGAAATAACGATAAAACAGGGACAAAGAAGAGACGCTGCGTCGATGTTTGAGCGAGTCTAATGACTCTACGATATTATTGTCTTCTATAAGTTTTATCGCTCGCTTTTGGATTCTATCAAGTAGGTGCAGGGTGGTCTTGGGGGCACCAGACCAGATATGAGCGTTATACTAAAGCTTGGGGCGGATGTACGCCTTATAAATTAAAGCCAAATCAGAAGGGGTCAAATATTTCTTGCATCGATTAAGGAAACCTAAAGATTTCGCAGCATTTTTAGCGACCTCAAATATGTGATCGTTCCAACTATGTGTTGATATGTGATCAATACACATACCAAGAATGGAAAGTTTTCCGGTTTCATCGAAACAAGCGCCATTCATGGATAATGGCTGATTAACAAGGGTTCGCTTGAGTGACAGCAGACAGCATTGAGTTTTTGATGCATTGAATTCCACTCTATTGTTTTTTCCCAAAGTTAATTATGCTGTCATGATCGGGATTCAATGTGCTTAACAAACGCTGCCGTTCCAATTCTACGGCAGAAGGGCGGGGTCGTGAGTCTTGGAACGAATAAGAAAAGCTGAGGGTGCTGTCATCAACTTAGGAATGGATTGGATAAGAAGTAGCAGACAAGAGATCATTTATAAAAATGAGAAAGGGTGTCGGAGACAGAACTAAGCCTTGGGGAACACCAGCACTTATTTGGTGGATATCAGACTTGAACCTATTCAAAACAACTTGAATTGAACAGTTCGAAAGGTAATTTCTAATGAATAGAAGAAGAGTTGCATCGACACCATAGGCACGCATTTTCGACACGAGAGCTTGATGCTAAACTATGTCAAATGATTTAGAAATATCAAGAGCAACGATCTTGCTTTCACCTGCATGTGCAAAGACTGGTTTCACTTTTCGGTGAAATAAGCTTTCAGATCACCAGTGGACCTGTGTGTGGAAACCATATTCTCCATAAGAAGCTTCCGCGATTCAAGATATTCATAAGATGACGATTTATCAGCGTTTCCATGACCTTAGAAAGAAGGGACGTAAGTGCTATGGGTCGGTACGAGGTGGGTGACGAAGATTCGCCCTTTTTAGGGACTGGCTGGACAAATGCTGTTTTCCATCTGCTCGGAAAGAGACCTAAAGAGTAGGATAGATGAAAAAGCTTACGCAGTGCTTTTGCCAGCGCAGAAGAACAAATTTGAGACGCTCGTTTAAGACATTTATTACTCTTTGAACATTGTCAGTGACTCAAGGGGTGGGGCCGTGAAAAGTATTTTTGGTCGTATCGGCCGGGAATCGAATGCAGGCCGCGCGGTTGAGTTGCCTAGGGGTCGACGCACATACCTACAACACCACGACCACCATGCATTTGAATCCATTACCCTTTAATTTTTTCTAACGTCCACTCCCAATTCTTATGATCATCATCCTCAGATTCACATTCCATTCTGCTCCACTGTCTCCGCCGTTCATTGACTGTCTCCTATTTCAATGTCGATACGCTACACCCATTCAACTCCGCCGCGTCACCTATATTTCCGTTGTTAATTTAATGTGTGTCCTTTTATATTCTCGACACGTCAACCCCAAGCCCATTCAACTCCGCTCCACTTAAACTTCCAGTTTATATACTGTATTCAATTTCATCTTCCGATACAGCACATTTCCACACACATTTGCCGCTGATCACACCGACTGATTACACTATGACCCGATGTTTTCCCATTGTTTTCTGTATCTTTTAAGGACTAAGAGCAGTTTTAAGTAGTGAGCAATTTACTTAGAAATAAACAAGTGAAAATTAATATAGTCTACTGTTTTCTTTCGGGTTTGAAACAAAGACCAAATAAAAGGCAAGACCCACTTGAAGATCTCCTAAAGTAATGAAAAACAAAAACGCCACAGGAATCTGACGTAGGATCGCCCTTGTCAACCGCAGTTACTTCAGATTGTCAAAACAACTGGCCTCAAAACTACCGACTCGAAGGACCAAGATCATGATCTTCTTCTTCTTTATTTGGCGCTATAGGCCGGGGTGGACCTCGGCCTCAACAACTCTCTCCAGCTATCACGGTTTCTGGCTAGCTGTCTCCATGTCGCAGCCATGATGGTCGAGGTCCTTCTCCACCTGGGTGCGCCACCTTAAGCGCGGGTGTCCTCTGTTGCGTTGTCCCACGGGTACGGAGTCGAAGACTCTCCGGGCCGGAGCTGAGTTCCATACGCTTTTCATGGCGTAGCCATGTCATGCTCTACAAAACTCTTACTTTGCCAGCCCTGCTATATGGAGCTGAAAGCTGGACGATAGAGCCAGAGCTGATTCTTGGTGCGGTCAAAAGAAAAATTCTATGTCGGATATACGGTCTTGTCTGAGAGAGAGGCGAATGGAGACAGAGAAGATAAAACCGCGGACTCTACGAGCTGTTCCAAGACGTGGATGTAGTCCGGAAGGGAAAAATCCTTCGACTGGACTGGCTCGGGCACATCGAGTTCATGGACACCAACTCTCCAGCTAAGAGGGTCTTTGAATCCAAGCCTCCTGGTTCGCGAAGGAGAGGAAGACCGAAACTCCGGTATAAGGGCCAAGTCATCACGGATGCCAGACAGCTTGGTCTTGATGACTGGAAACAGCGTGCCCAGGACCGTCAACGATGGAAGGCTGCTTTATCTCAGGCTCTGACCCTCCCAGTATCCATGGCCTGTTAAGCAAGTAAGAAAGTTCTCTTAAAATCCTCTAAAGGATCTATTATTTATGCATAAAAGTTTTGTTATTAATTAGGCGAGTTCGCACTAAGAATACAAATGAAATTGGAATTTTGAGAAACAAATTCTACTTCTCTCATTAGATCGACGATGCCAGCGAAAAAATTGTTGCCGTTAGAAATTGGTATATAGGACCTACAAATATTAAATAAACTAGGAGCTAGTACCGAACCTTGGGGTACGCCAGAGTAAGTGGTATATAATGATGAATTCGGTAGATATCACTACTTTGGCAGGGAGTCCAGTCTATTCTGAAACTAATAGTGCATGCACTGATGGCTGCTTGTCCCACTTCATTTTACAATGCAATTAAATTAGGTGCTGCAACTAGCCTTTTACTTGGATGATTAACAAAGACATACCCCCGTCCCCTTATTTGCACTGCCCCTAGTATCATTCCCATTTCCATTCACTTTATGGACGGACAAAGCGATTGAGAGATTAGAAATGATAATGGCGAGTGACGAGTTGAAGTGAAATTGAGATAGCCCCAAACTCTGGCTCGTGGGTGTTGATGACAAAACTCCATCAAACCCTGACAGCGTTCATTTCACTGACGTCCGGAGTAAACTCTCAGGCTACGTCGCCGTTGACAGCAGGATGGGAGCTCATTAAACCATTGAAAGTGCCATTCATCGTTGAAACCAAATTCCCTTTTGCACAGTGCGAGTCCAGCTGACAATGACTGTGTGTGTATAACTTGGGGGTTGGCAATACTTGTTTCGGGGATGCCTCTAATTTCCCCGTCTGGCGTCTGAAGTGATATCATTTCAGTTATAAATTATCCACTGCACCGGGGGGGAGCTTTGTTCATTAAAGGCGTTTTTTGCGCTTTAATGGGGTTTTGGTTAAAGTGCTATTGAATGCTCTTTAAGACAAAGTTGGGTAAGTTTCTGGTACTGGATTGGAGAACAGATTTCGAGGAACACAGCAATGCCCTGACCCAATGAAGGCTTGCTTCCCAATCGTGTATGTGTCCTAGAGCATGACCAAGATTGTCATTCTAATACGAATCCATGTGACATGCCCGAAGGTTGCCGACTGGGACCCAATTGATTTTCCATTTTCAATAAACCCTGACAGGTGCCTCGTTTCTCCCTCAAAACCAATCTCTTCAATTTCAATTATCAGCCCACACTTCCTTAGTCCGATGCAAATTGACCAGCATTCACATGTCGTGAATTCCCTCTTATGACAGAATGTCACAGACGTCGAAAAGATTGAATTTCTTGTTCAGGTTCACCTGCAAACCCAAGTATAATTGAAACGAAGTCAGAAAACCCTTCCGTCGGTACACACAAATTGGAAAAACCGAAAGTGACAAGTGGGCGGGAAAAAGAAACCACTCTCGACAGCTACTCCTGACCATGTTACCACACGAATTTTCCATATGGCCACAAACATTCCGACGCCACTACCCCCCGCTCTGCCGACAGAGTGAACAAACTCTCCACGGACCGGCATCCGCCCTGCAGTTCACACGTTGAACTCGGAAAGGATGCACGTTCCATTCGGAATACGTATGGAATCCAAAAACATCAAAAGGCTTTCGCTTGCGTGTACACTCGTGTATCTGAATGTGTGTCTCATTCCGAATGCACGTCAGTGGAAGCAGCACGTTGCAAGGACATGCATAGGTGCCGCCTTATTGTTGTGCTTGCAGTCAGAATGCATGATCTCACATTAAACTCATCCAAGGACACGACAGATATTGTTGACAAGATGCGAATCCCTAGACACTCCCACGGCGAGTAGCTCGTGGATTAGCTTACATCTTCGGATCCTTACACCAGATTCGTCCGTAATTAGATTACGCCGAGCGGTGGGGGTCCCTCGCTTAACTTTTGCCAGTTGAGCCGCGTTTTTGCCTGCCACAGGGACGATGTACCCGATTGAGGTGCAAATGAATCTGACTTCCCGCTCGTCCTTGACAGTGGATCTTCGGTAACTACAATTAATTGCTGAAGTTTTTCGTTTTGCTCCGCTGTCGAGAAACGGGCCTGCAGTACACGCCAGGCAATCCATTCGGAATCCATTTCGATTCCATGGGCGGATGGGTGGTGATGGTCGTGTTCGATAACTCATTTCGCCTCCCACGCGGCTGCCGGCTTTCTGTAAACCCAAATCCCGCAACGGATTAGAGGGTAATTGATTAATCACCGAGGAGGCTTCCATACGTTTCGGGGCTTGACGGGAGAAAGCAGCACTCACGGGGAGGAAGGATGCGATGTATCCTCAAACGAAGGCCAGACACGATGTATTTGACGGCTACTGACGGGAACGGGCGTGCTAAATATTTGCGATGGGTTCGCGTCACAGCTTAATCCCTGGGGACAGGGGATTGATAAAGGTCGGCCAGGGGAAAAAAGTTAATGATCCTTTTAACGAGGGCATCATCCGGATCCGCTCAAGCGGAAAAAGGTGCAATTAGGACGTGGTTGGGGGCGAGCGATTTAGGCGAATCGAATCTGCGGATAACTCGATTCATTTGGAGTTCAGGAAGAGCGAAGACATAATTCGATTCAATGTGATGGGTGACTTGGTGAAGACAACATTTGCTTGAATTTGGTTGAGTTTCTCACAACCTATGAGTAGAGGGAGGCCATCTGTAGTCGGTGGGAGCAGAGACATTTGACTTTCCGTTTGAAGGGACTTCTATGATTCGTGATTATCCGCGTGGAAGGCATTTCACTCCTTAACTGCGATGTTTATCGGGTGGGCTTGGGATGTCCCAGTGGACAAAAGAGGCACGTGGGCGACCGAAGATGTTGTATCTTTATGGTTTCCCTTTAATCCATGACTTACGTCAGCAGTCATAGAAATTCTAAGGCTCATGGAGTGTTGGGGTTTTGTGGAGGAGTGAATATTGAATGAAATACGCAAAAGGTTGAAACTCGTCAGTTCCACATTTAAACCAACTGTCAGTACAATTATTGAAAACTTAAAGCAACTTTAACAATTTTTTTCACATATTTCCTAACAGCACTTCGATTCAAACATTTAAGGGGTCGACTCTGATCACTTCCTAGTAGCAGGACGATTAAGAGGCTGACTGCACAATGCGAAAAAGCTGCACCAGCCAGCATAGAGGAGTTTTGAGGACGCCTGAGCTCGCCGAAGATTGCTAGGGCCTATGAAGAGCAATTACGTGAGAGACTCTCCGCTTAGCTTACATCGACCACAAACGCCAACGAGATGTGGTTGCATCGACGCTCGACCATCAAAGACGGGACTGCCTTGGGCTACAGACTACGTCTGATAAGAAACTCGTGGGAAAATGGGGAATGTGAGCAGAAGAAAAGTGCGACGGACGCAACGAAAAACAAGACGACTAACGGGCTAGAAAACAGGAGGAGAAGAAACTTCTTAGTCTGAAGAAAAGGTCTCTCGCATCCTCCCAGCTCAAGGACATCGAAGAGTCTAGGGACTGGCAGAAAATACGGACCTTTTATAAAAAAGGCATGGTCCCAAGAAGTGTACCTAAACTGTTCTAAATTTTGAGGGTAGGGAAAAGTGGCAGTGTCTAAGCAGCATTGCCATCAGCTGCTTAGCGGGCCTGAACAGGCCATAGTCATAACCAATTGCCACAGCCTTTAAGAAGCTGAAGAATACCATAGCTGCGGGCTCAGATGTCTGTCTTACCATCAAAACACTTCAAAGCCGGTGGCGATGTTTTGGTAGGGAGCATACACCAGATCATCCGTAGAAAGAAAGCGTTCGGGCTGTACAGTGACATGAGTCAAGCCAGGCGTCTACGGAACCAGTGGCACAACACAATAGAGATCGCCCACAGAACCGATGGCGCAACCAGGTGGAGAAGGACATCAATCAACTTGGTGTGCGCACTTAGAGACAAAGATCGCGCCGGCTGGAGAGGGTTGTTGGTTGAGGCCCGGGTCCATCCTGAACTGTATGGCCACCTCAAGAAGAAGTAGCACATTTTAAAAAGCTATTCCTTAATTGTATCATGACGTCGGCACTCTTCCTTGCCCAGGTTTCTCGCCCGCCACCACATGGCCTCATGCTTCTAATAGCATCGATAGCTAGTGCACACATTGAGACTCTATGCAAGCAGTAGTGTTTTTGTCAGGCCTCAGTGTACACGATGTCGCCCGCAGTTAAATGGGTAAAGCTGCAAATTGACATGAAGAACCCTCCGTCATACACAGCTCCTCTCAACATTTATTATCCTTTCACAAATGGATTCCCCAGCAATGAATCATACAGCAGTACATCTTCGCATTATCCAACGAACATCTTACACGACCACTTTGAAGCTAGTTTACTCACGTCATGCGCCCCGAGCGAGTTATGTGCGTCACCTCATTAAGAAGTCGCCTCTTAGGGGAAAGTTGTTGACATCGTAGGCACACATCCACAAGGTCCTTGAGATTCCTTTCACTACTCTCACGAGCACGACTCTCATGTCGGTCCCCAGTCATGACTCTGCACAAACATCTCTCATTCTGCTCCACCAGCAGAGAATCCATTAATATCCCTCATTTTCATCATCAGCATACCCCACAGACCGCCGGAACCGCAACGAGATCCCGAATGCGTTTCGAATGCAACACATGTGCTATTTGTGTTCCTCAAAGGAGCCAAGCGTTTGAGTTTCGGCCCAGACCGCAGCTCGAGGGCGTCAGTGCCAAAGAAACCACTCAAAAAGGCTGCACCGAAAGCATAACGAATTATTCCGGCACAGTCCACCGCGCCACCAGCCACCCTCGCGGTTGGCTGACTTCGCTCGAGTAATAAGCATTAAACATATGCCCGGCATTCCGGAAGTTTTGCGGTTCACTCCCAGCTGCTGCTGTACCCAAACCCGAATCCGAACCCAGACCGACGAGCGGTATTTGTACTGCGGTTCAACCAGAGATGTCCAATTTGTGGATCAAATAAATATCCAACTCGAGCAGGAGCAGACCCTTTCAGCGCACGGGTCGAATGCGGTGCGGTCGACTGGAAGCAGAAGAATCATCTCGTTCCGGTGATTTATGGATTTGCGAACAACTTTGCTGATTGCATTCAAAATTCATTCGAGCCGAATGCAGCCGGTGAGGTGGTTTGGTGGTAACCTCAAGGAGCCGTAATTGAATTCACTCATTCACCAGGCAGACGCCGACGCCCTGATGCCCATCAATCAGGGCCCTCTGCTCATCGCGAGAGGTGTTCAAGCGAATGTCTTCGACACCCATGATGTGTCACGTAGCAATTGGAATTCGTTGAGTCCCCCGAAAGTTTCCGGAATACCATTAGGCGAGGGCGTGGCAATTGTTTTTCGGACAGACATGCGACGTCACTTTGGAGACGTGTGCTGTGGCACTGTCCGGCTGCCGGGGGTTAAGAGACTTGACCAAGTTTGCTGTTACAATATTCATGGTGGTCACCTTTGGCACTCATGACGGAGGATGACGTGGGATCAATTGGGCGAAAGTTATTCGTTTGTGGGCGGAATTGTTTTTGGAGCGGAGCCGCTTAAAGTTTCCTTTGCACTCGTTCATATGAAGGGATTCCGAAGAAAGTTTTCAAGTGCTTGCCAAGCATCCGTTTCCTGCACGAAAACGTTTACTCGTAGCCAAAGCGGTCAGTGATTGTGGTAATATATCTCTTCAGAGTGTGCATCACTTCTGTGCAGGATCTCGGCAGCAGGGTGAGAACGAATGCAGAAGATTGAATTCAAAGTAGGTGAATTTGAGTTTGCTCAAGTAGCATGCATATCATGAGTGCTGGGATTCCTAAAGGTGACTGGAATAGGCAAGTGTGTAGTTCCAGAATAAGTTGTTTGGAATTGCAAATGTGGGAGTGGTTTCTTTGGTTCATTCATCATCCCATTCGTTGTGCCCGAGTGCTTCATCTTTCGTTATCTGAGTGCACACACAGTTTCCTCTGTTGTCAGGGAAATCAAATCTGTCTTCATCCAGTCTTGGCAATGTTCAGCCAGTTGTAGTAAAATGAAAGGAATTCTGTTTTGAGTGAACAGACAAAGGGGATGACAGAGACTGGGTATCCTATTTTTGAAGCCATTAATTTTAAGGGTTTTTACAGTAAGTAGTCGGAAGCTATGGTCATCTCGTTGTAAAGAACTTGGGTGCTGGGTGATGACGTAACTAAACACAAAGCTCCTCAAAAAATATACATGTATCCTATTATGCAGTACTATCAGGCAAATAAGTATCCATGCATTTTTATACAAATGTTCTAAAATCCTGTAATCACCATCTGGTTGCTCTCCATGACGTTGAGGATTGGTGTGTTGCCGGGGTTTTAAGGTTCGATTCCAGAATTTACCAAGTGTTATAAGTCACGCCACCACTACTTGTTGCTAACAATGCTCAAAGTCTAGAAAAAGCTTCACAAACTTAGACGCTTAGAGTCGGCCTAAAACTGTAGGTCCCATCGAGAGGTTGCTGTAGAAGCCCGTCCCAGGACCACCTCGGAATGTCGCACCACCCATATTGACTTGGTATTTTTTCCTTTGAAGAATGTGCAAGGGCTAAGCCATAACTGACTTAAGAAACTTAAGCTAACGTATGTCCTAACCATTCTTCCATCAGGTAGGCGACCGATTGGCAGACCCAGGAGGAGGAGGTTGGACCAAGTCCAAAAACTCGCCTGGATTCGTTTGGGCATATTTCCTGATGAGTTAGAATGGATGGCGGGGGTTCGAGTTACTTGAAGAAATCCGCGCTCGAACCGGAATATAATGATGATGTCCGAACGAACCTTTAAATATTGCACAGTAGATATAATAGCTTCTGGGAACTTACACCACTTTCAAACGTCAACATTCATTTACATACTTAGAAACGGTTTATTTTGCTCGTTATTGAGTAAGTAAAAGTCAACGAAATTTAACGAAACTTAATGCACTTTTAACCAAATCTAACGAAACTGAACGAAGTGGTCATTTTGCTCCTAGTGTATTTGGTCGATTGTCTAATGGTACTTCTTACGTCAATTGTGGTTGGGTAGTAAGAGCTAACTGTCGTCAAGTATTAGGGGAATTATAGTGTTAATGTGGTATTATTTAATGTTAGTGTGGTATATATGGCACAAATCACAATTTTGTCATGAACTTTCTCGAAGAAGAAGATCTTGTTTAGACTCTTTCACTTTTGCACTTCGTGAAATGTCTCTCAAGGTTTTGTGGACACATCCATCCCCGGCTCCGCACAATGTGGTACTACTTCTTGACATGCTACATGATCAGCAGCTAAGTTCATCAGCAGCTAAGTTCAGTCTACATTGAGTTAAATTTCTTTGTCGGTTTTGTTGTTGTCTGATGAGTACATATTCTAGGCAGTGGACTATAATATTTTATAACGCTGCAGCGCTGAATGAAGCGCCGTGTCATGCTCTATTACAACTCTGCTAGCAGAAAAACATTTCGTACGACAGGAGCAATATTAGGTGTTTTTTTGCAAGCGTATATACGCTTAAATATCAATTTGCATGTAAAAAACACTAACAACAAATCCTATATCCGCTTAAGTTACTCAGTACTCGCTTATGAAATAAGCGCGGATAAAAACAATGCTTCCAATCATTATTTTAATTTTTTTTTATCGATAATTCATTCCTGAATTTATTCATTCATTCATTGGGTTGATGTACATATTCACAATACTATGCATCTAAAAGCATTCTTTCCTGTATTTTTGAACATTTGTAGCGGTGGTTGATGTATTAAATAATTTTGAATGATTTTACATCCAAAAGTATGCAACTTTTGGTATACCCAGCGTGTCTGGGCTATAGATTCCATTTATTTTTCGTAATCGATTTTTTGCATTGTTTCAAAATGTTTTTAAATTGACAGTAATTAAGTATATGGCCATACTACACAATCGCAAACCGAAAACTGAGACCATTAACGAAAACTGAAACCATTAACGAGCAACCATCACCTTAAACGATTTTGCCCATGACTGCCACAAATGTCATAAGTAGCTGCGTTTTTTTGCAAGCGGATATACGCTTAAATTTCGATTTGCATGTAAAATACACTAACAACGAATCCTATATCCGCTTAATTTACTCATCATATCTATCGCCGCTTAAGAAATAACCGCGGATAAAAACAATGCTTCCGCTCATTATTTTCTGTGTGTTCATTCCTGAATTCATTCATTCATTGTTTAGGTTGCTGTATGTGGCTTACACCTGCAGGTGTGGTTGATGTATTAGATCATTTTTAATTTTGTTGGCATCCATAAGTATACAATTTTTGGTATACCCAGAGTCTCTGCTATACATTCCGTTTAGTTTTCGTAATCGGTTCTTTTCATTTAATGAACATTTTTTTATTTTATAATTATTAAGTGTTTTTGCTTTTAAAGTAATGGCCACGTACGTGGTTTAAAGTTAAAGACACAAAACGAAGATTGTGATCAAAAATCACGTTCCACGACTACACCCCTGAATGCTTATCAAATGTCATAAATGTCGTCGGTGCTGCCAAGATTTTATGATGAATCATTAAGCGCCGATGATCGTTTTTTTGTGCACTTCAAAATTAAGCGTATATACGCTTGCAAAAAAACACTCCTATCGTAAACATTCATGTAATCACTTACTATTTAATTTTGTTACATAATATTTACTTCTAATGTAGATATATATATAATATTTTTCATTCTTTTCATTGCAAATAGAATACATCGAAACGGAATATGAATTGTTTACCTAAACTTTGTATTCTTTATTCAAATAAAAAAAGTGGTATTGCCCATGAAAAAAAAGGACAGCTCAATCTAGCAAACCCCGAGCACACGAGACGCAGGCTACCCATAGCACGACTCACCTCCCTTGCAAACAAAATGGAAAAAATCGCCGACAAAATTTTTCTGTGTGAAAGTGGCCTTATTTCCGTTTTCACAGTGTAAGCTTTATCTGAAGTTCAGTTTAACTTCATTTGTGTAATGCGATCGAGCAAAAAATGGCAACCCTTCCAACTGGTTCGTGCACTTGCTGCAATTCTTATTGGATTATTGATGTATTAGCGGTGCTTTGAAGTTTTAAAATGCTTTTGGTTCTGGACTTTGGCACCTTTGTAGCGCCCTCGTGGTATTATAGCGAAAGGGAGATAGATAACAAACAAATAAAACATGCATACAAAATCACTTCAGACAATCCATCCATGAGTCCGACCAGTGAAAGGCAAATAATAAAAAATGAAAGTAAAAACTACTAACCTATTCTCTGTGCATAAAAAGGGAAGAATATAAAAAATGTAAACGGAAGGAAATATGAGGAAGGGATGGATTCCATTATGGAACATCAATTGTATTGAGAACAAAATGCTTTCGTTCTGAAAAGAGAGGAACTGTGTTGCTGAAATGGGTTTTAAACGGGAGTACACTCGCGTTTAACTCAGTTCAAGGAAAGAAACTTACATTGAGCCAAAAGTGGAGCTTAAATTTGCACTGTAATACTGGGCATTAGGAAAACAGAATATCAAATGTTAATTAAAACAAAACAATGCAAAAAAAGGTTGAATTTACTACAAAAAACAAACAAATAAATTGCTTCCAGCCGGATTCGAACACAACCTGCAGAACCGAGAGCAACGCACCAACGAACCATATTAGTTTCAGGTTTTTTCTTCGACCACATTCGGTAGCTGTGACATATTTACAGCTGTGAATTATACATAGCGCTTTATTATAGTATATAGTTTGTGCTGTCAAACGTGAATTCTTCAATTTCGGCCCAACGACTCCGAGTTATCCATTCACACCTAGCAATCTTAAGTGTGGCAGCAATAGACGTTGGGTAGATGTTCTCAAATACGAAGATAAAAGAATCATGCCAGCGCGTGACTATGCCATAGCTTTTTGAATTTTTTGATGTCATGAGAAAGGTTGTGAAAGTTTTTCTAGACAGCAGTACACACTTTCTGAACATTGCTAGTGACTCGGGGAAGGTGCATTTTTGAATCATGAAAATAGCTCGTGTCGAGAAATGACTGGGACACCCACGATAAGGCTTGACGTCGATATCCTCTATGGTGACAACTGAAACGAGTCATTGGTTGGCGTGAACAAAAACTGAGTGTAAGCATTTCCTTAGCATTTTGGAGGAAATGCTCCATGGTATGAATACAAATTTATTTCGTTAAGTTAAACAAATCCTCTCCGCTAACATATTTTGACAGCTGAGTTTTACCTCCGTTTTGGTGTGAATAAAGGTGGAATGTGTTCAGATATCGCTTGTAGAAGTTGAATGTGCATAGAAGGTGACATCAAGAGAAAGTCAAGTCAAGAAAAAAGTGAAATCATCTTAAAATAATGGAAAATACTGCATCGGAAGAGGAATACTTTGGCGGATTAAAACTTTATCCTCAAAAATAAAAGGAAATCTGAAATGGACGATGACGATTTCATCAAGTGTTTGCAGTTTTATGCGTGCTTGCTGGAAAAAAGCCAAACTCCAGACATGAAAATTAAAAGGCAATTTGAGTAGAAAGCTTTGATAGAAGACATAAAAAAATCAATTGGTTTAATTTGAACATCTCGGAAATAAAGAAAAATATTGATAACATGAAGGTCTGCGTCAAATCAAAAGGCGATAAGAAAAAGACGGACAATCTTCCATTACATTTGAAGTCCAAAAACAATCAAAGGTTTGGCACAACCACCGGTTTCTCGGAAAGGAAATGAGTACTTAACCATTCCATGTTATCTAACTCGAATCTATACACGTTCTTGAAATAATCACCTGTATCCCCGAACGGACATGAGTTAAAATTCTTTGTTTTTCGCGTTTGTATGTTTAAACACATTATTGCATATACTTTGCACTCACCTTTACCCGACTTTGCACTCACCCTTAAACGCCAAGAACTCTAGTTTTCCAACGTCGACTGAAGGGACGGTATATACTTTGAGGAAATTTTTATTCACACCAAAAATTTCCTTTAACGAAAATACTCGACTCATGTGCTCTTAGTCGGAGTGTTTTCTCAGTTTTTTTTTCACACCATCATCGTTTATCAAAGTACGCACGGAACGCAGCTCGATGCCCCGCAATCGACTCTAGTTCATCGGCGTAACTAGGCGAGTTTTTGGACTTGGTCCGCCGACCTCATCCTGGGTCCGCCAAGCTGTCGCTTACCTGATGTAATTGCTTTCAAGGCACGTCTCGGCAGTCGTGCTGATGGAGCCAGTGCCACGTGACCAAACCATCGAAGCATAGCCCTTTCCGTACAAAGAAGCAGCTGCTCAGCATTGAGTTCCTATTGCCGTATTTCTCATCTGAAGAAAACTCATTTCAGAAGTTTAATAATAATAATAATAATAATATGGGTGGCGCGACAGTCCGAGACAGACCTGGGCCTAGCTTCTCAGCAACCACTCGTGTGGAAGGGTGGAAGGGACCTACAGTTTAATGCCGACTCCGAAGGGCGAAGTTGAGAAGCTTTTTCTAGACAGGAATACTCTTTGAGCATTGTCAGTGACTCGAAAGAGGTGGAGCCTTGAAATATGAGAGGTGGTAAATTCGGGTATCGAACCTGGCACCCTCTGCGTAGGAGTCAACGCACTAACCCACTACGCAACGGCGAACCACAATTTTCACAAAGAAGTTTGCATTCGCAATATTATTCTTTCAGTCATTGCCTAAATTTCATTAGTTATAAATACTAAGTTGAAAGCCGCTAAATTGGCTTTGACAAAAAGCTCAGCCCTCCTGACTTTCCAGATCTTCCAGGCTGTTTCAAAACTTGAGAGCATGGGTAATCGTACAGAAAAGGTCAGCGTTACAACTCGATATACTCCATGGGACTCCTCTAATACGTAGAGTGCATGGGAGACACGTTCAGGACACTGCTATAACCTCAGATTTGTTCACGTTAACCGTCATCCCAGCATCAGAACATATGGCCACAAACCTATCGAGTGCGCGTTATAGTTCCGTCTTGGAAGATGTGAGGGTGACTAAGTCATCCGCAAAAAGATGATGACTTACCTCCAACTTTCCCAATATGAAACATTCCTCACCTCGGTGCAACATCCAGTCCATATATGTATACAATGAAAAGAAGAGGTGACAAGACGCACCCTTGGGGAAGTCCAACGAAAGGAGTTGATTTAGCTCCCTTAATCGAAACGCATCTGTAACTTGTGCATAGAGACTGAATCAAGAGAGGACCGCCAGAATCTCTCTCTCCAGAATTGCTCCAGAATTTTTCTAGAGGAACTCGGTCGTATGCCTTTTCACAATCTACAAAAGAACTAGATGGTTTGACAAACTCCCAAGCCTTCTGAAGAACCATTCTTAGAGTGAAAAGCTGGTCGAAAATAAAGCATATCTCAAGAACGCGCTTCCAACACCTTAACGTAGACTTTCCCGGGGAGACTTAAAAGAGATATGCCCCTGTAGTCTCGGCTCCACTCAAGACTACGATGGGGGTGGAGGGGTACACCCTTAAATCGTAAGTAACAAAGGTTCGTTTCGAATTCAGTAAGATTTAGCGAGAGAGACATGAGTTGTCGTTTTCTAGGAATCTGGCCATCAAAGGATCTTAAAGTAGGCACCCAGAAGGAAGTTCATCAATCATTCATCAATCGGTGGTGCTCGAGGCCAGCATATTTTATGAGTTCCTCTCAGCCACAAGAACCGAATCCACTCTAAGTGCAAACTACAAGGCAGTGAAAAACTCCCGCCAAACGCTTAAGCATACACAGAGACTATCATAAAACAGAACGAGATTATTTTAAGCACAGATGTTAAAAATGTACTTTTAATAGAAGACCGGGTGCCTTCCGCCCAGTTGCGCCAGCAAAACTTAGAATTTCCGGCACAGAACGACTGCACATGGAATCATTATGCATTGCTCCCGGAGAGTGGGGTGGAATAATTTGGAAACTGCACGCCTTGCACAACGTCATTCGTAATGCAGGAGGGCTCATGCCGTGGGCCATCTCGAAGCCCTGAAATATCAGCTTACCATTAATCATATTCGCTCAAGTGTACACAGACACTTTGAACTTTAGCCCTCCATTCCGGAGTGATTCATTTAACATAGATTCCTCCATCTCTGCCGGAAGTGGTACCCGCCGGCGGAACGAAACGTGAGACGTCTCCTCTGAATCGCCGTGACAAGGTATTTCATGCAATTTGAACCCCATCCCGGCAACGCGACGTCCCCCCATTCACGTCAGTTCCACGTGAATGCCATCAAAGGAGCGGAAGCAAACCGAGGCGCTTTTGATGAGCTACAGAATGCGCATCAGATTCCGGCTGCGTCCCTAAAACGAGTGACAGATACGTCAAAGGATATTTTATTTAAAGAGTTTACCCCCCGCATGCACGCGAGTCTGGAGGCAGCCTTCCGCGTGTGTACATCGAAGTGAATCTATTTATTTTTGATCACCTATCTGGGGAGGTGTATCCGGTTTTTCTTCTGGCCCAACATTTCTCTTTTAATAGCACACGCTCGCGGCAATGGCACCATCAGCGAGCTGGAGTGAGCCCGACACGGCGGATGATTTATTTCACGGAACAGGTACATATTCACACTCATCTCGGCTCAGTTGATCCCCCTAGGTGGTGTATGCATTACGAGTGAAATCCTGTTTTCGTGTCAACAAAGAGGTGGTCTGCCAGGGCCCTCGCTCGAAACCACTCCGTGCTGCGAATATGAATCATTCATAAGCCTTTCGCACGCAATTGTGCACCACACGTCCCGAGGTCGGGTTCAAAAGGACGCCCGCTTGTTTGGCACGATGCCGCTCCGTTAAGGAGCTGTAGGAACTCATTAGCCGTCAGTAGTTTCAATATTCAAATCATTTTCAAAGTCACTACATACCGTGGCGGTGGGAATTATTCAACGATGTCCATTAAGGACAAGTGCGCGAAATTGAAACTTTTGTGCTTCTCAGCAGGGTCTGATAGAGAGGGTGGGGGAGGAAATGGAAAGTTGTGCTAATGGCATGGGGATTTCGACAAACAAAACGACGCGGCGGAGGTATGCCGCGCCATTGGGGATAATTTGGCTCAGGGAGCGGCAGCTATGAGCGACATTTGATTCGATTTGCTGCCGTAACGTTGCCTGCTCCTGTGGAATCAAATTTCTGTATATTTTGAATGTCTCGTCGGGGGTTCTTAGATGCTGTCCTAACAAGATAATGAATTGAATTGGAAGAGCAAATAATCACAGTCTAAGGTGGGGGCAGGATACTCGAGGGAATTCGTTCAAAGGACACATCGCCTTGGCGCCGAGGTTGCTCGGGAACAAGCACTTTTGATGGTTTGACATTGCCTTTGTTCAGTTGCGTCGTGAGGCAGTTATCTTCTCGGCGACGGTCAGTTACAAGAAAATAAGTGTCTTTCGTTGGAGCAAGAGGAACGGCCATTAAATGGTCGTCAGGATATGGAAATGGGAAATGTTTCACTCGTAAACAACGTCAAAACGATCTCTGGCCATTTCCGTACCTAAGCAGAATCTATTTTTGTCGCCGGTTTCAACGCAACTTTCGAAGTCCCTCAGGGGACCCACCTTGGTCCTATTATCTTTCTCCGAAAACGTGTCTGGATTGATACCATCTCTGGCGATGGATATTTTGACTAGGGCATGGGATGTTGTTTAAGTGAACGATGTCCTTTCCACATTCACCGCAGATAACAGGACTTTATTGAAAGAGACCCCAAAACTTGAGCTGAAGAAACTTTTCGGAGATAAACCATTTCCACAGCAGCTCTTATCCCCCCGTCGAATTCAAATTAAAGCAAAGTTCATTCCGCGGCCACTAAATCACTCTCACGTCCGAATGATTTCCAGACACTCTCTGCTTTAACTCCCGAACCGTGGAATGATTGCATGGAGTGATCCAATAAATCCGTCATTTGTCACAGCATTTCCCATTCCCCCGGCCCGCCGGCTTCCCCAGGCACGCATAAACGAGTGCAGTTTGCAAAATAATTCCACGAATATTTTTGATTAAATTTTTCGGATTACACGCGCATACGTTGGAATTAATCCACCCACGCAGCGGACATTCTGCGAAATGCCAAGCTTTTGATTGACGCCGCGACCATTAATTAATTTGACTGCATTCACATTCAATTAGCACATGACTCCACATCAGCCGGACACCACGCCACGCAAATATTTGCCAATTAACGACGCAAAGCCCCCGGTTGTTAACCCAATTTGTATCCCTAATTTGTAAACTCCTAAATTTAAAATTCATAAATCGATCGGGAAGCTCTCTGGAACTGGCGCCGGAAGCCGACGACTTACAGCCACCGAAAGACGTTAGCCTCAAACAAAGGAGACGTCGGCGAAGCCATCTACGAGTTTGTCAACTCGGGCATCATCTCCTGCACTGCAGCGGCCAATTAATGGATGGAATGACTGCATCCGTGGCGGATTCTACCACCAACACCGAAGCCATCATGTCAATGGCCCGGTGAAGACCGAGGAAATGTTTATCCATCGTCTTCCATCATTACGAGTGACGGATCTGCAATAACAAATCTCCATTAGCGACGACGACGGTTTTTATTTACTCGGGCGGGGGTTTATCTGCGAGCAATCAATTTCTTGGGTAAAGTGTTGGATTCCAACGAAAACACCAAGATACGAGCGTAAACATTTAAATCAATCTAACATTTCGCTGGAATTGAGATTTTGAATGGATGTTGCTCTTGATGTGGGTCGCGTCGGTATATTAAACCCCGAAGCAATCGCTGTAGATTATTAGGGCGCAATAAAATGCTACACATTTCTTTCGGGAATGCGAAATGAGAGGTTTTTGTATGCTGAGACGGTTGGCCTTGGGTTCCTTTAGAAAAATCCACCCGATACCTTGGGGGGTTCGTCATTTATTGCGTATTCGAAGGCGTTCAGGGAATATCGAGGGGACTAGTTGTTGCGACTTTCCAGCAATAGTCTGTATTTTGTATGCGGGGGATGGTTCATTGAAAGGGAAGGGTGCTAGCGGAATCCGCTTTTATTTTATCTCCGACCAGTTCTGCCAGCCCAAGTTTTTTGAGGATCTTCTTCAATTAAGTCTTGTAATCTGTTGCGACTGGAAGGGCACCCTAGGAGTTTCATGGCCAACAATCGGCATTCGGTACAGACTTATCAAGCCTAATAACTCATGTGATGTTGCTGTACATTGGAGGAAGAGCGGTACAACCAAGCCAAGCCTAATAACTCCCGTGGTACTGCTGTGCATTAAATGAAGGACTCCAAAGCCAAGTTACAAGCGAAGCATATGATACTCTCTCTCTTTTCTTCTTATGTGTTCTTTGTGTTGTTGTTTTGTTCTCTTTCGTTCTTATTGTTCATATTGTCTTAAAGTTAAGCCCTGTTAGTTTCCCAGTTTAATGTTTGAAGAATTTATGAAGAGCTCACTCTTGTTGTGGATTTCAAGGGAAGTGGTAGTTAAAAAAATAAATTATGTTAATAATATATGTGAGCCGCCGTGGCGTAGTGGGTAAGTGCGTCGAATCCTACGCAATGGGTGCCAGGTTCGATACCCGAATTTACCACCTTTGATAATTCACGGCTCCACTTCTTTCGAGTCACTGACAATGCTCAAAGAGTATTCCTGTCTAGAAAAAGCTTCTCAACTTCGCCGTTCGGAGTCGGCATTAATCTGTAGGTCCCTTCCACCCTTCCACACGAGTGGTTGCTGAGAAGCTAGGCCCAGGTCCACCTCGGACTGTAGCGCCACCCATATTATTATTATTATTATTATTATTAAAAATATATTGTGTTAAAGAATAAGAGTTTAAATTGAAAAAAAAATAAAATAAAGCAAGTATTTTAGGGAATAATACACGCATCCGTTCGGTTCAAAATTTAGTGGAAGAGTAAAGAAAGGACATGATTTTTGATTACAGTGTAATATCAATATACATAGTTTGATCACAGATAGTTTGATCACAGAGTAAGAGAGAGTGTATGTGAGTGGACAAATACAACTTCTAGTCAAGTTCACAGCAATGACAAAAAAAATATGTGTTGCCACTATTCCTTATTTATTTTAACATCAAGAAAATAAATAAATTAAGAAAAACATTTTATTTTGGCCACAGTCTCGATGGCTCCAAAGCATTTCTCAGGGTGTCCTTCTCCCATTGAATGTACTTGGGGAGTTGGAGTTTTTTAATTCAGTGCTGAACTAGTCAGCCAATTGGTTCAATGTAACACATTAAGAGAGAAGGTTCAATTGAGACTTGACAACTTGAACACTCACTGAAAACACACTCTTAAGCCATTGGCCTAACTGTCAATGTCAAAACGTTAAGGAAAATTCATAAACCTTCAGAGACACTAGAACATTTACAAATACAAAATTGAAAAGATGAGAATCACGGCGCTATGCGAGGAAGTCCATGTTGAATAGCTCCTTCTTCGAATGGAATGGGCTTGGAATATCCCCATCATCACGTCGTGCTTTGAATGTTATTCCATCATATAGGCAATCGCCCATGTGATCCGGTAGTTGAACCGCATAAAGACAAAATTCACGTGGATGCATTATCCTGGTCAGTGTACAATATTTAATAATAAGTTAAAAATTAATTTAAAGTGCTGACAGATCCAAATGTTGTGAATGTTCGTTGAAAACGAGAATTATCCTTGTTAATGGTTCTTTTTTACCATAGTGGGGTACTATGAAACCTTTCAAATAAGAAATTCCAAGTACGGAGTGACCTAGAAGGCATATGAACTTGAATGGTGGATAAGAGACAAGAACATTTTATATGACTGCAGAGTATATCCCTAACAAACATAACATCAAAAATAGTGCGTCTAGTTACTAGCGATGTTATACCAAGCAGTTGGCATCCAAGTTTGTAGCTAGGGTGAAAATTCCAATGCATTTTAAAAAAGATGTACTTGGTGAATCGCCATTGAACTTTTGCAATACGTTTGGAAAAAGTGCTAAAGGCCGGCTTCCGAACTACGAGAGCATATTCAAGGAGAGGTCGGACTAGGGAAATATACAGTGCTAATAAGGGAAATGGTTCAGTGAATCCTTTAGTATTACGTTTAATGAAGACGACTGCTGATTTGGCTGTTGCTAAAATATGACAGATATGATTTTGAAATGTAAATGGAGTGTTATTACTTAAACACCCAAATAATTGTCACGGTTAACACTCGAAAGATATGAATTACCAACTGAATAATTAAATTGGATTTGAAAAGCTGATTTCGTAAAAGAGATATAATTACATGTGGGATTTGGAGCCAGACCAACCGACGATACACTACAAACATAACGCAGAACATACAGACCACTCATCAGGACAAACGGTTCACGATCGCCTGATCGACGACAGAGTACAAACAGAACAACGCAAGTAGCCAAATACATTCACACACGTCGACGAAGAGGACAGTTACAACGACCCAACAGAACACATATTACTGAGAACAAAGAGCTTCACACGACACACGCCACTCAAATTCGCAGACAGTATGCAAACATACACACATACGAACATACAGACAGACAGACCAAAGAGGACAAGACAAAACGAACTGCACGACAGTCAATCGTCATCAAACGTTCAGAGAGGAAAGTCGTACTTTGAAATAAATAAAGTTATATAATTTATCACGTTTTTTATTCTCGAGGAGTGAAATCCTACATACATTTACTTAAATTAAGCTCAAGTTCATTATTTACACACCAATCAAAGATGCTGTTTATATCTGATTTCAGCATGAGACCGTCATCAACATTTCGAATACTTTTGAATATTTTCATATCGTCAGGATAGCAAACATCTACTATGTTGAACTGAGAGAGTAATATCGTTAATGAATATTATAAATAATATAGTGCCAAAGTGACTACCTTGTGGTGCACCCGAACTACATTGAACTAGCTGTGATAAAGAATTAACAATTTTAACTCATAGGGTTCGATTTAAGACGAAAGAAGATATTCAATTAAGAAAATTTGAATGGAACCCAATCGATTTGAGTTTCTTTATATAAAGTGAGTGATTGACGGAATCAAAAGCTTTACTCAAATCAGTGTAAATTGCAGCAACCTGTAATTGTACCGTCGCATCCCACCAAAATTCATACATTACACAAATTCAAGTACAACGAGCATATATTCTTCATAGAATAGACCCTTTCTGCATCGTTAGTACGCTTGTTGAAATTTTGTACGATAAGCCATGGTTGGTGAAACTGGCTTATTTGGCCAACATATTCGATAAATTCAACGTAATTTGCCAGTGCTTAAATGGAACAACTACAACCAAATTTACTAGCTGTAATAGAATAAAATAACTTCACTTACAACCAAACATGGTTCCTGGCAAAAAATTAAGTATTACAGAGATGTCCGACTTCTACCTCTCTTGCCAGATACAATTTTCGACAACTGTTTTCTTATAACGTTTTCTTAAGGCAAATTGACCAATCAGAGGACAGCATAAATATACAGTCGAAAATTCATGAATATCTGTCAAAAAGGCACTCAAATTCGTCGATGGAGCAGGGGGCAATCAGCTGTGAAGTCGGCTACATCTGTAATACTTTCTGGTTCCTGGATGGGATGTGAAAAAAAAAATTACGAAAGTTTTACTCTTTTAAAAAGGATTACTGGAAAAAATATGTTGCAAATTATTTCAGATAATGAAAAACTTGGTTGCCCTTAAGAAATCGTTGGACGAGTATTTTTAAAATATGTTTAAAAATTATAGCAAACAATCGATGCTAGCTGTACCACAGTGTAAAAATCTGATCGACATCAACTGTTCATCCCCTGTCGCAGAAAATAAAGAGACATTTATTTTCTACATAGTGTAACAATAATTTTACAAAAATTGTGTTATTTGCTATAGCTTCCACAGAGATACGGTTTTATAGTAACCTTACTGGAAGTCGCATAAAAAGTCTTATAGTTCTCATTCCATTTCTAACAACTAACCGATGCGAGGCTGAATTTCTTATACTTACACTTGCACTTACACTGAAGGCAGTTCGAAACTTATAAGTTTTTTTTTATAATACTTTAAATAATCATTTTTATATCATTCATTCTTTATTTTCTTGTCAAACAAAAAAAATATAAATGCCGCACTTCAAGGACCTATTTTTCTTTCTGTTACTCCGCCAAAAGAAGTTTGATCATTAAGGATCCCGTGGTCGAAAAAAATTGGAAACTTGTGTTCTAGTGAACAAATTTGAGTCTCAATTTGACATTGAGACATGACCATTGCCGCTGTTCAAACGTAGCAAAGAACCAAAAGTCATTCCCACGGAGTTCTCAAAAAGTTGACACCGTTAAATCCACAGTAGGACCAATTTAGCGGTTGGATCTCGGCCATTTCTCAAGAACTTAAACCACTCTATCAAACGAAGCGGCGCATTTTTTTATCGGACTACGTTAAATCATTGGCCCTTTTCAGTGCGGTTTCAGGCCAGGAAAGTCGACCATCAACACAAACCAAATAACGTCTAGCCGTCTAGTTTTGACATTCCTGTCAAACTCGTCAGAGTGAGCAAGATAACGACGGAGAGTTATCACGGCTCCATCTAGGTCGGTAACGAACTCATCGAGACCTTCAATTGAGTGATAGAATCCTCTCTCGGAAGTCTTGGTTGACTCTGTATAAGACCTTGATTATCCTCGTCCATATCTTCGGGGCAGAGGCATGGGCTATATAAAATGCTGATGAAGGGGTTTCTGGTCTTTTGGAGTGAAATGTTTTGCTCTCGATCTGTCATACTGTTTGCGTTGATAGTTTTTGAAGAAAAGAAGTCTATATGGGATGTACAGTCGAGCCAGGTGACCCAGGTAAGATGTGTACAGCGTATGGACAACTTAGATCCGGCGCGAAAAATCGTCGTCTCTGATCCAGTATGATAATGCAACAGAGGAGGTCTACCTACAAGCTTGCGCCCATAAGTCGAGGGGACTTTAGCTTGAGAGTGATAGGTCCGGTTGGAGAGGCATTTTGAGTGAGGCCCTGGTCCATCCCGGACTGTAGCGCCCTAAGAAGAAGAAGATACACTAAAAAGCCGGGGCGGCGTCTTTAGAGGAGTTCAGAGAAGAGAATACTGAACGCAATTTCGGTCGAAATGTGTGACGGAGTCATTTGGATACAACGGATCCATCGCTATAAAGTGTTCATTGCGAACATATGAATGACGTCGAATTTGTTACATAATAAGTATTTTGTACGTCAAACCAATATAACAATATTCGAGATATCTCAAATCTCTTGGGCTTTGTTATTATTTAAATTGATATAAAAAAAATCTACGATATTTGCCTTGTTCGTGTGTATCTTTTGGAAGCATTGAAGGGTATATTCGAAAATACTGACTAGACCCTTAATTTGCGAGTTTTCATCACAAGATAATGACGAATGGCGGTTACATTATGAAGGTCTTACAATTCTGAGTTTCTGCAAAAGACAAGGATTCTTAAACGCCTAACACCACTGAATTCACTTTCTTCTTGGTACCAATTTTCTCTCTATATAATAATAGCGTTGCGATGAGTCAACTCTAGACCCGTCACATTCACGGCATCACTTGATTGTAGCCATGTTCGGAGGGTATAGTCGCAACTGAGAAAAAAGCGTCTCGGGGATCATCTACTCATGTGTTAACAATAACACGAATTATGATTGAGAAGATAATACCACAATACATTACGATCGAATTGAGCCATGACATCGATAGAATATGTTGAGCATCGATCTGAAACTCGATAGTCTTCTACAGGATTTGCATTAGTGTGAATATTTGGTCAATAGTCGATTTGCGGAGCAGAGAGCAGCAATGGTACATGTTCATTGCCAGATCATCGTCACCGGCCATCTATTAGTCCTCCTGCAAAGAGTATACCTTCTTGTCATACTTGACGTGAACATTTGAGAAACGAAGCCAGCTTTTATCGGTTTACAGTCAAAAGGCTGTGGTTCTTCGATCTTAACCTTTTGCAGCAGCTTAGTATGCATGTCACTCTTTTCCACCCACATTCCGATATCCAGCCTATTTAATGTGTCGCAGTAATATCCGCTGTGTATTTCGTGTTGATTGTTTCTAGTTGGTGAGAAGCAAAGTTCTTGTTCGTCCCGTGTTGGAAGTCCGTTCATTGATACAATTTGTTCACTAACAACAAAGGATTTGTTGAGTGGGTTGTCAGCCACCCGCACCACCGCCAGCCGTATCTAGGGCGTGATTTGCATGCGCCGATTAAGCAGGCTATCCTGGGCGCAGCGGGGATGCTTCATGTTAACTAGAGCTGAGCGATGACATAACAAGCATCGTTTCTGACATCCCACCAGGTAGGGACCAATAAACCACTTAGCCCCGTTCGCACAAGCACTGTCCATGATTAATAACATAATACTGGCTCTAATGAAATAAATTACATGGAATTATCTGAGTGGACTTAAGGCAAACTAACCAATGGTCACACACAATCAACAGTCAAGGCATTCTCAGGAATTTATAACGCTTTCGCGACATGTTACATTTTCGTGAAAACTACCAGAATGGTTATCTTCTTAAAGAAACATTGTCATGTTTGTGAGAGGAGTCGGTTTGTGCACATCGGACTGAAGAACACAGGAAACGCGAAGTTATTTCATAATTTCAGGAGAGACGTGCGAGAGAGAACTAAATGGAGACCATTCACATTTTGATGGCCAACGTGGAGGAGATAAGACGTGCTTGCATTTGTATAGTGAGTGTGACTACAATTTTAGGAGGGGAATCGACTCAAGTTTTGGAACGGAAAAACTACCGCTAGTATATTTATGTACCGCAGTAGAGTGTCATTACTTCTTGTTTAAAAAAAAAATAATTTTAAAATGTTAATAATATATTGAATAAAAATTTGTTGTTAATTAAGAATGTTCTCTTTTTTAGTAATTTTTTTTATAGATTCTAGTCCAACATTTTCTCTGTCTAGGTCCCAGATGGAGACCGAAGTTATATGCACATCTAGCATCATGAAGAGGTAATCCTCGAGTCTTTCTCAAAGCAAAAGACAAATCGTACTAAAAAAATGGTATCAAAAGTTGGCAGATCGCTATAATCAATGTACTGCCGTCGATGGTATCTAATCAGAATATTAAAATCGAATTTAAAAAAAAAATATGTTTTTCCTTAAAACAATACGAACTTTTCACGAAGAATAATAGGCCATAAATAAGACCCACGACTTTTGATAATTCAGCGAATTTTGGAATTTTTTCACAGTACATGTTCTTCAACAGCCAACATTTAAAATACTGCAGTGAAGTTTTGAGTTCGAGGCAAGTTTGACAGCCCTTGAACACAACCGCGCGAATTTTAACGAATGTGGAAAAATAGTGTGCTGCATGAGTAAGTAAAAATCTAAACTGAAATCTAGAAACAGTAGTTAAAGGGAAAAGTTTTTCAAACTGAAAAGTATTTAAAACTTAAAGGAGAATTCCAAAAAGAGATACGGGGAAAACTACCAAGTATGCAAAGTTAAGGAATACAGTTGCGACGTCCGAATACTCTGCATCACAATTATGCAGATGAGTGCACCTACTTGGGCCTTCCACGACTTAAATGTAGTACTGGAGAATACGGAGAAAACAACAGAGTCCTTGTCATAACAACAGAAAAGCGCTAAAGAAGGGAATCAAACAGCGGGATGCATAAACAGGCACAAGGCAGTTGTATTTGTTTGCAAAGCTGAGCAAGCTGTTGGAGACGGAAAATGTAATTCTGATGAAAATGTTAGTACTGGGCATGGTTGGCGAGAAGAATGGGTAGAGGTGAAGCAAGGAATCAGCAAATATTGATATGGACGGAAAATGGTAGAGGAGAAGTGAACAATGTCATAGTAGCTACATCTGGTAAAAGGAAACCAATCGACCAAGAAATTGCCAGCAATGTATAGGACATGCTTATATGTCAGGTAGTATTGGGGCTAGACTAAGTTTGACGAACGACAAAAATATGAAAAAATCGCGACGCATTAAAATATCAATATATTAAAAGAAGTAAATTTTTTTTAACAGTAGTGACTAGGACACATATTGTTACAAACCTATCATTTTTTTATGAATCCATAAAATTACATTTCTTTTTTGGTCAAGTATAATATAAGTAAGTATTTCAATTAAATTTTCATTACACGGGAATAGGTAAACTAAGCAGTCTTGTTGTAGATAGGCGTATCAAATACCGTATGTCTTATATCAAATTAGTTTGTATATTTAAAGGATTTTGCAGATTCAACTTTTGAATTTTTTATCTCTGCACATAGATCATCAGATCACTGAACACACTCATTTGTATTAAACTCATTTTTTGACAGATGGCGACACAAAAGTAGACGAAACATACCTAGTTGAATTTCGCGCTCGTATGGAAACTTCATTTAAGACGCACAGTTTATTTTATCTTTATTCTTTATAATCCATAAACTGAGTACAAGTCGTCTTCTTATTGTTCGGTTGCGGAGTTTGCTGGTCTGCGATTTTTTTGCCCATAAAGGGACTCATGAACAATAAAATAACTTCAGAATTCTTTTAACAAAAATTGTGAAATTCCAAACATGTAAAATTGTAGATTTAAGATTTTTTCAAATCGGCTCTTATCATATCCGGTATACATTTATTTCCAACATCCGTCAATTTCAAAGCCATCTTCGAAAAATGAATTTGGACCAAGTCCACAAAAAGTCCCCAATTCGTAATTTATTATTTAAACTTAAATATGAAAGTTTAGATAAAATATTGTTGTCTGAAAAATTATAACATTTTTCTGTATATTTTATAACGGTACTACAAAATCGTAATAAATCATTTTTTACAAAGTCTTTGCCATCAAGCGTCTAATCAGAAAGAAATTGTCTTGTTCCGTAAATTATGGCAAACTTGTAACTGCCCTAATACTGCCTCTCATAAAATACGGTGAATTAATATATTGTAATCCTGACTCGCTCTCCATGCACAAGTTACAGGTGGCTTTCAATGATGCAGTTCGATATATTTATGGCATTCGCAGATATGAGCATATCTCTGCTTATGCCAGGGACTTACTGGGGTGCAGTGTCCAAGAGTACATCAACGCCAGGAACTGTATTTTCCTCCACAAATTGATTCACAGTCGTAGTCCGGATTATTTGTTAAACAGGCTTAATCTTACTCGTTCAAATAGGTCCATTAATCTAATAACTTATCGCAATAAAATTTAAAAAGTTATTATTATACATCGCTTTTATTTTTCATTCGTACTGCTAGACTATGGAACTCTTTACCTTCTAATATTAAATTGATATCGAATCAGAAAGATTTAAAAGTGCAATCATCCCCTATTTTCCCACACTCCCATGAAATCATCTCCCAATTCCTATAGTTTTTAAGAAAAAAAAATCTGTAAAAATTCTAAATTGTAAATACTAAGTACTAAATTAAGTACTAAAATATTAATGTTCATACTTTTTATTTAAATAAACTTGAACTTAAGACTTTATTTTTTCCAAAAAAACTATATCTTTTAATCTTTTCTTAAATTTGTTACGAATGTCAAGCATTTTCAAATGTTGCACTGAGAGAATATGATGCCATTTTTGGTGTGGTCAGTTACGATTTTAAAGAAACTTCGTTAAGGTTAAATCACAATGCAAATATACAGAATATTTTTTTCTGAGTTTTGGTAAAAAGCAGGAAATATAATTAACGTCTAAAATCCGGGACGTCTGGTACCGCTTGGCGAGACTGAAGCAATTACATTTATTTGACGAAGTTCGGGCAAGGGTGTCTGATTGAACTGGGCCAGGAAACGTGATTGTGTCTGTCCTGTGTGTACAAGGTTTTTCAGTTCCCTATTCGAAGAATGCAAAGGAAGCAAACAAATGTACAAACGTATATTCTCCAGGGTGGTCCAAATTCCAGTTTCTTTTTTAAAATGCAATAAAATGTACCAAATTCAATTTTTTGTCGTCGTTAAATTAGCTGCCTCGGCTCGCTTCGCAGGCAGCGTATTCTGTCACCACAATTTTCGAAGACCTTGTTGATGGTCTCGGGGTGTAGCACAAGGATTTCGTGGATGGTATTGGCCTTGAGTGCTTGAATCCTTTCCGTATTACTGCCATAATATTGGTTCTCCACAAGAAAAATTAAATACGGGCCAAATCGCGGCTCCGAGATGACTAATTAGCATGGCGCGTCATCCAGCCAAAAATGCTTGTTTAAAAACCCTCTTCAAGACACCATTTTCAATTTTTGGCGCCAAAGTTATAGCACTCATGCCTTGGTAATCAACGACCTGTAGCGCTAGCTGTTGACGGTGATACTCTGACCATCTTTTCAAAGAAACATGGCCGATGACGCCACTAGCCCATAATCCACACAAAACAGTGATTTTTTTCTGCCTTCGGATGCATTGGACTCGCTTCGATGTCATGTGGATTCATAGTGTCCCAAATACGACGCTTTTGTTTGATGACGTACCCATGAATCCAGAAATGGGTATTTTCGAAGGACGATTATGGTGATCGTAAAATGGGAGCTTTACCCGCTATGAAATTGCTAAGTTCGGCAGTCCCTTTTAGGAGACACTTTACCTAGAATTGTCAATTTGAAAAAAATCGAAGTTTGCAACGACGTTACCATTTTTGCACCTGCACTTGCCTCTTCCTCAACTATTTAACCAATGGCTCCTTAATTTACCACGAAAAGAAAAGTCGAACCATGCTCGTCTTTTCGGAACAGAGACGTACACTATGACTATGAGTTCAAGAAAATTCAACTCCTTATCTGTATCGAGATTTATGACCGCAAGAATAAGAATTATCAAGTTTTTGATTGACTGCCTTTTGCCTTCAATCTCCAAGACGTCTCAAGAAGTTTCGATTAAGCAGATAAGTGACCTACGAGGATGGCTACAAGTTAAAATTCATCCAAAACGACTGAATTAAATTCAAATAATCGCATGCCCTCGGAGATTTATTTCTCAAGTGACTCTCCATAAAATTGAACTTCCCACGTCAGGCACAACCTCCGGCTGGATTTCCTAGAACGTAACCTTTGCACGTTGTCTGCAAAGTTTATCGTTTAATTTTTTTTGAGAAATAATGGTATTTGTGGACTTTGGGAAGAGGAAATGATTCTGGATTAAGTTCACTTATTGCAGTTCCTTCAATTCAATGCGGATAGTCCAAAAAGTTATATTATTCGTTTGAATATTCTGGAAATTCAGTGAAGTTTAAGAGGAGTCAATTGGTGAATTCTTCATCAATGGGTACTCGCCTGAATAATTGATTTATTCACTTCGACTATGGTCGCTCTTTTGTTGGGGTGTCAAGTGAAGACATTTTTGAAGAACAATGGACTTAAAAAAATCCATTTAAGGATAGGGGAACACAAACGTTTTCAATTGCACGATTATTCAGTCCACTCAGTAGAACACATAACCTTCAATGTGGACGACCGCACCTTGAACCTCACATTTGCAACGATTAAATGTCTGCAATTTGTTCCATTTTTCTTGCGACGCGATTGTCGCAAGTTAAAATTAATCTAACATACTGACAAGAGTATACACACACTTGCGATTTACATATATCGTCGCTATCAAAAAATCGTTGTCTCAACGAGATCACACTTGAGTCGCGAAAAATGAGACATATTGTTCTATACGTGCCTGTGCACACATGCGACTAAATAATCGCAGCGATTAAAAAAGTGCAATGAGCTCCATTTTATGAACGATTGTTTTTTTTGCCGCAAATTAAAATGGGACACATGGATTGGCATGGATCATACCACACTGCGGACTGTGACAGAAATCTTGTTAGTATAAAACTGGACTTCAGGGGGAAGTGTTATGTTGTGGCTCAGTGATGGGACTTGGGCAATGAATAATAGTGGTAGATAAGCAGAAAAAAGGGTGGTAGAAAAGTTGTAGTAAAGACAAAAAAGATTTCCATGTTAATTCACTTATCTCTTTGATGATGATATATGATATATGAATATATATGAATGAATATGTACAGCTACGGACAAAGCAATAGGACCACCGAATATCTTTAGTAGATTCCATTCCAAAACGCTGAAGACTGTATGCTGAATTTTTTTGATGCAGTATCTATATTTGACCTATATAGACAACCTGATAGGTCCTTATCAGTGCGGTTTCAGGCCAGGGAAGTCCACCATCGACCAAATCTTCACACAAGAAATGCAGATCGACACCCACCACCTATTCGTCGATTTCAAGGCCGCATATGACAGCGTGCATAGGGACGAGCTATACAACGCCATGTCTAGTTTTAACATTCCTGCTAAACTCGTCAGGTTGTGCAGGATGACGATGGAGACCGAGAATTTCAATGTTAAAAAAAGTGCAAGACTCACACGCCAACACTAGAGGCACGATCTTCCAGAAGTCCGTACAACTATTAGCACACGCGGATGACATTGACGTGATTGGCAGAACACAGCGAGCCGTCAATGAGGCGTTTGCTGGCATTGCGGCGGAAGCGGCTTAAATGGGTCTAGTGGTAAATGAGGGAAAAAACGAAGTATATGCTGTCATCAAGAAAGGACACACAACATCGACGTCTTGGACAGAGCGTCACAATGGGCAGCTATAACTTCAAGGTAGTCAAGGACTTCGTCTACCTCGGCTCCGCAGTAAACAGTACAAACAACATCAGTACCGAGATCAAACGCAGAGTACCTCTTGCCAATCGCTGTTTCTTTGGGCTCAAGAGGCAATTGAGTAGTAGAGTCCTCTCTCGAAGGACCAAGCTAACATTATATAAGACCTTGATCATCCCTGTCTTGCTCTATGGTGCGGAAGCATGGACAATCTCAAAAGCGGATGAAGAAGCACTTGGTATTTTCGAGAGAAAAGCTCTGCGTTCAATCTTTGGTCCTGTTTGCGTTGATGGTTATTGGAGAAGAAGATTCAACCACGAACTGTACGGTCTGTACATCGACATGAGCCTAAGCAGGCGTCTACGGATTCAACGCCTAAGATGGCTAGGCCATGTAGAGCGCATGGGCAACACTGCTCCAGCCCGAAGAGTCTTCGACTCCGAACCAGTGGGACAACGCAATAGAGGACGCCCATGGAACCGATGGCGCACCCAGGTGGAGAAGCACCTAGACCAACTTGGTGTGCGCAGTTGGAGAGAGCTGGCAAAAGATCGTGCCGGCTGGAGAGGCTTACTGGTAGAGGCCCAGGTCCACCCCGGACTGTAGCGCCACCAGAAGAAGAAGAAGAAGATCTACATTTGACCATCAGATCAGTTCAAATTCACTTCTGTCTCACCGGGCTATTGAATATATTCTATTTTTTGCTTTTTGAAACTTAAGTGATCTGCGAATTTCTGTGATTTTGGATAAGGACCGGTGCTACTCCGGGCTACTTCAGCCCACTCTAATACACCTTCCGAAGAAATTTTGTCCTTCAAGTCTTCTTTGCATTATTAGGAATTAGAGTAGTAAGTTTAATTTAACCATAATCTCTGTAGATGATTTGAAAGGGCTTTTCATTGGCAGAACTTTAATTTGATTATAATCTTTTAGCAATTTTAATGGCTGTAGGCCATTAAAAATTACTTCAATAACAAAATAAAAATAACCCGACACAAACCAAAATTAAGAACAAGTACCCCGGTCTTATTATTTTGGCGGCACCATTTTGTAGTTCGATCTAGTTTACTGAACAAATTTCCAACATGTTTGATGTCACATTCCTGAGATTGTAGGGATAGTTTTCCATACCATCTTTAATAATTCGAAATAAATTCCATTAGGGCACATTGTCATCAATAGTCCTTTCTATTATTTTACATTCGCCTATAAATTTCATCCACTATACATTCAATGTTCACTATGTTTTGTGGAAACAAATCTGATAAGTCCCATAACTAGTGGCATTGTTCAAGCTACAACCTTTTTGGATCTCGGTATTTTAAAATTTTAATTTTAGCGTTTAAGAGACCAAATTTTTCTCGAATCTTAATACAAAATCAGAGCAATGCAGAGGATATGATGAGCAATGGGCAAAATGTGGTAAATTTAGAGTTAAGGTTGATAGGTTTTTCAACATTGGAAAAAGTGGTAGAAATACCACTTAAGTGTTCCATCACTGTTGTGTCTCTTTTCTTGCGCATAAAATCTAAAAATTAATTGAACCCAGAATACAATACCAGGACTCCTTTAAATCTCAATCGCTATAGATTGCCGTCTTTCTACCTCTTTTATTAATTTTTCTATATCAATAAGAGAGTACGATGGTATTGCTGACTCGTTATGAGACTTTATGCAAGCTGCCTACTTAGTCAAGAAACAAGTCGCAAGTGCGTGAGAGTTATTGCCCATCCATATGATCTAGGGGTGGTATTTTGTAAGGTGATGGTTGGTGGTTGACGGCAGTGATGGGACTTCTACCACTTAAGTGCTATTTCTACCACTTTTTGAAATGTTGAAAAACCTACCAACCTTAACTCTAAATCTACCACATTTTGGCCATCACTCATCATATTCTTATAGTTGTTCGGTATATACAGACCGCGTGAAAAGTGAGTGTATAGCATAATGTGCCTGCGTTCTTCAATCAGTTATGCACTAAAAACAATTGCTATCAATGAGGATATCTCAGAAACTATGAGTACGGCGGTCATAAACCAAAAACGTAACGAAATTTAGATCAGCAATAAAAAAGGGGAAATCCAGAGCAAGAGGAGAGGAAAAAAAAACTTCTACTCCAAAAGAAATGGTCCCTCGCAACCACCCAGCTGAAAGATAACGAAAAGTCTTGGGGCAGATAGAAAATTCGGGCCTTTTATAAAAAGCCAAGAGTTTTGCTGTTGGCTTTAGGAAAAGCAGCCAGGCTGAAAGGCTGAATGGAGATAAAGACACAACTGCGAATTGTACGAGCTGTACCAAGATGAGAATATAGCCAGGAAGAGCATAGAGCGTATGGTCGAGAGGAAGACCGACCCGTCGGTACAAAGACAAAATCATCACATACAGAGGACAGCTTGGGCTTGATGACTGGAAGCAACGTGCCCAGGGCCCAGTAATGAAAAGCAGCTATTGGTTAGGCTTGGACCCCTCATAGGTCACCTGATAAGCAAGTAGTCATGGAAAACAATCAAAGACAAGCAGCTTAAAATTATAAGAAATGAGAAAAGAAAAGGATTCATAGGACATTAATAGCCAAAGAACTTTTGGTAAAAAAGGAAGAGTTTTATCTCTAGTTAAATACGCAACTAAATTCATCATAATTTTATTAAATTATGTAAAACCATATTAAAATATTATACATGTGATCACAATAAACTGATTTTAGTTTGCAGTTCATTTTCGATTATAGCAACTAATAGAAATTGGGGTAGTTGCAATTATCGAGTATTTGGAAAACTGCGTTTACTGCGTCAGTAATGATAAAAAATGAAATTTAGCTGTTGCGAAAATCGAGAACGTACTGTATTGACTTTTCTGTTTTTTTTTTTAATGATTGTTATTTTGTTTTTAAGTAATTTTTGTTTAAACCTTTTTTGTCTTTGCTACCACCTTTCTACCACCTTTTTTTTGGTTATCGACCACCATTATTCTTTTCCCAAGTCCCGTTACTGGTTGACAGTCACAATCTCCGGTTTGCGATTGTGTAGTGTGAGCATCACGTTGCCAATCACAAATTTGCCCCAGATTTTATATGACACCTAAATATGTAGTTGTCACAGACGTTTTTTTATACTCGATTTATTTTAATGGTCTGGGCAGATACATTGAATTTGTAGTAACACAAAACCAAAATTAGTACGTATGTCCAATCAATGGTGTGCAATAACACGTAATTATTTTCAACTAATACACAATTTTCATCGACCGAAAAAAAAGCAATGAAAATAGTCGATTACGAAAGACACACACGTTGCGTATAACAAAAGTTGCATACTTATGGACGCAAAATCATTTCAGAAATCAAAATTATCTAATACATAATCAAACCCTACAAACGCTGCAAAATACATGAACGAAACCAAACAAATGCTCAATATTTGTAAACCACCTACACCAATACACTAATAGTAGTGCTGCCAAGTTTATATATATTTCTTTCGATCACCATCGGAAGTGACAGTCAATACCAGTGTTTTTTTGCAAGCGTATATACGATTAATTTATGAGTGCACAAAAAAAACGATAATCGGCGCTTAATGATTCATCATAAAATCTTGGCAGCGCCGACGACATTTATTGTTAAGCATCGATTTTCGTCAGGGGAGTAGTTGTAAAAGGTGATGGTTGATCTTTGATGGTCACAATCTTCGTTTTGTGACTGAGTAGCGTGACCATCACTTTAAAAGCAAAAACACTTAATAATTATAAAATATAAAAAACGTTCATCAAATGAAAAGAATCGTTTACGAAACCTAAACGGAATGTGTATAGCAGACACACTCTGGGTATACCAAAAATTGCATACTTATGGATGTCAAAACAATTAAAAATGATCTAATACATCAGCCACACCTGCAAATGTAAGCCACATACAGCAACCTAAACAAGACACACAGAAAATAATGTTTGGAAGCATTGTTTTTATCCGCGCTTATTTCATAAGCGGCGATAGATATGATGAGTAACATTAGCGGGTATAGGACTCGTTGTTAGTGTATTTTACATGCAAAGTGAAATTTAGGCGTATATACGCTTGCAAAAAAACACAGCTCATGTTGACCATCAAAAGTGTGATGGTTTACTATCACCTTACACAATTCCACCACGCTGGTTATTTTGCGGCAAAACCATCGTCAACAAAGTACAATTCGTTAACCGTTGCGATTATTTGTGTCGTATACGTGTGTGTTGACATTAAAAACTGTGTGTTCTATTTTTTGCGTCTGAATAATCGTGCGACAGAAAGCCGCAAGTGCGTGCATGGTCATATTTGTTTGCGAACACGATTTTCTATCGCTGCTGTGAAGAAACGCGTGTGCGCTCCAAGCCGTACTCGCTCCTCTTTCGGGAAAAAACAACGCTTTGTGCGTGGTGTCCCAAATAATTTCCTCTAATCAAGACAAATGCCTTCAAGTCGTACCCAAACCAAGCAGCCATTCATATTGATTCCCGATTTTATTGCTTCCGTACTGACACTTGAAACTCTCTCGCAAACAGTTTCAATTCGCAGCACCACGTATGGGCGCGCTACCGCTCAAAACGTACGTTCATTCATCAAGCAAGTTTCATCTCCGGTTTTCTTTCTTCACACCACCGCCCGTTCCCTTGCTCCACTCTCCATCACACAAGGACAAATTCGATGCGCACTGCGCCGCTCGCAAAAGAGGAATGCATACTCAACCCAAATTGATGCTCACATTCGCAAAGGATTCGATGCGATTCAATGGGGGAGTACTTCTGATGGCAAATTCGCTCCAATCGATGAGTGCCCAGGCATGAGCAATTTTATTGAGCAGAGGGCTTTCTCCAGGACTGGTGGTTAGTTATCTTTTGAATTTATCACCTGAAGTGTCAGTAATTCATAGATAGGGACACGGATGCCTTCGAGGAGGAATGTGAGGAGGGCCTTGCCGTCAGATAGCTGGGCTCGCATCAGATTGCGAATGGGCATTCATGCACAGCTAAAGAGTGACTGCTCAATTATGTTCAACGGGGGATGACAGATTCTTTGAAATCTGAGTCGGAATACACTTGCGCCTGTGGTGGAATGAGGGAAGTGTCCTAGTCTGGTCCTTCATGGGGCGGCACTGTTTTGGGGGCGATGTCTGGGAATGTGACTGAATTAGTGAAGAGCCTTGTCAAGGGATTGCTATGACAATTTTTGGAAGTAGAGTGGCTTTTGTTCTCAAGTGAATATATCAATCTTGCACGGGCATTGTGAACGAGGGCAATTTTACATTTTTCCGTGGATATAAGGAACAAGGATTCAATTGACCCTGAAGTCGACTTCCACTCTAAAGTTCCTGGATTTAATTTCCGACGCACACGACTTTTATTATTCACCGCTCCACCTTTTTCGAGTCACTGCGAGTATTGTACAACACGTTGTTTGCTGTGAAATCTATATATATCTATTATATCAACGATTTAGCCTTCAAGAGTACACAGACCTTTATCGCGTTGAACACACGAACTTGCAGTGCCCCAGCCTTGTTGCGCGTTCTATTTCTACTGTGAATCTTCAAACGCTATACTGCGATATGATTCTTCTAATTTTGGGAGCAGGAGTACATAATTTGGAGAAGGCAACTATCAGGTAAAATCAATCACAAAATTAAGTACACATCATAAAGTTGTTTGTTTTCAACAAAAATTAAATTCAATTCGGAGTCCAAGAAAAATCTTAAATGCAATAAGTATGTATGCTAAGAAAAATCAAAAACTATAGGCACACCCAGTGAGTTATAAGCCTATTACAATTCTGGCAAATGCGGTTCGAAGGACCAAAAGATTCGAGTAGTTACGAAAATCTATATTTTATTTTCTCGCATGACTTCAATCAGTTATTAGAAGATCAAGAAAAGTGTTATTCTTTTCAATTTCTAAGAAACTTCACATTCCACGTCAATACTGTCATAATTGAAATGAAACAGTCCGTGGTGGACCAGGGCCTCAACCAGTAAGCCTCTCCAAGCAGCACGGTCTTTAGCCAGCTGTCTCCAACTGCGCACACCAAGTCGGTTAAGGTCCTTCTCCACCTGGGTGTGCCATCGGTTCCGTGGGCGTCCTCTATTGCGTTGTCCCACGGGTTCGGAGTCGTTACTCTCCCATTTTTGTAAAGTTTTGAAACACAAACGTTCCTAATAATATTTCTTCATAATCTTATACACATGTGCCTATTTCCTTGAAATTGTGTTATAAAAAGGGGTTAAGCAAAGAAACAATAAATGGCATAAAAAGAAGAATTACAATATGTGATAGATTTTGCACTTTGGGTTGTAAATGGGATAGATTTAAGAATTTCCAATCACAGACGTATACCTATGGACAATTGAAGTAAAATCCCAACATTGACTACGACACGTAAACATATTACTTACTTATCAGGCTGACGACCCATGCAGGGTCCGAGCCTGAGCGATAGCTGCTTTCCATTCTTGACAGTCCTGGACACGCTGCTTCCAGTCATCAAGACCAAGCTGTCTTGCTTCCACGTTTACATGGTCTTTATATTCGTTGTTTTTTTATATTCGGTCTTCCTCTCCTTCCTCTCAGGAGTCTCGGAATCGAAGACCCTCTTAGCTGGAGCATTGTTGTCCATGCGCTCGATGTGGCCGAGCCAGTTTTGACACCAGTTGTTTTGGCAAACCGAAGTAATACCGGCTGTCAAAGGCGGTTTTACGTCGGATCTCTACAGCGATGTCGTTTGTGGAGTTTACGTTTGCCCCGAGGTAGACAAACTCCTTTACAACCTCGAAATTGTAGCTGTCGGTTGTAATATTTTGCCCTAGGTGGTGTGTGATGGATCGTTTTTTGGTCGACAGCATATACTTAGTTTTATCCTCGTTAACCTTAAGACCAGCTCGCTTTGCCTCTTCTTCAATTGCCGTAAATGCTTCCACTACGCCACGTTGGGAACGCGCGACGATGTCTATGGTGTCAGCATATCCCAACAGTTGGACTTACTTGTAGAAGATAGTGCCTTAAGTGTTTACAGCTGCACGCCGCACTATCTTCTCCAGTACCAAATTGAAGAAATCACTCGGCAGAGCATCTCCTTGCCGAAAGCCGGTGCAGGTTTCAAACGACTCGGAAATCCTCTAGCCGAACTGCACAGTGCATCGCGTATTGTTAGCGTAGTGCGACACAACCTGATCATTTTTTCCCGTTATTCTGAATTTGGCTGTCGCACCGAATAGCTCCTTGTGATGAATGCTGTCGTACGCTACTTTAAAATCGATAAAATGGTGCTGCGTATCGATTTGAAACTCGCTGGTCTTTTTGCAGGATTTGCCTTAGTGTGATGATTTGGTCTATTGTCGATTTTCCGGGTCAGAAGCCGCACTGGTACGTACAAAACGTCTTTAGACGTTCACACAGTACGCTGGACAGGATATTGTAGGCGACGTTGAGCACACACGTAAACTTGCTGCAGGTAAGTGTGGAACAATATGTTCTCAATCGAAATATCATTGTAATTAGTATTGTAGCAAAATGTACGTATTCGTTACTGAGTAACGAGTATTCAATAAAGTACCATAAAACGAAACGTTACTCCTCAATGTATATCGTTACTATTAAGGTGTCTTTACCTTTTTTGCTAGATGTACTAACGATAACTTCTCTTCCCTTCTAGTATACATGGTCTCTGTACTGTTTTTGATGATGATTGTGCCACATCACGCATCAATATGGTCTGATCCTTTTCGTGCTGTGGGTATGTAATAAGATAACTCTCTTGAATGCGAAGCGTATTTAGAATTTTTGTGTGTGGAATACGATCATATCGTTATGTATCTAGTATCTTCAGTTAGGTATTTTTGGGATGGTATACAGTAAAAATTATCTATTCATGTCGGTAGATATAGATTCAGTATAATTACGGTTCTGCACATTTGTTCGGTATATACTACTCTTAAAATTGCGAATATTTTGTTGACGTTAGTTTTGATTTAGTAGAGTAATTCCATTGGGGTTCTTAAAGAGGTAGGCATAATGAAATCTACAAACAAAATTATGGTTATTTGTATGGTTAAAATTTGGGCGAATTTTGTGATCTTTAATATGGTCATACTGCCATTATGAGTGTATGTTTCACGTTATTAACAAAAAAATAGATTCATTTCATTCATGCCTGCCTAAATACTTTAATCAGTTGAATACAACGTTCCTATTTAAGGTGCCAAAATCAGAAGTATTAATTTTAACAAAATAATAACAATTTTGAACAAAAAAAAGCAGAAATTCACTAGTAACGATATTTAAGTAACGAGTATTCAGATACAAAGTAAGAAATACGTACGAGTACTCAATTTTTTGTTACTTTTAAAGCGCTAATTATAATTAAGTGCCTGCTCCTATGGACGGACAGAATCCCATGCTCGCAGTATTTTGTCTGGCGTAGTTGCCGGTCCATGGGAATTCAGTGGATTCCCCATAAGTCGAATTGCCACGGGATATCATAATTTGTTAGAGATGAGTTAGAGAGAGTTGGACTTAGAGAGATGCTTGTGTATGGAAAATGGAGGGAAATGTGTATAAAATATTAATAATAATAATATGGGTGGCGCGTCAGTCCGAGGCGGACCTGGGCCTAGCTTCTCAGCAACCACTCGTGTTGTGCGTGCTATTGTTCTTTCTCGCGTGGAAGGGACCTACAGTTTAATGCCGACTCCGAACGGCGAAGTTGAGAAGCTTTTTTTATAAAGGAATACTCTTTAAGCATTGTCAGTGACTCGAAAGAGGTGGAGCCGTGAATTATGAAAGGTGGTAAATTCGGGTATCATCCTGGCACCCTCTGCGTAGGAGGCCACGCACTTACCCACTACGCCACGGCGACCCACTGTAGATGAAACTTCAATTCAAGATCCACGGTCGTAAGAAATTGTCCGCCTGAGAGAGTGGCCGTAATTGGAGCTTTCCCTGTTCAGGATTCCTTTTTACTGGCCCTTGGAACAAGGCCATCCACTTTCAGTTCCACGAATAAATTGGACAGCGTGACACTCAAGTAGTGTCAATTTAGTTGCAAAATCTTTACCTTTACGTAAAAATATAGAAACAAAAATGTTTGTATAAAAAGAGTGCTCGTCACTTTAAAAGAGCTATTCGTGAAATACACGCCCTATCTTTATGCCGCGACCATAACGAACAGTCCGCAAAGAGAAGTGTCCCATATAGAGGGGTGACCGTAATTAGGAGTATCACTGAATTTCAGACGTAGCAAATATAAATTAATAATTTTTTGCATGTAATAATAAAAGTGTATCCTGACATTTTCCAGCGCTAACTCGATTAGTTTGTGGCCGTATGTACTGATTCTGGGATGAAGGTTAACGTGGACAAATCAGCCGTTATGGTAATTTCCAGAACGCCTGTTCAATTAACTCTACATGTTAGTGGAGTCCCATTGAAGCAGGTGGAGAAGCTTAAGAATCTCGGGGTCGTCTTGTGTGAGTGATGGGAGGAGTAATACTGAACTTTTCTGTAAGATTGGTCAAGCAGGGTCAGTTTTGACACAGCTTGGGAGATCTGTAATCAGGAAGGCCGAGCTTAGTGTGAAAGCCAAGTTAGCAGTTTTCAACTCAGTATTTCTTCCAACTCTCACTTATGCTCATGAAATTTGGGTAATGACGGATAGAATAAGATCGCGAATACAAGGTGCTGAGATGAGATTTATTCGTTCTGTTGTTGGAATTACTCGCCGGGATAGGGTGAGAAACACGATAGTGTGCGAGGAACTCAACGTTGAACATGTATGCTTCGTCGGTTTGGTCACGTAAAACGAATGTCCCCACCATCACGACTTCCGAAGCGTGCCTTGAATGCTATCCCATCAGGTAGGCGACCACGTGGATGAGATAGTTGGACCAAGTCCATAAGCTCGACTGGTTACGCTTGGGCATAACCTCCGATGAGTTCGTTCGAGAGGTGTCTGGAGATCTCTCGTGCGTGGTGGCGAAGCCTTAAGTGAATCATACGGGTCAGAAGATGATGATAATAATGATGATCGATCGATCAAGCCTGTTGTCCTATTCTGGCTCTCGCATAGAAACCCCTGTCCATGTTACCAAAAATCTGCGCCATTAAATTTTCAAACCAATTTTTCAAAACAAACGGAGAATTATTCACCAGCAAAATTCTGTCCAATCAATCGGTATGGGCAGTACCAGGTCCGCACTGTATGGTAACCGCATAACAACCAAGCGCCCGGTACTTCTGACAGAGATGACTTCCATGATTCCTTCAAAAAGGACAAACGATCAAACCAGCTAGGACGGCTCTAGAGGATAAATGTGTTGTATCACTCGATTTAAGCTCATTCTCTTAAGAATGAAGGCGTCCTACAGTCCTATGTTTAGAATCTGAGCTTACAACGCTAAGACGGGATAAGTCTTGGTGTGGATTCTCAGACAGACATATACACGGGACACTTTATTCATGAATGATAAACGGAACTGAGCCCATGAAAATAAATATTGACTTGTCTGATAGAACGTGGATCTTGAGGTAAATAAAACCACTAGCGCATGGTAACGACAAACTGCTCATGATTAAATTACCTCAAATTAAAAAAGCAGCAGAAAAAATCAGACATTAAAATCGTCCATATCTCAATGAGTGCGAGCCACAAATGAGGTTTGGTGTTTGAAGGTGAAGGAGATTATGGAACATAACAGGCAGCGGGTTCCTAGAAAAACATAACAGCCAGACACCAACAGACATTGAAAGCTCGATGATGCGTGTTCGAAAGCCAAATTCGAGTTTCGATTTTATAAATTCCTTGGAAATCGTTACTCCTAGAGTCCCAAAGTATTTTTCAAGTGCAACGCACACTCTGCAGTTCCAGGATGACTTCTGTCAGAGCGGAAGATGAAGTCATGGCCTTGTTTGGGGATGTAAATCCATGATCCCCTTGCAGTCATGTTCAGAGCAACTGTCGATTATTTGCATTTCTAGCTGATTTAAGCTTCGCAGAATTTAGTAATTAATGTTCAGCAAAGAGTCGATTTGTTTTATTCTGTTCACAGAATCTCAGTTCTCGGATCCAATTTATTAGGTTCCTCTTTGGGAACAATGTTTTACATTGGTTCAGTTCTGCCTGCCGATCGAAAGAAGACATGACACGGTTCTGTGTTCTCGTAAAGTTTCCTGGTCTGGATAATGACAACTCAGATCCCTGGTCGTGTCATTCTCAATTATTCTCCTTCGATTACCGGCATTCAAAGAAGTCGAACTACATCCGGTGGATAGTCGAGCACTTACCGGCGAGCAATAGGACGCAGCAACACATACGTTGCATTCATCCACTGACCAGCGCCTCAAGCCTCCTGTCCGTATTGCTGGTTCCCTCTTCACAGACACCACGTTTGGATGTATCCATTAGATGAGACCAGTCCCATCCTGATGACTTGACGTGCAGCTTTTCTAATTGCAGGTCGGGCAATCAAATTAATTCTATCTGCCGCTAGATAGAAACATAGCCTCCTCCCGATGCCAGAGGGGAAGGCCCATAAAACACTTACCATCGATGTGCTGTAATCCTTGCCACCCTGCGACATGACTAGCTTGGCATCGCTTCGAAATCACATTTCCTTGGTTAATTGAAATTTCCAATTTACCCTGGCTCACATAACCCCACTTTGTTAAGGCCCTATTGTATACGCTCTACGGGAATGAATAACCCAATTATCTCATCCTATTGATCCCGCTCCCGGCCGTAGTCGGGGGAATCGACTTACAACGATGGCGTAGGCAATAAAAAACAACATGGCACGACTGTCCCCCGCTTGACATGACAATTAAAATGTTCGACAAACGACGCCAAAGCTGGACACCCCAGCACAACGGGCTGGGGCTGCTGTCCGCACGCTCTGGCTGTCGAGATGAAAGCAACGCACATGAGCGCTCAAAATGAATTATGAAATCATGAAGTGAAAAGTGAAATAAAACCATCAAGGATTTATCGCGGTTCGTCAATCTTTATGCGGGGCCATCCGGCTCGTTCCCACGAGCGGGCTCCCCTTGTGCCGGCGACAAACAACGGAAACCAGAGTCAGGGAGCGTGAAGGAATAAACGAGGAAGAAGCTATCAGAAAATTGGATTCTTACACTTGGTGCACGCGTCGAGAACCAGCCAGCAACTGTTGTTCCAGAAGAGGTCCTTCCCGGATTCACTTGAAGGCGCACAAAAAACCACACACACTAGCACTTGGCAACGAGACCGGCAGCGACAACGACAAGAGTTCTTAGTTCACGACTCGAAGAGGAACGTGACGGCGAGAACGTACGTGATGCGACAAGAGAGCGACTGCGGCAGGACCTAACGCACTAGCGATTGTTTTCAAACTGAATCCAGCATCCGACATTGAGTGGCAACGTCCCCATCATCAATGGAAGTTCGCGCCAAACTGAGCATGACAGGCGCCGTTTTGTCGGCGACTGTGGATGCCGCCGACGAGCTTTTACTATGAAAAGCTCTTTTCCCGAGCATCCCTGCCTCGTGAGGGTGGGGAGGGGGGTAGGTGTTCGGCACGAAGAACTGGAAGGACAAGGACACGCACAATTTGCTCATCAGTGGTGGTGGCAGCAAACATTTTACGGTCTGGCTATGTGGGTTCGGGTTGTCTTCCGTATGGTCCATGGACTAGGATTAATTCAACCTATCCGAAGGGTAATGACCATTGTTCGGTTGGATGTGGCAGCACGGATCCAAGCATCCCCAGAAGACGAAGAAAAGGTTTCGCAGCCAGCCCAGATGTTGATCTCGTACGACAGCAGAACAGCTTTCACATTGTCTTAGCCGCAATCGTCGCCTGGCACCACCCCCTCGTGATGCTTGGTGACAGTGGATGGAGGCGCACACGCGCCCCGGATGTTGGCGGAGGGGCGGGGGTGGCAGTCGCTCATCTAGACTGATGGCATTATCGTTGAGGAAGGAAAGAAATCCTGTCGCGACATTACATTGACGCCAAGTTCGTAATTTAATAAAGCCATTTCGAATCCAGCAAATTGCTTCCTTGGGGCTTGTGTTTGCTGGGATCTCTGGCTGTTGGCGGCACCGCACGTGGATGCGATGCACGCTTCGTTCGCGGGGCATGCTGACGATCCTGGAGAAGCGTTCTAATAGAGGACAACTTGAGGAGATTTTCGCATTAATATTCGCAGGATGTTCCTTTATTGAATTTCTGCTCCCTCGCCCTCGCCCTCGTCCGTGTGCAAGCAACTCTCGAGTGCCTGGAGAGAATAAATACACGCCGCGCGGTAATAACTTTCAATTTTGACATCAAATTGAGATTGCGGTCTGTAAGCCGGTACACAACGGCTTTGTTCTTAACCGCTTGGTTTTGGGATAATTAATACGACGCACAGGATGCCGCACAGGATGATTGCCTTCAGTTGAGTCAGTGGTGTAGGCGGGAGCAGCCAATTCATTTCGGATTCTCGGGCTACGCCGCGCCGTGTTCGTGGGGTGGTTTTTTCCCCTGCTTTTTTTTATGAAAATTCATGCATATTTTTAGACTTGTGGGTGTCCTTCTTGGCCTTGAAGGCTCTGTTGGGTGGCTGATGACGCCGCACAGCAATCCCTTGTGGATTTTCAGCCAGTCACCTTTTCATGGCCGTTATTCCACCTTTTCATGCGGTAAGCTGAAAACAAAGCGTGCGTGCTCTCGTTCCCACGCAGGCAGACAGTTTCATTTTTTTTGGCTTGCATGACGTGAGGGAAAATTGCTTTATGTCATCTTAGAGACTTCAGTGATTTGCAAGAAAAAAAATAACATCGCCGGTATATAAAAATGATTTGTGACTTCACATGACGGGTCAAAACAAGAAAATATAAATCTGAGACGCCACAACGAGGCAATGACAAGCCATAACACAATTAAGGTGACAAGACCATGTCCAACATCAAATTTAACAAGTAGCTTGTGTTCATGGTTTAAGGATAGTAAGATGTGCTGGACAGTTCTACTGCGGATCTCAGCACTGTGTGATTAATAGCTGATTTAGCGGGATTTAATTGATAGCGCTGTTTCTGTTTAAGGTTGTTGTTTTTTTTTATTTAAAATGGTTCACAGAGTAGAATACAATAAATTATTTGAAGATATGAGCACAAACATTTCGAGGCAAAAAACACAAAAAAAAAATCACGCAATTTTCAAAACTTCATGTTCAAGAACACTTTCTCTTGAGAAAGCATCTAAAGCTTGCTTAAAAATGGACCAGAGGTCATAAGCAATCTGTTTAGATGGTCAGTGTTCGTAGTTCCCTAAACTTCTTACTTTATGTGCAATTACGAGCATAAAATACCAGGCATGTTTTTTAAGGTGCAGTTTCCTTGTCTCTTTTGTTTAACACTCAAAAGCATCGTATCAATCTATTTATTTATTTATTTTTTATTTATTTATTTAAAATCTACAAATTACGTATGTATTAACAGATTTTTTGAAGTGCACTACCCATTTTATAATTGTGCATTATTTAATAATAAGTTAATAATTAATTTCATTTCATCTGACAGCGTTTTTTATACGCTTTTTGTCCCGTGTCTGTGAATACGTGCGAGCTCTTGAGAACAGCTGTGGAACAGGTGATACCCTTCCCCACCTTAGTAACGGGGTGAATCGGAGTTCTTATTTAAAAAATTCGCTCGTTATTTGAAATTTTCAACAAAGTATGGACGGATAAACGAACGGACAAAAACTTATGTTCATGACGTCGATTCATTAAAACTTTCAGCAAGTTACAATCTGAGATACTAGGACATAATTAATGAATGCATAACATAGTGTGAGTTTTTGCATATGAATAAAAATTAATAATACATTCACACGTTCAGTTAACCAATAACAAAAATATTATTAAAGCGTGTATCACAAATAAGAAGTTATGACAACCATTTTTATACATAAGTAATAGTTGCAATATCTTGTCAGAATTCATGAATTAAGCGTGTAAGGCGGACCTCATTTTTTGAGTTAATTTGTCAGGTATGGTTTATGAAAAGGCTGTATATACACTTAAGAATTAATTTTAGGTCAAATAGTTCGAGTTAAATGGGCATAGCATGGGCCTGTGCATCCAGGGCAAAGTTGTTGAATGCTCTCAACTTGGCGAGATGCCGGCAACGATCTCTGTTCAAAGCACAGGTCAAGTTGACATACAGCCTCATCGCGGGGCACAGTGGTCCCGTTGCACGGGAGAGTTGAAAATAAATCTGTAACTTTTGAACCCGTGACCCGATCTTAATGAAATTTGAAACATAGTGCAAGTACTACGAGATCTTATTATTTTTCAAAAATGGTTTCAAATTGATGTATCTCATAAGCTAAGTTAAAAAAATAAAAAAAACACTTTTTGTTTGTTTAAATGCATAAAATAATTATTTATTATTGTCTATGACTCGAAATTGTGGGTCGCCGTGGCGTAGTGGGTTAGTGCGTCGTCTCCTACGCAGAGGGTGCCAGATGCGATACCCGAATTTACCACCTTTGATAATTCACGGCTCCGCCTCTTTCGATTCACTGACAATGCTCAAAGAGTACTCCTGTCTAGAAAAAGCTTCTCAACTTCGCCGTTCGGAGTCGGCATTAAACTGTAGGTCCCTTCCACTCGTGAAAGAACAATAGCGCGCACAACACGAGTGGTTGCTGAGAAGCTAGGCCCAGGTACGCCTCTGACTGTAGCGCCACCCATATTATTATTATTATTATGACTCGAAATTGGGACTCAAAGCAAATTTGTAATCACTGTTTATAAATATAAATTCAATTTTACAAGTTTTGGTAACGTACACTTTATTTGGAATTAAAGAAACTAAGCAATTCAGTATACTAAGGCTTTCGCTTCAGTACTTTGTGGCAGCGAATCTTTTGTTTTTGGTTCAGGCCTTAAATACGCAATCCAGGGATCAGATGATACCAACATTTGATGAATAACATCTTCATTTGTTGCCGAACCTATAGTCTTTATTCCGACTTTCCTGCGCCTCCTCTGACAATGATCCGACGGGCAAGGCTGCTGATGATATTATTTCTGCTCCGTGCAACAGAATTTTATGCACTGTTACTGGCATGTAATACCAGGGATATTAATTTGTAGCCATTGTAGCGGTTTCCTGGGCATAAGCTCCAAACTTGTCGGGGTCAATCCAAAAATTGCTGCATATTGTCTCCAGGATAACACTGAATCTTTTTATGAGTTGCACATCTATTTCTGTTATTTCTGCTGTTGATAATGGGTCTTCAAAAAATCTTCTAGATGATTTCCCACCGTTGGTTGTGCCAAATCCTTGCTTTATTATATCTACTTTAATACCCATTTTTTGTATGAACTTCTTCTGAATTTCACTCTTCCTTGCCTGGTGTATGGGCTGTGTAGTTTTTGTTGTTCTCCAAGCTTTAAACTCCAAATTGTAGGCTGCATGTAGCAAGTATTCCGTAAAACGGATGCGAGCGTATACATAACCTTAGAGCTTCCTGATTTCTTGGTTTTGCTCTAAGTAACTTCAAATCATTCATCTCTGATGGTTTCGCGCAATATATAACACATGAACTTGCAGAAGACGTGTTTGTCACAGCCTGTGCTACTTTGCCATCTATCATCGTAAAGTGCAATTCACGCCTTACTTTCATAACAGTCGATTTCACTTTTATAATTGATTCCCGCAAATTCTGAATTTTCAGTTTCAATTCTGTTTTTTTCTTCTCGTATTAGGTCCATACATTCTTTTTTAAGTTGTAGCTTCACTGGCCTACAGTAACGTGTTGAGGAAGGTCGAGGATTTTTCCAAATTTCACTACTTTCATCCGATTCCGTCAAGTGCAGCGGTACCAACGATGTCATGGACAAATATGAAGCGGATGACACTGAATCCAAGTTTGAAAACGTTAATTATAAAAATTTTATGACCGAAAGAATTCTAATTCACAATAATAAAAACATCCTCGGCATCTCGCATAGCGTTTGCACAAGACATGCATTGCAAGGGAAATCGTTTGAAATTGCCGAAATATGCACGACATTGCTCCACTTAAATGCCTCGTACTCCCAAAGTGATCAAAAGTGGTCTCTAGTTTTTTCAACATCGATAGACAATACTTTTAGCTTTCAGAAAAAGTTGGCCTCCCATTGGAGACTCTTGGAGCATTTTTGTTATAGTCCATCAAACATTGAAATGCCCCTCTCAAAATGTGCCTTTACTTAAAAGCCTGGTTTAAGAAATTGGTAAGCAATAAGAAAAAACTGAAAAGGCAGTTTGAAAGCAAGATGTATGACCTTTTTAAAAAAATTTACCTTAGGTTCCAATGTACATAATTTTAGGAAATATGACACATCAAATTTGCTTAAAAAATACGTACATTTTTGTAATTTTCAAAGTCCCAACTTTGAGTTAACGGTACAGCCAAACGGATGTTCCAAAGTCAACAAAATTTTGGCTTTCTAGGTTCTCATATTTGTAGAATCGAAAAACATAAACCATTTGGCCGGGAAAAATATGTCACTTCGGGTATTTATTTCCATTCCGGAACACTGTGCGGCGCCCTCTGGATAGCCTTTAAAGCAACCGCTTAGAGGTGAACTAATGTCCAGGGGTTTAAACCAGGACCCGGTCCTCCAGGTTCGGGGGTTGCGCATGGGGTTAACTTCCCCACCGTGTAAAAAATTACTAGTTCAGAATCGACTAGAAGCCTCGGATACGGATGACCGTAGTACTGAAGACCATGGACAAAAAAATAAGGACAACGATTTTCGGTTCTTCACGTGGAATGTGAGGTCCCTGAACGGACCACGTGCAGCCGATGAACTTGCGGAAGCCCTCGAAGCTTATAAGGCAGATATCACCGCCATTCAGGAGGTGCGGTGGGATGGGCCGGGCAAAAAGAGGATGAAAAACTGCGATATTTACTTCGGCGATTGGTACAAAGAGCGAAGGCAGCGCTTATTCGGATGCGGGTTTGTTCTTCGAGGCAGACTTAGGCAAGAAGTCTTAAGCTTTAAATACATAAACGAGCGCCTCATAACAATCCGCATCAAGGCTACATTCGGGAACATCAGCCTGATATGCGCCCACGCCCCAACGGAGGATAAAGATGACGACAGCAAATATGACTTTTACGATGTCCTAGAAAGAACATACGATCAATGCCCCAGCTACGACACCAAGATCGTTCAAGGAGATTTCAACGCAAAGCTGGAAAAGGAAGACATCTTTGCTAAAGTCATCGGGAAGCACATCCTGCACGACAACACGTCCGAAAACGGACTCAGGCTTTTGGACTTCGTAACGGGGCGAAACCTCTTTGTAGCCAGCACGCGGTTCCCTCACCGCAACATCCACAAAGGGACCTGGCGGTCTCCTGATCAATCAACCGTCAACCAGATTGATCACATTGCGGTCGAAGTCAGACACTCCTCCAGCATTCTCGATGTCCGAACACTCCGAGGAGCCAACATCGACTCGGAATACGGATATCGATAGGACAACGGAGTAGAGCAAGACTAAGACTGTTTGACGTTGGAAAGCTACAATCGCAATTGACCGCTAGCAACTTTGCCGATCCAGTCTCCCTAAAGCTCTCAGAGAGTCCAACCCTGCTAGGCGAAACAATCGACCAAAAATGGAACCGTTGTCAAAACGCCATCAGAGAAGCTGCATCTGATGTGCTGGGTTTTAAAACGCCACCCCAAAAAAACCCCTGGTTTGACAACGAGTGCAGGCACATTCAGCGAAGCAAGCAGCATACAAGGCGACGCTGGACAGAAGGACGAGAGCGGTTCGTGAGCTCTACGAACTTAAAAGAAGGGAAGAGCACCGACTTTTCAAAAAGAAAAAGAAAGAGCATGAGAAGCGCGCGATCGAGGACATGGAGTGGTGTTACGGCAGAAATGACGTCCGAAAGTTCTACCAACGGGTAAAACAACTATCCAATGGATACAAAATTCGGACAGAAGGCTGTCGTGACGCAGAGGGACAACTCGTAGTAGATTCGCAGTCGATACTTAGAATCTGGAAGGATCATTTCTGTAGACTGTTAAACGGCGAGGAAGACTCCAATACCGCTGTCAGGCACAATGTTCCACTCAACGCAATTGACGATGATCGACGAGAATTCCGTCCCCCCGACCTAGACGAAGTCAAGATAGCGATATCGAGACTAAAGTCCAATAAAGCCGCTGGTGCAGACGGATTGTCTGCGGAACTGTTTAAGGCAGCTGGAGATGATCTGGTTGGGCGCATGCACCAGCTCATCTGTAAGATATGGTCGGCGGAAAGCATGCCCGACGAGTGGAACCTCAGTATCGTTTGCCCGCTCCACAAGAAAGGAGACCCCTTCAACTGCGCCAAATACCGAGGGATAGGTCTCCTATAAGATCCTCTCTGCCGTTTTGTGTGAGCGCCTGAAACCATTCGTCAACAACCTGGCCCTTATCAGTGCGGTTTCGGTCGACTAAATCTTCACACTACGGCAGATCCTGGAAAAAACCCAAGAAATGCAGCGTGACCACCACCTATTCGTCGATTTCAAGGCCGCATATGACAGCGTGCATAGGGACGAGCTATACAACGCCATGTCTAGTTTTGACATTCCTGCCAAACTCGTCAGGTTGTGCAGGATGACGATGGAGAATTCTCGCTGCTCCATCAAGGTCGGCACCAAACTCACCGAGACCTTCAATGTCAAAAAAGGGTTTAGACAAGACGACGCGCTGTCATGTGATTTCTTTAACATCATCCTGGAAAAGATCGTGCAAGACTCACACGCCAACACTAGAGGCACGATCTTCCAGAAGTCCGTACAGCAAAAGCATACGCGGATGACAGTGACGTGATTGGCAGAACACAGCGAGCCGTCAATGAAGCGTTTGCTGGTATTGAAGCGGAGGCGGCCAAAATGTGTTTAGCGGTGAACGAGGGCAAAACGAAGTATATGCTGTCATCGAGAAAGGACACACAACATCGACGTCTTGGACAGAGCGTCACAATGGGCAGCTATAACTTCGAGGTAGTCAAGGACTTCGTCTACCTCGGCTCGCAAGTGAACAGTACGAACATCAGTACCGAGATCAAACGCAGAGTACCTCTTGCCAATCGCTGTTTCTTTGGGCTCAAGAGGCAATTGAGTAGTAGAGTCCTCTCTCGAAGGACCAAGCTAACATAATATAAGACCTTGATCACCCCTGTCCTGCTCTATGGTGCGGAAGCATGGACAATCTCAAAAGCGGAAGAAGAAGCACTTGGTCTTTTCGAGAGAAAAGCTCTGCGTTCAATCTTTGGTCCTGTTTGCGTTGATGGTTATTGGAGAAGAAGATTCAACCACGAACTGTACGGTCTGTACAGCGGCATGAGCCTAAGCAGGCGTCTACGGATTCAACGCCTAAGATGGCTAGGTCATGTAGAGCGCATGGACAACACTGCTCCACCCCGAAGAGTCTTCGACTCCGAACCAGTGGGACAGCGCAATAGAGGACGCCCACGGAACCGATGGTGCAGCCAGGTGGACAACTTGGTGTGCGCAGTTAGAGACAGCCGTGCTGGAGAGGGAGGCTGGAGAGGCTTTCTGGTTGAGGCTCTGGTCCACCCCGGACTGTAGCGCCACCAGAAGAAGAAGAAGAAAGCCAAACAGGAGAGAAAACCGAAAAGCTTCTGCTTTACGTCCAGATAAAATAAAAATTGTGAAATCGTGATGAAGACTTTTCAATTAAGTGATGTAAGTTTTTGTTTAAAAAAATTTGCTAAACATTTGTTTTTTTTGAAAGAATTTATGCGGAGATAGAGTGGAGTAGATGCGGATGAACGTAAAAAATTTAAAAATGTGAATGAAGTTGCCGAATTCAGCCATTCTGGCAGAGCTTTGACCGATTTGAATGACTCTGGTCGAATATGTGCGGCATTGTTTCGTCAATAGCTCCTCGAATGTTGGCCATGATCTCTTCCAAAGTGTTTGGCTTGTTAGTGATGATTAAGGACTTGAATTGACGATCAGCGTGAGATCACCCAGTCGGCCAATTCAGCTGATCTTCGCCGAATCGGCATTTCCATCTGTCTTCTGTCTTTTTCAATACAGGCCGCTAAATGGTCAAAAGAGTGTTGTCACGCTGAAAACTGTGCGTTCGAAGAATTGCTTACAGATGGCGCGGCAGTCGGAGGTGGACCTGGACCAAGCTTCTACGGCACCCACTCATGTTGTGCTTTTGGCGAAATCTACCCTTGCTGTTTGATTACCCTTTTAATCAAACGACTCTAATTATTTGTAAGACTGTATATTACAGCTACTGTGTTGATCGAAATCACCACGCCTCAACAGTCACTAAAACGAGTTCTGCCACCTGTTTCAATCACCTCTCCAGCTTCAGTACAGGACATGGCTTACACTTTCCCCACCTCAATCGGAATATTCAAAGACTACTTCTGTGAAAACGCAATCAAAATTCCTTGGAATGGCTGTGATTTGGCACCCAAGCATCAAGCGCAAGTCACAGCCCCTCTCAAGCGTAGATTCAATCAAAATCCTGGCCTCCATCCACCCAAATTCGAATCAGATAAGCACTCAATGGGAGGTGGGGGATATTTACAAGTGTAAACTGAGGAGGATTCTCGGAACGAATTCCAATAAAAGTTTGATTTGTTTTCACAACAATCTTTGTTGCAAGACAACATCATATCATCACAGATATTCGCATGGATACCTCCGCTCCCCCCCACCTCTACACCTGCAGCACACAAAAATCCTCAATCGATTGACTAAGCTAAAGGGCTCAGGATAAGACTTAACAAGAAATTCAATTTACTACGCTTGCCAATAGGATTTCAATTTACAACATCAAGGTGCACCCATCACCCGCACCCACACCCACGAAAGAAAGATACACAAGCCCATCTGCTCGGCAGACACATCAAGTTTTCGTAAACATTTTTTATCTCCAAGCCGGATAAGTAATTTTGGCAACACAACACTTGCTCTAGCTGCCCGCATCCATTGTGGTGGCCGCCTGGGAACAGGTGGTTGTGCCGAAGCTCCTCTTACTCTGCTCGCCACCCCCATTCTGAAACGGATATGAACGACTCATGCCCCGCACTCAGAGCTGTCACACTCGAAATGGAAAGTGGTTCGTCACGGTGAGTCCCGTGTGGCGTGTGTGGGCTGCTGATCCACACCGGTGTTGTTGACTTTGAGCACAGGTCTGTCGTCGAAGCCAATTGCAAGTCATTCGGAAAAGTGTTTCATTTAATGACTGATTCTGAGCGAACAATTGAGGACCCGTCTGGCATCGTGTAATCAACTGGAAGGATGCAGTCAACTGATGCGCGACCAGCGACATCTCACTTTGTGTCTGAATCGATTATCTCTTCTTCTTTCCCTTGAACATCAGCGAGGGACAAGGTGCCTTAATGTCTGTCCCCCTCGATGCAATAAGGCTGTCGGGGGTAATTAGAAAAACGTCGCTCAGTTCATGCATAAGTAATAAAGGTGAGCCTTCCACTTTAATTAACCCCCGCCATCGTAGTCGAGGCGATATATTGATTTTTGCAGTGTCCAAAGGATGAGCACGAAGAAAGGAAAAGAAGCACACGACTTAGCAAAATGCCTTGCGGAGAGCGTTCATTCGTTCGTGTGCGTGTAGCCGCAATGAATACCGCTTTGTGCACATCGTCTCGTATTCATGAGCCGATAAAACCCATTCGTGGTTCTATAAATCACTATTAGATACCGCCCCATCCTCTCCGCAGCAGCCACGGACAGACAAAGGCACCGATTCCGACGCCGAAATCTGTTGATAGGGAGAACTGCAATATGCCAGTGGGTGGGACACACACAGCCCCACCGAGACACGCTCATCCGTGTTGTGTATCCTTTTGTTTGTACATGCTCCCCCGTCCGTACATTGTAATAAAGAAGCAAAGCAGTGGAGCAGCAAACAAAAACCCGAAGATGCCAAAAGAAAGCCAAACACGCGCGAGGGTGAGTGAGTGTGTGTGTGCGACTGTCGACGGGATCCACTCGAGGAGTCGGTGGTTTTTGGCGATCAAATATCCAACGGATTACTTTCGTATTCACTTGTATTTATAGATTCCTTTTGTCCGGGGATTGAATCGAATGGGGAATTGTATCTGTGGCGTGTATCTCTGAAATATTTACTAAATTATTGGCATTCAACCGCGGGCGGAGTGAGAGTGATTGCTTTTAGGGCTACGTGATGACTAGAGGCGGTTATTAGATTTGTAAGCAATCCCAGTGGACATGGGTTTGTGCGATGGTTTGCATCCATGCGTGAGGACAAGTGTGCCCTTGTGTCCGTCGCGGAATGAGAAGCGGGGAATAATCTGGATTAAGTGGAAAACAACGAACTAACATCTTGTAGTTCAATCCCCAGCGATGGCGAAACAGAAACAGATTTCGTTCAGATTCACATTTCGTTGCAAAGCTGTGTGCGGCTTAATGTCTTAACCGAACCTAAGGCCTGTGGATCCGATTTGAAATCACAGGACACTCCACAGGAAATGTGGAAGAAACTCGATGCCGCATTAGCTGAGGAAAGAATGTCACTCATCCACCTATCCACGGCATCACTGTCCTGGTTATGGAAGTGATTGTTAAGGAATGTGAGCCGCACCATCGCTAAATCAGATATGCTAGTCCTTATTTTGGTTTCTTTAGTTGGTCTGAAAATAAACACAATTGAATCGACGTGAATAACTCTCGTTGTTCATTAGAGCTGGAAGATTCCTTTTTCTTTTCATTTTCATAGAAGGACATGGGGTAGAACCAGCAAATCGACGAAGTCAATTCCGACAAAAAATTGACTGAGGTCCTTCCTCAATTGAGTGCACCACATAAAATGAGGATGTATTCTGTCTCGCTGGGTAGGACTACGAAACGCTTCAATCCGCATGTGGCCATCTTTATTCATGGACATGTTGCCGGACCCACAGTGGAATGGAGCTCGAGGTTGCATGATTTCCAAACGGCATCAACGCAAGCAGATCTTACAATCGCAGCTTTTTTCTCAGGGCACTTCCATGCAGTATGGCTTATTCATCCGGCTTCTAGACCGTCTTCTATAGGCACTGCAGTCCGAATTTGACGAACCTCAAGCGACGAGCACCCCCATCTGCCTCGAATTGCGAAGTTGACTTAGGTCCTTTTCTCTATTGCGTTGTCACACTGAATGAACTGATGCGAATTTTCAGGCTGGAGCAGTGTTGTCCATTCGCTGTACATGGACTAACGACCTTAGGATTTGAATCCGTGTACGCCTGCCTAGACTCATGTCGCAGTGCAGCCCATATAGTTGGTGATCTTCTTCTCCAAATGCCATCAACTCAAACTGGGCCGGGTTTCGAAGATGCCAAGGACGTCTTCATCTGCTCTTTATATTACCAATGTCTTCTCGTTTTGATACTGAATGTGTTTGCAGAGAGACTAGGTAAATGAGGTTCTTCACTGAGGGAGAGTGGGGCAAGTTGTAACACGGGTAGGAAGTAACAGCCAAAAAAATCAGAATTAAGAAACACATATCTACGTAAAAGATAAAAATCGCCTTTCCATACCTTTTATTTTGGTGCTTGCTTCAATTGGTCATCAAATTTCGATGAGGAAAGATGTGCGACTTGTGCCCCAAAAAGATAGGTTTGTAAAATTTTTATTTTTTTTGGATTTGTGATTTCATGCTGTTGTGTTTCGGTTTAAATTATGTGCAAATGCCCTTTTGTGTTAGTTGGGGTTTCTTGTAAATTTTGTTGTTTATTTACAATTTCATGCCGAGGCAAGTTGTAACATTTTTCGAGGATAATCTGGAACGTGTTACAACCTTTCCGCGTTGGTTGCCTCACCCGATTACTACACTGAACGAAAAAGGTGCGTAGTTGCAAGAAATATTTATTATTATTATATTATATTTATTTATTTAGAAAAGTTTATTTAATTAAATTAATTCATGTCCAATGAACTTGTTCCTTGATTCACGAATGGCTGCTCATATAAAAAAATATTTTTTAGTATTTAATGAATTGTTCGTTGATTCAAAGTACATCCTACATTGATCCAACGTACATTGTACATTCACTCAACGAATTTTTTTCCTTGGTTAGGTGGAAATCTTCGACAAGACTCTATGGCGAACGTTCGCACATAGAAGTGTGAGATTTTTACTCACTAAACCCACCTCTCCGTATTTTTTTTTAAGACTACCACTAAGTGAAGCACTTAACCAGTAATTAGCATTTCATAATTAAGGTAATGATCGGCAAATTGCTCTCCAATGAAAGTTCCTGGTAACACCGCAGCCGTGCGCGGGTGTAGACTACCAAGGGGTCGAATCCTTTGAAGGCGGCGCAAGACATTAGTTTCCTCAAGGATCGGGTGAACTGCAGTGTTTGTGTGCTCTTCTAGGCGGCGCTTATGTTTATAAGCAAATTTCTTAACTTCATCTTGGAGTGGTAATATTCCAAGATCTCTTATATACCAATAAGTCAGTACAGATGTTTGTATTTCATTTCAAGTTCTGCACGTTTCTTCTTAACGAGCTCGTTTCACTTGAGTTTCACGTCTGGAGTCATCCCGAGGTATTTCGCTTCATTACCAAAAGTTATTTGGCCATGAATTAAGAAGACTGGCAAGTTATTAACTTTTCATTAGGGACAATTCGCCAGAAGTTCATCCATTCATGTATCTGATCTAGTGAACGTTCTAATTTTGTTGTAGACTCTTCAACCGTTTTTGCTGTTACCAAAATGGCAGTGTCGTCAGCAAATGTGCCTAGAATAGTGTGTTGTTCTTGTGGTAAGTCACTAGTATACAGTAGGTATAGCAGAGGGCCGAAAATACTCCCTTGCGGTACACCAGCGTTTATATTTTTTAAAAGCAGAGTATTCATTTCCATGCTTTACACGGAAGATCCTATCAGAGAGATAGTTCAATAAAATACTATACAGTTTCCCCGGTAGAGATCGACAGTGTTTATATTTGAGGGCTTCGTGCCAAACTTTGACAAAAGCTTGAGAAACATCGACAAATGTTGCTGAACAAACGAGTTTTTGTTCAAATGCCTTTTCTATTACACTAGTTATACGATGTACTTGGTCAATAGTTGAGTGTTTACTTCTAAAACCAATTGATATGGTGAGAACTGTTTTTCTTCCACAATTAGACTTAAATGTCTAAATAGAATTTTTTCAAATACTTTAGACATTATCGGGAGTAGTGAGATAGGTCTATAGGACTTTTACCCATTGCTGGTTTCCCGGGTTTTGGTACTGTTTGAATCATCCACGGCGTCTTGTCGCAGTGCGAACCGACAACGCTAGCGGGAAATTATCAGCACACATCACACTATAAAACGTGCAGCAACACATCAGAGCAAGGGCGACCAAATGTCCACGACCTAAACCAACATCAATACAGAGCATGAGCATCGGACTTCGGCATTCTGAGATTTCCATGTGGAAAAAACAGCACGTGCAGAGCAACAACGACGAGCCGAAAGGACCAACAAAAGGAGACGAGGAAAACAGCCGACCATCCCGTACACAGCAACGCGACGACTCAGCGGGACCGATCACCGGTACATCCCTTTGGTGGCCTGTGCGCCGACGTTTGGTGTTGGGTGAAATTTCTTTTAGCATTCACTTTTCTTTTGTCACGCGTACGTACCAGAGCTTAGTTACAGTCCATTCATATTTTGTGTTGTCGAAGTAGGAATCGAATAAATAAGAATTTGTGAGGAGACTTTCTTTTATTGATTCGAACAGTACCATTACAACTTCTGCCACTTTCCATTGAATGGGGACATGGTCAAGTCTAAGCGCGGCATTAATTAAGTAGAGTAACTTAAGAACGGTTTTCCTAGGTAAGAATTTCTCCTGTAATTAAATCGTAACCAGGAGCTTTTTTCCGCTTGAGCATTTGTAGTTCTTCCTTGAGCTCTGCCAAGGTAGCAATTCTCAGAACATAATTGTCGTCGTATACGTCAAATCGATTCTAAGTGACAGGAAGAGTTTGACCGTCGAATGGCTTGAACGTTTCTTCGAAGTAATCTGCGAAGAGATTAGCTTTGTCTTTATCTTCTTTAGCTCACTCGTCTCCATTTATTCGAATTGGCGCGTTGTGTGATTCAGGTTTTTTTTATCTATTCACCGCCTTCCAGTGTGAGTAGTTACTTTCTTTTTTGCAGATAAGTATTGAAATTATTATTTTTGAATGCTTTGATTTTCGCCTTCAATAGATTACACAATTAGTTCGGACGAGTTTTATGCTGTGACGAGCGAGTTTGATGCCATTTCTTGCGTGGTTACCGTTTTTCCTTTACCATTTCCTTTATTCTGGTGGGTATAGTAAGACGTGTTTAACTGCCCCTTTTCTTGCGCATAGGTGTACTGCTGCATGCGGCACACTGTATATTTTCAATACATTTATTAAGTTCAATCTCTAAGTCGTATGGGGTTCTCAGCGGTATCATAATTGCAACGTGATTTTGCAAGTAGTTCCTAAATGCTTGCCAATTTGTACGATGATTAATTAATGTAGGCTGCGCTTCCCTTTTCACGAGCGTATCGCTTATGAGTGACTTCATTAAATCAAATAGCCACTTTAATTTACCATCATTCACTCAAGCGAACCCTTCATAATCAGCCATTATCCATGAATGGCGCTTGTGTCGATGAATTCGGAAAACTTTCCATCCTTGGTATGTGTATCAATACAACACTTAGTTGGAACGATCACATATTTGAGGTCGCCAAAAATGCTGCGAAATGTTTAGGTTTTCTTAATCGATGCAAGAAATATTTCACCCCTTCTGATTTGGCTTTAATTTATAAGACGTACATCCATACATATAACGCTCATATCTGGTCTGGTGCCCCCAAGACCACCCTGCACCTACTTGATAGAATCCAAAAGCGAGCGATAAAACTTATAGGAGACAACAATATCGCAGAGTCATTAGATTCTCTCGAACATCGACGGTACCGTCTCTTGTTTGTCCGTATTTTATCGTTATGTTAACAAACGATGCTCAAGTGAGCTAGCCAACTGCATTCCTCCTTTACATGAATTCACCCGCAATACTCGTCTCGCCAGGAATGCCCATCAGTATACCCTTAAGCCTACTTTCGGACGCACAGTTAAATTCAGAGACTCGTTCTTCAGCCGCACTGCACGAATGTGGAATGCTCTTCCCAAGCTAATATTTCCCACAGACTACAACCCGCAGATATTTAAGACCAATGTGCACAGGTACCTCCTCTCCCTTTCTCCCTCTATACCATCGGCCCGTGCTGTGTCTTGACCCCGGACACATAAGGGTATTAGCAATACCTTGAGCACGCGCAAATTATAAAAAAAAAATTTCTTATGAGTAATTTTTTAGATTGTAGTTGAAGCTAAATGAAATATTCAAAATAGTAAAATAAAACATAATTCACTTTGTTTATTTTTTATGGTTCATATGTATACAAAGATGTTGTATTTTTTATTTTTGTATTGGAACAAGCAACGACCACAGAATTGCTGCGTCTCGACAATTTTTTACAATAATATAATACTCTTTATTATATAGTTTTAATGGAAATACTAAAATAGAACTTACATTCGTTTTAATAATATAATATGGGTGCCGCTACAGTCCGAGGCGGACCTGGGCCTAGCTTCTCAGCAACCACTCGTGTTGTGCGTTCTATTATTCTTTTACGAGTGGAAGAGACCTACAGTTTATGGCCGACTCCGAACGGCGAAGTTGAGGAAGCTTTTTCTAGACAGGAATACTGTTTGAGCATTGTCAGTGACTCGAAAGAGGTGGAGACGTGAATAATGATAGGTGGTAAATTCAGGTATCGAACCTGGCACCCTCTGCGTAGGAGTCGACGCACTTACCCACTACGCCACGGCGACCCACATTCATTTTAACTAGACAAATTAATATCAGAGCCAACAAACATAACTTTAACTAACGGTGTTCATTCATATTACGAAAAATTTTTTGTTCACTGTATGAACTTGACCATAGTTTACCAGACCTTTGGGGCTAAATTCAGCTTCTTTCAGCCCTGAGGAAATGAGGCCTTAGCCGAAGGCGGAATAAAGAAAGTAGGACATTGCTAGGAAATTGAGAAAATCGGCTATTGATTTTTTTTAATTAACAGATACGAGAGAGGCACACCTAGAGGAAGAAACAAAACAAAAAAACAACGAGAGTAAAACAACGATCAGTAATCGGAGTACGAACGTGAGCAATTTGTGTGAGTCATCTGCTGCAAGCCATTTTATTGAAGTATGCCATGTGCAGAAATGCAGTGTACATCATTCAGAAAGGATACACATTTAATTTGTCTGCATTAACAACGCACGTCATTGCTGACAACTTGCGTACAACTTCAAGGCTTGGGAATTGATTTGCAGGATATTTATGCCTGAAACACAATGGGGCGCTGCGCCAGCCGACTTCATGTTACGGAGAGAGTGCGATGACGCACTGCGTTGAAATAAATACTCAATTTATCAGCTGTTCTCTCTCTCATCAACTAGATGAAAAATATTGCCGCCTTTCTGCTTAAACTCATTTTAAATGCTGTTTTCATTTCTAAAATGATAGCTGACACAAAATACCCTCAATTTGGAAGAAAACTCTCAATTTGGGAGAAAATTTCTCTCACAGCACACCTCTCTGTCAAAAAATATCCAACATGTTGAATAATGACGTGCGATGGACTACGTTTTACGTTTTATTACGATCCTCTCATCTCAATCTCAATTTTCACTAATGCAGGTCGACGCTGTATTTTCTGCTTGGCTACTGAATTGTGTGCGTTGAAAGCCAACGCCAGCGCAAACGCACTATTGTGTTTCAGCAAAACGCCATCGAAACACTTTTGTCATTATTGAGGAAACACACAACGCCACTGATTTAATGTTTTGATGATTATTGACTGCCAGTTTTCCTGATTTCTTAGTTGAAGAAAATCAAAGTAATGTAAACACCGGAATTGTGACGTAAACTCATGATACACATCCGTCCAGTATCAAACGGAGCTTGAATTAGGTCACAACATGTCACACATATGACTGTGGTTTTGACAAGCTGTCATTCTCACCTTGTTTTCCTTACCCCATGCTAGCTCTCCTTTAGGTATTTTCCAGTAGAAATAAAGGACTACAGATTACAGCTTCTACGTCCCTTGTCCCTTACAATTTGTCAGGTTCGTTTTTATAATGTTTCCCACATCAAACGAGCAATTCAAAAGGATACGCATGTTTATTGTATACTCTTCTCTACATAGACTAGTACAAAGCAGTGAACGACGATTTATTTTCTAGAAACGGAGTAGATTTCCGTGAGTAAGTTATAGTATTCACTATTCCATAAGACACTGAGACCGATCCCCAAATAGTCATATCATCCGAAAAACGAATACACTAACGTTCCTTCAGATTGAGGAACGTTCCTAGCGTACAACAAAAATAATGATGGGCAAAGGATGTTACCTTGTGGGACCTCGTCGGCAATTTAGGTTAGGTTATAGTGGCTGTCTGGGAATAACAGTTATTCTAAAATATCTTATGAGTTTTTGAGAAGAAGTTGACTTAAGCTGTGTTTTTTTTGCAAGCGTATATACGCTTAATTTTGAAGTGCACAAAAAAACGATCATCGGCGCTTAATGATTCATCATAAAATCTTGGCAGCACCGACGACATTTATGACATTTGCTAAGCAGTCAGGGGTGTAGTCTTGGAAGGTGATGGTTGATCTTTGATGGTCACAATCTTCGTTTTGTGACTGTGTAGTGTGACCATTACTTTAAAAGCAAAAACACTTAATAATTATAAAATAAAAAAAAATGTTAATCAAATGAAAAGAATCGATTACGAAACATAAACGGAATGTATAGCAGAGACTCTAGATATACCAAAAATTGCATACTTATGGATGCCAAAAAATTGAAAAATGATCTAATACATCAACCACAGCTGCAGGTGTAAGCCACATATAGCAACCTAAACAATGAATGAATGAATTCAGGAATGAACACACAGAAATTAATGATTGGGAGCATTGTTTTTATCTGCGCTTATTCCTTAAGCGGCGATAGATATGATGAGTAAGTTAAGTGGATATAGGATTCGTTGTTAGTGTATTTTACATGCACACTGAAAATTAAGCGTATATGCAAAAAACGCAGCTTTAGAAAAAAGACTTAAAGACAGGCCATGGCATCTTCTCACGCTTTGCAGAATACATCAAGAAGAGCACTGCTGCATCATACCTAAAACTCAACAGGATGTACAGAATGTAATAAGGATCATAGTGGGCACTATCACCGGTCACCATGCCAGAAGATTGGGAGCCCCCCACAGCGACTACTGCACAAGCTGTAGACACGAGAAGGAGGAAGAAAATACGCCGAGAATATCTCCTCGGGACTTGTCCAGCCATTGCAAAAATTACAAAAGATATACTAAGCAACTACTTTTTCAGTAACCTAGAGCAAATATCACATTTAAAGATACAACACATAGCCAAGTTTATCAGGAAAACTAATTGGCTGCAAATCAGCACAGGAGTGGACTTTTCAAATTACGCCACTAGAATACCATTAGGTAGTCTCTAGGCTTATTTCATTTTCGCTAGTGTAGTCCCTTTTTAAAAGGAGCCGGTAAAAAGCACGGGGTAGTGGTAGCACAAAGGATTCAAACAGGATCTAAGTGGGCCACAACTGGTACATTGGTGGCATTCACCCACATTATGTATTTGCTTGCAAAAATTGTAGTTTTTATTAATGGTCACGCAAAAACTGAATATGGTCCCCACTAAAATTACGAAACACGTAATAAGCGAAAATCATAGGTGATGGGATGCAGCACTGGTATAAGCAGCTATGTCAATTTCATGTTGTATTTTGTTGACAATTGTCAAGTTGTTAACATGAGCCATTTTTTGCGGTTCCATGTTTATTAGATGCTTGATGTTACATATCAGTGTGGCTTCAGGCCGGGGAAGTCCACCATCGACCAGATTTTCACACTACGGCAGATCCTGGAAAAGACCCAAGAAATGCAAATCGACACCCACCATCTTTTTGTAGATTTCAAGGCCGCATATGACAGCGTGCACAGGGACGAGCTATACAACGCCATGTCTAGTTTTGACATTCCTGCCAAACTCGTCAGGTTGTGCAGGATGACGATGGAGAATTCTCCACCGAGAATTTCAATGTTAAAAAAAATCTAGACAAGGCGACGCGCTGTCTTGAGATTTCTTTAACTTCATCCTGGAGAAGATCGTGCAAGACTCACACGCCAACACTAGAGGCACGATATTCCAGAAGTCGGTACAACTGTTAGCATACGCGGATGACAATTACGTGATTGGCTGAACACAGCGAGCCGTCAATGAGGCGTTTGCTTGAGGCGGAAGCGGCTAAAATGGGTCTTACGGTGAATGAGGGCAAAACGAAATATATGCTGTCATCAAGAAAGGAGACACAACATCGACGACTTGGCCAAAACGTCACCATAGGCAGCTATAACTTCGAGGTAGTCAAGGACTTCGTCTACCTCGGCTCCGCAGTAAACAGTACAAACAACATCAGTACCGAGATCAAACGCAGAATTACTCTTGCCAATCGCTGTTTCTATGGGCTCAAGAGGCAATTGAGTAGTAGAGCCATCTCTCGAAGGACCAAGCTGACTTTATACAAGACCTTAATCATCCCAGTCCTGGTGTTCGGTTCTGAGCCATGGACAATCTCAAAAGCCGATGAGGAAGTCCTTTGTCTCTTCGAGAGAAAAGCTGTGCGTGCGATCTTTGGTCCTATTTGCGTTGACGGTTTCTGGAGGAGAAAATGCAACCACGAAATGTACGGCCTGTTCGGCGACATGAGTCTAGTCAGGTGTCTTCGGATCCAATGCCTAAGATGTCGAGGCCATGTAGAGCGTATGGGCAACTCAGCTCCGGCCCGCAGAGTCTTCGACTCCGAACCCGTGGGACAACGCATCAGAGGACGCCGCGTTTATGGTGGCGCACCCAGCTGGAGAAGGACGTCAACCAACTTGGCGTGCGACTCTGGAGACAGCTAGCCAGAGACCGTGATAGTTGGAGAGGATTGTTGGTTGAGGCCCAGGTCCACCCCGGACTGTAGCGCCAGATAAAGAAGAAGAAATTCACAAGAAAATGAAAACGTCTGAATTAAAATGGCATGTCTCTCGGTATTAATGGCATCCGCTGTATAAGTACAACTTCTCCTTTTGCTTCGCCTGTGAGAAGAGAGAAGAGAGCGCAACCATTTTCATTACAAAATTTTGGTGAATTGAGATTTCGAAGATGTATGATCGATGAACCAACTTTCCAATTATACTTTTTACAGTTTCGAACAACATTTTGAAAAACTGGATCAATTAGTTATTCTTTTGATGGTAAAAATGTGCCTATGTATTTGTTGTTTTTTTTTTATATAGACAAAATCAGATGTTGACAACGCGTCGATCAATTCCATGCAAACTTTAGATAAACCATCTACACGACCATTCAGACAAACCCAAAACGTTTTATTAAAATCGGCTTGACCGTTCGTGAGTTATAAAGTCACAACGCACTTGCAAAACATTTTTTCTATGGAGCTTGGATTCGATTGTAATCGCATTCATTGCATCACCCCGTAACTAACGCTAGGAGTCTATTGGCTGGGTTCTTTAGTTAAAATAGTTTCAAATATTCGCTCAAACGATGGCGCTCAAAATGAAATTGGCTCTTTCGTTGCTTATTACATGGTTTGCTTGCTATATTATGTTTGCAATTTTATTGAGCTATCTACGACATAAAGCACGTCACATAATTGCTCGTCTCATCTGTTGCTATGACGACCCGAAGTGACTTCCCCTAATTTTAATGGATTTCAAGCAGTTAACGTCTTAACTGCTGTATGTCGTCAATTTCCCAGTCGCAAGAGAATGACGAGATATAAAATTGAATCCGTCCCAAAGTCTCTTGCCTCTAAGTAAATCCCCCAATCAGCCGCTCTCCATCCATCGCCCACAACTCGGACCTTACGAGAAAACCGAAGTTTCATGAGTGCATAATGCGCCTCTCCATCCAGACCACATAAGCAAATAGTCACTCTGGGCCACTCTGGGCAATTAATGCGGCTCTTAGCTCTTCCAATGGGGATTTACTAGCTTCTTCACATTGTGGTGAGCTTCTCTCAGTGTGTACGTCTTGACTCAGTTTTCCCTTCGTCAAAACCAACGAAATGGTTGGTTTATCCCCCAAAAAACGAGTGCACTGCACTCAGGCACACACCCACACCACCCCGCATGCAGCCGTGATGTCGACCTACTTCTCCTAATCGACCACTAAATCCGAATCCAGCCAGCAAATGAGGGAACAACGAAACGAAAGAAACTGCTGACTGCGTTTCACTCTCCAGCTCGCATTACATGCTGCAGTGCAGCGTATCCACGGTGAACGGCTGTGCCATCCTTAAGATAATCACCAATGCAAGGACTCGTGAGGAGTATTACGATGTCCTCCTTCGTTCCCGTCATCACACATCCACAGGAGCATATGAATACCAATTTGTGGATGTGAACGCTTCGCTTGTGTCTTGTGCCCGCAAGCCAGTTGTCCCACCCTCCTCCGGCCAGGAGCTTGGTGTAGAACTTAATTATTTACGAGGCGAAAGTTTTGTTTCAACTGCGTCGGCAGATGTGGCCGTCAGCATTAACTGCCCGAAACCAAGCATCTCCATAAATCTCGAGGCGGTCCATTCTGCGCGCCATGTGCTAGTGTGCCGAATCAATGAACATAAAGATAACCGTTTAGGGGAGACCAAGGGCCGGAACGATGACACTATTTAATGGCGATTGAATGCCTCCAGGAGCGGAGGCCTTCGTGGGTGTGGGCAACTCATCATGAGAGCGACTGCTTATGGCAAGCATTTGCAAGTCGATTGGAACAAGTAGGGACACGTGTTGGAAATGTTAATCGAAGGATAAGGCTCGTCGGTTCTGTCGATTTTATGCGGTGTCCTCCGGAAACGATGTGTAATCGGGAAATTACGATGTTATTGCGAAACGTGCCCCGCAACGACTGCTACCTGATGGAAAATGAGATCTGTGTGTGTCCTCTTTGGCATTTGACAGTCTCTATTATGACCCGCTTCGCGTTTCCGTAGCGGTCGTGCGAGGAGTTTCTAATGACCGCCGAATTCGGATGAGGTTCGATGAAATTGGCGAAAGGAATGAGGGGAATTCATGTGGTTGTTGAGTGTAAGAAGGCAAACGATGGCCATTCGATTTGAAGAAAATTGTTCATTAGGTGAAATGTTTTCAATTCGAACAGAAGCTTGTCATCGTGTTGATGGTTCGACAAGGTTGATAGATAAACGTTGTTGACTGACGGTAGACTGCTCGATTCTTACAATGTAGACGCAATTCTAACAAGAGCCTCTAATTAGATTTGCAGGTGAGCTGTCTATGGCCCTGACATAAATTGAAAATTGAATATTATACGAGGGCGGTTCATGCAGACACGAGCGAATATCAGTCAAGCCTGTCTAGGAAGAGTATCATGGAATGTGTCGGAAAGTTATAGTCTCCAGTCAGACTATTCTTTGCAGGCCAACCAAGTCTGCCAAAACAAGTTATTTATTTTCAATGCTGTCAGTGCATAAAATAGACGAACTAGACACCACCAGTCAAGATGCCGGAAGCCGCAGTTATTCGTGAGCAAAAAGAAACTAATGAGAGAAACCAAGGGAAAGCATGAGAAGCGCGATGAAGAGGTGCTTGGGCAGGAATGCTGCCCGAAATTTTTACCTGAGGGTAAAATAATTATACAATGGATACAAAGTTCCGACAGAAGCCTGACAACTGAAGGAAGGGGCGCAGTCGATACTAACAATTTGTAAGAATCACTTCTGTAGACTACTAAATGGAGGGAGTGATATGCTCAATCCGGATCCTGATAGAAAAGACATCTGTCCCTCCAGATTGAAAATATTGTCACTTAAGTTTAACAATGATGTTGATAAGGGCAGGCTGCGCTCTAACATCTCTAAAGCAGGTGCATGAGTTGGCGGGACGTATGTGTCAGCTCATCTGTAAGGTGTATCTAGCATTAGAAATGATCGTATGGTTCGAAGAATGCGCCAACTATCGCGGGATTAGTCTTCTTAAGATCGAATACAGGCGTTGATTGGGGGCTACTTGAGTCGATTCCGAAAGAGGGATCCCTTTTATGTTTTGTAGTGCTTACATTGACTTGCGAAATTAGTACTACCAGGACTAAAATTTAGTAGTATATGTGCAAATGTAGGTCGTATATATTCTGCCCACCAGGTTTCACCAAAATCCGAACAGTCGTTTATGAGCTAGTGTTCCACATGCAGTGGACTCCCCCTAAGTCGAACTCTCCTTAAGTCGAACTCTCCTTAAGTCGAACTCCCCTTAATCGAACTCTCCTTAAGTCGAACTAAGTCGAACTCTCCTTAAGTCAAACTCTCCTTAAGTCGAACTGTCCTTAAATTGAATTCTCCTTAAGTCGAACTCTCCTTAAGTCGAACTCTCCTTAAGTCCAATTCTCCTTAAGTCGAACTCTCCTTAAGTCGAACTCTCCTTAAGTCGAAGTCTCCTTAAGTCAAACTCTCCTTAAGTCAAACTCTCCTTAAGTCGAACTCTCCTTAAGTCGAAGTCTCCTTAAGTCAAACTCTCCTTAAGTCGAACTCTCGTTAAGTCGACCTCACCTTAAGTCGAACACTATTTAAGTCGAACTCTCCTAAAGTCGAACTCTTCTTAAGTTAAACTCTCCTTAAGTCGAACTCTCCTTAAGGCGAACTCTCCTTAAGTCGACCTCTCCTTAAGTCGAACACTATTTAAGTCGAACTCTCCTAAAGTCGAACTCTCCTTAAGGCGAACTCTCCTAAGTCGAACTCTCCTTAAGTCCAATTCTCCTTAAGTCGAACTCTCCTTAAGTCGAACTCTCCTTAAGGCGAACTCTCCTAAGTCGAACTCTCCTTAAGTCGAACTCTCCTTAAGTCGAACTCTCCTTAAGTCGAACTCTCCTTAAGTCGAACTCTCTCTTAGGTCGAACTCGCCTTAAGTCGAACTCTCCTTAAGTCGAACTCTCCTTAAGTCAAAACTATCTCTAACTCGAATTTTTTCGCAATATTTAAGTACATTGCCCTCAATTTTCCTTACAAAAACCTCTCACTAAGTCAAACTCCCTCTAACTCGAAAAAATTATGGTATTCCCTGACAAATGGACTTAGGGAGAGTCCACTATAAATAAAAGGCTTATAATTTATGACATGAGTAATGAGTATGCTTTTTTTTTTGTTGGGACCGGACACAAGAAGTATTCACATTTTTCATGCTTCGTTTCTAAATTATTCCCACAGCAACAAATCTAGATCTGTTCGATATGACAATTCGAGTGATAATCGATTAATTCAACATCTCGAGAACATCTCGATTATCAAAATTGTTGGAATGCCTACTAACTAACTACTAACACAAGAGAACTACTAAATGTCTCACATCAACATCATTCGAGTGAAATCGAATTTATTATTTTTTCATTAATGAACCAAGAAGTGGAGTAATACTTGGGTTCATTTCCTTTGCGGTTCCATTCATTCTGGTTGATTAGGATTTCCTGACGAGATCTATTTGTTATTTGTTCTCGAGTTGAAGTGAAAGCTTGTGTTAGTTGTTAGGTTAGACTTAGAAAGGAGGCCTTAGGTCCCATTGTGAATCCCTTCATTTGTGGAGTATAATAATAATAATAATATGGGTGGCGCGACAGTCCGAGGCGGACCTGGGCCTAGCTTCTCAGCAACCACTGGTGTTGTGCGTGCTATTGTTCTTTCACGACTGGAAGGGACCTACAGTTTAATGCCGACTCCGAACGGCGAAGTTGAGAAGCTTTTTCTAGACAGGAAATACTCTTTGAGCATTTGTCGGTGACTCGAAAGAGGTGGAGCCGTGAATTGTCAAAGGTGGTAAATTCGGGTAACGAACCTGGCACCCTCTGTGTAGGACTCGACGCACTTACCCACTACGCCACGGCGACCACTTTGTGGAGTATACATTCTGTTAATCTATCCTGTCAAGTGATGTGGTTTTGCCCATGCTCTTTCGAATCTTAGAACATCCGATATATCTGCATTCGCTAAGTCCGCAGTCACTGTGAAGAATCTTTGGCCTATCGAAACTAGCCGCCGATTCTAGACAGCTGGGCAGTGGCAAAGCAGATCTTCCTCGTCACAGCAACTCAGGCCGACATCGCTAGATTCTGCATTCCATTTCCAGAGCTTTGTTCCAAAGAGGCAGTACGGTCTAACGCGACAAGCTTCTTTGTTGTCCCGTTGGTAAGCTCTGGCCACGTCGATCTTCTTGTGTGACAGTCGTTTCTTACGAGTTGACTTCTTTTTATATTGTTTCGCTTAAGTTTCGGTATAGTCCACTGATCACTTGTAGCAGTGATGTGTTCGCTTCGCTAAAGTTCATTTCAGACCCTTGTTTGGCCAATTCATCCATTCTCTTGTTCCCTGCTATTGAGCTGTTAGCCGAGCCCAGCCGAGTTTGACACTGTGGTGCCTGGTGGACCTTAATGAGGCAGTTCATAACTGCCGCTCTAATAAAATAAAATATATTCGTTACTGACTAACGAGTATTCAATGAAGAACCATAAAACGAAACGTTACTCCTCAATGTTAATCGTTACTATTAAGGTATCTTTACCTTTTTTGCTAGATGTACTATCTACAACTAACATCGGTGTGTTCACTTTCTTCTCTTTTTTTCTAGTATACTTGATCTCTCTATACTGTTTTTGGGGGTTGTGCCACATCACGTATCGATATGGTTTTTTTCGTGCTGTAGGTATGTATAAGTATATCTCTCTTGAATGAGAAGCGTGTTTTCAGAATATTAGTGTGTGGAATACGATCATATTGCTATGTATCTAGCATCCTCGATTAGGTGTGTTTGTTTGAATCAATACATTTGTTCGGTATACGCTACTCTTGAATTTGCGAATATTTTGTGGAAGTTTGTTTTGATTTAGTAGAGTAATTCCATTGGGTTCTTAAAGAGGTAGGCGCAATGAAAATTATTCTACAAACAAAATTATGGTTAATTTTTATGCGAATCTTGTGACCTTTCATAGGATCATACTGCAACAATGTTTTTTCATGTTATTAACAAAAATGTAGATATCATTTATGCCTACCTAAATACTGGGTCGCTGTGGCGTAGTGTCGACTCTTACGCAGAGGGTGCCAGGTTCAAATCCCCAATCTACCAACTTTCACAATTCACGGCTTCCACCTCTTTCGAGTCACTGACAATGCTCAAAGAGTAATCATGTCTAGAAAAAGCTTAAACTGTAGCTTAAACGACATAAAACTGTAGGTCCCATCCACTCGTGAAAGAACAATAGCACTCAAAACACGAGTGGTTGCTGAGAAGCTAGGCCCAGGTCCGCCTCGGACTTTAGCGCCACATAAAAATATCAAACTTTGCTGAAAGTAACTAGTACCGATATTAAAGTAACGATTATTCAGACGAAAAGTAACGAATACGTCTGAGTACTCAATTCGTCGTTTCTTTTACAGCCCTATTTATAACAGGTCTCGAACTCATCGTACAAGATGCTCTTAACTTTAGAATATCCTGGTTATTAACAACAATTGCTTGTATGTGTTTGGCTGTCTTCTCTTTTACCAGAACCTCTGCTTGGAAGACACTGCAGAAAGTCCAATCAGGAAGTCTAAACGATTCCTGTCTGTGGAAGGTGTCCGAGTAGAAACCGGCCACAGTACCGTGGTAATATTTGAACTGTCGGGTATCGTGGTCGTTGATAACAGCGCTCGAAAGCCACTTGTCCCCGTCGGGAAACAGAAATGGTATTTTGAGGGAGAAGTCATTATGGGAAGATAAATAGTCCGTTGTGACCGCGAGGCTACTGGAACCGTGTCTCTTTCCCAGGTCACCTACAATTTTGATTTTGGCCGCATGCATAAAGGGGCTCCCTTAGTCTTAGAGCACGTTTTGCGGCGCAGACTTTTTTTTGCATAAGTCCAGAGTAAGGAGATGAAGTACTATGTGCGATCCTGCTTACGGCGCTCTCCTTATAACTCCGATTGTACAACCAGCGGCTGATCTATGTACTTTGTTGAGTATGCTCATGTAGCTTTTTGTGTAGCAGCAGTCTTAGTTCCTCAGAAGTCATAATGCTTCGGATGAAAGCTGTCAAGCCGACGGAGAAATGTCTCACTTTCCACCTTTTCTCAAAACACAAAAACAATCCTCGAAATGACTACAGAAGACCTTTATTTCATACTTAACAACACGAACTTCCCAAAACTACTCACACACTTCTGACTAAGGCCGCAGATTCATGACAATCCACGGAATGAACTCCTCGACTTTCGTGTACACACTCGGAACCGTGTTGTTTCCTCCACACACCAGACCGCCAGCCGACAGGACACCATACTGCACGAACCGATATCTTTGGTTCTTCGACCTATAAAAGAGCGGCCCACCCGAGTCTCCCTTGCAAGTGTCGGTACCCTGCATGCCTCCAGCGCAGACAACCGAGGGCCCAAATGATCTGGCAAATAAACTCTCGCAGAACTCGTTCGTGACCAAGGGCATAATCGCCTTTTGCAGCTTATTTGATTGATTTCCTGCGAGACGGAATGCTGTCAGAAAAAGGAACACAGAAGGACTTGCCTACTCACCGCTAACTGTGAGTCCCCATCCGGCAACCCCGGCGAATCCGATATCTTCTGGATGGTCCTTCAAAATCGGCAGGCAGATAGGCAGGATCCGATCTGAAATGTGCTTCCGTTAAAAGGCGATCACAGATCAACTCGCAAGGCGTTACCTCTAAAAGTCACCTCTTCCTTGAGTCGTATCAGGGCAATGTCGTTGCGGAAGAATCCCCTCCTGAAGTCCTTGTGTATGATGACATCATCCACAGCGAGATCCAGCGCCGGGGGGAGGCACTCCATGTACAAATGATCATCGCAGTCAGGTTCCTTGCTGGTGTCGTACTCACCCAACCGGACAGAGACTCTGCGGCAAAAAGCAAACATTCACACTCAGATAAACAAGAAGGTTGACAGCCTACAATTGCACGTCCAACATGCAGTGGGCAGCCGTCAGAACGTAGCGATCACTTATCAGCGACCCGCCGCAGAGGAACCCCCTGCCCTTGGAGGTGTTGTACTCAAGCAGCGCCATCCATGGAAACTCGAATAGGAATGCCGTCTGTCCATTCAGAACGCGATCGGATCCGCTCGACCGGCCACATGGCATTGTCATCAGCTTGGCGGCGACTGGCACGCTGATGTCGTTCGGGAACTCGCCGAGAATGTTGTTGCCGATGAGGTCCACCGCCAGATCGGTGCAACATACGCTCTCCTACAAGAAACAACGCACACTCTCACACGTGACAACATCAAGTGCAACCTTAGGAATGCAGACGCGATGAATACTTGCCGTGCGCCCGCACCGATGCCGCTTGATCAGGTCGATGACGACACTGTGACTGTGTGTCGTATTGGGCGTGCTTAAGGCCAGCGCCGTCCTCACGACCGAACAGTAACGGGCAGTGATGCACTCACCCAATTCGCACGAGGTCCCATTTTCAGCCGAAGCCACCTGGATGCACCAGATGAATGCAATCACACTTGCAAATCGCCGCAGATCGCTGACTTCCATGGCGCGGTTGTTGCGCTTCAACCCAGCAGATAGCACTGACTAGACCCGACCAATCTACTTGACAATAACGGGAGCTGTAGCAGCGCTCTATTAGCGTAACTGGAACTGGTTTGGCGCGCACATAAATCAATCTGTTATAAATGGGAATTCCGCTTAGTCACAGTGTCTCGGTATCTGTGCGGTGCCACTGTGCGCGACTGGGCGGGTTGTGAAATCGGAGTGAAATGTGAAGCAAGACTAGCATATGGAATGGAAAACTAACATCTGCTCCCCGCGTCCTCCCCCGCAGATGGTAATCGACCCGAAAACTTTCGCCAAGGCGCTTGGGGACCGAGCCCGAGAGTGGAGCGTTGCATCGCACATGCAACCAACACCTGACCGGCGCAGAGGGGATTATGCGGCTTCGATTACTAACTATTTAATCCTCCGTCGGATGCGATTTCAGTTAGGGGTTATTTTTGGGTTCACCGAATTGTTTCTCTCATTTTGGGAGCTCCCTTAAGTGGAATGTTATGAGGAGCATGGCATGACGACAACGCGACGCTCGAATGGGGAACACATGTTACTTCGAGGGAGATTGCATTCTGGTTTTCGGATGGTGTGCAGTTCTTCAAATGAAGATGTTTAGTCTTGGATGTGTGCGAACTTTGGTTATGAATATTTGAAATCATTTTTCGTTAGGCTGTGGCACCCCTCCATCTTGATCAACTGAGAAGACTTGTACAGACTTGATCGAATCATCTGACCTGTTGTTTTCTTGATTCACAAGAGAATAGCGAGTACCCAATAGACGAGAAGAACTGATAGTCCCTGCCATCGATAATAATCGAAAGTGTTCGCAAGACTGATTTCTCAATCTGTTACTGGAGAAGATAGAGTGGCGGACAGCAGTAAACACGGAAGGCACTATCTTGTTAGTCCAACTGTTAGGGTGACATCGACATCGTAGCGCGCTTTACCAATGTCGCTTAGTGGAACCTTTTACGTAGATTGAAGAACAGGCGAAACGAACTGGTTTCAAAGTCAATGAGGACTAAACGAACCGACCAAGAAACGTTCCTTGTACACCGCCTTGGACAAATCATCACGATCGACAGCTGTTTTTTCTAGGTAGCAAAGGGGTTTGTCAACCTCAGGGCAAACGAAAACTCCACAAACTTGGAGATCCGACGTAGAATCGCCCTTGGCAACCACTTTTACTTCACATTTTTAAGAAAGTATTCAAAAAATATTGAGCAAAACACGGCAGGGCACGTAAATTGCAATTGTTTTATTAACAAGCAATGAAGATGGCGAGGAGCAAGACATAGGAAAAGCATAATGGACGCATTTTAACCATTTTCATTTGCCAATACAAAGTATGCATGTTTGTAGGTATATAGAAATCAGGTTCCTTTTCAATACCTGATATACATCTCATTTGCCTGCAGAGTTGCTCAAAACGTTCGCCTACATAAAAATGCATTCAAGTACGTTATATCCATCTTGCACCGGCTGCAGAAGGAGGTCCGTAGCGGTTAAGTTTTTGCGCAGCCTATCTCCTTTAGCAACCTCGAGATTTTCTTCCATCAATGATCAGAAATTCTTTTTGTTCGCTATTGGTCCAATTGGAATACTCTTGTTCCTTCTCTTTGTCTATAATATAAAATGTAAGCCTCGAATGTTTGTCGCCGATTCACGCCTTAACGCATTTACCGATTTTAACCAAACCTTCACACAACTTTGGTATTGGTGTATATATGGTTTATGTGAGTGAAGCTTAGTTAAAATCGATAAACATGAATTTCAGGAAAATTATTTTGATAGCTAGTTGTTCATAAATTTAAAATTTCAACAGAAACATCTCAAATTACTGGTTTTGCAAATCTTCTCGGCAGAAAATAACAGAACGACAAGAAAATGACATTTGATTCGAATGTAAGAATTAAATTGAAAAGTATACTTTCGAACCGTTGGAAACTCAAAATACAATCTATTCGAATTCTAGTAACTTTCGAATGGAAGCGAATCTCAGAATAAGGCTGAATGGATATAATTGAGGCCAAGGCTGTATCCAGTTCCTTTTTTCGTCGAGACTAGGTAAACGCAAATTGGAATTCAGGCATGGATTTTCAGAAGTAGAATCGGGTTGAATTGCAATATTTGAGTTCTCAGAAGAATTCGGATGAAATCGTTTTAAATGATAAGAGAGATTGCTTGTATTATCGCTAGTCTTTTATTCCTTACTACATTAAGAACATTTGGGCAATTTGTCATCTGAAGATTTATAATAATATTTATTATTCTGGTTTTTGGACAATTAATTACTTTCATAAATCACTATCGAAAATTATTAGTTCTCCACCTCTAGTAATCAATCACTTACGGGTACCCAATACTATGGCTTCCGAGTAATACTCGGAAATACGGGTACCCGTTTATCAAGAGCTCTAGTCCGCATTTTCGCACCATACAGTATTTTGAATGTAAGTGCACCACAAACTGAAACCAAAAAATAATGTCAAACAAAACAAATTTGAAATGCAGTTTTCTAAGGTATGTAGTAACGTACATATGGCAAAAATAAATACAAAAAATTATAGGCACAGTGATAACTCTCCCCAACTCGAAACTCTATCTAACTCGAACTTCTTCGCCATATTTTACACACATTTCGCTCAAATTGTCATACAAAGCCCTCTCTTTAAGTCTAGTTATCTCTAAATCGTGCTACGTGACACCGTGACAACTCGAATTAGTATTTAGTTTAAAACCAACCGTGCCAAAATTACTGGAGATATCCTCATATTTGTTTGTTTTACTAACAGCATTTTAGATTTTTTCTTTGGGGTCCCGTTTGCCTTAAATATTAATTAAAACGTAGAACACATGTGCTGTACACTCACTTTTGATGCTGACTGTATGTAAGCAAGCTAACTGAGAGAGCTAGAGCAAAATTATTGCCTTCTTTGAAAGGTTCACTGGATATTTGAACATTAAAAAATAGTTGCAATGGTATCGAATGAAGAATTATTCTCTTGACAATCTCAAATTAGGTCAGAGCAATTGCTGGTGTTATAATTCTCTCTATCTTATAATAAACTCCTTTTAGGTAGCCCCTGACTTAGGTGCGCTCAATTGAATTGTTGTTGAAGACATGTAACTGAATAGACAAGCATTTATTTCCATCTGCACTTCTAGACAAGATTGCGCAATTAAAACTAGACACACCAGACAATCAAAAGCAGACAGCAATTGCAGTCCAATGGCAATATGTTTTTCTCCTACTGTGTCAGTAATTAAAATAATTTATGGGGTTCGAAGGAGGGGATGCATGTTTTGCTGGACACTCAATGACTTTTGCTTCACGGGCATTCAAGTATTATGACTCAACTCAACATGGAAGCCATTGGTTCAACTTTTATGATATTTATGAATGCCAATGCGTCATCGGTGTACTCTTGGTATGGTGCAGAATGTGAATGAAAAAAAAATGTATCTGACAGGGCAGCACCATAGGGGTATTGGGCTTAGCAACGGGCGGAAAGGAAGCTTCCTAACTTAAAAAAAAGTTTTATCATTACCCCCCACCTCATAGATATCAAAGAGTCTACCGGCAACAAAAAAAGGGGCCTTTTGTAGGAAAGCCTCATCGCAGACTTTGGGAAATGCAATTAGCCTATTCGAAAATGTGAGGGTAGCCTTGTCACCGACACGTGGGGAAAAGTCCAAGTATTTAAGCTGCACTTGTAGGAATTGCGGTTACGAGCAGGAGAGTATGAAAGGGAACCAAGAAATTCCAACTTTAGTCAATCATAAGAGTAGTGACCTTCTGCAAGTATATTAGTCCAATTGTTGACTTAATCCGACGACATCGAAATTGTTTAGTGTAGATCCGACACAGAACCACCCTTGTTTGTCAGTTCGGTGTCTGTGGAAGCTTTTGGAATGGGAATGGTCACCACTTCCTAGGTTTGTCTCTAGCATCCACGCGACATCGATCATTTATGTGACTTAAGCAAGTCATGCAGTCGAATGTATTATTAAATCTTCCAAAAGTTTAATACTAGCATATTGAGTTAACTATTTGGCTATATTCATGAGAAAACCTTACTCCTTGTTTCTCATGACCTATTCTGCAGAAAATATTGCAGACTTATCGGGCCTAGGGTTCGTACAGGATTAATAAGGATTAATAAAACTACGAGCATGGATAACAACACAACATATCTGATAGGTAAACGGTCTACTGCCAACTCTGACGGACTGTAACAAACGCCGATCAGTCAAAGTCTAGTACAGGCACAGTGGCCTTCTAACCAACTCGAAAAGTTCTGTAACGACTTTATTATTATTATTATGATACATGGATTTTCACAATCGCTTTTGCATGAAATAATTAGAAGCATTCTGTTGTGGGAAGGACAAGTAACGAATGCACCATCGGTTATTAATAACAATTCATTTCTTGGTGGGGTGAAACATAAAGAGCAAATAAGTTATCATAAATTACTAAACATATAATTAAACAAAAAAAAAATACTGTTTGTTAAGACATTGTGAGGAATACATTTTCCATTTCGTAATTATTCAATGAACAAATTCGGGTATTTATTAGAAATGTTGAAGCTTTTCTCTCGCATCTAATATTTGTTGGTAGTTTATTAAATAGACAGCAAGAAGCTGCAAAATAAAATTGAAAATAAATAGCTTTATTGATTCTGAGAACCTGTACAAAATTACTGGTGTTAACACGTGAATTGTAATTACCATACAGTCCGCCGGCCTTATATCCGGATTAAAGAAAAAATATCTTAAGGACTCTAAAGCAGTATAAGTGTCTTATTGGTCTAATAGATCAAAAGTTGAGGTTCTACGACTAACTCGACAGATGATCCGAATCGCATGTTTTTGCTAAATCATTAATGGTTTATTTAAATGCGTACCTCCCCAGCACGAGATCCCGTACTCGAATTTGGATTTCAGCAAGCCATTGTAAATTATAATTAGAACATTCGTATTACTATAAAGGCTAAGATGATAAATTTGTCTTACGACTCTGTTAGAATATTGTTTTAAGTATGCTGTATCATCATTCCAATTTAATCTATAATCCAATATAACTCCTAAGTACTTAAATTGAGAAACCATTACTACATCTAGAGCTATTATCAAAGGTAGGTATCAATTGATGTTGAGAAGAACCAGCTTAGGTAGAATCTGGTGCGTCCGGGAGAGTGAGTTGCAGAATCATGCCCATAATATTAAAAATCATCATTTGGTTTTATCACTAGTAGTTTATGACACTTAAACCATCTTCGTAAAGATCGGAGTTCAGATCAGCATATAAGTCGAGATAATTATTGCTGGAGTAGGGTAACGCAGTATGATCAGCGAAAGATGTAAGTTTGCCTTTGAAAGGTTGGAGAAATAAAAAATTAACAAAAAGTAAGAATAACGATTGCATGGCGCAGTTGGTTAAGCGCCTGCCCTTGTTTAGTGGGGCCCCCGGTTCGAATCCCAGAGAGCATAGTTAATACGCTTTATCGGTCGGATTTTGTAATCTGATCAAGTCATCATTTCCCGTTCGGATCAATTAAACGGCACTGTCACTGGAGTGGTCAATCATTGGTAGTAGTCTGACTATGGGTATCACAATGGACCAACAGGATCTAAAGGTGCTAGTGACCTCAGCCGCTCATACCTCTCCTACCTACACTGTAAGCATTTTTCAAGTCGAAGTGACTACGATACACGAGGGACCACACGTGATGAAAGATCGCAATATGTCAGACGAATTGATCCCATATGTACCCAGAGCCAAGCGGCAATCAAAGCCGCATCGGACACTCACATTGAAACTGGCCAGGTTATGTAGACCAGAATTATGTGAGATACCGGTATTGAACCCGGTGAGCCTCTGCTGGGTATGCGCCCATACGGGCATCCAGGGAAACGAAGAACTGGACAGTCTTGCCAAAGGGGGCCCTGAATAATGGGAAGCTCAAGCAATTGATTATCGATGAGAGAGAAGATTGGATAAAGTCAGAAGTCGATGGCTCAGCCATCTAGGCTGAAATCTACAGCGAGGGCTCTATAACCAATGCTGAGTATAAAGATGGTCAATGGTTTGTTTCAGTTGCAAACAAGTAAGCAAGCTAAAAGTAGTCCTTACTGGCCCTTATATCATTGGTACACATTCACTGCGTCTGAACGTATCGCTAGTGCCTTCGGCAGAAGGTACAGAGACCAGGATGAAATACGATCTGTCCCAAATCTGTTCTTCAAATTTACAAATGCCCAACAAAGGCAGTTCCTTGGCAATATACTTAAATGGGGTTGTTGCCCGTTCCATTCTCACTTACGGCTCACAAGTTGTTGGCCAGAACTAAGCGAAACATACAAATTAAACAAGCTCAACAGAGTCCAGAGATCGGCAGGAGCCGGAAGATACGGGGCGATGAGGTCATGCACCACCGAAGCTCTGAGCGTGCTCCCACCCGTCCACCCACTGGACCATTACAGCAATTATGTAGTTGTTGGTACTTCAAGTTCTGTTGTTGGTCAGCGAGACCGTACCACCGGTCATAGCAGAGATCTGCAACTCCTACCTTATCACCCAACAGCAGCTACCAGTATGGACTACATTGCTCCCACTTTAGACAGTTTCCATTCAAAGAAGACCGGAAGACCCAATCACTTACCTCAAAATACCGATTGCTGATCCACACAGATGGATCTAAGCTTGACCACGGTGTAGGCACAGCGGTCTTCTCGACGGATTTCAAAATCTCTAATTCCTACCGCCTGCCAGATCACTCGAATGTCGTCCAGGCTGAAGAACTAGCGATCAATGAAGAGTGTAATCTTTTCTGTACAACATGAGCTTATGGTGAGGCCTCAGCGATCCGCAGCGACAGCCAAAGGGCCATCTGCTCAGTAATCACTTCCTCTATATTGGTGCAACAGTGTAAGGAACAACTCAAGTAGGTCATGGCAGGTGAATAATCTGTCTCCTCTGGGTTCCAGGCCACAACAACATAAAGGGAAATGCGATTGCCGACGAACTGGCCAGGCAAGGAGCTTCCCGCAAACGCCAGAACTGAAATGGTGGGCTCCCCTATTAACAACCTCAACAAAATAATCTACCAACACTTCCTGTGCTGGCCCAGCAAGGAGCTTCCAGCAAACGCCGGAACTGAAATGGTGGGCTCCCCTATAAACAACCTCAACAAAATAATCTACCAACAGTAGAAGAAGCTAGTAGAAGGTGTACTTGAATATGCATGTATACATTCCCTGGGAAAACCTGACCCGCCTACATGAAAGAAGGACTGATGACCTCCTTCAAAAGAAACAGCTCCGAATTAGCTAGAGTCGTGGCAAGGGGCACTGGCCCATGGGCACGCTGTTAGACTCGGAGTACATTAGACACACTGCCGCAGCTGCCTCGACACCGACTCAGAGGAATGTCCGCCTCTGCACTAGCCAAACAAAGACATATCGCGTTCCTTAGTGACCTCTCCGAGATCACTAATCAAAGTATACCGAATGTATACTCCACAGGTTGGATTTAGCTAATTCAAATAGCCCAGGTCAACGATATGTTATATTAAAGCAGCGCATAATGGAGTACTTGTACCCTGATTGTCTCCAATCGGGTATGCTCTTAAACCAACCAACCAACCGGTACTCACGGTAGTAAATACTCATTTTAAGGACCCAACACGTTTATCTAAGCCAGCCGCGGCTGTAAGGTCGTCAAGAGATCCATGTGCGTACCTACCTACCTAAGAATACTCACAAACCATCTCACGATGGGAATATTCTTTAGATTTTCCAATCGACAATCAATTCGCAAACACCCGCGTTCCACATTTCCTCAGAAAAATCACTTGTTTTAGACAACATTGTAGATGCTAAAGAACCCATACCGGAAACCCATTTGTACCAGCGTTCAAATCGAAAATTAAAGTTCAGAGAACGGAGTAAAATAACACAATTCACAAAGCAACACCACACCACCGGCCCCTCGTTTGTAACCAATGGAAGCAAATAAGTGTCAGCAATTCTCATTTAAGTTGACCCGCAGTTAACCCTCATGTTAAACAGCAGACGATATTGTCGAAACACGAGCCCTCTCGCACAGGACTCTTGTGATTTTTGCAAAAACCTCAGCAACAATGTGGTTATAGCAAAGCATTCCTCCGATTCCATTTGAGCGCTAAAACTTGTGCCAGACCAACTGTGGCTGCGATAACATTCATTCGCAGATTAAAGCTAACCCCTGCGAGCATGAAAATATTGGCCATTAAAAAATAGAGAAACCATTAAACACACACCCTTGCGCAGCTAAAGTCATTCCTGGGAAAATGTCTCCCCCAATGAGTGTGCTCTCGCAGTTGTTTGCTCTGCTTCTCCATGGAGACGGAACAAATTGCGATGAGATGAATATTCTATTCAAACATTCGCACAACCCTCGTTCCGCATTTCTTGCAGAAAAACTTCATATTGCGTTCCGTGTCGTTGCTGCAAGGAGTCCCCACTGGGTCTCCTTCGTTTCAGTTCCTCCCACAGAGCCATTCGTCATCGTAAGCGCTCCCTGTCAGCATATGCACAGGAAGCTTGACAAACCGCTTGCGATCAATTCGTTGCTGCCCGCCATCTGAGCGCTGATGCCTCCAAATGAAACCTAATTAATTAGCCAATTAAGTTAAACACTACCCAAGATCTTCCCGTTTAATTGGCCATAACGGGATAGAATCTCGAGTGGGCATCTGCGACGTCAAAGGATGTCCCTCTTACTCCAGGAGCTCATCAGCGCTACAGTATTACGGAGGATGAGGCAAATGGACGACATATTTTTCACTTCCCTGGGGACTGGGCATCGCCAGGACGGAATTCCATGAATCACGGGAGTCGCACCTCAAGCACGTAAGGTATCGAGGTGGATTACTCTGACTAATGTGCTTGGGTGTCGCGGTTGGAGGGGTACACGTCGCTCCTCGTCAAGGTGACATTCGGCGCAACCGAACAAGATGGCATGTCCTTAATGTGTTTCCCTATAAGTCTGAGGTTCGGAGGAATGCGGATGGCCCTAATCCTCCTTCCTTGTGGGTAGGGTTACCTTGGTTTGCAATAAAACCGAACAGTACCCCTCAGTGGCTTTGTGGTAAATAGTTTAGCGGAAGGCCCACACATAGTGACAGTTAAAAATGTAAACGGCTCGTCCCTAAATTAGTTCCACATTGTTTCCTTCGTTTAGAGAATCAACTGGTTTATCCCTCGCACAGTCTGTCGGTTATTTTGGTCTCTTCCGGCATTCCGAAGAAGTTACTCAAGTTTATTGGTAGACATAACTGAGCCTTATTGTCTTAAAGCAGACGCCAGAACACCCTTGTAACCAGGCCGATGATTGGGCGCCAAGTTTGCTCGTTAAGCCTCAAGAGGATGACAAACAGACCGCAGCGAGACTGACTGTGGCCGGAATACAAAGAAGGCCCTAAGTCCTTTTTGTGTCCGTGCTCCCCAGTGGGTGGAGGTACGTTTCCGGATGGATGGTAGCAGAAAAGTGGAAATTATCGACAAAGCTTTAGTTGTTTGCATTTGTTTTCAATGAGTGTCAACGATGGGTTGTAGGGCAGGGGTCGCGGTTAGGTTGACAGCTTTCTGAATTTAATAACAAAAGGTAGGCTGTCTACGAGGAATTTGTTGTGCGAGACTTTGAAAAAAGGTCAGCAAATTGTCTCCATGGCCATCACGTGTTAGAAGGTATTTGACTGCTTCCGGGGAACCGATCCTTTTTCGGAACCCATTGTAACCGTGAGAGGGATGCGAAAGCACGAGCGACTGCAATCAGCTCGATATGTCCCATCCACAAAAAGGTCGTCCTACTTCTTGGAAAAAAAACTATGGAACACTGCTCAAAGTCACCTATGTGCCCCAGTTCTCACACACAAAACACCACTTTCTCATCGATCTGAGAACCGCATACGATAGAATTTATTAAAAGGAACTATCCGATGTGATGGCCGAGTTCAGGATCTTGTTTGTTAAGGACCAAACTAACGATGCCCCGCATACTTTGGTTCAATGACATTTTCGCGAAACAATTGGGCTCAGAAGTCCTGACTGGAAGGACCAAACTCGTACTCTGCGTACCAGTCCTGCTGTATGGATAGTTGACAAGCAAAATAGTAGAGCAGATTCTTGTTTCATTGGAAAGGAAAATTTACCGTCTGATATATGACCCTGGTCTAAGAGGAGGGTCATTAGAGGAAAAGACCCTCTATGAGCTGTACCAAAATGTCCAACTACAAAATGGTGCAACAGATGCCTATTTCCCTGAGTTTGAGAAATCATATTCCTTGTGTTGAGCAATATTGCACGGGGGATCAAAACTATCCCTTTCCTTAATCGACTCAAACACCAACTGAAACTACCCCTTGAGTGAAAGTGAGATTGGCCAACCATCGGGTGAATCAGAGGGGACATGCATGGATGTGCCTTTGGATCGCGAAATTGTATGGTCGTTGGTTTGCTTGTTTTACCGAGCAGCTGTTACGATACGCGGGTGGCATTGAACTGATTAGCAAAATTCAGCCTTCGGGGAATGAGCCGTTTGCACGAATTGAGACGGTAGCGGCTAAAATGGGTTGGAGGTGAACGCGGGGAAACGCTATCCTCAAACACGGACAGAGTGCTACATTCAACGGCTAATTTTAAGCAGTTAGTGACTTGCTGTCAAAGCAAACCTCACGAACATAAGTTCGTGCGAAACACTCGACAATTGACTAGGAATACAGAATAACAAATGAAATTGAAGGAGCATTAGAGGAGAAAAAGATCAGCTCTACCGCCCTACTCGACATTTCCCATTCCTTCGACAAAGTCTGACATGAAGGCCTAATATACAAACTGAGCACGCTTCTACCAACAAGCATATATACACAAGATAGAGTCTTATCTTGATAATAGGATATTTAGAGTCAAACACGGAACTGAATATTCCGATTTTAAGGAGGTCCAAGCAGGAGTCCCTCAAGGGAGTGTCCTTGGCCCTACATTACACCTGTTGTAGACTAGAGACTAAAAAACAATCCGTCACACACCTCCTAGGACAAAATATCACAATCGACAGCTAATTTCGTGGTAGTAAAGGAGTTTGTCTACGTCGGGACAAACGTAAACTCCACAAACGACATCACTGTGGAGATCCGACGTAGAACCGGCCTTGGCAATCGGTGTTACTTCAGTTTGTCAAAACAACTGGCGTCAAAACTCCTGACTCGAAGGACTAAGGTCATGCTCTAGAAAACCCTTATTTTGCCATTCCTGCTATATGGAGCCGAAAGCTGGACGATAACCAAAACTGCGAAGCTGAATGCTCCCAATCATTATTTTCTGTGTGTTCATTCCTGAATTCATTCATTCATTGTTTAGGTTGCTGTAAGTGGCTTACACCTGCAGGTATGGTTGATGTATTAGATAATTTTTCAATTTTTTGGCATCCATAAGTATGCAATTTTTGGTATATCCAGGGTCTCTGCTATACATTGCGTTTCTGTGTCGTAATCGATTCTTTTCATTTGATGAACATTTTTTTATTTTATAATTATTAAGTGTTTTTTGCTTTTAAAGTCATGGTCACATACGTGGTTTAAAGAACACAGTCACAAAACGAAGATTGTGACCATCAAAGATCAACCATCACCTTCCAAGACTACACCCCTGACTGCTTAGCAAATGTCATAAATGTCGTCGGTGCTGCCAAGATTTTATGATGAATCATTAAGCGCCGATGATCGTTTTTTTGTGCACTTATAAATTAAGCGTTTATACGCTTGCAAAAAAACACAGCTGTTATTGACTTTGTATTTTTAGTAGAGACATTAAGAGTTATGTGTGTGTGTAGTAGTATCGGTGGCAAGATATTTTAATAGGGAGGACTTAAAACTATTGGTGCTTCTAATTTTCCTTATGTTGATGGGAAGGGAATTCCACAGCAGAGTAGTGTCAACAAAAAAACTGATGTTCGGAAGTCAAGCTGGCATAGCTAGTTTGTGTTTGTAATAGCATACACAATCTATCTGGCTGGAGAAAGCACAGCTTTTTATATAAATAGTCAGGCTCTTTGGTTTGCATGATGTTATGTAAGAGGCGTAACTTCCTATATTTAAGCACATTGTCAAAGGTGCAACCGCAGATATTTTTCGAGAAGAGGGAAACATGATAATATCTTCTTAGGTTATATACGAAGCGAGCGATATTATTATAAGCAACATTCAGATTTCTCCTAGAGTCTGAACTGTAGAATATTTCACAGCAATACAGCAAAATTGGGAGAAGGAGAGTTTTCGCCAACAGGAGTTTTGTTCGTGTGGTGAGAAAATACTGCGTGTCCCAGAGAGCATGCAGTCTACCATAAACCTTGGCAATGGTGGAATTTTTGTATGTGGACCAAGTAAGAGTTTTATTAAATATAAGTCCAAGGTTTTTGGCGGGGTCAACGTACTCTATTGTGACTTGTGCAGATAGCTCCTTCTTCTATGTATAACAATTACTTTTGACTTATGAGCATTCACTCGCAGGTCATTTTTGACTGCCCAGTCGAATAAATGTTGAAGGTCATCATTCATCGGCTTCGTTTACGCGATTTAGGGGACGCTACAAGTAGATTTATGTGTCATCAGCAAACGTATGGATTGAACAGTGCTTGATCACTTCAGGTAGTTCACTGACATACATAGAGAAAAGTAGCGGTCCAAGGATAGACCCTTGTTGGATTCCGCACTTCACCGCAACAACTCTTTGCAGTTATGAGGAAATAGGAAGTTATGAGCCTCGTAGAGGATATTGAAAAAATATACTCTTTTCTCAGTTTTGAGCAAAGAATAGAATGGTTGATCTTTTGAAAAATCATGTAGTGTTAGAATTGTAGCGTGTTTTTCATCAACTGCTCTTCTGATATCATCAACGATCAATAACAGTGCAGTTTAGCACCTGCGTTTAGGGCGGAAACCTGATTGATTTTTACATAAAAGCTTTTTACGCGAAAGATATTTTTGTATCTGCGATATGATGGTTTTCACAAGCACCTTCGAGAAGAATGGCAACATTGAAATTGGTTGTTCCGTAGCAGCTCCATTCATTTTCTTCGGAATATGATTGATTTTAGCCTCTTTCCATTGTGAAGGAAAGACTGAGGTCGTTAGTATTGAGTTAAAAAGCTTAACGAATTTTGTGTGCACTTCATCAAGTCGGACGGGGTAAGATTTTATGGATAGTAGTGCTTCTACAACATCTTCCTCGCGCAGTCTACAAAAGTCAAAGCAAGAGCCTTCGATTTTTCCAAGTGCCTGGTCGAATACGCGTGAGTTATCAGTAGTACTTGACGATATGAAGATATGAGTTCGTATTGCAAGGGGTTTTCGGTGTTTGTTTCCCTAGGCCAAGTTCTTGAATTCGTTGCCAAACTTCTTTACCAGATGAGCAATTGCCAAGCTTCTTGCAGTAGAATCTTATCTCTTTGCAATTCTGATCTTGGATACAACTTCATTACGAAGCGAGCGGTATGTGGAAAGGAAAGCTTCTAATATCGGTACTTATTCCAATTTGTATAAGCATCATCACGATTTTTTATGAGCCTCAGAATGTACGGAGTAAGCTACTCAGGTGAAGAGGTTTTAACTCTTTTTAATTTTAGGACCACATGTTTGTTAAAAAGTGTGAATATCTTTTCTTGAAGGAATTTTCTTTGGTCATTGACTGAAGGCATTCGGTAGATGTATTGCCACTTAGTGCTTGCAACATCTAGTTGTAGTAACGGATAATTTATGTTACGAGAGCCTCTAAACATCACTTTCGACTCGATGTATTGATTTTCGCCTTCATCCCCAATTATGTTTTTCGACAATGGTATTACCTTGGCCATTTTTCACTGCTGAGGAAACAGTCCTGTTGTAAGGGTAGTGCTTATGACATGAGCCACATAGGTTAGGATCAACGGTAGAATGGTTTTAATAAGAACTAGATGAATTATCATCGACTCTAATTGCACTGGACCTTATAGATGAAAACATTTCGACTACATCTGCACTGTCTACACATGTTAGGCTAAACTGTGTTTGAACAGCAGGCGTATGCCGATTATGTGAATTTAGGTTGAGGTTTGCCGTCCTTGTTGGTCCTACAGATACAATCTTGTGCTTTAGCACATTGCCGTCGGTGTTATTTGGAAGACAGAGTTTTTCTTTTCCCATACCAAGTGTCGTAGGTTAGTCCACAATTTTCGACAACCCAGGCTAGACTTTAATCTGCTAGCGAAAAATTGTACCTGGCGGTTGGTTATGTACCCGAAAGTCGTATCTGCGATGACGAAGCAGAATGAGAAAGATTAATTTATAGGCCATCGCTCCTTTTATCTTTTTTCGAACCCTAAGTCATTAACATTCGGAGTTCCATGGCCAGCCCTTGATAGCCCAAAAGTCTTGTGCATCGGAGCTTTTTTCGGACAAGACTCTTCTTACGACTGAATCTCAATGGCTTGTCATTAAGAGTAGTTGTCTCCCTTGAATCCTCTGAGTAGAGTCCACTTTCTATAGATCCGACCATTCCAATGAACCCCGTCGCATCTTGTAAGCTATGCGATGACAAACTGCAAGCGACATCTCATCACTCTGATAAATTCACGCCGACCTCTGGTATTTGTCAAACTGATGCTCCCTTGTCGCTCGTGTGGCGTCCAACAGGCACACGCCACACAGTGTCGACTGCAACGTCACCACAGTCACCTCTATGATGCATCGCTTCATTGACAACAAATGTCATTCTGGTCACACTTCCCACACGCCTTGACGCGCGGAAAAAAGCGCATCTGCTTCCTGGAGATGGCGCCATTTAGCAGGGCATCGATCAAAACCGATGTTCCGTTGACGTAACCATCAGCGAAACAAACTATGAACGTATCGGTCAATTCCATGTCACCGCGAAGTGCTGTCATTGATGGAAACCCCCGGACGTGCTTTAAGCCCCACGACTACACTTTTTCCCAGACGATGTTCGGCGCAAGGACTTCCGCTGCCTTTAATGAAAATTATTGTTGGCATACGTATGCATGCCAGTACATCCGGGTGAAATGTATCGAATAATTAATCCACTCCGGCTCTCGGATTTAATTGGATGTTCGAAGCGGTAAATGACATGGTCCACTGGTAATCCCATTAAAGACCATTCGCGGTCGCGCCAGGACAAACGAAACGTTATTTCCCAAATTAGCAGCGGGACGTGCCAGTAATGAGTGAAATATTATCCTTGTGGTAATGGCGAGCTAATTAATGGCCCGTTGGTAGTGCTCTTCCGCTGTGCATGCTGCGTCACTACCAAAGTCACGGACCGCATTAGGGCACATCCTGGAGACGGGTCCAAATTGTTGTATTCCATTGTCTGCTGGTCCAGCGTCCATGGAACATAAATCCGTTCAAAGGACTGCTCCCCGAAAACGTGATGCTTGCTCGCGTGCAATCCATTCCACGCCCTGGCGAATCAATTTGCCTTACTCCAGCTGAATGGATTGCATAAACATTTTGTTGCTCGCTGCAGGAGCAGGTGGGCGGTTGGTTACCGAAGGGATTTCGACAACATGAGGATGTGCTGTGCTGTTCGCCAAACTCAACGGGGATGGTTGCGGCTGCCACCTGAGGGGATACCGTGCCAGAGTACATCCAAGTCAGTAGTCTGCATTGTTCACATTCAATGTTGGGTTTGAAATATCGCTCCATTGTTGCAGCTTGTTATGTAAGCATTTCATTTCGATTGAAGGATGACAATCGAAAGGAGGTCGATGCACAAGGGGTAAGCGAGCACTTTGGGATAAATAACGGGGAAAATCTGATGTGGATAGTGGTTGGGAATATTTCAGCGAACCGGGGATGTGACAAATGGATACATTTTCATTAAATTAATTTGGCCCGAAACATATCCACGACGTGAGTGAAATGACAGGCTAATGTATTCGGGGGGTTTTGGTACTACATCTCCATGTGGCGAGGAAATTTGACACTTAAGCCGCTATTCCATGACTAAAGTTGGAGTGACATTGGGTAGAAAATTGTTTCCAAAATAAATCTCAAATTACGATGTGTCTGTCTGACCAAAGATTTTTTAAGGGTGCAGCGTTCGGGATCCTCCAGCAGCAACTCTCACCACATCCCAAGATGGTTATCCATTTATAAAACCCTCCCTAAGAAATGTTGATTTTTCTAAAAATGAAGTGCACACACATTTTCGGCTGTAACCAGGCTCGTCAGATGTGGAGATTTTAAATTTCATTTGGCTACACAAAAGTCGGTACTCCAAAAAAGGCAATGTTTTACCATTGGACAATATACTAGAGAACAAGTGATAAGAATTTCGCATCGATCGGTGAACCCGTTCTCAAGTTGCAGTGAAAAACTTTGAAGGTTCTGAGTACGATGTGCATGCAGATAGATGGCACTCATCAAAGTTATTTGTCTCCAAAAATAATAGAGAATGGTTTTGAAATATCTATTCTATTTTTAGCCAACTGGGTCTACCGTCTACCCCCTTAAACATCACTTCAGCTTTCAGTAACGCCACTGGATTTTGTTTCGCTCTTGTCAGAGGTTTTGCTCTCAGTACAACTGATGTTGAATAAAGGAATCAATCCCGTCTAATGCTAACATTAATTTTATATTTTCGACATTTTATGAAAACAATTTAGTAAGTATACGCCTCAGTTGAATGGGTTGTCATTATTTTTGTCATATTTTATATTTTCGATCGCCATACACAAACGAAATCCAACTGAACTGAATTACAGATTTCACTGTGAAACCGGGCGAGTTAAGCCATAATCTTGAAGTAGGTTTAAGGTTCAGCTGAACTTTAGCATAAACCTTCACTGTGAAACTGGCTGCTGTAAGTTGCTGTAAGTTTTTTCCGTTGTTGCACAGATTTGGAGTCGAATACTTTTTTTCGCAAGAGCTAAGATGCACGCTAAGGCGCAGTACGCCCCGCAATGCTCATGGCGTTCTGCAGAAACCATAAACGCAGAACTTTTCTCTCGAAGACACCAAGGAGCATCCGGTTTTGAAATTGTCCATGCCTCCGTGCACCACAGCAAGACTAAGCTGGTCAATCTGTTATAGAAAGTCACCATGAGGCTTCGAGAGAAGGTCTATTTCAAGAACCTGAATGGCGGTTGGGCAGAATTATTCCGCGTCTTCTCTCGGTATTGATGTAGTTTGTACTCTTTCCTGTGGAGTCGAGATGGACGATGTGTCTCAGCATTGTAAAGCTTTTTGATGTTGCATGTGTAGAGTTAAATGGAAACATGAATTCAATTTGGTTCAATGGCCCCTTAATTTCTCCTCTGCGATAACCGACGCACTGTCCCCGAGCAGTTTCCGACGAGGATTTATATAACCGCGTGCATTTAACGTTACAACTTGGCCATCCTATATTCGATCTCGCCATCGAAATCGGAAGCATTTCCGTCGACGCTGTCCTTGCCAAACCTTTCTTCTGGGAGATCGTTCCACCTCTTCATTCTGTCTAGTGTTGCCGCTTGGTTTCCGCTTCTGCGACTCGCCTGTGGCGTTCTCGATCCACACAAAGTCGCTTGGCTAGTACCACGGTTTTTCACGCACCAGGGACTCCTCGATGTTGACTGCGGATTCGCTCAGCTGGACTTTCACTTTCTCGGTCTCCATTCGTGCCTTCTTATCGACGAAGTGTTTTTCGGCATCACTAATGGTTAGCAACTTGTGTGCAACCACCATCAGGGATTCGCCATTCGAGCCGAGTCCAAGTCCAACTCACACCTGATTGTCCAACATGGAGACAGCTCCGACAGCTTCCACTGGATGATTGTAACAACGGCTGTATCCCTCCTTATCGACGGCCTACTCAACGCAATGAATCTTTCGGCAAGTTCGTTTTCCCTCGTTCACAGTCAAACCCGGTTCCGTATCGATGCAAGCAAACACTATAAAATACTCGATAAGTTCGTTATGGACTTTGTTGGAGCAAATTCTCTAACGTCATCTTCACCAATCGGAGCTTGGCATCCGATTGGGTCAAAATTAGATATGGTATTGTATAGCTGGGCACTATGTCCTCTCAAATCGACGAACCAGTGGCAAAAGTTGATCAGCATTTCTTGGGTCTTTTCCAGAATCTTCAGCAGCGTGAAAATCTCGTCTATTGCACTCTTCCCTGTCCTGAAGCTACACTTATAGGGATCTATAGCATTTCACACAAACTGGTAGTGATCTTTAGTGAGCGCAGAATAAGGTTCTCTTTTCTCACATATTAGGCTTACGATTCTGAGATTACTGTCGTCGGGCATGCCTTACCTGATTGTTATGGTGAGAATATCAAAAAATGGAGAGTTCCGTCAAGCTTTGTTTCCACTCATGAAGGAAGGATTCCAGCCATATCCAAATCAACGGCAATACCACCCTACGCTGTATAAAGAGTGTATTTAAGGACTCCTTAATTTAGCGATACCTATCTTTAAATTTAAATAAAAAAAAGTGTGGGAGAAATGTCATCTAAATATTTTATTCCTTTGAAAGGTATATCGATGCCATTATGTTTGAAATATAACATTGTGCAAATTTCTTCTCTAGGCGGCGTATATCCGAAATTTGAAAACGTCCAATTCAGTTGGTAATCATCAACCAATGTCGCTCTATGTTGACGGTAATATCCAGGCTCACGTTGTTCTTAAAGCAATATGGACCGAAGACGCCGCCAGCCCAAAGTTCACACCAAATAGCGACTGTTTTGGGTTGCATTCGACGCTGGATTGGTACTGTTACAAATGTGACAATTTTCTTTGCTGACGTACCCGATTATCCAGAAATGAGCCTCATCGCTAAAGACGATTTTTGGAAGGTCCTTTCCCGACCAGAACACTTATTTTGAAAAAATATTTATTACCATTTGCACATGATATTGATGGATTTTTTCTGAGTATAGTCCTTAAGTCTTTAAGTATCTCTCACTGGAAATGTTCCCTATTAGTTCCGTATTAAAGTTTCTGCACCTCAGTAAACAAAATCCTGATGTTCAAGTGTCATTGACTCTGTTCTCAATGTGGCAATGTGTTGAGATGTCTGAGTGTATTCATGTAGCTAGATTTAAGAGAAATAAGATTTCAAGTGCTCCTTGTTTCTAACAGTCATTCTGTCAAAACCCTCTCAGACTTAAGTGCTTCTGTGGAGAGTGCTAACTTTAAGGATTGTGCGCAAAGTAAGCTAAAGCCGTGCTAAAGCATGCGGTGCCTTGCTTTCATCTAAAGAAGCGCCACAAAATAATTTTCAACTTTGAAAGCCAACAGTCGCGCTAAGGAGTGAGCAGGTGCATGCACAACACATCCCTTGTGATCACAAGATACACAACAGGTAAAATATGAACTCAACCCAACCGCCCTCAGTCATTGACTCAAGTATGCTCCTCGTCATCTCTCATCCAAGCCATTCATCTGTTGAAACCCCCAAGACACACTAGTCCCTCCACCGCTGGAGATGGTCATGGAGTCGTGCCATTTAAGAGAGAAATGTGTTGTTTCCCTTCTTAAAACGCAAACATTTCTCTCTCCAGCAATTATAGACGCCTGCCATTGTATTGGGCGGGGGTCAAGTCCATTAACGCTAGACAGCAGACGCTATTATCTCTCTCGCCGAGCTGTGTGACTTCAGTTCCTGTAATTTAAGAACAGCCACGAGATATGTATTTATTGCCATGGCATCTGGGAGGCAGGGTGAATGGTAATAAACATCCAGCCATTTAATTTCGACAAAATCCCACGACGTGGATGAGCTGGGTATGTATGTGTGTTATGCTTTGTAAATCACCTCTCGCATGTCCTTGAGAATTGGATACATGGCGTTGTCATCGATGCCGATGGCAACTTTCTTTCGTTTTCGGGGAAAATCACTTTTTGAATCGTTACCTTGTGTATGGCCCGAGTTCTTAAGGACTGGGCTAAACAAATCAATAACACGCGTCGGGAGTTCGGCAGCCAGGCTGCCAGGGGAAGCGTGCTTTGCGTTGCTTAGCAGTCGCTGACGTAATGGGAGAAAGGTATTTTCCGTGGGACTTAGCACATGATTCACTGATGTCCGTTCATTGTCGAATGGATTACGTAAGGATACGGCCGGGCGTGGTTCGAGGTAGCTTAGCGATGGGAGCATGAACGACAAATTCACATCGACTCGTTTATTTCTCTTAAGCTGTAAAAAATATTTTTGCGTTTTACTCAAATAAAATGCGTGTCACTGCATTTCGACGAAATTAAACAACTTGAACTCATCACTCTCTAACACTCACAATAACTTTATTTACAAAACACATTGCTGTCGTTTAGGTGTAATCTATTAATAAGTGTACTAAACTGACTGAACGCTTTTACTATACTCGATTGCCCTGGAAAGCGCGCCTGTGTTTATACTTCCCCAAATGGGTTTCAGAATATTTTGGCAAAGCATCTAGGAAACAATTGCCGCAATTCGGGCTATAGAATCTTCCGCTGATAATGGCTGTGTTTTTTTGCAAGCGTACATACGCTTAATTTATAAGTGCACAAAAAAAAACGATCATCGGCTTTTAGTGATTCATCATAAAATCTTGACAGCACCGACGACATTTATGACATTTGTTAGGCAGTCAGGGGTGTAGTCGTAGAAGGTGATGGTTGATCTTTGATGGTCACAATCTTCGTTTTGTGACTCAGTAGCGTGACCATCACTTTAAAAGCAAAAACACTTAATAATTATGAAATAAAAAAAAATGTTCATCAAATGAAAAGAATCGGAATATATAGCAGAGATACTCTGGGTATACAAAAAATTGCATACTTATGGGTGCCAAAACAATTAAAAGTGATCTAATACATCAACCACACCTGCAAACGTTAGCCACATACAGCAACCTAAACAATGAATGAATAAATTCAGGAATGAACACACAGACAATAATGAGCGGAAGCATTGTTTTTATCCGCGCTTATTTCTTAAGCGGCCACAGATATTATGAGTAACATAAGCGGATATAGGATTCGTTGTTAGTGTATTTTACATGCAAATTGTAAATTAAGCGTATATACGCTTGCAAAAAACGCAGCTTATTTAAACAGTTAAAAATATTTTTAAGGTGTTGTTTTTGTAGTTTTGACTCTTATGCAAATGGTGATAGGTTAGGTTGGTGTAGCTGACTACCTTAAGGACTACCACTTCTTAGGCCAAAGTAGGCACATTGTGTTACCAGACGGATCCAGTAGGTTTTAATTCGCAAGCCATTTGGAGCTTTTATTTAAGAGATGGACATGACTAATGCCTATATTACGTAGTCCTGTCAAGTCGTTAAAATATAGGGCGTCTAAGTGACTAAATCTGTTAGATGAGAGGGCACTGACATTGCACAGAAAGTGTGTGGTTTCTTTATCTCTGAAACGTCTGCAGCAATCGGTATAGACCATACCTAGTCGGCAGGAGTGAAAATCAATGTCGCAGTACTCGGTTATAACAAAAAAAGAGGGGGTCCGATTTGATTCGACCTAATGATCAGGTCTCGTGAGCGTTTATGAGCAAGGAATCATATGTGAGGCAACCAGTGCCAGTGTCATTATGCGTGTCAAGCTTTAGCAGATACTTTGCATTAGTCATGGTTGGCGGTTCTTCGTCCGGAAATAGTGTTGAGGTGGTACCCTTTCTAGCTAGTTCGTCGACTTCGCAATTCTCTGGGATGTCATTGTGTCCCGCCAAGCATATTAGAAGTATATTGAAATACGTTTAAGTTAAGACATAGCCGACAATTAAGGGACGTCTTTTTGAGTAGATTGTTTGAGTAGATTTTATTAGTTTTTTTTTTTAGCCGTAACACGTTGACTGCCACGGCAATTTTCAGAACTCCGGTCTAAAAAGTCAATTTCATTTAATCATTTTATATTATTAAAAACTCTAATTATATTACATAGTAATCTCAAAAAGCATAGACATTTTTTTTTTTTTGAAAAAAAAGGTCTAACGAATTATCTCGTAGTTGGCTTATGTAACAGAAATATCTTCGCGGAAGCCAACTACGAGTTAATTCGTACACAGGCACGTTTAGACTTGTCGCTTCGCTAAAGCTGAATATGCGTCCATTCAGATATTGTCGAGTGCTTCACATTTACGTCTTTCTTGAGTTTGTTGTTTTATAATTATTGTTATAATTAAATTTACAAGAAACCAATATGCATATGAAAAGACCACTGACTTGAAAATGAACTTGAGTACTACGCTAATCGAAGTGATTCAGAATTTGACGAGATTTTCGGCGAGGGTGGTAACGACAGTAGCGATTATGCACCTTCTAAGAATTCAAGTGAGAGTGACGATGAAGTCGTCTCCGAACCTGAAGATGAAGTTGTTCCCGATCCCGATGATGGCTACCAAGCAACATCAAATACGAATGATAATTTGTGGACAGAAATTCAACAAAATCCTAAACTATTTATTTTCCAAGAAAATGTTGGTTTGAAATTCGATACGTCACATTTTACATTGCAAACGCTGGTGGACTTATTTTTTTCGGAAGAGTTTCTTGCATTATTGGTCGAACAAACTAATTTATATGCTGCGCAAGAAATTGCAAAACGCACAGCAATAAAAATATCTAACAGGGTATCAAAGTGGACAGACGTCAGTGCTGCAGAGATGAAAGTGTTGATTGGATTTTGTTACAAAATGGGGCCTTGTTCTTTCCCATCAATTGAACATTACTGGAGCACAAGCAAGATATATAATATAATGTTATGGCGCTCAAATATGAGTCGAAATCGATTCCAGTTGTTACTTCGTTATTTTCATTTGGTTGATAACACAATACCATCTGCCGACAGGTTATACAAAGTGAGACCAATTCTAACTCATTTCAACAATATTATGCGTGAAAACTATGTACTTGATAAAAATATTTGTATTGAAGAATCCATGATGCTGTGGCGTGGTAGATTGCATTTCCGCTATTACATAAAAAATAAAAAACACAAGTACGGTGTCAAACTGTACGAACTATGTGAGTCCGACGGTCTTGTAATGAAAATCAAAATTTACAGCGGAAAATCAGAGGAAACTGACCATAATTTAGGTCACACAACTGGTGTTGTGTTACATTTACTCGAGGACTATCTCGATAAGAGATACACGCTTTATATGGACATTTTTTATAATTCTGTTACTCTAACTAAATTACTAAATACAAGAAAAACTTACGTGTGTGGAACTCTACGAAATAACAGAAAGGGAAACCCCAGAGATGTGGTAGATCGTAAACTCAAAAAAGGAGAGTGTTTTGTGCAGCAAAATGGACCTGTTACTGTGTGCAAATGGAAGGACAAACGAAATGTCCTTACCATTTCAAACATGCATGTTGTTGAAATGGTAGAGGTGTCCAATCGCAATGGAAAACTTTTTATGAAACCGAATATAATTTCAGATTACAATAAACGAATGTCTGGAATTGACTGATCAGATCAAATGCTGTCGTACTACACATCTCTAAGAAAGACAATTAGCTGGTCTAAAAAGGTTTCACTACATATTATAGATATGATGAAATATATATATATATATATATATATATATATATATATATATATATATATATATATATATATATATATATATATATATATATATATATATATATATATATATATATATATATATATATATATACAATGCGCACAAATTTTTTCAAAAAGTAACTTATTCTAAAATAAAACTGATAAAGTTTAGAGAAGAATTCGTCGTCGCGAAGAGAATCAACCAGTTTCGAAAAAGATGAGATTGCAAGAGCTTCATTATTTAGAGAGTCTGCAAGCTACCGAAAAAAACAACATCCGACAAAGCCATGTCGTATATGTACCCAAGCAAAAAAAGACCGAGAAACGCGTTATTTTTGTCCGGCCTGTGAAGAGAAGCCAGCCCTTTGTGTGGAAGATTGTTTTAAAAAGTTTCACAAACAATAAAAATATTCTTTTACTTCTTAATTTTTAATACATTTTTTATAATTATATTTTGTTTTTCTGTTCATGTAGCCACCATTGATTTTTTGTTCTCTTCCCAGAAGCAATCTATCCATATTAGCACTGATATGCTACGAGTTCAATCGTAGCTGCGCGAAAATGGCAAGTAAAAACAGTACGAGATAACTCGTAGTCGGCGTCCTAGCAAAGAACGCAATCTACGAGTTATCTCGTAGTTGGCAGTCAACGTGTTAAAGACGCTACAGTGATACTGTCGTCGGAATGACAGTTGGAAATTCAACTCCTTATAGTAGACTCCCACACCCACTCCTACGACCCTCTTCTATACCAATAAGATCTGGGGGGTATGCTGGTTGAGAAATTTGTCTTCAAGATGAGCTTAGTAATCGTGAGATCGGTGTTTCTTGGTATGGATTCAAATTTATCAAGGATAGTGGAGTGTCCGGAGCTAAGCTCCTTCCACAGATGCACCGCTTTCAATCTTATCGACGTACTGGCAGCGACCTGCCTGCCGAAAAGATCTATCGGGGGGGTGGTTGAGGAGTATATTCAAGGCTATGGACGCGTGCGTTCGCATTTCTGACCGGTCTCGGTATTCAGACTCGGCACAAACTTTATTTGAACGTGTTTGGTTAATTTTTGAAATCCTATTCACGCCACAATATTGTGACAAGTGACAGAAGAAAATAAATATTGTTTGTAAATCGTTGCAATATGAATGTGTCCAGGATATGAATTTCTCATAGGTTTTAGAACAGCCTCTGAACACAAGTCAGTAAAAGCGCTTCTTAAATCGAAGGAATTCCAGTTCGCAGCCAATCTTAAGACTTATTTTTGTTGTTGTAGGAATTACTCGCTGGGATAGGGTGAGAAACACGATAGTACGAACGAAAAGAGCTACGCTTTCACAAATGTCTCCACCATCACGACTACCGAGGTGAACTTCCATCAGGTAGGCGACCACTTGGCAGACCCGGGTTAAGATGGTTGAACCAAGTCCATAAGCTCGCCTGGTTACGCTTGGGTCCTGATGAGTAAGAGTCGATTGCAGAGGATCGAGTTGCCTGGAAATCTGTCGTGCGTGGTTTACACCCGCGACCCCTTTAATAGTTCATGCGGGTCAGAAGATGATGATGATGATGATGAAATGTTTCCTTAGTTCGGACGGTCGCTTTGTGTCCACATTTCCCATCATTCGAAAGAATTATTTTTCAAATTTATTTCAAATATTATGGCACTTCATCAGAATCTAGAAAGGATACTGATCCGATTCTGACCCGACTCCGAATTTGTTGCATGGAAAAATATCTCTTATAAAATAGTCTCCAAAAGTCGCAAGAAAATATAAAAAGTGTCAAAATGGAGGTTTTTGTAAAAAGTATGTCACGGTCTCTGGGCCTCAAAAAATCTTCACATTGCGAATAAACTCGCATAGCGGCAACCCTGGATATGGCGTAATCTTAAAATCTTGGATATTGTGACCTCCCGAGGAATGAAAGCAGACGTAAATATAGATTCAGACTTCAGATTGTTGGTAAATGATTTCAGAAATTTCCCTATAGTTAAAGCGTAGTAGTTGGTGATGTACACGATTGCAGACTGGGCTCACTTTCAATGGCTAAGGATAGATTCTCATGTTAGCTTTTCTAAGCCGGAACATTGAGTAAAATTAGGGGAGAAGATCCTGTAGACGCAGATAGAATCGAACGACCTTAATCCACTCATCGGAAGAAAGCTTCCGAGCATTTCTTTCAGATGAGGTGGTGCATGCGCATCGCAAGGTCGTCTCCTTAGCTCATGGATCGGATCAAATAGTACGGTTTATGAAAATGTAGTTCCAGTAATAAGTTGGTATTTAAGGTAGAAGTAAGAAATTATTGCAAGTTCAATTGTCAAGTAGGCAGAGTCGCTCTGCCAGTTCGAAAAAAAAAAAATATTTTCTTATGAAAATTAAAATAAATCAATTTTAATTGGCGCCCGAGCAGGGACCGGTAGAGTGTCGCGCGTTAAATAAAATGTTGGTGAAGTTTAGCTAATTGCGCCTTAGAAAATTAAATACTGCCAGAGGCCGGAAGAAGCCGCTTTAAAAGAAGCCGGTTTAAAAATTTTTTCGCTACGCTAATCTACCGGTCCCACGGAATCATGTGGTGAAAGAATAATAAAAAGGGCCCCGAGTAGCCCACAGCAAACAATAGAGTTTGTGAAACTGTAAGCAAAACGGAAATTCGTCAGGATCTTGCCGCGCCGCCTATTCCAATACACCCGAACAATGAGACACCCGAGCATAAAAGGCCGCTTTCACACTCGCTAAGATTCGTCGGCGATTCTTTCAAACTCCCTTTTGTGATCTCAAGCCACTTTCACACAGGAAATCTTTAGGTCTCTGCAATTGAGATCTCAATTTTGAACTTTATCTGTTTCCTACCCTCTCACACATGCGTCATCTCTTTCTCACACATGTACAGCATGCTTCCAATACCCAACATTGAGAACATAAGAATAAAGCAACTCAAAGAAAAAACGAAGAGAGATAAAAGAGAATAGAAAATCCCAAAACAAACCCCGAGCAAGCCTCCCTCCCTTGCCAACAAGATGGGAAAATCGCCGACGAAATTTTTCTGTGTGAAAGCGGCCAAACCAACGATGTATGCAACTATCATATTATTGTAATTTTATGTTTGTATTGTTGAAAAATAATGTGTGTGATAATATATGTGATATAAATTGTGTGACTTTGAAATTAATTGAAGAAGAAAAAGAAAGAAAAAGTTATATTTTTTACTAACTTAAATTATCAATTATTAACTAAGCACTGCTCTGAGACTAAGTAAACGACAATTGAATATAAAGAAACTTTAAATAATATAAATATTCGATTACAAAGAAATTGTCTAGAATTTAGTGCATTAATGACAGTCATAGAATTAAAAACAAAAATGATTTAAATTTATATTTGTTTCCAAACATAAGAATAGTCTTTCAAAAAGCCAGAGACCAGATCTTCCGCTTCGCGAAAATTAAAAGAGAAAAAGGAAATTATTTGCTCTAATTAATGCCATTGACAAAGATATCTTACCATTTTTAAATACGGAACAAGCACTTAAGTTTGCCGATGTGTAAATCTCTTCTAACTCAAGTATCCTACTTTATATAATCAATAAGACAGGAAAAGAAATATAATAATAATAATATGGGTGGCGCGACAATCCGAGGCAGACCTGGGCGTAGATTCTCAGCAACCACTCGTGTTGAGCGTGCTATTGTTCTTTCCCGCGTGGAAGGGAGCTACAGTTTAATGCCGACTCCGAACGGCGAAGTTCGGGTATCGAACCTGGTACCCTTTACGTAGGAGTCGTCGCACTTACCTACAACGCCACGGCTACCGAAAGAAATATATGAACAGTTAAAACTTATTCCAATAACAAAAGTAATGAATTAATAAATAAAATAAGAATGTCTTAAGAAAAAATAAAAATGACTTCGGGATTTTAAGCAATTGTAAGAAAATTGAAGAAATTTATTTATGTTTAAAGATCAAATCTTATAGATATAAGTAATGATAAGCTGCAGTGCAACTAACAGCCAACATATTCCCCAAGTGGAAGAAATAACAGCAGGACTTGTCACACTCAACCAGTTCAACGGTACGATTGAAGTCCACAACAAAACTTAAGCACTACAAGGAACATTCGTCAAAAAATTCGTCAAGGATACCATAACCATCAATAATCAACACTTTTCCTCCCCAGGAATTGGTACCCATTCAAGCTTTACCACCAACACTACATCCCACATCTGAATACTCAACAATCGAAGAAGCTCTTTCACTGGAACTTATGAAGGAACTACATACAAGAAACACGCAACATCTTACCAAAATTGAAATAGAAAAGGACACTCATCAAATAATAACATATGTCATTCTTGTAATAGGTTTTTTGACAATAGTTATAAATGGACGTTGAAAAGGAAGAAGAACAACACAAGCTAACCCAATGACAGTAGTCACCTGTAGTCGCAACAGCCAGTCAAAACGACATCAGTTATCCAGCATTCCCTCAGAGATATCCAAGTATTTACAACATCCATTTCGCATACAATCGCGAGGCCGCATCATCTTAAACAGGCACGCAACACAATATCACTATACCCAGGTAACACGCGCATACAGTCCAACACGCGCCGAAGTCAATAGCAGGGATGACGAAAATGCAGTCCCAGCAATAAGTTAGTATTTAAGGTAGAAGTTAGAAACCATTGCAAGTTCAATTGTGAAGTAGGCAGAGTCGCTGCCAGTTCAAATACAAAATATTATTCTATGATAAGTAAAACATGTTAATTTTAGTTTATATGTCTAGATCGGGGGACGATTTCGTCTAATCTGTCATCATCCCGATTGAGTGCATCATTCAGCATAACAATCATCGCTCCGGTAATTTTCAGTCCAAAATGTTCATCCATTCATCACTTCCTGACATCATTCTTGTCACAGAACCTTTCCATCTTTCATTCTCCTTTCTCACACCTCCTGCCTGCAGAACCACTTCCCTTTGAGGTCACAAATAGTTCGATGAAGCGTTTTCTGTGCCTTGCGGAAGTCTATCCATGATGGTGTTGTAAAATCCAACCGATCAATAACAGCTCCAATTTTTTAGGGCAACGGAACCATAGAAATAAAAATAGCTACCGACTGGATTGATTGCAATTCATTTCATTCATAATTCATGTTGGCCATAAAAACTAACTATTCGAGGACTGAACTCGTGTGCTTATTCGGTTTCCGCAGACTTGCCAGCATTGGGGAGGGCTTGAGGAGGCCATTCGCGAATCAATAATCGATGGTTATTAGTTGTTTGTGGGAAAATTCATCCGGCATTAATTCTTATTCATCTGGAAAGAGATTCTTTCTTCTCATATGTATATCAAAGGCATGTCGAAAATCATTTGGGTAAGCTAACGTTTTCTTCCTTCATCTCCTTTATCCACCCGGACTTCTTTAATTTCCTGGTTTTTGATCTACACTGCAGACACTGTACATGAAATAAACATGAGATTTTAACAGACATCAGCCAGGTCCTTCCGTCAGACCTAACCTTTAGTAACCTAACCTAACTAACCCAGTACGTCATTCTTCATCCCCATCAGCAAACCTCGTCCGTTTTCATCTTGCTGCACATTCAACTTCCCTCAGATTTTCTTGCGCTCCAATTAAAGAATCCCTTTAAAACATTCTCTTAAAGGACATCCCATTTCAAACTCTGTTGCAGAATGGTCACCGCTGTCATAACCGCTTCCCGTTACATCCCCACGCTCAACTGCAGTTTCGGATGGAAACCAAACAAAAACAAAACTCATCCAAATTCATAGAAAAGTCGATTTATGGAATCCCAATATTCCGTTTTTTTCCTTTTTCACAAAATCCTCTCGATACTTTCGATGACGCTCGCATTTTAATATCGACTTTCTGAAAGGATGAGCTTCTGCACAGTCAGTCATAGTCGAGGGGGAGTTATGCGTTAATGCAGCACCTAACTCATGACGAAGGAGAGTCCCACCATGCCCGTGGTGGTCCTTTTTATTTGCCGGGATTTGCGTTGTCAGGTGAGGACTCATGAATGCAATAATTCAAAGAGGGAATCTCCCTGTGTGTGTACAGCGATGGCGGCGCTTCACACAAACGAACCATCGACATGGGCTTTGTATCTTTAGAGCAGAGGTCGCTTGGATTAGTCTCGTTGCACAGTGCTCCGTGTTATTCCAGGTGGCGATGAATTTATTCATGGGCGACGATGTCGGAATTGGGATTGACATGGAAAAGGATGGTGTTCCGAGAGGTACCGAGCAGAAGCGCAAATGGAAGCAAACTTTAAAGCAACACAACTTCAATGGGGGCCTGGCATAGTTATATCATGTTTTTACGGAGAGCTAAACTAATGTTAAATTGTGTGGAGCAGGAACTTTTAGTCGGTTCCTGAATCACATCGAAATGTGACTGACGAGGGGGCCAATTTAAAGCCATCGGACACTCTTAATCACTGGACTGTCTATTTAAACAAGTTCTGCGTTCCTGTAGTTCTGGCTAATCGTCGTTCTGGTGCAACACTGATGTGTGTCAGAATAATGAATGCAAGGATTACTGGCATCTGGGGCACTTATGGCCACAATCTCTTGTGCTGCGTCGATAACGAACAATGCAACAATTGCAGATACAATGACATAGCTCACAATGGACTGTATACATTAACGTGCAAGTAAGAGACCATAGCTGTGTTCAAATTCAAGAAAGATGATATGCATTCCTGCTCTTCCTTGGCTGGCGCTGCAGGCAGGTGTGGATATGGGCCTAGTTTCTATGGGACTAGTTCCTTTTGTGCGTTCCTTTCTTCTCTGATAGACGCATTACACAATCTGTGCATTGTCAGTGACTTGAGGGAGGTGCGATACGAGCCATACGAGTGGAGTTGATCTCTAAATTTGAAATAAATTCCTAGTTTTAAAATGGCGAATGAAAAAGTTCTAATTTGAAAGTTAGCCTTTAAGAAAGTCTGATGTGTTTAAGTATCATGTTCGCTGTTCGCTTCGCTCGCAGGAATTAACCCATTTTTCGAAGGGTTTAACCCACTCACGCGACTTCGCCGCCCCACTAAGCTACCCGCATCGTACTTGATTCTTCCTATATTTCAAATTTGGGCTTATTTCGATTTTGGAATAAGAACAATTCTAATAGGTTAGGTAGGTGGGCTGCTAGTGCATACACCCAATCCCATTCCATTGTGATACCCAGAGACAAACTACTACCACCGTTTGACCACTCCAATGATAGTGCCATTAATTAGATCCCAACGGCGAATGGTGACTGGACTAGATTTGAAAAAAAAAGACAAAAGCGTATTAACTTTGCTTTCACTGGGATTCGAACCGAGGACCCGCTAAACAGGGGCAGGCACTCTTTTTTTTATTCATGTAATTTTATTTATTCTGAAATATGTTACTTACTTGCTAGACAAAATTACTTAAATCTAGCTTAACTACTGACCCTATGCGGGTACTCTAAGCTAATCTAATCTATGTTATAACTGTGCCTTTCGGGTTAATCTGCGTTTTTTTAGTCTTTAAGACAATCTTTTATTACATTTTTCTTTGCCAAGAAAACTTTTTAAAAAACTTGGCTAAACTTAACTACTTACACTACCTAATATTAACTTACTCTAAGATAAAACTTAATACTATCTTAACTGTACGGACACGTGCACCAGGGCGTATATGCTGTGTATATGCCTAACATATATAATTTATACGCCGTGATGCACATTTTTTTTTCGTTTTTGATTCATATATTGTTTTTTTTTTTGGTTTTGCTGTTTTATTATTTTTTTTTGGATTTTTTGTTTTTTTACTTTTTTTTGGATTTTTTTCTCTTAATATCTACCTTAGAAACTATGTAAGCTGGCCACTATGGTCAGCTATCTGATCCTCTTGAAACGCTAGCGGTGGCGGGGGCTGGTTTTGGTGTAACCACCAGTAAAATTGCCGTTCTTTGGGAGACTCTTTCCTATCTCGAGCGGGGATCGCTCTACTGAACCGGAGGAGATCCTCGTGGGTGCGAACGACATCCGGCTCGTATTGAAGTCGCCTATCCACTGTTCGGCGTACGACATGGAAGATGATAGGACATCCTTATGGATCCTGTATAAGGCCAATTGTGTCTAGATGGAGGAATGCTTCGGGAGGAATAAGGCCGTTAAGGCGCACCCTTTCATGGTACATACTATTGGGGTAGTAAGCCCCAAAGATCAGACTGTTGAACGAGGTCATAGCTCGTGCAGTGTGCCTTCTGATTAGTTTAATAATAAAGTTATCTACCCTATTCACGTTTGCCTCTTTGTACAAGACCTCGTTAGAGTATTACTTCTTGTACTCAGACTCGGGTGTGCGATACAGACGGAGACAGCTTCTAAGACACTGTTTCCCGCACAGCCTCATCTTTTCCATCTGGGGCGGACTCACGTTGAACCACAATGGACAACCGTACACCGCAATGGGCCGTACTAGGGCTAGGGCTAGCAGATTACCTTCACTCTGGTATCAAGTTGGCTGCTGAAAACAACCTTCTTGCCGCACTAAAGGTCAAGTCAAAATACAGATATTGATCCAGCCAAATGCCTAGATATCTAACTACACTTTTTACAGCTAACGGCCGACCATGCGGGTCAACTATGCCGAACTTACGCCAGTTTTGGCGCATATCTCGCGTTGCCCTGTCCAACGGGGTCCGGAAAAGACTAGTTTCGCACTTCTGGAAGTTGATAAGCAGCTTCCAGTCGTCGCAAAATCGCTGGATTTTCTCGAAGTCACGCTGCAACAAGATGTTTATTACCTCGACCTTCGGACCTGATCTGTACGCAACTAGGTCGTCGGCGTACGCAATTAAGTGCGGCATGGAACCTATAAGATCTGCAGTGAATATGGAAAACAGGATCGGGGAACCAATGGCCCCCTGTTGCAGACCGTTTTTAATGTTAAAGACCGTAGTGGAAGTTACGTCACCATTTTTCACAACGAACTTTCTACCTGATATCATGTCATAGACCATGTATAGCAATGGTTTACTTATGCCAAGTCTGACCAGCTTGAGGAAGAGGCTCTCCAACCAAACGGTATCGAACGCCTTCTCCAAGTCAATCAGGCAGGCACCCGTGCACTGATTTTTGTTTTTATTCCATTGTATGTCGGACACCAGTTTTGACGCGGCATTAATGGTATCATGCCCCGCTCGGAATCCGAACTGGTTGTCCGGTATGATTTTCTTTTCATCAGATCATTGCTTCAGAACTCGAATGACTATCTTTTCAAAAACCTTGCTTATGCATGGAATTAGGCTCATCGACCGAAGATTTGTCGGAATGAACTTATCTTTGTCCCGTTTAGGGATCGGTTGAACAACAGCTGTTTTCCAGTGCGTGGGGTAATGTGCATTACTCAGCGCATTGTTGAACAAGGTTGTGTAAATTTGGACCGCTTCGGGGGGAAGATGGCGAAGCACAATGTTCGGTATTCCATCGATTCCCACTGACTTTTTCTTCTTCAGCGAGTGGAAGATACCCTGGAGATCTTCTTGAAGGGGCAGGCACTCTACCAACTGCACCATCCAGTCATTTACAGTTATCCATTATATATTGCCATTTTCAAAGCTAAATAAGGCCAAATTTATATGCTATATTGGTATGCTGCAACCCTCCTACTGTAGAATTATATAGAATTTGGGGAATGTGCGAGGTTTTATTCCTATTCCACATGATTGACATTTTTTGGATTAAATAAACCCCAAAATTGGTCTCAATTCGAATAAGTCGAATAATAAATAATATTTTATTTGAATAATTTGTTCGGTCAAGAGAGAGAGAGTTGGACGTATGGAAAAATTAGGCAAATGTATGCGAAATATGGCGAAAAAGTTCAAGACTTTTGAGTGTGTTCTTAGTTCCAATAAGAAGTGGATTACGTTCCCACATTTTATGGGAACTACATAAATCCACTTCACTAAAGTGGTATACCCCGGTGCAGTATACCTTCGATAATAATAATAGCTAAAAGAAGCAGCGACTGTCAAGTGTTATTCTTCGTTTGATTTTTGCGCTGTCGTCGTTGTCTAAATTTATAATGGTTCTAGTTTGACTAAGTTATGTATGTGACTGTGATGTTCTCCTCGATATGTCGGTGTTTGTCCTTTCTCGTTGACAGCATTTAAATGAAGAGTACATTCTTTTAAAATTCAGAAGAAAACTTTATTTAACTGAATTGGCAACGTTCGGACTCCTGCTTACAACGGAACTAATGCCTGACTACATCTAGCTTAAATACCTTAAGATCGATAAAAAGGTGGTGGGTATCGAACTGTGGATGCCATGGCCTTGGAAATCCATCTCTCGGATGATCGAGTCCATCGTGTATGTAATGCGTTGGTCCCTGTTCTGTTATTTCAATCAACGCTTTCATTGTATGTTAATAAATTTTAGGTACTACTGGTACTATAGGTACTACTACTGTTCTAGTACTTGATTTGCTCTCATTAGGTTAGGTTACTTCGAAAGTGATGATTCACTTACACCCAGATGCCCATTGTGTTACCACTGAACACTTTTTTCGATTTTTTTGGACGAATGCCCAGACTGATTTGACATCCTTTTCGGGTATATCGCCCAGGGTTTCTTTCCTAATGGAGGCCAGTGCAGGGGCTTTCCTCTTCTTCCTCATCCATGCATCTGCTAAATAAGTCGATGTATGATCATCATAGTCTTGCGGCGTGTTTATCCATTTCGCAGTGTTCTGTGAGGTTTTCAATTTAATTAGGTTTTCCCTGCCTAGACTGAGTATGGCTGTGGTTCTCTGTAGGTCCAGGTTTGGACATGGTACGTGTATGGTACGTGTTAAGATTATTCCTTCTTTCCTTCATTTCAGTTTTTATTGGTACCCAGATGTTTTCAACCTTAGGTCCAATGATTGTTGTTCCGTTTCTGGCTTGTTCGTCTTCTTCACACTTTCCTGGGATATCTCTATGTGAGAAAGCTATAAAGAATAGAATGATCAAATTCTTAGATAAAAATAATTTTTCAGTTTTAACTGCAAAAATCTAACTGCGGCTCTTTTCATTGATATTACGAAAGCTTTTGATAATGTTGATCATAATATCATTTTAGTAAAATTATACAATTGTGGTTTTAGGGGTAATATACATAATTGGTTCAGGTCGTATTTGTCTAACAGGAAACAGAGGGTAAAAATAAATGGGCAAATGAGTTCCTTTAGAAACATCTCCATAGGAGTTCCTCAAGGCTCTGTGTTAGGACCGATACTTTTCTTAATATTTATAAACACACTATTTTCTCCGTAGTAAGATAAATGCGTTTGCTGATGACATGGCATGTGCTTTTCAGTGTAACTCTCCTTTAAACTTAATTTCTGACATAAATCATGACCTGGAAGTTCTGGGTCATTGCTTCCAACAGCATAATCTGGTGATTAGTGATAAAACGAAGATGATGATTTTTAATCTATGTGGAAGACAATTGGATTTTGGTACTTTTTACTTCCACTGTACAAAATGCAAAAAATGTTTACATAGTAAAAATATTTGTAAATCAGGAGCAACCGCACGAACTTATTTTGAGTACCTTGCTTGTTCTGAGAATTGTCTCGTTATAGAAAATTTTAAATCCTTTGAGTATATTGGTGTTACACTTGATTGAAGGATGAGCTGGTCCGACCATACTAGTGCTCTCAAAAAGTACCTTATAGCTGCCACCAGACAGTTTTACTTTTTAAAATCATTCTGTTTGCAAGATCTTCTTAAGTGCATCTATTATGGGTAAGTCCATTCTAGGCTCGAATATGGCTTAGTTTCCTGGGGTGGAACTCATTTCAATAAAATGAACCCACTTCTAATTTCTCAAAAACACATTATTCGTCTTATTTGTAATAAAAATCGTCGTTTTAATAGTTACTTTTAAGAAGCCTTAAAATTCTTCCCTTCAAATATCCATACTGTTATATGGTCTTAAAGATAATTTTTTCTAGATGAGGCTATGAACTGAATAGAAGCTCCGATTACTACAACCTAAGAACCAACAATTTGAATCTAGTTACTGTAGCACATCATAATCTGCAAAGTTTCTTCAACTTTTTTACGGTTTCTTCTCCCAGACTCTATAATAATTTACCATACGACATAAGAATCGTTAGAATTAATTCCGTATTTCTACAGATGATAAAACTATGGCTTTTGAATAAAAGCTATGATGGAATATCCAACCTGCTTTGTGTTTCCATCTGATTAATTCTCTTTTTTTCATATATTATTTTAACATTAGTTCCTTGCTTATTTAATTTCTATTTCGCACATAATTATGTTCCTCTAAATATTTTTTGTTGTCAACTCTTTCTTTTTATATTTTATAATTTTTGTTATTAATTTTTAAACGACTCCCTGCTTTCGCCTCTAGTTCCTTCTGAACTATAGATTGCAGGTTCGCTTTTTTTTTAATTCATATATTATATTCCATAATGTAATTCTTCTATTGTATTGTCTTAATTTGAATTTATTAAAGAAAAAGAATAAATTATTACTACTATGTCCAGGAACCCAGCACACCGTTAGGTTGCAATGGGTTGATATCTTAACAATTTGGTGATGGAGTGAAATGGTGATTCGAGTGCCATAATTGCTTCTTGACTGTCGGTCGAAATTACCATGCTCTCGTTGGATATCGACCTCATCAACAACCATTCAGCGGCTTCCTGGAAGCTCCCATTAACATGGTCATAACTCGTTACGTCAGAGTGTCGCCTCCGAGCTATCCGAATCCCAGCCTGAGCTTCTAACACAGACGCCTCTTAATCCAACGGACAAATATAAATTTAACTTCAAGCTGAATTACTTACCATGTCATTTAAGCTGACGGAATGTCGCCACCCATGGAATCCTAATTTTTCTCCTCTCACAAGGTCTCTCCAAAAATTACACAATCTGCTTGGTTACCCCTCGAACCTCCGACACGTAATAACTTATTTTACGTGACGAATACATCTCCCGTTCCCATTCATTACCACCGACCCCTGCCCACAGTGAGACCTCATTTTACCTCATGATGAATTCGCTCCGCTCATCCATTTGCACACCAAGCCAGCAGTCGAAACCTCATCCATAAACCGTCCAGAAATAATGGCAGACTCCGTCAGCACCCCGTTAAGAGTCCCAAAGTAAGACCGTTTAAGCTCTGCAAATTTATGAAACCTCGTTTGTATCGGAAGGTTCATTACGCGGCGTGATTTTTCGCGTATATTAAAATTACCATGACAAAGGACCTTCCTGTGCCTTGACATCCACGAATCAAATTATGAATTCATAAGCGCTTGGGGACGCAGGAGGGTTCGCATTTGGTCCTGCCGATGACGACGATGTCATCCATCTGTGGCACACTGGGAACGGCATCTTGTCACTGCCTCTGTGACGGATGTTGCTGGCTAATGTTGACTCGTGAGAGGGTATCCTCTGCGGTGTCATAACTTGTGGTTTGAATATCTGAAAGCACATTTCGACCGCAGTGGCCACATGCATTCCGCTGTAAAGTTTTCACGGGCTCAGCCTTTATCTTCACATAGGTGTAAGGATTTATGAGTTATTTGAGTTCTGTTGCGGCGAACTGGAAGAGATACGGAGTCAGCTTGAGTGTGAGGTGCAAAAAGTTTCTCGCGCTAGGGATGTAAGTTGTTCTTCGTAATCCGGGGCAGATATGAATGCGGATTCGTTGTGTGCTGAGGATGTGGAATGGATACACTTTCATGTTCTTGTCGTTTCCTGCTGTGCACGGCGATAGCGTCTACAGCAGTTGCACGGATTTGGCGATGTATGTTGCATCTTAACTTCAAGAGAAAGTTCCCCGAGAACTTTAACTGCACTATACCACTCTAGGGACGCGCTGAAATGTCACAACCCACCCTCCAACACATGTCGGCGACGTGAGCAGCCACTTGCACAGGCACCCCCTTGCTTCTTTAAAGAGGCAATTTCACGGCAACTGGCTTAAGCGAAAAAATGATTAATGCCCCTTCGCATTCTCCAATTCGATTACTTCCGGGGACCCAGTGTCCGTTAAAGTGTACAATGCATTTGCTGTTCTCCATCGTTCCCATTCACCATCACTTCCTCCGTGATGCAGCAGCAAGTAGCCATGCAAAACGATTCAAATCAAACCTGCCCCCCGGTCTGACGGGCTTCCCCGTTTCAGAGAGGATGAAGGCGCCCATAAACCGAAGAACTCTTTTATGAACGACTGCCGGTCGTGGTTGTTCAGTCGTTTATGCCATGCAATGAATGCCAAGATGGAGAGATTAATAGATGGCAGGGAAATTTCCTGAGGAACCTCGCTCTCAAGTTCAGCATGGAAATAACTCCTTTTCAAGGAGTCCCCCGACCAAACACCGCCCTCCATGGGGAGTGCGAATAAATGCGGTGCATGGTAAGCGGGAGATAAGATGAATATTGAACATGGGAATGAGAGTATTTAAGGTCTAGTCTTGGCAAAGGTTAACGATGGTGGCCACCTTGACATTTCGAACTAATCTGACACAAGGCGGGTCAGAGTCAAATGCTTTTCTATTCGACGGGTGGTGGGGAAGAAGGATGCGCTCGTAAAGGAGTCAAATAGATTCGATATTGAAAAAGGTCATGTGGCAATTTAAAATTTTATGGGGTTTCGATGACCATTTTATGGATTAGACACTTATTATTACTCGTCATGGGCGGTTTGTCGATTTAACGGGAAACAACTCACATGACCCACTGTTGGTTGTCTCCAGTTGGTTTATTTATGCGAGTTGTTTATGTACTGCGGTTAAGCCAGCTTACACATGGGATCTGTGAATATCCGGCTAGACTCATACTGATGCACAGAATCTCGTTCAAATTTACTTTCTAACTTAAGGTGGGGCAACAGTCCGAGATGGACCTAGGCCTCAACCAACAAGCCTCTCCAACTAGCACGGTCTCTGGCTAGCTGCCGCCAATGTCGCACGCCAAGTTGGTTGGGGTCCTTCTCCGCCTGGATTCGCTACCGTTAACGCGGGCGTTCTTTGTTGCGTTGTCCCACGGGTTCGGAGTCCGGGCCGGAGCTGAGTTGTCCATACGCTCTACATGGGCTAGCCATCTTAGGTGTTGGTTCCGAAGACGCCTGAATAGACCCTTGTCGCTGTACAGCCCGTACAGTTCATGGTTGAATCTTGGACCAAAGATCGCACCCAGAGCTTTTCTCTCGAAGAGACCAGGGACTTCCTCATCCGCTTTTGAGATTGTCCATGCCTCCGCGCCGTACAGCTGGACAGGAATGATCAAGGTCTTGTATAAAATCAGCTTGGTCCTTCGAGGGTTGGCTCTACTACTCAATTGCCTCTTGAGCCCATAGAAACAGCGTTTAGCAAGAGTTACTCTGCGTTTTGATATCGGTACTGTTTTTACTGCGGAGCCGAGATAGACGAAGTCCTTGACTACCTCGATGTAATAGCTACCCATTATGACGCTCTGTCGAAGACGTCGATGTTGTGTGTCCTTTCTTGATGACAGCATATACTTCGTTTTACCCTCATTCACCGTTAGACCCATTTTAGCCGCCTCCGCCTCAATGCCAGCAAACGCCTCATTGACAGCTCGCTGTGTTCTGCCCATCACGTCAATGTCATCCGCCTATGGGTGTCCCGTGTGGTTCAACGTGAGTGCAAGATTGATGGAAAAGATTCGGTTGTTCAAGAGGGCTTATCTTAGGGCTTGCCTTCGCCTTTATAGAACTCCAGAGTCCCAGTACATAAAATTCTATTCCAATGAGGTCTTATACAACAGGGCAAACCTGATAAGAGTGGACAATTTCCTGGTGAAGTTGATTCGAGGTCATACTGCTAGAGCGATGAACTCGTCCAATAACTTGATCTCAGCGGCTTACTACCCCAATTCACAATACCATCAAAGGGTACGTCACACTGGCTTCGTCCCCCCAGAAGCTTTCCTGCACCTAGACAAAAGTGGATTGATACAAGATATAAATGCGGTACCGCTCATCTACCACATCGCCAGATCAACTGTGAATGGGCGACTCAACCACGACCGTTCCGTCGCACAACGAGCTGAGGAGGGTCTCCTCCGGTTCAGTACGGCGGTCTCAAGACGGGATGTTCTTGATGTTGCTAGGCAGCACCAAAATTTCTGGTGGCTGGGGAGCGAGGGAACTCCAGCGTCGAACCCTTTAGATCCGGGGTAGAAAGGGTATAGCGTATCCCCGAATGGGGGAGTAGTCGGTCTCTGTCTTGCAGTGGTGTAGATGTCATGTTTCATGTAGGTCTATCTTGCTGCATCCTATGGCCGACTTACACACATATTAGGGTAGTTTTTAGGTAGTTGTAAGTTGAATAAAAAAAAAAAAAAAAAAAAAAAAAAGAAGAGGTATACACTTATGTACTTATGTAAGTTAGTATACAAGCTTTTAATAAAACAGTTCTGTTATTAAGTTTTTTGATACATTTTCTTAATTTAAAATTGTCATCCAATATCTAATGTTTAGCGTTAATAGATAGTTTGTTAGTTTAGGTCGAAAGACATAGAATAAGTATAAGTTTAGCTTAGAGTGCCCGCCGAGGGCCAGTAAGTTACATTCAGCATTATTGTTCGTCTAACTAGTTTTAAGCATTTTTGCCTAGTATTTAAGTAATAATAGTATAAAGAAATCACATGACAGCGCGTCGCCTTGTCTAAAACCTTTTCAAGGTGTCGGTGAGTTCGTTACCGACCTTGATGGAGCAGCGAGAATTCTCCATCGTAGTCCTGCACAACCTGACGAGTTTGGCAGGAATGTCCCTATGCACGCTGTCATATGCGGCCCTTAAATCGACAAAAAGGTGGTGGGTGTCCATCTGCATCTCTTGGGTCATTTCCAGGATCTGCCGTAATGTGAATATCTGGTCGATTCCCTGGCCTGAGGCCACATTGATATGGAGCCATCGGCTTGTTTACAAACGTCTTCAAGCGAGTACACAAAACGGCAGAGAATGTCTTGTATGCGATGAGATTTATCCCTCTATAGTTGGCGCAGTCAAATAGGTCTCCTTTCTTGTGGATCGGAAAAACGATATTGAGATTCCACTCATCGGGCATGCTTTCCTCCGACCATATCTTACAGATGAGCTGGTGCATGCACCCAACCAGGTCATATCCAGCTGCCTTAAAGATTTCAGCGGACAGTCCGTCCGCACCGGCAGCTTTGTTAGACTTCAGTCTTGATATTGCTATTTTTACCTCGTCTAAGTCGGGGGGACGGAATTCTCGTCGATCATCGTACATATTGAGTGGGACATTCTGCCTGACAGCGGTATTGGTGTCATCATCGTCGTTTAGCAGTCTGCAGAAATGGTTCTTCCAAATTCTCAGTATCGACTGGGACTCTGCTACTAGCTATCCATTCACGTCCCGGCAGGCTTCTGTCCGAACTTTATATCCACCCTCTGGTAAAACCTTCGGACATCGTTCCTGCCATAGCACCACTCCATCTCCTCGATCGCGCGCTTGGAGTGCTCCTTCTTCTCTCTCCTGAGAAGCCGGGTCTCGTCCCTTGCTTTGTAGGCTCCCAGCTTCGCTGCATGTGCCAGCCTAAACTCGTTGTCAAATCATGGGTTTTTTCTAGGTGGTGCCGTAAAACCCAGCACATCAGTGGCAGCATCTTTGATGGCTTATGGCAACGCCTCCAATCTTCTTCGATTGTTTGCGCAGGTGGCGACGAACTTAGAGATAGATTCGTTGCGTTGCGATTGTAGCTTTCCGACATCAAACCGTGGTGTCCTTTCTCGACTCCGTTGATCTCTTGATATCCGAGTTCTTACCTTGGCTACAGCAAGGAAATGGTCCGAATCGATGTTGGCTCCTCGGAACGTTCGGACATCGAGAATGCTGGAGGAGTGTCTGACGTCGATCGCAACATGATCAATCTGGTTGACGGTTGATTGATCGCCAGGTCCCTTCATGGATGTTGAGGTGTGGGAACCGCGTGCTAGCTATAGAGAGATTACGTCCCGTGACAAAGTCCACCAGCCTGAGTCCGTTATCGGATGTAGTGTTGTGCAGGCTGTGTTTCCCGACGACTTTGGTACGGTCGTAAGACTGGGGCACTGATCGTAAGTCCTTTCTAGGAGATCATAGAAGTCATCCTTGCTGTTGTCATCTTTGTCCTCTGTCGGGGCGTGGGCGCAAATCAGGCTGATGTTCCCGAATTTAGCCTTGATGCGGATTGTTATGAGGCGTTCGCTTTTACAGACAAAGCTTAAGACTTTTTGCCTAAGTCTGCCTCGAACAAAAAATCCACATCCAAATAAGCGCCTCCCCTGTTGCAATCACCGTAGTAGTTTCTCATCCTGTTCTTGCCCGGCCCATTCCACCGCACTTCCTGGATAGCGGTGATGTCTGCTTTGTAGCAGTCCAGAGCCTCCGCGAGTTCTTCGGCTGCACGTGGTCTGTTAAGGGACCTAACATTCCACGTGCAGAACCGAAAATCGTTGTCCTTGTAACGTTTGCTGGGGTCGTCAACATTAATTCCGTCCGCGTCCGAGGCAATTGGTTGTCTCTAAACCATAATATTTTTACGTGGTGAGGGAGTTAACCCCACGCACAAGCCTCAACTGGGAGGCCAGGCCCTATGCTTTAACCCTCGGGCGGAGGATCCGGGTTTATGCGGAGTCGGTAACCTCGCTGAGGCTGTGAGCGCCGCCGTTGTCCCTAAAACTATAGGGATCTTCCGCCGCCATCTCAATTCCAAGGCCCCGACCTGGCCTTGAAAGAAACCTTCTAGACCTGTGCTCCGAAAATGTCGAGGTAGCTCTAGAAGGACTGCGCACCAGGTAACTCCGTCTGACTGGAGTTTCGGGTGCCGCCGTTGGCCAGACAGTTTCCAGCTCGTCCGCCGCCATCCATAAAGAGAGATGAGCCCTGGTACAGGCACACTCTCCCCCCTCTCTCGTCTGCAGCCGCCAACGACTTCCCACGGTGGTTGGTTACCCCATCTTCGATCGAAGGTGCTCGGCTCCCAGATTTCACCACGTGGAGGTGAGAGTAGGAGTTCGCTGATAGAGGCTAAGTGCAGGCGCTTGTGCCAGCATGAGACGCCATATCAACGCTTTGAAGTCCAAAAATTGAAATTGAAATAAAAAAATTTGTTATTGTTTATTTTTATCAAACATAGTGTAGTTTACCCTTCCCTTGAACATATTTACTCTCATAACGTACATACATTACGCTTTTATGTAATTTAACTTCACTCAATGTATAACGTTTGTTTCTGAACTCCTGTACTCTGTAATGAGTATCAACGATAATAAATGTATACTCGCTGTCTTACGAGGAACGTTCTCTAGACCGACAAGCGCGTAATATGAGCGATGACACACAAAAACAAAACAACGCGACAGTCAATGTTTAATTATTAAGTGTTTTATTTACAAAAAAGAGAAAAAAACAAGGTGTTAATCAGCGGATATGTCTACAGCGTTCACGATCCCGATCACAAGTGAACCAAGCCACAGTCATCAGCTCTTGGTACCGCTATCCTCCTTTCTCTCGGCATATGGGACAGCTTTGTGGCAGTCTGTGTAACAAAAAAAAAAAGAAACCAACAAAATCAAAGTAAAAAACAACATGGTACGATCGGTGGCTCCACAAATCATGTGATACATGGCCCGATCGTGGAGGATAATGCACCCAAGCCTTTAGTTAGTCCACTAGTGTATATACATTTTATTTTTTTTAAGACAGTCGTGGCCAGACAAAAAATTGAGTAAAATCTGGAAAGATTTCGTTGACCTACAGAACTCCTTGTATGAATTGTCGACTGACGCGGATTTTGTCGATCCAGAACCTGAATTCGAAGAGTGCGAAAGAAAGTTTTTTTTTTACTTATTCAATCAAAGTAGCTGATTCAAATGTAAATGCTAATGATACTACCGCGGAAGAATTAGCAAAACAAGAAGCTACTTTGTCCTCAAGAAACTTAACGACTCTTCAAGTCAATCCCCGCCGGTGAAATTACCGAATCTTTCCATTCCTGTTTTCTCGGGAGATTACAATTATTGGCCCAGATTTCGTCATTCCTTTTGGGCTCAATTGATTGCAACAAGTCGCTTACATCTGCCCAAAAAATTCAGTATTTGAAGTCATTTTTGAATTGAGAAGCAAGCAATCTATTGCAATTATCTAGAAGCATGGGATCAGTTAACAAAGTTTCGAGAAAAACGGGTTAAAAGATTTGAGAAGTAAATTCTTGGGTATAAAACCTACCAACGTTCAATCAGCTATTCCATATCCATACAAAATTCCTTCCGTTTCTTCATAGACTTGATTTTCTTCGGCTCCTTGGTCTATCCGAGCAATTCCAGCCTCTCTGGAAGCCTCACTGAGGTCCTCCTCAGTCGGCATAATGCGCTCCTCATCGCGCGTCTCTTGCTTCAATTATTCCCCAGACATCGGTGAAGATGTTTATCTGCTGACGAATTTATGAAGATGTGCTTGATGGCTTCCTGCACATCATCGTGTAATCCCGGTGGATGTTTATAATCTTGCAATGTCTCAGCGGCTACAGACTTGCGTCACTTTTGCACCAAGAGTCAGGGCTCTCATCGCGTAACTTTTCAGACTACTATAGTCCTTTTGATTCACTTCGATGATATCGGCGATGATTTGCTTCATGTAGGACCATCACTACCGTCGCGCCTATCGTTACAGTTTGAGTGCTCCGAAAATAATAATGCCTGAAACACAATAGTGCGTTTGCGCTGGCGTTGGCTTTCAACACACACAATTCAATAGCCAAGCACAAAATTCAGCGTCGACCTGCATCAGTGAATAATGAGAGAGATTGAGAGGATCGTAATAAAACGTAAAACGTAGTCCATGGCACGTCATTATTCAACATGTTGGATATTTCTTGACAGACGGGTGCGCTGCGAGAGAGATTTTCTCCCAGATTGAGAGTTTTCTTCCAAATTGAGAGTAATTTGTATCAACTGTCATTTAAGAAACGAAAACAGCTTATTAAAAATAATTTAACGACAAAAGTAATTTCAAATGAGTGTATGCAGAAAGGCGGCAATATTTTTCATCTAGTAGATGAGAGAGAGAACAGCTGATAAATTGAGTATTTATTTCAACGCAGTGCGTCATCTTAACATGAAGTCGGCTGGCGCAGCACACTATTGTGTTTCAGCCATAACTGTCACGTAAAAATGACATCTGTGCTCTCATTCCTCTCAAATTTCACTAATACATTCTAAAAATGTCTCAAAAGTGTAGAGCAAGATGTGGATACACAATTTGTTCTCATTTCATAGGAGACGATACTGAAATAGGTATCGCCAAAATCAGAAATGACGTATAACACCGACTTCTACCTCTCTTGTTCCTTAAAATGTTTGACAAATGTTTCTTTTATCGTTTTCGTAAGCCAAATTGACCAAACAGAGGAGGGCATTTACGTTATTTCGTGAATAACTGTGAAAAATTCATGAATATCTGTCAAAAAGGCAATCAAAGTCGTCGATGGACTAGGGGCCAATCAGCTGTGAAGTCGGGTATCTCTGTAATACTTCATTTCTGGCCAAAATTCAGTCGTCGAGACAATAGTTAATTAGTTTTTAGTCTACGCGAAGCAAGGAAAACGATATCTCTCACACGCTATCGTTTTTTTATGCTTACAGGAAGCGAAACTGTCGTCGAAACGCTAGCGCGTTACGACTGTTGACACAAGCGATTAGAGCCCTGGAAAAACCGTTACGACCGAAGGGTTTCAATAGTTCAATCGTTTGGAAATAGTTTTCTCTCGTTACCAACCAATCCAATTACCAATTAATTCGCCGAATATTGTTTTATTACAGAAAATCACCATCAGTGCGAACGAAGTTATTCGCGGTCTTAATGTGCTCAACTCAAATAGTGACCCTTGGCTCATATTCATTTTAATTCAAAAGCTCGATTTGGAGACAAAACAAGCATGGACTGAAGCTCTAGGAACCAATAATAATAATCCAACTTTCAATGAATTATTGGAATTTTTACAAAACCGTTGCGGTTGCCTCGAATCGTGCTACACCGCTTCTTGCCCAGCTCCCAGTCGGAATAAATCGCAGAGCTTAATCCGATCGCATTTCGCCGAATCAAATACCGGATGTCGCAAGTGCAAGGCAGATCATAGCCTTCCCTTATGCATACATTTTCTTAGTCTTCCAATTGCAGCACGTCGAACATTTGTGAGAGAGCATTCTTTGTGTTTCAACTGTCTTAAACAAAGGCATACAGCGGCTAAGTGTCGGTCAAAAAATCGCTGCAGAATATGTCAAGCGCGTCATTATACACTCGTTCATCTTCCAACCTCGTCATCAAGTACATCGTTGACATCCATTGCACGACGAACATCTCATCGTCTCATACCCACAATTTGTACTAAAAAAAATCATTTACATTATCAAAAAAGGAATTAATGCTAAATATCCATTTGCTCCCCGACCATATGCCAAAACCATATGCCTAACTGAAAAAATTTGTCTCTCGAGATCAATTTTCATGGATCCCCACTTACAACTGGTGAACCTGCCTTTTTGTTCATTCCAATGAGGAGCCTCATCGGATCTCTCGTGGCTAACCACTGATCTAGAGTCTAGAGTGACAGTTAAGTTCGATGCACGTCTGAAATAAGGATTTTGAATGGAACAACAAATTGGATTAGTGTCCATGTTCCACGCACAACTCGGGTGGTTGCTAAGATTATAGGCCCTGGCCCTCTACTGTCTGTAGTACCACCCTTAGTAGTGTTCGAACTCTAGATGTAAAATCCTGCAAGAAAGCACTCTGCTCCACTTAATCCTCATGGCAGTTCTTCAAGGTCATGCTGTATACGACAATCAGTATCATGTATCTCTCTCACACAAATTCAAAAAGAACAACAGAAAACACAATTCATAAACTTAAGGTACATGCTATCACCATCTACCGAATAACAATTGTTTATTTATTTTGTATGTAGTAAATATATAGTATATAAGGTAAATAACATTGTTTTTTGGTTTGGTTCATGGAACTCCGGGACCGTGTCCCAACACTCGATTCAATAAAATTCAAAATTATTATCTATTTACAAGTCCAATGTGAAATGAAGATCGAATCAAACGCTCAATAAAAAAGTGCCTACTGTACACAAATGGTTCTCCTAGGTGTCGAGTCTAATCTACAAGTGCATGTATCTCAGAAATGTCTATGTCTTAAGAGTGCTCGCTATTCACTACATATTTTATTCTTATTCTTTTGCATTTATTTTTATTTTCTTTAACATTCAATTTGAGTGTTCGGTTGGTTGAGCCTCGACATTTTCTAAATTCGAAGCATTGGTTCAAGTGGTCGTGTTGCAGTCCTTGCAGTCCTTAAAAATTCAAATCCTTGTGTTCGTTTGGGTTAACAAATGTCCGAATATCCAGGAGTGACCGCCAACTCAAACCCCCATCTTGCCTTGGTGTTGTTCGCATCAATCATTGTCGTCATTGTCGTCGCACTCGTCTCGGGCTACGTAGGCTTTCGTCATTGTCCTCATCGTCAAGACACAAAGTGACAAAGTTGACAATCTTGCGGCCGAATTGTGATTTATCAGGGGCGACAGTGGGGAGAGCTGGTGATTGATTGAGGCAATGTCACATCATCGCATTTCGACTTCGGCAAGCCACTGGCGAATGTGATTATGTGACAAGACTGACAAATGCCGCTGTTTGGGGGCTCAAATAAAATGGGTGGCGTCTGGGTTCGTTTTTTGGGCGTGACACTGTCTCAGGAATGTGTGCCTTTGCTGGATTTTGAGCAAATTTGCGTGAAAGTTTTGCAAAAGTTTCGCGATTAAAGATACATTTCTGTGAAGCGAAACTGTGTGATGCAGATAAAGTTTGACTAGGCAGACGAGAGTTAATTGCATTTCGTGATATAAGCCATTAATCCTTAGGAAGTTAATTCAATGAATGCAGCAATAGACAGGTATTCCCTGAAGTCATAAATTGTAGTCAACTGCGTCTCGTGACGTAGGAGTGGAAAAGTGAACGACATTCCCTGATTCAGTTACGATATGCCATGATGGCTCGTGAAAAAGTAGAGTCCTTGAGAAAACCTAATAAAATCCAATTTATTGTCGTTTATTTTCAAAAAATCATCCAAAAATTAAAATCAAAAAAATAAAAATGGCGGCGGGTTTATTTAAATAATAATTTTAGAATAGCTGAGAATAGTGATCAACCCGGGTTAGAAAACCGAATTAACCCCGGTTGCATCTAAACCGACTCAAACCGAGTAGCATTTACTTCAAACTGAATTGGTAAAACCGATGAAATGTACCGAATACATTAACAAACTGCAGACGGTACAACCCGGTGTGAACATATGATGCCGAACCGAAACCAACCCCAAATCGAATAATCGAATGCCCCAAATTGGTTCGGGTCGTAGCCACACAGCAGGTAGGCCGGTAACTTTTCGTGTATTGTGTGGATACACATGTATACATAATAGCTGCGTTTTTTTTGCTTAATTTTCATTTGGCATGTAAAATACACTAACAATGAATCCTATATCCGCTTAAGTTACTCATCATATCCATCGCCGATAAAAACAATGCTTCCAATCGTTATTTTCTGTGTGTTCATTCCTGAATTCATTCATTGTTTAGGTTGCTGTATGTGGGTTACACTTGCAGGTGTGGTTGATGTATTAGATCATTTTTAATTGTTTTTGCATCCATAAGTATGCAATTTTTGGTATACATAATTTTTGGAGTGTCTCTGCTATACATTCCGTCTAGGTTTCGTAATCGATTCTTTTCGATTCATGAACATTTTTTTATTTTACAATAATTATAATATTGTGACCATCAAAGATCAACCATCATCTGCCACGACTACACCCCTGACTACTTAGCATATGTCATAAAAGTCGTCGGTGTTGCCAAGATTTTATGATGAATCATTCAAGCGCCGTTGATCATTTTTTAGACACTTATAAATTAAGAGTATATACGCTTGCAAAAAAACACAGCTAATATTCTCTCTTTTTTTTGTGACGTGTCAAAGAAAGTAAGTTACGTTGCTACTTGCATTGCGAGTATAAGAAAATTCGAAGATAGATAAAAGAGAAGAGAAAAATGGAAACAATTTGCACACACACAGCCGGTATTGGCTTGTCTAACCCCGTCCGCCTATCGCTTCTCTTGTCAACACAATCGTCTTAGGATACACATAGAACACCGAAACCAAATAGAATTGGATCAGAAAACTCGACTTGCCCCATTCCATAATCCATATTTCTTGCTTTTGGTTCATCATCAAACCGAGTTACAACTCGGTATGTTTCTATTTTAACCCGGGTTAACTCGGTTTGTAAAACTTTCGGGTTGACACACCACAAGTTGACAATACTGGAGTGACCAGTGAAAAGTTCGATCTATGACCAAAGTATTTTGGGTCTGGCTACAGTGGTTGCTTCCTGTCTTCCTATTGTACAAAGGATAAGATGAACAACTAGCCTAAGTACACCAAATGGTGGTATTTCTTGACGTTCCGCTGACAAACATGCAACATAATCGCTGCTTTCATTTTAGTTAACAGCCTTACCAATGGCTGTTCACCAAACTGTGACTCCGTTCATTAGAAATGGTCAGACAATCAAAGTGAGTAGGAAACATTCAATATATGAATGTTAAGAAGAGTACAAGTCCTGTATTTCGGGAATTGACTTCAAAGCAGTTTGTTTTTGCTTATTAATGCATCTTAAAATATATTACTATAACTGTGTCACAGCCCTTTAGCAACATCTCCCGCATACATTTTCAGTTCTCTACAGCGCTTCAAAGAAGAGGAGAGCTTACACTTTGAGCGAAATCAGTCTGCACATAAGAAGTCAAATTTATTGGCATTTAATTACAATTCTTGGCCATTTTCATGTCACATTGCATACTAGTCAACTCAAGGTTCTGTTAATCTCAATTCGCAGCAGCTGTCACATGCTGCTTAATAAAATATGAACGACTGAATTAGATATAAAAAGATTCATTATTAAGATATTAGAATGAATAAACAAGAATGCGAAAAAGAATCTTAGGAAGCCTAGAAACACAAATAGACTTAAAACATGAAGTAAATGAGTCATGAAGTGCTTTGTTCAAAATACTGTTCTGCTTTTAAATCTCAAACATTTAAAGCAACACTTTGAATAAATTTCCATGAAAAAGATTCAAAAAGTGAACACTGAAGCCTATAATCTGCATTTTACATTGTCTGGATGTGAAGAAAAAAAAATTCATTAAAAATTGGAGGTTCGTCTCCTATTATTAAATTAACTATTTGAATTTATATAATTAATTTATATTTTGTACAAAAATTGATAACTGAAATTCATTTCTAAATATCCTGAGTAAATTACCAGTAAATTACAAAACTGAGAGAATATAGAAACCATTTTAGAATTATATATAACCATTATAAAATTAGATAAATTAATTAAACGAAATATGTTTTAATTTTCTAAGAAACCATAAAGTTATACAGAAAATTAATTCATGAAACGCAAACTAAACTAAAAATTATAAAAACTCTTCAAGATTATTCCTTCGCCTTCTTTTTCATTGTAAGTACCTTATCATTTCCCTAACGAAATTACATGTGTTACTTTGTTAGAGTTCAAATACTCATATTTTCTATGATTTTTGTTATATGATTCGCCCTGTTACTGGTATTGATTGCTACAGTCTGAGGTGGAATTGGACTTAGCCTCCATGAGGGGGGACGGCTCTGTTCGTTTGAGGGGACGAAAAGTAAATCCCGACACCGAACGGTGAAATTTGAGAATCTTTTTTTTTTACTGAGCCGTCTGCAACTTGACCTCTTAAGGCCCTCGTGACATTTTTGACCCATTTTGGGAATGAAATGATGTTTTCTCAAAAACAACATTTTGCAGGGACAGTAAATTATATTAAAATCTTATTTAATTTTCATTCGAAAAACAATAATTCTTATTAAACATGTTTTAATTATGAATTAGAAACCCTACCATCAAAAAATAATCAAATATCTAACATAAACCCTGTAAATAAATATAGTAGTGGGTCAAATTTGAATGGAAACCTGTTGGCGGCAGTAATTTCGAGGACCTTATGAAAGTTAAATATGACTTATTCATCTAAACACTGCATTGTGAAGATTTTCAATGTTAATTGGTTCAATTTAGAGAAGCAAACGTCGGCGATGTCCTTTAAATTTATACTTTGTGTTTCCTACATAAGATTCAATGAATAAACATTTACTGCGTGTGAATAGGAAAATATCACACATAACAGAAGGGAATCCATGGGGTATTGTATTGTGTGCAAATGTCACAAGCGCTAGTCATTGTCATACAATATTGGGTAGGTAAAGACACTATTCGTAAGTGTTACTCTTAACAAGGTCCGAACAATTACAGTTAATACTCAGTGACTCGAAAGAGACAAATTCAACAGATCTATAAACACCCAACAGTTGATTATAAACTAACTCGTACTTATCGATATTTCTTTTAAAAAGGGATACATTGGAAAATAGGTACGTAAAGCAACTCGCATAAGTGATATACCGGGACGTGGAACCACCACAAATCAGTCCACCACCTTTCAGTCCACACCACAGACCGCCATCTATACACAAATGGAGGAATTGATCATAACTCCGAAGACTATTCCCGAAATGATTCTTGTACACGGTTATGTAAGCCCCGTCACCTATAGACAGATGGAATAATAAGTATTATGTTTATAATCGAGAGCGGGGAGATTCCATATCCAACTGAATTGAATTTTGGTAGGTATAAATACCTGGGCGGCGGTCGAAGTATCACAGTTCAGTTTAGTTGGGAATTATAGAGTGTAAATCGGTTCAGCCTGAAAGGCAGCAACGGAAAAATGTGTTTGTAAATAAACTCGTGTGCATACTGGATAAGTGGACTTATGTGTTTCATTCGTCACAGTCCAGTGAAGGAACCCTGTTTTTGGATAATTTGTTTCATTTTATATATCATCTATATATCTGAATACTGACATTAATCTGCAATCATCATCACATTACAATCAGCTTATACTCAGCTTATGCTGTATTTTGTTTGTCCAATCAATCAAAACACCGGGTAGTCCAAAAGTTCGTTAAGATTCATCAATTCATCACCATTCAGCTAGAAACAAGGTGCGTTTTGGGATAACTATCGAAAAAGTGATTCTTCTACTCTATGCCAACGAAAATGTTGCGCTCGTTACAAAATACGGCATTTAAATAATCAATTAAAAAATTGGTCCAGAAATTTGATAAAACAAAAATTTAAGAATCGAAAATCCCTGCATTCGTCCAAGGTTTCTTTATGGGCAGCTTTATCAGCTAGTGGCATTATGGGACCATATTTTTATTTTAAACGCTGTTACAGTGCGCGTACATTGCCATTCTAAAGAACTTTTTTGATCCAGCGTTTCAGGATTTTCATGGTTTCAACCAACGATCGGGGTTTCAGTTAAATGGACAACATGCTACACTTTCTAGGACTCTTTAAGTAATAATAATAATATGGGTGGCGCGACTGTCCGATGCGGAACAGGGCCTAGCTTCTCAGCAACCACTCGTGTTGTGCGTGCTATTGTTCTTTCACGAGTGCACTGTAGGTCCCAGTTTATTGCCGACCCCGAACGGCGAAGTTGAGAAGCTCTTTCTAGACAGGAATACTCTTTGAGCATTGTCAGTGACTCGAAAGAAGTGGAGCCGTGAAATATATGAAAAGTGGTAAATTCGGGTATCGAACCTGGCACCCTCTGCGTAGGAATCGACGCACTAACCCACTACGCCTTGGCGACCCACTCTTTTAGTGTAGTTCGCAATTTTCCGTCAAAAAGTTACATATATCCAAAAGAGGCGACAATAAGTGACAACCTCGTATCCTTAAAGTAAAGTAAAGACTTTAACAGAAATCCAGCGACTCTGCTCATATCGCGAGGAAATGCAAAACATTTCCCGAAACACTTGTCTGTCGATCATTGAGCATTTCCACTCCGGGTTGCAGCAGTGTCAATATAATGAAGGATCGCGTATGCACAATGTGATCTTGAAGAAATAAAATCCCAATTTGTGTACTTTCTGAATGAACTAAAATTTCTTACATTTAATTCGAGTTTTCTTATCAACGTATGAAATATTTTTGGGTTTTTTGGAGCACCCTGTGTCTTGTTCTATTTCAAAGCGTCAACGACTGCTTATTAAATTTCTAAGCTAGTTTCTTAGTGTAGTAACTAGTATTCTAAGCAGGTAGGGGACTTATGTCTTTTTTGCAAGGGCTGCAAAGCTTATTCGATCCTGGACATGGTGTCCGAAACTTGGTTTGAGCTCGGACCACTTCTTTGAAAGCTTGTGAGTCAGTTCATAGATGTCACACTAACAAGGCCTGCTCGAGTACAGGTCCCAACAGTGAAGAAAAACTAGACTAGACATTGAAACTTATTAGTTTTAATCTTTACTCATTTTCTATTTGATTTTCTCCTCAACATGATCGGCGAAATTATTGTGCAACTCAAATATCTTCTCAGGAACAAACGAAACGCTCTAAGCTATGTCTTGAATGGAAAGTAGAACAGTGAAGCCTGATTCACATCAGCATGGAATATTCCTCACAAACTTAGAATTGGCATTGCTTCTTTATGGAAAAATATCACTCATTCTATTGACATGCTTTTGAATATTGTAATGAGTCTGTAAGATCCGAATACCATGTCCAACAAGGCTGAATGCATCCTGAAATGTTCAGTTCCTGCAAACTTTTGAGCCCTGACTATAATCTAAGCCCTGAGAGCGAGTCAAGTTGAAGGAGTCTTGTGTTTTGGACTGCTTAGAAATTTTAAATTTTCATGATGAAGGACGAGACAAGCTGAAGCCTGTCCTAACTGCCATCGTTCACTCTTTACTCTAAGCCAATACTGTAATATAATGAAATGCCTACTAAACGTTAAGAGAATTTTTAGGCAGGCTTGCAGAAAACATTTTCGAGATAAAAGGTAAATCTCAAACACGATGAATCCTAGAGTCGATTATACAAATGCCTTAGAACATAAATTGCAGGGAGCCTCGCCTCAATAAAATTTTGCTCACGCCAGATAAGCGCCATGTTTAGTCACCAGAAATCATTCAAAGCAATAACCAAGCCAACTCTTCGTCATAAGCTTATCACGCCTGGTACCGTATGGGCCATGGTACCTCCAACTTGGCCACAACAGACATCTGTCACGTGTCGCTGTCCATCTGCAGGCGAAAACATTTTCCTTCCCGTCTCTCCCCACCACCCCCCAGTGGACACACATCACCTTTGCTTGGCATCACCCAGCCCGAATCCCATGGTCGTCCTTGAACCCGTCTCTATTTGCATTTAACTCCGACAAGGGGGCTGGGTGGCTATCACTCTCCGATATTCTGTTTATGTTTCAATTTTGTATCCTTGCGACGATATTGTTAACCCAAACGCACAAGTTCGCACAAGCACACATCCGCGCGCACACACACGCACATACACACTGGATTGGCGGGGAGAATGGGGCCAACTATCATCCCCATGCCCTTTTGTCGTGAACATTCGTCGTTGCTGGTGAGTAGATATTGTTGTTCGGCGCCAAGTTATTCATGACCAGGACATGAACGGGTGACGGCTCGCATCGGGATCGCTCCATTAGCAGATTTCGATTCTCCAGGCCGCTCCGCCGGGTCTCCTTGCTGGGCATGTTGTAGACAACCAGCTAGGCTGTCACGTAGTACTCTCGCCGCTTTTGGCATTTCTCGCGTGCTATGTAGCAGAGAGCGATGGTGATGAGGATTGCTATGGTGATGCCCATTCCTATGCTGACCCACATGATTTCCTCGTTGATTCCCACATACGATCGTCCTGTCGGCGGTGAGGGGCGAGAAATGGAAACAGTTTAGACATGGGCGTTGGAGGCTATCAATGGGGCTACTCACCGTCGTAGTAGTTGTTGGAGAAGCCAACCTTGCCGGCCACTCGTCCTGCGGGCATGTTGTCTGAGCTGGGGCCTCACTCCGGTTTTATGTCGTCTGGATGAGGAAGGAAGTCCTCCTTTGGCTTTGTGTTTTGCAGTTTTTGTTGTTCGTCCTTCGCAAAAGATTCACTGTGGTCCGGTCATCGTGGTGTTGCTGCCATTCCGCCTTGCTGCACTGAAGTGCCTGAAAAAGAGAGGAGGAGAGATGTAAAATACCAGGCTTATGAGTTCTCTGCTAATGAACGTGGTGGCATCTTGAAAACGATGAGAAGCGGTTGTAAGTACGTGACCATCTCATTTGATGGCCAGACAGAGATGTCCTCGTCTAGACATATTTTCACAACAAAGTCAATTAAGGCCATCGCACGAATGGCTTTTCATAATTCTTGGTCGGAGTCGTCTCGAAGGGAACGGGGGACTGCCTTGCTGCCCCCACAAGAGGGTCGGGTGCGCCTTTCGAAACGATTTGCTGCTTATTTATGCAAATTGGAACCGAGCCATTAAAGGAGGAGGAAGTCGGGGGATAGTTATTGCTTTGGAAACCATGAATACTTTCGAGGATGTCTTCGAAAGTGTTTGGCCGTTATTTGCTGACACCTCTCGGTGGTGAAGATTGAAGGGACTAACTTGGAGTGGCTGTTTTTGTTCGGTGTGGCTCCGAGTGGATTTCTGGTGAGAGGACCGGAAGTATTCACACATGCACCTCACGTTTGGATGCCTTTTGAAACAAGTTTTAACGTCTTCCTTATACACGAAGGAGTCAAGTCGACGACACCTGATTGAGTGGCTATAAAATGTTCGTGTATCTGGCTGATTGGGATGTTAAGGGAGGACTATTATGTCATGTCCTGATGGGAATCATATCGATTGCCCTTTTAGAACATTGATGTTCATTCCTGCGAAGCAACAAATTTAACAGGGATCTGAATTTCTTTACGACGAATAGATTCAAATGGAACAGACGTTGGGTTCATCGATTTATGTAGTCATTGACTCTTGCCCGTGAACTAAGATGCCCCTTGACCTTATCTTAAATGGAACGGAGGTTAGTCTGAGTTAATCAACTTTAAAAGTTAGTGAGGATCAAACAAAATGTGCTCTGGAGATCAAGAAACATTCCGTCACCGAGAGCTTCAATTAAAAAACAGTGTAGAGCGGACTCACCAACACGTCTGCACTTGTCGCCAGATCACAACTGCCCCAAGTCAAGATTGGACATGCACACACGACAACAAAGATAAGAGCTAAGATGCATGTCATGAACATCATTACATCTGGAAGAGCAACTCACTAAAGGGGTTTGTCTACGTCGGGACAAACTTGAACTCATGAAACGACATCATGCTGGAGATCGAACAGAGAATCGCCCGTCGCTACCGGTGCTTCTTCGGTTTGTCGAAACAACTAAGGCCAAAACTGCTTGCTCCAAGAACCGAAATATTGCTCTTCAAAAAACTTAGAGTTCTGTTATATGGAACCAAAAGCTTGAGGATGAGCAAAACAAAAGAGCAGATTCTTGTTCGCAAAATTCTACGTCGGATGCATGGTCTCGACTGCTAGGAAGGTGCGTGGACGAACAGATATAACCGAGAACTCTACCAGGATGTGGATGTCCGGAAGCCAAAAATCCGTCAACTGCTCTCCCCCGTCCACACCGAGCGCATTGACACTGATGCTTCTGCGATGAGCAACGTCTAAGAGCCACATACATGATCGACAACATTGATGATTTGATAGCCGATTCGGCATGAACTTCAAACATGGGCATCGTTCATTCATTTCGTTACACATTGCCAAGATGTGTTAAATATAAAATGTGTTTGTTAAACTATTTCATACTAGAGTTGTCCCCGTCACATCCAAACAATTTTTCGGTGTTCCGGACAGTTAATTTTTTTTTACAAATGTGATGACGTAAGTTTAAAATAACCCTTGCTATTGCCGAGAGAGACCACCATCAAACAGAACTTCAGATGTACCTGTCGTCTCTTCCACTTCTTTTCCAAAGCTTTCAAAGATTTCAATGTTATAACTCCCCATCGTTGCCGAATCTGTTCCAAGTAATCGTTTGTTCGCGGAGGCAACCATCACTCGAGACAGAAATGAACTGCTGGGGACTAACCAAACGTTTTTTCCCCCTTAACCCCATTTCGCAGTTGTTACAATCGAACTAACAAATGTTTATGATGTGGCGATCGTGGAGTTGTGGGTATGTGCGTCGGCCCCTACATTAATAAACCCATTGAGAAAATATGGTTTATTTTGCAGATAAGTTTTGTGGTCTAGGTGACTGGAAATTAGTTAAGGTTCTTGGATAGAACTGGTTTATTTTGTTGTTCAGATACAGAAAGTCGTAAATATAGCCAAAGATATGTGTGATCGTGAAGATAAATAAAACATCGGAAAATCATCTATGTATTATTGTTAAGATTTATGTTTTTAATCCATGTTTGTCGTGGAACCATCAATGTTTTCAAGCATCGATGTTCTTAAGGACGACGTTGGATCGCTATTCATATTCTCAACTACAGAGAGAAACTTTGAAAGCGAGGGCTGCTGCTTTGAAAATATAATGACTTTTCATTAGCAAGAGGGCATTGATCACAAATCTGAATTTAAGAAGAACTAAACCTTCAACCGTTTATTAAAAAATGGTCTGACCGAGAATAGAACCTTGGGGTACACCATTTCGAGTATCACAAATTGACGTTTCACAGTTTAGAATTCCCAGTCAAATTGCCTGTAATCCGGTCAGATTTTGATGTCTCTGCGTATAAGCAGCGGGACTTTTTACAAAACTCGACGCATACTCCTACAATTTTGGAGATAATTCAGTCAGTAGTTGAAACATGTGTTTTTAAGATTTATCAAAAATATCATTCAAATAAGCTCAAGATTTGTCCGTTTTGAAAAACAAAGGATCCTACAGTTACAACCTTTCTTTATAGAGGGCGTGTTGTAATAAGAAGTTAAAAAGAAATATATCTTTTTTGTCTATATTTTATTTTTTAAAAAAAGTTAAAGTTCAACTGTTCTTCGCCATGTACTTCTCGGTCCACCTGCTCTTCTGTCGTCTTCGGTTAGCGGGTCCACTGCATTACATGCTTTGGAATGCACGCGTTTTCGAAGGATATGTTCAATCCACTGGCACTAGCCGCTGAATATTGGTGCCTATTGGATTCCTAGCCCGTTCTCTGATGAAACCGTTCGCTTGAGATACGAAAATCCTTAGTAAGTTTCGTAGGCACCGATTCACAGACGTCTTTAGCTTTATTGTTATAATGACGGACACTTTCCAACTGCTTCCATTAACAGCACGGACTCAACATTGGAGCGAAACAGTTTTAGCTTGGTATTTAAGCTAATAGGATTGCTCCTCTATATTGTGATGCAAAATACAGAATGCTGACTAAGCTTGCTTCGGTTCCTCCATTGGCTGAGACAATACTTCCGAGGTATTGGAGACTCAGCTGGTTGTCGAATGCCTATTTGATCGAGAGGGTTATATGCGTGGCTGTGTAAATTGGTTCTTGACGAGTTAATCTTCATCCCCACGGCGTAGGCCTCCCTCCCTCAATACATTTGTTTCCATTTGGTGGGGGTTTATAATCCTATGAGAAAGTAGCCACATGTCGTCAGCGTACTCTAGGTTATTTAAGTGTGATGAAAGTGTGCATTATCATAGATGGGACACAAATATTGCTTTTTTCTCGAATTGTTGTTTTTCTGTTTCATTTTCCTCCTCCTCTTTCTTTTCTGGCATACCGGTTAATACAGCTGATTTTCTCGATTTTCAAGTATTGTTCTTCTTTCTTTGATCCCCCTTCGGACAAGGCCTAATTTGGTCAGGTTTAAGAAACCTTGATGGCAGCCCCCAAATGCCTGGTAAACAGTGATCATGTTCATGGCAATCGGTTAAAAAGCCAAAAGTTTTACAATTTTCCCGGGCATGCATTTTCCTGTTACCAAAATGTAATTAAAAAAGTTACAAATCTGCCTTTTTTGGGCACCCATCGCAGACATCCCGAGGGATGATTTTACGTGTTTCCTTATTCTGACGGGACCAATGTTTTTTTGGCTGTTACTTCTTACCCTTGTCATTACTACCACTTTGGTAATTTTTAACCAAATTTATTAATCTTTTGTTTGCACTGGAACTTTTGGTAATTTGGTAATTTTTATTTCGTTTTGGTAAATAATAAGCAAATTAAAATTGTCAGTAAAAAAATTTTCTGAAATTCATAAAATTGCCTACCTAAGCTATTGAATACGAAAAAAAGCTAATGTAAATGCTGTATGAACGTAATATACTGATTTAAAAATCACCAAAAAAGAGAAGTTTATGTGAAATATTTGTATAAAGCGAAACCAATTAAATCGATTGTAGTCTGAGCGCGGAGAAGGTTGATTTGTAATCTTCATTACCCACAATCTCGACATTTTAGAGTAGATTCCCAAGTGACAAAATGAATTTAATGCAGCAAGAAGAAGGCAACTCAATCAGCTGAAACCATTTACCGAGACCAGTGGTAAGATGTCCAAAAAGTTTTTGGAATTAAAAAAAAATTACACAGATTCCCGGCGTCTAACTCTCTTTCCCCTGAAGACTCTTGACAATTATTTTTGATAACGTGTTCATAAACCAAATTGACAAATCAGAGGACGGCATTTACGTTATTTCGTGAATAACCGTCAAAAAATTCATGAATATCTGTAAAGAAGCACTCAAATTCGTCGATGGGCTAGGAGGCAATCAACTGTGAAGTCAGCTATCTCTGTAATAATTCATTTCTGCTACTTACATATAAAGTTTCAAATAAAAAAAAATGTTGGTTCCAAAACCTTTTTCACAGCATTCTAAACAAAGTGTCCAAAGAAATCAGTGCTCTATCTTTTACCATCACAGGATCTATGAAGGACAAACAAACATTGATTTTTATAAAGAAGATATGTTGTGAGTAGTGATGGGCGTATTCGAATGACTTTTCGTCATTGATCCCATTCTCTCATTCACATTCCTACTCGTAATGAGTACAATTCCTTGACTATGTGCATACATGTTGAAGTTTGAATTATGAATGTGTGCTGCAGCAAAACGGACGGAAATTACGGATTTGCTCAACCATTTACACACAACGTGGAGGGATATCAAGCGATTCATAACAAAAAGGTCTTGGAAATCCCATCTATGTACCTGCGCGCGATGTTCACTTGTTGTCCAAATTGAATTCAAACTTCATGAACCATGAAAATTAGCCTATCTTATAACAAATTATGTAATTAGTCTAGCTCTGAAATTTTACCTAAAGCGGCTAATCCGTTCAGAAGTTCAATATTCACAATTTTCAGCAAAATTGAATGATTTGTGTTTTTTTTTATGGTTTGCGCCAATGGATGTGGAATCTTCGATGATGTGGATTCACGGGATATTATTCTCCTATTTTCTCGCGCCTACGTCCTAAACCACACTTCTACCACTCTCCCCGCGGAACTGCCGTTAGGTATTACTTCGCGGGGCTGGTTAGCATATCACGCTATGTGATCTATATTTGACAATGCGGCCTTTCTTTCTCTTTCCAGCCTTCTTAGCTCGATCTGCACCCTTGTAATTAAGGAACGTGTCAACAGCCATTTGTCAGCTGACTCCATCATATGGCTAACTAGGACCTCGGGAGTTGGTAGACTTCCTCTCGCCACGGCAAAGTGTCTGCAATGGAATATTACGTGCTCTACGTCTTCATCTTCGCGCGCGCATTCTGGACAAGTGGGAGCTATAGTGACCGCAAGAGCTATCGTGACCGAATCTGTGGAGGTATTTTTGGCCCGACAAGAACTGCGTGAGGTGGTTGTTGCAGTTCCCATGAGCTCTCGTTGTCCAGGCTTCTATTCTGGGTATCAATTTATGGGTCCATCTACCTTTGGCTGTGGTGTCCCACCTGGTTTGCCACAGTGCCATTGATGTTGCGTGATTGCAGAGTGATTTGCAGATCTCCGTAGGTAGATCCTTTGCATTTCGGTGGCGAGAATGTCGATCGGGACCATACCCGCAATGACGCAGGCTGCTTCGTACGAAATTGTTCGGAAACCGCTAGGTATTTCAGAGCCATCTTCGATCGAATAATCTGGGAACCAACCCGGAAGCTAGCATATTCCACCGTCTTTCGACTGGTTATTAAGACAGCCTCAGACTTGACATCCAATCCTTGATCCTGGCGATCGCTTCGTTTGTGGCTGCATCCACCTCGTGGATGTTTTTTGCTACTGTCACGACCGCGATGTCGTCGGCAAAACCGATCACCTTGACTCCATGTGGTTGCGTAAGTCTCAGTACTCCGCCGTACATTAGTTTCCACAGGAGGGGTCCAAGAACTGAACCCTGTGGAACGCCTGCTGAGACTTCGTGATATTTCATTCCGTCGTCAGTCTGGTATCTAAGTTTCCTGTTGGTGAAGTAGCTGACGATAATTTTCCTCAAGTATTGCGGTGTGCTCATCCTATTCAAGGCTCTCATGATGCAGGACCAGTTCGCTGAGTTTAACGCGTTTTTGATGTCCAGCGTATTTTTATTTTACCGCCCCTCCATCTTGAACCCGTTATCGCTTCGCTTGCTGTGTCTACAACCTCTTTGATGACGTCGATGATGGAGCGCGATTTCCTAAGACCGAACTGATGGTCGGACAAGGCTTCTCGCTCCTCCGCCACGCCGATTAGCCTGCCGTATATGATGCTCTCCAGGATCTTTCCCGTGGTGTCAAGCAGGCAGATTGGTCGATACCCTGACGGTTCTCCTGGGGGCTTATTGCCTTTGGGTATCAGTACCAAGTTTTGGAGTTTCCAGCAATTTGGAAAGTTTCCTTCTTCGAGGCACCTTTGCATCGTCGCTGTGAACAGCTCAGGCCTCTTCTCGACGGCCGCCTTGATGGCTTTATTAGGGATGCCGTCAGGGCCAGGTGCTTTTTTGTCGGCAGTTTTTCTGCACGCAATCTGCAGCTCTTCCGTGACTGGTGGGATTTGATCCGAACTAGCTCCTTGTGTAAGGACGAACATTGTAGGAGGTTTCCTGGGGAACAGGTGTTCCACTATTGTTCTGAGCATCAGTGGGCAGGTTAGTTGAGGCGTCCTACTGCCTTTCACATTTTCATTACCACCTTAAATGCTCCTCCCCAGAGGTCTAGGTCTGCTTCCTTGCAAAGATTCTTGAAGTAGTTTGCTTTGCTCTCCTTAATTGTTTTTTCCAGGTTGCGCCTTGCCAGCCTGAAGGCGGCCAATCGTTCCTGGAACTCCGGTCTACCTCTGGAATGCTGGGATCTACGACGGGCTTTAAGGCAGTTGGTCCTGAGATTCCTTATGCTGTCGTTCCACCAGTAGCATGGTTCTCCCCTTCCGCTAGTGGACCTCCTAGGCATCGCTGCGTCGCATGCTGTTGATAATGCTTGGATCAGATTACTCGACATGCTTTCCGCTGATGTGGTGTTGGCGGGGAAGTCAGAGCTTATCGTGTCTCCAAACATTTCTTCATCGAAAGTGGTATCCTTCCACTTGGGCCCGGTTCATTTTGGTCGCTGTCCGGGCATCACACTTATCAATCTTGAATACAACCGCCTGGTGGTCACTGTGCGTGTATTTCTCGCTGACTCGCCAATTTGGATGATTTGTGTGTAGCTGTTCCGCTGATGTGGTACATGCATAGATAGTTTGGGTATGACAGAATAAGAAATATTGTATATTGTTTCCTTTTCGTTTGGTGACTCAGGCAGTCGTTCGTATATGTTCGATTGAGACGTAGAAAAAAATAAATGGTTGCACCAAAGCAAAATATGAAAAATGTGTGTGTATATATGGAAGTTACAACACACTGGGGGATGGTTGATATCCACGCCTACGCAACTTGAAATGGTTTCATACCGGATTGATGCAACCACCCTTATTTTGAGAATTTGATTCCCGTTTAAAAAGTGCTCATAACGAACCGTATGTCGTACCGACTTAAAAATGTCACATTCAGCATCTAAATTTTAGAATAATTTTTGTTGAAAATTTCAGAGCTCTGTGACGTGTAGTTTCGGAGCCTTTGTCGGTCAGACACACAAACTTTCTGCTTTATAGTTAGGATATTTCCAGTTTTAGAATTTTGCTGGCTTTTTACTTCTTTTGGTATATTTTTGGTAAGTTGCAACCTGACCCCTGTTACAACTAACCCCGCTCTCCCCTACTGGGAGTTTTATTGTATCATGCGTACAAACTAGTGAAGAGGAATTGAATAAATGTCCTTGAATAACATTAATTTGATTTGTTTTAAAGTCATAGGTAGAAAGGCTGCTTTATGCCGACACCTTAAGGCAACGTTTAAGAAGCTTTTTCTAGACAGGAATACTTTTTGTGACTCGAAAGAGGTGAAGTCGTGAATTGTAAAAGCTGCTAAATTCTTGGAACCTATATCATCTAGCGTAGAAGTCAACTCACCTATCATCTCTCACCTTGTCCATTGGAAAGGGGACATAAGTGAGTACATGTCCACAAAGACCCCATTTCATTTTCCTTTACCTTGACAGCAGCTAGTTGACCTCATTCATTTCATTTGTGTCAGAGGATTTATTGGCGTTCTAACCCCAATTCACCTCGAGCATGTCACCATGACGAGTATCTTCCATTTCACGAGCATTTCATTAGCAGACCACAAAAAGGTCAGAGCTGCTTACATAAATTAGCTTACAACCAAAACATATGACATTATGCGTGACAAAGGTTACTCTCGTCTCCCCCTTTACACAGCAACCCCAGCATCCCATTTCCATTTAATTACATACAACCACCTCATAGAAATTGATGGACCATTGAAGCTTATCAGATCCATGCCACAAATTGCTTAAGCTGCTCCTACACCTGAAACGTGTTGTCCCGATCGCATTACAAAACACACAACAGCCACCCCACCATCGCCATAAGAGAACACTTATCAGCCATTACCATACTCACACGGGGATCATCCCCTCTTAGGGGAGCCACCCGCACGAACGTGTGTCGCTGCGTTCATGGAGAATGCGAAAGGATACCCGAATAAGGCCTTTGGAAACGAATTCGCTGAAACTGAATGTCGTCCCTCTGCACAGACCGCCAACGCAGACAATGCCTCGATGGCTTGAATGGCGCAAATTAAGCGAATTATTCTGGGAAAGCAATTAAATTGCGTCGGGGTCGGTTGAAACGATTTTCAAGCCCTTCCCCAACCCGCTGAGCAAAATCGAATTAATGAAACCGTTCACTTAATGTACCTTTAAGTTAGTCAGCCCCGGCGCGACAATGGCCCGTAAATACCCCACAAGGACATTGACAAATAGTGAACCTTATTGCCAACCCAGCATCCTTTAGAAATGAGTAACTACCACTCTCGCTAGGTCGCTGTGTCCTTGCAAAAACCTCGCTCCGTCAAGTCCCGTCCTCCTTCGAAGACGAGGAATTCACTGTGTGACATCCCCTCGCAGTTGACTTGAACTCCTGCTCAGAAGAAAAATGAAATTCGATCCAAAACAATGAGAGTCTATCGCAAAGGGACAGCAACTCTGTATGACCCAGCGTAAGCGAGTGCTCTTTGTTCGGCACTTGCCAAGCGGCCTGCCACCGACGGGGGCAAGGGAAAATCGAACAAAAACTTGACATCTTTTCCGGACACATATAGCAGTCGGTGAGCAGACAAAAAGGACGAACCAAGGGGATGGGGCGACCATCGTGGCACGGCGGCGGAAACAGAAAGAAAAAACAAAAGTTTTTCTTTCAACTTCCGTCGTTGTCCTCATCATCGTCATCATTATCATCATCAACAGATCCTGTGTATGGCTGGGGATGCTATTCTCATCCTCCTCTGGCTCCCCCTTGCACTCCGTACGGCGTCGTATCGATTGGAAACTTTTGAACTGGAATTGGAAACCACATCGAGCTCTTTCGGGATGAAAAACAAACTCAAAAGGAATGGTCCGTGTTGTTAATTCAATAACATCACCTCCGCAGGACACACAACATTGTTTCTGGACCTCATTTGGGGCGCTCCTCAACTGCCCATTGGACTATGAATCAGCAGATGACCAGCAGCGACGGTGGCGAGGGCGAATCAACTTGCCAAGTCGAAGTCGACCAACGAATTGGATTTGTCCGGTTCCTTCGAAGGGATGGATACGCAACAAGGAAAAAAACGAGCGAGCAGTTCTCAGAAAAGGCTGCAGTGTGACGGGATCTGGCGGGTAATCGTTTCTTCATCAATTTCGTATCGACGATGTCTTTTGCTAGAACGGAAAGGTTAATTTAAATTGGGCAATTGACGTTAGTCCTTCGGGATACGCAGCATATTTTTGAGTTTACACGATTCAGGCGACGAACCGAAGGCTTCGGTAATGAAAAATTGACCCTTCTTTGGGGCTACACGGACCTCGGATGGGATGAAAGCAATTTCGGATGGATTTCGGGGGATTCAGTGCGGGTGAGTGGATGCTATGACTTTTCCCTCCTCTTGGGGGGAATGTTGCTTTAAGATTGAAGATTTCTGAGAGGAATCAGAGACATGAGGGGTCGGAGAATGAACAGAGAGATTTGTCGAGTAGCTGACTATCCGGTGGGGATTATCTCTTTGTAATCTCTGGCTTTGGCAATTGCTGCTGCACGAATGAGAGGGGGGAATTCAGTTCTATGACATCTCTTATTATGCAGCGTTTCGCGAATGACGAGGGGAAAGAATAAGGACACTTTGCCTTCCACAAAAGGATCGATTGAGCAAACAGTGGTCATGATTCACCGAAGCAGTTCTACGCTGTGCCTGAGATAGGAGGTACGATAGAAACAACAATCGCATTTAAACCCACCCAATTCCCAGACAGGGCGGCAAACACAATCGAACACCCCGAAATCACATTTCAATGGCTCCACTCTTGAGACTTATTAATTAGCTTCTCAATTTCTGCGCCAATGGTCCAAACGAAGGAAGAGCACCATTGGAGAGTGATTGAGGCGATAAATCAGACCGAATATCAGTTGGTGGGAATAATTGCTTGTCCCAAGAATACACACAATCAACGTGATGGATAAATAGACAGCTCGTTAACAGCTTAGGTTGTCAAACGGTGACATTGATTGAGTTCTATGAGGGTGAACGAAGCATTGATTAGGGGAGCTCTCCAAGAAATCACTTCTCACTTCTGTTTGACAATCTTTTGTTCGTAATTCTAAGGGAAACATTTATGCGTGTGTGTGTCTTTAGATCAACCGCGTATAGTCCACTTGTGAAAGTCCATTTTGTAAAAGTATCGTACTGAAAGTTTTGAAACGTGGAATTCCGAGTATTGTGCTTCGCCATCTTCCCTCCGAAGTGGTACAGATTTACGCAACATGCTACCCTGTGCACTGGAAAACATTCTTAACTATCCCGACAAATCTGCAGCCCATCAGTCTTCTTCATTGAATAAGCAAGAGAGAGAGATAAGCAAGACATTGTCATTGGAGTTCTGAAACAGGTTCAGGATCAGGTCCGAAGATTGAAGTAAAAAATACCTTGTTTCAGAGAGACTTACATAAAATTCAGCGGTTTTGTGTGAAACTCATGCCCCCGGAAGTACATGGCGTCATAACATAAACAGGCACAAGTTCGACATACTTGACCCGCAGGAACGGCCGTTAGATGTGAAAAGTGTAATAAGGTATCTGGCATTTGGTTGGATCAATATCTGTAGGTAGGCAGGCAGGCAGACGGGGCTGCTAGTGAATTCATCAGCACACTTAGACCATGTTGGTTCATTGCAATAACCACAGTCAAACCACAGAACCACAGAACCACAGTACTACCCCTGATAGACCACACAATTGACAGATCTGTTAATTTGATCCAAACGACAAATGGAAACTGTACCAAATTTGAAAACCAGATGAAAGCGCATTAACTAAGTTTTCACTGGGATTCGAACGGGCTCGAACAGGAACAGGCACTCTACCAACTGCGCCACCCAATGTATATCAATATCTGAATTTGACAAAAATTTATGCGTACGGTTGTCCACTGAGGTTCAATGTGAGTACTTCCTAGATGGAAAAGATGTCTTCGGACCTGTCTCCTGTACACCACCCGAGACAGAGTACAATAAGTTCTATCCAAGCGAGGTCCTGTACAATGTGGCTAACTTGAAGAGGATAGATCATTTTATTATTAAGCTAAACGAGACACATTGCACGAACTATGACTTCTGCCAACTATCTGAACTTTGGGGCTTGCTACCTCAATACTATGCACCATGAAGGCCGCCTTAACGACTTTTAAAGCGAAGCGTTCCATTATCTAGACACGATTGGTCTCATATAGAATCCACATGTCCCGTTATTTTCTACGCCATACGCCGAACAGTGAACAGGTGACTCCAATATGAACGGAATGTCGCTCCAAGCTCGAGGATCTACTCCGGTTCAGTAGAGCGATCACTGCTCGACACAGGGAATAGTCTGCCAAAGAACGCCAATTTTACTGATGGTTACACCAAAAGCAGTCTCCGCCACCGCTGATTTTTCGAAACTAAGAACTTACATAGAATATAAAACAAAAAACTCAAAAACAAATTATAAAATGTAACATATAAGAAAAAATAAATATTTAACAAGGTGTATAAATTATAAAGGTTATTCCAATAGGGAATTGACAACTTTGAATTTAATTTGTGAACGCAATCTTTCACTAATCATCAAACTGTCACTGTCAATTTATTCTGTACATTTTTATCATGGTAAAGTACACGAATGAGCAAAGTCTGCAAATTATAAAAATTTTCCACCGAAATTCGAACCCAGTGACCGCAACTTTAATAGCGTTAACTCAAATTTTCGGTCGTAATTCTCGAGCTAGTGTACAGGCAATAACAGATTTAGTGCAAAAATGTGAGTCTACTTATTCGTTGTGTCGTGTTACCTTGTCAGTGAAACAACGGGTTGGTCGAAGTGTAGAAAATATCCCTGCCGTTGAGGCAAACGATCCAAATCAGTCAATTCCTGGGGTTCTTTCTCAAGAAAAAGTATTTTAAAAAGTATTTTGCGTAAGGATCTTGGTTTACGCCCATACAAGAACAAGGTGACTCAAGAATCGGATCCGGTGGCTCATTTGAAGCGACGTCCGTTCTCCGTTTGGGTTCTGGGTGAGATGAGCCAAGATGATGAATTTCATCGCAAAATCATCTTCGGTGCCGAAGTTAATTTTTGGTCCAATGGGTCAATAAGCAAAATATACTTTACTGCTCGAGTGAAAATCCACATGTGCTTCGTGAATCACCACTTCATCCACAAAAAATAACGGTTTGGTGAGGTTTGCATGCCGGCGGCCATACTTTTTCGCCGGTGATAACGATCGTCACGTTACTGTGAATGGTCAGCGTTATCACGCCATGATTACCATTTATTTTTGGCCTAAATTCGAAGATATGGACTTGGACGACATGCGGTTTTAACAGGATGGTGCCATAAGCCAAGCAGCACAAGTTACAATCGATTTATTGAGGAGTAAGTATGGTGAGCGTGTTGTCTCAGGAAATGGGCCAGTCAATTGGCTTGACAATTTTCTATGGAGCTACGTTAAGTCATTGGTTTATGCCAAGAAGCCAACGACTTTGGAATAACTCAGAGGCCGCACTGAATGCGCAGTAGCGGCCATTTCGGGTCCAACGTGCCCGGGGTGGCCATATGAACGAAGTCGAGTTCCATTCATAAATGTCTTGATTGTACTTCAAGTCAATTATAATGTTTTTGAAATACAGTCGAACTTCGATAATTCAAACCACCACTGCCACAAAAAAAAATTCGAGCTATCAAGACTTCGAGTGGTTGCCGTGGCGTAGTGGGTAAGTGCGTCGACTCATACGCAGAGGGTGCCAGGTTCGATACCTGAATTTACCACCTTTCATATTTTTCACGGCTCCACCTCTTTCGAGTCACTGACAATGCTCAAAGAGTATTCCTGTCTAGAAAGAGCTTCTCAACTTCGCCGTTCGGAGTCGGCAATAAACTGTAGGTCCCTTCCACTCATGAAAGAACAATAGCACGCACAACACGAGTGGTTGCTGAGAAGCTAGGCCCAGGTCCACCTCGGACTGTCGCGCCACCCATATTATTATTATTATCAACACTTCGAGTTATCACATAAAATACAAAATTGATATAAAAATTTATTTATTTCCGATATAACACATAAAACGAAGATTAGCATAATCATTATGTAAAATATTTTTTAAGGTATCTCAAATGGTTTGTGTTTTATTTAAAAAGTTGTCCAGACTTTATATGTTAAGCATATATATCACATATACGCCCTGGTGCACGTGTCAAATAATAACATTTACGGGCGTGGTTAAGAAAATTTTTAAGTTTAATGTTAGCTTAAGTTTGCTTATGGTAGGGTTAGTTAGTTAAGGTAAGTTAGTGAAGTTGTATTTCAAAAAGAATGGGAATGTTTCTTCGTACTAATAAAGCCATATTTCGTGGAAAACATATAATTTCGTTCATTTTATTGCATTTTTTAAAATAAAGTTGTGTTTGGCTGACCATGTACATCCAGTATGTAGTATATGCATAAATACAACCAGAACTGCCTAGTCACACCTCTTTCCAGACATCAGCGTAGGATAAAGTAGCTGAGTTATAGCATGCAACAGTCACACTTAGTTCTAACGTAGGACAGATGTAATAACGGTTTTATTTAATAACGATAACAAAATGTTTATTGACTATGTTCGAAAAACTTCAACATATCCTGATCAACATATCCGAAAAAAATAAGAAGATCAAAAGAACAACAGCGAAAACTTCAAAAATACAATTCTTCTTTATTAATAACACTCTTTACAATTGATCACGGGTCGGCTTCTGACGATGAAGTGTTGAAGTTGAACCATCAACAATCATCAATTACCATCGATCATCTTCCATCTGCAACTATTTCACCACAGGGCTTCATCTTATGAGAACTGTGGGTGACGCGATCACGCTCATGTCCAAAAAGAGCACGTACATGTGTTTTTTATTATCCGATAAGGAAAAAATGCACGATCGTACGATGCTAGTGACATGGTGTGATGTTTCTGTTGATGGCCTGTTGCAGATGGTTTTGCTCTTGGTTGTACAGTGACTAACAGTTATTTCATGCAAAATTGAGCAATGATTAAATTGTACAAATTGACGAAATGAATGTAAACAAATTAATTGAACAACAATGAAGAACGAAAATATTAGTTATTATTAAACAGTGGAGTGTAACCCAAATTCGTAGACTCTAGATTAAACAAGGGAATTTAAATTAGACTACTCCTATATTGCAGGGTTCCCAGGCCATAGATCCTTGTGAAAACTCTCACATATCGTAACTTGTTTGTTTAACATAAATTCGAAATTTGCCTGACATCTTTCTCTCTCTATTTGCATACCTCTACAACCATGTTCATGACTGTAAGGAAAATCAAGGGTGTAATAGCACTCCCCTACGGTGTTTCATCATCAGCGCATTAATTATATCTTAATTTCCTTGACTTGAATACGTTCATTGACGAGCGGAGTGACCCATCCACTGATCTAGAGAGCACCACACTGAACCTAAACTTCTCATCAGCTCCTTCCCTCCCAGCTCCCTAGTACGACCACAAGCCCTTCTAATCCCAAAGCATCCATATCTCCCGATAATTTCCGTTAGTTACAAAATCTCACCTCGCAAGGTGCTGCCATCCCAGCAATCCTGGAGCACTCAAATTATCATCATGGGATTAGCTGCGTGTGTTATGGAAATTTGAACAGTCTCTCGAGTGTAATCCCTCGTCAGCGATAAGCACGTTCCATTCCCCAACACGGATGCGTGCCGAATCCAAATAAACCCTTCGGATTAATTCCTCGCATTTGTTATTCGATTGTGACTTAAGGACGCTCTATGAATAAGAGCGTGACACAAATGTTTCTTTAATGAGAAATCCAATCGTAAGCCACTTCGCACCGCATGGCACCCACCATCAAAGGCACCAACGGCCGCAAGCAAACGCTTCGGCGGCGAACAAGAAAACAAAATGTGACTGCAAAGCCCCTCCGCAACCGCTGGCGGCCCATGAAAATAACATGAGGGAGAGTGCCGAGAATTGCGCCCGGAATGAGAAAAGTTGGAAACCACAAAGAAAAGCGATATGCTGCAGGCGCTTGCCAGTTATGGCGGCAATAATTTCAAAACCCGTTAAATGACAAAATGCGGAGCTTTGCCTTGACTGGTGGGGCGGGGCATATGGTACTAACGGTGGGGAGTGATGCATTTAAAGTTGAGAGATAATTTGACCTTGGGCGTGGCATCCTCTCTGTGATGAGTCCACGTCCTCAAAAGTGCAAATTGGTGCCCCGGCAGTTGTGAGAACTTTCCCCACGCTTCGGAGATGGCTCTTAATTAAAAACGCAAGCATTCTCCTTAAGCGTCTGAAGGACTCACGACTCCATCAGAGGCGGCGGCAGTTGCCGGGATTAAAGTCTTAATTTGGGGTCGCTGCTGAACGATACTTGAGTTTGCCGGTTTCATGGTGACTTTAAGTGGCCTTAAACTACTTCGCCAGCGAGTGAGTAGCTGGGATTCCACTGCATTTGTGTATAATTCATTTTCATTCCCTTGTGTGTGCAACGAGTTTCATGAGACCGGATGTTGGCCGGGAGTCGCCCATTCTCCGCCCACTTGAATGGAGCAACTCAAGCGAAAGAGTCCTTGTGTAAACACTTTCAAGCTGCACTTTGTTTACAAACGAAGCAATAGCAGCAGAGAATCATCCTTGCAGACAGATGGCGTGGCGGATTCTTTTCTTGCTCGTCGCCTTCATTCAATCTCAGTCTGGATGGGTAAACAGAAATGGATTACATCGTCCTGTTTGCATATTTATGCAAGGAATACATTAAGGAGCATATTTTAGTCTGTTCCCTTCGTTTGATGAGAGGAAGTTTTCGTTCGTCCTTGGGCGTGTTGCACCCTGAACGTCGCCAGTTCTCAGGAATTGTCATTCAGATTCGGACCGGGGAGTTGGGAAGTGGAAGAGATGAGGAACTGCAGGACAGCACGACAAGATAAGTAATTCGGAAAAGGAGCTGCCAGTCGATGGAGGGGTGCTTTTTTGTGGCATCTAGCTTGCCGCTCCCCTTGCTAAGTGAGGTTGTCGAGTGAGGAATTTCGAATTTGATTGCTTTATGTGAGTTGTCGTGTAGTTTTCAGCCAAATTGTATGCACCCCTTTTTTTGGAATTTGATGGAAGTCGTTTGTGGTTTCCTCATGGGAACGGGCTGCGAAGACCGGTAAAGATAAGATGATTCAAGAAAACTGGTGTTGGTTGGATTCACAGCTGCTGTGAAACGAAGAAACCTGGATACCTTAAAAAACGAAGGAACTTGGAAGAAAAGCTTCCCCGGTATCGTGTGCGAATTGCGTCCTACGGATATAAACGTATCTTATCGACTATCGAAAAAAAAATGCAGTTCCATCAGTTGTAGCTAAGATAATAAATTTGACAAATTAATGAAAAATTACTTTTGCATAAAAGTTGACTAGAAAATAGGGCAAACATATGACTTTTAAAGAGTTCCTATCAGAAATGAAGTATTACAGAGATAGCCGACTTCACAGCTGATTGCCCCCCAGTCCATCGATGAATCTGAGTGCCGTTTTGACAGATATTCTTGAATTTTTGGAATATCTGTCTGGTTTTGGATATCTGTTGGTTTTGGACGGTTATTCACGAAATAGCGGAAATGCCGTCCTCTGATTGGTCAATTTGGTTTATGAACACGTTACAAAAAACAGTTTTCAAAAAGTTTAAGAGGCAAGAGAGGTAGAAGTCGGGCATCTCTGTAATACTTCATTTCTGGTTCCTATTATAATGAAAATTCAAATCAAAATCTTGTGAAACACGGTTAATTTCACGGACACAGCGAGTTATAGGCTCATTGAGAGCGTTTTCTGTTTCAAAAAAAAATGGTCGAACGCAAGATGTCAATATTTTTATGAGAAGAGTATCGACAGAAGGTAAAACATTGGCAATTGTTGGCATTTAAAAGTAGGCCATTGCATTTGCAAGCACACCATTCAGTCACACTTTCAAGATCGCCTTGCAAGACAAGGGAATCATTTACAGATTTAAGGAATCTGTAGTATTTTAAATCATCTGCAAACAGGAAGCGATCCGAGTTACGAAGCACATCTGGCTTGTCATTGATAAAAATTAGGAAAAGACAATCCCTAAGGGTACGTCGAAGGTAACAGCAACGAGAAAGAAGACATTTGTCTATAGATAAAGGGTTTGCCAATAGCGACTTGACAACTTTGAATTTAATTTGTGAAAGCGAAGGTAGCAGTTTTCAACTCAGTATTTGTTCCAAGTCTCACATATGGCCATGAAATTTGGGTAATGACCGAAAGAATAAGATCGCGAATAATAGATTTCCTCGTGCTGTTATGGGAATTAATCGCCGAGATAGGGTGAGAAATACGACAATGCGCGAGGAACCCAACGTTGAGCAGCTGCTTCTTCGAACGGGAACAGCTATGCTTCATTGGTTTGGTCGCGTAGTATGAATGTCCCCACGATCACGACTTCCGAGGCGAGCCTTAAATGCGATTCCATCAGGTAGGCGACCACTTGGCAGACCCAGGATGACATGGTTGGTCCATAATGCTCGCCTAGTTACACTTGGGAATAACCCCTGATGAGTTAGAGTCGAGGGCGGAGGATCGCGTGGCCTGGAGATCTCTTCTGCGTGGTTTACACCTGCGAGCCCTTTAGTGGATCATGCGGGTCAGAAAATGATGATTATGAACGCACTCTTTCACTAATCATCAAACTGTCACTGTCAATTTATTCTGTAAGCTCAACATTTTCAACATGGTAAAGTACACAAATGTCCACCGAAATTCGAACCCAGTGACCGCAACTTTAAGAGCATTAACACCAATTTTCGGTCATAATTCTCGCCCTAGTAGACAGGCAATAACAGGTTTAGTGCAAAAATTTGAGTCTACACATTCGTTGTGTGATGATGACGTGTCAGTGAGACAACGGGTTGGTCGAAGTGTAGAAAATATCCCTGCCGTTCAGGCAAGCGATACAAATCAGTCAATTCCCGGGGTTCTTTCTCAAGAATTGGGCTTCGCTCAGACCACATTATGGCGTATTTTGGGTAAGGATCTTGGATAGCAGCCATACAAGAACAAGGAGACTCAAGAATTACAGCCGATGGACCGTTTGAAGCGACGTCCGTTCTCCGTTTGGGTTCTGGGTGAGATGAGCCAAGATGATGAATTTCATCGCAAAATCATATTCGGTGCCGAAGTTCTTTTTTGGTCCAATGGGTTCGTCAATAAGCAAAATATGCGTTATTGGCCGGGTGAAAATTCACATGTGCTTCGTGAATCACCACTTCATCCACAAAATATAACTGTTTGGTGAGGTTTGCATGCCGGCGGCGATACTTTTTCGCCGACGATAACGACCGTCACGTTACTGTGAATGGTCAGCATTATCGCGCCATGATTACCACGATTATTTTTGGCCCGAATTGGAAGATTAGACTTGGACAACATGTGGTTTTAAAATGATGGTGCCTCAAACCACACAGCACACGTTGCAATCGATTTATTGAAGAGTAAGTATGGTGAGCGTGTTGTCTCAAGAAATGGGCCAGGTGGCCACGTGCGATTTAACGCCGCTTGACTATATTCTGTGGGGCTACGTTAATTCATTGGCTTATGCCAACAAGCCGATGACTTTGGAATAACTCAGAGCCCACGTTGAACGCGAAGTAGCGGCCGTTTCGGTCGAAATGTGTGGCCGAGTCGTTGAAAATTTTGGTCCAAAGAATCGACCACTGCAAACGTGCCTGCGGTGGCCATATGAACGAAGTCGAATTCCATTCATAAAGCCGATAATAAAGTTTTTGAAGTTTATCAAATGGTTTGCGTTTTATTTAAGGAAAAAGTTGCCAAGTCCTTATTGGCAAACCCTTTACAAATTGGGTAAGACCAATTAGGTAGGACACATCCATTCGAGCGTTTTTATTAAAATTGCGTGATTAACCCGATCACATGCCTTTGCAAAAACCGTACAAATCACATCGATCTGAGTACGATCTTCTAGTTTACTTGAAGCTAAGTTTGAACATATGGCAAGTTTGGTTGTTGTAGATCGGCCAGGTACGAATCCCGACCCTGGTGCCAATATAATGTTCAAAGAGTTTAGTTGCAAGCTCCTTAATTCGTGTCGTTATTAACCTTCTGGCCTCTGAATAAGACTGTTAGACTTGAACTCCGAAACTGGAGCTCAGGTACAGACACAGTCCCCACCCCACTCTCGTTTGCTAATTGCGTCACAGGGTGAGGATCGATACTTTGTACTAGACTGCCCGCTTTCGCCTCTTGATGCTGAGAGTGGGACTTTGTTCATAGTGGGTAGGTATAGACTTGTGTTTGCATGAACAGCTGTATCAGCGATTTGAAATTCTCCTCACCTCGATTTGACGGATCTTCCATTGAGTCTACAGTCGTACAAAATTTGGCCGAGCTAAGAGGTGTTGGAAAACACGTAAATAAACAAAGCAGGGAGTTCACTGACTCGGTTCTGAACTCGTTAGAAGCGGACGCTGAAACCCAATGCCGACTCAAAAACGCGAAAACGAGTTTGAAAGCCTTTATCCATTGAGTAAGACTTTTAGAGGCCACTGAAAAATGGCGTTTGCAAATCTCATAGAAGTCTCTCGTGATTCTTTGAAGGAAAAGGATTAGAATTGGATGTGCAAGGAGGAATAGAGTTGTAGTCTTGAGTTGGTAGCCACAGAGATCATGTCGCTGGATAATAAAAAGAAATAAATACAGTATTTCGTAATTTAATAAATCTAATAAAAATGTGTTTCATTGTAAACGCCACGAGGGGAACAATATACCGTTTTAAAAGAGTAGATACCATCAATTACAAAAATTACTCTTGCCGGGGATTGAACCGGCCCAGCGGATTAAGCATACTATCACATCATAATACCATCCATGTGTTTGTCGGTGCATAACAGTTCTACCGAGAACATCGGACGTTGGCCGCTCTTGTGGTCATAGTTTCTTAGCCTATCCCAGGTGGAACCCTCATGGAACACTCATCCCCTACGCAGACGAAGGCCTCAATTTCACAAATCAATAACAAACCACTCCGAAATTACAGGACGTTGCTTGCTGAAAGTCAGGATTTCAGACAGACATTTATGTTCGTTAAAGTACATAAATGGCTATATTTCCCAAGTCCTGGATCAAGCCACAGTCCATTATCTCTGGAGTTGATTGCACCATGCTCTGCAATATGAAACGAAGGAATTTGAAAACCTTCTCCGGTATCGTGTACGACCTCGGTGCTTTTGCAATTGTTTTTATGGAAATTCATTAGGGTGCTTCTTAGTTTTTACGATTCTTTATAAATGAAAGAATACTTTTTGTTTAATTGAAAATTGTTTTTACATAATTTCTAATAATTCAAGAACTTTAAAATTTGGAATTTTTTTGATTCCTGCAAGAGTGGTTTGCGGACGTAATGTATGTCAAACGGAACGTACGCAACGGATTCCATGGGTTTGGGCCTTAACTGTTGGCGAACACAAACATCTTTAAAGCTCATGACTTATCAGCGTATTTAATATTTGACTCGTGGACTGGATGTACTTTTTGTTGATTCTTCAACTCGTCTGCTTACCTCAGCTCTTTTAGGGTAATTTTGTTCACCAAAAGTTAAACACAACTCTGGGATTCTTCTCTTCAACTTCTGGATTTGCCTTCATTCACTCAAATTTTATGGTTTCAACTTTCAATTTACAACTCGTGAGTTTATCAAACACTCATTTCTTCAACTTACGGAAATAGCAGAAATTAAGGGATGAAGTCAGTAATTTTACTTTCTCTTCTTTTCTGTTTAAGTAGTTGCCCGCCTGCCTGCCTATGTATATACAAGAAGGGATGGTTATGATTTCATTTATCATTTTTGTATCTTGCCGTAAAACGGGAGAAAATACTGGATTTGAAATATTGAAGTATTTGACAGATTCCTTTTCATTTGTTAACAGACCGTGTATCCGTATTACAATGTTATGCGCTCGGATCAATTCAATGGACGAATGCAGACTTTATTAGTGTAAGCATTACAAATGCACAAAGTCGCTTGTGCTGTTCTCCTTAACCTAGCCGGCAACAACTGAATACAAAAGCTAATGGAGGATAGATTATCTCTACTTAAAACGTTCGCTCTCAAGAGCACACGAACAGCACACAACTTGAAAATGACATTGTATGTGTGAAATATCCCAGGAGAAATTTAAAAGCTGGAAACTGGAAAACTTCTTTATTTTAAATTTCAGACAGTGAGTTGCAATAGTGACCAAAACAAATTTTCAACTCATCCGTTAAATTACTAGTTGACATCAACTCCGAAGTTGATCAAGTGAACAAAACCACCCTTAAATGACGTAAATAATTTCCTTCATGCAGCCAATTCTCTCGGACACAAGTGCTTCCAAAAAGTACCTCACTAAAAAATCTGAATTTGAAAAGTTACAAGCCCCATTCATAAGGTAGCCCAAGGGCCGAAGGACCATTGCATCATCTGAACATTCTCATGAATACCAATGAATATCATTAGGACCACCCACCGACACGCGACACCTCGAGCGCCTTAAGCACATCATTTCACAGGGACAACATAACGCCCCTAATTATTATTTAAATCCCCAGCCTTGGCAGACCCCTTATAGGCAGTCACCGCAGACCAACCTCCTCCAAGTCCATCCTCAAGGATAAACAGCAAATGGCATACATTTGTCGCAACGATGTCACTGGGATTCGCTTGTGTTTGCCGCACAAATCCGAGCGCTACTTAGAAGCTCACATCCGACACGAAACATTTTTTCAATTAAATTCCTTCCATCGTCCTTCCGCAGCAGTCCACCGCAGGAACGGACACCCCGCCAGAGTCGTTTATTATCAGGATTAAGTGAATTCGCTTTACAGTTTAATTTATTCATCTTTTCGCAGGACGTACGACAAAAGCGCGACACACCCGCAGAGACTGGGTTGTGGCGTGGGAGATGGCGAGAACCATTGAAGTGCAATCCTGCAGGCGGGACGAGGTTAGCATGACAATTTGCCAGCTGGCCGAAAAGAACGTGGCGGGATATCCTGGCACGAGAAAACTTGTGCGAACTCTGCCATTAATTGCATGGCGGGCGAGCGTGTTCGCACGACCGGCCAGGGCATCGGGATGTGGCTTCGCGGGTGAATCGTGGGCGGGTGTAACATGAATTCCGGTGTTTTATCTTCTCGCTCGAGTGACAGCGATACATTTAGTGGAATCGTTGGTCGTTAGCGTGCGGTGTCGAGAATATTCAAGAAATTCCATTTGCGGCTTGACTGGTGGCCGGACTGATGGGGAAGCTTAAGGAAATGTTCACGGAAGTGGGATGAAATTGGATTCGAATGTGGAAAGGTATCCACAACTGGTGTGAGGGCTAGCATAGCTGGTGAAGACTGGACAGCGATGGACAGGAATGAATTGTTCTCAAAATTCAATCAGAATTCGTCACGGTTTTTATGCAAAGCAACTAGCCTCGAAGTCTGAAACACTTCTTCCTTGACTAGGTCATTCCAACTTAGTGTGGCCTTGATGCACATACCAAGCATGGGCAGTCTTTATATTCACCGAAACAACCGTCATTCGTAGATAGTGACTCTTTACTTAGGGTTCACTTAAGTGACTGCAGGCAGCAATTAGTTTCAGAAGCAGTGAATTCTCGACTGTCCCAGTTGTTTATTCTGTCTAAATCGAAGCTCCATGTGCTTATGACGTTTCAATTATAAGACCGAAGGACAGGATCGTGGACCTTGAAACGCAGGGTACTGTCATCAGCGAATAACTGAAGTGGATTAAACGTAGCAGTTCGAAGATCATTTAAAAAATTAGAAAGAATATCGGAGACAGAGCCGAACCTTGGGGAACACCAGCGTTTATTTGGTGGATGTATGCAAAATAGTTAGGTTAGGTTAGGTAGAGGCTGGTAGTGAATTCACCAGCACACTTAGACCATGTTGGTCCATTGTGATACATACAGTCAGACTACTACCACTGATTGACCACCACCAGATTTTTTATTTCATTCGACCCTATTAGTATTCATGAATGTTCCTTTAAAATCATGTGAAAATCTCAAAAACTGTTGAAGATATAGCCGATTTATGGTAAGTAGGTCTTATACCCAAGAATTCGCTTCTGAAGACTTTAAACGCGTTTTTCTCGAAACAGTGTTTTTACGAGTGGCGCATGAGGTTACTCAAAAACTATTAATCCAATCTGTTTTTAATTTTAATACGTTATTCTATATATATATATAGCTCTGATATGATCTAGGATAATTCAATTCGGTGAAAGTCTTCTTTACTTTTTAACTTGATTTGTGGCTGAAAAAAAGACGATTTTCAAAAAAAAAATTTTCAAATGTCCGCCATTTTGTTAATTTTTGTGCGAAATTATTAATCCTAGTTCATACCAGAGCCAAACAAGTACTCCTTCTAATCCCGTTGGAACTTTTGGTTTCAGATGTTCCTGTGAGCGGAAATCACATGCACCGCCGAAAAGAAGGGCTTTTGTTTGATCACAAGAAACAACAACAACAAAAATGATTTACAATTCTTTTCATCTTTCTTAAGTTTTCAAATAAATGTATGCAAAGTCACAAGCCTAAAAAATAGTTTATGTTTATTTACCAGCAGATTGAAAATCGTCAAAATTTGAAATCGAGAATGGGGGTGTTCCATTCATTGGGATTCGAACCGGGGAACCCGCTAACCAGGGACAGGCACTCAACCAATTGCGCCATCCAGTCGTTTTCTTGGATCCAAAATAACTAAGTGAAGAACACGAAGGGAAATCTATGATTCAAAAGAAGAATGATGCCAAACTCTGTCAAATACGATCTTAGCTGTGCCTGCATTGTGCAAAGATTGGTTCCACTTTTCCGTGAGATGTGTCATGAAATCTCCAGAAGACCTGTTGACGAGAAAACCATACTGCTGGTTATTAAGAAGCTCTCACCCACCAAGATATTTCAAAATTTAATAAAAATATCGGTGACGCTGCAGCCGGCTGACGAGCTGACGCAGTGGAAGCTACAGTTTTATGCCGATTCTGAACCGGCATCAGATTTTATCGACAGGTGAACATTTTTTTATTGTACAACGCGGGGAAGTTGAAGTGCATAGGAATTGACGCCCAAGCCACCCTCGCCACGCGGACATTCTACAAGACCATTGAACGAAGTGTAGCAATAAATATAAATAATTAATAAGATGACACGGAACTTTTTCAACCCACTGTACAGTGCCAAACTCAATTTCAATTCGTATTCAATCCACCGTAAGATTTAGTCACTCTCTATTATCAGTTAAGAAAAACATTGTATCCAACACAAAGAAGAAAGATATGAGAATAAAGGGAAATATCGAAGTAATCGGACGTGCTTCTTTAAAAATGTAGATTTGTGTTTGGATTAAATTTACATGAATGCTACGAGGTCGGATATCTTTTAAAAGTATATATACTATATACTAATATACTGTTATTATACTACTATTATTATTAAGAACAATTCAGATAGTAAAAGTTTTATAAAAGACAGAAAAGAGAAAACAGGAATAAATAAATAAATACATGCTTTAATTATTAGATAAATTAAGAAAAATAAAAGAAATGAAAAGTCATGTCTAAATTAGGATGCGGTTATCGGAAATATAAAGAAAAGGCTTTTTCTGAAAGACGGCATATGAGTCGATTACCTGCAATTCATGTGAAAGATAGTTTCAGGCGCGAATTGCAGATACAAAGAAGGACTCCAATGCAACGTAAACGAAGCTATAATTAGTTTTCTTTCTCTATTAGATTGTGCAAAAACTAAGATTTCAAAAAGATAACTAAGCGGCTTTGTTTGTATTATCTTAAATAGTTTTAATATATTGCAGAAGTTTAAATACTGATTGAGATCCAGACCGTAAATTAAGAATGCCTATCTGGACACACTGCTGGACCTAAGAACATTGTAAATAAAACGGACGCAGCCATTAATGCAACATTAAGCCTATGCTTACAATCAGAGTCAAGACAAGAAAACACGGAACAATTAAACAAAATGTAAGGCATTACGAGCGTTTTAACTAATCCCATTTTCACGAGGTGATGCAAGTACTTCGTCGAGTAACGCAATCTACGAAGTCCACCATAAACTTTATTCAGCATTTCTTTTATCGCATCACAACAGATAAGTGAAGAGTTACTATGAAAACCGAGGTATTTAATAAATTTACAATAGCAACGGGATTCCCATCTAGAACAACAGGTGAAAAATCAGTCGGGCAAACCTCATTATTGGAAAAAACGATGCACACTGTTTTGTTCGGCTTCAATTCATTACCCTCAGACCAGTTGGAAATGTTATCGAGACCTTCATTTACCCTGACAACACAGTCTTCTATAAGACCAATAGGTCGTGAGAAATATATAAAAATATCATCAGCGTACAAGAAATACAATTCCTGGATTTCATTTTTAAAGAGGGCGAAGAGAAGTGGGCCCAGGACAGAGCCTTTTGGAACACCTTTAAGAATTTTTTTAGGGTTAGAGTCGCCAAGCTCTGTGGCGACCGACTGTACTCTATCTCTCAGATAACAGCTTAGTAGCTTGACGGGAGTAGGTGCTGTGATACGGGAAAAGTGACGAAAATTCCCCAATTTTTAAGACGCTGGGCAAATACATTCCTACGTCTACACACAGTGCATGTAATTAGGCGCCCGGTAGGTATTTAATTCCAAATACCCTGTGTGGTTTAGATTCCCTCTAAATTTGAAACAAATTCCCACTATTAAATGAGTTTGATAACAAACTGCATTACCAATGTCTTTGTCCACAATTATGGGGGTTATGCTGCCCTCCTAAAACTCCAATGTTTGAGTCACTATAGGATTTGATGTAGATGCGAGATTCTGTGCTTTCAACGTTTCGCTTTCAGAACCTCGCACCTACCCCAATTCCTATAGTGACCCAATCAAGAGGGTTCCAACCTTCCATGGAATCGAGGTTCACTTCTTTTTAGCGAACATGAGCCAGCGGACTTGTGTTGAGATCTTTGAGTACTCTTGCAACTGTACGAGGGCAAAAACGATACATAATGGAGACAAATTGGAATATGGCAGCAGATTGGATTTGTCTGCAGAAAAGTTAATTTACACACACGAATAGTTTTCTAGAAGTCCAGACCTCAATCCTTTGGCGTACAAATTATGGTCCGCTTTAGAGACAGGAGCCTAGCGCGGATGTTCTACATACTGGAAGTGATGAGTGGCTACAAATGTAACTAATGAACTCGTTTGACAAGATCCATGCCGATCTACAGCCATGTACAATAGTCGGTCGCCCAGTCTGATCCTTCAAACATCAACGACATACGCCCCGTATGGAAAGCGTATACTAAGGGCTATCCTCGCCCAGAAAAAAACTTTGCACGTTGGAATCTACAGGTTTTCATCAACAAATGCCTGAGAGGAATCCCGGAGGTCTTCGACGCCTCACAGAAACCCATCGTGGCAGAGATCCAACGTCGAAAGTACTTAAGCCGGGAACGTACATTGCCGGGCATGGCCGTAACTTGGACCCCACAAGAAGTGCGTAGTTGAGGTCGTCTACGCTTAACTTGGTGGCCGAAATAAATACAAAATATCCGCTTTGGTTAGTGATCATGCTAGTGCTTCATACAGCAGGTCTTGTCCCAGCCCAGGTCAGGCCAGGATCGTATATAGGGATATCTTGGTTCTTCGAGAGAGGCTTTTATTCCTCTATTGTCTTCCAAGACTAACAACACGGTGATTGGCAAGAGTGATCCTTCATCTTATCTCCACGGGGGTGTCATTACTTGCATTAGCTTTGGAGACTAGCACTACATCAAAGATACAGCTGTCTTCATTTCCGATTTTTCCAAGAGCTCGGTGTTGATGGATTTTTTTTTTGTACAGAGAGAATACTTTGCATCACTCTCATTCAACGCAAGGCCCATCATGCGGCTTCTCTTTCGATGCTCTCAAGAGCTCCACTGACAGCCCTCTTTGTCCGTCCGATGATTGACATGAAATGGTACAGGCATAAGCTCGGTTTTGGAGTAGCGACTATCCAGGCGATGTTGACTTAAGTCATACCTGTTGCGATGCTTTAATAGGTCAGAAACCTTTACTCAACCTATTTAAGTTGAATAGATTGATGAACGGGGAACAGGAAAACCACTATTTCTTCATCAGTTGAATTAGTTCTCACTCAGATCAACAGGGACCCCACCGAAATAAGTTCATCCTGATTGGAAACTTCTGAAATAGATCTAAATTCGATTTCACGTGCACATTTGCACTCAATCCCTGCAAATTGATCCCAGCACTTGATAGCCCCTTTAACCAAGCGAAGCTATCTGCCCCATCGACCCCCACTAATGCACTGAGACACCCAAGAGGAATCAACCCCTATTCGAGTAGTTCTTGGAAAGTTTTTCAGCGAAATATAAAATGCACACGGCAGCACCACGTTCGTTTACTTTCGCTTCCTGCGGGCGGGGGGCAACTCACGCTGGCGCCCACCACGACCAGATTGAAAGTAATTTAAAACTGCTGAATCAACCATCGGCCAGCAACTGTCAAACCGGGCGGAGGGGTAATCGGTCAGCATATCAAGTTTCACGGGCACGAAGTCAGCTCCAATTCGGAAATCGAATTGATTTCCTTCCCTTCTCGCCAGCCTGTGCCCGCAGCATTGGGGAGGGCTATTTGGGGAAAAGTAAAAAAGAATCACATCTCCGGACAGAGTCGCCGACGAAAAGTTTTTAATTTGTTTTCCTCGTCCTTCGGCCGAGCGTGTAACTTTTTCAACACATCCCGAGTGGAAGAAGTGAAACTTTATCTGCGACAGCAAATTGTTTTTGCTACTTTCGACGACAAATCGCTAGCTAATAGATTCCCCTGGCAGCATGCACTCTCCCAGGACATGTGAGCTTAAGTGCTAGACCCTCGTCCACGTTGAATCTCGGGTGATTTTGAATAAATCCAACAAACGACATACAGAGACCCTAACTGGCGATTCATCATTATGCGGCAGACACCAGGACTTTTTCAGACGTCTTGGTGCTCTTCCATCGTCTCATCTGTTCCCTTGATGGATGTCCTTGAGCTTTCAACGAATGCGCACCCAATTCGCTTGATGGACTTGTGCGTTCAAATCGATTCTGGAGTGGTGCAGTCAAAGGATCACTTCATCTGCACCAACAACGTCGTCGTCAACACCCACTTGAGGTGTCCTTTGATGGCGCCATCTGCCAGCTGACGCACAGAACACAGCAATAAAGAAATCAATATTCAGAAATTACATGCGAACATCCTGGGGAGACACACAGCGCTTCCCCTTGATCACATCCTACGCCGGCAGTGGAGTGTTTATCGTGGCGTGTCGTCGTCGAGAGTGTATTGAGCATTTTTTGCCAAGCGAAACACTTTTCTCTCTGCTCTTTCAAGGAACAAAGTGAAACGCGCCGGGAGGAGGACGAAACTGCTGAGGAGAAATCAAATATGGAAATTTGATTGCCCAAGGTTGCGGGGATGGGTTGACTCCGTCGAGAGCACAGCACTGCCTTCCCTGCAGTGGATTGTTTTTGCCTGTGTGTGCTGAGTGGCACCAGTACATCGTTAGCAGTAATGACAGGCATCCCTCCCTCGCTTGGCTTGTGAATCTGGAACTAATTCGGTATAAGGATTTGTTCGATGGCATCCTATCTGGTGGGGAAATTAGAATAATGAGAGCACAAGCCGCGTAAAGGCATGCGGCACGGAAGTGTATCACCTTTTCAGTGCTTTTTTTGGCGGTGTGGGGAAGTGCCTGGCAGGGTAATTCTTAAGCCTTGTGATTTCATTATCAGGCTTGTTAGGCCGTTTAGGCAATGAAACTCCAATCAAATGACATTCCGTGAATGAGAAGACAATTCAAATGCAAATCACCCTCATTAGATGGCTGGAGTCGGGTTGAGGTAATGTCTTCTTGATTTTCCTCTGTGGAAGTGAATATCTTGGGGGGACTAATCGGAGTCCACAATGCCATTCATGACTTCTTCAATTCTTTTAGTCTGCTCGACGCGTGGGCTCTTTAATGTTCCGCCTGAAGAGATTTGCATAACATTTTGGATGGATGACTCATCATTGCGATGACTACTGTCGTATGCGCTGTTGTTTTGGCTACGGGTGTCATTAAGTTGCTGTTTTCGTATGCTAGTCCTTGCTTGCTGTACCTTTGCCAACTTTCGAAGTTTTCAGTGTTCTATTCGCTAGTGCACTACTCCAATGAATTCTTCAACGGTCTACATGAGTGCCGGCGTATGCTGCACGAGGAATAAAAATTGTCCTTTTACTCAATCGACTCAAACAACTAAAGAAAACATCCTCATGAGCAAAAGAGAGAGGCCAACGATCGGGTGATGATGTAATTATGAGTCTAATTATACATTAAGGGATCCAAGACTGAAGGGGACTGAGCCAAGTAGCGCGCATGTAGGTATTTAGCTCAGGCCATAAGAGTTCTTAGCTCCAAGAGATGACATCTGAATTCTCACATCATTCACACAGCAACTACAGCAACAGCAACAGCAACAGCAACAGCAACAGCAACAGCAACAGCAACAGCAACAGCAACAGCAACAGCAACAGCAACAGCAACAGCAACAGCAACAGCAACAGCAACAGCAACAGCAACAGCAACAGCAACAGCAACAGCAACAGCAACGGCAACAGCAACAGCAACAGCAACAGCAACGGCAACAGCAACAGCAACGGCAACAGCAACAGCAACAGCAGCAGCAGCAGCAGCAGCAACAGCAACAGCAACAGCAACAGCAACAGCAACAGCAACAGCAACAGAAACAGCAACAGCAACAGCAACAGCAACAGTAACAGCAACAGCAACAGTAACAGCAACAGAAATTACAACGGCAATGGAAGCAAAGTCCAAGGAAAATGTGGATGCCATAATCACAGAGGTGATGAATAGAGGTTGGAACTATCTAACAACCTGCAAGACTACACAGATGAGTTGGCCAAATGAATGTTGAGCAGTGGAAAAGCATACGACCTCCTTTAGTCGGACGAAAAAGTTGCTAACGATGGTAGCGGCAGCACTAACTGACCATAATCACCTAATGAGAATGGGACTAGCCAAAGACTTCATATGACAGGCAGGAGTAAAGAGGACATACGAGCATTACAAAGCGTCCAGCTGAACCTAACGGACAGACGTGGCTTACACGCGTCTACCATAAGCTAGCCGATAGAATTCCCAGCCAGCAAAACTTGCCGCTGTTTACCTGCATAGGGCTCATAAAAAGTCAGACAAGGAAGATAACCGAGACGATTCTCGAAACTTCAGCGCAGAAAGAATATTTTAGCATCACGCTCTTGTGCCACTGGAACCAGGAAACAGGTCGCCAGGAACAGGGTCGCGCTGTCTCGGGAGACATGTTGGTTGACACTTCTTGCTTCTTGTTTTTGTATTGTCACCCAAAATGCTCATTTGGTTCTTTTTTTTTATAATTTGCGCGTGCCCAAGGGATCGCTAATACCCTTATGTGTCCGGGGTCAAGACACAGCACGAGCCGAAGGTATAGAGGGAGAAAGGGAGAGGAGGTACATGTGCACATTGGTCTTAAATATCTGCGGGTTGTAGTCTGTGGGAAATATTAGGTTGCGAAGAGCATTCCATATTCGTGCAGTGCGGCTGAAGAACGAGTCTCTGAATTTAACTGTGCGTCCGAAAGTAGGCTGAAGGGTATACTGATGGGCATTCCTGGCGAGACGAGTATTGCGGGTGAATTCATGGAGAGGAGGAATGCAGTTGGCTGGCTCACTTGAGCATAATAACGATAAAACACGGACCAAGAAGAGACGGTACGTCGATGTTCGAGCGAGTCTAATGACTCTGCGATATTGTTGTCTCCTATAAGTTTTATCGCTCGCTTTTGGATTCTATCAAGTAGGTGCAGTGTGGTCTTAGGGGCACCAGCCCAGATATGAGCGCAATACTCAAGCTTGGGATGGATGTACGCCTTATAAATTAAGGCCAAATCAGAAGGGGTGAAATATTTCTTGCATCGATTAAGAAAACCTAAACATTTCGCAGCATTTTTGGCGACCTCAAATATGTGATCGCTCTAACTAAGTGTTGTGTTGATACACATACCAAAGATGGAAAGTTTTCCGGTTTCATCGATACAAGCGCCATTCATGGATAATGGTTGATTATCAAGGGTTCGCTTGAGTGACAGCAGACAGCATTGAGTTTTTGATGCATTGAATTCCACTCTATTGTTTTTTCCCCAGTTAATTATGCTGTCATGATCGGGATTCAATGTGCTTAACATACGCTGCCGTTCCAATGCTACGAAGGGCGGGGTCGTGAGTCTTGGAACGAATATGAAAAGCTGATGGTGCTGTCATCAGCGAAGGAATGGATTGGATTAGAAGTAGCAGACAAGAGATTATGGTTGCCCGTTCTCCAACAATTTGCTATCGAAATTAGAAAAAAATTACCAACAGTTACCAAACGAAGTAAAAAATTACCAAAAAATGCCAAAGCTGCAATTATTAATATAGAAAACGATGCAGTTCACTTTGGTTGTGACCTTTTATTGATCTGGGAGCTTAATGTAATAGGAGGAGACATCTCAAAACATTTCGTTTCAAAGAAATAAAGCAGTTGATAACGATGCGATAATTTCGAAAATAGTATCAGTGATGGCCATAATGGAATGGCTCAAATAAGGCTCGTTCCTCGTTAATGGCCGCTGATTATCCGCGTGATAACCGATGCGTACATCTCGAATCTCAAAATCATACGCCTGAGTACTAACGAATGAGTCAGTAACTAATAACACAGGATAACTCGAAATATATCTCCCCTCAGCACGAAAATAAGTATCAAATAGCCATCGACGATATATACTAATCCGGAATATGGAACAGAAAATAAATTCAAGTATTACTCCACTATTCGCTATATTTTGGAAAAATAAAAAATTCGAATTCATTCGAATGAATTTGATGAGCGACATTTTCGAGTTCTCTTGTGTTTGTAGTTAGTGGGCATTTGAATGATTTTGAGAATCGAGATGTTGTCTGAATCGATTATCACTCGAATTATCATTCGAATGCGCCCATCATTTCTAACAACATACACTCATGGAAAAAAGTATTGGCACACCTGTAGTTTTTAAAACGTATGGACTACAAAAAACTAACTTCATAAAGAAGTAAACTGCTGCGTAGAGGCAATTTTCTCTGATGACAGTATACTTAATATTTTTCGAAATGCTTCCAGCCGTCAAACATGGAGATGGTGGAGTCATAGCCTGGAGATGTATGGCTGCGTCTGTAGAAAGGGAGTTAGTAGATACAGATTGATAAATAAAATTTAAAAAATCATAAAAAAAAGTGCAGGCTAATTGTCCCTGATGGGCATTTGTTTTTCCAGTAAGATAATGACCCAAGCATACTGCTCGAAGGAATGGAACCTACATAACACTCCTCATACTCTGAAGTCTATTAAATTCCTTGTAAAGAGGTTAAAGGAAGTCATAATGAATTAGGGTTATCCAAACCGCTTTTAATATATTGTTAGTAACTATCAAATGTGGGTCGCCATGGCGTAGTTGGTTAGTGCGTCGACTCCTACGCAGAGGGTGCCAGGTTCGATACCCGAATTTACCACCTTTGATAATTCACGGCTCCACCTCACTGAGTCACTGACAATGCTGAAAGAGTATTTCCTGTCTAGAAAAAGCTTCTCAAACTTGGCCGTTCGGAGTCGGCTTTAAATTGTAGATCCCTTTCAAGCGTGACAGAACAATAGCACTCACAACACGAGTGGTTGCTGAGAAGCTAGGCCCAGGTCCGCCTCGGACTGTAGCGCCACCCATATTACTATATTAGTAACTATCAAATACATAAGTACTCAGTTGCATTTAGTTCGTGCCAAAAGTTTTTTCAAGAAAAAAAAAAGTTTTACTTAATTATTGTGAATTTGCATTACGTAACAGCCTGTCGAACACTCAGGTCTGGCCAGGCATATTTAATTTTTACGCATTATTTACTGATATTTCTAGTGAAGCTATCGACTTGAAACTCGAGGTAGCTCCCTAAGATTTAATTTTCTACAGATTTATGGAAACGCCCAACTCTCATGAATTCCTAGAAGAGGGAAAACTTAGTTAAAATAAAAAATACACCTTCGGACGGACACATGGATCCAGGCTTGACCTCATTATATTTTGTATATAAATGTATGGAATATCATGCATTTTGACAGATCTGCTTATTTTTAACGCAATTGGCGTATTTTTTCTAATATAACTTTCGTTATATGTTATGCAAGAGATGCAGCACAAAAATGGAATAAACATAATATCGAATCCAGAGCAAGAATGAATTAAAAAAAAAACACTCCTTATTTTCTTATTAAACAATCACATAGTTCTGATCACGATAGGTGTGGCAATACTTTCTTCCATGGGTGGATCCCTATTATTTTAGAAATCGAATATTTCATTGTTTTCAGTTGAGAAATAATGTATTGTTTTGCTTTTTTTTGTAAAGTTGCAGCCAATTGAGTTACATTCGTCTCGCTACATTTAATTAATTAGAATCTATACAGCATTCCCCAAGAAAGTTTTGGAGAAATGGGAAATTGTGGGCAATGCAAGCCTAAACAAGTGTTAGTTCAGCAAAGTACACCCTCATTTGCAATTCATTCATCTCCGGACTCAGGCAACAATCGATTTTTAATTGGTACATCTTTTATTTTGCAAATTTTGAATATTAAAAATTTAATATTAATTATCTATTTTTCGCGATTTCTTATTTTAATAAAATGCATTTACGCATCATTAACATGAAGTGATTATCGTACTCAAAAACTGAGTGGGCGCATTAATGAATCTCTGCAACAAATGAGCATGATTACTTTTATTCAAAATGTTCTAGCGAAATTGGACAGTCTCATGCAAGCTTGTTATAAACGAACTATAAATGAGGTCACACAAAAAATATGACGGGTTTGACAGCCTGTCCAACTCACTTTATTTCCCTTCTACAATTGAAATTTATTTTTACCTACTTACTGAGTGGAATACAACGACACACAAATGAATAAATCACGCCTATTATTGCAATTTGACGGCGCCACAGTTAACGTTATTACAGTTTTTGACGTTAAAACAATTAATGGCATAAGCTGTCAAAAGTTGTTTTTTTTTTTTTTTGCTGCACTCCATACTTTCTTGTTTCCATTTATGATTATTAAAACATCTGTTCGTCGCCTGGCCAAGGGCGAACAATGTTACCTTTTTTTCGCACAGTCCCCGGAGCTTGGTTGTCAGCAGGTAATTCAGTGAAGTTGACAGTTTGCTCGCAGGGAAAAAAAAATGGCAACAGCAAACGACGCAATTGTGACGAGGCAGTTTGCAATGAACGACCCCACAGGACGGTGCCACCAACTAAAATGTCAGGTTAGCCTTCAAATTGCATTCTGTTCATTTCTGCTTTTTTTGTCTCTTCAAGCGTCTGTGCTGACGGAATTCATATGTGGTTAGGCGGCGATGAAAAATGAATGTCCTCTGAGTGGCTGTTTGAGAATGCATGGAACGTGGTTAAAAATTCAAAATTCTCATCGTGATACCGGTGGTGACGATGTAATTGTGGATCCGTGACAGGCTTATGTGGATTTTGAGATTATTACGATAAAACGGTGATTTTGTTAAGGGATGCAACTGACTATGGCCTCAAAGATTGAGGTTGACGTGAGAGGGGGTATGCAGGCTGGATGAAGAGGAAAAGGAGAGATTTCACGGATTTTAAGAAATTATGTGACACTTTTCATCGTCAATTTCTGGCCAGCACAGAATTCTTAAAATTGTTTCGCTTATTGAATTATCGAAGACGCGCGCACTCTATAACTAATTGGCGGTTGTCGGTTCCTCGACACGTCTTAATTTGACAAATATACCCAGGCTTTGTAGGAAGCGGCCGAATTGCTACCTCATCAAATATAATGAATTAAGATCCATCTGACTGAACAAGAAGTTTGGCACTAGCCCCCAGCCACTAGCTTCTACCTAGTAGCCAGTAGCAACAGAATGCTAGCTACTAACTACAAGCCACCCACCAGCGACAAGCCACCAGTCAGCAGCCATCAGCCAGCACCCACCAGTCAACGGGAACCAGCCACCACCCATTAGCCACCAGTCAACGGCCACCAACGACCAGCCACTAGCCACCAGCCATCAGCCACCAGTCAACGGCAACCAGCCACCAGCCATCAGCCACCAAACATTAACCACCAGCCACCAGTCAACGGCCACCAACGACCAGCCACTAGCCACCAGACATCAGCCATCAGCCACCAGTCAATGGCAATCAGCCACCAGCCATCAGCCACCAGTCAACGGCAACCAGCCACCAGCCACCAGCCATCAGCCACCAGCCATTAGCCATCAGCCACAGCTACCAAAAGCTATTAGTCACAATATCTCCAGCCATCAGTCAACAGCTACAACTCACAAGCCACCAGCCCCTAGCCACCAGTCAGCGGCTACCAACGACCAGCAACTAGTCAACGACTAGCCCCTACCCACCAGCCATCAGCCACCAGTCAACGACAATCAGCCACCAGCAACAAGCAATAACTAGTTTCTAGCTACGAGCCACTATTAAGCAACATCGAACCACATGCCATTAGCCGTCAGCCAACAGTCACTAGCCCCTAGTAACTACACAATATCCAATAACTGTCCACAAGCCACTAGCCACATAAATCAATCATTGTGGCCATTTATTCCTGAGCTACTGAATAGCAGAGCGATATACTCCAAGCTTCGTCATTATCCTGGTCACCGGTGTACTCAAAGAACGAATTCGTTTAACAACATGGGATTTTTCGAAACATCAAAAGACATTACAGCTGTTTACACACCCAAAGCCTATCCGATTCTCATTCAGACTCCTGGCTTCTCTCGCATCACGGCCCCTTTGTTGACACAGGCGAACGTTTTGCTTCCTCGAGATGACAAAACAAACATTGGGCGCCATTTGATTTAATTCCTGTCAGCGCTCAACAACGCGTGCTTGAATTCAACTTAAAGACCATAAGACTGCGCCAAGTCCCCAAGGTAATCAGGCCAAATCCCTCATCACTTTGAAAAGTCATAATCATAAGCCCAAGGCATTCCGTCGCCTCAGTCCCGCCTCGCTCTCGTCGAAACAAAAGGACCTTAGAGCAAAAATTCCCCCTCGGCTTTTATGGGCCGAGCAATGTCCCCCTGGAATAATTTCCTGCTCAGGCAGATGGCAATACAAATTTTTATTTCACTACGAACATTCCATTCATATGTGTGGGTGGCGTGGTGGGAGGCTGTGGACCCGTCAGTGCTTCCTAGATAAACGTATTCGCATAATTCCCCGTCATTTGAATGATTTCCCACGGAACACTGAGCAAAATTCACGCCTGGCGGCGAAACAAATCGAGTTGTGCACTCGCACAAGGTGCGGGAGAATCACTCTTTGCCGTTTGAAAGCTCCAAGTGGCGACTGTGGCGGATGCGGTGGGCCTAATCAAATGCGTTTCCCAATTGCCGGCGAGATCCGTATCCATGTACCGGGCTGGGAATGTAATGAAGCGTGTACATTAGTGGCCGGCGGCGGTCGTCCTGACCGCATTTTAATAAACTCACTCGGTCCGCTGTGCAGTGGCGAAGTGAATTGACTTTTTGAACAACTAAATGTGTTTTGTTTTTTTTTTTTTTGGTTTTACCCTCCATCCCCTCTGGCATTCTATCGGGTTGACGAGAACCACTACCACAACATGACGGAGATAGCCAACTCCATGGGCTGACCAGCCCAGTGGCCACCCGAATTTGCATACCCTTTTTCCGGTCGACCGTGCTTTAACGTTAAAATAATTGCATTATTCATCGGGTCTGGAACGTTGGGGGGCTGTTCGGACAGCCTGTTTGTTTATGCAGGACGGTATGTCTGCTGTTTTGAATAGACTTTGTTGTTCCAGTGGACGTAGTCTCCTGTGCTGCGAGTGGATATTCAATGAAACACGCATTAAAGTTTATAATTGAATCTGCCCAGCAGAGCGTTGATGTCCCTGGTCGAATGACAATGTGCACTGTGATGGGGTTTTCCAGGAAAAATGAGCACAACATTCGGGAAACCAAATATTGACGGCACAACGCAGAAGAGGAAATACCAATTTGCCTGAAGCTGAACGATTTGACTTCGGGTTAAATGTCGGCTCTTTTTTCCATTATTTAATTGATGGAAATCCGACTGTAACCACTGTGATAAACGATTTTCGTTGCCAGGATTTTTTACAGAAAAGAAAACAAGACAAACAATCACACATAAACTAATTAATTTATTTTAAAAAACAAAGGAAAATTGAAGTATCTCTACCGACGAAGGCGAAGCGTTGTCGACCGTTCGTTTTATCGTTAGCCGTTCGAGTGGCGTAGTTTTAAATTTTGACAGCGCTCTTTGGGGTGTGTTCGGGCTGTCCTGCGGGATGAGTGCATTCAGTTGACAGCTCGGCCCTTCCTGACATGGAGTCGTCTCTGACTCCCAATCCAACTTCGTCCAACCAACTTTCGTCATCGTCGTCACCAAACTCTGGTCCTAGCAAACACCACGGCTTCATTTTATCGCTCGTCATCACCGTTGAAAACTTTCGTTGTTGGCGACCACTCTCGATTCCACCCAATACATACCGATCCTGTCGGAGGCACTTCTCAACAACGTACGGTCCTTTATATTTCGGGTCCAACTTATGGGATTCACCGGTGGGCGAAGGAACACTCTCCACCACCACGAGATCTCCCTCGTTATACGTAGTAGGCTTCTTATGCTTAGCGTCGAACCTCAATTTCCACCTCTCCTTCTCTTCGCGAATTCTTCGGGATACATCCGCTCGTCGCTGCTGCATATCGACCGGCTCAACATCAACTACGTCGTCCTGAATAGCATTCAAAAAATGGTTAACACCGATATCCTTCAGCTTGAAGTCGAAGATTATTTCATTCGGACTATATCCTGTGGTTGAATTCCGCTGCGTATTAATCGACCATTGCAATTGTCTTAGTCCTATATCCCAGTTACTTTGATTATTGCTCGATGTTCGAAGATACTGCAAAATGCTTTGATTGAGCCTCTCAATTTGACCATTGGCTCTCGGCGTTCGCACGGCAGTTCGTATGTGTCGAATCTCATTATCGCTACAAAAAGTTTCAGATTCCTTCGCCGTAAAAGCTGTTCCTCGATCGCTAATTATGACATCCGGTAACCCAAAATAAGCTGTGAGATCATTCAGCATTTCATCGATGACATTGTCGATTATCTCCCTTTTCGCAAAAGGCACACGATACGGTTTCTTTTCTATCGGTGTGTCGGACGTGAGCGTAATGTTCATTGTGGTTGTGTTGCATAAACCTAGGCGCTCGAGTGTCTCACCAAAACACATAGAGAACTCATTAATTATATCGTAAAGCTTCTCCTTCCCGTCTGGCGATAATCCTTCCCCCGTCCGTATTTCCTTTTCGGTAAATTCCTCGAGGCGGCAGTTTTTTTTTCCGATGATGAGACGCCTATTATCTTTGCAAAGGATGTCGTTTCCGAGGAAGAGAGGATACGGCATCAACTCATCTTGAACGATCAAGAAGCAGTGAGCTGCCTCTTCCATTTGGTCTATTTGTATTTGTGCGACAACACAACTGTTTCCACACCACTTTCCGCCAGCGAATCCATTTAATGTGAAGGGGTCGTGTGGTTGGACTTCCCCTATATCTCGTGCCAGCGAATACCGTATGAGTGAACGATCGCTGCCTGGGTCGATGAATGCCTGTACCGTATGGTTGTTTATCGTCACAACCTTCGTTCGGTTACTGTGGGTATCGTTTTCGTTTGAAATCTTTAGGACGTTGTTCTTTGCATTTGACGTTTGACCTCTTTCTGGACAGCTGATCTCTGAATGGGTTGTTCTCCGACAAATATTGCACCGCGGTTTCTTTTGTGGCTTTGTGCAGTTAAGAGATATGTGCCCGGCTTCGGAGCAGTTGTAGCATGTGACTGGGGATGACGACTGTCTGGTTGAGATGGTGGGCTGGCTGCCTGCTACGGTATTTGTTCTTAGTGGACCGTTGTGTATGCGTTCAATCTGTGGAGTAATTTTTTGTGCTCTGCTGGCTGATCCTGTTGGACGATTAGCAAAGAATCGTTCAATGCTGTTGCGCATTTCATTTAATTCCGTGAAGTACGTGGCTGCCAGTGCTGTTTGTATTTCGCTGTGATTGATTCCACAACGAATATATTTGATGATAGCTGCATCGCTCAATCGATGTTTCTGTCCAAGCGCCCGCATGCGATAGAAGTAGTCGATGACGTTTTCGCCTTGCTTGCGTGTGCTCGAAGACAATTTAAAATGGATGTCTGCTTCGTTTTCGTTTTTACCGAAATCTATTACAAGTCGTCGAGAGAATTCTTGCCAGGACTGTATTTCGCCTAACAACGAATCTGACCACTGCTTCGCTGGGCCTCGCATTTTCGTTTGTGCAACGTATAGTACGGTTTTTTCGTTCCATGCGTACAATTGGATTAGGGTGTTAATGCGATCAACATACTGTTCTGCTGTTGGAGAGAGCTCTTCCGACGGATGGTATTCCGGAATGAGATTTTGTATCTCCATTGCGGTTGTGGAAGGTGGCGTTGACGTTGGCGTGAAGGTTGAAGTTGACGGAGACGATGGACTTGCGTGTGTTGCATTTCCAGTGGTAGCTGTTGGTGACGACGTGAACCTGTTGGAATTAAAAGTTGTTAAAAGAGTAGCAAACTGTTGAGTCAAATTCTCCACCGCTCTTGTCAACTGTTGCATGTTTTGATCGTTGCTGTTCACTTCTTCGTAACTGTCCTCGATATTTCTTAGTTGGTTGGCGTCGATTTCGTCCGATTTGGTGTGTTCAAATATGCGTGCTAACAATTCCGCTTTGCGACCGCGTGTTGGTAAATTGTTCGCTTCAAGTATAGCCTTTAATTGTCTTACTAAGAGAGTGTCGAGCTTGATGAGTGACATGTTCGGATTTTGTTCAGGTATATATCCCACTTCTGAACTGTGATAAACGATTTTCGTTGCCAGGATTTTTTACAGAAAAGAAAACAAGACAAACAATCACACATAAACTAATTAATTTATTTTAAAAAACAAAGGAAAATTGAAGTATCTCTACCGACGAAGGCGAAGCGTTGTCGACCGTTCGTTTTATCGTTAGCCGTTCGAGTGGCGTAGTTTTAAATTTTGACAGCGCTCTTTGGGGTGTGTTCGGGCTGTCCTGCGGGATGAGTGCATTCAGTTGACACCACAGCACCGCATTCGACTGTTATTAATTGATGCAAACGATTTTTAGAGTGCAGCAGTGAGGCTTTAAGCTTAAAAATGTGTTGACCTCGGATGTATGTCAAGGCTTTTCGCTTTTTGTTGCGGAGTAGCTAGCGAATGCAGGCTCGTCTTCGGGTAGCCTTCACATGTCTAGCTAGCACGATCTTTAGCTGTTTTACTGACGCTGTGCCTAGAGGCTGATTAGGCTATGTGGCCACCTCAGATAGAGATGAGACCATAATGGTTTCGTGCCGTCAGACGGCCATAACTTAAAGATCGGTCATATAAAGAATCAAGAGTTGGTTTGTAGAAGCGATTGGCAAGAAAGGCACGAGGTACGAGAGCGGAGAGAGCACTGAAGTGTCCTAGTGTGCTTTCGTCAGCTTCGCAATTTTCTACTATGACAGTGTCTCGGGACAGACTGTGGATTGGCAGTGACTCGAGGTAGGCCTATCATCTGTAATAAAATTTCATTTCAAGTTTTGTAGTTGAACTCACATTAGAAGGCAATACGTTAAGTTCAAGGGAATTGTTGTCACACTACGTGGAGAAGAAGTCGAGGACGGTTTGGAGTGCGCGAGTTAAAGTCAGAAGGAGTCTGTGTCAGTTGAAATTTTATTCTAATGGGTTTTCTGTATCGCAATTGTTGATAAATCTATGTATTAGTTTCTTTAATCTGGGGTAGTATATTTTGTTTTTTAGGAGTTCATAGTTTTCGTTGATTCCGCGATGATCCGATTCTTTGTCATGAAAATTTTTATGTACCTTATAGTTCATTTTCGTCTCTAAGTTCTTCTGCTAAATATATGCATTTCCTAAATTTTACATTTTTGTCGTTAGTAAACATTTCTATTAATTTGAGTTGCACTTGATTATACAATCGATCATCCAGTTCGGAATATATACCTATTATTCTATTTCTCCTAAAAATGTTATTTAAATTACCTCTCTCTATGTCATTTCGGGATATCTATATTTTTCTGTTTCTGTTAACAATTTCAGTTTCCTTATTCTTATCTTCAATCAAAATAAGTTGTGTTTTAAATTTATTTACAATTGTTTCTGCAATTGAAAAATGATCATTTAGATTCTCTTCTTGACTATGAATTGTCTCCACTTCCAAACTTTCTACTTCATTTATCTCATTATCTATATCATTTATTGACAACTAGTCTCCATTTCTGTTGGCCAGAGTTGTCGATTTTTTTGGGAACTACCCATATCGGACTGTTATAAGGTGAATTACTTCCTTTGATATTACCCTGATCAAGCATTTCTTTAACCTGCCTTTCTACTTCTTTTTCGTGCACCGGGGGAAATCTGTATGATCGAGAGTAAATCGGTTCATCTGAGGTGGTAATTGTTTGATGTTTTATATTGTTTAGACTTGTCAATTGCTGACCTTCTACGAAAAATAAGTCACTATTCTTTTTTAATATATTATTTAATATTTCAAGCTCTTCTTTGTTTAATTTTGATATATCTAAACTATTAATAATGTTATCCTGAAATGCTATTGGATCTAATGTACTTATACTTTCGTAAGTATAAGGACAAACAAAGGCTTTAAACAAAATTCTTTCTCCGTTTATCTCGATCACATTATTCTCAAAATCTATTTTGGCTCTCAATGGTATTAGAATATTTATTCCTAAAATAGCATTGAACTTTTTGTGCTTGAGATCTAATAATTTCCATGATATGGTGGCATTTAATTTGAATTCATCTGGTAATTTCGATACTTTTTCAAAATGAATAAAGGTCTTTTCGGTCACAGTGCTAACTGGTATTGATGGAATCTTTCTTTTTACTAATTGGGGAAACACAGACTGGTCAAGGACTGAAATGGATGATCCCGTGTCTATTAAACAATCAATCTTTAGACCATCAATAGTAATATTAATTATTGGAAGTGAGTATTGTCCGAGGGAATGACAGGAAAATTTCCTAAATCTGGTGTGGAATTTCTATTAATGTCCATTGGTTCTGTTGGTCTTTCATATCTGTTTTGTCGCGAATGATTGTTTGAAATTTGTCTCGAATTTTGTTGTGGTGTACTTTCGTAGGTGTTTCTGTTATTATATTGAAAGCTATCTGCCCTGTGTTGCTGCCTAGTTCTATTAAAGTCGGGATTGTGATATCTATAATCATTGTGTCTAAATTGCGAATTTTGATTTGAAAATGGTCTTGATGTGTAATTTTGGTGGTTAGCATATGTTAAATTATTACCGTTAGTATATTGTCGAGCATTAACTTGGTTGTGGTTATAGTTATTGTTGTTTTGAATTTGTTCCACTCTCAAATCAGTTCTATTTTGTTGCATGTTTCTGTTTCGATCTGATCTAACTGTACACTTTTCTTCCATACGAGTAGCTTTTAATGCAAAATATGCGTCTTCTAAATTGTTAATATTTTTGATCCTAATATACATTTCTTCCTCTCGAGGGATTTTAAAAAGAAACTTAGAGAGAATACTTTGTTCATTGTATTCTGGCTTATAATCTAATGGTGGATTTAAGTCCAAACGATACTTCAGATTAAGCTTATCTAAAATAGTTTTAATGTCATGATAATATTGGCTTACATTAAAGTATTTAATACCATCTGCTTGATTTTTCAGTGCTGCATATTCTTCCGGGACGCCAAAGGTTCTTTTTAGGTGAAGTTTTATGTCTTCCCATGTACTGTTTGCTGGTACTCTTCTAACTGCACTGTGTTGTTGTTGTTTTTTTAGTTGTTTAATTTTTCACTTATTTCACTAATTTAGATGAACTATTGTTTCTCTTTTCAATTTTCAATATATTACGTTAACTTAGTTGTCTCTCGTATTATTTTATTCACATATGTATGTGCATTCATACTACGTATTGATATGTACTTATATACTTTCGGTTTATCGACTGCGCCAGTTAAAGAATTTTTGGGAGCAAAGAAAAGAAACACGTCTTTATTAATATGAGTCAAGATCCAAACTAAGACTTGACTGTACTTTTATTTGAACATCGCATGATGTTCCATTTTTAGTTTGTACTACTTAAATTTACCGTTTAACCAACGCTGATGTTCTTAGCTGATGTTCTCTTTGTTACAAACCCAAACAATGTTTGTATACATGTATACATACAATGTATATATACACGAGTAGTAACGTCAGTCATAACCTAACCAGTCATAACCTCGTGAGGTCACTCGCGCGAGTCGGTTAAGTTAGATATTGTTTTGATAATTTACATGTTATCTGCGTAAATGGATGGAATACAAATTTTAATTACATAAAACGTTTATGGCTAAGACAAAGATCAGAGGCCCAAAGATCAGGATCGGATGTAGAAGGTCTGAAGTGTACTCTATAGGAGCGATCCTCAATGTACGATTTGAGCCATGCGATTATATGGGGCGGAAAACCAAGGGCATTTAGTTTGAAATAGATTATTTGGTGGTTGATTTTGTCGAAGGCTTTGCTGAAGTCAGTGGTAACTACGTCCACTCCGTAACCTTGCTCTAATGATGAAGGGTAGTAAAGGAGTTTGTCTACATCGGGGCAAATGTTAACTCCACGGACGACATCACAGTGGAGATCCGACGTAGGATCGTCCTTGGAAACCGCTGTTACTTCGGTTTGTCAACACAACCCTGCGAGGCAGGCGAACGGGGGAGAAACTACAACCGGGAACTCTACCAGCTGTACCAGGATTATATCCACATCCTGCAGGCAGGCATCCGTCCGGCAGGCAAAAATCCATCGACTGCACTGGCTCTGCCACATCAAGCGCATGAACACTAGAGGTCTGCAATGAATGTCTTGAAACCAATATCAAGACATTCATTTTATTTCGAGTACACTTCTTTACTGTACTCGCAGCCTAATGAGTAAAATGAATGAATCATCTGATAGTTGATTATAAGTACTATATAAATTAAGTTTTCGTATTAAGAAAACTTCAAAAAAATATTTTTTTGAGGCTTCGCCTCTTTATTCAACCGATTCTTACAGAAGTTACTTAAAAACTAAAGACAAAGTGTTCTTAAAACTAACTTAACACCTATGCGGCGGAAATGTGGGAACAAAGGAAAGATAGGAGAATGAAATTGAAGATCTTTGTTTGTCTCTCCAGACGCAAAGTCAACGAAATACACTGGGAGCGTGTTGGATCTTCTATTTGAAATGTGGGAAAGTGTCGGATGCTTGATGCTAGGAATGTAGAATGGTGTCAGGTGTTTTCCACTCGTGAAAGCAATCATGTTAGGAATGTGGGACATTATGATGTGTTAACAATGTTGTTCGTTAACTTATATACACTATAATAATAGTGTAGTCATATGAAACGAGTATTCATATAACGGGTACTCATACAATCAGTGTACTCTACTCTGAATACACTGAATGCATTCATTTCAATTCACTTTCATATTTCTTTTGCAAGTCAAAGGAGATTTTTAAATTATAGAACTGTGGACATTTTTCTGATTAGGAAAAGCGATGTGATGATGAGTATTTTTTTTATAATTTGCGCGTGCTCAAGGGATTGCTAATATCCTTATGTGTCCGGGGTCAACACACAGCACGGGCCGAAGGTATAGAGGGAGAAAGGGAGAGGAGGTACATGTGCCCATTGGTCTTAAATATCTGCGGGTTGTAGTCAGTGGGAAATATTAGGTTGGGAAGAGCATTCCATATTCGTGCAGTGCGGCTGAAGAACGAGTCTCTGAATTTAACTGTGCGTCCGAAAGTAGGCTGAAGGGTATACTGATGGGCATTCCTGGCGAGACGAGTATTGCGGGTGAATTCATGGAGAGGAGGAATGCAGTTGGCTAGCTCACTTGAGCATAATAACGATAAAACACGGACCAAGAAGAGACGGTACGTCGATGTTCGAGCGAGTCTACTCTATCAAGTAGGTGCAGTGTGGTCTTGGGGGCACCAGACCAGATATGAGCGTTATACTCAAGCTTGGGGCGGATGTACGCCTTATAAATTTAAGCCAAATCAGAAGGGGTGAAATATTTCTTGCATCGATAAGGAAACCTAAACATTTCGCAGCATTTTTGGCGAACTCAAATATGTGATTGTTCCAACTAAGTGTCGTGTTGAAACACATGTAAATGCATGTACATATGTATTTACTAGTAAGCTAAAAGAAAACAAACGCATTCAATTTAATTTTGTCTTGTAATATTTTATATATACTTTCTTGTAGATCGTTAAAATAGGGGTTCGATCCAATAAGAGAACGTTTTTCTGATATTAACATTATGGCTGCAGAAAGGATTCGTTCAGAAGCAGCACTACTTGCTGATGTAACATATATTTTACAGCTTACTTTAAATAATAAGGGGAATTCAATCTTGTACAAATGCCACCACTGCAAAACATTAAGCTTATCATAGAAAGTCAAAATTGTGCTTTTATAGTCGCGGAGTTTCTTGTTTACTTTATCCATACAATTTCAAATTTCTACATGTGGAATAAAGCTTGCAAATAGTTCTTTATCATCGGTTTCTGCAACCATTTAACTTTTTTTTTGCATTTTTTTTATCATCTTGATCATCATTACCAATGGCGTGGAAACATTGGCAATAGCACAAGCGGTTGAAGAAGTCCTGTGTCTTCGAGAGAAAAGATCTGCTTCTTTGGCCCTGTAATGATGCCAGCTGTTGAGGTTTGTCGGCTGAGGTCGAGGTCGACCCCGAACAGTAGTGCCAGTAGAAGAAAAACAACAAGGATTTATGCTTGACCAAATTTGTAGTGCTTTTTTGATTGCATTTGTGAACAAACGAACAACTCCTGTATGCTACTGTTCAATTCATTTTGTATTTAGACATTTTCTGTGTACTTTCAATTACACCATAACTTTATCCAAAACTTTACTTCTGCCTTTTTTATTATTTATTTTAAGCTCGCCGCTTATTATTATTTTTTGTGGCTGAATTATTTTTATTCCATTGAAATCGTTTGTTGAGTACTAATATACATTTTAATGTAAATATGTACGTATGTACATATTTCTGCAACCATATAACTCACGTCATTAATTTTTACATTACATTTCGTGCACCTACTCTTGAATTTTGATTAATGTAAGAGACAGACTAAGCAAATGACTTTTTTGTTTTGAATGAGTGCACTCGGTGTACTCGGTGTATTTTGAACAGTTACATATATGCGTACTCGTTTCATTTGAGTCAGGCATTCATGGGTATAAGAAATCAAACAGAGTACTCAATTCGTTATCTGGTGATCGAATGTTGTACAGTGTTTGTTTCGTAAATAGGCGTACTGTATGGCGAATGCGTGAAATGAATAGAGTACACTGAAGTACTGTACTCATTTAGACAGGGCAAATGAATGTATTCATGCAGACCTCTAATGAACACCAACGCTCCAGCTAAGAGCGTCTTCGAATCCAATCCCCCGGGTCTTGACGACTGGAACCAGTGCACCCAGGACCGTAAGCGATGAAAGGCAGCTTTATCTCAGGGGCTCTGACCCTGATAAGTTAGTAACTTTTGGGTGCCAAGACGAACTGCAATCCAACTTAATGAAAAGGAGGACAGTCTCGCGAAAAAAGGCTCGAAAGGAAACAAACCAACAACTGCACTTCGATTGTCCAGCTCTAGCAATGAATAGAAGGAATTTGCTGGGAAAACACTTTTCTCGGATCTAGAGGACATAAGTGGTGTTGGGTTGAAAAACCCCCAAGGATTCACACATGAATCTGGCTGGTGTTACGACTACGGTAGATCTCACAGTAGCTTAATACCCCCAAAAATGGGAAAAAATTGACCCAATACGTTGGCCTTAGTGATTCGCAGCCAGTAGGCCGTCAGGGCACCCAATATACAATACCTCTCCAGCTCGAACCAGGAGACTCGGACTCGAAAACCCCGGATTCTAAGGCCTCTTTTCTGAGTCCAAAATTCTAAGTGCATAAATACATGCATTGCATACGAAATAAAATGCGGTCGTACCAGCAGTGGATTCTAGTCGTTGTAACCAGTATTTTATTTCAAAAATATTAGAAAAAAAATCGGTCGCTTTAAGGGCTTTGTCGATGAAAGCGATATGTTACTCATGAACTATCTCGCATATCAGTCTCATGCCAAAGTTGGCCACTCCATCACAAACCCAATCTGAATCTCATCCTGACCCCAATCCAACAAACAACTTGTCCGTAACATCGCCCGTGACGGATTTACTCTCTGAACAAATTAGCTACGTCCACTAAATCCTCCAACATTGTGTTTACTTTTTGTTTTTTGTCCGTTGACATTACGCCCGACCACTGGCCGTGGGGTTATTGTAAAACGTATTTTACCACGCCCTAGGCTACTCCACTCGTAGTCCAAGGGTTAACAACACAATACCGCGCACAACCACTAAGAGATCCTGGCCACAGCGGCATTCATTAGCATCACATTTCACATTGCACACGCAATCGTTACAATCCCCACAACAGCTTTAGTTCCTGAAGCCACTCCGCCCACTTGCCGCCTCTCGCTTGTATTCATCTCCGGGCCATTGTTCCGCTCTGCACACATAAACATAACACATCCTCCAGGACATTACCGCCACAGTATGCATAAAGAGAGCGCAGAAAAAACAAAACACCCCGCGGCGAGAAACGCTTCAAAAACTTTGCCATTGTTTCTGGCAACCCCATTGTTTCGCCTTAGCGGGGATTAGCTCTCGTTCCCAAGAAAGAGGAAATGTATGCTTCCAAGTTCATTCTTACATCTCCTTCAGAAAAAAAAGTGGGTAAATTGGATAAGAGTGCGACAACGACACTACACAAGGGCCATTATCGAGCGACACCCTCCCACGCCTCCTCGCGCCCGCCGTTAATGAGTCATAAAACGATCACGTCAAGCAGTGCCACTATTCGACCCCGCGAGCACTCTCTAATCAGATCATCCTCAATTCGCAGAAGATGTGGAAAACTTTTCGTCGAAATCGCAAACCGAAATCTGTGCGCGTCTCCGAATAATGAGTGCAAACACATCCCGCAGCAGTGTCATTTTTATTTTATCGCAAAACTTTACGCGGAATAAATTCGTTAAAAATTTTTATTTTCCCTTTTCACAACAATCTTCTGGCGGATAACATCGCCGGTCGTCTTTTGGCGGAGTGCTATACCGAGGGGATGTGGCGCGCATGGAGCTGAACTTCCGAAAAGTGATTTGGCTCCGAGACATGCTGCGAAGAGCGAAGAGCGAAGAGCAACGGAGCCAATGCCAGACGCAGAATGAAAAAATAAACGAATGAAAATTCTCATTTTATTGTAATCCTGTTTGGAGCATGCTGGGAGCTGAACATAAACCAAGGCAATTAGGCGAGGGGCTTTATCGCCACGTTTCTCCACGAATGGCGGGGACTGCACTGCAATTAGTGGAGGCGAGTGAATTTGTTGTCTGCTATTGGAGGATTTCCAGGCGGGTTTTATGACTCAGCCAGACGACTTCATTTCACGGGCTTTAATGTCCAGCGGGGTTAACTGCTTAAGGAAGACAACAGATCGACTTCTAGGAAATGAAACTATTTCAAGGATCTCAAAAGAAGCCTTTTCTTGTGGTTCATACCAAGAGCGACGTCATTTCGATAGTAAGAAAGTTGAAGCGGAAGTGTTAAAGGAGCCATGAATCTCACGCACGACTTCCAACGCGCTATAAGCATGACATATGAAATCAGGGTACAACGCACCGCCCGCAACTATAACATTCCTGGCTCCGGAATATAGCCAGGAAGCCCAGGACCATCCTTGACTGCAGCGCCATAAGAAAATGAATAAGGATATGTAAAACCTTTTAACTTTTTGCTCTCAAAATGAAGCAAGAAATTATATATATTCTTTGTGGATTATGAAAAGGCGTGTGATAAAGTCCGACACCATAAGTTGTTAGAAATGCTGAGAAACATCGGTATTGACTTGAAGGACTTCAAAATAATTCAGTCGCAAGTCATTCTTCAGGGATGAATTGAAGGAAGAAGAGTTCTTGGCGGACAACGAACAACACGCAAAATCTTAACGAATGGTATGACATCACGAAAATCGATCTATTCAGGAAGGCCACATCAAGAGAAAACACCAAACGGATGATAACCCACCTTCTAAAAGGAGAGACACCTAAAGAAGAAGATAACTGTAAGAGTGGCTGACTGCAAACTCATTGTGACACCACGCGGATTGACAAATTCCTAAATCTGGAACCAGTTCTTCCTTGTGACAAGGCGGTATAGTAATAATAACCTAAAATGGGTGGCGCTGTGCGTGCTATTGTTCTCCCACGAATGAAAGGACCATTTTGACAAGCTTTTCCTAGACAATTATTACTCTTTGAACATTGTCAGTGACTCGAAAGAGGTGGGACCGTGAACATTATTGTTGGTCGTCTCGGCCGGGAATCGAACACAGACAACGAGTTAAAGTTACTTAGGGTTCGACCCACTATGCTGGGCGTATACCCACTATGCTACGGCCACCGACTGAATTATGCTTCAATGATTACAGGATATTTAGAGGTAAGCCTGGGACTGAATACTCCGACTTTAAAGTGATCCGAGCAGGAGTCCCTCAAGGGAGTGTCCTTGGCCCTACATTGTACCTGTTGTAGACTAGAAAACAAAAAACTATCCGTCACACACCTCCTAGGACAAAATATCACAATCGACAGCTACAATTTCGAGGTAGTAAAGGAGTTTGTCTACGTCGGGACAAACGTAAACTCCACAAACGACATCACTGTGGAGATCCGACGTAGAATCGCCTTTGGCAATCGGTGTTACTTCAGTTTGTCAAAACAACTGGCGTCAAAACTCCTGACTCGAAGGACTTAGGTCATGCTCTAGAAAACCCTTATTTTGCCATTCCTGCTATATGGAGCCGAAAGCTGGACGATTATCAAAACTGCGAAGCTGATTCTTGGAAATATGATTACGGATATATGGTCCCGTCTGCGAGGAAGGCGAATGGAGGAGAAGACACAACCGCGAACTCTACGAGCTGTCCCAGGATGTGGATGTAGTCCGGAAGGCGAAGGTTCGTCGACTGCACTGGCTCGGCTACATCGAGGGCATGGGCAACAATGCTCCAGTTAACAGAGTCTTCGATTCCGAGTTCGAGAAGGAGAGAAAGACCGAATCTCCGGTAAGACCCAGTAATCGCGGATGCAAGACAGATTGGTCTTGATGACTGGAGGCACCGTGCCCAGGACCGTCAAGAATGGAAAGCAACTATCGCTCAGGATCGGACCTTACATGGGTCATCAGCCTGACAAGTAAGTAAGTATGTAGACTAGAGACAAACCTTAAACTCAGGGTAGACTTGTGGCTACATTTGCGGATGACAAGCTCAGTTGAGTACCCCACTGAAAAACTGCAACGAGCTCTAGACAAAATGAACGAATGGTCAAAACGCTGGCGCATTGCTCCCAATGAGACCATAAATTTTACCTACAGAAATATTAAACATCTACCAGTTTTAATTACTTCTGTACAAATACCGTACGCTAATGAATCAAAATATCTTGGTATGAAACTCGATGTGAAACTCAAGTGGAAGGCACACGTGAAAAAGAAACGGGATGAGCACGAACAAGGGTATAGAGAATGGTTACTTGGAAGGCACTCCAAGTTAAGCATGTACACCAAACTGCTAATATGCAAGCACGTACTGAAGCTTATATGGACTTACGGATTACAACAATGGGGCTGCACCAAAGCAAATAACAGAGGATTTATTCAGTCCTTTCAAAATAAAATTATACGCGATATTGTGACAGCTCCCAGGTATCTCAGGAATTGTGATATACAAAGGGACTTAGGAAAAACTACCGTCGACGAAGAAATAACAAACTCCGCTCGAAAGCTGAGTATCAGACTTCGCGGTCATTGTAACAATGCCATTTTCAAAACTTTTGATATGACACGCTTAGTACGCCGACTCCAGCGTACGATACCGCTCGATTTGGCGCTATAATAATAAAACATCCTAACGATGGTCATGGCAGGTGATTTTACCGAAGGTCTACTTGCAACACGCAAAAATATCCTTAAATTTAAGCTACTAGATAAGTAAACTTAGTTGTTGAAGGGTGTTTTTAGTCAGTAAAAATCTGGCACTACTATGTGGCCACGGGTCACATAGAGTCTTGTTGAAGATTTTCACCAACCCAAGTAACAAACAAAATTTATTACTGCTGGCAAATATTGTTCCTCCAACTTTAAATTTTTTCTACTTTCGTCTGCTTTCATTTCTTCTTGTTTCATTTATTAATTTAGAAAGTGAAGTTTACACAAGAATTCTTCGAGGCTATTTGTGGTTCATCCGATTTGTTCAGCTGAAACTATTTGAAGCAGAGTGGGAAATAATATCCGGATTTTTTAGACACAAAAGAACAATTATTTTTGCAATTTTATTTACCATTTTACGCGGTCTCACCCGTTTCGCATTTAAGGCACACTTGAAGGAATCAAAATTTCAGATGATCAAATTCGCCCTGTTCACAGCTTGCTTGCTTCCCTACCTTTCAAGTCTGAGTTCTGAGAAGGGTCTAAGCCTTTTATTTCCTTGACGGTACCGGGAACTCTGTCTGAAAGATGTCTTGTGTCAGCAATCACTTGGCCTTTATATAGGTGATTCGGTCTTCCTCTCTTTCGAGAACTGGACTATAGGACCCAAATATCTTCAAGGTTGTCCATGCATTCGAGATGGCCGAGCCAATGCATTCTGGACCACTTTCAGCTCCTTTTTTAAAAGGGACTACACTAACGAAAATTAAATAAACCTAGAGACTACCTAATGGTATTCTAGTGGCCTACTTTGGCAAGTCCACTTCTGTGCTGATTTGCAGCCAATTAGTTTTCCTGATAAATGTAACTATGTTTTTGTCTTTAAGTGTGACATTTTCTCTAGGTTACTGAAAAAGTAGTTGCCTAGTATATCTTTTCTAGTTTTTGCCAGGGCTGGACAAGTGCTTGACTTCCTCAAGAACTTCGTCTACCTCTGCTCTGCAGTAAAGAGTACAAACAACATCAGTACCGAGATCAAACGCAGAGTAACTCTTGCCAACCGCTGTTTCTATGGGCTCAAGAGGCAATTGAGTGGTAGAGCCATCTCTCGAAGGACCAAGCTGACTTTATACAAGACCTTGATCATCCCAGTCCTGCTGCACAGAGCGGAGGTATGGACAATCTTAAAAGCGGATGAAGACGTCCTTGGTATCTTCGAGAGAAAAGCTTTGCGTTCAATCTTTGGCCCTGTTTCCGTTGACGGTTTCCGGAGGAGAAGGTTCACCCACGAACTGCACGGGCTGTACAGCGACATGGATCTAGTCAGGCGTCTTCGGATCCAACGCCTAAGATGGCTAGGCCATGTAAAGCGTATGGACAACTCAGCTCCGGCCGAAAGAGTCTTCGACCCCGAACCCGTGGTACAACGCAACAGAGGACACCCGCGTTTAAGATGGCGCACCCAGCTGGAGAAGGATCTCATCCAACTTGGCGTGCGACACTGGAGACGGCTAGCCAGTTACCGTGCTAGCTGAAGAGGCTTATTAGTTGATGCCCAGGTCCACTCCGGACTGTAGCACCAACTAAAGAAGAAGAAGAAGAAGAAGACAAGTGCCGAGGAGATGAATCGTATTTTCTTCCTCCTCCTCGACTCTACAGCTTCTACAGAAGTCGTTGTGGGGGGCTCCCATTCTTCTAGCATGGATACCGAGAAGCCGGTGGCCGGTGATAATGCCCACTGTGTGTCTTATTACATTCTTGTTTAGTTTAAGGACTGTATGTGTTTTGTTTGGATTTAGTGAGGGCCAAGTAAGCCTCGAAGTCGTACATGTATCTTATTCCATCCATCTCCGATTAGCGGAGTCGACGGCATTTGTAAGTAACATGGTAATTCTTACTTGGAGTAAGGGATATGGGGTGTACTGATTATTTTCCAGTGGTAGTCCCACCCATATTCTTACTAACTCGTCAGCCCTTTCGTTGCCTAGAAAACCACTATGCATCTAACCGCTATTTCCCTAAGAGATATACAGCAGAGTTTTACCGTCTTCGATTTAATTGATGGTTTATCCATAGCCTTTATGGCCGCCTGACATTCTATGTTAATGGCGATAGATAGCCCGTCTATCGGGTTCATCGACAGTAAGCAGGGCAGCCTCTTGGATAGCTTTAACTTCTGCCTGGAATACAATACAATGGTTAGGCCGTCGAAGAGACAGGGAAAAGGATATGTCCGGCTGAATCGCGAATACTGCTAGTCCGGTACCCTCGTCTGTTTTTGAGCCATCTGTGTAGATCTCCAGATAGCCTGGTTTCTTACCGGATTCTTTTCCAATCTTCTCTATCTGGGATAAGTGTTTTGAACATAGATTCGAAGTCTAAAGCGGGTGTTGTATGCGTTGGTAGTCTCGCATTTCTGATTATCTCTGAATGATGTAAGCTGTGCGTAGTAGCCTTAACGCTGCCTTGGTGGTTACCAGCTTCCCATATCTGTCCATGGGAAGAAGCTGTAGCAATGTTTTCCTGGCGGCTGGGGGTGGATCGCAATGCCCCTGTGATGCAAATGTACGCTGATCTTTGAATACTGCTTATCAATTTAAGATTGGATTTGTTATTCAGTGCTGGGCACCAAACAATGATACAGTATTTTAAGATGGGTCTAACAACAGCCGTATACATCCAGTGAGCCATTCTTGGTTTAGTTCCCCATGGTGGGTCAAAGATTATCTTACATGTGTAAATAGCTGCCGCCGCATTCTTAATACGTTCCTCAATGTTTGCTTTCCAGCTTAACTTGCTCTCTAAGATTACACCTAAGTATTTGGCCTGACTAGTGAAGCTGAGTTCCTTTTTCTTCAGCTAAGGCGGGTCTTCAATACCCCTTACTTTGATGTTAGGGCGATAGTCAGAGACTTAACTTCGAAGGAAGAACACAATCAAAGACGTGGCGTCGTACGTCCAACCTTCGAAACTTGTCGGATTACGCAAACGGATATTCTTGGAATGTCAAAGTGACATTTTCTTCCTTATCAGATAAATTCTGTGATGATATTGAATTAAAATTGAGAGTCAGAGCAACAGACCTACACTTCACTCAGCCCGGGCTATATGACTTTATTCATTTAATTCGATGTTATATTCGAAGCTTCTTGCGTCAAGGCTAAAAGAAAAGAAACATTTCCTTCAGTCTGGCTGATTAACCACAGCTTATTGGACTAACTACTGCTGGAACTTGCAAAGAGACTATCCGGAAAGGAATCCCATTCAAAGCAAAGCACAAGTGAACCATCGCATCAAATGTGCAGCAAGCAAGCCCTCTGGTTCGCATTCCATAGAGACAGCAAGCAATTTCCCATTCACCATTTCTCGTTATTCAGTGACATCAGTCAATTATCCACTTAATATGTGTCCACATGAAGGATGCGACAGCTCTCTGGCCGGAACTACTCTCTCCATCTTCTCAACACTGGAATGTAGAGCAAAACCACAATCGTCCTTCCCTGCCAGTCTCTTCTTGACAGACCCATCCAAAATCACAAGCTCACATAATCACTTTGATTGCATGCCGAGAGTGGGCGTGCGATATCCTTTGATTCCCATTTAAATTGTGAATGAATGACAAGCCACATCTCCCAGCAGAAATGCCTCTGCAGCAGCACTTTCGAGATTACAAATTGAGTTGCATTCATATTCGAAGCAGAGATTCCCTTTGCAATCAGTTCACTTGGCATGCACCCCCTCACTCTCACACCTTCGCCGAGGAGCAATGCACTTTGGTATCATGCCGGCGGATGCATGCATCTATAATGATCCACTTTGGCCCGATTAAAAGCGGGTAACAGCATCAAACATGCAACAAGTTCGCCCAGTTGAAAAACGTGTCAAATCCGCTTCCGCTTGAAATATTTAACAAGTGATTCAAATCAAAAGCGATGATCCTTTGAACAGGACTCCTTTATTCAATGTTAGTGGGACGTTAAAACTCGGGAATTTGGGCTGCTCCACCAACACGTCCGTGCTCTGCTGTGGAGGCAAACAAACATCAAACGTTTTGCGATTCGTCGAGGTCTCTCTGCTCTATGGGATATCGGCACAATGCACGGGGGAATGTGCTCTTGACCCAGAAGTTGGACTTTATTTACACTGAAGTGAACATCCTTGAGTGAGAAGCGATTTCATTATGTGTCTCCACGCGGTAGTGACTCAGTTCTCGGGAGAGTATCCACGAACTCACGACGACCGACGACGCCCAGACGTCCATTTCGGGAGGCAATCCCTTCTCGGTTGTTGGTTGGCTGGTGGGATTTTTCTATTGCCAAACTGTCCAGCGGAGAAGAGTTGGTTGGTATTTGCTGCGACTGCCGAGGAGGAGGGAAATGGAAACGTTTCGAGAAGTCTCCCCAAGGAAATAATTAAGTTTTGAAAAACCCAAGAATGGCTGCGGAATGAGTTTGTCTGTTCGGATCTGATATTTCAGCGGTGGCATCATCTGCAATTAGGAATGGCAAACGAAAACTTTTATTTCTGCATTTTAATGGATTGCAGGCGTCGCCCTGAAGTCACGTCTGTGAGCGAATTCTTTCGAGGTGCGTGCGTGGGAGTGGGACACTGTAGTCAGTTGGTGGGAAGAAAGTTTTGAGAACTGCAGCTCGATAATCTGATTAGGGGCTTCACAAGAATATTCTGTTCTGTGTGCATACTCCTGCTAACTTATTTAAAATTTTTCAATAGTTGTGGTAATCCAACTTGAGTTCCGGATTTGGCATCCTTCTTTCAAACGTGTGGAACGCATGCAACATAGAGAACCAAACTTTATTTTATTTGATTACTAGATACAGAAGAAGTTCGGGAAAGGTGACTCTCAGAAAAGTTTACTGCCCAGAAAATTTGACCAAATTTGTTGCCCAAGAAAAGTTGACTTTTGTTGAACTTTTTCGATCATAACTCTTTTTTTTTTCTTGTATACATTTTTTTTTAAATGTATCAAATAGAAATTAAGGATGTCAAATACACCACAGCGTCGACAACAATTTTTTATCCAGATGCCATTGGAATCGCGAATAGTGATGTGTTAAATCGGAGATTTTGAGTTAACCCGAGTTGAAATTTTTGCAACACGAGTTGGCTGGGTTTCAAATAAAATTATTTGATTTATTGACTATCTTCATAAAATTGGTTCAAACACAACTCGGTAAAGGGTGTCCCACAACACACGCGAAATGTTTTTTAACTAGGGAGCTAAACATTTTTTCATTCATACTGTATACAGATTGGGGTTACGTTTGGAATAGCCTATCCGATTAATGATGGTCACGGTTATCATGTCACGATAACGAATATCATTAATTGTTACATGCATTTTCAAAGTCCTCACCAAGCAAAAATGCAACACTCGGCGGTTCTCTGAACACCAACTGCGAAAATGTTGTCGATCAACGAAGACTTCAAGATGTACATGTAATGAATTGCGGCCACATATTCAACAAAAGAGAAATTTGGACAAAAGAGTGCGTATGTATGCTTCTACAATGCCATGGTGGTCGGTCTCGGCTCAATTTGACATTAATTTGACTTTATTCAATTCGGTTTGGACGTAACTCGGATTGACTCGGTTTATCAACTCGAGTTGATGGACCCGCCACTAAATGTGAGTGCATTAACCAAATGATGTGGCGAAAATAACGAAACTCACCATTTACCAAACTAGGTAGTTTTACGTACAAACATTGTAAAACCACTCCCTGTAAGTTTTCTTAAGTTTTTGCTTTTAATACATAAATTAAAACTAATTAATCCAAATGAAATGGGACTATTTAAGAACAAAATACTAATTTTCTACATATCTTGTTAAGAGTCCAGAAGAGTTGACAAGCTCAGGGACATTTCGATCAACTTTTATGAGCTCATACTGCATTTTTCTTTATAACAATTTTTTTTTTCTTAAATACATTGAATAAGCACAGCCGCAAAAGATATTTTTAAAATAGAAAATTTCCCCCATTCCTCTACATCCTTTTTCATACTTCTAGAGGTTATGCTATGTTCCCACAAATGCTCTTCGGAATTAAGGTCTGGGGATTGAGGAGATGTTGGCAACTGATTCTTGACATTATACAGCAGTCAAGGCTTTACATTTTGCACGATATGCTTGTGATCATTATGATGCTGAAACCAAAACTCGCCTTCCAGCCCCAATATAAAACTCGTATATGCCCCATTTGGTCCATTATTGACTCTATGAATGTTGGCTTTTTTCCTCTTCTTCTCACTAGCTCTTTCTCCTTTATGCCGAATATGCAAAATTTGATCTCATCAGAAAAAATTACAATATTCCAAAACTCTTGGCTTGGAAACTTATGACATCTGTGGCTTCTTACGGGCAACTAGGCTATGATGTCCAACTTCTTTTAAAATTCTTCTCATTGTATAAACAGATAAGATTTAAGAGAACATTTCCTCTACCTCAAGCTTAAGTTTGGTTTAAGGTTCGAAAAAAATTTAAATAAAAAATTTAATAAAAATTATTATTTGGTGCACTAAAATTCTGTAAAAAAATAAACATTATGAAGAGAAATATCTAAGAAATCAAATAAAAATATGTTTGGTTCTCTATTGCCCGATTTCACAGTGCAACCTTTCTGCTGGTTAAGCTAAGTCTAAGCTTCACTCAATATTATTTCACTTCACACGTTTTCACACTTGGTTTCGGTAAGCCATGGATTGACTGGCCTTGTGAACTATTGAATCCACCAACCAAGTGAACGATGAATAAAATAGTGATTGTGATTGAATACGAATGCTTAAAAAAGAAAGAGAGCACACCAACTCAACAAGCGAATGTTCATAATAGCTGTGTTTTTTGCAAGCGTATATACGCTTAGTTTTCAATTTGCATGTAAAATACACTAACAACAAATCCTATATCCGCTTAAGTTACTCATCATATCTATCGCCACTTATGAAATAAGCACAGATAAAAACAATGCTTCCAATCATTATTTTCTGTGTGTTCATTCCTGAGTTGATTCACTCATTGTTAAGGTTGCTGTATGTGGCTAACATTTGCAGGTGTGGTTGATGTATTAGATCATTTTTAATTGTTTTGGCATCCATAAGTATGCAATTTTTGGTATACCCAGGGTGTGTCTGCTATACATTCTGTTTAAGTTTCGTAATCGATTCTTTTCATTTGATGAACATTTTTTTTTATTTTATAATTATTAAGTGTTTTTGCTTTTAAAGTGATGGTCACGCTACACAGTCACAAAACGAAGAATGTGACCATCAAAGATCAACCATCACCTTCCACTTACCCCCCTGACTGCTTAGCAAATGTCATAAATGTCGTCGGTGCTGCCAAATGTGGCCACCAAATGGTTCTTATTCTTGCAAGTATGCTGAGTACTGAGAATATGAATAGGGCAGATGACAAATTCGGCCTTAACCCCGGCAGCTTGGAGGAGTTTAAGTCCACCACGCTGAGCTCCTTCAAATGGATGTACATCCCTGTGCCGACTATGAGCAATGTCTCTGCGAAAACACCATAATTTTCCATCTTTTCAAAAAACTAAAATTCTCAAATGGCAAATCTTCCAAATTTCGTCTGCCGAAAATATTGACGTTGTTTGATTGGAAATTTATAGTCGACTTAGCTTTGCGAATATCTATCAAGATTTTGTGATGAATCATTAAGCGCCGATGATCGTTTTTTTGTGCACTTATAAATTAAGCGTGTCGGTCGCCGTGGCGTAGTGGGTAAGTGCGTCGACTCCTGCGCAGAAGGTGCCAGGTTCGATACCCGAATTTACCACCTATCATATTTCACGGCTCCACCTCTTTCGAGTCACTGACAATGCTCAAAGAGTATTTCCTGTCTAGAAAAAGCTTTTCAACTTCGCCGTTCGGAGTCGGCATTAAACTGTAGGTCCCTTCCACGCGTGAAAGAACAATAGCACGCACAACACAAGTGGTTGCTGAGAAGCTAGGCCCAGGTCCACCTCGGACTGTCGCGCCACCCATATTATTATTATTATTATAAATTAAGCGTATATACGCTTGCAAAAAAACACAGCTAATATGACATGACTGACAAAATATTTGTTTGTTTATGCGGGTTTTATCTTTGTATTTTTGGATTGAAATTATTTGAATACACTAATGGCAACAAACATTAAGACTGGTATTATATTTCTTTTGAGACAGTGTGCCTACATACCTACTTTCTTAGTTCCTTTTTGTATTTAAAGTAAATTGTCTTACGAAATGCACTTGAAAAGTATTAATTTAAATAATCCTGGACTATAAAATATTTATTCAAAACCTAAATTGAAAAAAATAAAATATTTTACATAATTTTATTCCTCGTAGTTTCTATTTAGTTAAAAATAATTCAGTAGAATTTGAGTTCAATTTCTTTTTGGATTTCGATACATTTCCAAAAGTCTCCTTTTCATCCCTGAGCTAAGATGCATGTCAGTATTATGACATATAAAAGAACACCTCCCCCGCTCTCATGTTTCAACGTACAATAATTATCCAGAAAGAGCTTCTCAAACTTCGCCATTCGAACTTGGCCCAACACTATGGGTTCTTGCTGTTCTTACACACGTTCAGCGCCACCCATATTATTATCATGGATCAGCTTCTGAAACTTACGACGGCCGTGCTCTTCTATAGACGCGCAGCTCTTTATTCCTCTTTGAGTCCTGCAACTGTCCAGAGTAGACCCATCGTCTTTGAGTGTGTTTACTTATTGCCTTTCGGAGTAAATTTTCCTGTGGGGATACGTAATGTCAGCAGACCACAGAGATAAACTTGAGGTGTTGGACTACTCGGAAGCGAACAATCACAGCATCATCTACTCCCACCCGCCGCTCTTAAGATTTGCACTCCCCACACTTGTCACATTCCCTCCTCTAGCTTTTTCAACGAAACTGCCAGGAGTCTCATATTCAATGTAAATCGAGCTGGCTTTACTCTCAGAATGCAATTCCGAGAAATCAAATCGTCCTGTAGTTTCCATTTCAGAGAACTTACTGGAAAATAAACCGAAGTGAGCGTTTACTGTGACACAGATCAAATTGTGGGACTACATATGTTTAAATTTGTTAAAGACAAGCCAACAATTTTTTTGAAGTTTATTTCCTTTTGTTGTTTTAGTCGTTCTTGCAGACCTTTCTCATGGCTCTGCTTCCAAACACACTCCAAAAGCAATCTAAAATCAAGCCGACGAGTGAGTAAACATTGGGAAACTAATAAAAATATTATTTTTATATCCCATCCATTCGATCAAGTTGAAAACACTTGACTCAAGCACAAATAAAAGCAACCGCAGCTGAAGACATCATTTCGAAAATACGTCTGTATCCATCCATAAAATGTCGTGTTTTAAGAGGAAAACGGATGAATCATGCGGACACATGCCATTTTCTGGCACCACATTGATTTCAAAAATCGTCTGATAGTTTTATTACACCCACACGGGTGAGCATATTTGTGTATTTAATCCTTGAGCGTAGAAAAAGTTTCTCTAAAATGTATGTTTCACATAAAATGATGAAATTCGGGGGAAGACCACTAATGGGAACTCTTTTCATTGACCAGACTGGACGCTCGCTCACCAACTGGCATAGAGATTCAATTTTGTCATTGATGAAGCACATGACAGACAATCCATTCAGTGTGAAGGATGGCGCTGTGTAGGTCCCAGTGTGTTACCACAGTGTTGCTGCTGGGAAAATGTGAAAAAAAACAAGAGATCTCCTGTTTGACTTGAGATTTTAAATTTAAATTACAAACAACTAAAATCGAGTTTTTTACTTTATTAGGACATCGTTTTTAAGACAGGAAAAAACGGAGTTATACTTCGCCTCTCTCTTTGTTCTTTCCATGTATTCACTTAATGTTATTGGAACAGTCGCTTAATAGGGACAAAAAAAAAAGCCCGGTGTCCCAATAAAGCGGAATCTATTGTACACATTTTAAGAGGTATGTTTAATAATACAGATAAACACTTCCAGCAATAGGCAATAAAATAGGTGATCATCAAAATGGTCAATCCTAGAGTTTGTAACAATTCGTCGATTAGTTTGTTTTAAAGTTCTAAAAACCATTGGCACGTTGAAAAACTCACACTCTAGTTATCCTAATGGAGTTTCAAATATTGCCATTAAAAATATTGCATTCCTTATAATCGATGTCCTCTCCCTTATTATTAATCGGTGTATTCTAGAAGGTGTTTTTCCAGAAGAACTTAAGTGTGCTGACGTCGTAACGCTTTTTAAAAACGGTTCCACGATAGAAATATATAAATATATAGAAGATATATATAGAAATATAGAAATATAGAAATATATAATTAAAATCCTTCAGAAACTAATTAAAACTAGAATGCTTAGCTATCATAAAAGGACCGAATTTTTCCATCCGGCAGAGTTCGGTTTTCAAAAAAGCAGGTCAACAGAAGATGCTCTTCTAGAGTTTGGGGGCAGAATCAAGTCGAAACTTGACAAGAAAAAGTGTACAGCTGGATTATTTATCGATATTTCAAAAGCTTTTGACATGGTCGACCATTATATTCGTTTGCATAAGCTTGTAAAAGCAGGCTTTCGTGGGTTCATACTTAAATGGTTTGGGTCTTATCTTACAAAAAGAACACAAAGGATAAAAATTGATAAAGTGAAGAGTGAACCTCTTCTCCTTAATTTAAGAGTGCCTCAAGGCTCAGTCCTAGGGCCAATTTTATTAATTTCTACCTTCTTTCACTTCATTTCAACGGAACACCTTTTTTTTACTGATTATGTCGCGTTGACCTGGGGTGACAGCACGTAACTTGAAACAAGCATGTAACTTGAAACGAGTTTCATTGTGACTTCTTCTTAAAAATGTCATTGTGAACTATAAAGTGAAATGTCAAATTTGTTATTTTCAAAATAAACTTCGTTCATTAAAGTAAAATTGCATGATATTTTTTGATTCGGAAAGCGAAGATGAAGAAGTACTTAATGCCAAAATCAAAAGAAGATACCTTAGGGATTATAGCAATCCATTAGAATTGTGTGAAAATTAGTAAGTATTCATATATTTAGACAAAGAAAAAGAATACCATCGAAAACAAAACCATTTTGTTGTTTAGTTTTGTACAGCAGTTTAGAGTGAATAAGGAATGTTTCGTGATGATACTAAGCTACTTAAATCTCCCAGACAGCGTTAGAAGCACATGGGTTCTACAAGTTCTCCAGCTTTGCGCAACTTTAAGTGTATTGGCCAGTGGGAGTTACCAAGCGAATGTAGGAAGAAATATGCTACTAGGCATGGCACAGACAACGGTGTCAAAGTTTTTTCCGATGTTCGTTGCTTGTTTTGGAAAATAAATTTTGTCCTCAATGGATAAAATTCGATACATTAAAATTTTTAAGAGAGTGAGGAGTATTACTATCGGAAAAGGCCGGGAATAGTGGGATGTGTTGATGGCACTCACATTCCTATTTTGAGACCTAAGCAAAACGAGCACATTTACTTCAATCGAAAGGGCTTTCATAGCTTGAATGCTATGGTGGTAGGTATTTTTACTAATAATATAAATTAATTCTAAAACTGCCATTTTATTTGTGTAGATTTACAATCATCTTAATGAGATAATTGCCATAAACAGCTCCCATGGAGGTGCTGCACATGACTCGGCTGTTTGGAATAGCAGCAATGAATTCGAGCATTTAAAACAAAAATTCTATGCAGGTGAAGTAAGCACTCGGTTTCTAGGTTCGTTACTTTGTTTTCATTTTTATACATCATACACAATTTGTATATATCTGTGTTTACATTTAAGGTGACAGCGGTTACCCATTACAGCCATGGCTATTAACACCCTACAGGAATGCTTCAGATGGAAGTGCAGAGATACGGTTCAACAAACACTCATTCTGTAGCTAGAAGCCAAATATAAAGATGCATTGGGATTTTAAAAGGACACTGGAGGTGCCTATCAAATGAGCGGAAGCTTAGGTTTGAGCCGGAGACTATGACGCGAATCATTAATGTGGGTTGTGCTCTGCATAAAGCTTGTATTGATCTTAGGCTACCATTCGGTCAGAGTGGTATAAATTCATTTACAAATAACACAGAGCACGAAGTAATTATGGATTCAAACATGAACGACATAAAGAACCGCTCACAACATACGAAATTATATAAAGAACTCATTGTGATCAATATTGCTGTTATAATTATATATGTAATTAATCTTCATTTATGGATAGCTAATACAAAACATATTTTATTTTATAATATATATAATATACTTTTTAATATGCCTTTTGCCAAGTCTTGATGACCACTCATATAATCGGTCAAAATTTGAATTTGTTTTTTGTTCATGGACATATTTTGCTTCGCTTCCATAATGAGGACAACTTTTTATTAATTGATGACGATAACTTTTTTCTATCGACTAAAAAATTTTGTTTCAAACGTCATATTCGAATTTGTATGCTGCCTACTTTGACGATGCAATCGAGGATACTCGATTAAATCAAAATAGGTGCTACCCATGTTCGATTGTATCGACTCAACTCGATTGTTCCAAGTTACTTGCTCTGTTATGCGAGTTGAATTCCGACCTTAGCATTTTGAGATATTGGTTTGCTGTTCACAAATTGGTTATAAGCCCGAAAAACAAGATTACTTTTTTTAGTCTTTATTCTGAGTGTAATGTTGTGGTTTTTTGCAATCAACTGATTCAAGCTTTTGTCTTGCGACTGCATACTTGCTTCATCTTCAAATATTTTTACCGTTTTTCTCCCTAAAATACACCTCTGCGAACCTCAGCGTCAATAAGACTGCACTGATGTTGGAGACATGGTCGAGGAGAGGAAGAAAGACGATAGTCTCGAATGCTGCCATCGGTGTTTTCCTAAGACGGCTTGACAGAGCTTTGGTCGTTAACTGAGTTCTGGTTTTATACAGGCCTAGCTAAGGTATATTAGTGTCAGCCACCTTCGTCGTAAATGCCTTTGACGCGAAAATGAACTTCGGTAAGCATGTAGAAGTTCTACGAAAGTGTTGCTGCTGTACACTCAGACATTTTTTGCCATCTGCGCAAAACAAATAGACAAAGTTGCTAAAAACCATTTTCTATGGGCTTTTTCAGTCGAGATTACAAAATGGAATAGCTTGTTGGGATGGTATTTACAGAAATAAAGAACAATCTATTCTTACTCTTCAGAAATACGTCCTTCGAATAATATGCCGTAAACCTAGAGGCATCGAATTATTAGGTCACAATCCTTTACACTGTGACCTAAAAATGCATTCCATCAAACATCTGTATTGTTATAAAGTGTTACAGAATTTTTGAATTCTGGTAACTGGAATTTTAGACTAATCTCAAGCTACAGTCTACGTAGACGTGTACGTGGTAACTGTTCCCTCATTCCACACTACTGATTCTCCTAACTTTAACGTTATTTCTTCTCATCGACTTTTCAATAAACTGCCACTATCTATTAGAACTATCAACTCACTTCGAGAATTTTTTAAACGTGTAAGAACCTGACTATTTAATTTTAAATTTTGAAAGTATAGAACTCCCGTTTTCTGTTAATCTGATGTGATGCAATTATAAAAGTCCATACATTTAATTAAATCCGTAACAAGCACCATACTTTGCATTTAATTTTCATATTTCATTTTTATATTCATCTCGTATTTTGAAATTTCTTTCATTTTTGTATTTAACACCCCTATTCTGGTTGTGATGTGGTCACAACCAGAGATAATGGATGATAGAGATATCCAACTTCGGCCATTTTTTCCCCTAGCCCACAGCGAAGATGTAGTGGTAATCCCTTGCATTTCACTTATACATTTACAACGCTCGTCAATTCACCACAATATGGCGGCCGATTCGTGAATTTTGTGGGAAAAAAGCGGCAGATTCATGAATTTAGTGGAAATCCATGTACTTTCCATGTAACGTACATGGGTATGTTGTTCGGAGGGTGTTCAAAAGTTGACTAGTATATTTAAGGGAATTTTCTTACATTGTTATATGGACTTTTGTGAATAAAAATGCATTGCAATGCCCATTTAACTGGAACTATTTGACCTCAAATTAATTCTTAAGTGTATATATAGCCTATTCATAAACCATACCTGACAAATTAACTCAAAAAATGAAGCCAGCTTTATACGCTTAAATCATGAATTCTGAAAAACTCATGAATTCAATTTAAACAATTTGATAAGAACAATGGCAATATATTGCAACTTTAACTAATGCTAAAAAATGGTTGTCAAAACATCTTATTTGTGATTCACGCTTCAATAATATTTTTATTATTGGTTAACTGAACGTGTTAATTTTTATTCATATGAAAAAATTTACACAATGTTGTGCATTCATTAATTATGTCCAAGTATTTTGAGATTGTAAATTGCTGAAAGTTTTAATGAATCGACTTCATGAACATAAGCTTTGTTCGTTCGTTTACCCCTCCATAGTGTGTTGAAAATTGAACACCGAAATTTGAAAAAACGTTCAAATAACGAGCGAATTTTCAAATGAGAACTCTAATTCACCCCAATACTAAGGTGGGGAAGGGTATCAGCTGTTCCACAGTTGTTTTCAAGAGCTCACACGTATTCACAGACAGGGGACAAAAAGCGTATAAAAAACGCTGTCAGATGAAATCAAGGGGCAAGGGAGGTAGAAGTTGGATATCTCTATTATAGGTTATCTCTGGTCACAACTCACGAATGTTAGTGAGGCGAAAATTATGATGCCTACCTTGTGAGGTTTCAGCTATTTGGTATTCTGGCGAAAACCTCACAAGAAAACACACAAGAATAGTCACCATGGTGAGGTGAATTCGGTGGCATGTCAAAAATTGTTTTTTTTTTTGACAATTATTATACTTGCGCTTTTTTTTTCTTACTGAGCGTATCTACTAAATAAAGGCAGAGCGTAGCGAACAAGGTAATATTGTGTATATTAATGAAATATGTATAAGTATTTATTAATAATGAATATTTTGCAACAACATGAAAATATCAGCGTACATCCCAGGAGCAGTTGGACCACTATACGAATTTCTTGAAAATGATTCCTGATTTTCTTCTGGGCAAAAATGATCCAACTGACCCGAATAGGATGCAGAATTATTGGGCCGCATTCGCAGATGAGCTAAACGCCAAAATAAAATCAACATCTGTTTATTTTTCTGACAGTACTTTTGTTGCTATTTTTCCTTGTGATGTGCTCATGAGAACATCACAATTTTGACGGTTCTTGTGATGCTCACAAGCTGTGAGGTTTTGCTCAGAATACGAAAACCTCACAATTTGTGACTCACCATGTGTGTAGCTCCTTTTCTACGCAAAATTTCACGAAACAGAATAAAATAAACTCAACCGTTAGAATTCGACACAATTTTGCGTATAAAAGGGCGATGCGAACAAGCGCAAGTCGCAGTCTGTGTCAAGCGAATTTTGAATGCACACAAATAAATATTTGGAGCTTTAAAATCTTTTGTTTGATTAACTGTTTTATAGGGTGTTCAGTATACAGGTTGAACAATCACTTGGTCACCTGGCTCTGGTTATTTTTTGGTTTATTTGGAATTTCCTGGAGAAATAAAGAAGCGACGCTTTATCCAGATTCATATCTTGTTCCAGTATTACCTTGTTTACTCTTGCTATTATGAGAAATTATCTTATGTATGTATCACTTATTTTTGATTGAGAATATTGTATTTCTAATTGTTCTAATCGATCACCCCTATTGAAATTTATTTTATTTTGTTTTCAATATACTTATTGAACACTGAACACTATTTTAATACATTGTATGTAAATATCGTAAGTAAATATCGAGATTCCTTATTTTGTTTTTGCCATAAATGTAAAATATTTGAATTCTGTCACAAACTTATTTATATAATAGTTGATTTCTGTAAATTACCTGTTGATAATATAACAAATAATTTTCGATCTGAAGTTACATTACACTTTCATGCTAAACTGTCATACTTAACTTCCATACTAATCTTTCATACATACTCATATACCAACTTACAAATTATAAATGAATTTCATAAATTAACTGAATTTGCTGAATAGAGATTTTTCTTTGTTCTTAAAACTATATGCTGTAGTCCCATTTTTCTTTTTGGAAGTCTTGTTCTAATCGTGCATTAGATAAATAAAACGTTTTAAATTTAACGAGTCGAGTTATTTTTTCTTACTATTATTTGAATAGTCATATCGAGTCGGGTTCATATTATTTAAATTACCTTTTGTATGGAATAAGGATAAAAAACAAACAATAGTTCTTCTAGTTCTCTTTTTGCCTGGTTAAGTTTTTCCGGCTTCAATGCTTTTGTTACATTATTCTCAGTATTATATGTTTTATTTTGACTTAATTGCAGAATCAGTCTTCTTTCCTCTTGTGACAAATGTAGTGTACAAAGCTTTATTTTAAATATGGGTATTCAATTGGGATATGAAGGAAGCCACCCTAAAGTTAATGTCACTGAAACTGTGTTAAAAATTCTCTGGGAACAGGAAAGAGTAGTTTGCACTTTATCAGAGGTACTTTATCAGAACAGTAGACTTCTGTTATAACAGGAGGAACGGCATCAGTGAGGTACCCGAGTTCAATAGCGGTGAAGTTGTCTTTCTGTTAGGGATCAGATATCGCTGGTTAGCTTTTGACTAGTGAGTGACGAGAGTGACTAGTAGTTCATGTACTTGGTTGGTGGAATATCAAATTGGTGAACTGCAATGCACAGCTCAGCACTGCCTCAGTTGTCCTTAAATATACAATTTAAGGTATTAAATAATTATATCAGACTTGTTTTATTGAGAAGCTATACTCAGCTCAGTAATGATTCTCAATAAAACGCTCTTTGCCCACTTTGTATTCACTTTACACTCTTGTGTCAAAGGTTGGTTCGTGACTTCACTTTCATTGTTCAAAAATTGATATAGTTTCTGCAGTTGGTTGCCAATCTTTGTACAAATATGGTTTTATTCACTAGAAGCGTTTGTTTATTCTTAAAATTATTTATATTTCACCCGATTCAGAAAACCCAGAAAGAAAGAAAACACGAGCCGTTCAGAACAAAAGTACAATTTCTAATGATTTCCAATTAATTCGATAATACTGAGTTTCAAACAAATTTATAGAAACAAGTATAACTGAGTGATGGAGAAACAAAGTATTCAAAACAGAAGTTTAGATATAAAATATTTTTCTCGACTCCAAACTTACCTGGAAGAGGAACGTGGAGGAAAGTATGAAGAAAGGTGAAATGGTGATCCTGTTCAGAAAGCAGCTACTAGACATCAACAGCCATTCTAATGAGGAAATCAGGAACTTGAGAAGCACAATCCCCGGACAACGCTACATCAAAGCGCTAAAACCGCTAAACGAGCAGAATCTTCCAACGAAGTCGAACAACGGGCTGACTGGCTTCTACCAGAGCAGCGATAGCAATCACCATCGAGGCTAAATCGGCTACCACACCACCACCCCATCCCAAAAGGACCACCATGGACATTCTGATTTGAACAACCCGATGTAAGCACCAGACATTGTAGGACACACAAAATAAACAATAAACCGACAATAATACCAAATGTTAAATTAAACAATGTACATCAGTTGGGCCCCTATTGTTGAGCCAACACTCCAACCTTTAGTTTGTAAGCCTAGTTGTGATCTCAATTGTGAAAATATTTTTTCTGTTCAATCAAAATGTTTAAGTCGCTAAATTAAATGCTCTTCATTAATTATAATAATAATAATATGTGCTGCGCTTCAGCCCGTAGAGTGCCATGGCCTAGCTTCTCTGCGTAGGAGTCGACTCACTACCAAACGGCGCGGGTGACCCACATTCCTTTTTACGCTTGTCAAAAGACCTTCGGCAAAAGATGGGGATTGCAGCCGTACATCATTCATTAGATGTACACAGCAATCATCAGACCCATTATAGTCTGGTGTACCGCCAGCAACACAACAAGTTGTATGAAGATTCTCAACAAGGTACAAAGGCCATCTGCTATTTGTACAGCGGGAGGCTTAAGAAGTACGCCGCAAGCTGGGTTTGACATGATACTTCATCTCCTTCCTCTGGACCTATTCATTAAAGGCTGCGCCGCAAAAAGGGCAGACTAAGAGAGTCTTGTCTTTGAAAAGAAGCCAACTATGGACACGCGGCTATAATTAAATTAATAGGTGACTTGGGAAAGAGACATGGTTCCAGTAGACTCGTGGCTACAACTGACTGTACGTCCCCTATAACGACTTCTCCCACAAAATTCTGTTTCCTGACAGGAACAAGTGCCTTTTGAACGCCGTTATCAACGACCACGAGATTGCCCTTTTCACTGACAGATAAAAAATGGACGCAGATGCTGGGGTCGGATTCTAATCGAACACCCTGCACAGAAAGGAATCGTTTAGACTCCAATCAGAGATTGTGTCAATAGAGAAAGCAACCGAACTCATACAACCAATCGATATCCCACAAGCAGATATCACCACCCTTGTTGGTGGGATACTGTACGACGAGATAAAGCTCTGTTGTGAATTGCTCCGACTCACCAAGGTCACGATGAAGTCGAACTCTGCTGGGTCCCGGGCCACAGCTCAATAGTAGGGAACGAGGACATCAACGAAGTGGACACATCACTGCAGCAACCGATCAGTACACTGCACCGAACCATAACTGACACCATACTTAAAGAAGCCAACTCAACTTGGCTCACAAGAGATGACTGTCACTCGAAAAGATCAACGTGGCCAGAGCTTAACAACGGCAGAACAAACAAGCTTCTGGCGTTGGATAGCAACTCGATGGGTGCGCTAGTGGGAGTGATCACAGGACACTACCCCATCGGAGCAATGCTCCAGAAATGGAATGCGAAATCCAGCGATCTCTGCAGGGTTGCGGTGACGAGGAGGAGATTGACATCTGCTTTTGCACTTGGTTGGTTTAAGCCAATGTGTACTCCACAAATGAAGGCGTTCACAATGGGCCTTAAGCAGTGATGGGACTTCTACTTAATTTTTCGTTTTTTTTAAATGTATTTTACTTCGTTTTTAAGTTATTTTGGTAAAATAAATAAGTGAATTAGAATGGACACCTTTTATGTCTTACCTACCACCTTTTTTTCTGGTTATCTACCACCATTATTTAGTTCCCAAGTACCATCACTGCCCCTAAGGCTTCCGAATGGATGTGATGATCCATCATTGCACTCCGCTTCCAAGACCTCATCTAATCGAACCATATTAAACAAAGGATGGATAATAAATTGGTATACGTTATACTCTCCCCTCTCTGCTGTATCTTCAAGAATCGTAGTTCAGGCGCCACCTGTGATTTCGATTCATCAACGTCCTATAGTCAGTAATTATTGCTCAGTTTTGTTGTTGCTTCGCATGTAAAATTATTACTGAGCTAAGTATAGATGAGTATAGATTCTCAATAAAACATGCCCCGCGTTATCAATTCACGATAACAGTATTTGTATGAACAACAAACTAAAGACTAAAGCAGAATTTATCTTCTGACATAAGCCATCTCTGCCCCTAAATAAACGAGTTTACTGGCCAATCAGGCAGACATACAATTTATGTTAATGTATTCTGCGAATATTCAATTTAAAAAAAAAAACAAATTAGCACTGATGCGTATCGAATACTGAAAAAATAAGCAGATTAACCGGAAAATACCTTAATTAATCCAGATAAGCTCAATTAAAGCAACGCCAGCGCTTCGCTGTCCCCTCTGACATTTCAAAACAGAGAAATCGGATCGGGAATCTCTTCATGAAGTGTGAATTGCAGTGAAAAACATGAAAATCGGTTTCAATCCTTGACGTCAGTCGACACATTGATTAAAAATGGAATACTTATCAGACAGCGACTCAGACACATTGCCAGCCCAGCAACTACCCCACCATCAACTGAATGACAGATGATTGTGTATTGAATGTCCCTCCCGCTGTCACAGGGTGAAACTATTAGCCTTGGACTTCCGCCAGCCATTACGACTTATCGACGCCATTATCACATTCCATTACGCATTACATAACACATTCATCGATGCAACTCGTTTTGTGAAATAGTCCACCATACCCCTCTAAAACTGGGCCATCCACTAGGTTCTCATCAATCCTCGCTCGTTCCCTAAAATCATCAACAAAATGTATCCATCGCCGGCTGATGTGGCGCCCGGTCGAAGAGGGCAAAAAGTTCGAAACCCCATCAGGGCATCCATCACCGTAATTTATTCGACAAAACCACCACTACACGAGCGCACTTTCACTCGCTCACACATCACACGTGATTGATGGCTCGGATTGTTCTCCGTGCATTCATCCTCATTTGTCGCACCTCAACGCTCCATCCCTTGGCAGTGGAAAATGGGAAATGTCCTAAAAGAAACCCAAGGACCCGTAATCCCAGCTGGGGACGGATGCTCTAAAATCATCCAAGGTTATCGTAGCCAGGCAGCGCAAGACACTGTTGCTGAGGACGGAAACGTGGCTCCTAATTGTCCCACAAGGAGACGAAGGCGCGACCATAATTCATTATCGGCCCCTGTTGTCTCGGCTGTAACGAGATGAAACGACTTTTCGGGAGGCTAATTAGCCGCGTGGTGTTTATTGGGAAGTAAAATTCGATCGCTCCCTCAAGGACGCTCTGGAAGTTACCGCCATCTTGAAAGGACGCATGCCACCGTTCGGAGCCATCTTTTTTGTTAATTAAACTGTAAATCATGTTACGGTGCTTTAATTAAAGTTCCTCGCCTGATCCCCCGCTGGCCGTGCGAGACGGCGCCGAAGTCCTTCTAACGCAGTGGCGGATTGTATTCCCATCCGCACACAGAGAATCACGTTTTGTTCTCTTGGATCCTGGCCAGGCAACCCCACGACATTCCCACGGATTGCGTCCACCTGGGGAGTGGGGGAGAATCCGGCTCCAAATGGTCTATCGAAAGGTCGCGGGGTGCATCGTTCGATTGGGGCTGTTCACGTGCGCCGGTGTGTCCCCCTAAAGGGTCGCCGTCTGTACACACGTGTAACTGGGCAGAGGCAATAACTCACTCGGAGGAGGACTTGTTTGTTGGCTGTTGTCGCCCTCATTAAAGCCAGAGTGTGTCGTTTCTACCTGGTAGCACACGCACACACGCCGTCTGTGTGTCCTGCGAGGCGGTAAATTAAAATCGCAAAATAAAAATATATTTCCGCTCGTTTCAGGAGAAAGTGAATCCTTTCAGTACACGCCTCTAGTTGCTGGAACCCCGGCTAATTAACCAATTTTATGACAAAGACACGATGTTTTGTAATGACAGTAATTTGAGTGTCCTTTGAAGCACGGCACCGTGGGTGGGCAAGCCAAGCAGGCTGTAATTAACTGCTTGGCGATGTGAATCGATTCCAAGGCAGTTGCCTCCACGGCAGCCAGTTTACAATGTCGCCTCTAATGGACCTTCGCCATCATTTGCAAGTCGAACTGTGTCGTTTTTCATATTTTCATCAAAGCACCGGCTAATGGGTGACGAGGCCCTTTTCTCTGGCAAGGGAAGTGAGTCATCGAAATCATGTCGAGTGGCTTCTTGGTGCAAAGTGGTAATTTTAAGGCAGAGGGCATATTTTGCCCTTCAATTTCCTGTTTAAAGGAGAAGTGACATTTGAAGACGTTCAAAGTCGAGGAAACAGAATGAATGCGGGTCTCAACAGGAAGCCGGCTAAAAGAAGGAAGCCCATTCTTCGACATGAATTTCCCCAACTATTAAGTTGGTCGTAGGAAAAAAATTACTAGACTCCCCCTTCGAGTCCCAGTTTAACCAAATTATTAAGTCAATCGAATAGATGCAATAATCATCTGCAAACTTTGCACAGTACTACCCAGCTGTTGTAAAGGATAGGGGCTAATGTGGAACCTTGAGGAACACCGAAAGAGATTCATTGGACATCAGAGGGAGTATGGGTCACAAGTACTGTGGACGTTGGGTTAGGTTAGGTTGAAGTGGCTGAGTGCTGTACGGAAAGACAACAGCTACAATTAGGCCCACTGTGTTACCACGTATATAATCCGCAAACCAGCTGGTGCTTTTAACAAAGTGAAGAAATCGGTTCTATGAGGTGACTGACATTAATGCTTCTTCTTCTTCTGGTGGCGCTACAGTCCAGAGTGGACCTGGGCCTCAACCAAACAGCTTCTCCAGCCGCCACGATCTTTAGCCAGCTGTCTCCAACTGCGCGCACCAAGTCGATTGAGGTCCTTCTCCACCTGGCTGCGCCATCGGTTCTATGAGCGTCCTCTATTGCGTTGTCCCACTGGTTCGTAGTCGAAGACTCTTCGGCCTGGAGCAGTGTTATCCATGCGCTCTATATGGCCTAGCCATCTTAGGCGTTGAATCCGTAGTCGCCTGGCTAGGCTCATGTCGCTGAAGAGCCCGTACAGTTCGAGGTTGAATCTTCTTCTCCAATAACCATCAACGCAGACATGACCAAAGATTGAACGCAGAACTTTTCTCTCGAAAAGACCAAGTGCTTCTTCATCCGCCTTTGAGATTGTCCATGCCGCCTCACCATAGAGAAGGACAGAGATGATCAAGGTTTTATATAATGTTAGCTTAGTCCTTCGAGAGACGGCTCTACTACTCAATTGCCTCTTGAGCCCATAGAAACAGCGATTGGCAAGAGTAACTCTACGCTTAATCTCGGTACTGGTGTTGTTCATACTGTTTACTTGAGAGCCGAGGTAGACGAAGTCCTTCACTACCTCGAAGTTACAGCTGCCTATGGTGACGTTCTGGCCAAGTCGTCGACTTTAATGCTGCTTAGTTAAAATAGAAGGCTTTCAGAAGTCTTAATCTACGGGATGAGAGAGCACTACAGTTGCATAGCAAGTGTAAAATAGTTTCTCTCTCATCCTCGTCTCTGCAGCTTCTGCAGAGGTCGTTGTGTGGGTGGCCAAGTCTGAAGGCATGAGTTCCTATGACGCAATGAGTGTTCTAAGATTCGCCCTGCTCGATCAAAATAGGCTGAACCTTCGCTTAGGGTTGATCATATGCCAGAGGTAATGTTTGGTTATGAGGCATCCTGTGCCAGTTGACCATCTAACATTCATTTGAGCAAGCGTTTCTAGCTTTAGTAAATGTTTTATAGAAGGGATAGGCATTCATGGTGAATCGAGTTCGTCCGCTTAGCTATTTTCTGGAATGCCACAGTGTCCCGGAACCCACATAAGATGGATGATAAAATACTTAACCATCTCGTTTAGAGATAGGCGGAAATTAAGGGATGTCTTGGCGTTAAAAGTGACTGCTTCTTGTAAAAAGGAAAGTCTGAAACGCTTTTTTGACATCAAAGAAACCAGCATATAGTATTTTATCCTATGGGAAGATTCAACTTTATGGTAAGGGCAAAGATGTGGGCCGAATCGTTGCAAAGGAATGTTATTAAATGTTGCATTTTTTCGCAATATTTTTTCAAAGCATTTACTAAGAAACTGATTGAAAAGGAGCAGGAAATATAGGAAAGATTGATAATAAAATAACACCGACGGAAGATCATCAATGAACGCTGAAAGCAATGACGGCCCAAAAACAGAACCTTGAGGCTCACCATTGGGAATATCACATAAGGAAGACAATCTTGACGCCGTGAGTATATGAATTTATGAAACACCTTTATCAAGATGAGTAGGCTAGGAGACGTCTAGCAAACAAACTGAGACATGGCTGTGTCTCTTGAGATAGTTTGATTACCTAGGAGATTGTCTCACTCAATGTGGTCCTCAATGGTTTGACTAAAACCAATTCAAACATGTTGGATGAGCTATAAAATAGAATAGACAATGGACTGACTTTTCGGCGGTTCGGTTTCCATGGAGGCTGATATAACTTTTCCTCTTCAGGCTGTGCTGCCTAACAATGAAGGATTCTAGCTGATCTGCCAAGACCGCAAAACAAATACACCCATGTCATGTCAAGAAAGATATTTAACATGGCGACTGTTTGAGAAGTTTAAAGCTCAAAATGCTATCAAGTAACAGAAGCTTCAAGCTCACTTTAAACAAGACATTAATCATTCCAGTGGTATGGAAAAGCGGATAAGGACATCCTTGGTTTCTTCGAGAAACAAGTGCGATCTTAGCTTGAGATGGATGGACGAATAAAATGAATGAGTTGTAAATAATGAGTTCATAAATAATTTGACTCCGCCCCCAAAATTCTTCGAAGCTGAGCCAATGGGACGACGTGATAGAGAAAAACCACACTTAGCCCTGGAGTGCTACACCTTTTTGCAAGACTTAATACAATCGGACCCCAAAGAAAAACAAGAAGCCATTTTTATAGATAATCATTTATGTGGCAAAGTCCCAAAGAAACTTCAAAAAAAATAAAATAAAATAAAATAATACTCCACAAGATGGACACATCTTATTTTGGAGCTGCTACTGATTGGCGGGAATTTTAAGAAAAGGCTGGGCTGACATTAGTATAGTAGGGAACATCGTCAAAAAAACCATCTAGCAAAATATTGTGTTACTAGAGAGTCTTCTTCGTTGTGTACCAGGTCCACCAAAGTGTAGTATCTGATTTTTTCAATAGTGTAAAGAATGAAGCATCATAGTCTAAAAGTGTAGTTTTATGCGAAAACACAATTATACAGAAGCAACACTCCACTAACGACTGAATAAGGATCTACTCTTCCTAGTTCGAACTAATTCTATAGACTATTGATAATAATAATATTATAATAAGGGTGCCACTACAGCCTGTGGAGCCAGGGCCTATCTTCTACAGCAACCACTCACTAGTGGAAGGGCCACCAGTCTTATGCCAACTTCGAGCGGCCAAGTTTGAGAAGACTTTCCTAGACAGTTATTACTCTTTGAGCATTGCCAGTGACTTGAAAGAGGTTGGACCGTGAAAATTATTTTGGTCCTACCTTAGGGAATCGAACCCAGGCAGCGAGGTTCAGTTGCGTAGGGGTTGACGCACATACCCATAATGCCACGGTCGATACAGAATATTACTTGAGACTAATCGAGATACACGCAAATTAATCCCTAGGATAGATGTCAGCTTCAATGTCGGTTATTTGCTTTGCATGCACTATCGCGGACCTATTTCCAGGTGGATCTGTCGGACCAGACGCAATTAAATTTTGATTTGTTACAGGTGGACTTAGCTGTGTTGGGTAGGACACGTATTTGTAATGAGTTTGTATGAGGTTCTCATTTCAGAAAGTGAAATGATACAATGTCCCAGATCGTCTGAGGTATAGATTTTGTCACATAAGCATGACTTCCATACCTACGTCATTATTTGGATGGCGTTGCAAGTGTTGCCACATAAATAACTTGGGTTTTTTTTATTTACACGAAAAATTGTCAGTTAAATGTGCAATCAATTTGTTTGCTTCTATTATCTACACAATTGTATTGTCAGAAATGAAGTTTTACAGAAATAGCCGACTTCACAGCTGATTGCCCCCCTAGTCCATCAACGAATTTGAGTGCCTGATTGACAGATATTCATGAATTTTTGACGGTTATTCACGAAATAACGTAAATGCCGTCCTCGGATTAGTCAATTTTGTTTAAAAGCACGTCATAAAGAAACAGTTGTCAAAAACCTTAAGCGGCAAGAGAGATAGAAGTCGGTCATCCCTCTAATACTTCATTTCTGGTATTGTCCTGCAAGAGTCCCGTACATGACAACAGAAACATAAATATTCCAACTAAAATCCAATATGACAGTTGTAGTCAATGAACCAGCATACGCTTTAATTTTTGCTGATACTTCGTCTACTCTGACTGACAAAAATGGAAGTGGGACAAATAATTTTTTGAGGTCTTGATACATTTCTGTAGTCTTGCATGGGACATTTGTAGTACTTGTTGTATGAGTAACACAACACTACTTAGCTGATCTTGTCAGCACCGTTTGTGTTCATTGAATATTTGTATCAAACACCGAAATAACGATGATTATTCTATAAGCTAACCACGGTCAGGCGGCATATGTAGCCAGCTCCGCTGCACACTACAACAATCCTAGAACAGGGTTCCATTGTGAACAGACTGTGGACAACTTCTATCAGTGGAACTATGCTTCACTTAGTACCCATTTTGGTTCTTTGTGCTGTCACTTGCCAGCTTTATATCCTGAATCCTGGTTGACCTCACTGTAGCTCCCCTTGTTTTAAAGTTGCTGTGAGAATAAGAGAAACAGTTATCCAGTGGATATAAGATTCAGACAGAAGCCTGTCGTGACGCAGAGGGACAACTCGTAGTAGATTCGGAGTCGATACTGAGAATCTGGAAAAATCATTTCTGTAGACTCTTAAGCGGAGAGGAAGACTCCAATACCGCTGTCAGGCAGAATGTTCCACTCAACGCAATTGACGATGATCGACGAGAATTCCGCCCCCGACCTAGACGAAGTCAAGATAGCGGTATCGAGACTAAAGTCGAATAAAGCTGCTGGTGCAGACGAACTGTCTGCGGAACTGTTTAAGGCAGCTGGAGATAAGCTGGTAAGGTACATGCACCAACTCATCTGTAGGATATGGTCGGAGGAAAGCACGCCCGACGATTGGCATCTCAGTATCGTCTGCCCGAAGCCCAAGAAAGGAGACCCCTTGAACTGCGCCAACTACCGAGGGATAAGTCTCCTCAACATTGCCTATAAGATCCTCTCTGCCGTTTTGTGTGAGCGCCTGAAACCAGTCGTCAACAACCTGATCCTGATCTGAGGTCATTATCAGTGCGGTTTCAGGACGGGGAAGTCCACCATCGACCAAATCTTCACATTACGGCAGATCTTGGAAAATACCCAAGAAATGCAGATCGACACCCACCACCTTTTTGTCGATTTCAAGGCCTCATATAACAGCGTGCATAGAGACGATGCCATGTCTAGTTTTGACATTCCTGCCAAACTCGTCAGGTTATACAGGATAACGATGGAGAATTCTCGCCGCTCCATCAAGGTCGGTAACGAACTCACCCAGATCTTCAATATCAAAAAACGTTTTAGACAAGGCGACGCGCTGTAATGTGATTTCTTTAACATCATCCTGGCAAAGATCGTGCAAGACTCACACGCCAACACTAGAGGCACGATCTTCCAAAAGTTCGTGCAACTCTTTGCATACGCGGATGCCATTGACATGATTGGCAGAACAACAGTCAATGAGGCGTTTGCTGGCATTGAGGCGGAAGCGGCTAAAATGGGTCCAGCGGTGGGGCAAAACGAAGTATATGCTGTCATCAAGAAAGGACACACAACATCGACGACTTGGCCAAAACGTCACTATAGGCAGCTTTAACTTCGAGGTAGTGAAGGACTTAGTATACCTCGGCTCCGCAAATAGTACAAACAACATCTGCACCAATCAAACGCAGAGAAAATCTTGCCAACCGCTGTTTCTATGGGCTCAAGGTGCAATCGAGTAGTAGGGCCATCTCTCGAAGGACCAAGCTGACTTTATACAAGACCTTGATCAACCCAGTCCTGCTGTACGGCGCGAAGGCATGGACAATCTCAAAAGCGGATGAGGAAGTCCTTGGTCTCTTCGACAGAAAAACTCTGCGTTCTATCTTTGGTCCTGTTTACTTTGACGGTTTCTTGAGAAGAAAATTCAACCACGAACTGTACGGACTGCACAGCAATATGAGTCTAGTCAGGCTCCTTCGGATCCAACGATTATGATGGCTAGGCCATGTGGAGCATATGGACAACTTAGCTCCGGCGCAAAGAGTCTTCGACTCCGAACCCGTGGGACAACGTTACGGAGGACGCCCATGTCTACCAACTTGGGTGCGACACTGGAGACAGCTAACCAGAGACCGTGCTAGCTGGAGAGGCTTGTTGGTTGAGGCCCAGTTCCACCCCGGACTTTAGTAGATATAATATAATATTAATAAATAAGAAGAAATAGTGATAAAGAAGAAGAATAAAGAAGAAGAAGTGAGAATAAGAGGTCTGTTGTTGACCATTCGGAGGTTCTAAGAATTTTAGGATAATTTTTACAGTTACACCTATAACCTAGCAATCTTCTTCTGGTTTCTGCAAGTGCGGGGCCAGTACCGAGATAGTACCAAGTACCGAGCGTAGTACATAGTGTACCAAGTGTAACGAAAATTAGATCACAATACCGGAACACATGAACAGAGAGTTAACTATGCTCTTAGCACGGATAAATAGTCCGTCTGAGAGGAAGACGAATGGATGAGAGGACAGAACTGCGAACTCTACGAGCTTTAGCAGGATGTGGATGTACTCTGGAAGGCAAAAGTCGGTCGACTACACTGGCTCGGCCACATGAAGTGCATGAGAAGGAGAGCAACACAGAAACTCGGATATCGCGGATGCCAGACAGCTTGGTCTTGATGACTGGAAGCAGCGAGCCCAGGACCGTCAACTATAGAAGGCAGCTTTAGCTCAGGCTCTAACCCTCCAAGAGTCGTTGGTAAACGAGGTGAACGAATATATTCTACTACTGCATATTCCTCTCTTGTTGCCTTCCCCATAACCCCTCACACGACCACAAGTCACTAACCTCACCCTAAGTTCCATGAAGTTCCCCCAACTCCTCCAGCCTGTCCAGTCACCCGTTTTATCATCGAATTGTAGGCATTTTTCAAATGACAACGCCAGCAAATAAACTTAATACCACTCGACAAAGAATTCCCAACCATTGTGAAGCGGAAAAATTGTTTGCATGAAAGGCAGCTCCCCACAGATTCGAAGAATTTGCGAATAACTTGAAACGACCACAGCATCTGTCACAGCCTCAACCCAGGTCCCAGAACTTCTTTGAAATGTCCCTGAAATTCCTCAAAAGAGTTGCCCAAGACTATGCAAATATCCGGAGACATGCACGGGACTCGTTACAGCCTCCCTCTGGCCTTTCACCCAGCCACCGTGTTCTATCTTCCGTTCCGCATCCACGCCACACCGGTGTGGTACAATCAATTCCAAATTTCTCATCCCAGGCACACGTGCCTTGACTCCGAATCCCGACTTCTGAGATTCGTATCTTTTGCGGTAAGTTTTTAGCACGTATAATGTGACAACCCAAACAAACACACACACACACGCAGACACGCACACAGAAATTCCACCCATATCCCTCGTTAAAGTACGTAAAAAAGGATACTTACTCACTTTAAAGTGTCATTTCGGTGCGTTGTCCCGAGTCCTGGAGGAGGCCTCTTCTCCCCCCTTGTGTGTCAGAAAGTTTCTGCAACTGACTTCAACTTCAGCGGTAATCCTTAGAGGTCCTGAGTGCTTTGTGTGTAATTAGAGTCAGCGCTTGTCTCCTTGAAATCAAACTCAAACGCCAAAGAAGCCTTGTTAATCCTTATGGCATATCACATCAGTGGCAACGATGTGTGAATTGTGTGAATGACGTACTCCACATATCCTTTTATTTTTCGGTGTTCCGTAATACAAACTCACAACCACTCAATCACATACATAATTAACGGTACAACAGAAACGTGGCGAGACGAGAGAGAAGGACGAGGACGAAAACGAAAATGATAAACGAGGGCACAGTCTATCGCACGCACTTTGCTCGGGGCATCCTGTAGAATGATGCGTCAGAAAGCGGATGTATCACAGTCACTGGGCAAAACGATAACAAAACAATGTTACTCGTCGATTGTTGGTTTCTGGCTCCCGGAGGGAGTTTGGGTATGAGACGCTGAATGCGGAGACGGTGGGATACGACGAACTCCTCGGCAGAGATTGCCTCCGGACCGAATTCCCAATTTGAACTGAGGCTGGGCTGGCCGATGGTACACAGGAAACTTTCGTCTGAGGCTGGATGCGTTGCCGTGCGCATGTCGGGCGGAGGTTGACCTGTTTGTAGCTGATGCACAAACCTCCGGTCCAAGCAGCTTTCATCGAACCGATTCGGTGAGCAGTGTGTTCCGATTCGTGGTGGCTGACTAATGGTACGAGATACAATCATGGGCATTCGGCTAGAGCCCGTGAGAGTATTCATAAATTACAAGCCTACCGACTTTTCAGATGTGCAAAACGCCAGCCAAGCTTTACGAGGACAGCCAACGACGGGTGGACATAGATTGCATTGGGCGCTGTGTAATGACTGGCGGGGTTAGGGGAGTGCAGGGAAACGAGTGATGGTGGCGGTCGTAAATTTGGGCATTTAATATCCTGACTACCGAGTCGAAAATATCTCACATGAAGTTGACCGCCAAACCATTAAGGGAGCATAGTTTGCTGAGATGGAGAACTCTTGTGTCTGAAATATACGCTCCGTACATTAGGAAACGTATAATTTCATTGCTTCAACTGGAACTAGAACCACAGATCATCGAAATGGAGCAGGAGTCAACACACTTATCAGCTAGGTTACAGGAGCCTTCAAATCTGTACTAATTTATAAAGCTGTAGAGTTATTTTGTTTGTTTGTTTCCCTTTACCTCAGGATGTACCAGTCCGATTTGAGAAATTCTTTTTGCGGTAAATAGGTCGTTTATTAAGGGAAATTTAACGAATTTATTGTGCGCTTAAAATTATAACTTCCATTTAAACTAAATTAATTCCCAAAGGCACCTCCTTTTCGGTTATTGGAGTTGCGATCAAAACGTTTAAGAACGCGACGCAAAGCTGAACTGAATGGGAGTAAGCAAGCGCAAGAGAGCAGACACGCGGGTGAAACCGCGAGGGATAAATAATGTACGATCAAAGAAGGGTTTTGCAATTTGTTCATCCTACTCACACTGCTCCTCATCCTCCTTATCATCCTCCACCTCATCCCCCTCCTCGTCCACCTGATCCTTCATGTCACCGTCAACCTTATCCTCCACTCCATCCTCATCACCCTCCTATGCCTCATCCTCTACCTCATCCTCCACTTCATCCCGCACCTCATCCTCCTCCTCACCCTCCACCTCATCTTCCACCTGATCTTCCACCTCATCCTCCACATCATCCCCCACCTCATTCTGCATCTCATCCTCCACCACTTCCTCCATCTCACCGTCCACCTAATCCCCCCCTCCATCTTCATCATCTTCCTGTGCCCATGCTCAACCTCATACTCGTCCCCCCACTCAAACTAAATCCAATCCAGTCCACTCCCTCTTACTTACCGTTACGCTGATGAATCTTTTTCAAACTTCATCCTTTCAGCGCTCAAATAAACTTCACACTCACTACTTCCGAGGGAGCATAGCGCCCTCCTAGAGGCGCTTTGACGGTCAATCGCTTTACGGGACCAGAATCTGAAACGTTTCCGGTGGCAACTTGATAACAAACGCACTCAAACGATTTTACAAAAGTCACTTCCACGCACGTCCACGTTCTCAAACATGAGGGACGTGGGGGAAGTAAGCGATGGACAAAGTAAGCCATACATGGGCTGCCTCGACAAAGAAATGTGTGCCGTATCGTCCTACGTTGGTTCCACAAGCCCACTTTAGCGCGCCCACACTCTGTGTAACAGATCCTTGTGTTGACATAATATACTCCCTTGAGGAGCTCTTCGTTGTCAAGAGTCTTCTTTGTTGCGTCGCTAAGCAGTCACCTCAGTGCACAGCGGCGTGCATTTCCAACCGAAAGAATTAATTTCCTCACTCCCTGAGGATGCACGTCCAATCGAAACCGAGAGTCAAATTCAACTCATTACAGAGTCACTGCATGGAAAACCATTTCGCAGAGCTTAACCAGTTGTTCACAGATGATGCGATGACGCAGGGATGCGAGTGGGCAACGTCGCCGACGAGGTCTGGTGTGGCCAGGAATTGCTGTTGGTTTCTAATATGCCAACTTCGTCGGTGAGTACCAACAATACAAAGTTTAAATTAGTATTCCAAATGATGCCGTCTCCCATTGGTGGAGTTATGGGTGAGCGGCAAGAGCGGAGAACATTTAATTGCTTCATGAATTCTGCCATTGCTCTGTGGAATTTCACGGAGCTTTCGTCAATGCCCGAGGACTGCAGGGGAACTGCAACCGAATTGTTTCCTTTATGTTTGCTCCAGACCGCAGAATGTTGGTTGGTTCAACATTGACTGGTTTCTGCTTGGAATTCGCCAGCCCAGGGAACAAGCGTCATTCAATTTTGTCGTGCTTTGTTGTGTTGCCAATTCCTAGTTGTCGTGCACACTTTTTGGGAGACGAGGAAGCTACTACAATTCATTATGTCCCTTGAATGGGCTCTCGTTTTGGTCGTCGGTTTCAGACCACTCACAGAGGTCACAAGGAATTGAAACTGAAGCCATAGGTATGCAGTCTCAGTCTTCAGTCTCCCGTTTTCAGTGTTCACTCTTCCCTCTTTAGTCTTCAGTCTTCAGTCTTCAGTCTTCAGTCTTCAGCCTTCAGTCATCAGTCTTCAGTCTTCAGTCTACAGTCTTCAGACTTCAGTCTTCAGTCTTCAGTCTTCAGTCTTCAGTCTTCAGTCTTCAGTCTTCAGTCTTCAGTCTTCAGTCTTCAGTCTTCAGTCTTCAGTCTTCAGTCTTCAGTCTTCAGTCTTCAGTCTTCAGTCTTCAGTCTTCAGTCTTCAGTCTTCAGACTTCAGTCTTCAGTCTTCAGTCTTCAGTCTTTAGACTTCAGTCTTCAGTCTTCAGTCTTCAGTCTTCAGTCTTCAGTCTTCAGTCTTCAGTCTTCAGTCTTCAGTCTTCAGTCTTCAGACTTCAGACTTCAGTCTTCAGTCTTCAGTCTTCAGTCTTCTGTCTTCAGTCTTCAGTCTTCAGTCTTCAGTCTTCAGTCTTCAGTCTTCAGTCTTCAGTCTTCAGTCTTCAGTCTTCAGTCTTCAGTCTTCAGTCTTCAGTCTTCAGTCTTCAGTCTTCAGTCTTCAGTCTTCAGTCTTCAGTCTTCAGTCTTCAGTCATCAGTCATCAGTCTTCAGTCTTCAGTCTTCAGTCTTCAGTCTTCAGTCATCAGACTTCAGTCTTCAGTCTTCAGTCTTCAGTCTTCAGTCTTCAGTCTTCAGTCTTCAGTCTTCAGTCTTCAGTCTTCAGTCTTCTGTCTTCAGTCTTCAGTCTTCAGTCTTCAGTCTTCAGTCTTCTGTCTTCAGTCTTCAGTCTTCAGTCTTCAGTCTTCAGTCTTCAGTCTTCAGTCTTCAGTCTTCAGTCTTCAGTCTTCAGTCTTCAGTCTTCTGTCTTCAGTCTTCAGTCTTCAGTCTTCAGTCTTCAGTCTTCAGTCTTCAGTCTTCAGTCTTCAGTCTTCAGTCTTCTGTCTTCAGTCTTCAGTCGTCAGTCTTCAGTCTTCAGTCTTCAGTCTTCAGTCTTCAGTCTTCAGTCTTCAGTCTTCAGTCTTCAGTCTTCTGTCTTCAGTCTTCAGTCTTCAGTCTTCAGTCTTCAGTCTTCAGTCTTCAGTCTTCAGTCTTCAGTCTTCAGTCTTCAGTCTTCAGTCTTCAGCCTTCAGTTATCAGTCTTCAGTCATCAGTCATCACTCTTTTGTCTTCAGTCTTCAGTCTTCAGTCTTCAGTCTTCAGTCTTCAGTCTTCAGTCTTCAGTCTTCAGTCTTCAGTCTTCAGTCTTCAGTCTTCAGACTTCAGTCTTCAGTCTTCAGTCTTCAGTCTTCAGACTTCAGTCTTCAGTCTTCAGTCTTCAGTCTTCAGTCTTCAGACTTCAGTCTTCAGTCTTCAGTCTTCAGTCTTCAGTCTTCAGTCTTCAGTCTTCAGTCTTCAGTCTTCAGACTTCAGACTTCAGTCTTCAGTCTTCAGTCTTCAGTCTTCAGTCTTCAGTCTTCAGTCTTCAGTCTTCAGTCTTCAGTCTTCAGTCTTCAGTCTTCAGTCTTCAGACTTCAGACTTCAGTCTTCAGTCTTCAGTCTTCAGTCTTCAGTCTTCAGTCTTCAGTCTTCAGTCTTCAGTCTTCTGTCTTCAGTCTTCAGTCTTCAGTCTTCAGTCTTCAGTCTTCAGTCTTCAGTCTTCAGTCTTCAGTCTTCAGTCTTCAGTCTTCAGTCTTCAGTCTTCAGTCATCAGTCATCAGTCTTCAGTCTTCAGTCTTCAGTCTTCAGTTATCAGTCTTCAGTCATCAGTCATCAGTCATCACTCTTTTGTCTTCAGTCTTCAGTCTTCAGTCTTCAGTCTTCAGTCTTCAGTCTTCAGTCTTCAGTCTTCAGTCTTCAGTCTTCAGTCTTCAGTCTTCAGTCTTCAGTCTTCAGTCTTCAGTCTTCAGTCATCAGTCTTCACTCTTCACTCTTCAGTCTTCAGTCTTCAGTCATCAGACTTCAGTCTTCAGTCTTCAGTCTTCAGTCTTCAGTCATCAGACTTCAGTCTTTAGGCATTAGTCATCACTCTTTGGAATTCAGTCTTCAGTCTTCAGTCTTCAGTCTTCAGTCTTCAGTCTTCAGTTATCAGTCTTCAGTCTTCAGTCTTCAGTCTTCAGTCTTCAGTCTTCAGTCTTCAGTCTTCAGTCTTCAGTCTTCAGTCTTCAGTCTTTAGTCTTCAGTCTTCAGTCTTCAGTATTCAGTCTTCAGTCTTCAGTCTTCAGTCTTCAGTCTTCAGTCTTCAGTCTTCAGTATTCAGTCTTCAGTCTTCAGTCTTCAGTCTTCAGTATTCAGTCTTCAGTCTTCAGTCTTCAGTCTTCAGTCTTCAGTATTCAGTCTTCAGTCTTCAGTCTTCGGTCTTCAGTCTTCAGTCTCCAGCCTTCAGTCTTCAGCCTTCAGTCTTTAGGCATTAGTCATCACTCTTTGGACTTCAGGCTTCAGTCTTCAGTCTTCAGTCTTCAGTCTTCAGTCTTCAGTCTTCAGTCTTCAGTCTTCAGTCTTCAGTCTTCAGTCTTCAGTCTTCAGTATTCAGTCTTCAGTATTCAGTCTTCAGTCTTCAGTCTTCAGTCTTCAGTCTTCTGTCTTCAGTCTTCTGTCTTCAGTCTTCAGTCTTCAGTCTTCAGTCTTCAGTCTTCAGTCTTCAGTCTTCAGTCTTCAGTCTTCAGTATTCAGTCTTCAGTCTTCAGTCTTCAGTCTTCAGTCTTCAGTCTTCAGTCTTCAGTCTTCAGTCTTCAGTCTTCAGTCTTCAGTCTTCTGTCTTCAGTCTTCTGTCTTCAGTCTTCAGTCTTCAGTCTTCAGTCTTCAGTCTTCAGTCTTCAGTCTTCAGTCTTCAGTCTTCAGTCTTCAGTCTTCAGTCTTCAGTCTTCAGTCTTCAGTCTTCAGTCTTCAGTATTCAGTCTTCAGTCTTCAGTCTTCAGTCTTCAGTCTTCAGTATTCAGTCTTCAGTATTCAGTCTTCAGTCTTCAGTCTTCAGTCTTCAGTCTTCAGTCTTCAGTCTTCAGTCTTCAGTCTTCTGTCTACAGTCTTCAGTCTTCAGTCTTCAGTCTTCAGTCTTCAGTCTTCAGTCTTCAGTCTTCAGTCATCAGTCTTCAGTCTTCAGTCTTCGGTCTTCAGTCTTCAGTCTCCAGCCTTCAGTCTTCAGCCTTCAGTCTTTAGGCATTAGTCATCACTCTTTGGACTTCAGGCTTCAGTCTTCAGTCTTCAGTCTTCAGTCTTCAGTCTTCAGTCTTCAGTCTTCAGTCTTCAGTCTTCAGTCTTCAGTCTTCAGTCTTCAGTCTTCTGTCTTCAGTCTTCAGTCTTCAGTCTTCAGTCTTCAGTCTTCAGTCTTCAGTCTTCAGTCTTCAGTCTTCAGTCTTCTGTCTTCAGTCTTCAGTCTTCAGTCTTCAGTCTTCAGTCTTCAGTCTTCAGTCTTCAGTCTTCAGTCTTCAGTCTTCAGTCTTCAGTCTTCAGTCTTCAGTCTTCTGTCTTCAGTCTTCAGTCTTCAGTCTTCAGTCTTCAGTCTTCAGTCTTCAGTCTTCAGTCTTCAGTCTTCAGTCTTCAGTCTTCAGCCTTCAGTTATCAGTCTTCAGTCATCAGTCATCACTCTTTTGTCTTCAGTCTTCAGTCTTCAGTCTTCAGTCTTCAGTCTTCAGTCTTCAGTCTTCAGTCTTCAGTCTTCAGTCTTCAGTCTTCAGTCTTCAGTCTTCAGTCTTCAGTCTTCAGTCTTCAGTCTTCAGTCTTCAGTCTTCAGACTTCAGTCTTCAGTCTTCAGTCTTCAGTCTTCAGACTTCAGTCTTCAGTCTTCAGTCTTCAGTCTTCAGTCTTCAGTCTTCAGTCTTCAGTCTTCAGTCTTCAGTCTTCAGTCTTCAGTCTTCAGTCTTCAGTCTTCAGTCTTCAGTCTTCAGACTTCAGACTTCAGTCTTCAGTCTTCAGTCTTCAGTCTTCAGTCTTCAGTCTTCAGTCTTCAGTCTTCAGTCTTCAGTCTTCAGTCTTCAGTCTTCTGTCTTCAGTCTTCAGTCTTCAGTCTTCAGTCTTCAGTCTTCAGTCTTCAGTCTTCAGTCTTCAGTCTTCAGTCTTCAGTCTTCAGTCTTCAGTCATCAGTCATCAGTCTTCAGTCATCAGTCATCAGTCTTCAGTCTTCAGTCTTCAGTCTTCAGTTATCAGTCTTCAGTCATCAGTCATCACTCTTTTGTCTTCAGTCTTCAGTCTTCAGTCTTCAGTCTTCAGTCTTCAGTCTTCAGTCTTCAGTCTTCAGTCATCAGTCTTCACTCTTCACTCTTCAGTCTTCAGTCTTCAGTCTTCAGTCTTCAGTCTTCAGTCTTCAGTCTTCAGTCTTCAGTCTTCAGTCTTCAGTCTTCAGACTTCAGTCTTCAGACTTCAGTCTTCAGTCTTCAGTCTTCAGTCTTCAGTCTTCAGTCTTCAGTCTTCAGTCTTCAGTCTTCAGTCTTCAGTCTTCAGTCTTCAGTCTTCAGTCTTCAGTCTTCAGACTTCAGTCTTCAGTCTTCAGTCTTCAGCCTTCAGTCATCAGTCTTCAGTCTTCAGTCTTCAGACTTCAGTCTTCAGTCTTCAGTCTTCAGTCTTCAGTCTTCAGTCTTCAGTCTTCAGTCTTCAGTCTTCAGTCTTCAGTCTTCAGTCTTCAGTCTTCAGTCTTCAGTCTTCAGTCTTCAGTCTTCAGTCTTCAGTCTTCAGTCTTCAGTCTTCAGTCTTCAGTCTTCAGTCTTCAGTCTTCAGTCTTCAGTCTTCAGTCTTCAGTCTTCAGTCTTCAGTCTTCAGTCTTCAGTCTTCAGTCTTCAGTCTTCAGTCTTCTGTCTTCAGTCTTCAGTCTTCAGTCTTCAGTCTTCAGTCTTCAGTCTTCAGTCTTCAGTCTTCTGTCTTCAGTCTTCAGTCTTCAGTCTTCAGTCTTCAGTCTCCAGCCTTCAGTCTTCAGCCTTCAGTCTTTAGGCATTAGTCATCACTCTTTGGACTTCAGGCTTCAGTCTTCAGTCTTCAGTCTTCAGTCTGCAGTCTTCAGTCTTCAGACTTCAGTCTTCAGTCTACAGTCTTCAGTCTTCAGTCTTCAGTCTTCAGTCTTCAGTCTTCAGACTTCAGTCTTAAGTCTTCAGTCTTCAGTCTTCAGACTTCAGTCTTCAGTCTTCAGTCTTCAGTCTTCAGTCTTCAGTCTTCAGTCTTCAGTCTTCAGTCTTCAGTCCTTAGTCTTCAATCGTCAGTCTTCAGTCATCAGTCCCCCGTCTTCAGTCTTAAGTTGTCATCCATATGCTTATCAATCATTTCGTCGACGTCTTAATTTTTCTTCACATTGGCCTTAAAGCCTCAACCCAGTGTATCGCCCCCTTTGTGGTTCTTATTCAGCTCCCAGCTGGGAGTCCATAAATCTTCTGTCACGCATCCAGCAAAGCACCATCTAATGGAAATGTTCTCACGAACACAGCCATCCCTCCGCCGTAACGAGAAATAATCGATAGAACAACAGATCGAAGGATGTGCTCTAAAAATAGGACACACGAGTCCGCAGGACAGTGGAACTCGTTTCTTGCTCAACTTTCAATGCCAAGCCGAAACCGAAGGATAACCCCGAAAGCGAATGCACAAATCAAACAGTCGCTCTCATGACCGTGCTTCAAAGCAACCCTGAGTGGAATGGACGAGGAGCGAGGGTACCCTTTTCCCAAAACAATCGCATAAATTGGTCTCCCCTCCACCCCTTCCACTGCTCGGTCGCCGGAAATGGCAGAAGAGCAACCGAACCTCGTCGTCGTCCAATAAAACTACACGACCTATCCGTCGCTGCCAGCGGCGGAGCCAACCGTCCTCGGAGACCAGCATCCGTTGATTGAGGAGGGCGGCGATGGGCGCTCAAGCGAATTCAGTTTTTGAACACCGGCCAATTTCGTTATTACTCTGGCATGCAAATCGTCCAAATTGTGCTTCGGACACCGCGTGGCGAAGCGTTAAATGCACAGCGTCCTGAAACCACACGGTCGCACAAATGAGGACACCTCCTGGACTCTTTCGTACACTTGATAAAACATTTATTCACTAAGTTACAGTTACGTTAATAAATAGGGGGTGGTTGCGTCTCTTTGGCGGTAGGAACGGGTTCGCTCGGACCATCACTTCTTCTTCAAGTAGCCGTCAGACTTCAGGTTCTGCAGGAAGATGGGCTGCGTGTCGGCGTACCACGACCGGTTGTCCTCGCGCTGGACCACCGGTCCGTCCTTGCAGGTCAGCCAGTAGGTGCTCATGAGTCCCTTGCCCTGTCGGAGGAGAGGGGGTATTTTAATATTCGCTTGCGGGGCGTGTGTGTGGCACTCACCTTTACGTCGATTAACCCTCGATGCTCGGTCTTGAAGCCACCAACCCTGACCAGGGCGTCGTTCATCTCCTCGGTGATGTGTATCCTGTGCGCCTCGCCAGTGGACTCCATGCGGGACGCGGTGTTGACGGTATCTCCGAACAGGCAGTAGCGCGGCATTTTCGTCCCCACAATACCGGCCACCACCGGGCCGGTGTGCACTCCGCAACGAATCTGCAGTGTCTCCGAGCTGCGGCGGGGTATCTTGAAGAAGCTAGAGGCGTCCAATAGATCCAGCGCCATGGTTGAGATCTCGGTGACGTGCTTGTTACCTGAAATGACGGAAACTGTTAAAAAGGACACATTCCAAACCACTGACCCAGGATATGACGCATTTGAGAGATTTGTAAACCGGGCCAACGACAAGGTCGTGTGCGAGTATCCCTGCAGCTGCGGGGGACCATTCAAATTGCTTCACTGCTTATCCCTGTGATTGACAAATTGAAAGCAGCCGAGATGGGGACACAACTTTTGACAGCCTAATCCGACTGGGACTGGGAGTCGAGAGAGATTGTTGCCTCTTGACGCATGACGTATGACTGGGCACAGACTACCCTCAGGGGATTAATATTGTGTGTGTACACAGAACGAATTTAATGGGATGCCATCAGTGGAGGGACACGGAGAAAAACAAATTGACAGTCGACTAGAATGAGCAACGACGAGGATGAGGCTCGAATGGGGATGCGTACATAGATGCTGGTTGCAATTGTGTGGAATTAAATGACGTCAGAGTGATAAAAATAGACCCGGAAGTCTGTGGCCTGTGGGTCCAGTCGACATGGCGTACTTAAATTAGATTCATTCAGTCACTTCAATTAGGTCATGGGAGTTAAGTCTGAACTTGAATGAAAGGAGGAGGAAATGTAATTGGATATTCCACGTCGCATAAAAAATAAGAGCGTGTAGTATGTCCCAGAAAACAGACTCAATACAGAGATGATAAAGGGCAAGTGACTGTTGGATTTTAGGCCTTTCACTCAAGCAGTCCTAAAGCGTTGAGCCAATGCCTTGAGTTCGGTATTCAAGTACGTATTGAGTTTAATCTGCCCAGATTCAGGGTCTCCTGAGCTCTCGTGGAGCATCTAGTGAAGCTTCAGTTTACAGACTGAAATCATAATTGACTTGCTCGACTTATTCGTCCTTAGGTACTACCAGGTGTGTACCATAGCACCTATTCGGATGAACGGACGATTAGGACAATAAACCAGAATCTATGAAAAGTTTGGGCACTTTCCCTGGAGTAGAGAATAGAGTAGAGACGTTTCTTAAACCATTGACAATGCGAGGGAGAGCAATCTTAGGTTAGGTGGGTTAGGTAGATGGGCTGCTAGTGAATTCACCAGCACACTTAGGCCATGTTGATCCATTGTGATACCCATAGTCAGACTACTACCACTAATTGACAACATTGATGGTGCCGTTAATTTGATCCCAACGGCAAATGGTGACTGGACCAGATTTGAAAACCAGATAAAAGCATATTAACTTTGCTTTCACTGGGATTGAACCGGGGACCCCGCTAATTAGGGGCAGGCACTCTACCAACTGCGCCATCCAGTCGTGAAGAGCTTAAGTGCAGCCTAAAATATCTAAAGATTCTAGAAGAATAATGATATTATATCTAGGTGGCGCTACAGTCCGTAGAGGGCCAGAGCCTAGCTTCTCAGCAACCACTCGTGTTGTGCGTGTTATTGTTCTTTGACGAGTGGAAGGGACCTACAGTTTTTATGCCGACTCCAAACGGAGAAATTGAGAAGCTTTTGTCTAGACAAAAATACTCTTTGAGCACATAGAATTCGAGTATCGAACCTGGCACCCTCTGCTTAGGAGTCGACGCACTAATCCACTGCGCCACGGATACTAGAAGAATTTTCAGAAAGAAAAATTCAATTTACAGAAAGACGACACAATTGAGTCTAAACATTCAGCCACATTTGGGAGATCCAATAGTTCGTTGTTTACTTAGCTAGGCCCAGCTCCTATAGCAGCCACCAGTGTTGTGCCGTACAGAACAGCAGAGCTGAGTTATTTTCTAATCAAAAGAGTTGACTAGAATAGACTTCAACGCACAGTACACTACAGCAGTGTTCAAGGCAGAAATAAGAGAGGAAAGATATGAATGAACTCATCTGACAACGGTTTTTATTCGATTTTTTGTTCCGTGTCTGTGAATATGGATCAATTTCTAATAAATTATACAGGCTGTAATTTATTTTACCTCTGGTCCATGAGGGTAAATCTCATAAATCTCATCTCTGTTTCACGGTGACTAAAGACTGAGATCTAAAAACTGAACAAAGACAAAAAGGAAAAGATACCGACCGATTCGAAGACCCGAAATAAAAATTACAGTGGACATAAGTTCCAGTTAAAGAGAGTTGCGATTTAGGTAGAGCTCGACATAGAGAATTCATTCAGATGTCGAACTGTCCCTAAATCGAAACTCTCTCTAACTCGAACTTTTCCGCCATGTTTAGCCTACATTCCCCTCAATTTTCCATACAAAAGCCTCTCTTTAAGTTGAACTCTCTGTAACTCGAACAAATAATGGTATCCCGTGACAATTCGACTTTGGGGGAGTCCGCTGTAGTTGTCAAAAGTGGCGATCAAAACGATAGCCAAAAGGCTTATCATCAATAATTAATATATTTTCTTTCCGTCGGATTTGATTGACATTTTCAGTTTCCATCGGACTAGAACCTGTGTACAGTTTTCTGCAGGCCAGTTTTTACGATCTCTCCAGGGCTCTCATCGCGTAACATTTCAGACGACTATCGTCCTTTTGATTCACTTCGACGATATCATCGATGATTTGCTTCATGTAAAACACTCACTATCGTCTCGCCTATCGTTACAGTTTGAGTGCTCTGAAAATTATACTCTCACGTAAAAATGACATCTGTGCTCTAATTCCTCCGCTACTGAAATGGAAAACTATAGGCCTATCTCACTCCTCCCAGTTCTAAGTAAGGTATTCGAAAAACTTGTGACGAATAGAATCCTGAAATATTTAGATAAAACTAAATTTTTTAGTCCGGTCCAATTTGGATTTCCGAGAGGAAAATCCACGGAAGATGCTCTTTTGAAATTTTGCTCTGAGATAATATCTAACCACGGTGAGAAAAAATGTACCGCTGGTTTATTCATCGACATAACCAAAGCGTTCGATATGGTAAATCAAGATTTCTTATTGAGAAAATTGGAGAAAGCAGGATTCCGTGGTGTCATGCTAAAATAGTTCAGGTCATATCTTGGAAGAGAAGTTAGATGGGATTAGAAGCAAACAAAAATTTGTTAATCTGGGCGTACCTCAGGGATCTGTATTAGGACCAATCTTATTCCTGGTATATATAAGTTCCCTATTCGATCTGTATTGCCAAGGCACACTAACTGCTTTTGCCGGTGATATAGGCTTTTCTTACGGACTGAACAATCCTTTGATCTTGGTCTCCGATATAAATTGGGATCTAAACTTGTTAATACATTGGTTTGCTGAATATAACCTAATTATACGCACTAAGGCTAAAATCATGTTCTACAACTTGTTCTCGTCGCACAAACTTGATGTTAAATTGTACTTCCAAGCTCCTTCCAAGCTCCCCAAGTGTCAGAGATACAGGTTAAATATTTGCAGGTACATCTGGTTTACGTTTTCCAACTTTCTGTAGTAGTCTAAACTGTACTGATGAACGTTTTGTAATAGAGAGTGTTGAGAACTTTAAGTGCCTAGGACTTACGCTTGACTCTAGAATGCCATTTACGACCCACATAGACACATTAGAAAAATACTTTCGTTGTACACTTCGTCACTTTTACTATTTGCGTAATGTATGTTGAGCGCCGGTTTTTAAAATAATATGCTATGGAAATTTTCATTCAAAGCTGCAATACGGTATTGCTTGTTGGGGTGGTGTATGTCGTAATAGAATACTACCACTATTAACTTTACAAAAATATATATCGTATATCGTAGAAAAATTCATCCTAGTTTTGGTCTGTTCTGTGAATTAAAAATTCTTCCTGTTCGTCATCTATATTTATTTAACATGTTAAAATTGTTTCTTATGAAGTCCTGTAATCGTAATTTTCGTTTAATTTCTAATTATAATTTGTGTAGAAACAACGTTATACAGTAATTTATTTTCCATTGTCTCTCATCGACTGTTTAATAAACTCCCACAATCAATCAGAATCCTAGTATCATATGGAATATTTAATAAACGTGTAAAAATCTGGCTTTTCCTCCATAATTAGATTAATTAAAATATCTTACTTATGATATTTTGGTTAAGTATTAACTTATCGGTTCTGTATCACCCTCACGTTATTAACTGTCTTTGATCTCTCTATTGTTAACTGGCAATACATTTAACGATTAAGGGTCATCCTACCCACAACTTTCAAATGTTTATTGTAACATTCCTTTGAATTGACATTCAATACTATTTTATTATTTGTTTATAAATACAGAATGTCTTAATTTCAATATTTTATTTTTTTCTCTACTTATATATATATTTGTATTATATTAATTTGTCTTCTCCAGTATCCTCGGTTAGGTACGTTGGGGAAGGTATGCAGTAAGATTTATTTATTCGGATCGGTAGATATCGATGCGGTATAGTAACGTTTCAAACATTTGTTTGGTATAAGCTACTCTTGAAAATGCGAATATTTTGTGGACGTTTGTTTTGATTGACTAGAGTAATTCCGTTGTGGTTTTTAAAGAGACTCGAAAAAGTGTTCTACTAACAAAACTATGGTTATTTGTATGGTGAATTTTTTTGCGAATAGTTTCCACTTTCATATGATCATACTGCCATTATGAGTGTTTGTGTCATGTAATTAATAAAAAAAGTAGATATCATTTATGCCTACATGCCTACCTAAGTACTTAAACTGTAGCAGCTGTGTTCGGGTAAACGGTGTCAAATCAACACCTTTCACCGTAGGCGTTGGACTTCACCAAAGGTGCGTCTTGTCACCTCTCCTTTTCATTGATTATATGGATTGGATGTTGCAGCGCAACCGAGGCGAGGCATGTTTCACATTGGGAGAGTTGAAGGTAAGTCATCTTCTTTTTGCGGATGGCTTAGTTATCACATCTCACATCTTCCCAGACAGAACTCCATCGCGCACTCGAGGTTTGCGGCCGTAAGTGCTGATTCTGGGATGAAGGTTAACGTGGACAAATCAGAGGTTATGGTAATTTCAAGAACGCCTGTTGAATGCACTATACATATTATTATATATACATCTTAACTTAAGTAAATGCAATTATATCTCTTTTACGAAATCAGCTTTTCAAATCCAATTTAATTATTCAATTGGTAATTCATATCTTTCGACTGTAAGCAGTGTCAACGATTTGGGTGTTATGTTCAACTCCCCATTTTCATTTCAAAATCATATCTCTCATATTTTAGCAAAAGCCAACTCAGCAGTCGGCTTCATCAAACGTAATACTAAAGGATTTACTGATCTATTTGCCTTATTAGCACTGTATATTTCCCTAGTCCGACCTTTCCTTGAATATGCGGTCGTAGTCTGGAACCCGGCTTTCAGCACTTTTTCCGAACGTATTGAAAAAGTTCAAAAGCGATTCACCAAGTACATCTTCTTTAAAATGCATTGGTATTTTCATCCTACCTACAAAGCTAGATGCCAACTGCTTGGTATAAAGTCTCTATCAACTAGACGCACTATCCACGATGTTATATTTGTCAGGGATATACTCTGCAATCATATAAAATGTTCATGTCTCTTATCTGAGATTCAATTTCATATGCCTTCAAGGTCACTCCGTACTTGGGATTTTTTATTTGAAAGGTTTCATAGTTCGTAAAAACGAACCATTAACAAGAATAATTCGTGTTTTTAACGAACATTCACAACATTTGGACCTGTCCCATACTAGACAGCACTTTAAAAGTAACCTTTTAAGCCTTTTTAAAATGTATTGAGTTCTGAAATAAAGTATTAACTTATCATTAAATATTGTACAATTATAAAACACTTCACAAAATCTGTTAATACATATGTAATTTGTAGATTTTAGATAAATAAATAAATAAATAAATAAATAAATAAATATTAGTGGAGAACCATTGAAGCAGGTGGAGAAGCATGCTTTAAATATCTCGGGGTCTTCTTCATTAGTGATGGGAGGAGTAATACTGAACTTTCCTGTAGGAATAGTCAACCTGGGTCAGTCTTAACACAGCTTGGGTGATCTGTAATCAGGAAGGCCGAGCTTAGTGTGAAAGCCAAGTTTGCAGTTTTCAACTCAGTATTTGTTCCAAGTCTCACCAAGTAATGACCGAAGGAATAAGATCACGAATACAAGCTGCTGAGATGAGATTTCTTCTTGCTGTTGTGGGAACTACTCGCCGGGATAGGGTGAGAAACACGATTGTGTGCGAGGAACTCAACGTTGAACATGTATGCTTCGTGGGTTTGGTCACGTAAAACGATTGTCCCCACCATCACGACTTACCAGGCGGGCCTTGAACCACTTGGCAGACCCAGGATGAGAAGAACCCCTGATGAGTTAGAGCCGATGGCGAAGGATGGAGGAGTTGCCTGGAGATCTCACGTGCGTGATTAAAATGTTTTTTTGAGATTGGACCAACTTGTGATTTTGCTGGTTTTATTGACCAAGAGTAGACCCGCTTTAAGTCGTCATTCATTAGATAAGCAAGTTCATGTAGATCAAGAAATGGTTTGGAAACTAGTAGCTGAACATCGTCAGCATATAGATGCACCATAGGATACAGAAGGAAGAGCATTTATAAACATGCAGAACAGTACTGGCCCCAGTATTGACCCCTGCGGAACGCCTAAGTGAACATCCAAAAAGGACGAACAATGTTCTCCCACATATACCCTTTGTGACCTACCGGGAAGAAAACTTCTCAACAAGCGAACTGTCCTTTCACTAAAACCGAAATTGTTCTTTAATTTCCAACATAAAATATCATGGTTTACTTTATCGAAGGCCTTAGAGAAACCAAGCAATCAGAGGAGAGAAACTTTGTTTTCGTCCAAAGATTGGCGTATCTCTTCAAGCAGATTCCTAATCAGATCCCTTAATCAAAAAATGGATGTGTTTGGTTATTTGAACTATCTGCCCATATTGTATGAGTTCTTCGCAAGCATCTCTTAAAAATCTCTTGAAAAAACCACAAAATCAGATTTGTTTGTCTTTTTTCTTTTTAAAGACCCGATATAGCTGTCTAATGTCCTACATGAGGATACAGGCTATGTTATCCAATTCGGGACCTTAGGCACTCGAAATGCAACTCGTAGGTTCTGATTTGAAAGTATTTCGACATTTTTAGAGGCTCCAAACGTGGAACCTTTGATCCGTCTAATATTCCAAATAGATTTTAACAAATTGTCATATTTGACACTCAATCATATTTGACACTCGGGTTAAAGGAGCATGGTATGTTTGACATGATCTCTCAGGATGACAAAATAATGAAGGAAGATCTGTGCTGCTATTTTGGCATCTTTCCTTTGGAAAAACTTCATCGCCACATTCACAAGACAGACTTGTTTCCCACTAGAAGCTCCAGGGGTTCATAGTAATCCCATTGCAATTAATCCGACATTACATGTCCAGATGCATAACAGGTATAGCTCTTTAGAGTTTCTGTTGTAAACATTTTTTCGTTTCATACACCGAGTGTGCAAGCCATAAGACTTAACAGATCTGCCGATGCAAGAACTCGAGTTGAAAGGCTGCCCCGAGCTTATTTGTAAAACCAACATGATTGAATTAGAACTCAAACGTGAACTACACAAATGGCTATACAGTGGAGATTCGACGTTGAATCGCCCTTGGCAACCGTTGTCATTTTGGTTAATCAAAGCAACTAGGGTCAGAACTCCTGACGCGAAGGACCTAAATCATAGTCCACAAAATTCTTAATTTGCCATTAGGGGAACAGGAAAAAACAACGAACTCTACACCCTGTATGAAAATGTGGACGTAGTCTGGAAGGCAAAATTCAGTCAACATTTGCTCGGTCACATCGAGTGCATTGGTATCCATGCACCAGTTCCAACTAAAATGGACTCTGAATCCGAGAGACCTACTTCTACAGGGAAAGGAAGACACCTTGGTCTTGATGACTAGAGCAGCGTGCCCAAGGCTGTGAACAACCTCCAAAGCATCTCAAGACGGACGAAGAGACATATTTCAGAATCCAGACATTACCGTCCTAAATGGGCATGGGTGCCAGTGTAAGCAGTAAGACTATGCTTTGTAGCTGTGGTCTTGAAACTAAATTAAAAAATCTATACTAACTTATAGAGTAAAGCTGTAGAGTTTGTTTGTTTCCCTTTTTCTCAGGAACAACCAGCCCGATTTGAAACATTTTTTCTGCGTTAGATAGCTCGTTTATCAAGGGAAATTTAACGAATTTATTGTGTATTTGAAACTAACATTCTATTTCAACTAAATTATTCCTCGCAGTCCTTTTTCGACTACTAATCAGCAGCGCTGTGATCAAAACGTTTAAGAATGCGACACAAAGCTGAACAGAAAGAGAGTAAGCGCATGAGAGAACACACCTACAGCGCGGGTGAAACAACGGGGCACAGCTAGTTAGATAATAAAATAATATAATAATAATAATATGGGTGGCGCGACAGTCCGAGGCGGACCTGGGCCTAGCTTCTCAGCAACCACTCGTGTTGTGCGTGCTATTGTTCCTTCACGCGTGGAAGGGACCTACAGCTTATTGCCGACTCCGAACGGCGAATTTGAGAAGCTTTTTCTAGACAGGAATACTCTTTGAGCACTGTCAGTGACTCGAAAGAGGTGAAGCCGTGAATTATCAAAGGTGGTAAATTCGGGTATCGAACCTGACACACCCTCTGCGTAGGAGTCGACGCACTTAGCCACTACGCCACGGCGGCCCGCAGTAAGATAATATAAGCGTCGATAATACTGTCCCATTTTGATTAAAAACGTCCACAAGTTACAGAGAAACGAAACGCAGAAGTGAGGCCATAAAGTGTCTGAGTTCAGAATGATTCTGGTACGGAACCCTAAGCTATGGCAAGTCCGGCGAATTCCCCTTTTATCTTTCTGGAACATGTCTTGAAAAACCGTTTCCTCATCCTAATTCAACGGTTAACCACTAAAACCATTAAAATATGAACTCCATCCATCTTTACCATTTTTCACAGGCAATCCTGATGCGACCATGTACGAGTCCCCAATGGTCTCGACTTTGTAGACATCGTAGCACTCGATTCGTTCGTCGAAGACTCTGTAAATCGAATTCAGGAACGTCACCACCTGCACGAAAAGAAAAGTTAAGAGGCGACTCCACCCGATTTCATGTCAAAAACCAACCTCCAGCGGAGTGCACTCAGCCGCTATCTCCGTGAATCCCACGATGTCACTGAAGTAAATGGTCGCGGCTTCGTACGACTCAGCGGGAACCTGAAAAAGACCAATGAATGAGCATGCCGTCGTTAAAGCAGTGCCTGTGGTCAAACCTGCTTGGTCTGCTTTAGCTGCATGGCGACACTGGGTGGCAGCATTTGGAAGAGGAGGGTGTCGCTCTTACGCTTCTCGCGCTTCAGCTCCTTGGCCTTCTGCGCCAAGTGGATGGCGTACATCTGAAATGAATCTCAAGTTAAGGTGACCGAACAGCACCATCATGCGAAGATTACCTGAATAGTGGCTGCGGCATTCCTCACGAGGATTATGATTATCGGCGACACGAGCAGCACCACCACCAGAATCACGATGCCCACAGCCTCCTGGTGACTGGCCTCCTTCAAGGTGTTCTCCACGTAGTCCCTGCCGCGCCGGAAAAGTAAGTCGAAGTCGATTACAGATTAGAAGTAATCCCTCCCCCCACACCCATGGACTTACTTTATTTTTCGCCGCAACTCCTTCTGCAGGACCCTCAGCTCGTCCGTGTAGGTCAGCATCAAATCGTAGTAATCAATGGCATCGTCCACTCTCGGCTCAATCTTCGTGTTCCTCAGAATAATCGAACTCCTTGTGTGTGCGGAAAAATAAGGGGAAAAGAAAGGGAAAAACCAACATTCAGACGAACACGTTCACGCCGCCGGTTGCGGATGAGTGGTTACCAGTTCTTCAGCTGTTGGAAGTCGGACATATTCTTCGACAGATTCACGTACATCGCCCTCAGCGAGGGAACGTAGTTCATGGTCGAGTTGATCAGTTCCTTGGCCAGGAAATCATACCGGATGTACGAGACGTACGCTTCAGTGCCCAGCAGGCCACGCCCGAAGTACTTGATGCCGAACGACGAAGCAATTCCCTGGCATTCGATGCTCTTGAGGAGGTTCTTGAAACCCACCAGATACCTAGACATGTGCGAAATTGTATTTATCAATTAGGCTGCCTTGGACGGTCGTGCTTACCGCCAAACGCCACTGTTGTCGGTCTCCTTGATTTGCTCGGACAGATGGTGGAGCATGCCCTTGTTGATGGCCGCGTACCAATTCATCACCTCCGATATGGAGCTTTCCTCCGAGCTTATCTTCTTCCTGTGAAATGAAAGCGCGTTAAAACGACATAAGCGTTCGATGGGGTGGGGCGGGAGCGGGCGTGATTGGAAAAATGTAATTGCACAAGCTTGAAGCTTCGCATTCGATTAATTAAAATCGAACTGGGCGGCTGGAATGGGAGTCCCGAAATGAAGCGCCGGCTTAATTAAAAGTTACTCGACGGAAGTCCCTATAGATTGGGAATGGGAGAGCACTGATTACTGTTGAAATCGTAGCACAGCGAAGCTCTGGCGAGGACACTCTGTGCGTGGCTGTGGGTGCCGACAGCAACAAGTGGGAATAAAACTTCGAAGAAGGAAAGTTCTTTAAATGGATTTGAGGATGTCGTAAGCAGTTGTCATGGAGTCGATGGTGTCCTTCTGACATGATGAATCAATAAGAAGGGCGCCAATGGAGGAGGAGGAGGGAAGGAAGCACAATTTCATAATTTAGCCGGACAAGTTTCAGAATTGACTTGGAAGGACCTTTTTGATTTCAGAGTGAATAGATCAGAATGAAGAAATATTCGCTGAACATTGTCCGTTCTTATTCGTGAGAATGGGCATCACTGTCAGCGTGAAGAGTTCACCTATCAGTGGAATTGTTGCAGGCACTTGCGGCCCATAGGGTTATGGTTTTCCATCTTGTGCAATAGTTGATAAGGGGTGGTTGATAGTTTTTCTTTTTTTTTTTGGCTTATCTTTTTGGGCTTAAGCTTAGGCAGATTCTAGGATATCGAGGTTTGCGTCAACTTTCAGCGTATGAGCAGTTTGTCAGTCGCTTTGTGGACCCTGAGTATTAGCAAGAGCTAAGGACGATAACGTATTCGCGTTACCCGCTGATGCACGCCAAGAAAAAGTGTGCAGTAACATGTGTTGAGCGATATTGCACGAGGAATAAAAATAATCCCTTTTCTCAATCGTCTCAACCATCAACATAAACTACCCTCTTGAGTGAAAGAGAGGGTGGCCAACGATCGGGTGAATCAGAGAGGACTTGCATGATGAATCGTCTTTGGATCGCGAAAGGGTACGGTCGTTGGTTTACTCGTGGTAGCTACATTTCCAACCTAACATTTCAGAAGTGGGATATAAACGAACTCGCGCTAACGGTGTCGTGTAAAATTTTGAACCGTGCTGGGGGTGTATCTGTAGTGGCTGTGTGTTTAAAATTATATTCTCCCTCCTCTATACTCTCTTAACGAAAGGCCGATAAGATAAGAAAAAGGATCGGTTCGCGGTGTGAGTGTCCTTAGTGAATGAATATAAAAAAAAGCAATCGAAGTAGTAAAATTAAAGAAGTAACCGTAGTAATCATTTATATTTAAAAATATATTAGGCCGCTTTCACACAGAACAATTTTGTCGGCGATTTTTCCATATTGTTGGCAAGGGAGGTGAGACGTGCTAGGGGTAGCCCGCGTCTGGTGTACTCGGGGTTTGCTTTGGGTATTTCTATTCTCTTTTATCTCTCTTCGTTTTTTCTTTGAGTTGCTTTATTCTTATGTTCTCAACGTTGGGTATTGCAAGCATGCTGTAGATGTGTGAGAAAGAGATGACGAATGTGTTAGAGAGGGTAGGAGACAGAAAAAGTTCAGAATTGAGATCTCAAGTGCAGAGACTGAAAGATTTCCTGTGTGAAAGTGGCTTGAGATCACAAAAGGGAATTTGAAAAAATCGCCGACGAATCTTAACGAGTGTGAAAGCGGCCTAATCTTCTTTCCTATACTTTCTTAATAAAAGAAACTCGTGCTTAGACAAAAAAAAGAAAAAACAAACACAGTGTTCCGTCGGGTCGCGCTGTGTACTTTGAAAATAAGAAAAAAGCTATCGTAAAATATTGGGTCGTCCTAGGAGTGTATATGTAGCGATCGTGTGTATGTAAACATATTTGATTTCTTCATTCCCTCTTACTCCCTAAGCAATAATGCTGGTGTTAGTATACCTGTGTGATTCTGTTGTGAAAAAAAAAAAAAATAATGATACCCTTCTATTTAGGGGTAAGTACACACAGTTTCACTGTTTAATTATTATTTGCGATGAACCGTTAACCGAAGTGGAAGAGGAAGATTGTGACCGAGTACAATGTGAGTCCAGAAATGAGAATGAAGCAGTAAGAGTAATCGAGTCGATGAGATTGTTAAAGTAATGAGTGGCACTTCGACTACTGCATGATCCTACTCATTAAGTAAACGCCCTTTTCTCAGTGGTCTCTTTTCCACAACTGTGCTTTAGAAGGAACAGGGAGGAAATGCATGAGAATGTAGTTCTAAAGTGCGTTGACTCATGTTATATTTTAAACGTAGAAGGTATTTGGCGCAGGTGGAACCATCAGAAGCTCTGAAGATTATTTCTAAAATATGTAATCGACGGGTCGGAGAGCGGGAATAGCTGCCTTCAACTGTTAGGTATATAATGTCGGGGTTAAGGGTGCTTTGCTTATTGCCGTACTTGATGCGAAGAGGCCGAAAACGCTCGGTTACTTGAAATCAAAGTGCAAGAAAACGGGGAGCAAGCAGTCTATGTCTTCAAGGAGGTAGTAAGGAATGGCGACGGATCGCCAAATGGTCCCCAACATGCCACGATCTGACGAGCGGTAATCATCATGCAGAGAGACCCGGGCACAAGGATAAGAATATGTTGCGTACCCGGGGGTGGTTATATACACGAATAGGAGAAGCCCCACCGAAGAATGCAATGAAAGGGATCATCGATCTTACTTAATGCTATCAGCAGGTGTTTGTAGAAGCACATTTAGACGGATTTATCGATCTCGAAATAAATTTCGTTCTAAAACAGAGTCTAGAACTCTCAGTTTCTGACTAGCTGCTGTGTGACCGATGGCTGTGATTGGGAGGAGAACTGGAAGAAGTGAGCTGTTGGTGAGTAATCTCAGTTACTGACTAGCCGCTGTGTGACCGCTGGTTGTGATTGGGAGGAAAACTGGAAGAAGTGAGCTGTTGGTGAGTAATCTCAGTTACTGACTAGCCGCTATGTGACCGCTGGCTGTGATTGGGAGGGAAACTGGAAGAAGTGAGCTGTTGGTGAGTAATCTCAGTTACTGACTAGCCGCTGTGTGACCGCTGGCTGGGATTGGGAGGAGAACTGGAAGAAGTGAGCTGTTGGTGAGTAATCTCAGTTACTGACTAGCCGCTGTGTGACCGCTGGCTGTGATTGGTAGGAAAACTGGAAGAAGTGAGCTGTTGGTGAGTAATCTCAGTTACTGACTAGATGCTTTATGATCGCTAGCTGTAATTGGGAGGAAAACTGGAAGAAGATAGTCTTTTGTGAGTAATCTCAGTTACTGACTAGCCGCTGTGTGACCGCTGGCTGTGATTGGGAGGAAAACTGGAAGAAGTGAGCTGTTGGTGAGTAATCTCAGTTACTGACTAGTCGCTGTGTGATAGCTAGCTGTAATTGGGAGGAAAACTGGAAGAAGATAGTCTTTGGTGAGTAATCTCAGTTACTGACTAGCCGCTGTGTGACCGCTGGCTGTGATTGGGAGGAAAACTGGAAGAAGTGAGCTGTTGGTGAGTAATCTCAGTTAATGACTAGCCGCTGTGTGACCGCTGGCTGTGATTGGGAGGAAAACTGGAAGAAGTGTGCTGTTGGTGAGTAATATCAGTTACTGACTAGATGTTGTGTGACGCCTAGAAGTAGCTGGGAGCTATCTGTAGGCAGTTTGTGTCCGAGCCCTTGTGGCAATAAGAGATGGAAACCGGGTACTCATCTGAGTTCCGTGGTGTGAGAAAAATAAATAAATGAATAAAATAAAAAGAATTTGTCGGGACGACAAAAATGTCGGATGGCCGAATGTTGAGCGATATTGCACGAGGAATAAAAATTATCGCTTTTCTTAATCGACCGAACCATCAACATAAACTACCTTCTTGAGTGAAGGAGAGGGTGGCCAACGATCGGGTGAATCAGAGAGGACATGCATGATGAATCGAATGACTACTCCAGAAAAGATGGATATGTGTGGATTGATTTGTGTTTAGATCCAAAAAAAACTAATATATTATTTTTTTATTATTTTAGTTACAACAGCTATTGTATTAAAGTTAAGTAACAAAAATATATATAAAATTCCAACTGTTCATTAAAATACACAAGCGCAAAAGGAGGAGTTTCAAATACGGACGTTGTGGTGGCCATCTTGCTGTGAACGTTCTCCGTAGAATTACTATCACATTCTTTACTCATACCGCTGTTCCTTTTAGAATAAATGTGTGTGGTGGAAAGTGACACCTTCTTATTGCAGGTCTATCTAGGTTCCGATATATACCACCAGATACCATATACAGTCAGCGTCAGAAGTGAGTGTACAGAAAAAAATGTACCTGCATTCTCAACAAAAAGACAATGTCAAATGGGACTTTGAAAATTGAAAGGAAGTTTTCTAAGGTTATTAGTAATGTACATAAAGCAAGAAATACAAAATATCTTAAAAACTATAGGCACAGCGAATCATGGACTAACAAATGAAGCGAAATTAACTTTTAAAAAGTAAGAGTGCAACATCTACACCACATAAGGAAATCTGCTCTAATATGGGTCTTTCACGTAGCATCGCCTTATCAAATTAGGCTCCACTAATCAAAAAAAAAAAAAGGAAAAAAGGAAAAAGGGCCTAGCTTCTACAGCAACCACTCGTCTTGTGCGTGCTATTGTTCTTTTACAAATGTCATTAAACCTACAGTTTTATAAAAGTGAATTATAAAAGGGGGCAAATTTGGGTATCGAACCTGGCACTCTCTGCTTAGGAGTCGACGCACTAACCCACTAAGCCACGGTGACCCACCCACAGAAAGGCCATTTATTGTTGATCTAAATTTCGCTGCGTTTTTGGTTTATGACCCGCTGCCGTAGCCATAGTTTTTGGAAATATTATTTTTTTGTTGAAGTGCAAAACTAATTCCTTTAGATAATTGCAATTACAATTTCTTTCCTTGAGGTCTCGTTCGAATTAAATCTTAATTAAAACGCAGAACGCCTACATATATCAGGTGCACTCATGTAGCTATTGACCATTTAATTAAGTCCAAAACTTTAATCGATTTTATTAAATCTCTGTTTCTATTCTCTGTAGTTACACTTTTGTATTCTGAGTGCGATATGTGCACACCTCTCTGCGAAATAAACCGTACTGTGTATGGGACCCTTAAAGTCAAATGACCAGCGTCAAGCAAAAGGGCAGGTGGAAATTATGAAATTGGACTTAAGCGAAAAAAATGTAATCCAGCGTCTATGTTCATTTTTGAACGAAAGAGATTCCGCAGGAGGTCCACCAAGTGGCAATGCGTCTGCAAACAGTCACTCCTTGGTGTGAATTCTGGTCCAGCGGAATCATCAGTCTGTACTTTTTCGAAAGTGGCGATGGTCTTGAATGATGATTCGGAAAGTGGTAACGATCGAAACTAAACAATCTGAATCGTATTTGGTTCTAAAAGAACGGCGTTACATGTCAGAGCGGATGTCTCAATGGTGAGACTTGAGTTATCTTATACAGACACTAGGGCATAGAGCCCGTCGATTTGAAAATGTTAGTTTTTTCCTTGAGTGGTTGCCTTAAATTGAAGATATTTACCAAAAAGCTGTAAGCCATGGTCAAATTCACCATGGTCTAGTCGCCAGATTTATGGCAATAATATTGGCGCCGTAATCGGAGGTGGACCTGTGCCAAGCACATCCACCATTCACTGGTGTTGTACGTGCTATTGTTGATGGCCATGCCACCTGTTCCAATTTGAAAACCCTTTACATGTAGTCTTCAGAACGTCGCAATGGACAGGTATAACGTCGGGGTGGTAGAAAGCTTGGTCTATCCCGGGACTTCGGTTGATGGTACAAAACAGAATCAGATCCTTGCCTTCCTTGCCTTCCCAGAGGGACCAAGATGGCTTCAGGCAAGAGTGGTCATCCCCGTCCTGCTCTACACCGCCAGGATATAGTCAACGAATGCAGAACTCCTGGTATTTCTGAGGGAAAAGTTCTGGTTCCGATATTCAGTCTCATTTGCGTTAATTGATCTATCCACGCGCATATTGATCATCCTCAGATAACTGGGGTATACAAAACGTACGACCAACTTGAGTCGGGCGCCTCGAGTTTCCTAGTCCGAGCTGTCTTGACCACGCAACAGAGGACGCCCTTTTTTAGATCGCGAAATGCCTCATCCAACTTACTGCGCATAATTAGAGACACCTGGCAAATGAAGGACCTTGAGACCCAGCTACGCTCCGGACTGTTAGCGTAGCCACACGGAAATTGAAAATCGAGAATCAACGTTCAAAAGTGCGATTCGAATACCTACAATAGCTTGATCTAACTTCCATGTTCATAGGACTACCTCCTGCGCTGGTCTCTGCCGTGTTCCCCTTAAAGCTAATCCCAACGAACCGTGTGACAGCCATGCAAAGTAAGTGGGTGTCATCACACAAATCGCTGCTAAGCCCTCTAATGTCATGTCACCCTTGAACTGAATCAATTATGCGGAGAACGTAAAGGACGGCCCAATAAAGTTCCTATTTCAGTCAGCAGGGTTCCGCAAATCCGTGCTGCTGACAATGTAACAACATCCGTCGGATCCTTGCGAATAATTTTGCAAAGCATTTAATTCCCTTTGCTACGCCAGCTCACCATTTCATGGGCCAAAAAATAAAAATAGGCCCACGTTCCCGAACAAATTCCGAAAGTAATCCCTCTGTCCGGCACAGCCGCCCACCCTACTCACTGTCGCAATTCCATTTGCATGCAAATGTCAGCGACGGCCTCTGCCCACATTCCGTCAGATGACAGTCCTCTGACCATTCCGTTTTTTCGTTTTTTTTTGTTTTACATACCGAAAGTCATTGAGCCGATTCTGAAATTCGCTCCGATTCAGCATAACTCCGTAGTCCTCGTCGTCGGGAGATGTCGGAACACTGACCTCGCTCCACGTGCTCATGTTGTTCAGCGCCTGATCGGTGACGGCAAAGCGTTGAGTTAAATTCGACCTGAAATGCAGAAGGCGAAGAGATTTTTTACCCATTTTTCGTGTCAAGAATTAAGCTCTCTGAATGGTCTATGAATACAATTAAATTTGCTTACCTGAGCGTACTGCCGTTGGTGAATATGAAAAACGCCACCTCAGAGCGCTCCAGCTGCAGGCGGGTCACCACTTTTCCAAGATCTGTGGCGATGGTGACCTTGGGAGGAATCAGAAGAAGAAGAGTGAATGTGACAATGAGAGTGGAACTGATGAAGGCATGAGGAGTGATTCTGAGGAAAATGGATTTCAGGTTGAGGAAGGAGAGTCGGATTTTTTAAGGTAGATTTACGATAGTTGCAGGGTTTTCAGGAGGATTGAAAGGATGCGTGTCCTGACAGGAATGCAAAAAAGTACCGACGTCAAGCGATAATTCAGCTTTTGGGATTCCAGGTAGATTTCGTGCTTTTTGGGGGCAGAATCTCAACCAAACCTCGAATTACTTTCTGATGCTTGCAAGTAGCCAGAAGCAGTCTATGCTACCCACTTGAGGGCTGAGCGGCGTTTAACTCTAAATTGACTACGGTGTACTCAGGCGTCCAATGTCAAATTCGTCCTTATTGGCTGGAGCAGTTTGACTGCCTCCTTATTCGCAGTCAAGTTCTGAATAGTGCTGCCATGTGGAGGGGGTCAAAATCAACGCTTGCCTATGAATGTTTGCCAAAGATCTAGCTGGTGACTTGTTTGTTAATCTACCCTGCAGAGCTGAGCAAATACAACTAAGGCTAGGCGCGAAAATGCGTTTTTTCATCGCAGCGATAGAAAAATTGTGGTCGCAGAAAAAAAGCTTTCTGATGCGCGATCCTTCAGCCGCAATAAATAGAACACACAGCTTTTAAAGTCAATGCACAAATATGCGATCAAATAATCGCAACGACAAACGAACTGTACTTTACTGACGATTGTTTTGCCGCAAAATAAAACCGACCAAATGGGTGAGCATAAACTCTCATGCACTTGCGTCTTGTTTGTTGACAAATTATAGGTTTACACAATGTCTGACAACAGTTAAAATTTATTGAAAATGAACTGTAGAGGTAGAAAACGGTAGGCTCTATATGATAAAAAGAATATAGTGATCGAAAATTTAAGAAAATAAGTGGTGAAGTGTGTGCTTTGTGGTGAAATCCTATCAAATGGTCCCTTAAACACTCTCTCTTATAATGGGAAGGACCCAATATTTGGTATCGCCAGGTTCGATACCCGAATTTACCACCTTTGATAATTCACGGCTTTACCTCTTTCGAGTCATTGACAATGCTCAAAGAGTATTCCTGTCTAGAAAAAGCTTCTCTAATTCGCCGTTCGGAGTCGGCATTAAACTGTAGGTCCCTTCCACGCGTGAAAGAACAATAGCACGCACAACAAGAGTGGTTGCTGAGAAGCTAGGCCCAGGTCCGCCTCGGACTGTCGCGCCACCCATATCACTATTATTAAATCGTATACAAAATGGGACTAGTTGTATTTTCTTAATCTCTGCGATTACTTTGTCGCATATGTTTGTATATGTATAAAACAAATGTCTCATTTTTTTGCGACCTAATCTTAATCTGATAGAGAATCGCATCTACGTGCATAATTGCACTTGTTGCGACAGCGATTTTTTAATCTCAGTGATTTTAATCATATTTTGACTTGCAACAATCTCGTCGCCGGAAAAATGGTACAGATTGTAGACATGAAATTGTGAGGTGTCATGTCAGCCCGTTCACATTGAAAGTTCTGCGATATACTTCTTGCGACTGAAAAGTCGTACGACGGAAAACGCACGTATCCTAAGCAGCACATACAGAATTTTTAACAAATGTTTTGTATACTTCTGTGTGGATTCTGTTGCGAGGAAATCTCGTGCTGCCTTATCGACATTAGTCGGAAGCAGTTGCATGTAATCGCGGTTTGGAGGCCCTATTTTACATCAGCCTGTGGGTGCTTGGGTTACGAATTCTCATACGAGCTGATGTATTATTCTTCTTTTAGCTTCCTTCTGAACTAATGCCTAAATTCCTCAAGTAGGTAATGAGACGCCTGTTTCTTTCCGAGCCCTTCTCTATAATCATATGGTGGACTTTTCTCTTTCTATCATTTACAACCAGGTAGCCCATCCACGTATCATAATCCTACGTCAGCTGGTTCATGTTTTGCACATTAAGTTAGTTAACAGTTGGGTTGTGTGAGCTTCAGTGCCAATGAATCAAGATTCAATGTGTTCATCCGCCCTACATTAGTGAATCCGATACTTCCCCCACACTTTAGTTTTACTTCTCCTTGGATTCTAGTCAGTGAGGAATATTACGCTGGAAGGAGAATTCCAGATTCGTGAAGTACGGCGAGTCTCTTGAGCGTAAGCTGGTGAGAAATTCTCGAGGCAATTGGCTAAGTCACTTGAGAATCATTTGTTTATTCACATTCGTTCAAGAGTCTATTTACTTTGCGATACTGTTCATCTTCTTCTTTGTTTTGCGCTACAGTCCGGGAGGATCGGAGCCTCAGTCAACAAGCCTCTCCAGCCGGCACGATCTTTAGCCAGCTGTCTCCAACCACGCACACCAAGTTGATTGAGGTCCTTCTCCACCTGCGCCATCGCTTCTGTGGGCGTCCTCTATTGCGTTGTCCCACTGGTTCGGAGTCGAAGACTCATCGGGCTGGAGCATTTTTGTCCATGCGCTCTACATGGCCCACCCATCTTAGGCGTTGAATCCGTAGACGACTGACTAGGCTCATGTCGCTGTACAGCCCGTATAGTTCATGGCTGAATCTTCTTCCCCAATAACCATCAAGGCAGACAGGACCAAAGACTCTCTCGTGCTTCTTCATCCGCTTTTGAGATTAGCCATGCCTCCGCATCAGAGAGCAGGACAGGGATGATCAAGTTGCTATATAATGTTAGCTTGGTCCTTCGAGAGAGGGCTCTATTACTCAATTGCCTCTTGAGCCCAAAGAAACAGTGATTGGCAAGAGTAATTCTGCGCTTGATCTCGGTACTGGTGTTGTTCGTACTATTTACTTGCGAGGCGAGGTAGACGAAGTCCTTCTCTACCTCGAAGTTATAGCTGCCTATGGTGACTTTCTGGCTAAGTCGTCGACATTCTAAGTCCATTCTCAATGACAGCATATACATCGTTTTGCCCTCGTTCACCGGTAAACCGCATTTCAAATTGATTTTAATGATTATAAAAAAAAATAAAAATAAATTTATGTTGAATAAATTGAGGATTCTATTTCGAAAAATGTTAAGTGTGGGCCATGTTTGCCGAACTTATCATATTATTGTCTTCAAAGTTTCTTTTTATATTTTTTTGGTTCATTCATATTTATATTCAATTGATTTGTGCAATTTTATATTTTCTGCGAATTTATGTTCTACTTTTCCCACATTTTTCTATTTTTGCCTTTAATGTCCTCTCTCATCTTATTCCTGATATATGCATTTTTCAGGGGTCGCCGCGGCGTAGTAGGAAAGTGCGTCGACTCCTACGCAGAGGGTGCCAGGTTCGATACCCGAATTTACCACTTATAATAATTCACGGCTTCGCCTCTTTCGATTCACTGACAATGCTCAAAGAGTATTCCTGTCTAGAAAAAGCTTCAACTTCGCCGTTCGGAGTTGGCATTAAACTGTAGGTCCCTTCCACTTGTGAAAGATCAATAGCACGCACAACACAAGTGACTGCTAAGAAGGTAGGCCCAGGTCCGCCTCGGACTGTAGCGCCATCCATATTATTATTATATGCATTTTTCAGACAACTCTGGTATTTTCTTAAGGATTCACACAATTTAAGAGCTTACACAATATGCATATATATATATATCCATCCAACTTTACATGGAATATCGAACGTTGGTCATAAGAGCAGTTTATCTTGTTAGTGTCTGATTCTGATAAGCACTTTTCTTCTAAAAGAATTTTTTTCATTGGCATATATTGGAAGGGACATGCAGTTTTCATTAGTGTTTCTCTTAAACGAGTTTTTCCTATAAGCGACTTTCTGATAAGCGTAAGCCACTGTACATCCTTTCTCACTCTTGTGGCAGCAGTACTTCCGACAGAAGCCTCTTAAGATTTATGAATGTTATTATAGACCACAATCTTAATTCTAAATACAGTCGGCTCCGCTAATATGCACTCCGCTTAAACGAAACTTTCGGTTATATGCAACAAGAAATTTATCACGGTACAACAAAATGGCCTCTATCCGAACATCGTTTATATGAAAACTTCGCTTAGTTGCATTTTTTGTGTTGCAAATAAGCGGATTCGATTGTGTCGGGTTTCCCCCAAAAAAACTCTTCAATTGCAAGGAACTATGTTACTGCCCACTGAATTAGGTTACTAATCGTATTGACAACATTACTCGTCTGTCACAGCACACATCATACATTCTCCCATTAAGGACGTGCTTGTTTATGAGCATAATGACCAAGGACACAACGTGAAGGTACAATCAGTCTCATTACTTTGCGCTCGTATGTCAAGGTCTCCTCTTCGAAGTCACACGAGTGAACCCGTAAATCCGAGACATCTCACGGCACACGCGAGCGGCACATGCTCCACATTCATGGCAGCATCTTCGAACATCCCCATCTCGGCAGCATTCAACCGAACAAGAGTAAATATCAAATGTGACGTCTCCTCCATTCCTGCATCCCGTCTCAGTCGCAGTCGTCTTCCAATTAATACTTTCTCCGGCACGCCCTAACAATCGATTTGCATACTGTCTCCATCGATTCCTCCGACACACTGTGTCGTATGCGTGACATACTTTGCCAAGACTAATGTATGCCCAGGCAGTGATCTATCAGACGTCCACTCTCCTCCGCAATTTATATTCATTCCCTGCTCGGCGCAAACCAAAGCAAACACAAACACATCCTCCGCCAGGATTCTTCTGCGTGCGAGCTGTGTACACATGTCGCCTCCGCCAGCACAAACGCTCCAAATGGCCAGTTGGTCATCGTGTGACCGCGTCCATTCATCATTTGCAACAACCAGCACCGCAATTATCGGTGCCACTTCGAAGAGGAGCTCGGACGCAGTAAGGATGCAGCTGCATCCACTTGCCGTGCAGTTATGAATTACTTTGACCTTTTGGGGAGCTTGCTCTGCATTCCTGCCATCGTCTTGGCTGCCATCCATCAGTCTGGCACGTAGAAGACTTACACTCTCGCCATCACTGCGATCTGCTGCAATCCGTCGAGTCGAGTGTCGCTCATAAAAATTAAACTCCCGCCCTGCGCCGGTAACGGACTGCGCCTTCAGCACGTCTCCGGGTTCCGGCTCGCGATTCCACCTCAGACGTCACGTCACCTCACGTTTCTCGATAAATTCTAATTACTTTGTTCAAATTCACGGCATTCAATCAAGCGAAGAGCCGCGGGTGTGGATGGGATGGGATCTGGGTCTTGGGGCTTTGTTTAGCGACTTACCTGGGTCTCTATGTCGGACACCTCCGAGCGATAGGTGAGGATTTCCTGCAGAATGAACGATGTTTGGACAATCAACGCCAAAATGGGAATGAACGGCAGGACGATCATCTGAAAATGAAGATGAATGAGTCATTTAGTGGTTCCTTGGAATGCCGGCTGGGTGGTGATGGATCTAATTACGAGTAATTGGTCGGATATTGTGACACTCGGACGGACATGGCAAACTTGTGTGGCGTGCAGCGTGGGAAGACATCAGCAGAAGGCGGCCTAATTGAGAGAAGTGCCAGGCACGTGCCCGACCGACATAGCCTCTCGACTGCGGATGGCTGTGAAATGCAATCAATGCGAACAACAATTGATTAACGTAATTGGTATGGAGTATTGGGAAGGACTTTGCCGAATTTGAGATAATTGTCTGCGAATTGAATTTAAATAGGGAGCACATCGCAGGTTAATGACAGTCAATCCGCTAAGCTAACCTAAGGAGGGAGTAGCCTGGAATTCCTTTATTCTCTCCTAGTTCTCAATTCATTGCTTATAGAGCTCTGAGATCTGTTTAAGCTTCAAGATCTGAATGAATACCGGGTTTTGGCTGAGTTTAAGGACTGATTGAGATCAATATTCTGACCCAGTTCTAAATCACTTTCTAAACCTCACTGAATGCTGACTTCTCACTGCGTTCCAAGCTCAACCACAGTTGACTTAAGTTAGGTGACCCTTGCATATAAAATCCAAAAGATTTTCTTCTGAAACAAGTTCTATCTGCATTCCGACTGAACTCTGTATTGTTCGCTCCTAGATGTGAACGGAACTGATGACGTTGACTGATTTCCTGCCTTCTAACATTGAGCTGATTTCCAAGACTCGGATAATATATATACAGTGGCTTTCACAGTGCACGTATTACAGACAACTCTTTTAGGCGGACAATCTCCTTGAGTTTCTCACGACAATGAACGGACAACTCCTTTACCCGAACAAAATTTCTGGGACCGTCGTCACTGCCCACCTATGGAAGCTTTCACTGTATAATCCATATTCAGAGCTACTAAGGACTTTTCTTTATCCTCTTGTTCAAACCATACCGTAAAGGCAATGAAATCTACTATATCTAAGGATTGCACTTAAATCAAAAGACGTACTACTTTCCTCATGAAAGTTAGTATGTCCTTTGAAGTGGAATTCCTTAATTCTACTGATGTGAATATCACCTTTGGAAAATACGTTTCCATAACCAGAGTAGTGCCGGACAGGGCTTATATAAAAGCATGCTTCAGGAACTATGATCCCAGAACCTGAGCAAGCTCTAGTGGTGTCGACGGACCCAGCCGAGCTTCACTTTGCTGTATCTGGCTAGCGACTGTAGTGAGTCGTAGCCAAGTTTGTATAGTTCATTAACGAATTAGTTCAAAAAAGAGCACCATCAAGTGAACTAAGGGTAATTTTGTGCACTAGAAGTTAAAAACAACTTTGGGATTTTTCTCTTCTACTTCTTTATTGGTCTTCATTCTCTCAAATTTTAGGGTTTCAACTTTCAATTTACAAATCGTGAGTTTATCAACTCCTCATTTCTTCAACAGAAGTTAAGGAATGAAATCAGGAATTTTTGCTCTCTCACGTAGCCAGCGGAAACTCAAAACTAGAGATAATGGAGGATAGAGATATCCAACCAGTATCTCTGCAGAAAACGTTCGCTTTCATCGCCCCTTCTCATAGCGCACAGTCCTTCTCATCACACACCATAAATTCACAGTGGAAAACGACATTGTGTGTGTGAATTCAAAAACTGAAAGATAGACAACTTCTGGATTTAAAATTTCAGACTGTGAGTTGAAATAGGGACGAAGCCAATTTTTAACTTGCCGGTTAGACCTCAAGTTGAGACCAAGGCAAGATGCATTGCTCATGTGAACAAAACGACCCTAAGTGAACTAGCTCACAATATCATTTTATTTTAGTTCATTTAGCTCAGTAGTTCAACAGCCGCAGGTTTACCATTTTTCCATACTTATAAATAATAATAAAGGGTGTGATTATGGTTGGACCATAATGCGCCACGTTAATTGTGAGTCACACCTTAACGTCAAGTTCCCTTGCCTAACTTAATTTGACATTTCTTAGTTTCAGCGTTTGACAAATTCAACCATGGAGAGGTACATAATTGAGCATCTCGTTAATATTGCTGAAGCCTTTTATGCAAATGGGCGTTCAAATCAAAATGCATTTCATGCACTTCGTGATTTTTTTGGTCAGCATAATCTACCAAATTTTCGAGTCGCTGACAATGCTCAAAGAGTATTTCCTGTCTAGAAAAAGCTTCTCAAACTTGGCCGTTCGGAGTCGGCATTAAACTGTAGGTCCCTTCCACTCGTGAACAGTAGCACGCACAACACAAGTGGTTGCTGAGAATCTAGGCCCAGGTCCACCTCGGACTGTCGCGCCACCCATATTATTATATTATAATCTACCAAATGTGTTCACTGTCGGAAGAATTGTGCGCAAATTGTGTCAACCCGGATCTGTAGGGAATGTGAAAACAACTGTGCATGCTCCCCCAGTTCGTTCTACGGACAACATTGCTGTTGCTCGGGATAGTGTGGTAGAAGAGCCGTCAGCCTCGACTTGTCGTCGTGCCCAACAATTGAACATCTCATATTTTGAATACCAATTCGAGCTTACACCCTTTCAAGGATAGGGATCTGAACGACATGTGCTTCTAACAGGATGGTGACACTTGCTACACAGAAAACGAAACATGGGCTCTTTTGCGCGAGAAATTCAATGGCCATGTTATCTCACATCGTGACGTGTGATGTGATCGTGATGTGATTTGACACCGTTGGACTTCTTTCTTTGGCGATATTTAAAAGAAAAAGTGTACGTCAATAAGCCAAGAACAATTCAATCGCCAAGGGACGAGATAATTCGACATATTAAGGACCAGATAGAGATATGCCACCGAAGCCGTGGCGAGTATTTAACCCATATGTTGATCCACACATAGTTGTCATAGATCCTTCTAATAATAAAGAATACTAAGATAATTGTCTGAAAACTGTTTGTTTTATTTACAATTACCATCGTCCATTTTCGTTGGGCCACCCTTTAGTTCCGAACATGTATACAACAAGGCCAATTGCGCATACATTGTGCACATATGTGATATGCATGGCTGAGTGTACTTCATCAATGAGCGATCGTTGTGGTCATATAGCACACATACGTCCGTAGTCCTTTCACCAACAAATTTTGATGAGAGGATTATCCAATCATACTCATTCTTCCCTACTACAAAGCTCCGCGAACATTTACATTTCCTTCAAACCGAACATGTTGGTACATAGTTCCGCGACACGTTTCCTCCTGAGCAGTGAACTTTATTGAACTAGATTAACTGGAAGAACTCTAATCGGGTAAGGCGACAATCGTCTCTCGCTAGCGTTTCGACGATAGTTTCGCTTCATGTAAGCATAAAAATATAAAGATAGCGTATGAGAGATATCGTTTTGCCTGCTTCGCGTAGACCGAAAACTGTCATTAACTATCGTCTCGACGACTGAGTTTTAGTCGTGACTTTGGCGATACCTATTTCAGTATCGTCTCCTATTAAAAGAGAACAAATTGTGTATATACATCTTGTTCTACACTTTTGAGACATTTTAGAGTGATAGGTCGCATTTGTATTAGTTTTCTTCGCTAACTGAAATAAGAATGTTGAGAGGAATTAGAGCAAAGATGTCATTTTTACGTGAGAGATATAATTTTTAAAGCACTCAAACTGTAACGATAGGCGAGACGATTGTGATGGTCTTACATGAAGCAAATCATCGACGATATCATCGAAGTGAATCAAAGGTCTTAAAAGTTACGAGATGAGAGCCCAGATTTAAACTCAACAGAGCGCCCTCAGTGCTGAAATAAAATACACAGGCCTAGTCGTAGCAACATTTGACCGGGTTGTAGTAAATTTGGTTGGACGATGAAGCCTTAATTCTTAGAATATTTTAAACGCATTTTCTAAAAATGTTGGCCAGATCAGAATATAGTTTATGGAGATAAATAACTTTGAGTGAAGCCATCTCTCGTAGCAGGCTAATCATGCTATGAACTTATAATACATCAAAATCTTGTTTTTGAACTCGGTGGTCACTGTGGCTTGAAAACAGCTTTACCAATCAGTTTAATTTTGATCACTTACTTATTTAATTGTTTATTTATAAGAGTTAAATTTAACACAATGCTACAAGATAACTCAATCTTTTAAAAGCATCTTTAATAATGAACATAAAAGCAATATTTATTTTCGACGTTTTTTCCTGCCTGACTGCCTGAAAAGATTAGAATTTTGGTGCATTTAATACCTTAAGGGAGTGGAGAAGATGTGGATCTGATGAATTCTGAATATGACGGTATTTTTTCTTAATTTAGACTTCATCCAAAATTCAGAGTTTCTACTTTTGATTGGCCTCTGGCTTAAGACACAAATCTGAATTCCAAGTTTCTGACTAAATTGTGTGTATTGACGAATGCTAACTCAGTTTCATTTGACGTCTGTTCAATAAAACTCCGCATTCTCCTCACCCAGCATATTTTCCAGACTTAGCCGACTGCGACTATTTCCTGTTTCGAAACTTCAAGAAATGGCTGATGATATGATATGTGGGTCGAATGAAGAGGCCATCACCTTTTTTGTAGGACTTGAGAAAACCTTTTATTTAAAATGAATGGAAGACCACTTATCTAACTGTAGTCTGAGAAAAAATTACCGGAAAAATGATTCTATTCAGAAAGTTAACTTCCCACGTATTTGTTCGATAATGCTGTTGACATACATGATTAATGAATGAAGAACTTTGGATTCAATGCATCAGAAGGTACCCTCTCATTCGCAAACCATTGATGTCAATTTTCTCGGTTTGTTTTCCCTTTTTGAGTACGTTCGCATGATTGCACAGCTCATAGAGTTCGCGGTTGTGTGTGGACCCGGAGCAGAATTTGTCCGTTGAAGACAGGACAGGTTTGCGTGAGTGACGTTTCTGTTATTGCTTGCGTGCAAATGCTGGTATTTAGTAACATTGAACTCGTCTCGCCTGTTTTTTAATGAATCGCTATGAAAGTGTCTACAACGAATATTTGAAAACGGTCGAGGATGACCCTGCGGAACGACTGATAAAGTCACACGTGTGCGCTTTCTGAAATCTGGTGCAGCTATCTAACGGTTCTGACGTGATTGGTGCAGATAATCAAATTACTCAACAAAGAATGTCAAGCATGATTGATTTTCATTATCTCCGTTGTTTTATCTCCACAGTCCTTTTCATTGACCTCCTTTCACAATCTTGCCGGTTTGTTTCAGTTTTACTTGGAATGAGACCTGTTTGCTTACACAATCCGAGTTCTCCTTCCGAATGACGACGCACAACAATAGAAAACATCTTCCTTTAATTCCTCCACAAAGGCTTTAAGTCTCAATTTCCAAATGGGGGTAGCTTCTTATCAAACCCCACCTATAGACGAGCAGGAATCGATGTACTCCTGTGGCTGTAAAAACCCGTCATAATGCTGCATCAAACTCGAACAGCACCTTCACTCAACCTCCGAGAAGTCGTCGTAAAAGTTCGATTACACATAAAAGCAAATCCTGAAGATTGCTTTGGAGAATCAAAGAGCGATCGGAGACGAGGACAAGAGGATGGCAAAACGCAACCACCCGGCACGTGTTGGGATATCCTCGTAGCAGTCACCTCCGAAAATAGTCTCGAGATGACTTCGGATTGTCGATTGATAAAGGACTTTTATTATTCTCGTCGGTTCATTATCCCGTGGCTCGTTTGTGTTGACAAAATAATCATCATCGGAAGAGCTCTTGTCAGCTGGAGCATTGTTTTGCGATTAATTCCTCCCGGAAAGCAATTCAATTTATCTTGATGGGTTCCACACGAATGTCCCATCGCCTGCGGGTGAATATTTTTCGGGATTCGCTGTGTTCAGTTGATGGGTTGTCATCAGATAATGACCCATTGAATGTGGGTTTGTTTTGAAGATGGGTGTCGTTGCTCTGACACCAGCGGTGACTGATGACCTGCTTGGCCCGCGGAACGATTTCATTATTTTCTATGATGACTTTCGCTCTAATCACAATTTCTGAGAGGACGGTAGAGTTGATGATGATTTCACTTGTCAGCTAAGAAGAAGTTTTTGACATGAAACAATGAGCCGACTGAGAATCTCACAAACTTTGCTTGTCTCGGAACCTTCTCAATCGTTTCCATCTTCGTGCAGACTCTCTTCTTGTTAGCCTACAATCTGTAGGCAACCCTCACTCGCTAATAGGAACAAGTGACACACCTCTCGAATGTAATGAATACCCGATTCTGAGATGTTTACACATGAGACAAAATGGAATAGATTATAAATTCAGTCCAGCCTTTCTCCCAGACTCTTGAAGAACTGATTAACTTACACATCAGGAGCACAGTGCCAATGCAGAAAATGTCGAACTCGCAGCATGCCAAAAACAAGGACAAAAAATAAGGATTTTATCCTTTCTGCTTTTGTTGACATTGAGGGATCTCTTAAGAACGTCGAACCCCAAGTAATTACATCAGTACTCAACAGGCTCGGGAACGAAAATTCCATATCGTCTTTCTTTCACCAACTTCTCGACAATAGAGCAATCCATTCTCTCTCCTCTTCTTTGGAACGTAGTGAATGAACTTCTACTAACACTGACTAATTTGAAGTTTTTGAAAGGGACTACAGAAAATATTGAAGTCGAAAAATTAACTGAAATAGTAAAAAACTCTGCTCCAAAGTTCAACAATTTATATAACACAAGCAACCAACCTAAACAAAAGTGGTTTGATGATACATACATTTACTACCTTTTGGAAAAGCAATAACAGTTTAGTTCAATCAATCCATCCAGTTGCAAATAAATATTTTAAGATCGTGTGCTCAGCAAAGAAAAAAGCATATGATCTAAAAAAAAAAATAGACGACATCAACTCACCCAGATCACCAGCTGAGTTTTGGAGAGCAAGCGAATTAATAAGCACAATCTGTCGACTAAGAGGGGAACTATTAAGCCTAAATTTAATACCGCACCCTCCAGATTTATCTATTCTATTTAGTTTATGCAGCCGTAATGATTGAGAATTTAGGTGTTCATTTCAAATTCTAAGAGTTCCAAGTTCATTATTTTGGAGTACAATCATTTGATTTAGAGGAAGCGCTAAACATTTTAAACGGGTAACGTGACTGGGAAATGCTTTATAATTTAACATAAAAACATTCAAATATCGCAATTGTTTTGAGGATAAAAGAAAAGCTATTATTACAATATAATTTGAATACAAAGTATGCCAATCTGGTAGACGGCTCTCGGCCAACTAAAAGGCATTTGTTAAAATAAGAAAACAAATTGCTTGGATACTTTTATGTATTATTTTCACAAGTCAATAAAACTAAACTAGGAGGGGATGCAAGGTGATTGCCTAGTCCTCTGGGAAATTCATTTCCATCATTCTTTCCAGGACATCTTGCAGTTGGCTATTGGAAGAACACGCGTGCAGAAAATAGATCTATTCCTCCTTACCAGGAAATACAGATTTCCTGACTTCGATCCACCTAATATCAGGAGTGTCCCTTCGGAACTAAGCAACAACCAAAACTCCTACGCCTCATTCTGGATTCGAAGTTAAGCTGAAAACATCATGGAACGCGTCGAAAAAAGCCTGCACGGCTGTTGTTGTAAAAACGCTATAGGGTTCAAATGGGGTATAAAGCCGCTAGTCTTTCACTTGCTATTTGTTTCAGTATTCAGACCTATAGTACCGTTCGGTGCGCGATATGGTGGACCACGTTTGACAAAGTCATTAATTGCGAATTGCTCGAAAGGGTGCAGCGGGTGGTATGCATTTGCTTTAAATACACTCCTCAACCTCCGATAGATCTCGAAAGGCCGTTGCCAGTACGACGATGAGATTCAATCGCTGTGGGAGGAGCTTAGCCCAGGAGACTTTACCATCCTCTATAAATTTCTATCCCTGCCAGGAAACACCGACCTTCTCCCTTTCTGAACCAGCATACCCTCCAGCTCTTACTGGAAGTCTGAATAACAGACGCTTTACGGTCCTCTATGAATTTTCACAGATGGATCGAAGATGGGTGAAGGAGTGGGTGTGGGAATCTACTCTAAGAATCTGGATTTTCAACCGTCATTCCGACTACGCGCTCACTGCAAAGTCTGTCAGGCAAAGACTATAGCAACTAAAGAAGCTCTGTCCTGATTGAAAATAATATAGCTGCAGATATTGGCACCTGTTCGGACAGCCAGGCAGCGATCGAAGCTCTGAGCGCAGTCATTTTAACTCCAAGAAGTCCCTCAATTGCGGCCTATCTGGGGTTGGCCAATTATTTCAACATCCTACTTAAGTGGGTGCCGGGACCCAGTGACATCCCAGAGAATTGTGAAGCACACGAACTCGCTAGAAAGGGCATCATGTCGGACGGAGAAATGCCATCCATGACTATCGTTACTGCAAAACATTTACCAAAGATTGAAACTCTTACTCTCCTCAAAACTGGATGTTCTTCTGGCACTGGGTGCCTCATCGCAAAGCAATTATGGACTACTATCGATCCTTAACGCTCACCCGACCCGCTCACCCCCGCGACAATCGTGTTATCGTGTTATCAGCCATCTTGGTGATGGAAATTGGCCACCTCGGAAATTTGATCACTTAGAAATTTGTTTTTGTGAAGGACCGATGTTATGCCAACAATACGGAAACGATTCAAGCACTTAAGGCAACTATTATCCAAGCAATCCGTGACCTTCAACAAGTGGTGTCTTTGTAAACGCAGTCATCTGCGAAACACCTGTCTGCAAATCGAAAAAATCTTTTTTTGTACCGACAGCAAGGCTGCAGTTATTTCATACTTTTGTGCAGAAACGAAGTATTACAGAGTTGCCCGACTTCTACTTCTCTTTCCCCTTAAGATTTTTGACAACTATTTTTTATAACGTCTTCATAAACCAAATCAGAGGACGGCATTTACTGTATTTCGTGAATAACCGTAAAAAATGCATGAATAAACCGTTACAATTGGGCGTATAAAAAGGCGACACGATTTGGAGATGATAGCAGTTTGACTGAGATCGTATATGTACACAAGTAAATTGGAACTATACTAGCTGCGTTTTTTTGCAAGCGTATATACGCTTAATTTTCAATTTGCATTTAAAATACACTAACAACGAATCCTGTATCCGCTTAAGTTACTCATCATATCTATTGCCGCTTAAGAAATAAGCGCGGATAAAAACAATGCTTCCAAACATTATTTTCTGTGTGTTCATTCCTGAATTTATTCATTCATTAATTAGGTTGGTGTATGTGGTTTACGAGATTAGCCCCTGCTAAATTTTGTTAATGCATTTGTAGGTGTGGTTGATGTATTAGAACATTTTTAATTGTTTTGGCAGCCATAAGTATGCAATTTTTGGAATACCCAGAGTGACTCTGCTATACATTTCGTTTAGGTTTCGTACACGATTCTTTTCATTTGATGAATAATTATTTTATTTTATATTATAAAGTGTTTGGGTTATAAAGTGATGGTCACGCTACACAGTCACAAAACGAAGATTGTGGACATCATAGATCAACCATCACCTTCCAAGACTACACCCCTGACTGCTTAGCAAATGTCATAATGTCGTCGGTGCTACCAAGATTTTATGATGAATCATTAAGCGCCGTTTTTTTGTGCACTTCAAAATTAAGCGTATATACGCTTGCAAAAAAACACACCTACTATCAGCTAGGGGCGGACTGAACAAATTATTTGCTCGTCTGGCAAATTCCCCTGTTGGAGGAAGAACATTTGTTGGTACCTCTGAAGATTTGAATTTTTTTAAAATAAAGCGTTGAAGAAAATGCTTTTCTTGGCCGCCATTACAATATGAAGAATATGGAATCTCGAAACAAGTACACATCCTCAAAAAATTATTCGCACAAAGACTTTACAGCCGAATTTATTTAATATTTTCTATGTACAACTTAAAAGGTAACTGTTTTTTTGTATTATACATCTGCTCTATGTATTCAATAGTCATATTCAAGTCATATTCATAAATATTCTGTTGACATACTGTCGCCTCTAGCCTCGTCGGACCATTGTGTCGTATCAGCAAAATTCTCGTTATCACCACACATAGTTAGAGAACAAATTCCTAAGAGAACAGTTTGGCTGTACGAGAAAGCTGATTGGAACAAACTTAACAACTTCTTTAGGAATTTTAACTGGTCACTTTGCTTCCTCGATAGTGACGTGGATGCCGCTGCTGATATGATCACAAATACTCTTCTGCTGGGCATGAGAACCTTCATTCCTCACAGAGTGAAGAGTATCAAGCCCAAAGCAAGCGCATGGTATGACTCGAGCTGTAAAGAGGCTATTAGGATGAGAGAGTTGAATTTCCGGACATACAAAGCCAACCCTACTGAGGAAAACCGGAAGAAGTTTAAACGGGCCAGAAATGACTGCAATGCAATGCTTATGAGCAAAAGTTGAGGCAAAAAGTGCTACAATGTCCCAAGGGTAGCAAAAACTTTTGGTCATTTGTAAAAAACGTAAAGAATTCCGCCTCGTCTTCAATTCCCACGCTCATTTACAATGACATTCCAGCTGTCAGCTCTTTAGACAAAGCTAATCTGCTTGCGGCTCATTTTGCAGCTAGCTCAACACTGCCAGATTCCAATTTGTCTCCACCTGTACTTGAGAGCGTTGATTTTACCATGGGACAAATCCACTTCCGCACTCGTACAGTTGCAAGAGTACTGAAAGATCTCGACGTGCACAAATCCGCTGGCCCGGATGGTATTCCCCCTATACTTCTGAAGAGGTGTTCTTCTTTGCTGGCAAAACCACTGCGTAAGCTTTTTCATCTATCCTACTCTTTAGGTCTCTTTCCGAGCAGATGGAAAACAGCATTTGTCCAGCCAGTCTCTAAAAAGGGCGAATCTTCGTCACCCACCTCGTACCGACCCATAGCACTTACGTCCCTTCTTTCTAAGGTCATGGAAACGCTGATAAATCGTCAGCTTATGAAATGTCTTGAATCGCGGAAGCTTCTTAATGACCGACAATATGGTTTCCGCAGCGACAGGTCCACTGGTGATCTGATAGCTTACCTCACCGAAAAGTGGAACCAATCTTTGCACAATTCAGGCGAAAGCAAGATCGTTGCGCTTGATATTTCTAAAGCATTTGACAGAGTTTGGAATCAAGCTCTCTTGTCGAAAATGCGTGCCTATGGTATCGATGAATCTCTTCTTCTATGGATTAGAAATTACCTTTCGAACCGTTCAATTCAAGTTGTTTTGATATCCACCAAATTAATGCTGGTGTTCCCCAAGGCTCAGTTCTGTCTCCGACACTCTTTCTCATTTTTATAAATGATCTCTTGTCTGCTACTTCTAATCCAATCCATTCCTTCGCTGATGACAGCACCCTTAGCTTTTCATATTCGTTCCAAGACCACCGACCCCGCCCTTCGGCCGTAGAATTAGAACGGCAGCGTATGTTAAGCATAATTAACTGGGGAAAAAACAATAGAGTGGAATTCAATGCTTCAAAAACTCAGTGCTGTCTGCTGTCACTCAAACGAACCCTTGATAACCAGCCATTATCCATGAATGGCACTTGTGTCGATGAAACCGGAAAACTTTCCATTCTTGGTATGTGTATCAACACAACACTTATTTGGAGCGATCACATATTTGAGGTCGCCAAAAATGCTGCGAAATGTTTAGGTTTTCTTAATCGATGCAAGAAATATTTCACCCCTTCTGATTTGGCTTTAATTTATAAGGCGTACATCCGCCCCAAGCTTGAGTATAACGCTCATATCTGGTCTGGTGCCCCCAAGACCACACAGCACCTACTTGATAGAATCCAAAAGCGAGCGATAAAACTTATAGGAGACAACAATATCGCAGAGTTATTAGACTCGCTCGAACATCGACGTACCGTCTCTTCTTTGTCCGTGTTTTATCGTTTTTTCAACAAACGATGCTCAAGTGAGCTAGCCAACTGCATTCCTCCTCTCCATGAATTCACCCGCAATACTCGTCGCGCCAGGAATGCCCATCAGTATACCCTTAAGCCAACTTTCGGACGCACAGTTAAATTCAATGACTCGTTCTTCAGCCGCACTGCACGAATATGGAATACTCTTCCCAAACTAATATTTCCCACAGACTACAACCCGCAGATATTTAAGACCAATGTGCACAGGTACCTCCTCTCCCTCTCTCCCTCTATACCTTCGGCCCGTGCTGTGTCTTGACCCCAGACACATAAGGGTATTAGCAATCCCTTGAGCATGCGCACATTATATAAAAAAAAAGGTTCAAACTGATGCAATCAATCCTAAGGGCATTTTTTTTCGAATCTGGCAAGAGGAAAGCAGACAAAATTATCCGCACTAACTCAAGCGTTGTGTTATAATAACTGCTCATCCTGTTGAATGCTGTGATAGAGGCAACAAGCAGAAGGATAGAGGATATTTCTGAGAAAATTAAATAAAAAAAAAACGAAAAAGGAGCAGAATGGGACGAAAAAAATCGGAAACTTCTATAGAAGATCGAAAGGTTATTTTAAAGTTAGTTTGCGAAGGCAAAACGTACCGAGAGATTGGTGAACTTGTTGGAAGATCCTATACCGTAGTTAGGGATGTTGTCCATAAGTTCAGAAATGAGGGTTGTTTAGAAAATAAAAAAGGTAGGGGTCGAAAAAAAATATTATCGGAGGCAAATGAGAGGCATATTGTCAAGAAAATCAAGAAAAACCCTAAGACGCCAGTAAAATTATTGACCGCAGAGATGTCAGCAATCATTAAAAAACCACTCTCTGTCGAAACAGTAAGGCGGACTTTAAGGTCAAATAATAGAGTAGAGTTGCACGTCGCAAAGACTCGCGTTCGCCAAAGAGTATGTTAACAAGACTCTAGACTTTTGGAACACCGTCATTTTTAGTGACGAAAGCAAGTTTAACTTGTTTGGCAATGACAGGAAGTAAAGGGTTTGGCGAAAACCAAATACTGAGCTGAATGAAGCTAATCTTCAAGCGACGGTGAAACATGGCGGTGGTAATATCATGATGTGGGGGTGTATGTCTGCGCGGGGGTTGGTCAAATGGAGTTCATTGACTATAGTAAGAACCAATATGACTACCTCGACATCCTAAAAAGAAATTTGCAGTAAAGCGCTACTAAAGTGGGTCTAGGGTCAAATTATGTCTTTCAACAAGACAACGACCCAAAGCACACTGCTTAAAATGTCAAAATGTGGCTGCTTTTCAATGCTCGCTCGCAGCTCAAAACGCATCCACAGTCACCTGACATCAACCCCATTGAACATTTGTGGGCTGAGCTTGAAAAAAATATTCGAAATCGAGCTATCAGCAGCAAAGCTTCTCTTAAAGAAGCTCTGCAACGAGAATGGGAACTTTTACGCCCAGATTTTTGCTAGAAACTTGTCGGGAGTATGTCAAAATGACTAAGAGCCGTTATTGATGCTAAGGGTGGTGCAACTAGATACTGATGTGCCACTCACCTACTTTATTTTATTTATTTTTTCATATTTTTATTTTTGTGCGAATAATTTTGTGTAATTGTACTAATTCTTAATCTTTTACTAAATCTAATTTTTTTTAATTTTATTGAATTAATTTTTCACGACGAAGCTAGTGGAATTTAGCTTATTTCGTTAAATGAAGTTGTGTGCGAATAATTTTGTGAGGATGTGTATACTACTCCTAGTATACATCAAACGAAAGAATGGACGTCAAGAGGAAATCATCTTGCTCATTTCGCTCGGAACAATATGAACGAGCGAAACAAATGATTAACCGAAACGAATATAACGAAGGGAACACACATATTGAATGGTTTCGTTTGTTAGCATCGTTTCGGTCATTCATTACATTTCGGTCGCTCATATCGTTTCGTTCGTTCAGATAGCTCCGAACGAATGGCTAAAAGTACTGACCATATACTTGATTGGTTTGTAGTTGTGTGATTGCAATCAGCAATACTTTTCTAGTGGACGGGTCAAATCTAACGAATCAATCACGATTGACACAGCTCTATTATACACGGAATAATTTAATTATAATAATTTTGTTCTGTTTATTGCATTTTTAAGAGAAACTTATATTTGGCCTACCTTGTACATTTTTATCTTCAGACGCTGCCCATACCCCTAAAAAATGTACTGACCTAAATGAGTCATCTCAGGAACTTCGCGTGAAATGGTTTGATCTTAATGAGTCATATCCTGCTAACGTGCAGAACTTCCTCCTTCTCTTATTTCCACGAACTACTTCAGTGGGTTGTCAGTGAAAACTATCTAGCTCTCCTACTCCTTTTCTGGAATGTTATACACCTCATCAGCAATTAGTGGTCTCGATAAACCATGTAAGAGCATCATTGCACACCTCATTGATTCCCACCAAAAGTGCAGTCTTCATCATCGCACAAAGCCCTGAATAACATCTGCGATTTCCATATTCATTGACATCACCCTAACTCAGCACTTTAAGGCGCACAAACACAATAAATCTCAATCGTCGCTCAGACACGCGGACACCTACCGTCATACACAGCCGCAAACCCCCGCAAAAGTAGGTCGCACTCATGCAAATGATAATGAAAAGTTCATCTTCGAGAGCTGCGCTGCTGCCGGAGTCCTCACAGCGAAAAACATCGCACCACTCAGTCAGTCAGTCACAAATAATACATACTCGTGCACATGTGTGCACATGTGGGTATTTTTAACTTACTCACCTGAAAAAGTTGTATCCTGCGTCCTGTTTTTATCGCCGGATTTCTGGCGGCTGCACTGCAACATCTCCCAGCCGGGGCACCCGATATATCCTCTGAACTAATCGAGCGTATTGATATTTTATCGTCATGATTGTGGGGTGTCACACCGATCGGACTGTTATTTATCGCCACGTCTGTAGTTGTTGATGGTGTCGTCTGCTGGAGCTGCATGCTGCCGCATTTTCCATTTAACATGACACGTGACATTTAATCGCGTTCAATGCTCGTTGAATGATAATTATTGACAGCCAACGGCGAGACGGTTGTGAGGTGAGTGCGCGACCCGGCACTGGGATGGGACACCAGAGGACTCTGGAGTCACTTATGTTAATCGTCTGTAAACAGAGAACACATGCAACACGTTACTTTTTATTATCACACATAGTCATGGGACGATGATAATGATGATTGTCTTTAATCCCTTTTTCCCCTCAGCGCCAGTGCGGTGTTCCGGTGCACGTTCGTGGGAGGGAAGAGACGAGAGGAGAGCAAAAAAAAAAGAGAATTCCATTGATTGCCCACATACAACAAGTGGGCTTGAGAGGGAACAATGGCCGCAGGATTATTATTTTACTGGTTCCGAGTTCATATTTATATCTAGGGAGGACTCTCGATTATAAAATCCGAAACATCAATGACTCAAGTACGGAGCATTAAGGGATCGAACATTTGTTTCGTTTTATAGCTATGTAAGAAAATGTACGTATGTAAGAAAGCTATAGAACGAAAGGTTCCCAGAAGGATCGTTAAATTTCAAAGTCCCCATAATTATTTCAGGGAAGCGGGAACTTAAAGACATTTTCAATGTCATCATCATACATTTCTAGGCTACCAGAATTATGAAACCGGCTTATAATACGAGAAACGACAGAATGGTGTATCCTATATTTGTTAGCTATGCAATTAACTGCTTCCCCTGCATGAAAATCAGCAATAATTTTTTCTTTGAATTCCGTGGAATACTTATTACGCGCCATTTTAAAAAACGTTTTTGCTCTCAAAAATCCTTTTGCTTAGTATCACTAATAACTTCCAAATGAACGTAACTTGTAGCATAGCACGATCGCAGGAAATGTAACAGTTAATAAATTAAGTTAAATAAATAAATAAAAAAAAATCAGGGGAATAATCGAATGTAGCCTGCGCAATATGTTCGTGCTTTAGCTTTGTCGCGTTTGATTTTGTTGAATTTCTTTATTTTTTTATTTTTAAGTGTTTTTAAGTGTTGAAGGTGTATACTTTGTTTTTTAATATTTTAAGATCTGTTGTTTACCTAAGTAACATAAATAAAATTCATTTAAATTGATTTACTTTTAGACAGTTTTTTTGGGCAAAATATTGCGATACTATTGTTTTGTCCGACACTGTACGTAGAAGGCTTTTTACTTTCGGCCTCATTTAAGTAAGCAATATTGAACGAAACTCAACGAAGCCGAGTACATTTAGGGTAGGTTTATAAGGTCAAAGTTTCCAGTAGCGATTGAGTTCTTAAGCATCGGTATGTTATGTCGTTAGATACTCTTATTTTTCAGTGCGTAGTTAGCTTCTGCTCCATGTTATAATTAGATAGAATACGGTATCTAATCTGCAAGTATGGAGGTCGGTTGGTCTAGTGAGCTACGGCTACAAGGCCGTCTGGTACCAGATATATATTATATACAGATGTATCTGACAGGCTACGAGTAATGAATATAAATAATAAAATAATAATAATAAAAAAATAATAATAATAAAAACTATAATTGAAGTTTAACGAACGAAAATTTGTCAGACATCTTAAAATTTTATAGTCCTCATAAAATTTCAAAATTAAGCGACATTTGTGTACACAGACAGCGATGCACATAAAGAAAAAAAACTTAACGAAACTCAATGAAACTGAACGAATTATTTCTTATGGTCACAATGTTCTATTTCTGGTATTTGGACGATTGCTGAAAATGGCTTGAATCCTCTTACGTCCAGAAGTGGTTAAACATTGAACCACCTATGGCAGAGTATGCTCATCGTTTTCGGGGAACTTACAAAAAGTTCCAAAGTCAACTGTGAGAGAATCGAAATTTATCGCTTTCAACGTGTGTAAATAACTTTGATAGCGATTAATTTAGCTTCAGGTTAATTCAGCAACAGCAAAGTTAAACTCAACGAAACTGAACGAAGGGGTTATTATGACCATAGTGTATTATTTCTGTGTATTCGCTCGATCGCTTAAGTTAACTCAAGTCTTTACGTCCAGAAATGGTGGAATGGAAGTGGACATGAGAAGTGGACATCAGTGATCCTTCTATGACCTTCTATGACAGGGGTATGTTCACCAACTCTTGCTTAGTTACTGATATAAACTATTCTTCCTGCTACGTCTTCTTCAAGGTATAATGACGACACCTTTAGGAAGACCACGAAATGGAATCCTGTGGGGAATCGCTTATTTTGAGTTCAGTTCTGCCGCTACTAAAAGCGCTTGGTAAGACATCTTTAGCCAGTCTGGGCGGATCGTGTACCAATTAAACAAAATTCGCAAAACGGATCTAAATCAAATCTATGTTTGAATACCAAGGATTTCCTTAATTTATCCTAACTGTTCCTCAAACTCTTGAAGAGCTCCACTCAAATCAAATCAAATATTCTAAGAGAACGTTAAGAGTCCACTGATTCAAAGTCGCCACATTTACAGCACTGCAACGCTTTGGATTTTGTGGCACCCACAATCAACTAAGTGAATCTGCAATGTAGTTTTCACTACAGATACTTATCAGTCATCAACAAAATTAAAAGCTGAGTATTTACGGGTATTTGCCAACAGGAAAGCGTACGCAACTGAAGTTACAAATTTATGAGGAACAGGGTGTTGTATGCCAACTGCATAGTGCTGGCGTAAATGGAGGTACACAAGAAAACTCATTCATTTTGTGTGAATTATTGAACGCAACCAGTTCATGTTGACTTGTTTTTGACATGTGACATTTATGGTTTTACGTCAACTTTTTCACGAACACGTAGGTGATGATTGATTGCCGTAGTGTTGTTCCTCTTCCGATGTGGGCTTTCCGATGATTGACATCCAAACTAGGCTATCCGGCAAGAACTGTTTCTTTTACTGGCTGTGTTTGGGAGTCACTCAGTTGGTTGAGGACTGTTTACACATGTGTCAATGTTCAGGCGAGTGCTTAGTTATCCGTTAGTTGGATTCACTTTCACTCGTAGTATTAGATCTTTTTCTCTGATCTCCGTGAACGTTTACAATGTTGTCGTAGCGTTCTAGGGTTTTTCTCATCGAGGACCGAAGGAATATCGTGCATCTGGTGTTGGTTAGAGAGCATAATCAAGAATGATGATGAAGATCACCAGTTTGTCTTAAATCACTCGTTTAATCCTAGACAATGGCTTGTGATAGGCGACACAAAATTTTAACTTTGAAAAATATTCAACCGTTATTACGGACCCGAAGTAATTCCGAAAAGAAGTGAAAAAAAGAAAAAATAGGAAAACCCAAGTGAGGAAAAAAAAAGCATACAATTGTGCTGACAAAATTCAACGTGTTCGACACGAAACCTATGAATCCAGTGTTCTTTCCTCAACTTCACAATAGTCGCCATGCATTTTCTGAGTTTTGAAGGCTCGCTATTTTGGCAATTTTTAGTTTTAAAATCCCGTTGAGTTTATCCGTGCGTGAAAGGTTGTCAAACCGTACAAGCCTACAGCCCGAACTTCAGTTTATTTTGGTGTTCATTTTAAGATGTCAAAATACATTACCATTCTCCTTCTCATTTCTTCCCAAAACAATTTTTTCCTGTTAACAAATAGCTGTTTTGCTGACCACTTCTATATTGACAGCTAATGACATTTGAAAACACTTCAGGTCGATGGGAACGGCGCGGCGCATATTGGTTTAACGGCGGAAAAAAGGGCTTTGGAGAAAGCCCTCTGAAGCCTTCTTAGTTTTATGTCTAAGTACTCTTAGATAATGAGGGCTTATTTTGTATTCAAATTTTGAATATATATTTTTTTTACCATAGACTTATTTACAAGCTTTCAAAGTCAATTTATTGAAGTTGCGAGCCATATTTTCAACAAATGTTGACATGTCATTATCCCAAGCTTAATTAAATAAATTCGGTGTATTTTTACATCGTTCTAATGGTCTGTTCTTGGATATTTAAAATAAAAAAAGGCCCAGTCTATAATAAAATAGTATATAATAATATTTGGATGCCCAGCCTCCATGAATGGGAGGGACCTACAGCTTAATGCCGACACCTAACGGTGAAATTTTGAAAAACTTTTTTTGACTGATCAACTTAGCCTCCTATGGTCATCGGGTTTCCTTTTTGACCCATTTTTGGGAAAGAAATTTTGCTTCTCCAAAACCAAGATAGGGATTCAGGGATAATAAATTACATTTAAATTTAACTAATATTTCTTTTAAAAAACATTATTTCTCATTTAACATATTTTAATTAAGAATTTAAAAACCTACTGCAAAAATAATCAAATATCTAACATAAATAACATGAAACTATAGAAGCGGGTCAAATTTAATCCGAAGCTTGTTCGCATCAGTAAATTCAAAGACAATTTAAAGGTTAAATATGACTGATTCATCAAAACAATGCAATGTGTTGATATCGCATGCCAATGATTCAAATTTGTAAAGCATTCGTCGGCGATGTCCTTTGAATTTATGCTTTGTGTTTCCTACTTAAGATTTATCGAACAAATATTTACTGCGTGTGAATAGGAAAATATTGAAGTAGAAAATATTATATATTAACCTCAAAATATCGCACATAAGAGAAGGGAAGGTCGTAAGGACTTGTGGCGTTATAGCACACAAACAATTATTCTGCGGTAATATGTGAACCGACCTCGTGGCACATGTAATATGTTTCAAATATCATTACAATCGGTCCATTGGTTCAAAAGTTACAAATTTATTTCCGCACTCCCATACAAAGCGAACCACCGTGCGGCGCAGCGTATTGAGGTTTCAGTAAAAGTTCATCCAAACAGCGAGATTTCGATTCAGTGGAAACATAATATAAGATTGAAGTGGATGATTTCGTGAAAACAACTTTAACCTCAAAATTCCAAGAAAGAGTGTATGTTACATGGTACTTGCACATAAAGTTTTTTTTTCTTTTAAACGTCTTCGAAACCATACTGCCTACTACCCACACTATCTTCCCAATAGCACTCTTAATCGGCAGTTAGTCAGCAGCCTGTAGGGTGATAAGAAGGAAATCGTTGCATATGTGAAGAATGTCCATTCTGGGTACTCACTATTCTTAACATATAAACATCTGTACCCTAAGACACCGATTGAATGCTTCCTAAGCTCCTTGGGAAGACTGAATATCAGATACTTGGTGTCCTTTTGCGAATCAGATTGGTCAAATATGGGTGAAGCCATCAGGATATATGTATCAGGCAGAAACTATATCGATAAAGAAAGCTGTCGTGTTTAACAAACAGTGTAATATCAGGTTGCAGCGATCAAATCTCTGAGTGCGCTTACATTTGACTCAAAGTCTTTCCTGAATTGCCACGTAGCTCTTACCGAGAAAACCAAGTGTTATTGGACATTGCGGACATTGAGAGTATGCGGATGAGCTTAATAAGAAGGGCACTTATTCTGTACTCTTTGCGGAGGTCTGTTTTCCATGCACATCAAAAAACATCTACTGAAGCTTTAAAAGGTCGGTCACAAAAATCTACTGGTACGGGGTGCACCTTTACAAAATAATTATGGCCAGCTCTCGATCCAAAGGCCGTATATTTAAACTATATCGGCGTAATAACCGGTCATTGGAGCTCATACGTCCAGATTAAGTCTTCTCTACAATGCCTCCTGCAGAGAATGAAGGAAGACGACGAGGAAGAAGAAACTGTTGTGCATTTTCCGTGGAATTGCAGCACTTTCTCCTCCCAAAGTAGAAGTCACCCCACTACTTTTATAGCCTGGCCGAACTAAATAGCATTTCTATAATTCATCTCCACCGCTTTATCGACAGCACCAACTGGTTTGCAGAATAGGATCGATAAGATCCGCACGGTAACACAACGGGCTTACTCTGGCACAAGTGTGACTGCTGCCAATCAGCAGCCAGCCACTCCCATTTAACCCAATCTGGCAGAAGTACGCTTCACAGACAATTGAGTGCCGTCGACAAAAACGCATACACTTTCGCTAAAAAATCAGAGAATTAAAGCTGCAATTAAACCAATTTGAGAGGTCAACCGAAATCTGGAAAAGAATGGGGTTACAAATTTGTTGTATAAAGAAAAAATGTACGAACAGAAATTGCTTTTAGGCTACAGCGCACATGCGTTTTCAATCGCACAACTATTCAATCGCAAAAATTAGAACACATTCCTCTCAATGTGAACGCCCTCATATGACACCTCACAATCACTACGATTAAAAGTCTGCAATTTATATTTCCGGTGACGAGATTGTCGCCACACTTGCGATTAAAATCGCTGCGATTAAAAAGTCGTTGTCGCAACAAATTGTGGGCATGCACGCACTTGCGATTTTCTATCAGATCACAATCGAGTCGCAAAAAAACATTTTTTATTCACTGCTTTATGCATGAACGCCTGTTTTGTCTACCTCAGGGCAAACGTAAACTCCACAAACGACATCACTGTGGAGGTCCGACGTAGAAGCGCCCTTTAGCAACCGATGTTATTTCGGTTTGTCAAAACCATTGGGCTCAAAACTCCTGACTCGAAGGACTAAGGTCTTGCTCTACAAAACCCTTATTTTGCCAGTCCTGCTATATGGAACCGAATATCACGATAAACAAAACTGTGGAGCTGATTTGACTGATTCTTGGTGCGTTCGAAAGAAAAATTCTACGTCGGAAATATGGTCCCGTCTGCGAGGAAGGTGAATGGAGGAGAAGACACAGACACACACTACGAGCTGTACCAGGATGTTGATGTAGTTCGAAAGACAAAAATCAGTCGACTGCACAGGCTCGGCCACATCGAGCGCATGAACAACAATGCTGCAGCAAAGAGGGTCTTCGAATCCAAGCCTCCTGATTCGAGAAGGAAGACCGAATCTCAGGTATAAAGACCAAATAATCGTGGATGCAAGACAGCTTGGTCTTGATAGCTGGAAGCAGCCTGCCCAGGACCGTCAACAATGCAAAGCAGCTATTACTCAGGCTCGAGCCCAGCATGGGTTGTAATCCTGATAAGTAAGTTATTATTCATGAATGCAGGCACATGATACTAAGTAATCGCAGCGATTAAAAAAACCGTAATAAGTCTATGGGACTCTTCTGCCGCATATTAAAATGGAACACATGGATTATCATGATAAATGCGACTTTGATAGAAGTCTTGTTAGCATTAGAATGGATTTCACAGGGAAGTGCGGTTTCGCCACTCTTTTTTTGAGCTTAAAATCTAAAAATAGGCGTACAAAAATATTATGTTCATCCCGTTATAAGTGAAAGATTAGTTTAGGGTACAGTTTCATAAGACGCTCGCACGACCACCACATAACTTCTCTGTATATATTTCGATTGCGACAGAAAACCACAAGTGCGTGCGATTTTTCTATCGCTGCGATAAAGGCATATGCGCACCTAACCTTATTTTGGTGCTTTGATGCGAAGGTTCAATTGAAAAGTTCGGGAAATCTAAATCTAATTTAAATCTAATCAAAATTTGTTTCTTTCAAGGACAAGCCTGTATCTTGCGCATTCAGCAATCTTAAAGCCACTCGGCATCACTGAATACCTAGTGGCACACCTCGAATTACAAAGGAAAACAAGTGACACCATTGCAAACATCCGCTAGGGCGAATGACCCACACTCGAAAACGCCCCTCGAGTGAATCAGCAAACGAATCATGTCCCACCCGAGAATATCATCCTCTCTCACCAGTTGATTGCAAAGATTTACCAACTTCCCGCACCCACAACCCCACCGCATCATCACCCATCGCCACTAATTGCATATTGTAGCAGTTGCATTCTTTTAATTTCATTTCCCTCGTATTGCCGCATAAAAACACCAGCAACAGCTATGAGGGCAAACACTCACGTGACGTGTGTCCACACTTCCTCGTAACACTGGCGACTAAATGTGTCTGCCACACCGTGCTGGCGACGACAGCCGACAGCACCAATGTACGCCAGGTCACTGCGAGAAAAGACACCGAGGAGACGGACAAATTAAATTTCCCTTTCAAAACACTGAGAGGGGGAAATTTTAAAATGTATCTAGGCGCGCCTTTGGCAATCCTCCGGTGAGACGGGCAGCAGCAGCGGGGGATGCAGTTATTTGTTTACACTCTTAGCATATTTTGTTTTGATGCGATGCGGAGATGCGCTGAAAGAGATTCATTTGCATTCTGCAGATGAAGTGCGGAATCACCAGCCCTTAGCCGGCAGTCGTGCATGGGTTCCGCTAAATGGGATGCTAGTTGCGGTGAAGAGACAAGGCAATCGTTCCTCCCTGTGGGAGCGGACTAATATTTTTTGAGGGCAGCTGATATTTATGATCACGGAAGCAGCACGTCCAACTGGCGCTTACTGAGAAAAGCGCGAAGCGGTTGACAGGGAGGCCGCGTATGGATGATTGTGTCAATATGGATACATACTCGTTCGGAGCTATTCAAGTGTAACATTATACTTTGTGGCGTCACATCGATAGCGGGAGGCTTTGACCCATCACGAGGATTAATTGGATTTTTGGGAATAAAGCGACATGTGCGCTACCAGCAAACATGGTTTGGGTTGGGTTGGGTTCAGTGAACATGTTTGACATATAGTTGTGTGTGTATCCACGGAGTAGGGGGTGCAGGCATTGTTTGCTTTATGGGGAAGGGTCACCTCGGATGAGTTGACCAATTAAGGTACTGCACGACGAGGGGGAATGGTGACATCTGAAATTAGAGATCACGGTGACGCTGAAGTGGTTGTGCTGGTGCAAGGCATATCGGGTTCACCGGATGAGTCCTGCGTTTGAAAGAATTCCTTTCTTCGAGGTTCAGTTTGGGGTGGGCTCGGTTTGTTTGAAGTTGAGTTTCACAATTGCCAAATGTTTAACTTCCTAGTTCACAAGTATTTCATGGGCGAAATTAGAGGAGATATTTTCGCATTTTCTAATGACACACACTTTCCCAATAAACACTATAATTCCACGTCTGATTAAATGTTCAAATGAGTGCGAACCCAATAGATGTTGATCTAGCTGACTGAAAGCAGCCTGTCCCTCTAATTTGAACTTTCATTGGTCGGTGGAAATGTAGAAGTCTCCGAGAAAGTGAAAAAATAGCAAAAAAAAAAGGAAACTTGAGTAAAATAAACTTTTTTCCTAGGATATTAATTATTTATTTATAATTTATTTATAATAAGTTCACAGAAGACCAGAAATGCGATCGTATTTCTTTCATGAACTACGGAGGTATATATATTTCTGTTCAACGACGTATAGTGGTTCAAAAGCGGAAATAATTACCAAAAATGAAAATGGCAATACGGGGTTGTTGCATTCATTTTTTTATAGATATATACCTCATCTATGTTGGCCCAAAATTTGATCAAGTTATGTCAAGTGATGTGCGAGATACAGAGATCTAAAGTTACCCTTTCGTTAAGTTTTGAAATTCGTGTATTTACTCGCAGTTACTCGTTGGCATGCAAAGTGGCATTTTTAGAATTGTTTGTTATTTAAGATTCCGAAATAAAAAATATAATTGTGCTTGTTTTAGCTGGGTTAAACCGCGTGCACTAGAATTCATACTTTATTCATTTTTCCCTTGAGCTACAGTCTTTTCGCCACAAGCCACCAACGGGTGGTTAACAGTTTTAGAAAGCTACCGTATTCAGCATACCATTTTATAAAGAATGGTATCCGCCAAGGCGCACATTTGTTTCGGTAAATAGAAAAAACATGGTTTTAACTCAAGTAAGCTTACAAGTGTTAAAACTTCTTATCTGTGGTTGTTCTGTCTAATAGTTGGAAGGAATGCAACTAGGACTTTATTTTTTAGAAGAAATAAAGGGTTTGCCAACAGGGACTTGACAACTTTGAATTTAATTTGTGAACGCACTCTTTCACTAATCATCAAAAAGTCACTGTCAATTTATTCAGAAAAATCAACATTTTAGTCATGATAAAGTGCACAAACGGTGACAGCAACTTTAAGAGCGTTAACTCCAGTTTTTAACGAAACTCATTTTTGGCTCAATGGGTTCGTCAATACGCAAAATACGCGTTACTGGTCGAGTGAAAATTCACCTGTGCTTCATGAATGACCACTTCATCCACAAAGAATAACAGTTTGGTGCGGTTTGCATGCCGGCGGCCATATTTTTTCGTCGACGATAACGATCGTAACGTTACTGTGAATGGTCAGCGTTATCGCGCCATGAATACCGATTATATTTGGCCCGAATTAGAAGGTATGCAGTTGGACTACATGTGGTTTAACGGAATGGTGCCACAAGCCACACAGCACGCGTTACAATCGATTTATTGAAAAGTAAGTATGGTGGACGTGTTAAAAATTAAATGGGCCAGTCGATTGGCCGCATTGTTCATGCGATTAAACGCCACTTGTCTATTTTCTGTGGGGCTACGTTAAGTCATTGGTTTATACCGAGAAGTTGGAGACATTGGAAGATCTCAGAGCCAACATTGAACGTGAAATATCAGCCGTTTCGGCCGAAATGTGTGGCCGAGTCGTTGAAAATTGGGTCCAATGAATCGACCGCTGCAAACGTACCCGCGGTGGCCATATGAACGAAGTCTAGTTTCGTTCATAAATGTTTTGATTATACTTCAAGCCAATAGTAAAGAAGAACAAAAGTTCTCAAGTCCTTACTGGAGAACCCTTTATAAATATTTCTCTTAAAAAAATTTAATGAATATAAAACTCTGAGATATTAAATTTCTTATACTAGAATATTAATCTATCACAGATCAGCAGGGGAATGTGTTTTATTGTTCATTGGACTGTATACAGAAAACCCGAAGAGGTTTCAATATGAGAGCGTAATTATCTGAAAGCTGGAAGCTTCCTCTATTCATGTTGTAATCATCATATCCGCCTGCCTACCACGTTGGCAAGAGCAATTTAACTGTAGCAATACGTTGACCTAATCTTCACAAAATGGCAATCGGTTTGTAATTACCAAGTTGTGACAAATACTAGTTTTGCAAAATAATACATCCGTAACGTTTGAGCCAGTGAACCGATCTTAATGAAATTTGAATCATAGTACAAGTGTAAAGAAATCTTTTCGTCGTTCAAAAAAGTGCATTTATTTTTTCACTCAAGTTTACTCCGTTAATCCGTAATCCGTTTGAATTAAAATTTTTAGTCGCCGAATATTTAAATGAAAACACTACCTTAGTCACAGACGGAATGAATCTTTATTTCTTACATTTTGGTTTACACTTACAATGTTCTTTAGCTTAGAAAAGAGAGTGATGCTGGATGAGTAAAATCTAACGGGGGATTAAAACAGAATTGCAATTGATTTGGACAGAGCCCAGTGGGTATGAAAAGTACTTTTTATTTATTACTACATATTTTTGGTTGGCATATGTTTCAAATTTCAAGAGTTACATATTTATTACTTCGCAGAACTAGTATTCGTCTCAGCTTGGTAATTACAACAAAATTGCCATTTTTTTTGCAGCTCACGTCGACTTGCTACTTGAATAGAGCACGATTCCAGCTTTCAGATAAACAAGGTTTCCTGTTGGAGTCTCTTGGACTGTCTCTGTCTACAGTCCAAGAAACGATAAAACACTCCCCCTGCAAATTTGAGGTAAATTGCGACTCTACAATAACAAATTGAATATCTCAGAGCTCTGTTCATGAATCCATTTTATTTCTTCTTAAAGAAAGCTGTATATTTCTTCTAAGAATAAAGTCCCAGTTGCACTCATTCCAACCATTATTAGCCAAGAATTTGTTTGGCTTTGGAAAACGACCAAAGTCAAAACCGTGTTTTTTAAGATCCGATACAGTGATACAAATTTGAACATAACTCCGAAGGTTACATGAAGTTGCAGCTAATTTTTTTCCATGCTGCAACTTAAAAGTATGAATCACACGTTGATATGAGTCGCGACGCGTAGCTTGGCGTAATTTTTTTTGAAACTCAAACAATATTCATCAAAACTCTCGAACCTGGCACCTTCTGCTTAGGAGTCGACGCACTACGCAACGGCGACCATAGAAAATTGACTTGATTGATTCACAGTCAGGCTAGACAGTTTCAGTTTGATTCACACAGTCTTCTTATAGATTTTAAAGACGGAAACGACAGCATTAATCGCACATAAATGGTGAGGAGATTACATCCTCACCATTTATGTAATTTCACTTAATTTTAACTCTGCATTAAATTTTTGCACTAATAATTACATTAAGTGCAAGATGGTCCACACACTGTAAGGACAAATTTTTTCTTTTCACCTCAATCACTTGAAATTTTAAACTGCAAATATCTCAAAGTTTAGCTGAGCTTCCAACTGCTGACTATTCCAACTCCTTTTAACTCCAACAGACACACGACTGACTTTAACTCGGAAGTGTTTTCACCAAGTTCCAAATACATCAGTCGATCGTGACATATCCGAACACGACCTGTCAAGGTCAATGTTTGATTTGGGTACAATTTGATCTGTCACGATTGAAGTAATTACTTGACGCCACTTGTATTCTCCTCAGGTACAGATGGCAATCAAACGTTTTTGACCTTCAACTGACGTAACATATCACATCAGAGGGCTGATGTCCGATAACGAATGCTCACAGATTTGTCGCATGTTATTCCGTCACAAAATGTCATTATATGATGTTTCTTGAACTCCACATGGATATGTTTTCTTTAGAATGGAAGAAGTAAATTTTCGGATTATGCAGGTTTATTTAGTGGAGTCATTTGCTTTAATGTCAGCTCTTTACAAACGCGAAGGTTTTGTATCGTTTTTCTTCTTTCTTTCTTTGGGGTTGGGGGGGACAAGGATAAGCTTAGTCCCCCCATCTACATGCCAACTTGGTTTGCTACGTTCGATTTCGAATAAATTAGGTTAGAGGATTTAGATGCCGGTCACAGAGTCTATGCCAGTTCGCATGGAAGTTCATTTATACAATGTCAGTTATATTCACATTTCAGAAAGCATTGAGACATAGTAGGTAATAGAGTGTTCAAGCCACTAATGTAATGAACCAGTAGAGCTGGGCGATCTTTGCCCACAGCCCTGCTTCAACATATGTATTCATCCATTCATCCATTGTAATTTAGTCTCTGTTTGAAGTGCCCTATTTTACAGGCAGTACTAAATATCTGGCGAATAATCTTATTTTCAATGAAGTGCTAATACCAAACGAAATCAACTAGACTTTTTGATGTTTCCTGACCTGAATAAAAAACGTTTAGAAATGTAGAATACTTGCGTAAGTAAAGGTTGGCAGGATAGCAACGATAGTTTTGTTCAGAAATAAAGTATTCCAGAGATCTATTCAGAGACTCGTTCTTCAGCCGCACTGTACGAATGTGGAATGCTCTTCCCAAGCTAATATTTCCCACAGACTACAACCGGCAGATATTTAAGACCAATGTGCACAGGTACCTCCTCTCCCTTTCTCCCTCTATACCTTCGGCCCGTGCTGTGTGTTGACCCCGGACACATAAGGGTATTAGCAATCCCTTGAGCACGCGCAAATTATATAAAAAAAAAAAGGTAGCCGAGCTCACAGCTAATTGCTACCTAGTACATCGACGAATTTGAGTGCCTTTTTGATAGATACTGATGAATTTTTATCGGTTTGAATTTGCTTTAAGAAAACGTTATCAAAACAGTTGCCAAATGTTAAGGGGCGAGAGAAGTAGAATTCGGCCATCTCTGTAATCCTTCATTTCTGTTTTTTTTCAGCAGCTCTCAGAGTGACCACAGACATCCAGCTGTCATTTGAATAATATGATATTCCATAGATAATGAATGTGTAGTGGCAGTTGGCCCAAAGGAACTCATGTATCCTTTTACATTTTCCATCAACAGCGATTTACCAACTCCCACAAAGAACACAGCTACCAGCGCTGCGACATCTTAGCGCTCTATAGAACTCAGCGAAATCGCAAATGAAATTGTTAAAATTTCCATTATAATGCCACCGTTTTGGAAACTGCAGCCACAAGTATGGTTTTCCCAGATCGAATCACAGTTTTTCACTTCTGGAATACGTCCTTCTTATATTGTTGATCAAACGCCAAAACGACAGGAAAACTGAAAGGCTTGTCGGTTGAAGCGGCAACTGACAGCAGCTTTCAAAATGTCCACTTATTTATTGTGGACCCTGGAACAAGAATTAAATTTCGACGGCCGACATATCCACAGCCAAGTAATCAGAATAAATTGTATATTTCCCACCGTTATTGTTTTATTTAAATTGATGTTTTCCTTGTGTTCTTGAAGGTCCCCTCTATTTATTTAGAAAACGAACAAAGACTAAACCTTTTTTCCGCTGATCAATCACAGTGGACGTACGCAGACGTTCGAACATCGACACACTATGGAAACGACGAGGCAGAGCCATTGCCGAAGACGAATCGTTGAACACACCCCTGCAATAGATGTCTCAAAGCCCGACCTGACCTGACGTAAAAACACTTAAGTCAACTTTAGTGGTCGAGCGAATACACTGAAATAATCTACATAATCTGATCAGAAAAACTACTGCATTCAGTTTCGTTAAGTTTCGTTCACTTTTACTTGATAAGGTGTGAGGGAAATTAATTAGTTATTACGAACGTAAGTGGCAGTTGATATTGGAATTTGTGTAAGCTTACAGTCTATTATGGGTACTCCAACAACAATCAGGTAGCTGTCTATCAAGTTCATCGACTAGCTTAGTGAATGTAACTGGAGAGCTGGCCAAAGATTGTGTTGCTTGAGAGGCTTATTGATTAAGGTCCTGGTCCCGACCGAACTGCAGCAACATATAAAAAATAAATAGCCTAACGACTAACAGCTGCGCCTATAACTGCCCCCGTTTATGAACCGTTAGTATATAGGGCAATTTCCCATTCGACACTCCTGACGCTATTCACCGGCCAGGCGACAGATATTTCCGCTGAAGGGATTATGTAGATAGTCTGTAGGTCATATCCTTTTGTTGTAAAATTACACAGGTATTCATAAACTCGACCTTTTACTTACAATAAAAAGCAAATCTTTCAAAAATCTGAGTCTGGCCAGTAGTCTAAACATATTCGTGATTTTAAAGACTTATACCGTTATGAAGAGAGAAATTTACAGGGGGTGAGTGCCTCGTCAACTGACCATAGAATGAAGATATGTTTGCAATACCACAGTGATCCTGGATATCATATGGGTATCGGTGAACAATTTGGTGTTAGTGAATCTACGGTATCCCTGTGAATGCAGTAGTTGACAGCATAGTTGCACATGCACCTGGTTAGATCAAATTTCCAACTACCAATAGGGAAATAGGTTAGGTTAGGTAAGGTAGAGAGGCTGCTTGCAGATACTCACAGTCAGACTACTACCACTGATTGACCACTCCAGTGACAGTTCCATTAAACTGACAGGACCAGATTTGAAAACCAAATAAAAGCGTATTTACTTTGCTTTTACTGTGATTCGAACCGTGGACCCCGCTAACCGACATTTCGAAACGAAATCTTTTCCCTCGGTATTTTCAGTCTACCCAAGCTGGAAAGTTTGTTATAATCTTTCACAAAAATCACAACTTGACAGCCCTTACCGAACTCAACTAAATAACATCACCAAATTAGTTTATTGCCAATTGCCGCCGTAACCACACCCGTCATTTGCCATAATTGAAATCTAACGATAAGTGTCATTTATCACATCTCAAAAACAACATTAACATTCACTTTCCAAGTCAAACAGCTCCCCCAGATAGGCCCACAAAATGACTGCTCACAATAAATTAACGCCGTCGTCCACTACCAGCCTCAGACTGGATTGGGGCATCATTGCAAGAGCCTGTTGCGCCCCCTTACTTCGCTCAAAATCACATGATTTGATGAAAGCCCCCAGCGCTGTTCACAATGACACAATCAAGGCTGCAAATGATGGGTGACGATGTTCGTCCTTCCAAAAAAAAAAAGTAGGAAAAAAGTATGAAATATAATAAATGAACACCCAACACGGACACAAGGGCTGTGTTGCCGTGACTAGACATCTGTCGACACCAGATTGCAATCGAATTGGGCGGAGGGCAAAAAAAATATGTAACAATTACCGTCCTTAGGTTTCCTTGGAATTAGATGCAATTATATTCATTTATTCCCTTCAATAAAGGGACATAATAACAGAAGGCCCGCAGGAGCAAATTGTGTGTGAGTGGAGTGGACTCGTTCGGATGCGTAGTGAGTTCGTACTCGCGCATTGTTGGTTTGGGTGGTTCTCTTCCTTTAATGGCTGAAATGTCAACACTTTATTACGCGCTAAATGACAAATGGAAGACGTGATGGAATGCCATGACGTTTGAATGCCTGGATGGACCCCATAATTAGGAGCATCTGATTATCTACACTTCTATACTAACATTATAAAGCTGAAGAGCGTTTGTGTGGTTGAACGCGCTAATCTCAGGAGCTACTGGTACGAATTGAACAATTCTTTTTGTGTTGGATAGTTCATTTATTGAGGAAGACTTTAGGCCAGAAATGAAGTATTACAGACATAGCCGACTTCAATGCTGATTGCCCCCTAGTTCATCGACGAATTTGTGTGCCTTTCTGACAGATATTCATGTATTTTTGACGGTAAATGCCGTCCTCTGTTTGGTCAATTTGGTTTATGAACACGTTATAAACAACAGTTGTCAAAAATCTGAAGGGGCAAGAGAGGTAGAATTCGGGCATCTCTGTAATACTTCATTTCTGCTTTAGGCTTTATAACCTCATGCTGCGAGCAATAGGAGCGAAGCATCAATGAAAATGTTGAAAAAATGGGAATAAATTATTCCCTTTTGTGAGCTTCTGTTACGTGTGTTGTGTAAACGGCTTATGTTACGCAGTAATCATGTAGGAAGGAAGTGTTCCTCTTTAAAAGTTCTAAAAAGAAGTCCTTGATAGCATATGTCTATCTTTTAAGACTGACTCCCTATACAATTTTTTATGCTAATCAAATTTGCTCGAAAGTAATATTATTTTACCAACCGCGATAGCTGATATTCACGGAGACGAAGTCTCGGGAAACAGTTAGTGGTGGATTAAGAGGTGGTTAAGAGTTGGTAATTGATAAATTTGTGAACCTAGCAGTAATTCTCTCGAAAATAGAACTGACGAATTATTGCTATCTGCACGTATCTATATTGCAAATGTTAGTGGTGTAGTCGTGTGTCCATCCTTAGTCAGTTACACCTTCTTAATGGGCACTCTCATAAGTGTACAATTCTCTTAAGCGGACAAGATGTTCTGTAATGGTTGGCTGGAAGGTATGATTTTGGTCGCGTTTTTTTCCTCTTAAGCGAGTAAAGAGTAAAGAGTGGACTTATGTGGACAAAAAACTTCGGTCTCATGGCTGTCCACTTAAGAGAGAGTTCACTGTACATACGTATTTAGGGTGACAGTAGAATGCACGGCACCATGCATCCAATGTAAGTGGATGCTTAAGATATGAGATTCTCAAAGAAAGGAGGGACAAATATGCGACCCAAGCAAACGATAGCATGTTTTCGTTCAAACTACTCGTATAATCATCAACTGAACTAAACGAAATGAAGTGAACACGCAAATGTTACTTCAATCAATGTCTTCTTCTTTTTGTGGCGATACAGTCTAAGGGTGAGCTATGCCTGAATCAGTAACCACCTCCAGCGAGCGCAATTTTCAGCCAATGAGGCACACCAAGCTTGGCTAGGTTCCCCTCAACTTGTGGAAGCCAGGTTAAATGCGGCCATCTTTTGTTGCCTTTTCTTCTGCCTCCTCCGATTCGAACACCATCATCAGATGGTTTTAAATATGAAAGAGTTTGTCTAACTAAGAAGATATAGCTTGGAAGACACGTAATTGTAAATCCTCCTCGTCTTGTATTGGAGTGCATAATCCTGGTCTTTGAGAGGAGGACATTTTTAACAGCTGTGAACTGTTGGTTATGATCTGAACTCAGTTCGCGATAAGACGCTGCCGAGTAAACATTATTAGCAAGAATCGGAATTTTTTTAAAAGATAAATTGGTGCGAATTTTCAACTTGTCAGCCTTTTAGGGTTCCTCGCAACTACACGCTTTTATTTCTATGAATTGTTCATCACGCTGTCGATGGTTTAAATTCTCTTTCTTTATGAATTTAATTCTTGACATAATTCGCAGTAAATAATAATGAGAATGAATTTAAGAATGAATCCAGGGTTGGCCTCGACACGGAGATACACTACATAACCCTAAAAAACTGGTCAAATCAATTCTGAAACTAACCAAAGCGCAAAATACCCACATTTTGAAACATACACAATTTTATAATCCCCAACTACAAAGTCCCGACACCCGTAATTTCCGGAAAAACAGTCATAAGTCCAAAATGAACAATGACACTTCGGAGGGTTGGGTACAAAAACCCCAAACTTAGAATCCCCAAATAACGAAACCCTCAATTCTTCGAGAGCATCAACGAAATTAAGTTTAGCATTGCTTTTCATCGAAATAAGGCAAAATTTGATTTGAAAAAAAGGCCATAAAGAAAGTCAGGCTTCGCTGGCTAAAAGGATTTTAACCCTCTTTTCCGCAGGGTTTAACCCGCTCACGTGATATCGTCGCTTCGCTTAAGCTGTGTCAACAAATGTCAGCTAAAGTTTAAATTTATTTATTATGGGGTATTGAATTATGGATTTATAACCAACCCAAGTGGATCGTAAGTTCACCGTGGGCTTGGTATTATGCAGGCATACCCCCGGGGTCGTCACTTCTCATGCAGACAAAATGGGGCACAGCAGCACAGAAAATTGTAGACACTGCTGACAATCAAAGTATACTATGGAACACCTACAAGTCGACTGTCAAAATATTTACGACATTAATTAGATATAATATAACGAACAGAATTACCCTAGACATTACACTCCTAAACCAAGAAAAGGGATACTATCGATACACTGTGGTCGCAGTGCAATGTGGTTGCTATATTCACTCCCATTTTATTGAATACGGTTCAAGCATGTAGCTCGACGTTATATGAAAACTGTACAAGGGTCAAAAACTATGCCGCTTAGATATCTGTGAATTGTTGATCTTAAAGGACCAATTTTAACCATTTTTGCACGTGTGTTAAAATGTGTATTCTGTATGATAAAAGCACAGCCCCAAAATTGGGCCTTCACCCTGAAAAAATTATGGCGACCGTCTGGTGGGCATCGCGAGGACCGATCGACTTTTCATTTCCTCAAACAGGCGAAACGAAAAATGCAGGCAAATATTAGGAGGAAATCGAAACACTATGGCCTCTACCACATAATCACACATATCGGACGTACTCGTACCATGCTTTCACACGGTTAAATTATCATATTTCCTAACCATACGAAACATACGATTTTGTGTGTACTCTCTGGTGTCCACACACGACTTCAAAATTCAAAAAAGAAACAAAAAGCTCACTCGAAAGCTGATACGATTTCTGGACACATGTAACTCAGAAGCCAGCCGCTTTTCCTTTCCCTTGCCAACAAACCTCGCAGTTGGTGTGACGGTATCTGACGAAATTTAACCGTGCAAAAGCGGCCTATGCATCCAAAATTGGCTGAAAAGAAACCTGAAACTGATTCTATTGCGTGACAGTGGTCGAATGCGTTCATCAAGCGCAATAATGCAGAACCTGGTACATTTGGGATTTGAATTTCTTCATGTTTCTCCAACAGACTACCACTACCACCTTTCCCTTCGTTTTTGTTGGCAGAAGGTATTCCGAAAACAAGGAGAGGTCATAAATGAATTTGAGGACTTTATAGTGTCAACAAATCAACCTTTCTAATAATGGACTTTGAATCTCAATCGATGGAAGGCATAAACGAAATGTAAAAATTATTAAGGATTAGGAGGACTTCATAGGATATGAGGGATCCAATCCAGTTCTTGCGCATTTTAAATCAGTTTAGAAGCTATTTTTTATTTTTACGTTAGCTCATAGAAAAGATCCAAAACTTTCAGATTCGCCAAATGAGCAGAGTTGTATGAGCCTGTTGAATCCTTTGGTTTTCATTGCGGTTAACAAATGACTTAAGGATCTACAGTGGACTCTCCATAACTCGAACTCTCCCTAAGGCGAAACTCTCTCTAACTCGAACTTTTTCGCCATATTTAACATAAATTTCCCCCAATTTCCCATACAAAAGCCTCTCTCTAACTCGAAATATTATGGTATCCCGTGACTATTCGACTTAGGGAGAGTCCACTGTAATTCGATTTCTTAACATAAAAGGTAACTTTCACATATTATTTCATGTTCATCCATGTAAGTGAAAATTTCGGATTGGACTTTGGACTGTTTTTTTTTTTTAAATCACATGTAGATGTTGGATATCTGTTTTATGACTGATTTTGAATCTCAACTAATTGTGTTAAGCGAATTTCTACCAAAAAAGGATCCTATTTATTATTTTCGTCCACTGTTCATTTCCATTGTTCTCATTATTTAGGCAATGAGAAAATTCTTTCCTTACAGCAAGATCTTTTTCTAATCTGAGTAAAGAAAGGATTCAACCTTGCTATTGTGGTTGATTGTCTTTTACGCATGGAACTATTCAGGAAGGTGGTCACAGTACCGGTCTATTAATCGAACATTTATTAGTTTTACAAATCTAAAATTTGTTTTACAATTTGTAAGAATATGTACATAAGAAGATTTACGTAGTCCTAACAAGAGTCATATCGCATTGGTATTGCTATTTCATAAGTCAATTGCTTTACTTGCGATTGTCTCTCAATTTCCACGCATGTTTTTGTTGAAAATATATCGAAACATGTACTATATTTACTTTTATGTTATATTGGTTGTATATCTAAATAGCCTCTGAAGTAACCTTTGTTTAACTAAGTTATTTTTGATTTGCAACGCTTACTACTTTAAATTTCTTTGATACATTGTATTTGCCCTTTATATTTGATTTTATTCATTATTAAATTGAAGTCTGTGCAGAACTACACATCGTGCTTTTTGTTATTTTTTTACCATTAATTTCGACTGAATAACTACGGCGAGCTTAAAAAGAGAATTCTATTGTGTTGTTTAATGATAACAAACTAGATATGTAAATTCAACTGAGGCTAGAATAACTTGTGATTATTGCAATCCATTGGAATTGTATATGATATTTATTACATAGTAAGTTAAAAGCCTGTTCCTACAAATTTCTTAGAAACTTTTGAAAATTCATGATGACTCGTGCTTAATGATCTATTTTTCATGTCTTGTACGAGCTACGTATTATGGCAACATACTACTATAACGGCATCAATGCTCTTCGATCAGCGACAAAAAGTCAAGTAAAGCGTTATAATTTTCAGGAACTACACACAAACTGAGAATAAAAAGAATTGAATACAATTCCAACTTTGCCAATTAATAATTATTCGAGTATGGTCATCATTGTTGCCCCTGGACTGCACAAAATATTTCCTCAATACATTTATGAACACAAAGTTGGCAATTGTTAAAAAAAAGTAATCATAAATGCAACAACGGTAGGAGAAACAAAAAGTGTTTGATTGACGCTTGTGTTGCTTAACATAATATTGTCACCATACGAACAGCGCCCTACATTACAGATAGGACAGACAAATGAGAACTGTCAGAATTTAAATACGAATGAAATCCGTTCTTGGGACATTCTGGCAATGGAATGAAAACAAACGGTTGTGTTTTATTTTTCGGAGTTAATCTTTTTTCTACAAAGTTATTTGAAGGGTAACTGTTTTAAAAAAATTGTAAAAACATTAAAGAAAGAAGCAGTAGCGAAATAAAAAGGAAAAGACCCATCAATTAGAAGTCAAGATATGTTTCATGGAACAGAAATATATGATATTGCGTATGATCCATTTTTGCATGAATAAATCAATTTTCCGGTTCCCTGCAAATCTGCAACAAAACGAATATCACTGCCAAGTTGATCGCAGTTTGACTGTCACATTGCTTTTATGAACACAATTGTCGACTGCTGTCATGCATAGTCACAATTATGAATGTCTGAATTGAATATGAATTATGAACTCGGCCGAACTTACAAAATATGAAATTATGAAAATACGCATTTGAGTCAGAGATAATGGATGATAGAGATATCCAACTTCGGCCATTTTTACCCCTAGCCCACAACGAAGATGTAGTGGTAATCCCTTGTATTTCACTTATACATTTACAACGCTCGTCAATTCACCACAATATGGCGGCCGATTCGTGAATTTTGTGGGAAAAAAGCGGCAGATTCATGAATTTAGTGAGAATCCATGTACTTTCCATGTAACGTACATGGGTATGTTGTTCGGAGGGTGTTCAAAAGTTGATTAGTATTTTTAAGGGAATTTTCTTACAGTGTTATATGGACTTTCGTGCATAATAATGTGTTGCAATGTCCATTTAACTGGAATTCTTTGACCTAAAATTAATTCTTAAGTGTATATATAGCCTTTTCATAAACCATACCTGACAAATTAACTCAAAAAAAGAAAGCCCGCTTTGTACGCTTAATTTATACATTCTGAAAAACTCATGACAATATATTGCAGCATATTGATATTACTTTTACTAATGCATAAAAATAGTTGTCAAAACTTCTTATTTGTGATTCACGCTTCAATAATATTTTTATTATTGGTTAACTGAACGTGTGAATGTATTATTAATTTTTATTCATATGAAAAAATTCACACTATGTTGTGCATTCATTAATTATGTCCAAGTATTTCAGATTGTAAATAGCTCAAAGTTTTAATGACTCACTTCATGAACATAAGCTTTGTTCGTTTGATTACCCCTCCATACTGTGTTGAAAATTTAACACCGAAATTTGAAAAAACGTTCAAATAACGAGCGAATTTTCAAATTAGAACTCTAATTCACCCCATTCCTAAGAGGGGAAGGGTATCAGCTGTTTTCAAGATCTCACACGTATTCACAAACAGGGGACAAAATGCTTATAAAAAACGCTGTCAGATGAAATCAGGGGGCAAGGGAGGTAGAAGTTGGATATCTCTATTATAGATTATCTCTGATTTGAGTATAATAATAACAACAATATGGGCTGAAGCACCCCGTAGAGGGCCAGGCTTCCCCAACAACTACTCGTGTTGTGATATTTTAACAGCCACAACTTGTAAAATCACCTCGGAAATTTAGGAAATACCCGAGCTGATTATTTTTGTAATCTCTTGGAACTGCTTCAAGCAGAAATGAAGTATTACAGAGATGCCCGACTTCTACCTCTCTTTCCCCTTAAGATTTTTGACAACTGTTTTTTATCAAGTGTTCATAAACCAAATTGACCAATCAGAGGACGGCATTTACGTTATTTCGTGAAAAACCGTAAAAAATTTATGATATCTGTCAAAAAGGCACTCAAATTAGTCGATGAACTAGAGGGCAATCGGTTGTAAAGTCGGCTATCCCTGTAATACTTCAATTCTGTTACACAGCGAACAAACTGCCAGTCTTTACTACAAGTTTCATAATATTCCCAATATGTAGGTGATTTGCCATTACGTCAAGCTTTTCGCACTCAACAAATGATCCGTGATGTTACACGACCAATTCGAAAGTGAGACAAATTTGCCATAGTTATCGATGCGGCCAGAACAGGACACCCGCAAAATCACTAAATAGAAATGAAGTATTACAGAGATAGCCGACTTCACCGCTAATTGCCCCCCGTCCATCGACGAATTTGAGTCCCCTTTCGTCAGATATTCATGAATTTTTTACGGTTATTCACGAAATAACGTAATTTCGCCGAATAGAGGCTATCCGAATATTCGGTATTCAGCAAAATCACTTTTCGTGGCATCTCTGGTTCAAACAACTCCATTCGAAAAGAGATACAGAACAAACAAAAAAAGAAAAAGAGTCCAATGCGATTCAAAATTTGCTATTTTTTAACTATACAAATGTGGTCATCAAGTACCACTTACGAAATATGGAAATTCGCAAAAATTCGCTCTCTGTGCAAAACTCACAGAGTCGTTAAAAAACTAAGCGTCTCGATGATGGACAGACCTTCGAAACCCCCAAATTCATTCTTCAATTTACGAAACACCAATGAACTTTTCTGCTTCGAGCCAACGAAATTAAATTCACATCAGAAACATAAATTCTAAAGTCTGCATGGTTCAATTATGATTTTCCTGGTAAATTGAAACGAACTTGAAACGCTGAAATTTTCTCACCCTGCTCCCATCAAAAATTCCTCGTCCTTTAGGAAACCTCAATGAGTGAACAAAATGAATACTCACACGTTATTCCTTGCCTTTGTTTAATCACGGGATCGTAATCCAGGGTCTAATCCATTTGCAAATTTCGGGATCACCACAGCTCACACTCCTTGATTTCCTCTTCCTTTGAAAATCCCTTTTCTTTGTCTCAGAAAACTACTCATTTATCCATTAATTCAAATCAATTTACATCACTAAACACATTCCAACCACAAAAGTACGTTCACAATCAAGAATGATAAAGGATCAAAAGAAAGATCCTCTTCACAACCACTCACTGAATTCGTGTCAATCCGCAGCGAGTCCAAAGCATTCACAATCCCGAACGGAGTTTATCTTTTGTTTGTTTTTCTTTTGTCTTTTATCTTATTCGTTTTTTTAGAAGTTCAAACCCTTCAGGACCGAACCAACAAGTTTCACAGAACCACCGGAATCCTTGAAGCCACACCGCTCAGCGAGAAGGCACGACGACGACTGAATTGAACCTGTTGAGTCGTTGCTTGTTTATAGTTTATTTTCGCTTTCGAAGGACGACGGGGTTGTAGTTAGTCCTGCACACTGAACGGTTGGTGAAAGGAGCCACCAGATTCCATCCACCACCCACCACCGACCACCCAGCACTCACCATAAGCCAGCGGATAGGGTGGCGAATGGTTTTTTTCCCAGCAACAACAACTCACATGCCTGCAGTGATGATGGGACATGTGGGCAGCTGCCCCCGACAGGGGGTGGATAAACCTGCGCATCAGGAGAAGTCGATGATTCCCGATGATGTTCGTCACTCACACAGCAAATGTCCGCCACCGCTCTCGATGCGTTCATACACGAGTACACAACCGTTCTCGGGTGGAAGTCATTCGTCATAATTGCGCGCGAAGCCGCTTCTCAATTTTTAAGGATATTAGAAATTAATTACAGAAAATTGCAGAGGTGCTCTGTCCATCGGTTGGTTTGCTTTTAATTGTCCAGCTGTCCCGGTGTCTGATGGCGGGCACACCCACTCGTTGGCATGCAGTGGTACTTCGCGGGCTGTGAAGCGTAGTGCATTCGGACTTCGAGTGTTTTACATGCACATCGAGATGTTCGATTGTTAGGACACGGGCGGACGCGGCGAATGAGTAATATATAGCGGTGGTAAGTAATTGAAGGATATGCTGTCACCCTTGACGAAATTATAACACGACTTGAACAGGATATTCCTTCGGATAGAGGCCAACGGTGAACGGATGAGTGTTTTAACGGAAAATGGCTTCTGATGGAAATCACTTGGGACTGTAATCGGTTCAATGTCGGCGCTTGGAAAAAATTAAAAGAATACGGTCAATGTTAGTCGCAGTGGGATGTGGGAATTCGTGAGAGAAGTGCTTTTAGAAAATCTGTAGTTGAAGGCTGAGGAAGAACAAAATTAGAGTTTCAAGTTCCAAGTGGTTTGGATAAACGACTTTTGTTTAAATATTGGTGTAAATTGATTAAGACTTTATTTCACAGATCGAATATAGAAAGTCTATAGACATGTCCAGAAATAGGTGGAAAACGAAAGTTAATAAAAATTTCACGTTTGTCCCGCAATTGGTTACCAAGTTTAATTGGTAATCTGAGAGAGAATGTACAAGCCTTTCTCCAATTTGAAATTAAACTCGCGGTGGCGTAGTGAGTTGATGTATCGACTCGTACGTGGAGAGTGTTCGATATCCGAATTTACCACCTTTCATAATTCACGACTTCATCTCTTTCGAGTCAGTGACAATGCTCAAATAGTAATAAGTATATAGAAAAAGCTTCTCAAACTTCGCATAACAATCGGCATAAAACTGTAATTCCCATTTCCTCGTTACTCGAACAGTATCACCCACAACACGAGTGGTTGCTGAGAAACTAGGCCAAGGTCCACCTCGGACTGTCGCGCCACCCATATTATTATCATTCAATTGAACTGCACATTATTCGTACACCTTCGCACGCACGAGGCCTATTCTCTTATGATAAACGGTGGAGCGAACAGATCCAAAGGACCACATGATCCAACTCATCTATGAGATACGGTCGGAAGAGCTATGCCCAACAAATGGCATCTCAATTCTCAGTATCGTTTGCCCGAAGGATATCCCTTTCACGGGGAAAATTATAGTGGGATTATAGTGAGATAATATAACATATGACAGCGTGCATTAAGACGAGCTATACAACGCCATGTCTACTTTTGACACTCCTGTCAAACTTGTCAGACTGAGCAGTTTGACTATGGAGAATTCTCGCTACTCCATCAATGTCGGTAAATGACTCACCGAACCTTTCAGTATCAAAATGTTATTTAGACAAGGCGACGCTCTTGCATAGGACATCTTCAATATCATCCTGGAGAAAATCGTGAAAAACTCACAACTCACTCACAACAAAGCTCTGCCGGTTCTTATTGGTCCAGTATACGTTGCTTGCGTCACAAACTGTACAATCTGTACAGCGACATTAGCTTAGCCGGGATCCAACGCCCAAGGAAGCAGGGCCATGTAGAGAGCATGAACAACTCAGCTCCAGACCGAAGAGTTTTCGAGTACGAACCTGTGGTACAACGTAACTGAGGTGGCGCGTCCAGGTGGAGAAGCATCTCAACCAACTCAGTGCAACTGCAGACAGCTAGCCAGAGATCGCGCTAGTTGACGGCTTGTTGGTTAAGGTCCAGGGGACCCACCCCGGAGTGTAGCGTCAGATAAAGAAGAATTGTTTACGCCTAAGTCTGTTTTTACACGGTAGATTGGTTCCAGAAGAAGCCGTGTAAAAAAAAAAACCGTGTAAAAAAAGACATTGATCGTATACAAAAATGGGTGATTGGTTCCTAATCTCTTAAACCTATCAAAATAAGTGTAAAACGAGGATTTTATCTTAATGCGTTAAATTTAATGTAACGATGGAAAAACAAATTTGTCAATAAAAAATTTCTTAACAAAACACGTCTTATTGCATTGACAGTTCACAAAATATTAACACGTTTCAATTGCTCTGACCAGTAAATTTTATTGTATGCACATAAAGGGAATTCCCCTAAATTAGTGCTGTTCACATTTGCTTTGACCAGTAACAATTGCTTGTACTCGCTAAAAGGGAATTCACTTAAATCTTTAAGCTAGTGTTCGCAAACTATCGATAGCACTATCGATACTATCGATGGTTTCAGACTTTTTTCTTTCATAAATACTTTTTTGTGATATGAACATACTTCGCAAAAATTAAATTTGACAAAAAAAATTTAAGTACATAAAATGAACATACTTCGCAAAAATTAAATTTGACAAAAAAAATTTAAGTACATAAAATTTCAAATCGTGCTAAATGGAATAAAATCGTGTAAAAAAATTAAAAATATTCAATTTTCAAACCGTGTTATATGAAAACCGTGTAAAAAAAGACCGTGTAAAAACAGACTTAGGTGTATGTTCATTTTAACTCATATATTTCAATGAATGCCACACAAAACAATTATTTTCTTCAAAAAACATTTTTGTGTGTATTTTCTGGGAATAAGTTGTGACGGTAGAAAACGACCCACACTTATATGTGCACACAAGTGTCGCCTGAGTCACACAAATTCGTAAACATTAGTACTCGGAACGTCGCTTTGAGCAGTTGGGATGGTCGAAATATTGGACTAATCTTTTCATCCCTTTCAAGGGTCACCAATATTCTTAGTAGATAAGATAATGACGATTTATGACAAGTATTGCATCGACGCTTCATTCTTAGATTAAATGTTTGGAAATAACTTTGTATCTGTTTCCGTTAATTTTCGTTTTTGAAATTCAAAAGTCCTTATGTCGCTTTACAATATCAGAGTTCGTCACTCACCAACGATCGGATTGCAATGGTACTTTGTATGAAAGTGTGCGGACAAGCACACACACATCACACTGCAAGGAACACCGACTCAAGAAATGAAAATCTTTTCATTTTTGTCACACCGTCATGTAGCACCTGGCCCGAAGAAGAAAGTGTAGAATTTCCTGGCCCGAAGTGTGCACACAAGTGTCGTGTGTATGGGGGCCTTAACATTTTTTTTTACAATTTTTGAGTTTTATTTTAATTTGGCGATTATGGCACCGAAATTGTATTGTTGCCATTTTGATGGTTATGACGTTATCCGTTTCTTGGAAAAGTTCTCGTCCCTGGCGAAACTAACAGGCATCGAGTCCGAACCTCCTGGTTTGGAAGGACAGTAAGACCAAATACAAAACCCAAGGTAACGGACGCAAGACAACTTGAATGGAAGGAGGTCCTTGCGGACGTCAAGAAATGTAGGTTGCTTTAGCACGACATGAGACTCCCCACCAGTATCCTTTTTGTGCGAAACTTCCGAAAAGGCAATACTGACTTGAATAATGTCCTTGTTGTAAGTAAGGCCTTCGTTGAGAAATACAATCACAATAGACACAATCACCAAAATCTTTGCCGATCGAGTCTCACAGATATTTGCTGTAAGTTTCACGCCTAGAATAATATTGGAGGAGTTGTCAAGAAGCCATTAATGAAGCTCATGTTGGTGGGCTGGGTTTTGAGTCTTCTTAGGTTGACAATATGATATGCACATGCAATGAAGCTGGAAGCCTATAAGGTCACGATGTATCAAGCTGGGAAAAAAGGTGGTTCGCAAACAGAAGGGGAGGGAACTAGGTTTCTAAGATGGACAAATAAAGAGCAGGAAAGGTGTTATGGCAGAAATATAAGCCAAAAGTTGGATGGTGAATCAATCATCAAATTTATACAAAGCTCGGAAAGTACCTCAGCCAGAAGATGATGAACAACTCGTATTAGTGTCGCACGGGATAATAAGAATTTGAAGAAATCACTTCAGCTGGCCGTCAAACAAAGACAAAAATACTGCCAGGCAACATGTTGTATTCAATCAATGCCCACCGAGCTTGGTGCTGTACCGCACCAAGCAGCAGTGAAATGTGAAAATTGTGAAATGTAACAAAATTGTTGGATAACACGAGCTGTCCGGTAAGATCTTCTAAAAGCAACAAAAGATGAACAGTTGGCCGCAATATGTTCGGAGGAAAGTATGCCCGAAGAGTGAAAAATAGATCCCTTTCACTGTGCTGACTGTCGAGGGATGAGTCTCCTTACATCGAGTACAAGACTACTATTTTGATTGCTAGCCTGGTACTTTTTGTACATAATTAGAGAGGTCCTCAGCAGCGTGGCCTAGATCTTCCCACTGCGGTAAATCCTGGACCAAACCCCAGAAATGTGACACTCACCGATATTATATAAACAGAGACAGAGCCATTTGTATATTGCGTTGTCTAGTTTTGACATTCCCAGTAAACTCGACAGATTTTGCAGGATAACAATGGAGAGATCCTTCTACTCCATCAATGTTGGTTAGAAAGTTTCCACAGTTCATCGAAACCTTCGATATCAGAAGTAAACGCGCTGTCATTCTTAAAATGATCGTGCAAATTCTACAGAAAACCTACTAGAGAGTAGAGACATGATCTGCCAGAGGTCCATAAAACTGTTAGCATACGCTGATGACATTAATATAATTGGTTTGAAGCAACGAAACGTCGATAAGGCATTTAGGGGCATTGAGGCGGAAGCGGTTATCACGAGGCATATGATATATTCAAGAAAGAACCAACAATGTCGACATCTGAACAAGGCGTGACTATGGGAGATCATATGTTTGAGGTAGTCTTCGTCAATACGGAAAATAGTACAAATCACATACAAACACAGATTAACTCTTGAAAACCATAGTTTAAGAAACATTGAGCAGTAGAGTAATCTCACAAAAGATTAAGCTGACTTCGTGCAAAACATTGATGATTCCTGTGCTGTCCCACGAAGAAGAGTCCCACAACTCTGCTCTTTGAGAGCTGAGTTGATCTTTAGTCCTGTCTCTTTTGAACGTAAGTCGAAAGTATCCGTATCGCCCAAACAACATCTCAGTACAATAAATAATAAGACATCTCGGGTCTTTTCCCGTGTCTTTAAAGACGATCGTCGTTCAAACGATTGTATTAAACGACGTTGTCAAAAGTTTGCTTCGTGTAATACTACAATCGAATCGTGCAGTCGTGTCGTCAATCGTTCAAATAGTAGGCAGTTTGAGAACTACTAAACACGTTAAATGCCATATAGAAAACGGAATTTATGCTGTCACTTTTAAAATTCGTTGATGATTCCCTATTCATTTGAAATGCGAAAACATGTGTCCGAATTCGAAATCGAAATTTTAGGTATGGATAGATTTCATTTATCGAGCAAAATAGAAATGCAGCCAAAATTTGATTCCATTAATAAAAAAAACAGGGGGTGTGCCATCCGATCAAATTCCAATATCCGAGCTGGAGGAAAAAGCAATTCAGATGGCTTCCCTTCATAGTGCTGTTACAGATAGCAGTTCGAATTACTATGGTGCTGTCGAAGTGCACGGAGAGCCGAACAGAGCGATCTGTGAGTCGGATGAACATGCGAAACAGCCATTGGCAGCCACCACCAGCTAGGACCTACAAGGTAACAATAAGTCCAAGGAATACATGTTGACAGCTCCTTGGGTTTACCGTTTCCAGCTCTTGTACAAACGCCTCTTTTGATAAGCGAAAACGTTGAATAAAACTAAAATGTAAAATACAATTCAGCACGTTTATTGTTTAAAAATAATAATATTTTTTCCTTTAAGTGGAAAGTGAAAAAGGATCTCATATATCTCTAAGCATTCTTCGCTTCCGTAATAGTCCAACAGAACTATTTTCACTTTCTTCGTCATCGAAAAACAACACATTGTAAGGCCGACGCATTTTTTTCGCTTTCCATTAAAAATTCGAATTCATCGATTTCCATTAAAAAATTCTAAAACGAAACTACAAAAAAACCAACCACGAAGTATAAAACGATTGTAAAATAGCAATCGTTCAATCACAATCGTTTAATAGTCAAAAACGACGTCGTCAAAATCCTCAAAAACGAGACGATTCAATAATTTTAGCGTTACACGAAGTAATACAATCGTCGAAACGACGTCGTCAGACGATCGTCGTCTTACGGGATGAGAGCCCTGGTATTCAATCGTCGTGTTACTTACAACAAGAGAGCATCCTTCCAGTTTTCCAATTGAGTACTGTACTATCTATCATTTCTCACACAGATATTTTAAAGCAAAAACCAGCGGGTTTATTTTTCAGCTTGCTTTTAAAGTTGCTCCACGAACTCGATCGGATTGCAATTTAGAGTTTCACGGCGGATATAAACAATCGCAAGCAAATCACTACTGGTTCTGTTAAAAGCTACGAGAAAGTACATCACTATTTTTGAGCTCTATTTCACACAATGTTAATAAGTAACGCACGATCGAATTTCCCACGATGATTTTCTCAAAATAGGGTACATCCAATGATGTTCGATCAATTCACTACCCCTTACGTGACGTGTCAAAATAAGTCATTTATCTCAAATTAGCCATGAGTTGGGTCCCCGGTTCGAGTCCCAGCGAAAAACAAAGTTAATAGGATTTAATCTGGTTGTCAAATATGGTCCAGTCATCACTTGTCGTTGGGATTAAATTAACGGCATTATTACTGAAGCGGTCAATCAGTGGTAGCAGTCTGTATGTGGGATCAAAATGGTCTGTGTTCTGGTGAATTCACTAGCAGCCCTCCTACTTAAACTAACCTAGGTCCATCGCGACCGGATTTCGATTGATTAAGAAAGGATATGATTTGGTTTCTCTTCGGTAGATATATCTAGTTTTTATAGGAGGGAGGAACTATGTATATCCTCGAGCAATCCCGTTAACATGTATTTCTCGGCGCTGTGCACACTGCTAAACCTTCTCGCCCCAAGGTCTATGAGTAAGTAGTCAGAAGGAGATATGCTAGAACACAAGTATGTACGTCCAATTTATTCGTGTAGACGTGTCTGCCTATTTAGATGAGCATTTAGGGCGACCGCATATACCAATGAATTCACGTTAGAGTTCACGTCTAGAGCGCTGTCTAGAGCAGCCTAAGGTTAGAAAGGTAAGTAGGAGTGAAGTCATCAGCACACTTAGACTATATTGGTCCATTGTGCTACCCAGTCAGACTAATACCACTGACAGACCACTACAGCGATAGTATCGTTAATTTGATCGAAATGGTGACTGTGCCAAATTTGAAAACCATATAAAAGCGTATTAACTTTTCTCTCACTGGGGACTCCTCAAAGCAAGAGCAGCACTCAACCAAATCCGTCATCCAGTCAGGCCTAAATGGTATTTGAAAGCTTTTCAAAGCAATAAATCTCATAACAACGATAGTTAAGTATAAAAAGCAAATAGTTTACCTATTCTGCTAAGTTGTTCTGGCGCCCTCGGTATTGATTTATCCGAGCTTGAAATAAGTGTCCCTGCTAGATCAGCAACCTAACAATAGTCTAACTTTACATCTTTTTAGATGACGCATTGCTAAATATGCGATTAATCACCTTATTAGATGCGTAACAGATCGTTGCCGTACGTATTTACAGACCTGTTTAGCACCAATTGGTTGAGTTTGATAAATGAACACAGAAATTGGTTGTACTGCTTAAGAGATTTCAGAAACACCGGCCGCATATTCAATCTGTAACTGGTGAATAATCATTATTCCATCAACATCGCAGTTTGTTCCGTTAGTTAACGAGGTATTAATACACATCAACATTTCAAGAGTTCTGTTTGTACTGTCTAGTGGTCCCCTTTTGTACAAGCACATAAGTACATTTGTTGAGAAACGTCAATTGAGCATACCAGTTAAATAAAGCAACGTGGTTTCAAGTCAACAGTTTTGTCCAAGTTAAATTTATACTTCAACGGAGTTATAATCACTATTGAGCCACTTGTAGTGTGTCCTCTTGCATTCAGTGAAGTCAATTGTGAATTGATCATGAAGTCCATACACGATCAATGCTTTTCGCCCTTGAATTCATGAGCACAATGACTGTTTGTTACTTAATTTAAACTTTCTCAATGATGGCACAACCAGAGATAAGGGAGTTTGCTCTCTTATCTCGGGACACAAATAGACTAAAACAGGACGAGAAGGATATCTGGTCCTTGCCTGTGACGTAGTTGCTCATGCTATACTTGAAGGTGTCCAAAGATAAGCGTGCTTTCAAGTTTTGACAATCACATAAAATACCCGGTAAAAGTAATTTTCAACATCTTCACTCAAATGAGGAGGATACAGACACAAACACAGACACAGACATTAAAATGTTTAATTTTAACATGCAAATGTCGGTCTCTTTCCTGTTTGTTGTGAAAATGTTCCTTTGTTTATCATCAACACTTGCTGGTAATGTGAAATACGAGAAGCCACTAGAACCAATTAACCCTTCATCGATTCGCACTAAGATCGGCGATCAGATGGACATTAATGCAGCAGCAACTTATCAAGTTGTACTTGCTATTGTATTCCTCTATTGCAGAGGACCAACAGTGGTATGCTCAACGGTAGAATTTGAAACGGCAACCCACAACAATGAGATCCAACAGACCAACTCTCAGCCGAATGATTTCGAGTCTGAAATTCTATTTTATAATCGGGGAATGATGATTTTTTACTTTCACACTTAAATCAAAGCTGCCGATGCTCTGAATCAGAGATCTGCAGCGATAAACCGCATTTATTTGTTCAACGCATTGGGTTTGTCTAACTCATTGATCCTTCATAAAATATTCATCGCCATCGCATTGAACGCAAACACATATGGTGTTGCGTTCATGTAGTCATACCAATCGAAGCACAATATTCTTCAGGTGCAAGTGTTATCCGCAAGCACAATTGCTGTAATAGTTGTGCATATGTATTTATGCATACGTTTTTGAGTCAATGCATCCAACACCGCATATTCAAATTGACATAGCCGAAGCGGTAGTATGTGTGACCGGTAATGAATAAGAAGAACACCGCGTACACCGTATACAAAATACAGTGGACTCTCCCTAAGTCGAGCTCTCCTAAGTCGAAACTCTCCCTTACTCGAACTTTTTCGCCATATTTTACATACATTTCCCTCAACTTTCCATACAAAAACCTCTCTCTAAGTCAAACTCTCTCTAACTCGAACAAATTTGGTATCCCGTGACAATTCGACTTAGCTATCAGACCAAGTTGTTTACTCCTGTGACTAAAATAAAAATTAAAGAAAAGGTTGATCGACTGAAGATGGATGTGAAGAAACACTAGAAAATTGTAAAACTGGAACTTTATTGATGAAGGAATACGTGAAAATCCACTTAAATGGTGGAGAGTTCATAAAGATGAATTGGAAATCTCGTCAACAGTAGCACGTATTTCTATCACCACCATCAGTTGGAGTTCATATACAGTTATTCAGTAGCGCGGGCCTAATTTACGAAACTCTGCGAAAAAGATTTGAGGCTTAAAAGGCGGCATTTTTACTATTTATTAAATATGCATCAAATCCCAACTTTAATTACTAAATAATTGATTAGATTAGACATGTTTAAGACAAAAAGTTGAAAACTATCGGCCCATATCAAAGTTTTCTGCATTCCCAAAATTGTTAGAAAGCATTATTAAGCTTTTTTTTCTCGCTTAAGGAAATTATTTCTAGTGATCAGCATGGCTTTGTTCGCGGTAAGTCATGTTCTACAAATTTAACTTTATTAACTAACTATATATTTGATTGTTTTGAAAATCGTTTACAGGTTGATATACTCTACACTGACTTTTCGAAAGCTTTTGATAGAGTGCATCGTACTTTACTTTTTGCTAAGCTTAAATCATTAGGTTTCCACTCATCTATGCTGATGTGGACTACGAATTATTTAAGTAATAGGAAACAATTGGTAAAGATCGACAATTTTATATCGCGCGTAATAGAGGTAACTTCTGTCTTTCCTCAAGGTAGTCATCTCGGCCCGCTGCTGTTTATTTTATTTATGAATAATGTTCATGAAATATTTAGTTTTTGCAGAGTTTTAACATACGCGGATGACTTAAAAATATTTGCAAGCATCAAACATTTTAATGATTGTATACGTTTCCAAAGGGATATATGTAAATTATTGGAATGGTGTAAACATAATGGATTGGAACTTAATATTTCTAAATGTAAGATATTTACAGCGTACCGTATTGCTGCGCCGTTCTTATATGATTATTGTATCAATGATCTCCTGCTTCATCGTCTTGAAGAAGTTAAAGATCTAGGCGTCATATTTGACTCAAAATTAAATTTTTCACTACATTATGATTATGCCATATCCAAATCTAACTCATTGTTAGGATTTCTAAAGCGGAATAGTGAAGACTTCCAAGAAGTTTATAGCCTTAAAACTGTATGATGCTCGTTGATGAGTCCTCATTTAGAATATTCTTCCATCACTTGTTACCCCCCCATATAGTGTTCAAGAACAAAGATTCGAAAGAGTTCCAAAAAACTTTACGAGGTATGCCATCCGTAAATTAAACATGTTTGACGAACTTCCTTCCTTATGACGAAATATGCAAGATCATTGGCTTGCAAACCTTACGTTTCAGGCGGAAGGCATCTTCAGTCATGTTTATTCGTGACATAATTAATTATCGTATAAATTCACCAGAATTGCTTTTGCTTATAAATATATACGCTCCCCAAAGATCTATTCGGGTTAGATTAGCAACTTTTCTTTCCTATCACATACAACAACTTATGGTTGCAATGAACCTATAACTAGGTGCATAAAAACATTTAATGAACTTTGCAACGAAATTGATCTAAGCTTATCTCGATTGGAATTTAAAAATTGTGTTTTTTGGTTTTGGATTAATAATATTATTGTTTATTGAAGTAATCTGTGAGATGCAAATCGGCAGATGATCCTAAGTCGCGCAACAAACGTCTGTTGTGTAAAGCGCTACTGAGGGCATGCACTAAGAGAAAAAAAAAAGACTCTAATAAAGAGGTATAATCTCCTGTCTATCCTTCAGCGACTAACAACTTTATTCGCCTCAGATTGGGACACGCCAACACCCAAGAAGAGAAAATCCAAAAATACGCTCTTACGCAAACCGTTGGATATCTCTTCCCATTTAAACAACCTTCTTCACGGAAACCAAAGAATCTAGACAGAACTCAATACATATAGAGCCGTTGTATTAGAACCTTAGGCCTAAGAAGAGTCTCTTTGGACGAGCTATAAACTGTCAAATATAGCAAAACAGCTGATCACAGGTCTTAAAAGAGGCTCCTATCCAAACTAACAATTTTGATATTAAATGCTACTCGAGTAAATAAGATGGAAGTAAATGTTTTCCTTACGCCCTGCTTAATACGGACTTGTCATGACAGTACATAATAAAGTTTCGATGACTGAATAAATAAGACACTTCTAGATACACTGTCACCAGTCAACAAAACCCCGAAGATTCGACTTCCCTTAAAAAGTAGTAATATATTGACATCAGTCACCGAAGAACCGTGGCGACAGTCCATTGATTTGTCTTGAGGAGTGAAAGAAAGACTCATCAAAAAATACTTAAGTAAACTGATCTTAGAACTGATCAAGCATTTGGTAAGAAAAAAATACCTATATTGGATACGCTTGTGTAACCCTCAGAACAGACGAAAGACATTTTCAGTTCATATTAGAGGAATTAAAGCGAACAAAAATAAACGCCATGTCCGCGTCTTGACGTGTATCGCATGCCGTTTGTAAATAAATAAATCCACTAGTCGAAAGACATTACACGCCCACTTGTTAGGTCTTGTCTAATTCGGGGGAATCAACAATGAAACGAAAACAAATAAGTGAGAAAATATTAACACATTTTAATTGAGGTTATATATTAGGCAACAGGTTTTTGAGCATACCGAGTAGATAATAAAGACGAGACACTATATCCTGCAGTTGGTCGATACCATGAGTATTCTATCCTTTTGACATGCAAGCTTATATGTACATGAATGGACTGTATATAATAGCAACTTTTAACAGATTTTTAAACAAGGATCCGATTTATAAGTTCACTACAAAGTAATTTTCTCGGGATCCAGTCCGCACTTCCTCATCTCGACAGCAACCGAAAACAAATAATCGTAGCATTCAGCCCTGAAAAGTAGAACCAAAACAAAGATGAAATAATGTGAACCACTTGTAATAGAACAGACAAGGACAACTCACATTGTTTTGGCCTTTTGCCAGCTATTTCCCCACACATAGACGCCATGACGTCGCACCAAGATAGCACTACAACCGGGGTACTTCATCATGGCTGCGTACATTGAATCGGCTAAATCCTTTTCAAATGGAGTATTCTCTATGATGGGCACGATCAATTGTTCGTCATATCGCAGATGACGTTTCTTTTCCTCATCGTAGATTCCCTGAAATAAGACCAAACTAAGCCACTGACCGGCGACAGAGGGACTAGAGGGAAACTCACTTTGATCATCTCTAAGTGGGTGCAGCGAAATTCGTCACCGGGCCAGAGGAGTGTGGCCATGACTGCATGTTGGGAATGTGTATGAATCACTGCTTCTGCCGACCGGTGCCGGTAAGACAACATGAATAGGGGAGTACATTGACTCTTTGTTAACCTAGAAATGGAGATGTATCCGTGAAAAACATGCAATCCACTTCACTGGCTACTCACATTTTGTACTCCGGTGGCAGCTGGAGATCTTTCCCGTCGATATTCTGCACGAACAGATCCTCTGGTTGAATGCGTTCCTTCTGAACTGCAGATGGAGCGATGAAGATTTCGTGACTAAAAATGATTTGTGTAACATATTGAATAGACGTGATGGAAAGGTTACTTACTCAAGTTTCATGCTTATGCCTCCACCAGTTCCGGTGACCCATCCCAGGTTGTAGAATTGCCGACAAAGCTCGGGAATCAATTTCCTTGGATGCTCCTACAGAAGATAAGATCCATGTTTATCCAGCTTGTAAGTGTTGAAAGTTCACTTACGTCTGGCAAATCCTTATAAATCGACATCTTTCCAGTTTCAAGAGATTACGTGTGTGATTTGTGGGCTGTAATGGTTGCATTTGGAAAAAAGAACCAAATAGACTATTTGTTTTCCCAATTGTTTATCGAACTGGAGAAGAATGGGAGAAAACCAACACTGTGAAGAAAGATAAGAAACGTCACATTTGACATCTGTGTGACTTCAGAAGTATATAAAGGGGATACTAACACTATCTAGGGATGAAGTGGTATGAAGCGGTGGCTTGGTAATATTCGTCAATAACTACTTGCTTGTATTTGTTTACATATAATATATAAACTATAAAAGAAATGTTACCACAATTTCTAAGCGAGGTTAAATTCTTATGTTTCGATTTATTGTATCTTCGGATTGAGTTTGTCTCATGCAACCTTATTGTATCTAGTACCAAGACTGAATCTACTACAAAATGTATATAATAAGAAATCAAGTACTATAGAAATAGCCGACTGTCGATTGTCGGCCGATTGTCCCTTTGTTCAATTTGACCAACTATTTGACAGTTATTCATGAATTTTTTAAAGTTACAGTGAAACCTCTCTATAGCGGACAGTAGTGGGCCATTATGCCTGTGTGAATGGGATAAAATACACGAATATCCATGACAAGAGGTAAACAGCGGTCCATAAACAGAGAAGTTCCACTGTATTAACAAAATCATTGATTTGAGAAATCGATATAAGAGACTGTGTCGTGTTTGAAGTGTGTGGAGATTCTGCTATAAGCCACTGTCACGTATAAGAGTTGACTTACACATGCCTTGCTATTGCTATTCGCTATGGACGTCCAGCCACCACGGAATCTAATCCTTTCTGTAATTATTACGGATCTCAATATGATCTGTCAGTCTTTCTTGAGAGTGTCATCGCTTAATCGCTTCCTGAAATTAGTGGTTACGGGAGACGAAAGATGCGTAGTGTAAAAAATTTGTCGTGGACTGTCGATGTGTCATTTACTTGGAGCTACTTCCCTATTCTTTCTTCTCGAGGTGCACGTGAGCCTCAATCAACAAGCCTCTCCAACTAGTGCGATCTCTGACTAGCTGCCTCCAGCTTCGCACACCCAGTTGGCTGAGGTCCTTCTGCACCTTGTTGGGTGTGGGATCTGTAATCTCCTTAAACCCGGGCGTCTTCTGTTGCGTTGCCCCCAGGTTCGGAGTCGAAGACTATTCGGCTCTAAGCTGAGTTGTTCGTACGCTCTACAACGTTGTACATGGTCTACAGCGGTAAAACCGTAGACACATTGCTTAGACTCATTCCGCTATACCTGACGAAGAGCGTGTTTAAATCTACGTGCACCAAAGATAGCATGCAAAACTTTTCTCTAAAAGATACTAGTTCTTCATTCACTTTGACTTGATAACAGCCGGTCTTTCGGGAGAGGGTTCTATTACTCCCTTGTCTCTTGAGTAGTTATGGAGTATCACAAAGATGCACAACTTCTACCTCTCTCACCCCTTCTAATTGTTGACAACTGTTTTTTATAACGTTTTCTTCAACCAAATTGACCAATCAGAGTACGGCATTTACATTATTTCGTGAATAACCTTCAAAAATCATGAACATCCGTCAAAAAGGCACTCAAATTCAATGGACTAGGGGACAATCAGCTGTGAAGTCGGTTATTTATGTAATACTTCATTTCTGCTCTTGATCAACGTTGGTTGGCAAGAGTTACTCGTTTGATCTCCCTACTGACGATGTTCTCAACTACCTAGAAGTTAAGCTCCCGAAAGGTTTTTTGAAGACGTCGATGTTGTATGTCCTTTCTAGAGGACAGCATTCACTTCGTTTTGCCATGCCCCTTAGACCCATTTAAGCCACTTCCCTCTCAATGTCACCACACAATTAGACAAAATATGCCGTTAAATATTAATCTCAGATCGACACTTGGAAGCAGGAAGAGGAAGTAAAAATGGCCAGAGTTGGCGAACATGGAATCTCTTATAATTTTTCAAAGTAGTTCGAGGTGTGGATTAATTGCACTACTTGCGGTCTTTCGTGATGGTTTAACGATAAGTGTGCCAATCGTGTGATCGCCTCTGAGTCATCCTGTTGATAAAGGAATTCAGAAAATAAAAGGGAACCCTGAATGGAGCCTTGCGGGACCCGTAATAAATTTTGAGGCGGTCCCAGGATACATCAAGAGAGGAGCAATCTATGCTCTATATCTCTGACATCCACCGCGACCAAACAATAGCAAAAACCTTGCCCTAGCTGAGTTAGTCGGGTGGGAGGTCTATTGGGACCACCCGCTGTCCGTTGTGCGCGACACCTTCAACCTAAAATATGGATCCGTCATCAACAATTCTGCATTTCCGCTGTCAGCCCCTAATCCATTGTTGACGGTATCCTCATTTTTATTACATATACGTCCTTTCCTTTTCCGAACTGATTGTCTGGATCAAAACCCACTTTTTTCTTCTTGCCATATTGGAAGTTGAATTAAGCTTCTCCACAGGACATCTCACCATTGTCCCTTTTTTGCCTCATTCAACATTTGACAGAGCAGAATATGCTCTATACCTATATATACCTTCTTCCAACTGTTTAAAAAATCACACAATCAAACGATCTGAAGGAAAAACTAGTGTCGCTTCAATTTGCGAATCGGGAATCCTCTTGGTAGCTACCTGAAAACATATAAACAATTCTCCAATAATTTCCAACCACACATATCTGGCAACGCCCAACTAGACGTTTATCTTGCTATCAGCCGTCACAGCGACAGCTGTTTTGTAATAAAAAAAAAAACAATATATACAGAAAACATGTGTAAATCAAATTAGAGCTCAAGAATAGTGTATTTAAATTCGTTATTTTAAAATGCTTAACTTCTATAAATTCTCAATGAAAAATCTTCAAAGATTTTCTCCAAAAAATTGTACGTATCAACCGATTCATAACCTAACACTTTTGTCAAACGAAATGACTTATTCTTTTCAGTAAGACCGTATTCGAACTTAAGCGCCATCATTTCCGATTTGCAAAAGTCGCCGCGGCTTAAAAATGAAACATTTGGTCAACCAACGCCAAGGACCCATCCCCATCTGCTCAAGGAAGGAGAAATAGTGCCATGTGTGAAGGTGGATGAGTTCCAAGCGCGTCGTATTCGTCTTATGGAAAACATTAAGAAAGACACACGAAACCCTGGTGAAAATGCGCACACGGTAAGTACAATTTGGGAATCTTTCCAGCTAATACAACGTGAATGTCACACAAATACTAGGTCATAATCCCATCGGCTGTAAAGAAGTACATAAGTGATAAGATTCCGTATGTTTTCCGACAAAATTCGGACTTCTTCTATTTGACCGGTTGCCTGGAACCGGATTCTTCCCTCGTAATGACAATCGATGGAGCTGGTAAAGTAACATCATCCTTATTCATGCGACCCAAGGATAGTCACGCTGAACTTTGGGATGGTCCGCGGACTGGATGTGATAAGGCGCTCGACCTTTTTGGAGTCGACGAAGCTTATCCTGTGAGCCAGTTTAAAAATGAAGTCGAACGGTAAGTGGGATCACAACAGCTTAGTCAAAATTAATCAAGTGTTTTTCTCGTTCACAGAAAGGTCAAAAATACCCAATCATCTGTCTGGTACGGTTGTCTGGAACAACCTCAGCTTACACAGGACCTCGGTACGTTGAAATTGAAAAATCCTGTGCGATCTCCGGACGCGTACCTACAAACTATGCGACTGTTCAAGTCACCAGCAGAGATTGAGTTGATGCGAAAAACATGCAAAATAGCCTCCGAGGCCATCAATGAGACCATGGCCGAATCGAAACCAGGGGTTTCGGAGCATCATATTTTTGCGACGGTGGACTACAAGTGCCGCATGAAAAATGCCAGTCACTTGGCGTATCCCCCCGTAGTAGCAGCTGGTAACAACGCCACCACCATTCATTACATTAACAACACCCAGATAACCAAGGCCGGCGATCTGGTCCTCATGGATGCTGGCTGCGAGTACGGTGGTTACACAAGCGACATCACCCGAACCTGGCCAATCGACGGGGAGTTCACCGAGCCACAGAAAGTCATCTACGATGTAGTAAAGACTTTGCAAAGAGAACTGATTAGTATGAACATGCCGTTAATGGAGTATGAACATCCACGTTAATGGAGTCCTAACTGCTGATCATTTCAGATACCCTCCTAAAGGCGGGTGGTGAATCGTTGGACCAACTGTTCGAAACAATGTGCCTACAGATGGGAAAGTATCTTCAAGAAGTGGGCCTCATATCGAAGAGCATAACACAAGCCCAAAGCTTAGCCAGGGTACGGTCACTATTTTTCTGTGTGAGTTTGGGTTAATCGACTACTTGTTGCAGGCTGCCTATACATTTTGCCCGCATCACGTGTCTCATTACCTTGGAATGGATGTGCATGATACTCCTTTAATGTCCCGCAGTATGCCCCTGATGCAAGGTATGGTGTGCACTGTAGAACCAGGCGTCTACATCGCCCTGGACCGAACTGATGTGCCTAAAGAGTTCCTTGGAATTGGTATAAGAATCGAGGATGATATTCTCATCAAGTCACCGGATTCGGTAGAGGTCCTCACAGAAGATTGTATCAAAGAACGTTCTAGCTTAGAGAATCTCTTGAGGAAAAAGACGTTGTAGTGTATTCGCGTAAAGTAAAGGAGCTGTTTAGTTGTCGAATTCCAACTCCAACCGAAGTTCTTGCATTTGGGCTGTTCCGTGATCATCTCTTTCAGTTCGATTGTTTCTTCAAGAAACCCGTACAAAGATAGAATTTATTATAAGCGTAAGATTGCAATAAACTGGGTTTCAAGCCGATTTCTTTCATTTTGTCTGTACATCGACTAGAATAAAAGAAAATTCATATCCCGATCGAAAAATTTATTCAGCTTCATAACCAAAATTATTTCTCCTTCACACATGACCATTCGAACGGTAGTTCGAAGTATCTTCGGAACACTTCGGAATTGCTCAAATATATCTCCTAATCAAATTTCTCTTACAAGATTCATTGCACCAGCCTCCATCTCAAACGAACTTCACTTCAACTCCTTCGGTGTACTAGAACCCATATAATTCCTTAAGTCAGTCAACGTAGACTTCACCAGCTTAACCTTAATCGTTTCTCGCTTAAGACGCTTGTGAGCTTCGAACCGATGACATCCACCAAAACTGAAATAGTAATTTCCACCTTCACTGCCCTGCAGCCAGAGCACATCGATTGGTGGAACATTACACAGCATCTCTTCATCCTTGAACGAAATGAATTTACGAATTCCAAAAAGCAAAAACAATGTTAAATGAATTAGTATTACCTCGATAGTCTTCATTAAGGATTCCACCTTCTTCTCGTCCAGGATCGATGGAATTGGTCGCTGTATGACGGCTATCGGCATATCGTATATTTCACTTAAGCCAGCACTGTGGACCGACTCGTTGTGCGAACACATTTTGCTTTACTGAAAACGAAGTTACTGCGTGAGTGAATTGGAACTGAAAAGTGAGCTGTAGGCATTCATTTGTTCATGGTCTACGTCATTGTCAAGGTCAGGGTAAACTACCAAATCTAGAAGTGTGAAGTTGTGTGTTCAATTCGCCCAAAGTGAACTGCATCCGAAATGGTAAACTGTGACTCACATCGTATATGCCTATTTGGAGCTGTAATTATTTACAACTAAACTCCTGTGATCGATGAAAATGGATTGCCGATCAGTGAAAGTGTCATTTATAGTTTCATCATTCCAATTTTGTCTCGCTGAACAGAGACAATGGGAAGAAGAGCAGAGTCCCCGAAGGTAAAGTAAGCAATCGAAAGGAAACTGCAATCGGTTCAATGTTCGGTAGGTTATGCTGCATCGCACTTGTTGGAGGTACTTTTGGGTGAAGGGAACAGTTCTTGGCAGCATCATTGAAACGTTTTGTCATTTCATGGCGGTCGAGTTGGAACAGAGTTAGTACCGTTTTCTCTTACTTCTACTTCGGTAATGCTGAACAGTACAGTCCGAGCTGCTCCCGGGCCTAGCTTCAATACCAAATGAATGATGGATCTCTTAAGCTCTATTGAGACTCATTTGGGCACAGCGCCGTCTTGTTAAAATGTGTTTGATCATCTAGATGGATGATCGATTAAAATAATCACTGATCAAATATTCAAGTTGTACTTCTGACTTGTCATCATTGATGTACACACTTGAATTGTTTACACACCTCGCCGTGAGGTTTTCTTCAGCACATCGACATGTTGTTACCCGACAATTCGTGATGAAATACCTTAATCGACTTTTCGAGTCCCAAACAAATTCAAAGAAAATTTCCACTTACCAGATGATGATTTCAGGCTTTGCAATCTGCAAACATTACACGCTACAGCTCGAAAGTTACGCAAAGCAGTTCCAGACAGAAATTCGTCTGATCAACGCCAGCGACAAAAGTAATACTGAAACAAGTCCAGCGACACTTACCGATGCAATGAGATTAATGTTTATGACTCGGATAGTCAGAGCTTTTCACGTGCTTTACGCTCACTAAGTCAAAGAAAGCTCTTATCAAATCGAAACAGAGTATTGTGTATTTATTCAAGCTTATGTACAAAAAAATGGTTTACAATTCATTCAGAGGTTACGGCGCGAACACCACGCACGCCCTTATCCGCCTTCTTCAGTGTCGACAAATTGTCAATTTGTCTAGTGCGCAACTTTCCCCAAAGGATGAAGTTGCTCAAACTCAGAATTTGTGCGGCATTAAGAGCAGCTGCTTCTGGATACAAGACTGTAGCACATCCCAGGCCTGAGGGTAGATTCAAACTTGACCACACATCCAGCTGCATGTTCTCCGGCTTAAGGGGTGGGCAATTGATGACCGGGTAGGTTGTGCTGCCAGAAAGAACTGGACCCAAGCCATTTGAACGGCCCGCAACAGCGATGAAAATTAGTTTGCTCATCACGCTCTCGTATTCTCGCATGATTTTCAATGTGTCCTCTGGACCTTTGTGAGCCGACGAAACTCTCAATTCAGTGTTGAGACCCAAGTCCTGGCATGCTTTGGCGATTTTCTCACAATGAGCCGTATCCGATGCGCTGCCCATAAGGATCACAACCAGATGATCGTTCTTTGGAATGATGTCCTCCAATTGTTTAGCCGCCCAGCTGAAGTTCAATTTGACTGTATCCAGGTCACTTTCTGTGATTGTTGCTAGTAGCCGATATACATCCTTATCGACACGCAGTGCTTTGTGTCCAGAAGGCCATAGGCGCCACGAATCTGAGTCGATGATGTCGGCGAGAAGAATGTTGCCTGAAAATTGAATAAGCACTTTTGAATAGTTTCATTGGAATGAAAAACGAGTAGAAAATGCAATTTGAACACGTAACAAATATTCATAAATTGGGCGTTTATAGATCTCTCCCTCACTCTCACAGGAGTTGGTGGGTGTTTTCATAATCGTCGGAGTAACAAAGGAATGTGTAAGACACGTTCATTAATGCAGATTGACGATCGTACTAACTCAAGGAATTGCAGTACTTACTGTTCATAAAAGTCGATATGTCATGTCGGGCAGATTGTGCATTCCATTATTCAACCATTTCTTAAAAGGCCATTTCTGACGTTTATGATTGATCAATGGCTGGTGACAATCATACTAAAGGCCTGCAAACATTCAGCAGGGTTAAAGTGTTCAAAAACGCTTGAGAAAAGAAAAGCGATTTTACTGACGCAGATTTTCGTCGTTTATGAAAACACCCGAAGCGTCCCTGAGCACATTTTTATGGATCTGATGTCGGAATGGTCTCACTCCATTGCAAATGTAATACAAAAAGGCGTTTTTGTTGACCTTAGTGACGTAGTGTGGAGGCTGCCAACTTCTACGTTGGGTGTCTTAGGTTCAAGTTCCAACACGTAAAACTTTCATAATTCACGCCTTCAGCTGCCTCCAGTCGCTCAGAATGCACAGAGTACGTCTGTCTAGAAGAAACATCTCTAACTTAGCCGTTCGGAATCGGTATAAAACACAAGCTTCCTTGCACTCATGAGGGACTAATAGCACAGCACGAGGTTGTTCTAGAATCTGGGCAACCACTTCCGATTGGCATCGAAAAAGTCTCCAACGCAAACAGTTGAACATATCACTAATCCTCGTTTGATTTCGATTGAAGAACTTTGCTCTCTTCACTATATTGCGTCCGTATTATGATGCGGGACGAACATGTAAACTGAGGGACTGTCCCGCAAACTAAGGGATATTTATACACAATTTACTTTCTGATGTCAATAGCGAGTACTCTTTGCTGTCATTGATTATATTTAGAATTTATGTGGGTCAGAAATGAGTCACTTACCATCTTCATCAACGCCGAATTCAACTTTCATGTCAATAAATGCACAATTTCTTGTGGCCCAAGCCTTTTCCAGAACTTCGAACACGGTGATGCTCATCTTCCGCATAATATCGATTTCATCCTGACCTAAAGATAGCAGAAAAACGCATTATTTTTCGATTTAACTTGCATAAAGAAAAACAAAATCCAACTGAGCTCCGGTTCAAGAACGCGTAATCGAGTAAAGGTCGTGCTCTAGATTCACAAAGCAATGTTCACTTATCATCTTCATTATGGCAAGTCCCCAGCAGAGTTAGCTGATTACGCGAAATGATGATGATAACAGAACTTGCATCGTTCTCAAGAAACTTAATTAAAAAAAATAGATGATTAAAAACAGTTGTCTCTTACCAATCAACACTCCGTTGAATGTCATTTTTTCTGAAATGATTTGCTCGTCGAAGATCTGAGGATCATGATTCAAGTCATCTTTCTTGAATGTTTCCTGCTTGGGTGGGGCAAATCTGTGGATGAACGCATGCAAAAATGATTTGTTATTGCCGATGTAATACGTCAGAACATATTGTTTACTCTGTGAGAGGAAAACAAAAATATTTACAAGAGGAGTCGCATTTTGTTGTTCTTCTTTGAAAAATGCGCCAATTGCAATTCCTTATCAACAATGTAATTGTGGCAATCAATTGCTGTAATTTGCTGTTTATTGATACTGGCGGTGGATGGTGTTTTCGCACGAAGAAGATAATCAAATGCATATTTAGCATGGGTCAAATGTTGGGATCTACCGAGGAAGCTTATCTACTTGAACGTTGTTATTTTCGAGAATGGCTTGGTAACACGAAACGTTATTTTTAAGTGCTCCTGGTGTGGTTTGATTTCTGGTTAACGTGCGAGGGGAGGAAGCTAACAAGCTCCCCAAAACTTTTTGGTCCTATTTCATCTAAAGTTTCACAGAGTTGAGTACATTAGCGTAAGCGAGCACACCCTCGCCTCGTAGCAAGCACCAGTTGATTCCAAAAAGGCAATGGCCTGAGTGTGACTGTTATCTGCATATCTCAGTGAGTGTGACTGCTCCGTTTAATTGAATAAGCGCGAGAACTGTAGTCTAGCTACATAAACTCAAATCTTCAATTTTGAAAAAGAAAACGATGACATGCTTCCACTATAATCTCCCTTTTTAGGTCTTGGATGCCTTTTTTTGTTGAAGATTACCAAGGGAGTCTGCCACTATGTTAGAGTGGCGAAGAGGTGACTTGACTATGAAAAGCACATGGACAACTCCGAATCTGCATGACATGAGAGCATGGAACTCCCGGGTTTAAAGTGGTGCACCATAATCTCAACGCACTACCGCAGGCAGCAGAGGTAGAGACCATGTTGGAAGGGTAAGTACACTCTGAGTAAACTAGAATGGTTATAACGATCTTATAATTCAGGCCCTGCCATTACGAACAAAAATGACGTTTAATAATAATAAGGGTGGCAGAGAGCCTAGCATCTACAGCAACCATCCGAGTTGCCAGTGATATTGTTCTCTCACGAGTGTAAGGGACCTACAGTGCTATGCAGACTCCGAACGGCAATGTTTAAGAAGCTTTTTCTATACAGTTATTACTCTTTGAGCGTTGTCAGGGACTCGAAAGTGGTAGAGAGATTCAAGGTTGCAGGAGCCAAAGCAAAAACCCACAACACCACGATCGCCACACACAAAATGCTTAATAGAGAGAAAGTAGGGTAATACAAGGGGTTGAAATGAGTTGCTATAACTTCGGAATGGTAACTGCTTGTTTCAATTGTTCGCCTGTGGCATACACCTACCATAATTTTTCCACAAACTCCTAAAAGCAAAAAACGCTACGTTGCCTTGACATTTCCATACTCTTCAGTTCCGAAAGTGGAGCTCCCAGAATTAGTAGCTGTTACACTATTAAAAGAACCTACCAAGCAAATAATGATTGGAAAAATGTCTGGCAAATAATGCGTGGTTACCATGTGAACAAGAAAACTACATAGGTATGTCAAGCTCAACGTACACAGATATCATCCGTCTGATCAATATTCTTAGCACATAAAACCTGACAAAGTAGAACGCATTTTATGGTTTCCATAACACATATCAATACCATATCAATAGTAAAAATAAGCATAAATTCCAACCGGAAATACATACTAGATAAGAGAACAAAAAGACTTACCTGTATCCCTCGGGAACCCCGGTGTATCTCTTCAAAAACGAACCAGTTGCAAGACGTCTAGTCACCCACTCAATCGGTATCATGGCACATTTCTTTGCAATGAACGAAGTGGGCGAGCATGGTTTAACGTATGCTGTTTTCAATCCTACACCAAAGAAAAATAGAAACTCAATTCCATGTGCTTCACAGATGAATTCATTTCATCACTGCTGCTTACCCACTCTATTCAGTATGTCGAAAACCAGTCCATTGGTTTTGTTGGATATCTCTGCTTTTCCAGCGATATCGTGGGCTCTTGCACCATCTCCCGCGGTGATTCTATCTTTGCTCAACAGGAGACACAGACCAGGATGTTCAGGAAGATCATATACTTGCTTGGTCTTTCCTTCCATCAGCAATTTACCCAACGTGTAACCTTCAACTACGCATCGGATTATATAGTGTTTAATTTTATTCGAAGACATGCATACTCACTTTTTGTGGCCATTTTCAACGAAGAATTTATTTTAATTCAAACAAGAGTAACCAAACGAACTAATCCAACTTAGTGATGATCGCGGCAAGAAATACACTGAATTTCTGTTGCTGAAGCAAGTGGCTGTCATTTCATTAACTTCCCAATGAAGCACAAACACAAACCCAATGAATACACACGCAAATACCGGCTTCGACATGGCTTTCCCACACACACGCATGTCGTTTGTTATCTCAAGTCTTCCCTTTCTTTCCTTTCACGTTCAACGGAAATTTTGTATTTGTTTTCAATTATTGATACTAGGTGAAAGGTTAATTTCCACCGGTCCATTAATGATTAGCAAGTTAAGGTTACATGATGCATCCCTGTTGCCAATGGAAGATTGTCAACCAATATTTGCGGAAAATAACCAAAAACAGATGCATGCCCTGCGAAGTAAAGAAAGTCCAACAGTTGTGACAATTGCTACATTTCTAGAGAAGTACATATGCCCTGTCCCGGTCTAGCGTCTCTTTGGAAATGTATGCGTGTTACTATCTGCTTCTTTTGGACCCGGTGGAGCTGGAACCACGTGTTTCGGAATTGTTTGATGAATCCGTTTGTAATTAAAGTGTGATAAAGTAGTGGAATGACTTCACTTCTCAGCCACACGCTTCACTCTTTTTGTATTCTGCTTGCAAATTAGAAATTAAAAATGTCAGACCAACCCAAGGTCAAGTGTAGCATATTCAAAGAGTCCAACTTGAATTAGCTCATCTTAAAGCCAAAAAAAGCACAATCATTCAAACATTAGCAAAAGCCACGCTCGTTGTATTAAGTCAAGCAAAGCCTTTAAGATGTCCGACGGTGGTGTGAGTGGATCTTGTGGGGGCAACGGCAGAGCAGCGCTGGAAACAATACACGTATGTATGGATGGTATGTGTGCGCGACACGATCAAATTTTAAACTCACACAATACCCAACCGAAGAGAGATACATACATGTACATATGCTAAAAAGTCATAGCAATCCATCTTATTCAAGAGATGGGGGTAGTTTAGTAGGTTCCACTTTTCGATAACTTTATTACACGTACCGCGCAGCTTGATCACGCTGACTCCAGTGCTACAGACAAGTCGACATCGCAACTTGTAACTTTAACGCGGCAGAAGTTAGTTTAATATTTTTGTTTTCATTTGTTTTTTTTTTCCTCTGAAATTGACCGTGTTTTGGTCGCATCGCATGACATCGGCAGTGTTTTTGTTTGGTCGCCTATAAGTTAAAATATACGAAGACAAATTGTCGCGCAACTAGTTTTGTTAGTTTGGTATTCAGCCGCATCATCTTTCGTTGCGTTGATCAACGTAAGTTACACATTATTAATCATATTCATTTGGAAGACATACTACTTGTACCCTTGTAATCATTACGACAACAAGTGGGCACACACAAAGTCGAATCACTAATCCAGCCTAGGATTGTACAGTTTACATAAGTATCCAAGACGCACGTGGTTTGCTTTCAGTTGCAAACTGAATTTGGCAGCAAATCGGATGTCAATTTCAAGAGCATCGAGTTCTTTGTGGTTGGGAAACTACATGTGTACAAATATGAATAACGAGTGTGTAATCAAGGCTGGCATAAATATGCTTTTGGTGCGTTTGTTTGCAATGTAAAAAATCGAGCATGGTCTGCATAATTAACACTAGTCATCCAGCCAAAAAAAAATGTACAGTACATCACAAAATTGTGCATACACCCATAAATATTTAGAAAAATAAAGCAAGCAAGGTGGTATGTTAAGCAATGTTTTTCGCAAGTTGCTATGCACGGGAGTTATTTGAAGAGACCCAAAGGGCAGATCAAATCAAATGCAAACGAAAGAGAAGGTTATGTGATCTCATGGGGGCTGTCTGCAGAAACTACGTGCTCATCGTCAAATTTGGTCATAGGTATACATATTTGAAAAATTTACAGAGTTCCGCGAAAAAATGTTGTCAACCTTCGGTCTGTTAGTTCCAACGACACATTGCTCCGAAACACATGAGCTTAGCATCTCCCAAACCGGCTAAAGATAATTCGACAAACGTCTGACCTTAACCCATTCGAATACCTAGGGCAAAATACGAATCAATGCGTATCCACCATTTTCCACATAGAAACTGGTAAAATCCAAATCCCGGCTTACTTATTGTAGAGGCTGGAGCGGGTGTCACGCGATTGTTATATTTTGCGCTCTGTTATGTGTGATAAAATAGTAAAGTGATATTCCCTGATTGGGGCAGGTTGTGTCATTTAATCGCATGAGTGCATCGGAATTACATGTTTGTTAATAAATTAGGTGTACACACTGTACATACATACTCTTGAAATGATTAAGTTAAAATAAATTGGCGCTTTGGGTGTTTGTTCCATTTTGTAAGGTACTGTACATCAGTTGTCAATCATTCCCATTAAACCAGTTCCACCTTGTACGATTTCGATATTTATGCATATATGTATGGACGTACAAATCTCTGCGAATACATATGAACGTCTATCTGTAGAATATTGAATAAAATGATACCTTTCCGATTAATTTGTTACCACCGGGTCTTGTTCTTTCCGCCTTGACTGGTGTATGCAAAGAAATAATGTTTTGATTGATTTGTATATCATATTCGGTGTACAGGGGAAGTAATCTTTTGAATCGAAATATTTAATTTTCGTACGGGAATTCGAAAGAATGTTCATACATTCATGTGTATCTGATAAGATATAATTGAAAACATACTTTTTCTTTTACTCACTATTTATAGTGTACGATCGCGGATAAGAAGTATGAATACAGTAAAATAAACGTTGCGAAAATAATGGGACATCCATTACTCATTGATTGAAAACTAGTGACTATGAGATTTTGAAAAAAAAAACAATAAATACCTACAAAATATTTCAAAAGTAAATTTTAAATGTGTTAAATAATAGTCTACATATTTTATCCTAGGGAAAATATGTATGAAACATCAAAACATTGCCCAAATGCTTGTTGTGCTACACACGAGACCGCTGACATTTGAACACTTAGTTTCACAGTGAAAATTTAAACTCCACTTTCGGGCTTAAACTTCAGTTAAGTTTAAGTTATACGAGAGTATATTGTCTTTTACACTTCAGTTCTGCTGTCAGCAAATCAGCTGTATTTTGTTTCACGTCTGTTTTCACGTCTTCGTATTATGTTCTCAAATTATGTTTTGTTCGATTTCTGGATCCACTCCTTGAATTGAAATCATTGTAATGAATCCACATCAGCTTTTTCCTTCTAGTCCTAGTTTTTTAATGTTTGCTTTTATTTATTTTCCTGTCAGAATCGGGGTGGACTTGTCTAAAATAAAATTGCCTGCATTGTGATGTTTGAAAGCTTTATTTTCTGATAGTAGTAAAGGTGCACTACAAAATGTCCAAAGAAGTGCACAAAAGCGTTTTTAAACTTAAAAGTACCTATAGCAAATACATGGAAAATCAAAATATATTGAAGCAAACACACCCACAGAATGGAAAGTGTTGCCATATTTTTTCAGTCGAATTACACAAACGAAGTTCAGACATCACTATACTGTGAAAACCAACAATTTGAACTCAGTTTAAAGTTTAGCAGAACATAAGTTCTCTGTGCTTAACCCTCAACCACGAACTACCGGTCTCAGAGCCGATTTTTTTTACAAAAATGCATTTTAGAAATTCAAGGCATGTTAAGTTGGTTTATATCCTTTTAGGCTTGAAAATAAAGCTTGTGAGCATTTAGACCAATTCTGTTTATTTTTATTTATTCAAGCACTACCGCCAATTCCACATTTCTGTCATAATCCTTTGGCGCTCTCCAAGGCCGCAAAACTGGTAGGGTAAACACAATCGTGTGCAAATTAATTGGGACAAGCCAAATATTCAGTATTTTACGCTCTGGTTGGTTGGAAGCAACTTCTGCATATTTGGTGCCTCCTATTCGTCAGACTACCAATGCCTTCAAACTTAAAACATCCCTGGGCGCTTGAACAATATAGCCAGGTCGGAGTTAATCATTTGCACTTTTTCCCCACGACTCTTACCTTATAAGCAACAGTTTTCTACTTTCAATTATTTGTTGTTAACTAGACCATTGCAGTATTTTTTCTTCATTGTGTCATTCTGTCAATAGCTGTTGTATTTTCAAAAGTTCAATGTTTTCACCTCACATCCAGAAGTCGGATTTATTACGTTTCGTATCAAAATCTTACGGAAGCAAAACCAATGGAACCTGCACGATCGAAGCGTGAACAAAATTTGCATGTCCCAATTAATAGATGAAAACACTTCTCAGAAATTCAGTCTTTACACGATCATAATGCGTGTTTGGTTGGTTCTAAATCCAGTATAATTGACAAGCCAGAAAGAGGAGGATCGATCTCTGTTTATACACCCTTGGTCGTGCTTCTTTATGAATTTATAAAACTTACCTGGGACGTTCGGCCCATACTTTGATAAGTAATAAGAATTGCAATCTGCCAAAATACTCTTGTTCGATCTCTGCATTAACCATATACAGTGAAACCTTTGAAAGTTGACCAGCCGCGATGCAAGGATTTTTTGCCAACTTATAAGGGGGTCGGTTTTTTAAATACATTTTAATAAAGAACTTGGTTTTTAGTCATATTGTGTCATATGCGTTAATTTAAACAAATTAAACAAAAAATATAAATAGAAGAAGTTGTAATGTTCAGAACATCTAAAATTAGGTCTGGTTGGCTTATATGGACTTATAAAAGAAGCTGATTGACATGATCATGATCAAAGTTCAAAGAGCCATATACAAGATACAATATCCCAACAAGATTACAACTACAGTTATGTTTGTCTGAATATTTTATTCAGAGCTTTTGCGCGCACACACACACAATAAAATGCAAAGGCCACAATGGTCACCAGCAGCCGACTATGTTGTTGGCCAAAGAAATTGAAGAAATTTCGAAATATATCTAAATGTGCGGCCAAGTTCCAAAATCGACTGGTGACCAACATACAGAGGTATTTGGAGGAATATTTGTATAAAATTTTCTTGGTGCTACCAAATACTAGCCAACTTATAAGGGTGGCCAACTTTACAGGTTTCACTGTACTCGGCATTTCCCTTCAAATTTCTTAGCTGAAATAAACTATTGAACTAAATCCATATTCAAACGATTACAGATTCCCAAATCTGGACATAGCTTAAGACTATACAAAATTGTTACTCGTAACCACACAAGATTGGACAAGTGAAATTTACTACCTCTTGAAGAAAACAATAATGAACTGTTATTTTTGTAGAGCACACCCTACCCTACTGATCTCTCTTCCTACTGATTATCTGTGGAGAGTATCATCAATCGAAGACTATTTGCATTTGCGAGACACGTTATTGGCTTCCCACCGTCCTGACAATATTACCGTTGCGTCTCCTTCGTCTCATTACCACCGACATCAATTGCCATATATGAGAGAATATTTCGTTATATCGCAGGTGATCCTTCACATTAATTTAATGACATCCCAAGCACGATCTGCATCATACTTTAGACGAATCTCCCGCCGCCACATAAAAAAGTCCGACCAACCATTTGTGTGCATTAAAACCTGCACACTCATGACCCTTCGGATCATAAAATTCTTTATGTTGATTTTTATGAACATACTTTGAGATTGTTTACGTAGTTTCCGCATAAGATTGATGATTCTGAAGAAGAACCAGAACACACAAATTGTTAAATATTCAAAGTTATTCTCGCATATGGTGACAATTTTGTTATCCAAATATAAACTTCTTCTCTTTCAATCGATTCAAATAGATCGAATTATACATTGAAGGAAACTGTTTTTCAAAAAATCCAATGATGTGACTTATCAATCGATTGGCTTATTCAGAAAAACAATTCTGGCTGCTGCTCAATAAACGATAGGGGATCGGAAAGATTTGCATTGAACCAGGTCATTACATACGTCATAACTTTGTTGATCAGCAATCCGGCATGATTACACGGGATATGTTTTCAGTAAAACGATTGCACTCTTGATCGTACGATGGAATTATTTGTTGTTGACGATACATTTCAACTTCAACATTTTTACACTCTTATTTTCAAAACCCATGCAACGCCAACGAACTGCTCCGTCTGTTGTCTTCACTAGAATCATTTATGTTTGCCGTCGCACACATGGCATTGTGAGGAATTCCTAAAATTTGTTTCATCTTTTTACCTAACTGCATTCCCCGCATCCTCCTCTTGCGAGTACCACCTCTACCTGTGTTTTTTACTCAAATGGTACTTGGCTTACGTAGTTATCACCACGTTTACACCACCTCTACCTGCAGCCTTTTTATCGTTTTATTGCAGTCCCTCTTTAGGGAGGAATTTCCAATCAATCGCTACAGTCGTTGTTCCTTAACGCGGTAAGAGCTGTTCAGTTAGTTAGTAGTTTCGTTGTGATTCGTTTCACAAAAGTTAAACTCTTTTTCTGTTTATTTTCATTTTAACAAATCGACGTGACCTCTACTAAACAATCTTGCGTTATCAGTGCGCGTAAACAGATTCATAGCCGTTGAAGGATCCCTCGAGTGTATGACAACAGTTTTTCCAAAAATTGCATCACTTTCCCAAGCTGACATCGTTCCCTTTGCCACCTACCAGCATACACATCTATAAATGAATCAGTTTGTGCAGGCTTGTTGTTTTATTTTATTTTGAGAAGAAACTTAGTGCCAAGCAATTTTTGAGTGACCTATACTAACGAGTTTGTGTTTTGTAAATTTTCCATTGCACATGAGGTTACTGGTTGTATGTCAAAAACAGTGTTAAAATATAAACAACAAGTGATAAGAAATCCATCGGCTAACACCCGTGCCCGAGATCAGAATTGGTTAGGCTCCTCGGTACTCTGTCTATAACCTGGATTTGCAATAGTATTTATAAATAGAGTTCACCTAAAGATTGATTCCGCTATTCTGTGAATCTCTGTCACATACATATAAACAAAGACATTTAATAAGGTCGGTTTTTTTTTTGTTTACGTTAGCAAACTCCTTGTAATACTATACCCCCTGTGGTGTGGTTGCCAGCGACTGTTATCAGTCAGACTGATTATGATTAGCTGAAGATTCTCATTGAACAGAATTAAGATTAATTTCAATTTGCATTTCAGATCGATTAGTTGAGTTTGATCGACGCCAATAACACGACACAAATTAAAACAAATAAGTGAATAACCAGCCACAAAAAAGCATGGACACATATAGCTCGAAGTGTTTAGATTGCGGGTCATCCGGTGACAATCGCAGGGGTAATTGCCTGGGCAGAGGTATGTATGAAGAACATTGAATTGAGTGTGCATTCAGTCTAAATCAAATCTCATTAGCAGTCTCTGACGATGTGGGTGAAGTTAATATAAGACAATTGAGGAAAAATAAACCTGTCGGTCATCCGAAAGAGGTGACTGGACTAACACACGAATGCGGAGTGTTTGGGGCGATTGCTTGTGGCGACTGGCCTACACAGGTATGGAACATCAGATGTGGGTTTTATTTATCAACCAGACACGTTTGATTTAATAAAATGTAGTGTTATGAGTTAAAATGCATGTGATTGGATCGGAGTAATATACGAAGATCAGTAGTGAATAACTTGATTTAAGCCTACACACGACGTACATGTGCTAATCATGTTTATAAACGAACAAATATGAAGTAGAATATAGAGAACTAATTTTCACACGTAGTGCAAGGTTAAATAAGTACGCATGTCTAAGCAAGTGTGTGTAACTTTGCCATGACGCACATACATACTTCGACAGCCTGATCTTTGAAAATCAATTGAATCACGCGCCTTTTACATTTACAGATTGACATTGCACAGGTCATATGCCTTGGCTTGGTTGCACTACAGCACCGCGGTCAAGAATCCGCCGGTATAGTCACAAGCATGGGAAAATGCTCGAAGAATTTCAACGTTCATAAAGGAATGGGCATGATCAACAACCTATTCAACGATGAGTCCATTAAGAAACTCAAGGGCAACCTTGGAATTGGACACACGCGATACTCAACATCAGCGGCATCAGAAGTCGTAAACTGCCAGCCCTTTGTAGTGCATACAGCACACGGTGCTCTGGCAATCGCCCACAATGGAGAGTTAGTGAACTGCGAGCAGTTGCGTAGAGAAGTGAGTTTCCTAAAAATAGATTCCTCATAAATTGCAAAATAAACAACACTCCCAATAAATAGGTTCTTGGACGCGGTGTAGGTTTGTCCACACACAGCGATAGTGAACTTATCGCTCAGTCGCTTTGCTGCACTCCGAAGGTTTCAGAGGTAAGTTGATCTCTTTAAAGATTACATAAAGATGAACTTACATTTTTCTTTCTCAGAGAGACGGGCCCGATTGGCCAGCTCGAATTCGTCATTTCATGACGCTTGCTCCACTCTCCTACTCATTAGTTGTTATGCTTAAGGATAAGATCTATGCTGTGCGCGATTCCTATGGAAATCGTCCGCTTTGTATAGGAAAAATATTACCCGTAAACCTTGGCGGTGGTAAGTAAACAACAGCGGTTCCCTTTTCGTGATTTTTCATAACCGCATTATATTCTCTTCAGTTAAGATTGAAGACGCACCAGCCGAAGGATGGGTTGTTTCGAGTGAAAGTTGTGGTTTTCTTTCGATCGGAGCTCGGTATGTACGAGAAGTTGAAGCTGGAGAAATAGTAGAAATGACCAGAAATGGCATTCGCACTATTGACATCGTTGAACGACCAGACTTCAAATTCTATGCGTTCTGCATTTTCGAGTACGTATATTTCGCACGAAGCGATTCTATCTTCGAAGGCCAGATGGTGTATTCCGTGCGACTGCAGTGTGGTCGTCAATTGGCGCGAGAGGCTCCAATCAAGGCAGACATTGTAAGTTCTGTCCCGGAATCGGGAACAGCAGCAGCTCATGGCTATGCCAGAGAGGTAAGACTATTACATCCTTAATCAAGTGCCTTGTAAAAAAATCAAAAACTAAGAAAAATCATAAATTTTAGTCTGGACTTCACTTCGCCGAAGTTCTCTGCAAGAATAGATACGTTGGACGAACATTCATTCAACCTTCTACACGTCTTCGTCAGCTGGGTGTGGCAAAGAAATTCGGTGCCTTATCGGAGAATGTTGAGGGAAAGCGATTAGTTTTGATCGATGATTCAATTGTGAGGGGAAACACAATAGGACCCATCATCAAGCTTTTACGGGACGCAGGTGCGGCGGAGGTGCACATACGAATTGCGAGTCCGCCTCTTCAATACCCATGCTACATGGGCATAAACATTCCAACACGAGAAGAATTGATTGCGAATACGCTTGACGCAGAACAACTTGCTCGACATGTTGGTAAGTAATCGCTGTTCAAACGCCACCATGTTGCGACACCATCTAAACACGTATTTATTTGTAATCCTTAGGCGCAGACAGTTTAGCCTATCTTAGTGTGGAGGGATTGAAAAAGGCCGTAAAAATGAACAGGAAAAGTTCAAAACCCAAACAAGCTGGGTACTGCACTGCTTGCCTGACTGGCGAGTACCCGGGAGGGATCCCGGAAGAGCTCAGTTGGTAGCATGATGAGGCAGCAAGAAATCTCTCTTATACATTTGATTACAATGGATGACAGTTTTATTTGTTATTATATACACGTATATATACATATACTACATTTACAAATATTTAAAAAGAAAAATGCATTTATACATTAACACTGGACGCACTGCAAGCAGTCGCCACTGCACCTGGAGTCGCCAATATAACATTCATTTGTTTTATATGTCATTAAATTAAGCACACAAAAAAAGTAGTTATTTTATTTCTTTTTAGAACATTGAACCCTTGATTAATACAGGTGATGGGCGACCACCCTTCCAAGTAAATTAATCATACCGATTACGAAAGTCATTTTTTAAAACGACACCAGGAGACTCGAATCACTTTCAGAAACAATAATTTTTCAGAAGATGTAAACAAAAAGTCATACTTCTTGGTATGCCGAAATATGCGCATTAAATTATTCAGTTGTTTTATCGACGAACATCTCAACAAAAGTCGGCTTAAATATCCTCATTAACGAACTTAAATTATTTGTCCGCGAATCATCGTTCTTTTTGTGAATTGTTAAGTTGCGAACGCAATACACAAAGAGGTAGACGTCAGCAAATTTACGAACAAAAAAGGCGTGTGTGAGCTTTCACAAATTCTATCCGTAATAATATAATATTGGTGGCACTACAGCCCGTACAGGGCCAGGGTCTAGCCAATCATGATAACCAATCATGATAACCGTGCTATTGTTCTCTCACGAGTGGAAGGGACCTACTGTTTTATCCGACTCCGAAAGACCATTTTGAGAGGCATTTTCAAGACAGTTATTACTCTTTGAGCATTGTCAGTTAATTCGAAAGGGGTAGGGCAGTGAAAATTATTTTGGTCGTACCGGGAATTGAACGCAGGCAGCGAGGTTCAGTTGCATAGGGTGCGACGCACAACGCTAAAGCCACCGCTACCCGTAGCTCTCTGCAAATGAGAAAACTCTATATCAGAAATGAAGTATTACAAAGATATCCGACGTCATAGCTGATTGCCCCTAGTCCATCGACGAATTTGAGTGCCTTTTTGACATATATTCATAAATTTTTGACGATTATTCAAGAAATAACTTTTAGCCCAGCCCCAAACTATTCAAAATGTCTGCTACCTTCTTGCAACCAGTTGAAGTTTTTACTTGATTTTCCCTTTGAGGCGTTTACAAAATCCAAATCGACTTCTTTTGTCGCTTTACTTAGTGTTTTTGTATACTAAACCGACTATCAGAATTCCAACCAGTATCTGTATCAGAAATCAGCTCATTTATTTCTGATTATAGTGATAGCCGACTTCTACCTCACTTGGCCCTTAAATATTTTTGACAGCGTTTTTTTATGCCGTTTTTGTACAGAGAATGCCATTCACATGATTTCCTGTATATCTGTCAAAACGTCGTTCAAATTCGTTGATATAACGTAAAACAACAATTTTAACGACAACCGTTAAACGACTTTCGTAATTGGGGTGAATAACCTGAATAAAGAATCACAATTTATACTATAAACAAACATGATCTTTATCCAACTGCTGTTGACCCAAACGGGGTCAATAGTTGCAAACATTGTTTCCTTTCTTTCGGAACGTGGTTGTGGCATTTTTGCTGAATGCGCTTATTTCTATCATTTTGGCAGTCTTGCTGTATGGAGCCGAAAACTTCAGGATAAACGCCAGAAATGAAGTATTACAGAGATAGCAGACATCAGAGCTGATTGCCACCGAATGAAAACTGACGGTTTAAATGTGTGTGTGTGTTAAAATTGACGAAATTATGTGAATTCCGTTCTCTGATGTGTCAATATGGTTTAAGAATAATATAATAATATGGGTGGCGCGACAGTCCGAGATGGACCTGGGCCTAGCATCTCAGCAACCACGTGTGTTGTGCGTGCTATTGTTCTTTCACGCGTGGAAGGGACCTACAGTTTAATGCCGACTCCGAACGGCGAAGTTGAGAAGCTTTTTCTAGACAGGAATACTCTTTGAGCATTGTCAGTGACTCAAAAGAGGCGGAGCCGTGAATTATCAAAGGTGGTAAATTCGGGTATCGAACCTGGCACCCTCTGCGTAGGAGTCGACGCACTAACCCACTACGCCACGGCGACCACCATGGTTTAAGAAAACGATATAAAAAACAGTTGTCAAACATTTTAAGGGGTTTAAGATGTAGAAGTCGGTCATCTCTGTAATACTTCATTTCTGATAAACACTAGAAAAATTTGCAGAGAAGACACCCGAAACCTCTACCAAGATGTGGATTTCGACTGCACTAACTCGACCACATCTAGCGCATGCAATGCTCCAGCTAAGAGGGTTTTCGAATATTAGCTTCTTAGTGCAAGTGACGAACGAGTATAAAGACTAAGTCATCGCAGAGGTAAGACAGCCTGGTCTTGATGACCGGGCGTCCTCTTTTATGTAGTCTCAGTATTGTAATGAAAGTGGTCTTCGAGTCGGATACAAGTTGTCCATACTCTATACATGGCAGCCGCTATATTCGCTGGACTTGTAGACACTTGAGGAGACTTCAAATCGCTGTACCATTTTATTCGTAGTTCAATCTTCTCCAGATCTAAAACAACATTCAAACATAATTCACACCGTAAAATAAAATTATCCCAAATAATACAAGACCTAAACGTTCTTCATCGCCACCTGCGCAAACAATCGAAGAAGATTGGAGGCGTTGATCAAGCTACGCGCGATCGAGGAGATGGAGAGGTGCTACGGCAGGAACGATGTCCGAAAGGTCTGCCAGAGGGTGAAACAGTTATCCTGTGGATATAAGGTTCGGACAGAAGCCTGCCGCGACGAGAATGGACAACTAGTAGTAGAGTCGCAGTAGATACTGAGAATTTGGAAGAACCATTTCTGCAGACTGCTAAACGGCGATGATGACACCAATACCGTTGTCAGGCAGAATGTCCCACTCAATATGGACGATGATCGACGAGAATTCCGTCCCCGACTTAGACGAGGTCAAGATAGCTCTGAACATCGCATACAAGATCTTTTATGCTGTTTTGTATACTCGTCTGAAGCCAGTTATAAATAACCTGATAGGTCCATATCAGTCAGGCCAGGGAAGTCCACCATCGATCAGATTTTTCACATTACGGCAGATCCTGGAAAAGACACAAGAAATGCAAATCGACACCCACCACCTCTTTGTCGATTTCAAGGCCGCTTATGACGGCGTGTATAAGGACGAGCTATACAACGCCATGTCTAGTTTGGACATTCCTGCCAAGCTCGTCAGGTTGTGCAGGATAACGATGGAGAATTCTCACTACTTCATCCAGGTCGGTAACGAACTCACCGAGACCTTGAATGTCAAAAAAGGTTTTAGACAAGGTGACGCCCTGTCATGTAATTTCTTTAACATCATCCTGGAGAAGATCGTGCAAGACTCACACGCCAGCACTAGAGGCACGATCTTCCAGAAGTCCGTACAACAGCTAGCATACGCGGATGGCATTGACGTGATTGGCAGAACACAGCGAGCCGTCAATGAAGCGTTTGCTGGTATTGAAGCGGAGGCGGCCAAAATGGGTTTAGCGGTGAACGAGGGCAAAACTATACTTCGTGACTTCTTCGCTGTCATCTAGAAAGGACACACAACATCGACGTCTTGGACAGAGCTTCATAATGGGCAGCCATAACTCCGAGGTAGGCAAGGACTTCGTCTACCTCGGCTCCGCATTAAAAACATCTGTATCTCTATGCTGTATACCTCCATGAATATTTTTTGCATTCTTCGTCAGGTTGCGTAGGATTACGACAAAGAATTCTCGTTGCTCCATGAGGACCACACTGAGACCTTCAATATCCAATAATATACAGTCACTCGAATAATATCCAATATAATACAGTCACTCGAAACCCAACGCTAGAGGTTCATCCTTCCCTATAGCTGTTCAGTTGTTCACGATAGAGTGATTGAACAGTGGCCAAAATGTGTCTGACACTGAAAGAATAAAAAATAAAGAAAAAGTCCAGCCAAATTTTCTGCAAAGAACATAAAAGTTAAACTCCGGAAACTGAAAATTTCAATCAAATCCGTCTTAAGGAAACAAAAACCACAAAAGCTAAAGTGTTGTATTCAGTTTTGCTCTCCACTGTACGTATTTGCTGTCCTAACAAATAGGAATACATATAACATCGACAGTTTGTACAACCGTCAACATAGGCAGCTATAACTTCGAAGTCGTCAATTATTCATAATCTTAAACAGAAGAAACCGCTCTGGCCCCTTAAGATTTTTGATAACTGTCTGTTATAATGTGTTCTTAAACCAAATAAACCAATCAGAGGACGGCATTTACGGTAGTTCGTGAATAACCGTCAAAATCTCATGAATATCTGTCAAAAAAGCCGTCAAATTCGTCGATGGACTAGGGGGCAATCACCTGTGCAGTCTCTCTTAAATACTTCATTTCTGATCTTAAACATCCAAACCGGAATAGCACGTGTATTAGCACGGCTAGAAATGCTCATCAGTTTACTCTCGGGCCCAATTTTGGACGAACGGATAAATATAGAGATTTTTCTTTAGCCGTACTACGTATGTGCTATGCCTTATCCGACTCTATTTTTCACTCGCATTATGATGGGTCAGTTTTAAGCTTAGTGTGAAAGCCAAGTTAGCAGTTTTCAACTGAATAGTTGTTCTAACACCCACCTATGGTGACGAAAATGTAATGACCGAAAGAATAAGATCGCGAATAAAAGCTGCTGAGATGATATTTCTTCGTACTGTTTTTGGAATTACTCGCCGGGATAGGATGAGAAACACGAGAATGCGCGAGGAACTCAACGTTGAGCAGCTGCTTCTCCGAACGGAAAGAGCTATGCTTCGTTTGGTCACGTAGCACGTATGTCCCCACCATCAAGACTTCCGAGGCGGTCCTTGAATGCGATTCCATCATGTAGGCGACCACTTGGTAGACCCAGGATGAGATGGTTAGGCCAAGTCCATAAGCTCCCCTGGTTACGCTTGGGCATCACCCCTTATAAGTTAAAGTCGATGGCAGAGGATCGAGTTGCCTGGAGATCTCTCGTGCGTGGCTTACCCCCGCGACTCCTTTAGTCGATGATTATGATGTTATTCTTCTTCTTCATTTGACCATGTGTGCGTTGCGGGGATCTGGAAGAAAATATTCAAGCGCTATAGCGTCTTGTCTAGCCAAGCGTCTACTGATCCAATGTTTAAAATGTCTAGACCATATATAGTGCAGCTCGAAGATTCGTCAACTAATGACAAAATAGCGGAGAACTCCCGCGACTAAAGTGGCGCTCACAAGTAGAGAAGGACGTCAACTAAATTGATGTCCACCTTTGGAAGCAACTAGCCAGAGATCGCCCTAAATGGCTAGACTTCTAGTAGAGGCGAAGTTACGCCCTGGATTGTAGCGACGTACCAGGACAAATTATACATATTCCTAGCCCCACATGAGCTCTAGCAATACAAATGTACCGCAATTGAAGGAGAATGTATGAACCCAACCAAAAGAGAGAAAAACCAACAGAATCCCTCCCAGAACAATGGATCTTCTTCAAATCCGGATCCGATAAGAGAGCTGACAACAATTGTGCCCCATTACTTACATATTTACATAATGATTGATTGATAAGAGAAAAAGAAGACGACTAGAATTGTCACAATGGAAATGTTTATTCTCATCTCACGCTTACAAATCAACTTGTTCTGGCAGATACTGGGGTACTTGCACTCAGATTAATACATTTCTCGGACGACGTTGTCTCCTGATCTCTTAGAGCTCTGACAATTTTCGAAATCGCCGAGCGAATATTCTTCCCCGACGCCGTCTTTGGTAGAGAATCCAAGAAGTAAACACCACCACGTAAGTGCTTAAAATGCACCATTCTCTCTGCTACGTAACTCTTTACATCTTCCGCGGTCAGTTTGCTATTCGCAGCCCTCACCACAGCCGCCGCCGGGAGGAAGGTCGAAATAATGTCCGGAATTCCACACACGCACACCTCCACAACATCGGGCAGTTGAACGATTACTTCCTCGATTTCGGTGGGGAAGAAATGGAAGTTGTTGTACTTCAGAATGTCCTTCTTGCGGTCGATCACAAACAAGCGCCCCTCCGCATCGAAGTAACCAATGTCGCCTGTACAAAGCCACCGTTCGTCATCATAAACCGCTTTGGTCGCTTCTGGATTGTTGTGGTAGCCAGCCCATTTAAACGGTGACCTGACCCGAATCTCTCCCATCTTGGAGACGCCAAGGCTTTCATTGGACTCGTTCACTATTTTCGCCTGGAAATTGGGCGTAAGTTGACCATTTTCGTTTGCCTTGGTGGGACTTCCAAGCGAACATGCACCGGAAACCTCGCTGAGGCCGTACCCTACGAAGACTTTACAGTTCGGAGCGAACTTCATGAAGTCGTTAGCAACTGCAAATGGCACCGCACTTCCGCCACAGAAGTACACTTCCAAAGAGCCCAGGTTAGCATCCTTTAAGTCCGGTGTCTGAACAAGCACTGCCATTTGTGACGGCGGAGTGAGTACGATGTTGATTTTGTACTGCTCCACCAGTCTCAGAAACAGTTGCGGGGAATACGCTTGATCGATGATTATGCGAACGATGTTCAACAACATGCCCTGCAGCATGAAGCTTAGTCCTGAGATCCAATACACCGTACTGAAGCACAGAAAGCGGTCCTCGTTTGAAGGCACCCTGAAAGCAATCGTTTTAATTCGAAATTTCAACATATCGCAGTTCTTTATGAACACTTACAATAGTCGGGCATTAAGTAAGCTCTCGTGCGACATGCAAACTCCTTTTGGAAGCCCAGTAGTCCCGGATGAGCATAAGATAGCTGCGGTTTGGCTGCTGCCATGTGTCAAGTTCCGCACGCGGTAAGACTGCTCTCGTTCTGTTGGCGTAAGAAGGTCTTCTATTCTCTTTACTCCTTCGCGGTGGTCTTTCATTGTGTATATGGGGATGGTCAGATCAATTCTTGCCAGCGACGGTTCGACTCTCTCGTACACGTTGCCATCACAAAACATTAACTTCGGCTTGGTTGTGGAAAAGATGTGCTGAATTCCGTCTTAATTGAAAGATGGGGTCAGTGAAGGAAATGGCAAAAGGAACGAGGAAAAAAATCTCAAAATCTCATTCACTCACCACTGTCAAACGAGGGATCTAATGTGCTTATGATCGCCCCACAGAGGAGGGCTCCCACAAGTAATGGGGCTAAGTAATCGGTGTTGGTAGCACAAATTCCAATGACGTCTTCTTGCTCTACACCCATCTCCTCGAAATGCTGAGCTATGCGGATGCTTAAGGTGGCGATTTCTTCATTAGTGTAGCGTCTGTCGCTGCTGCCATTTATCTATAAAAACAAATCGATTCTTGAACCAGTGCGTCGTGAGCGAATGGGAGTGCTTTTGCATTCCAAACGTACCTGTGATATGTGCTTTGGATCACGAAGCAACGTCGCCAACAGGGAACGTCCTAGTGAGACATCGGTTCCAGCTTCTATCTCCCTCTTCAGACCGCTCCATATCATCTCTTTGGAATTGTAACTAGTTCTCAGTGTAACTATTTTATTTGACATTGTGCTCTTGTGTATCTCTTCAGTTGTTCACTGTGTGGTTGAATGCGTCGTCTGACTGATGGGAACGTTCTGTAACACAGCGGCTTTTATTCAACGCAGAGTCGCTGTATCGGTCGGTATTCCAATCATTTGTATGCTCATTCATTCGCTCGTTATCAGAAGATTTGCGTGCATATTGTTGCAGTGATCGAGAGTGAAATGCTGCTGACTCACTTCAACCGATACGATAGACTTTCGAGGGCCCCCTCTGTGTGTTTGCTAATATCTAGATTACTTTTCATGATTGATTGTAAGTGAAATGGTCTCTGTGCATTGTTATAACAAGAGATCTATTTAGAACAATTTTGCCTTGGTGGCATTGACAGTGAGAAATTCGCGCTTGGAATGTAGATAGCAGTTGTTTAATTCAGGCAAATATAGGTACACCCATATTTTAATAATTGATTTGACTAAAATGCGATGTTCCTTTCCGTGGAGTCTGTATCAATAAGGGTGATAAGAGAACAGTAATGAGGGTCACTCGCAGATGCAGTCTACGCGAATGCACCCACTACGGATTGATAAACAAGCAAAAAAGAAGAACGAGTCTTGTACTGTTGACAGATTTGAAATTACTTTATGAATTTTTTTTTGTTATTAATTCTGTCTATAACATCTACGTTTCATTCGTTGGGGGATCTGGAAACAAGTCTGTCCAGCGCGATTTCTGGCTAGATTTCCTCGAATGATGTAAATTATGATGTTTGCTGGGATGCTTCCCATTTTTGTGCCTCACGGTAGAAGCTGGCGTCGTCTGTTGTGTTGTCCCACAGGCTAGGAGCCTGCACACTACATCACCACCCACCTCGTTTGTTGGATCCATAGAGACCTGGAACATCCCGTACAGTTCGTTGTTGAATATTTTTCTTCAGATGCCATCAAAGCAAAACAAGACCAACGATCGCATGCAGATTGTCGCCATAAGAAAACAATGCAGATTAGGTGATCCATCATCATTTTGTGATAAAAATAATAATATGGGTGATGCTACAGCCCGTAGAGGCCAGGAGTTATAATACTATAAGTTGTAATATGTAAAGAAACACAAATGTATCCTTTTTTCGATTTTTCTTTATTTACAATAATTCTTATAACTAGTGTCATTGACAGTCAGAACAGAACTGAACTATGTCTTACAACCAACTTACTTAACAACCAAATGAAAATAACAGTAACTATTGATGACACGGGAATCGACAACAAAAAACCTTCTTTGTCGTACGCTATCTCCATTCCATCCTTTCACGATGGAACTCTTTTTGAACTTTTGAAAGCTTGCTTTAATATCGCGTGGTTTTAGCGAGGCTTGAGAGTAACGGTTTGTATAACCACTCTTCTTAAACTTTGGGCACAGTCATCGATGAATTTGTTTTAGGGCCTAGCTTCTACAGCAACCACTCGTGCTGTGAGTGCTATTGCTCTCTCACGAGTGGAGACGACCTCCAGCTTTATGCCGACTCCGAACGGCCAAGTTTGATAAGCTTTTTCTAGACGGTTATTACTACAGTTACGCATTGTCAGTTACTCGGTAGAGGTGGGACCGTGAAAATTATTTTTGGTCTTACCGGCCGGGATTCGAACCCTGGCAGCGAGGTTAACTTGCGTAATTGTCGAGGCACATACCCACAACGTCACGGCCACCACTTCAATGATAGTGCCGTTAATTTGATCCCAAAGGCAGGGTGACTGAACCATATCTGAAAACCAGATAAAAGCGTATTAACTTTGTTCTCACTGGGATTCGAACCTGGGACTCCACTAAATAAGGACAGGAACTTAATGAACTGCGAATATTAGAATTTTAGAACTTAAGAAGTTCGTAGTCGAAAGTCTGTGTCACGACAAAGCAAAGGTAAATTCCAATCTTTTTTTGTTAAATGTTTTTATTGCTTTTTTTGAGACTAGACACTTTTTTGCCACTTTCTTAAATTTTCAACGGCAACAGTGGTGCCTGGGACTTTTAGATATAGAGACTATCAGCATATAAAGGTATGATTATTGCCATCCAAACTGCGGCTCTATCTGCGCCTTGGTATCGTTATTGTCTTCACGTTCGCCTGACCCCAAAGAAAGAATTGCCAATTTTCATGAGATAATTCTCGAATTATGAACCAATTTGTTCCTTGTATAACAGTGAATTAATTCGGAACAATTGTTGTCCTTGGTACCTGGAAAAAAAGCATGGGTATTACCAATCTCTAAGTCAAAAAGTACTAATCCATCCATTAGTATTGTTCCATATTTGTCAAGAGTCTTAGAGAAAGTTTTTGACTACGTACCTGTCTCGCAATAAACAACTCTATGGAGGGCAGTCCGGTTTCCACAGTACCTCTACAGCTATGGTCACCATCTTAGAGGACACCCGGCTATGGTAAAAGATATGATACTTCTCTGTCTTCTGGATTTCTCAAAGGCATAAAATACTCTTTGCCTTTTTGTGGCAGTGCAGTGTGTTTGATAAATAGTTTCTGATTGATGATAAGATTTCAAAGAGTTGTCAACTGTGGCGTTCCATTCTATCTCTATTCTTGGACCCATAATTTTTCCTTGTTTATAAGTAATAGGTTCTGAGTGTGTGAGCTGTCCATTCATGTATGTGGAGATGATGTCACAAATGTATACGACTAGTCAAAATAATAATATAGTTGACCTTGTTAATTCTAGCAATTACATTTTGAAAGGAATCTATAATTGGTCTATTAACAATGGCTTACACTTGAATCCGAAAAAACACGTGATTCCCATGCCCAAAACAAGTGTAAATGTTAATGATCTGACCAGTTGTTTTCACATCGGGAGATAAACTTAACATGGTTGAATCAGCGACTAGTCTCGGGTTTGTTATTAACTCTAAACTGTCTGGTTACGACCATGCAAAAAGTGTAATAAGATGTCTCCGCAAGCTCTGGTTGAGTCATAGTTTTATTCCTATTCATACCAGGCGAAAACTTGTTGCTTTGCTTTTTCTACCTCTGTTGTTTATTATAAACTAGACTCCTTTCCAACGAAAGCTGTTAGAAGCTCTAAATGATACTATCAGATACATCCACGGGTTGCGCCGTCATGATCACATTTACACACCATTATAATTGATAAGGTGGGTCGCCGTGGCGTAGTGGGTAAGTGCGTCGACTCCTACGCAGAGGGTCCCAGGTTCGATACCCGAATTTACCACCTTTGATAATTCACGGCTCCACCTCTTTCGATTCACTGACAATGCTCAAAGAGCATTCCTGTCTAAAAAAAGCTTCTCAACTTTGCCTCAACTTTGTCGGCTTTAAACTGTAGGTCCCTTCCACTAGTGAAAGAACAATAGCACGCACAACACGTATTGGTTGCTGAGAAGCTAGGCCCAGGTCCGCCTTGGACTGTCGCGCCACCCATATTATTATATTATTAGCTGTGTTTTTTTGCAAGCGTATATACGCTTAATTTTGAAGTGCACAAAAAAACGATCATCGGCGCTTAATGATTCATTATAAAATATTGGCAGCCCCGACGACATATATGACATTTGCTAAGCAATCAGGGGTGTAGTAGTGGAAGGTCATCGTTGATTTTGATGGTCACAATTTTCGTTTTGTGACTGTGTAGCGTGACCATCACTTTAAAAGCAAAAACATTTAATAATTATAAAATAAAAACAATTTTAATCAAATGAAAGGAATCGATTACGAAACCTAAGTGGTATGTATAGCAGAGACTCTGGGTATACTAAAAATTACATACTTATGGATGCAAAAAAATTGAAAAATGATCTAATACATCAACCACACCTGCAGGTGTAAGCCACATACACCAACCTAAACAATGAATGATTGAATTCTGGAAAGAACACACAGAAATTAATGATTGGGAGCATTGTTTTTATCCGCGCTTATTCCTTAAGCGGCGATAGATATGATGAGTAAGTTAAGCGGATATAGGATTCGTTGTTAGTGTATTTTACATGCAAATTGAAATTTTGGCGTATATACGCTTGCAAAAAATTCTTCCATTGTCCATATATCCTGATGAAATCTTTCACCCTGCTCCTTACTAAAATCGCCCAGATTTTATGGGAACGAGAGTGCAGGAAGTGCATTTATATGCTCATGTTTCACCCTAGATCTTGAAAATTCGCAAGCTGCACTGAACAAAAAGCTCGACATACATAGTTCACAGACTTCTTGTTGCCTAGAAAATTACTCACAACCAAAGCAAATGAGTTCCAGGCTTTCGATTCGACTTCATTGTTTTGACAAAATTAGGATCTCGTGACCCATCAAAAATATCATATTTCTGACATACAATATAAGGAACCCATATCTTGTCTTGATTGCGCAATTTCGTTTCAAAGTATTGAATTGTACGAAGTTCGATATAGGTTTTCGATATTTTTCAATTATACATTCGTCGCAAATATGGAAAAGAAAGCTGGATCTTGCAAACCTAGAAGCCATACCGAAAACAGCAAAACTAAACAAAATTGGTGAATGGGGGTAGTTTGCTGCAACTCAAAAACAAAAGCTGCACACGGAAATTACTTACATATTTAAAAAATAGGCGCCACACTGAGCCAGCAGAAAAGGGTTAAAATAGGAAAACAGATGCGTTTTTTATTTTATTGGCCAGAGTAATACATAGATGTACTAGATATCTTACTGTCAAATTGACTGACTCTTCAGGCGCTCTTAGTAGTAAGCGCTTTCTGTTAGGCGTCTATGGGTACTATGTGACGGTCGCAACCAAACCGACTATTAGTGTAGAACTAATAGCAACTTTGATTCCTAGAAATATTTGTACGACTAATCCCAGTCTTGCAGCATGATCGATTATGAAACCGTAATGATATCAATCCGTTTTTTAAAATGCATTGTGTAACAAAATGTTCGGTGTGGTAAATATCATAGTTAGACTAAAGGATCTTGATGATTTGAGACTGGAATTATTTTTGTTACATAAAATGTCTAATGGCGTCGAATTGGATGGAAAACAATTGTACTGCGATGTCCATCCTGGCATCCGCGAATAAAAGTGAAGAGAAACTCCATTCCTGCGGTAAATAATAGAAAGCATTGAGTTTCACTATCGTTGTATGGAAAATAATCGAATTTCAATATTCAGACACATTTTTATGCCTTTATTCATATATTTTTAAATTTTCATTGTGAACTTACTCATGTGCATCATTGTATAACACACATCTTATTTTCGAACAGTTATCAATTGTCAGCCAGAAATATTTGTGTATGCCAAAAAAGTATTTGTGAATTTTGACACAAGTATTGCAAGGGGAAAAATCCATTTGTGAAAAAAATTTTAATAAACAATTTCCATAAAAACAAATCAAGTATTCAACAATTGAAAGTTCAAAGCAATGCCTAATGCAGGCACAATCATTTTAGTTGCCTAAATCGTCCTCGAAAGTAATACGATAGAAGCGACTGCACCATGAATCTGAATGTTGTTATGGCCTATTTGGCCGTGTGCGCTCTTTGCCTTCAGATTCCAATAACGAATTCGAGAACTTCGACACTTTGGAAACTAAACACCGATGATGGTAAAATAACTGGACGCATTGAAAAGGATAAGGTATACATTTGCTATTTGTACCCGATGCGATGCAATGAGACTTGATTGTTTTTTTTTTAGGATTTGGTCCCTACCCCCAGTGTAAATGAGAAATATAAAACTGATGAAGTATTTAACATAATCACCTCTACTATTGCTTATGGATCATCATGGAGTAAACAATCCACGGAGAGGTCGTATGATGTGGTCCCATGTGAAAGGTTGACAGTTGTAGTTGTATGTTGATGTAAATGTGACTAAAAAAAAACGATTCATTTCAGTGGTGAGAAGCGTAGTAGCATGATCATAAAGGAAGTACCCCCTGCATCGATGCCTGTTACAGCGAGCAAGGCATCTGCGAAAAAGGGAAATTATGAGATAGACGAAGTGCTGGACTGTGGGAAGCCTGTGAACTTTACTTATTATGATTATTTAATCGGTGTAGCGCAGAGATTTAACCACCCACTGATACCAGAGCCGGATGTGAGTGATAGTGTTTTTTGTTTTGTGTTCTTAAAGGTTATTTTACATTGAGAAAAAAGCACTTCGGACAGTTTTTTGTCGAGATAACCACGTTGATTGTTGAATTGTTCTCTGGCAAGAATGCGTAATGGCCTGTTCTTGTTAAAATATATGCGACCAAAAATAGTGCTTTAGACGTTCCTCCTGATGACTGAGATGTAGATGAAGAGACAGCATGTGAGACTGAAGGATTCCGTGTGTGAAATGCGTTTTTTGGACTTAGTTGAATTGAATAGGTGAATCAATATCGCGTATTAAAGTCCGTCACTTGCTTACTTCTTAGAGCAGTGTTCCATGGACGGCCCGAAATAAATGCGCCTTCCATGCCTGATGGTGCTTCCTGTCATCATGAGAAGTTTTTAACAGTTTTAATCATTTCTTAGAACATCTAAAGGACTACCTATCATTCAGTTTAAACAACCATTTACGCCACTCAGTATTATCTTATGATGCTTCCGATTAGGTTTACAATTTATGACAGTATATCTTCGAGGAAACCGAAGTTAACGAAAGCTTACGTTAAATTAACGAAAAAAGAAATAAAATATATTACATATATGCATTTTTGCTACAAAAAGATATAAACAAAATCTCTAAACTTGCAAATATTAATTTTTCTAGGTCGCATATTTGTTCCTTAAAACCAAGGATGAAAAATCTCTTAAGAGTTTCGACATCAACTTATTGGAGAAACGCTTGAAACGTGCTAAAAAGGAGAAGCCACGCTCTGTGCATCTGTACAATCAAATTGGCAACTACTGGCGCATCAGAGGAGACGCAAGACAATCAATTGAGTGCTTCCGACGTGCACTATCAATATCGCCAACAAACGCCGAGGTACTACTCAATTTGGCAAGAGTATTGTATAGTCTCCAATATCTTGACGATGCAATACACTTAACAAGGAGGTAACTTTGATGAATGTTTGTTTTTGAATTGAAATGCAAATGTGGGTGGTGTATTTCTATTGAATTTAGATCTCTTGATGCTCATCCACCAGATCGTTCACCATGGCGTCAGTATTTCACATTAGGTGAAATCTTCAAAGCTTACGGACATTTTCAAGAATCTGTGATGCATCTGCGTCATGCTTTGGATTTATTTCCTCAGCATGAACCAATACTCAGGGCATTGCGAGACGTTGAAAATAATCCAACGTCACCATTGCACGTTTACACAATTTTAATTATTGCAGCTTTGGTATGTTCGCAAATATGCTCACGAATTCATCCACTCTATAATTGAACGTTTCTCTTTTTCGACAGGTTATTGCAGTTTTTATTGTAATTATAACATCTTCAGACAACTCAGACTCATGTGGTCAGCAGTCGGAGTCCGAACCGAAAATGCAGCGTCACTTTAACAGAGCCATGGCGATGCGTTCCCTCAAAGGGTTCTCTTCGCGAAACTTTAAGCACAGAAAATACTAAAACAAAACAAAGAAAATAACAAAACAAAAAAGAGCACCAAAAGAAATTTATCGTGACTACTCTTTACACAAAAAAACAAAAAAAAAACAACAACACATACCCTGGGCGGAAATAATATTATTCGTATGCGCATAAGTTAGTTTTCTTCAAGTTTCTTTCATTTATCAACAACGTAGTAATGGAGCAACGGTCATTTTGATAAGGAAAACAAGTTGCATCTGGCAGTATCTGTATCCAACCAAGATCTCTGAGATATGTTCAAACATTTTCGTTTTTCACTTAAGTTTTAGTTTCTTTTTTCTGATCTTTTCTTTGAATGACTTCGTTTTTTTTTTTTTTTAAGAACTAGTTTTAGTCTTACAAATACAATTTCCGATGTCCAAATAAATTTGTGATAGAACAAGAACAAAACAAAGAAACATAAGAAAACTCGCGTTTCCCAAGAAAACAATTTACAACTGCCTAATTTTCGCAAATATGATTTCGATATAAATCGCCATTCAATTGACGATATCAAACGAGATTGCTGAATGGTACTTATTAAGAATTTGATTTTTTGTTTTGGTTTTTCATTGAATGAACATTTTAGTTTACTTTAGTTGTAGTTGATATTTCGAACAAAAATTCACAGGAGAAATTTAAGTGCTAAGAATCTCGCCATACTTATTTTTAGTTTTGTTTCAATTTACTGAAGCGATTGACGTACACCAAAGCTATCGTTAGTTTTTTTTTTATTACAAATATTTATATGCATAATGTTAGGTTGGACAGGAAATCTATTTCAGCATGGACCTGCTTATCACTTGCGTGTGTGCAAGCCATGCTGAATATGTAATTCACACCTCGCTTTAGTTATTAACTTGGGAAATGTTTTTATTGTTTTCGAATTCTTCCGTTTACACTACTAAGAATTAGTTTTTTTTTTCTGTTGAGAACTTGTTATAAATTTGAAAGCGATGTATTTTTAAAGGTTTTTTTTACTAATTCGTAGTCTGAGAAGTTACTTTTTGAGTTTAGTGATTATTTATTATTTTTTTTTTTCGTTTTTGATATTTGGTTCTAAATATGAATAATATCTTTTTTGTATGGAATCATGAAGCATACTGTTATGAAATTAATGAATGAGAGGGAAAACAATATATTACGATTATAAATTCTTTACAAATCTTAATTATTGAATTTTATGTAATTTATTGAAAAAAAAAATGAATTCTTTAAAAGAAGCAAAGAAAAAATTAATAAAAACCAGACAATGAGCATAATGGATGTGTTTGATTTATTTGGAATAGTTCTAACAAGTCTCAAGATAAACTTTTATTAATAACTAAGTATGAGTTTTTATATTTGCCTTCTTGGATGAGTGATGCCGTTGACACAAGTCTCTGTATCGTTGTGTGAACGATTGAACCTTCACCTTATTGCTCCCATTCAGTACACCATTATTGCCCAAATACCATGCGGCGAATTGACACCACGTTGTGTTTTGGTCTTCGGCTCTTCTGAAGGTATTTTTTCCATACAATAGCTTGTGTCTGCGTCGTTTAGTTGCTGGATATTATTTCTTACTTGGTCTCTGGTCATTGACGCTTATGAGCCCGAACTTTACTTTGGAAGAGAGAGAACTGCTGCATTTGAAGCTAGCTCAACCTGTATTTCGGTTCAGCAGTTCCACGTTTGATGTGCGCCTTACCTTTGAACAATAATCGAAGAATAGCACCAAACCCTAGTATTTTCTGAAATTATTAGTGGAATAGAAATGGAAATCGTACGAAGAGGCTCTTGGGCTTTTTAAACGAAAAGTTCTGACCACGATCCTTGGTCCTGTTTGCGTTGCTGGCATTTGGAGAAGAAGGTTCAGCCACGAACAGTACGGGTTGTACAGCGACATGACTCTAGCCAGGCGTCTACTGATCCAACGCCTAAGATTATCAGATCAGCTTCGGCCCGATGAGTCCGACTCAGGCTGTGTGTGGTACAGGGTAACGCACTCGAGTCGGCTGTAGAGTAATGTTGGGTGAGGCCCAGGCCACCTCGGACGGTAGCGCCCTTAGCAAAAGGAAAATAAATCCACTTCATTATTCACATTTAACTATTTAGATACATTTTGAATTACTTCTAATAGATCCCTAGATTAATTGCTTTCCTGAAAGTTTCTTTCTGGTAAATGCGGGAAATGGACATGAAGTGACGGCTAGTTTTTTTTCTCTTCCGCCCAAGAAGTCGTCGTTTATAACTCCTAAAATAATTTAATACAAGTGATTCCGCTAACATGTATTGACCTCACCTTTTCAGCACATATGCCTAGTCCTCAATCATAGGATTCCAATTTAACTTTCGGTTTCCTTCGAATAAAATATCAACTGGAATAAAGAACGAAAACGAAAAACCAAAGGATATACCTTCAATCAAACAACGTAGTTCTCTAAAAAATATTATAACTTTTTTTATTTTACTTCTCTTTACAATTACAGTATTAGTTATAATTACTCATTTAAAACAAGCATTTCATGTTGAAATAGAACAGCGAAAACATATGAAGAATTACAAATGAAATTTCATCATTCATCTCAGCGACTTTGGCTTGCAGTAGTGTAAGCAAGTTAATCATTTCCCTACAAATATTATAATTATTTTTTTTTTTATTTATTCAATAGATACTGAGCGCGCTCTCTCTTACAATTTATTTAAATAATAATTTATACGACTAACAAAATGAAAGAAGTGAATAAAATGTGTGCTGCTCTGTTTATTGTTTTACTCTTGTCATTAAACACTTAAAGTGAGAAAGGAAAATAACAAATATGTGTGTTTGTTTTTTTTTTTCTTCATATTTGTTTGTTTGTTGTAATTTTGTTTATATTTGCTGTTTGTTGTGTTGATGCTTTTCTTTGCATGTCCATAGAATATTCAATAGAACGCAGTTTTAGTTGCTGTGATTGTTGTTGTTCGATATTTATGTTTAAATTAAGCTGAGTCGTGAATGTTCAAACGGAAGATGTCGTGCGCACAGAAGAATGTTCCTGCTAATGGTTTCAAGACAAACACTTGTGAGAACGCATGTGGTGGATCGTCATCACACTGAAAGAATTTAAATCGGAAAGGTAATATTATTTTAATTTAAAATAGCTCAAATGTGGTATATGTTCGTTTTTTAATAGAAGCATGCAGGTATAATAAGCAGTGGGCTGGGGGATAAAATATATGTTTAATATATGGATTAAGGAGTAAAATTATATAAAATAAATAATTGGTAAATAAAGATTGATGTATGACTCAGAGAACTGATGTTTGTACCAAATCATTAAACTTAGATAGAATCCGATGGCTAAACATGTCTGAAGCTACCATGAATTGAGAAAATGTTAATTTTATTTGTAGCCAATTTATTGAATGCATAGTGTTGAAAGCTGCTTTAACTTTATATACAACCAGCCTTCGGCAGCAGAAGAAAGAGTAGTGAAGAGAGCTTGCAACAGTTCCGTATGAGCATGATTTTCTTCTTTGCAAGCCCATTCAGTCCGGATTGGAGTGGCTATGATTTCCAAGGTATTTGTTTGTCAGGAAGGCGTTTATGCCAAAAGTGGTCGCTCTACGGCCCGTAGAAGGGCATGGCCTAGCTTCTACACCAACCAATCGTGTTTTGCTAGCTGCTGTTCTCTCACGAGTGGAAGGAAGTGAGCATTGTCAGTGACTTGAAAGAGGTGGGACCGTGCAATTTATGTCTGGGTTAGAGGCATCGATGTTCAGTTGTGTAGGGGTCGACGGACATACCCACAATACCACGGCCGCCACACAAGACAGACAAATAATTTCTGTAGTGACTTTTTTCTTAACGTTCCCTATTCACAGGGACAACTTATGAAAAATCGTAGACAATGTTAATTTAAAGACACTTCGTACAACGTAAATTAACCAATTTCTGCGATACCCCTCATCGTTGCCTCCAACTACGATGAATTTTTCATGCGACGGTCTGGTTGTTTCTCAAATGGTTGTTGAAATTCAACACATCCACACAAAACCATTGCTTTACTTAAAGCCGCAGCATTTACAAAATGCAAAAGAACTGCAATTTTTTCTAACAGCCCAACAATAACCGCCCTAAAGAATTTAAATAATAAAACTGGTATAATCGAATGTATACGGGACAAAATCATCGGCAACAAACATTTTAAAATAATTTGGGTACTGGGTCATTTGACACAAGGTTAAAACCCAAGGAGCTAGCGATCCGCAGTGCCCGTGAAAAATGAATAAAGGGAAAACCTCTCACAACTACTCTGCAACTGCCCTACACTGGCCTCCATTAGGAAAGAAACCCTGGGAGAATTCTATATAAATGAATTAACGCATATATCCGAAAAGGATGTCAAATCAATCTGGGCATTCGTCCAAAAAACAAAATGGTTCCAGGAGTAACAGACGGTAACCGACTGCAATGGCAAGACAGTGGACCCCTGGGTCTAAGTGAATCCAATCCAAAAAACCGCTCTAAAAGAACCAGTTATGCAATTTTACATCCATAATAAAAGAGATACAAAAAACATTGACAATATCGACGACTTGGACAGAACGTCACCATAGGCAGCTACAACTTTGATGTAGTGAAAGACTTGGTGTACCCTGGCTTGCAAGTGAAAAGTACGAAAAACCGAGATTAAACGCAGAATAGCACTTGCCAATCGGTGTTTCCTTGGGCTCAAGAGACAATTGAGTAGTAGAGCCCTCTCTCGAAGGACCAAGCTATATTTATATAACACCTTGATCATCCCTGTCCTGCTAAATGGTGCGGGCATGGACAATCTCAAAAGCGGATGAAGAAGCGCTTGGTCTTCTCGAGATGGTTATTGGAGAAGAAGATTCAACCACGAACTGTACGGGCTGTACAGCGGCATGATCCTAGCCAGGGGTCTACGGATTCTTAAGATGGCTAGGCCATGTAGAGCGTATGAACAATATTGCTCCCGAAGACTCCGAACCAGTGGGACAACGCAATAGAGGAGGCCCATGGAACCGATGGCGCACCCAGGTGGAGAAGGACCTCAACCAACTTGGTGTGCGCAATTGGAGATGGCTAAAGATTGTGGCAGCTGGAGAAGCTTGTTGGTTGAGGCCCAGGTCCACCCCGGGACTGTAGCGACACCCGAAGAAAAACAAAAATATAACAAAATAACTTACTCGACAAATATACCTCCTAGTAGTCTAAGATGCTATAAAAGACTCTGACTAGGCCAGACCAACATCACTCTCAGCCACGTCCTAACAAGAGAGCAACCACCGCTCTGCCACCAATAATGCAATAATAACGTTAATCTTAATATAAATTAACTAGGTTGGGTTAGGTAGGAGGCTGCTGGTGCATTCACCAGCCACATAGACCATATTGGTCCATTATCACAATGGGTATCACACCCATAGTCAGATTACTACCACTGACTGACTACTCCTTAATTTGATCCCAACAACAAATGGTGACTAGACCAGATTTGAAAACCAGATCAAAGCGTATTAACTTTGCTTTCATTGGGATTCAAACCGGTGACTTCGCTAACCAGGGGCAACAACTTACCTAACTAATGACCAGATTTGAAGTATTACAGAGATTGCCCCTTAAAAACAGTTTTTTATATACTTTTCTCAAACGAGCACGGCATTTACGTTATTGACGTCAAATTAGTGCTCAAAAAAGTCAATTCATAAGCAACCTCGTAAACCTTTTAAATGTTCCATCAGAACGAAATTAAAATTTGAAAATAAGATCTAAATTAAGTGTTTATATTACGTATAAATATGTCTAATAATCTTATTTTATCATAACAAGAATAGGCCAAAGTCCTGGCAGCTGGTTGATTAATAAAGTTATAATAAAAATAATAATAATAATAAAACCTCTATAAGTCAAACTCCCTCTAAGTCGAATAGATTTTGTTTCCCGTGACAATTCTAATCCATAGTAGAGCTGGGTCAATCGTTCAAATTCAACGAACGAATCATTCAAGTATCGGTTTAAAAAAAGATTCGGTAATTTCAACCATCGATCATTCAATAGAGACCGATATGTTCCAGTCGTTCACTGCTACAAACAGCAACCAAAAATGGTTCTAACCAATCGATCGCTGCTTAAACAAAAGATACAAATTCATTGTTTCATTAGTACCCGACAGCACTACATCAAAAATGTTCTCCGTTTACAAATAATTTTCTTTTTTTTCTTGAACAAATGAATATGGAGACCACTGCTAGCATACATTGAACGAAAGAAGGGTTGACGAAAGGAAATCATCTCGCTCATTTCGCTCGCAACAATATGACCGAACGAAACAATTAAAGAAGAACGACATGCTCATAAGAGCGATCGAAGCAAATGATCGACCGAAACGAATATAACGAACGGAACAAAAATAATGAATGGTTTCTTTTGTTCACATCGTTTCGCTCATTCGTTACATTTCCGTAGCTCAAATCGTTTCGTTGGTTCATATAACTCCGAACGAATCTCTAAAAGTATTGACTATATGATTGATTAGTTTGTAGTTGTGTAATCTAATCCATAGTCCACTCTACAGAGTCTGTCAGTGGTAAATTGTATAGAAAAGCAATAACATTTAAAACAACAACCACGGATGGTTAGAAAGAGATGAGAGATTTTCTTGAATAACAAACCTAAGAAACGACAAGTAACTAACCATTTTGCTTAAGAATTGATCTTCAGATATGAATGGCATTGAACAGTGTTACGAATATAATACAATAATAATTTACATCAGAATAGAATGTTTGTGTAAAGGGATTATCTCACTAGTAATGCGTATCATATTGGAAGCATATGCAATACAATTTTAGTGTGTTAAAAAGGGTTAAATAAACACTTAAAAAATAAAAACAAAATAAAAACGATTAGCATTTGTTTTTAGAAAAGGCATAACCAAACAGAAAAAAATGTACAGTGACAGAAACACATTGTAATTAACTATCACCTATTTACGTACGAATATGAATCTCTCTTGGTCACCGCTTAATTAATATTACAATTGCATTTGATCGATTATTAGGTAGATTTAACTAAGTCTTTTTGAACGAATTTTTTTATAAAGCACGCTACAGATCGTGAAGAGCCAGCCGGAAGACATCGTGTTGCACGAAAAAACTAGTTGCAATCGGTTTCAGCACAAATGTCTGTATATACGCATGTGGCTGATCGTCATCTGTCTGAATACCAGCGCAGAGTAGCCGCAATAAGATTTAATAAAACAAACAAACATAAAGATTGCAATTACAAATTAAGTTTAAATTGTTGGAAAAAAATATGCTTAACAATAATGACCGGGGTACTTACTTGCAATCTGCCTAGAACGTTTATTAGAACACCACCATCGAACATGGGCTGTGAGTCTACGGCAGTCAGCGCTCTTTTAATCTTTTGAAATGTTAAACTCTGAAAGGTGATTGGAACATTGTTTGTTTACTGAAACGTTTGTAATGTGAAGTGCAGTTTTGATGCTTACCGATAATTTTTCCATAATTTTTGGCGCTCCTTGTATTTGTTGACCCTCGAATGTCATGAAGGAATCTGTTGCCTGGAAATGGAAGATAGGAGCTGGATGAGTTCATTGTGTAAAACAAGACAGTATCTAGACTACAGCCATCTGAATTCATTAACATAAAAATGGTGTTTATCAAAAAAACAAAAAACTTCAACAAAACTGAGTTAGGTTTATGATGACTAATACTGTAGAATATTTTATTTGAACTACTTAAAATCGTCCATTCTTGGAATTATTTGTCACAACTAATAAAAAGACGGAATTATAAAAAAACAAAGAACGATCTGGGTTATTGCTGAATTTCAAGCAATAATGAATTGAGTCTCTCTGAGCAAATTATGCTGATAGTCTCTAGAGATACCTGAGGACCTCAAAATTTTAATTTAGGCCACTCTAGCTTGGATAGCCTCAATTGCAGTTACAGCAAAGTTCTTGTTCCTTTTTGTTGTGGAAACCCTTTTCAAACACAATTTCAAACCAAAACAATCTCAAATTCAAAATGTTTTCCCAAAGGAAGGTAAATTTACTGTGACTCTGACACTCCATTCATAGCGCATTCATACGTAGAGAGCAATGGGTACAATATGAGGAAATACATACATCATCGCGAATTGTTTCTTTGGTCGTCAACGTGTATGGATCGCGTTTGGCTCTCTTGTGTATTGCGAACTCAGGTTGACAGTTCCCAAAGAGATTGATTGATTCGTGGAGAAAAGAATTAAGATCGGTAATAAGTATAATAATAAACTTAAACTAATTATTGTAGGGATTTAAGTCGATTGAAAAACTCGATAATTCGTTCCCCATCTCCTTGCACACGGGGCTCATATGAATGACACTTTAGTTAATGCCCTCAGTAGCACTTTACGACCGTTTACAATGAACAATAAATCAATGATAAAACACTATTTTTTATTTAAAATCCAATTGAGATAAACTAAAACCAAGCCGAAGAGATCTTTGGGGAGCATAAATATTCATAAGTCAACCATTTACAAGCCAAGCAATTCTGGTGAATCTATATGATAATTAATTATGTTGCGAATAATAAACATGGCTGAAGATGCCTTCCGCCTGAAACTTAATGTTTGCAGGCCAATGAAACAAACATGTTTAATTTACGGATGACATACCTTGTGAAACTCTTTTGAGTTCGACTTTCGAATCTATGTCTTTGAAGTCCCCATAGAGTGGGGAATGCCAAAGCATGGAAGAGCATTCTAAATGCGGCCAGACCAACGAGCAGTACATAGATTTAAGGCTATACACTTTTCGGAAGTCTTTACTAATTCGCTTTAGAAATCCTAACAATGAGCTAGACTTAGATGTGGCATAATCAAAATTTGAAAAATTGAATTTGGTATCAAATATGACCCCTTTATCCTTAACGCCATCAAGACGAAGAAGCAGATTATTGATAAAATAATCAAATAAACAGCAGCGGGCCGATATAACTACCTTGGGGAACGCCTTCTATTATGAGCGATATATAACTATCGACATTTACCAATTCTTTTCTATTTTTCAATAAGAGTAATAAGTAGCCGTCTGTAGACGGTCTCTTTTTTCATGCAAATATATATGGAATTCGTGAAAGAGAGAAACGGATAGAGGGTTAACCCCCTGCTTGGAGTTGGCAATGCTACGATGACTCGGGAGAAACTTATGTGCAACGTGCTTTAGAGTTTCAGAAATGTTATTCCAGCAGAATCTACGTCACGTGCATAAAATTCAAGTTACAATTGAAGTTGCAACTTCTCTGATGCATGAACGTTATACATCCAGTTTCCGATATAGCCGATGCAACAAATTCCACTTGATTTATTTAAGAACTAAGAATGTGTCCCCTAGAACTTCGTTGCTATAATAAGCACGTTGCCTTGGGTTTCATGATAATCAAACAATTCCACCAACTTCAAAGAACCTTACAAGGGATGCAATTAGAATAACCACAACCAACCCTCTTTGCACGTTTAACCAGTCATTCAAATGATCATCGATCTAGTTCCTCAAGTTATCTGTTCCAACAATAATCAGCGACTCAACAATCATGTCGGGTCATGTCTTCAAATCTGAATACTAATAGACCTCCTATTGAGAATTTTGACAGGAACGTAACAAAGTTAATGGGTGTGCCATTTGTTCCAATCTGATGTTGCGTCCATAAATGATAAATTGCTATTCCTCCACCGGTGCCATATTCCACTAAGCATATGCATTCTAGAACAATCTCCACTTTCACTAAGTATCTTTCAGCACAAAACTGAAGTTTTGTATAACATCCTGCCAATTGTACGAAGAGAACATACAAGCATACAAATCAAGGTTAAAAAACAGAAATGATCGACCTCTTCTCGGAGTAAGCAAATTTAATTTTCCCTCATTTAAGGTTATGGTTAGGCTAAAAATAGTTTCACTAGACATTTGTGTTCCCACCCATTAGAGAGAGTATCCCTTCGGCTTCGAACACCAATCGTATACATACTTCTTAGTTTGTCTACACTTACGCTGTAAAAGTTAACAACATTTGCTCGTTGCAAGGGATCATCGAACATTGCGTAGTACTGTTGGACAAATCCTTTTCCAATATCTTCATACTGTGGATTAAGTGCCATTGCTATTTATATGAGTGATTCAGGTATTCGAAGTGAAGTATAAAAATAACCGAGTGTTTCCAAATTATAATAAAAGTGTTTAAATTATAACAACTTCAAGGGTTAAGGGATTTAATTCTCTTTCTTGAAAATAATTTGACCGATAGGATGTACCGAAAAATTCACGACACACCGACAGATGGCTCGGACACCAATGCTGATTCACATTTCGCGTTTTTTTTTTTTTCACTCAACGGACTGTCAGTTTTTGTTAGTGACATTTCGATATGTGGAGGTTGGTTGTTCTGTCCGGAAATACATGGGTGTGTTCGCAGGGTACCCTGTTAGAAATACGAGAATTGATTTTTAATTTTTGATATTCGATTGTACAGCTAGAAACCTTAGAAATGTTTACGTACATTCTGAATTGTTGTCTGAATGTCTGAATTTAATTTTTCGTCTCCGACTTCTACGATCCTTAGATGATTAGGTTCACTGCTGTAGCTGCTAAAATTTGCATTTGTTTTTTTGGGTCCTCTGCGTCGCAATGTTCTGAGAAAGGAACCAAGTGGAATCAACTATAGCCGATTAGTAAACATGACGCTGCGTTATAGGTAAGGTCCTTGTCTTGACATTCAATTAATTCCAGACGAAACACTACGAGCTTATTGTGCCCTATTGTCCAATAAAATAGTACGGCCAGCGAATTGTGAAAAAAATTATTAATCGGTACTTTTGACTTGTGAGTGCATTGGGACGAAGTTAGCTTCCCGACGTCTTCAAACCAACAAAATATTAAAACAGCAAAATGTATTTCTTCATATCTATTGAAATAATTGATGTACAGTGTAGAATACCTAATAAAACGTGGGGGCGAAAACCGTTTAAAACCTGTTCACACTTTACAATTTATAATCCAATTCATAGCGCTCGTACTGATTCTTGGGATCGTTTGATATTCGTGGGTAACCAGCAATGAGGGCGTCTTGTCCTCCAATGTAAAGTGAATTATAAATCTTCCAGTATACATCGCGAACCTTGCGCGCAGGGTGGAAAAGTCCTTGCAATGCGTATTGAAGAATTTTAATGGGTCCTAGCGAAACTCTCAACCCCTCCACAGCATCCATAAATGCTTGAACCAAATGCGGGGAAGTTTCGAAAATATTCGGCCAAACGTAGTTCAGCAAATGAATGAGTGCATCCTCACACCCGAAACCATAGACTCCAAGTGCCATGTGTTTGATCGCAGCACAAGCGGTTTGTCGATGTACCAGATCTCTGTCCATCAGGGCGTCCTCCAGCAATGGACACACCGCGTATATGTAATCTTTGCCCATTTCTCCAATGTACTCGAAGAGGAAGGAAAGAGACTTCAAAACACCGTTTTGCACATTCAATTCAGGAACACGGTACTCGTTCATTAGCGCAGGGAGCACGGTGAATGGTCGGCATGTCTCTGCAACAATTGCTATGGCAACTGTTGTGCACACACGATTCTGACGCTCCTGTACTTTCAAGTTGTTCAGCAGGGTTGCAAGGACATCGTGGGGGCCAATTGCCTTGGCGATATAACCGAATGTGTTGACTGTAGCTCGACGAATAGCTTTCTTGTGCGCCTTGAGCAGCTCGAGTAACTCAAAGCAAATTCGCATCCACTCACGTGCTGATACGTACTCTGGACCACGATCGGCGATTCGGCCAACCAAATCAATACAGTTCTCCTGAACTTTTTCGTGTCGGTTCTTCAAGATAGGGGTGAGTCTCGGCAAGAGGTCCTTAATGGGAGGAGTCATTTTCGTCATTCCAATCACGTTCACAATGGCCTTCAATGCGCCTAAAATAGATCCCAACACCTCTGGGTATTCCTCGCCGAGGTACTCATAGAGCACAACTCCCAAATGACCCATGAGCTTCTCCTCCTGACATGTCTTCATCACCACGGCGATTCTAGAGATCAAATCGGCCGCTTGCTGGCGAACCTTAGCGGATTTGTTGTTCAAACGCCACAAAATGGTACCGCAGATCTGTGGCAGGTACGGCTTGACCCTCTTTCCCAACTGATTCACGATTGTTCCGAATCCATTCAACATGACCACGTCTTCGGTTGTCTGTTCCTGGAAAGCGTAGAGAATGCCATCGATGAGCTGCTCTTCCAAACGAGAGTCGATGTCAGCTGCGCCCAGGTTGCCCATAATCTTTTCGATTGTCTCCATCACCATCTTTCTGTACTGTTCGTTCTCATCTTTCAAGTCATCAACCACTCGGTTTATAATTTCCGAGGCACCGACCTTATTTGCAATCTCAACCGTGGTGTCAACCAATTGGCGATAGTTGCGGCGATCAAGGGCCATTCGGTGATTCCAAAAGAATTTGAAGAAGTGAGGTAGAATTTCCTCCTTGATATACTGCGCTTCCACACCGTCAGTGGCGCAACACTGCTTCACCACCTTCAGGACAATCTTCTTCATTTCCTCGTCAGGCGACTGGAACTCACGAATAAGGATCAACATTACTTCTCGCGTGTAGTAGTTTGCGTACTCGGCGTCCATCAACGGGATCAGGTAACCGATAGCCTTGAGAAACGCAGCCAAACCCTTACCCCTGTGTGTGCGGATACCCTTCCACAGTGGTTTCAGCACTGAATCGAAAGATTCGATACCGTATGGTGTCGCGGCTTCGGCTAATGCGGCGATAGCCAGCGCAGTAATTGTTCGCACTTTCTGCTGTTCATCCACCAGGCCATGTTCAATGATCTCGACCAGTGCCTTCAAATGCGGTAAAATGGCGCAACCCATGAGGATGGCAATCTGCTGAACGATCTTTATGCCGGTGTGCCGAGCCTGCCAGGACTTCTTACTCTTGCAAACGGCTTTTAAGAACGGCAGAAGCGATGGAATGCCGAGAGCAGACGCCACAACGGCGAACGCACGTGCTGTTGTATTACGAACGTATTCGTCGATGTTGTCGATATCGGGACGCATTGTGGAGATCATCGTGGCCAAACCTGCAGCCTTCGCCAAGTTAGAGATGATTTCTCGGCCTTCCACACGGGCATAGTAATCTTCATCGATGAGGAGCGGTTCTATGACGACGAGAATTTTGTGCACATACGGTCGGACCAAGTCGTCCAGTTTGTACAGTACTCTGTCGATAACCTTCACCAACAAGTGACGCTCTTGATCTTCCAAAGTGGGACTCATAAGCAGCGGTAGTATCTGGTTGAACAATGGTCCGGCGCCAAACTCCCTGGCCTTGTCTGTGATTTGACGGAGAGCAGACTTACGCATTGGGGGCGTTCCGTTCTTGATTGTCAGCAACAACTTCATTATTTTCCTTTCCTTAAGTTCTTCTGGGCTCAAGGCATCTTCGTCCACGTCCACCAGCAATTTGTCAAAGTACTGAGCGTCTTCAGGCTTCATAAACGGCAAGTTCTGTCCCTTCGGTTGATTGTCCATGAATTTTGCATTTTTGTCCTCCACCTGAATAAAGAAGCCTGCTGGAGTTCCAGCGATTGGGGTCGGTGTGGCCATCAGCTTTCGGCCTGGAGTTCGCAGCGGAATGTACCCAGCCGGAGGCGGTAAAATCTTGTATCCTGGTGGGAACATTGAGTCAAGTTCTTCATCGGTGAATGGACGATTCCTCTCGTCGATTTCCTTCTCCCACCTGTATGCTTGCAACTGTTCGGGTGTCATTGCCGCCAATGCTCCGGGTGTGGGTGTTGCCATTGCCATGGCCTTCACACCGATCGGAGTTGAACCTCCGGGCGTAAGCATTGGAGTGGCATGCCCAGGGGTGGCGTGTGGTGTCATATTGGGTGTCATACTCGGTGTCATGGCGGATGGTGTCATCGATGGGGTAGCATTTGAAGGTGTCTCATCCCAACGACTGCGGCGTTTCGATGCCCCTGGGGTTGACTCAATGACAACATTGTCACTAGGACCTCTATCGGGTTTGGGTGTTTCTGCCCAACCACTGTGTCCTGGTGTCTCTCTTTCTGTCTTTGGAGTTTCGTCCCATCGATTGCGTCTTGCTGACTTTTCATGCCCGGGAGTCTCGTGTCCCGGTGTCATGGGGTGGGCTGGAGTTGCATCCCACATACGTGTTCCTAGACCAGGGGTAGCTCCTGGAGTCTCACTCCCTATAAAAAAGAAAATATGACTTAGAGGATTCACATGGGTTTTCAAAGAATTGCTCGTACCCTTGTGTCCTGGTGTCTCATCCCATCGGTGATCGGCTGGCGTTTTCTGCAAAAAGGAAACAAATGTTATTATATTGTATGCACAAATGTCGGAGTAGGGGGGATGGCCATAGTTGTGTCGACAGACAAATAAGAGGTGGAAGTGGTTATATGCGAGCTTTCTTAGGTTCAAACGAGTTAACAAAAAAGTCGTGCATATTGAATGCTGATCAACATGCTAAGTCGATTATTTTTCTAGACATGGTACCGCTCACTTCTTGCAAGTGTATACCTATGCCGCTCGTTGCAGCAAAACATCTGTTGGCATTGCTTGCATGTCTGCGACCGAAAGTTGGAGACGGTCTGAACGTGTCCCACTATCAAACAAATATGACTACTTCTAACTCTATTTGTTCACATCTTTAAATCAGGCTGATCAGGTCAGCATTGAAGACTGTTATAACGACACACGGTCATACTGACACAAACACCTTCAGGACTGGTCGCCCGTATGAGTTTTGCAGAGCTTCACGAGGAGAAGAGGGAAACCACATCATATGTCATCTGCTCCTATCACGTAGGAGCTTAGTTCCTTGACAACCTAGTTGAGTTAAGCAATGCTAACGTAAGCCATCTTAAGACGCCTGTTTCAGAGTACGAGGTACCTGTGGTAACTACATCCACGTGGTAGATTAATGGGGTTAAATCTGACGACTGCTCTTTGAATTCATCTAGTTGTAACTAACTCAACCGTCTCGCAGTTCAGTTCCAAAATGGAAGCGAAATTCTGTTCTATGTTCTAGTCATATTTCAATGTGTGTGTGTAGTGGCGATTCTAGGAGAACCGCATTTAGCACCAAGTGCCGTCCTGTGGTATCAGAACTTTAAGAAGTTTCGTAGGTTATGAAGGTTATTCAGAAAAAGTTTCGTAGGTTATGGATATTTTCTTAGAACCATCGTGTTGCGTTTAGAAAGTTGCTTTACGGTTTTGTTGGGTTTTTCATCAAGGGGTTTGGAAAAAAGGTTGCCTAGTGTTCACTGTCTGACTCTAGCCAACGATGCGCAGTTGCACAGAAAATGCGCTGGAGTTTAATTTTCTGAAGTGTCGTTAGAGCTGCGACAGTGTGTGTTGTAGGGAATGTTGTGATATGGTTTCTTAGTCTGATTGTGTGGTTTCCTATCGGCCAGTTCAACGTGATGACAGCCATAATTCTTGCGATGTCAGTGCGTTATATACCGACCATGTTTTCCTGCAAGTGGTTAGTTGAGACCACCTAAGACCAGGAGTTTTCAGGAAGTGTGAATTGATTCCAGCTTTGTGTCCCAGCCAATTTGCCCCATTGGTAAGTGCACCTTCATTGCAGACGTGCTATAGAGTGCGGAACCTTGCTTGGCTAGTTCGCCGGCGTCTTAATTATCTGGGATGTTTCAGTGCCCGGGAACTCAAATAATGGTTACCTTGAATATATTTGCTAACCTCGCTAACCAAGCTCTTCACGGCAGTTTTGAACTATTTTTGAGGATAAGGTGGTCGATACTTTAGCTTTAATGGCCGCTTGGCTATCAACGAAGATAGATATTCTTTGTATCGAGACTGTGTTCGATTGGACTGATAAGACGACACGCATATTTCAGTACTTACATCTTCCCAATTTGGTGTAGCGGCGCTGCTAGGTGTGGCTGCAACTTTAGCCGGCACGAAACTATCGCTTACAGTCTGATCCCAACGTCCACGTTTTCGTTGCTCGCTTGACTTGCTTCCATCTCCATTTACAGCCTTCAGAGTCCCGTCCTTGGATTTTTCGATTATTTTCTTTCGAAGCTGAAATGAAGATGATGCATTTAGTCCTAGAATATGAACACTTTCAAATCAAAGTAATCACCTCATTCTCCTCGCCCTTGAGCAATTGTTCACGCATAATATCCGTATACGTCCTGGAGCCAACATCTGGGGTTTTGCCGCCTGAAACATAACAAAAAAAAAACCCGAACAGTGGGCATTGCTGCGTTTACTCAAATCACAATTCAATTCCAATGCAAGTCGATCTGTGCTTTTTTATCGAATAAAAAAAATCATTATTTCCGATATGAGCAGAGTTCTATTCCATGTCTATCAGGGGTATTCCTAGCACAGGACCACTATATTTCGCTCTGCTGATATACAAAAATAATGAGCTAATAAAAATATGAAATTCCGTCCCCTATAACGCAGTGAGGGGACTGCAAGGCAAGTTTTAGGTTATGTAAGTAAAATTTCATATTTTTATCGTTTTATACGTACGTGTTCAGAGGAGACTCCCATACTTTTAGATATACTTTTGTTTTAACTTCGTTAACAAAGCCTGAAATAATGCTTTTGCGATTAATATTTTGTTCAACATTAGCAATCATTCTAAACATTCATACTCAAAGGGGGAAAACGCACGTGAGATGGGGATTGTGTGTGTTTGTTTGATCGTGTTTTGCGAATATCGCATGAGGAGGTGGGTGATGGTGGAGAATGGTTCGACGTTTTCCCCCTTTTTTCTCTTTCTTTGACGTGGCCCAGAGAACGGCTCTCCACAGCGTTTCGGTATATTTTTTTGAGTTAGCACAGGTATAGTGCAACTTTTTTTTATTATTATTATTTTTTTTTTAATTTTTATCCACATTGGCTGTGGATTTTGGGCATCCTTGATATTTTATATCGTTGACCTGTTTGCAAAACGTTTGTGAACATTAATAATCTTCGTCTTTTGCTTCGGAATCATTCATACTTTGCTCATTCACTCAAGTCATCTTTCACACAGTTAAGAGAAATTAATTTGTTTTCATTTTAATACTTGGAACTCGGTGAAGATCTTTTGATGAATGCTTGGAAAGTTGGCTTTCTTCGAAGTAGGTTGGAACTGGTTCAGAAAGGAGAGAAACGTAACACGTCTATCACGGTGTGTAATTTGATATAGAAAGGTTAATATGTTTGGGAGGAACACCATGGTCGCTAATTATCAGTGAATCTGAGGCTACGAATGTCTGTGGCCACACCGGACTTCTTCTAGCACTCGTATCGTGCGTCCTATTGTTCTCTCACTATTAGCGATGGCCTCCAACTGTAAGCCGAGACGGAATTGTAAGCTTTGATACGCTTTTATAAACTTGAAACATTTTCAGTAAATAACATGAATCGTGCAAGCTGTTCGTTTCTGGAATTGAAGCTACATACCGAGTAAGAATCGTCGCTATGAACCTGGCATGTGTTGTATTGAAATATCTGACACAGAAGGTACACCACGTTCTATTGGAGCTGTGACTAAAAGAGGTCAAGTGTTTACTGGAATAAAGTTTACTTCTTCGATATAACGAACTTTGAGGTTTCTTCATTTGTTGAAAATTAAAGTAACGCCTGCATTTTTGAATGAAGACATCGAGTGCCTTATATTTTTTCACATTTTATACGACATTGTTGGCTGTTTCCAAGTTTCGTTGGCATTATGATTTAGAAAAACGATGGAACCATGCAGCTCATACGTGAATGTGATTGACACACGTTAATTATATGGGAAATTTGAATAGAAATTCATTAAGTTCCTCGAAATGAAGTTGCAGTTTATTTTAGGCATTGCAGACCCGTTAAATTTCAAGTACATAATTGACGTACTGCCCTAAGCCCATGCTTTCGTAAAGGTACCATTAAAAGCCCTCAAAACACTGTTAAGTGTCATGCAACTTGAAGAATCAAAGCATCATTCTGAATAAGAAATAACCTCATTCCAAGTATTGAGAATGTAACTATTTACAAAACAATTTTATCTAAACACAGAATCTTTAAGAAAAACTACATATACAATTTGAATGAAAATGATTGAAAGAAAGAAAGTAGCAAATACACACCATCAGCGAAGGGATCAGCTCTCTCCGGAGAAATTAAAATCCGTCTTCGTTTTTGTCGATATTCATCCTCACGATCGGCGATAGTTGGACGGCGTCGATCAGCCATAGGATCAAAGTCTTCTTTGCCCTGTAAATCAACATTTGTTTGTTCTTATTAGCTTTTATGCTCTGGATTTTGAGATTTCATTGTAAACTTACTTGAACAACATCCTTCATGGCAGACTTAGGGGCCGTATATGTGGTACGTTTCTGTGGTACTGGAAATCCATCGTCTTCATCCTCTTCCGCCTCGTCGTTCGCAGCAATCGATGTATTATAGCCCTCATAGCGCCCCTTTCCAGCTTTCGCGCTGTCATCATATAATTCAGTGTCGAAGAAACCACCACTGTCTAGCAGTGCTACACCTTCAGCATTTGATAATTGAATTTCCTTCTTCTTACTTTGCAAATCTTTTATCTGTGCTTCAATGTCTACAGAAAAGAGGAAAGGAATTAAATCACAGGAAAAAAAACATTGAAACGTATTCGTTTTGAGAAAAAAATGTTTATGCGAGGGATTTCATAATTTCAACATGGCCGTCAGTCAATCTAAGCAAAAATGTTTGACTAGAAATTTGGAGCAGAAATTTTGCACGGATACCGTTGAATTATGTCTTAAAATGTAGGCGAATATCTGAAGTATATTTGGAGTGCATTTAATTAATCGAAAAGTTATAATTACCTTCGTGGGTACGAGGAATATTATCCATTGTTATTTTTTAGTCCAATTCTTTTCTGCTTGTGTGCCGCATGAAATCTTATGACAGTTGATGTGAGTTGCCAACTCAATGGCATTAAGAGTTATAATTGGGAATTACCGATGTGAAATTCAAAGTCAAAATTAATGAATGTGAATGGGACATGGAAAAGCACATTGTAGATGAGTTTGGCTTTATTTTCTACTCTTTTTTTCATTTTGTTGTATGGGTTTTATTATTTTGACATTATTCAGATAAAATAGTAATGATATTCTCTATAATACATATAAATCTTGTGTTAATTTGTTTATTGTCATCCAAAGCAATGAATTCCATGCAAATTCCACCATCTCATCATAGACACCAACCCTCACAGTCATACCAACAACAATCGGAAAAGAAATAATGCAAAAAACTTCAACTCAAATAAAAGACATCTCTTTCTGTTCCACTGTGTTGAAAACTGACATTTGAGTCATTGTTACAAGTTTACAAGGAAAATTCCGTATCAGACTTTTTCACGCGAATAGCATATTTTACATTTGAGAATTTAGCCAAAAAATCTACTTCCAATAAAATGGCAAAGAAAACCTACGATTTACTGTTTAAATTATTGTTAATTGGTGATTCTGGTGTTGGAAAAACCTGTATTTTGTTTCGCTTCTCCGACGATGCATTTACATCGACATTCATCTCCACAATTGGTATGTAAGAAGCAAAAAAGGACTTTTGTCACAATGGGGATGTATATAGCCGTCTGGGCGTATCGCCCACACCAAGTCAATTCCTGTCTTCTCCAAACCGAGACCTATCCGAGGGACAATGGAACATCAGTGTCATCGAAAAGTGATCGTCACACTTGAATAGTTGTTTTCCTTCAGTTCGACATCAGAAGGATACAAATTTTCAGTGCTTGCCCATCAGCTGCGGTTTAATGCATTTTCATTTTTCATCCCCCTTTTGCCGTGCAGATTCGATTGCTTCTCAGTCTCAGTCGATGACAAGTGTTGATTTATGATTATTCTCCATTTCTGTCTCCAATTCGTTCTAATTAATGTCGCATGTCGTTTATTGGAGTGGGGTGTTCAAATTGTTGTGCCTCTCCCCTGCGGTGATTGATGTCACCGGGGTCATCATTGCAAGTTGAACTGTTGAATGTATACGTTCGCGGTAATCGCAACGAGCTGAAACCAGTTATTGCGAGGCAATCGCACATTTGCCACACTCTTGTGCATGCATAAAAAATAAAAGAATCAAAAAGAAGAAACCACTTATCAATTAGTAGATTAATTTCGTTTCCTCCATGAGTATATCTATGCGATGATATCACTTGCAAACTCTTTTATCTCTCTCAAGGGGTGCTGGGGTCGAATTTCTTCTGAGCAAAGTCAAGTCGATTGAATTTAGTATTCCTTAGCTCATCGTCGACGGCTGAGTTGGGTTTCGAAAACATTTGATTTTACTTGGAAGTACGATAGCAAAGTGTTATTTAAAGCAAAAAAGATATGGACGTTTTCGTTAAGCTTGATAAGGTTTTTGGGTTGATTCCTCATTCGTCGGGGGGTTTGAAGTTGTTCGAGCAATACAAGGAATTGGATTTAAAAGATTATTTGATCACATTTTTCTGTGACGTTCTTTTTATCACAATATTTTGGTAACACGCCTTTATCTTTGACTCGGTGTACTTCCGCCTGTGTTTTTCCTTGGCGTAGATTGTTTCATCTTGTTAAGTCTTTCCTATTGTTTATGTCTTGACTTTCCTTACAAAATTAATGGTTCTTGATTGTTTACTGATGATTTAATGGCAATTCTTGGATTTGCGGAAATATAATATTTTGTAGAAGTTCATTAGTTGGTCGCGTTGGCGTAGTGGGTTGGTGCTACCAAGTGGGTGCCAGGTTCGATCCCCGAATTTACCAACTTTCATAATTCACTTCTCCACCTCCCTTGAGTCATTAACAATGCTCAAAAAGGACTGTATATAAAAAGCTTCCAGTGGGGTGGATACTGCTGAATGTTTGGAGCACTGGCAATTTTCATGAACAAAAGCATGCGAGCGACTGTTCCCGCTTGGCAGTCGGTCGGGTTTAGCCAGAATGAACTATGGCAACCCGTCAATAGCTTCCTTAGCCGTTACTGTTGTGAAGGCGTCACGCCATGCACTAACAGTGTGTGCTGGGATCGAAAGCCAACGCAACATACCATTGTACGTGGGAAATATCCTCATCCCTTTTATTTCACAATTGCATCTGAATTCGATGTAAAGGGAAATTGGACCTTTTTCGCATAACGTTCTTATCACATCTGCGTGCTGAAAATGTCACACGTGCCCTCATAAAAAGCAATTTTCAGGCCATCAGCTTAACTTTTTACAATCGCTTGCTTACGCAATTGTATGAGTTCCAAGGCTGGGTGTTGTTTCATTGTGCACAATTTTGATGAATTTGCCCATTCGCACTATGTATCTAATTAAACGGATTTTGGTATTCATAATATTCTACCCTCGGTACGCTACGTACCAGCGTACATTTCACGACTTCAACTCTTTGGTCTTCTAGTCACAGACAGACAGCTAAGAGTAGCACGCTTAACACGACTGGTTGCTTCGAAGCTACGCCCCTGTTACGACTTGGACTGTCATTAATCTTCTCTCTGATATATCAGGCATGGTACTCATCTCTAGGTGCCCAAACCTGACAGATCCGACCAATTCAAGACTGTTGCATCAATGGAATGCAACCCTATTTCCGGGTACTAATTTCTGTAATGTCTTCCCAATCAGTCACTGCGTAGCAGTCAATTACACGGAAGAGACAGCCGATCTCTACATCTCCGATCCCTCGAATTTGTCCCTTGGGGAGAAGCATTATCAGCTGTGAAGTCGGATAACACCCTAAAAGTAGATTTCTGATAAAAGACGTGATACATTTTTTACTTTTATTAAGATCCGATCCACTGCTCTCATTCACTCGATATGATCGACTGCTTCACCGGCCCTTTCTGCCGTTCACTCTTCTTTTCCCCTTTAATATTCATTATGAATGCTGCCACAAATCGTACATGGTTCGTGTCCAATATCTCGTTCGGTCAAATACTGAGGATACTGCTAGGATCTTTAGACAGTTACTAGACGATGGAATAAAGTCGCTAGAACAAGACACGTGTGAAGGCACTCCCTTGTCGCCACAGCATTGTCGCATCTTGTAAAAAGGGGCAAATAAGTACATGTGGTGAAATTAATTATTTAACAACCAATTGACACCGAAGCACAATGCGTCCAAATCATCTCATATTCTACCGACAATTATGCATAATTTGAACTTCATTTCGCGTTTGTTTGACAAGCATCGCTAATCACCTGTTTCCTGTTGTTGCATTGTATGGTTTTCTCTCCAACAGGAATTGACTTCAAAATAAAGACAGTCGAACTGAGGGGTAAAAAGATCAAATTGCAAATCTGGGACACTGCCGGTCAAGAACGTTTCCACACAATTACCACTTCATACTACCGTGGTGCGATGGGAATAATGCTCGTGTATGATATAACGAATGAAAAAAGTTTTGAAAACATAGTAAAATGGTTACGGAATATAGACGAGGTAAGATTCTGGAAAACATTTTCAGAAAGTATGTATTGCAAGAGTTCTTTTATTGTTTTCCATTAGCACGCGAATGAGGACGTGGAAAAGATGATATTGGGTAACAAATGTGACATGACAGAAAAACGTGTTGTTAGCAAGGATCGTGGTGAAGCGGTGAGTACAATTTGCATAATGTTTTATAGTTTGAGTAATTGTTGAGATGAATAGTGGTGGATTTCAATTAAGAACGAGTGGTGAGTGGTGGCTCGATACGTTGATCCACGTGTCCCTTGAGGGGGCAGTTATCAGATGAGTTGGTGCTTGTCGACTTATTTCAGAATTCCGGTTTTACTTCTGTACGCAACCGAGTTTCGTCACATTCTTAAGAACAGCACAGTCGGTAGTTGCATACGTGAAAGTTGAACTCTGCTCAGACGAGATTAAATCATAAACCTGACTTATCTACTGACGCAAAGCCATCGACTTCTACCTTCAGACATATTAATGCGAAACGTTTTGTAGAGAGACTGCTCATCGCTACGCTCATGTTTGACGAAAATTTCTTGATCGCCATTGCGTAGTTAATGTGTAAGTCGCAATGCTGACCAAGCGTAGTTCTTACTACTCCACTTGTGACGAAACAAAAGCACGCATAGCACGAGTGGCTGCTGAAGAAGCTCGGACTAGCCCAGTTCCCCAACGAACAGTAGCGCCACCCATATCATTTATTATTGTAATCACTTTTAAGTAAACAACTCTCACTGTTCTTTCACACTTACAGAATAATTTGCACAGTAATTACGTGCCAAAGAAACCTATAAACTTATGACTTATGATTGTATATTTGCCTAGAGAGTAGAGACTGTGATGATAAGTTGTGACACTCCCTTGAATACATTCCACAAACGCATAAACACGCTTCTGTGTCGTCATAATTCTCTTAATTTTATGTAGATTAATGAAAGTTACTTTATTTACGCAACCATCATCTTGACCTGAAGGTATACATAATTAGGAGAAGTTGGTTCTTGTTGTCAGTTTCTGTTCTGCGTGCTAATTTTCCTACACGAAATGTTGAATACAGGTTTTTGTGTGGAGTAAGGTTATGTTAGGTTGACTGCAGATCAGAGATAATGGATGAGTATAAAAAGAGAAAGGAGGAAGCGTATAAAAAACGCTGTCAGATGAATTCAAGGGGCAAGGGAGGTAGAAGTTGGATACCTCTATTATAGGTTATCTCTGTTCATAAGCATACGTACATAAATACAATCACATTGGTACAAGTAACTGTTCAAACTCCAAGAGCCAGCGCAAAAGCAAAAACGAGATGCTATAATGGCATTGCTTTGAGCATGCTGACCACTGTTTTTTATAACGTGTTTTTAAACCAAATTGACGAATCATAGGACGACATTTAACAGTCAAAAATTCATGAATATCTGTCAAAAAGGTACTCAAATTCGTCGGTGGACTAAGGGGCAATCAGATGTGAAGTCGGCTATCTCTGTAATACTTCATTTCTGGCTTTGTTGCTCTTGCAGTGCAAAACGTTTGCTTTGCAAAATTTGCATTTCGGCCCCTCATGTAGTTTCTATTTGTACTTGTACTGTAATCAATTTTCTGACTTTTACCGCGATAAAAATACAGAAGATAAGGTTAAAAAAAATGTGTTTTTTTCTTTTGCTCACAACTTTTTTACGCGGTTGTCCCGCAAACAAAATTTAAAATCTGGCATCCCCAGCAGATAACAGTCACACTTAGGCATATTGTCATATCATGTGGCCTGGATGACTATCGTTCAGAGATTCCGCTCGGCTCGTTTAAATGATTACTAGAACGGCCTACAGTGTGTGTTCCTACTTGTAGCGAGATTCTTACACGATCGGAGGAGGTAATGTGAAGTCTCCTCCTCATCTGACAGATCCCTACAATGGCGAGCTAACTACGCAATGACCGCTAATTACGCCGTTATGTGTCCTGTTTGCCGGACTGCTTTGCTTGAGCTGGCAATTTAACGTACGTGGGACCTGTGCATTCCAAGCATTTACTTCTGTTTACGCACCCATCAGTGAAGTGAAAGGCCTACGGAGATCATTTGCATGTTTTATGACACATCACAACGGTCGACGCAGATAGTTATTGCAATAATCATATCAGCACAGTCTATCATAACCTTCTTCTTTAATTGGGGCTAGAGTCCGAATAGGTCCTCGGCTTCAACTAACAAGCCTTTGTAACTAGCGCGATATCTGCTAGCAGTCTTAAGTTGCAAACCTGCAGACGATTGAGGTCCTTGTCCACCTGGGTGCTCCACCTTGTCCGTCCTGTTTTGTTGTTGTCGAAGACTCTTCGGGCCTGAGCTCTACACGGCACAGTAACCTACACTACCCAGTACCTGTACCAGTACCTACCCAGTACAACTGTAGTCCTCCTCGAAATACCATTAATGCAAACGGGTTAACCCACACTGTCGCAGTTGACTCGACACTCACTCAGAGGAAAGTCTGCCGCATTTTCTTTGTGACTATCCGGCAGTAGCCAAACAAAGACATATCACCTTCGGCAAACCTTTCCTTTGTGACATCTTCGGGATCCAAGGCGGTGCCGAAGGTGGGTATTGGATAATGTTACCAAACGTTACAGTCATTTGTGTTGTGAATCCTTTAAACTGAGAAACAGATCGCATCAAGATCATTGAACATCCTAAGTTGCACCAAAACCCTTCGCTTCAAAATCGAATCCACAGCAAGATTCATCTTCCTTCTCAGATGAGGCCTCTTATCAGTCACATTAAAACAAACAGTTCACACATCGTGTGTGTTAATAAAATTCACCTGGATTTGTGCATTCTGCCGACGCTCACGCGAGTAAGTGTTGACTGATGCGAAATTCTGACAAATTATACAACACATATTTCATAACATGACAATTTGTTGCATAATTTGATATCGTTATTTCTTCATACACGTAATTTTATACGAGACACCCTGCTTTAAATGAATATGCCTAACTCAAGATGTAGAGACTTCAACACGTTTGTAAGTTGTGCAAATTGTTTGATTGATTATGATTGAGTAACGGAAGGCAAGGCATGTGGATATTCTTTTCATTGAACAGCAAATTAAAATCGAAGACTACACACATAGAATTCTAATATCTTCAATCGTCTATGATAACTTTGTCTCGCGTAGGGACATTGTTTTGCATATGAAAAATTTTCTGAGTTCGCACTAAGGAAATTAGAAGGTGTAACTCGTAACTTAAATTCACTGAAACTCGGTCGATATTTCTGACTCACTCTACTTGTATAGCGAGTTGCTTGAAGAGAAATGCAAATCTAACAAAAGTTGAAGTCTTATCGTGGAGCGGAATCTCTTTGGTCCAACAAACAAAAAGCAAGTGACTTATGTTTACGGCATAGCTAATGTAGTTATTCATGAAGTGGCTTCCGATTTAGATGTTATTCGTTTTGCTTATCAGACTACATATTATGCATTCTCATGATATATTCGCTGATTCAAAGCTTTATCGGTACTGACTTTTGTATTGCAACCGAATTTGATTTCTTGACTGATTTGAATCTTATGAACAATGGGTTGGGTCAATTAACATGCTGACGATAACAGTAAGCTGTTGTTAATGCAATAAGCCGCGTTTTGTACGTGCTAAGGTAGTTCAATGCAACCGCTGGTAATAGTGGTATTTTTCTTCTTTGATTTGTGTGGCTGCATAGTTAGGGGTGGACCTGGTCATCGACGGTATAGCGGTAATTTGGGTATCTCAACAAACGTCCAAATTTATTTTAAGTATCACATCGCGCATCAGAAGAGCAAATCTTAAACATTTGAGCATTGTTAAATTTCCTGATGCGTTGTAGTGGTTGATACGGAAAAGCGGAAATTGCAAACAATTTTGCAGGAAGTGTTGGATGAGAACAAGGAACATTCTAAAATGTTTTTGGTACACATCACCTGTATATGTTTCAGTCGTGATTATTAAATCCTGAACGTTGAGAATATCTTTGCTTTGAATTTTCATTATCAGTGTGCGCATCCCTTGGGCCTTGAGCGTTTTCTTCTTGTTTAGCAAAGTTTTTCGGTTTATAATTCTCAATTAATAAATTCATTGAATAGACTTCAATATTGACAAAATGTTTAAGATAAGCAATGGATTCTGTAACGACAAAGAATCGTCCAGTCAGCATCAAGTGTGCTTCGTATCAGTACTGCAAAAAAGCAGTGATGCCGTCTTAATTCACAGATGTTTGATGTTTCTGAAGTCAGCCTTCAATTAGTGCGGTTTCGGATTAGATACTTCAAGTTGCGGTCAACGAGTATGTCGAGATTCTTCGCCATCTCAAACGCGAGCGTCCTGCGCTGCTTTGTGAAACGGGCTCGGAACAGGCAAAACCTTTGTTATAAATGTCATGGCATGATGACATATTGCTTCAACCTGCGCTGTATGGTCTTCCTGACAATTTGCATGATTCCACCTAGAAATCGACTAAATAAATATTATTTCTGGTTTCACTTCAGCCACTGACACTCTTATAGTCTAGCGCCTCCAACATTTTCATACAAATTGACATAAAATTTGACTTCCAAATCTACTCCTGAGGAAACAATATGTGGCTGTAGCGCCACCCATATTACATTGCACTGCATGTTTAGATCCAACCTCAATTTCCACTAGACCCATCATATCCACTACAGGGTGGCGCAAAATGAATCATGCAATTTTTTCTTTTAATTAATTTTGTACTAAATATTAAAACAAACAAAAAAGTGATTTTGAGTGCTGATCCTTATTTGGACATTGAAAACGGTGATATCCGTCAAGTGGCCGCCGCTAGTGTTGATACCAGTGTTCCCAGTGTTCATACATTTGTGCCCGTTTTATCGCATTTTGCATGACTTTCAGCGAGATTTCCGGTGAAGGCTGTAGCGCCAGGCCCTGCTTAGTTTCCTGTGGTTCCAGTCTGTTCGAGTCGAGTAGCAAAGCAAACATTCCGTGGTACGATTAGGAAATCGACGTCGAAATTCGCAGTGCGCTAAAACCACCCACCATTTATTGGTTAAAAGAATCAACTCAATTATTCCAAGTTCTTGTGGAGCATAGCGCTCCATTGCTTGTTCACAAGTGTCAAATACGGTTGACGTACGATGCCGTTTGCAAAAATTATAACATCTTCAACTTTTGCGCTGTGCATCAATCTTATTCTCATACATACTTACTAACTTATCAGGCCAGTGACCTATGTAGGTTCTGAGCCTGGCTTCCATCGTTAACTGTCGTGGGCATCAAGACCAATCTTTTTTACGCCCTCAATATGGGGGTTTTTATAACGGAGGTTCGGTTTTAAACTCCTTCTCGAAGCAGGATGCTCGGATTCTAAGGCCTTCTTTTCTAGGCCTGCAAAAGTAACGACAAATCGACTACCCATACGTATTCGTTACTTTCAATCTTAATATTCGTTACCTTAATATCGTTTCTAGTTATTTTAGTTACTTGCTTCAACATTGATGTTTTCATGTTAAAATTGAGACTGGTACTTTTTTGAATGAATATTTACTTAGGAACAAGTATTTACACTTTACTACCCATTGCTGGAGCCTTGTTGTCCATGCGCCAAGCCAGTACTTTCGACTGATTTTTTGGATTCCGGATTACATCCAAATCTTGGTACAGCTCGTAGAATTCGCGGTTATTTCTTCTCCTACATTCACCTCCAACATATCGGACGTTGAATTTCCCTTCCGAAGACGCCAGACTCAGCTCTGCTGTTCGACTTATCGTCCAGCTTTCGGCTCCATACACCAGGACTGCCAAAATAAGGGGTTTCTGGAGCACGATTTTGGTCCTTCGAGTCGACCTTTAAGTCCAGTTGCTTGGACAACACCAAGGTAGCAGTAGGTGCCAAGGGTGATTGTACGTCGAATCTCCACTAGGATGTCGTTTGTGGAATTCACGTTTACTACGTGGTTGGCAAACTAATTTAGTACCTTTAAGTAGTTTATGTCAGTTGACATGCTTTGATACTTTCACAAAATCACATCAACTGCACAATAACATATTTTTTTCATTTTTCAGATCGCACGCGAGCACGGCATACGCTTCATGGAAACCTCCGCCAAATCGAATATTAACATTGAGAGAGCTTTTTGTGAATTGGCCGAGGCCATATTAGATAAGACGGCTGGACGAGAAGCTGCCGAAAATCCCGAACGTGTTGTTGTCGATCGTCGCCAAGCGAGTCAGCCAGCCTACAAAGGATGTTGTTCTTAAGCGGTATGATGTGTATGTGGGGTACATTAGCATTGAAACAAAAAAAAAAAACAAATCATTATCTCTATTTTTTGTAAAATTCATCAATGGGAAACAAAACGGATAAACATAAACTCCCCCCACTATTAGTCTCTTTTATACAAGAACAACCAACCAATAACGGTAATTTAAGAGAAATATATAAATTTGTAAAACTTTACACCAAAAAAAAAAAAACAAAAATTAAAAAAAAAACTGAAAAAAAAACAAACAAACGAAAGAACTAAATGAAACAAGGAAGATCAAAAGAAAAACAAAATATCGAACAATGTTCCTTGTCTTCTTTTTTTTACATACACTTACACAATCTTATAATCGTATGCAATGAATGAAAGGAACGATTTTATTACGATCAGAAAGGATGGGTTGTTTTATGCCAGTTACGCTCTGAGAGTCTTATTTGGTGAATGAGAAAACTTAAAACTTAACTTAGCGCGCAATTACTTAGAAAACGTTTTACCTCGAGGAACAAATGGCAAATTTGCAGACTTTGCTCGCTGGATTGAATGAATTATTTGTAGGGTCCTTGGTTAACACGTAGTTCTCTCTATGTCTAAAATAGTTCTTTGGATTGAAACGGAAAAGTGCTGACTTGGTCAGGCCATATCAGTGTACAAGGTAGATGAAATTGCATGTGTGCCGAAGGCTTATATTCATGCAGATGAACTTACTTCAAAAGTATAACCAAACCCATGTGTCTGTAGTCAACTTTGTTGGACTGGGGTGTTCATCAACCACTCGATCACATCTTTATAGGAAGAGCTTTCGATGTCGCTCTGTTTTCTGCTCTTCTCTTTGATGACTCAACAACAAGAACAGAAAATAAGAACGACCAAAACGTATACAGTTCTTTTCCTTAATTGGCTTGGTATAATTAAATTTAATTAATAAATGGTATAATCTACTCATCCTATTCGAATGGACATAAGTTTCTGTGTAGATCATTTCGCTGGACGAAGGTGGATCTACCATAGTCTCAGGAAGTCCACTCTTTGGGTTTAAGAAGAAAGAATGAATATCACTTCTTTCTCGTCTGATAGGATCTGTACTTTGGTATAGTGACAAGCATGTATTGCTCCTTAAATTTCTGATAGAAGGAAGCAATTGGGATCGAATGTACCCGTACTAAGATCCAACATAGCCATTCAGCGGTGTTAAATTATAAAGGCAGTAATATTTTCTAATTGACAAGAACTTGTAGATTGACAGAGAACCAAATATTGAAAAATTTCTTTCAAGACGGACAACACCAACAGCCCACAATTCGATCCGGCGAGTTCATACTGTGTAATCTTAGTAGACTTTAGTTTGATTGTTGTTTACTTGCTTTTTTGAGATTCGCTTATTTTTGACTGATTTAAACTGATGTTGACTATGTGTCCCTTGGTGTATCGATAAATAGCATACTAGAGCCTCATTCAACTGAACTTGTATTTCTCGGTATCATGTACACTGCTACACTTTGTCGCCCGAAGATATGTATAGGGGTGAATACAGATGTGTCCTTGGAAGCATTTCTGATTAATTCCATGACTATTTGAGCTACATCATGTACCAATGTAAACTGAACCGTGAAACACAAATGTAGGTATTAAAGTGAGATCTAGGTTTCACACTATGTCTTCGATGGATCATGATTCATATCCCTTAAACGTGAACTAAAAATTCACCCAAAATGACTGAATATTCAGGTTTATTTAGAAATCTTTAGTAGCTTGCAATGAAATATAATAACATTTGCATTATGGCAACAAATCGTTCTTATCACGAATATGATTCTTTCTGACTCCTTGGCATAAACAACCTATTCATACACCCATGATTGATCGTTCCATTTCAAAGTCCAGTTGCTAGGTTATAAAAAAAAAAGCAAAAGGTAGTAATTATCTTCCCACGCAAAGCGTTTCATACATATATGTATACATGTTGTGTCAATGTCGCTTTCGGTAGTTAGTAATCTTTGTAAACCATTTGAACTCTTCACCAAACAATTTTGCTGCAGACAAGGAGTGTGTCCCAGAATTCGGAATTGAAATGCTGTCGAAATAAAATATTCATACTGCGTCATGACTATTAACTCAGACCTTTGTATCATGGAAGGTGTTTGTTTGCAAACTCCCCGAGAGTGCGCTATAAGAACTAGTCGACAAACCAACTGAAAGCAAACACAATCGCACTGTCAATGAAAATAAATATTTACCATCTGTCTTGAAAGTTTCATAAGAATTCCTTCCTTCTTTTTCTGTATTTCGCTTGTCTAAAATCTTCGATATTAAGCGCACCTTATTGAACCCTCAACACAGGCACCAATGTGCATCCCTCTTTGACCGAATATTCTTTTGTTCACTTATTTTCACTATCATCATTTTAAATGTTCGAAATATATCTACTTTTAGTCTGTTTCGTTCTCCAATGAAGTGTTCCTTGTCTCTTTGTGTTTTCTTATTTTTTAAATTATTCTCTGCTTCATCTGAGTCGTGATTTAAGCTAACAAAAATTAATATAAATAAAAATACACACAACAATGATAAGTAATAAATGTTTTGTAATCATTATTTTATATTATTGCTTTAGTTTAGAAATATATACTTATAATACTTTGTAATTAGATTTTTTTTAAATTATAAAGATAAAGACAAAAAAACAGAGAAATGATGTAATAAAGTTTAATTTCATATGGAAACGGTAAATTCTTCAATTTGCTTCGACTTGCAGACGAATAACAAACATATGAAGTTCAATCTTTGCATGTGGAACACTTGTACTCAAACTTGTCGGTCGTTTGGTGGAATAAGCTTTCAAGTAAATACGTAACTACTGCTTTCACTAACTGTCCTGGCCAGCATCTCTGTCTGGACAGGAATGTAGTCACCCTCGGCGGCATCGGATTTCGTCTAGGAGAATTTTTTTCTCGTTGGGCGCCATCAAAATTGGTGAATGAGATTAAGTGCTGCGAGGCTGTCTACCCGGCAGTCTCCGTTTGAGTGGATGACAGGAATGCTCGTGAGTCTCGTGGAGTTCGCAATGAACCGAGTGTTTATATTCGCACATTGTTGCAGAAACCTTCCCATTGGGACTCGACTAGTCAGAGGCTGTGAAAAGAAGAGAAAGGGGTATAGGTGCAAGCGAAGGGGACTGTATGTCATGCTTGTTTCGGAAATGTGGTTTGAGGAAGCTGCTGTTTATTTTTAATTTGAAAGGAAAAAGTTTGAATTAATTTCGCACGAGGTGGTCTTCTTGGGATGCCACAATCACTTCAACAGTTGGACTTCTGGCGGATGTGGGATGTCATTTTTGGTCAGATTTTAATTGGATGGTACTAGCTATAGTCACTGCCGTGGAACAGATATATGCTAAGCTAAAGGCAAACGCATATTGGCGGAAGGAACTACGGACACAGAGCCATGCCCCTGTAAGAGGCATGCTCGGGTGTGAGCTCTGAAGAGAGATAGTAGCATGTCGGTAGTGAAGAGTGACCTCCTAGATGAACATCACGAATGGGAGTTAGTTCGACTTAATAACTAATTTTCAACTTCTTCCTTGAGTGGAGCCACTAGGCGTACATACATAATAGGCTTGTGCAGTTCATGAAAGAAAAAGTTTAAAAAGAGCTCTTACAAGGGTTGTGTTAGTTCAGTAGTAGCACACATGTAATTCAGCAAGAATATCTGAACTACATCGAATTAAACAGAATTAAATTGAGTGATTTGCCTTTTCAATTCAAGAAAAATACGCTGTCATACCGCCTTAGGTAAGCAGGTAGGTAAATTGGATGCACTGCCGGCCTATAGGCTGCGGATCACTTCAACCAACGTGTTGCGCCATTGTGCCCGTGATAGGAATATTAAGCTACCGTGAGACCAACTGCAATTCCAAGACCAGACAGATTCCTAGGAGGCTTTTCAAACCAAAACCGCTTATTTCATCTACTTCCGAGAAGTGTTTTCCTAGACAATACCTTCTTTTCATAGCTAGGGCTGGACATTCGCAGAGCAGATGTTGGATAGATTATATTTCTCCCTCACCTCTGCAGCTTCTGGAAAAATCTTTACGCGGTATGTTCAGTCGCATCGCTGTATACCTAAGGACTTCTGTTAGCGTACGTACGTCCCTGCGACTGAAGCCAATCAATGATGTTGATCTCTCATGTTCAGCTTCGGCCCTTGCTGTGGCTGCAGTATTCAGGCTGACCAGTGAGTACAGGCTCTATCCAGGGACCAGACCAGAGCTGGGGGATGGGGTGAGAGCCGATGATGTAGGCTCTCCACCACAGAAGCTCCAGCTAGTCTTCCTTGGAATGACCACGAAATTCAAGCAAATATAGGTTGCCGGCTGGCAGTACAATGGATCAATTTTTGAGTCTGAGTGCTCCAGTGTAGTGCTTAACACCCTCCGACAAAAAAAAACATGTCACTGCTCCAAGATTATCATATTTCCTTCGAGGGTTGATTCACAAAATTATCGGATCAGTCTGAAGTACAAAAAAGTCGGGATAGCTTTAATAGGCGTGCAGACCTTTATAATTCCGGCAGGCTAGACCAATAGATGCCGCTGTTGATCACGCTGACACATTGCTTACTCAACCTTCTTTTGGTTTTCAGCCGCCAACGACGACGTCTGAGTGTCACATATTCAGTGGAAGGAGCTTGTCTCCTAGATTTCACCACACCGATGCAAGAGCAGAGCTGTTTGTTGACCGAGACAAAGGGTAGCCGTTTTCACTTGCATACCTTGTTGACGCTTCTAAACCTTCTAAAGGAAGTTCTGTAGCAATGTAACAATTTCGTTAACTTCTGGAAAAAGTATGTCCCATCAACAGATTATGGATAAGCCAACCAATCAAACAAAGAGCGTGTAGTTTTATTTCATTTTATTCCAAAAAAAAAAACGGAAACCAATACAAATTAAGCTTACTGATTCTTCTTATCGTCTCCTTTGGCTTTACTAACGACTGTGTCTTCCTTGAAGTGCAGGAACACAAATGAGAAGATGAAGACGCCAATCATCATGGAGAACGCTCCGGTGTAGTAGGGGAAAGCGCTTGGAATGAAACGCTCATACTGTGTGTGCTCAAGTGGTCTCACAGATACCTGCAAAGAAAAACAAACCTTCACCATGCAACTTGCTTACATGTCTCGTTCATTTTACCTGAGTTGTGCTGTACAAGTGCGTGTATCCCACGCGGTCGTAGTCAACCTTAAACTGATACACGCCGTAGACGTCGGGAATCTTGAACTTGGCTTCATAGATTCCGTTCTGTTTTACCTTCAGTGTAGTGCGAACGAACGGATCAATTCGAACAAATTCGAGCTGAACGTCAGTGGCCTGGAATGGTTTCCACTCCCCATCGGCGAGCTGTTCGATGGTGATTGTATAAACGACTGGATCGGTGATGGTGTATGCCTGTGGAGGCTTATTTTCGCCTTCCTTGTTGTGAGACACTGAAGCGACGCGCAGCCTGCCGGTCTCTCCGAACACCCACTTGCTGATGGCTGTGGCGACTTGTTGATTGCCAGATACTTTGTACGCCTTATCGGACTGAGCGTTCTGCACACTGGATGTGTATGCCTCGTCTGAGAAGAAGTACAACGAACCAGAGAATACCACACGTGCGTTGTTTCTTGCCTGTAGGGCAGCAATAAGCAGCGTTCCCTTTCCTACAGCATGAGGGTACTCTTTGATTGGATTCTCGGGGATGTAGCTGTAGGCTGTGCTCTCGGCTGTGAGCAACTGTAAGACCAAAGGATTCTCTCGATCAGCAAGGAGACCAGTTCCCTTGAACAGCATAGGATTCACGTTTTTATCGCCCACGATGACGGGCGCATTAATTAGGTTCTTGCTGTCGGCGAGAATCGTGGTGTGATCTCCAGTATCTGATACGTCATAATTGAGATGATCGATGACGGATGCACCCTCTTCGTCGACCTCGAATCCGCACTCCGACGCGAACTCTCTCAGTGCGTCTCCCGAGCTATCACTTCCAGCAACTAAAACGTTGCCACCATCATCGACAAACTGCGCAAGTTTCTCCACACTCAGATCACCACCGAATTCTTCCACGGACGGTGCAAAGATGATCACATTTTTGTACAAGTATTCTCCATATTTGGCCAAAATCAAACCAGCATCATCAGCCAACTTAAATGTTAGTTTAAAGCCACGCTCTGGGGGGAAAAGAAAGAAAATCAATACACGAACGACATTACATGGTGTGACGTGTCTTTCGCCGGTTGTTTGCCGGGGTCGGTCAACCGAAGCTTACCTTGAAGAGATTTGAAGAAAATTGAATGTGTTTCACGAATGGCTAGATTATCGAGCAGCACGAGTGTATCCGATTCATTTTCTAGAACAGCAAAGGCTCCAGAGGCGATGAGAATAACGAAAATCGTGAGTTTTTTCAACATTTTGCTACAGCCACCGAAATTGACGTAGTGATGGGTGGGAAAAAAAATGCGATAAGTCCAACACAAATGACAAGTTAGGTAGTGCCAACTGTGAAAAGACAAATTATGGGATGAATTGTCAATCTTGTGGGTGTGTTACACTTTTGGAATGAGAAGAGTCTTAAGGGAACTATCGCTTGTATAATAAAATGTTTGAAACTGTTGTATGCTTGCCATACCAACCTCAATGTGGAATAAATTCCAGGAATTATCTTCATATCCTTGTCCATTTAGATGACACAATGAAGTAAATGGTTTATCATCATGAAATTCTTCGTCTCGGGGTAGGGTTGGGAAGGGCAGGTGCCTTGAATGAGTATGAAGTCAATAGCAGCATTCAGACACAACAATTTGTTGTGACGATTTGCTGAAGATGAAAAGTCAAAATGCTTCGTCGCTGTTAATTCGAGCTTTACTATATGATTCCACACTCGATGCCAATAAAACTCAATCTCAGCTCACTTCGAGCAATTCTCAGTATAACACTTTCATCCGATTTGACATATGAACTACTGTGTAACCACATCAAATGAAATATTTTTTATCGTCATGTTGGCCAGAATGCAGTAGCTCGCAGAAATTCATGATGGCGACTGTTTTCTGCCATAAAAATAATCGTGACAGTTTTCCAAAACCGCAGAAAATCATAAATTTCACTTAATTAATAAATGTGAAAATCATAAAGCACCCCTTAAATGGACACCCTGCTGTCTTAACCGTGAAAAAACACCGACTAGAATGCAGTTAACACTTAACTAGGCGTGGAATAATCCAAAAATATATACGGTCTCTGTCTTCTTTCTGGCTGGGGTGTCAAAAAAAGAATACCATCTCGTCTCATTGGTTTTTCTTTACTTTTTGTTCATAAAAGGATCCTAATTTTCATCTATCCCGGTCCGTGTGTAACCGAATATACAGCAAGATATAGAAAAAAACCACAACTGGGATTAAAAAGTGAATAGTCCAATTGGTGGACATTGTATGTTATCGGCGTTGGCAGCAGGATAATGCTAGTGACCCGGAATTATATAAAAAAGTGAATTTGTGGATTCTTTCGTTTTTTCTTTGCCTCGTTTTTTTTTTTAATCTGAAAAGGTGCCGCCTTCGCAGTTTTTGTTTTTGTATTCGAGTGGAATTCTCTTCATTTTCTGCGTGTTTTGTGGCCTGTCACACCTTTGGTTTTCGGTTCGATTTAGTCGGTCGTCGGTCGACGGTTGATTTGTCGGTTTTACGTGTGTCATTGCTCGACTGCATCCCCCCGCAGTGTGTGGTGTGCTGGATGGTTTTTTTTTCACATCGATAAGCAGCTGGAGTCTTGGGATTTCCTTTTTTGTACAGAGAACATACGTACATCATCGTTGCCATCTCTGTCGCTATCGCTCCTCATAAGGGCATCACCAGTTGTTTCCACATTTTGCAAAATTGGTGAGTATATGAACGTATTTTCAGCGAACAATGATGCATGCTAAAACCACTAGTATTTATGCTCGAATCTGTGCTAGTTGCGGTTGAGATTCATCTCCTGTCGTTCCACGTTCCTTCCGCCTACAACTTTCTATTACAACAAAAATACCTGTTCTTATTTTTCTCCTCTCTCTATTGAATAATGTATTCCACAATGTTTTCTTCTCTGTGCCGTACAGTGGCACCGGTGAGTGTTGGCAGGCAGAGAACTGCATAGGGGTTGACGAGGTAGTCCAATTGGGAACAATGCGTTTGTGTGTTTGTTTTCATTGTAAGCCCCCGTCGAGTATGCAACGATTCGATAATTAATGTACTCTGAGTGTTTCCTGGAAGTGTTTACCATCAGCAAGGTCGTATAAACCGCTTTCTTCCGAGAATTGGGGTTAATTGATCAAAATCGAACTGAACCGATTTCTGAAGCAAAAATAATGACAGGTGCGAACGTTGACTGGTTGTGACTTGAATTAATGGACTTTCAGTTTTCCTGCAAATTGGTTTTCAAAGGAGGGGAATGTGTCTATTAAGTGATAAATTATCGAGGAACTGTGGCACATAATACTTATAATGGTTCATTAGAGCCTCAGTTGTTAAAGATTCACGTGAACTGGTATTTTAGGTACCTTTACTGCTATGATTTGTTGCCCAGAAATATATGTGTCAGAGACGGATACTCGGGCACACAATTATGTTATTTATAAATGTGTAGGCGTATCTCGCTAATTACCTACTTATTTTGGCGGAATCCCATACCTAGTAATGTAAATGACGGAGTGTGACATAAATGTGTGCTCTAGCTTCTATCCATTAATCTACTTATTGTTGCTGACCGTTTAGGTGAATCCAATACAACATGTGATCCTTGTAAAATGTCTTCAGGTTAGAAACGTCTACCATAAAATGATTGACAAGAGCCCGCAATGATTTTCGCATGCGTCATTAGTGGCAATTCCTTTAGCTGACCTAGTTCTTGAATTCGCCGATGTCATAGTTGCCAATGATATCATCAGTATTGTGTGTCCTACGAAATTATGTTTTTCTATCTACATAACTCTGGATTAAAAATATTTCATTTAGGTTCGTAGACAACGATTGTTTTCAGTCAATAATGGATAAGTGAGTGAAGCAGTGTATATAATTGTGCGTATTCGGCCGACTACTTGGATTGATTTATTGGGATGACAATATTTTCTGTTTCATGCTTACATTGCTTTTAATTTTTGAAATACAAAAGTTCATCACTCGTGCACAGTGTTACGTAGTGTGTATTCTACAGGGAAAGACAGAAGCGATGCCGCTCATCTTCTCCAGTCCACTTCTGATGTCTCGCAGATACATATGTACCCTATCGCAAATTCTCCTTCTTCTTTATTTGGCGCTACAGACCGGGGTGGCCCTGGGCCTCAACCAACAAGCCTCTCCAGCTAGCACGGTCTCTGGCTAGCTGTCTCCAGTGTCGCACGCCAAGTTGGTTGAGGCAAATAAATTTTGGTTAATTCTTACCTTCGTTTGGTTGGGAATCAAAGGTTTATAGACTGACTCTAAATAAGTCACGGTACAATTGACCCATCTGGTATGAGGACAGGATATATATGCTGCAGGTCTAGTTTCAATGTCTGACACGATCGGTCGTCGTATACACGCAACTACCTCCCTCGAGTCACAGACGTTGAAAAGCTTCCCTTACTCCGCAATTAAACTATGAGTATAATACAGTTAGCGTTCACACATTGTGGTTAGGTAAGCCATGTCAAAGTCCACTTTGAAGTGTAGCGAAACTGCAAGGAGAAACTCTCGCAAATTTTTTTTACTTTTCAAGGCCTTAACTCATTCTCAAATGTGTACAGCCTTATTCACTAAACTTTATCGAAAATGCAGTAACCTTTGTGTCGTCGCAATTGACACATCTAAACTTTTTTAGACGATTGGATGGCGCAGTTGGTTAAATGGCTGCCTTTGGTTAGTGGAGTCCCGGTTCTAATTCCAGTGCATGGGAAGTTAATACGCTTTTATCTGGTTTTTAAATCTGACCCAGTAGCCCAGTTGAGATCAAATTAACGGTACTATAACTGGAGTGGTGTCCTTTGTACGACGGATTTAGAAACTGTTCAGTCTGCCACTTAAACACTGTAAGCTAAACGTTCTGGCCGGTCCCCTTGATTTAACTTTGACTCGAGTTCAATATCATGACTTCCAGGATGCATCAGTTCAAGTTAACCATACAAGGGCGTTCCGATAAGTACTAAGCCAACAAAAGAAAAACGAACATTTTGCAAAAGTGACGACGTCTCGCTTTAGATCGATACACTTGACCCAGCTATGCTCCAACTTCTTTAACCTGTCTGAAAAATACATTTTCTGGAGGTCTGCAACATAGGCCTTCGTAGTGACGATAATACCCTCGTTCGACTCAAATTTCCACTCGGCGAGTGACTTTCAAGTTTTGAAACAAAAATAACTCACACGGGGCTAAATCTGGAGAAAACGGTGGATGGGGCAGTTCGTAGCCTCATTCGACCAATTTGACCGTGGTGAAGACGGAGGTCTCATGGTTGCACTCAATGTACGGAATGAGCGAACGCGGCACCCATCCCGCAGACAGCTTTCTCACGCCAAATATTTCATGCAGGACATGACCCAAGTGGTCTTTTGAGATGCCTACAGTCTCAGCTAACTCGCGCACCTTCAATCGGGCGTCGGCCAATATGAGATCGTGGATGTATGCCACGTTATCCTTTCTTGGCACCAGGTTAAAACTTGTTAAAGAAACCACGAATTTTGACAGTAGCCGTCTACGAGAATGTACTACACGATAGTGAATTCTTCTTGTGATAGTGGTGACACCAGGTGGTGGGGCTGAGTACAACCCTCGTAATATTACCTATTTTTAAGTTTATATTTGAAGTGCCGTTGACTCCTAAGCTGAGTGTCCAGGTCCAACTACCGAAACGAACAACGTTCATATATCAAAGCTCCACCTCTCCACCTGGCCCAAAAAAGCTTCTCAGACAATGACATCTGGTGCCGGCATAAAACTGTAGATATCATCCACTCACGAGAAAACAATAGGACGCACATGAAGAGTTCTTCTCGTGGAGCCAGTGCCAATCAAGTTATTATTCAAATTATCTTCTTTCGCAAAGTAACACTATGAAGTGGAATCTCCCAGGACCTCATTCCGATAGATCTTCTCACATCATTTCGCTGGCCCCACTGTGCATTACCTATATTTGGGAAACCTATTTATTGATTCTTCTCCGGCTGAGTGTGTCCAGTTGCTGTGTGTGCGTGGTTAAGTTTTATTTTGTATCATCTCCCTGGTTTAATTATACATTCAAATTGCGCAAGTTTCTTAATCTTATTTCCCTCTGTTCGCCCGTGTGCATTCGGGGTTCGTCAGGAGGAGAAACTCTGTACTTTGGATGTGCTGGGGACAGAGAGAACATCTTCATTCGCCTGCAAAGCGAACGAACGCATCATTATCACTTCACACGCCGGGCCAAGAACGTGTCTCCCGACAAAGCCTATAAATACATTCTGCGGAGTAATCTCCGATGCGACGACTTTGCCGCTGTCAGTCGCCTGACTATCAAATGACATTGGAGAGACAGCACTTCGACACGATATGATACAAAAAACAGAAACAGAAAACTGTGAAACACAAATTGAAAAGAAACTTCTATCGATATTCGACGAAGCAATGCCAATGAGATACTTCGATATTGACGGGGAATTTGTTTTCAGCTGTTTTTCTCGTGCATAGCGCTTGCATTTCATAGACGACAAGCAATTCGTATTGGCAGTGGCACTGTGCTGAGAGTGGAACGTATTTTTTCTGTACGGTTTTCAAGTGAAAATATCGATTGATGGATGCATTCCGGCGTTGCAGCAGTAGGCAAAGGCTCGCAATCGTGAACTAAATCAAGGCGATAGACCGACTGCCAGTCGGTGCAGTGCAGTTTATTTTTACTGTTTGAAAAAGGTTTTGTAATTAGCAAAGGAGTTTCCTGTATTGCATAAATAATGGATTGTGAGTGAATGGCACTGAGAATAGCATACTCATTGCTTTATGGGCTGTGAAGGAGGCTAGGCTAGGAGGCTTTTAAAACAAAATAATTAGCACTTAAAGTTGTGTAGCTCGAATGAGTGTTATGATGTGTATTCTTAAAACTGCATTTGAGTGGTCGATGAGGCGGTGGAAGAGGAATATTGTGCGATGTGCTCAGGTGTCGTAAAGGCATATCCATTCTCTATGTTTACCTTGGTTGTTACTACGTGTGGCAAGGCAGTAAACATTTACCCACAAGGTCAATACCGGGCGTTATTTGACCTTTTAAAGTGGAGGCAGATAGTGATGCAGCAGCAATTAGTTAATTAGAGAGGTATGGGGTGTGGAGAGAAGATTCGCTTTGGTTAGACAATATTTTCTCGACAAGAAATTGTGAATTCTCCGAATATATCTTATATTGGGTGTAGTAGAAAGGCATCCATTTAATGCCGTTGGAAAGATACGATTTTGGACTAAAAAGAAGCTTTACGGACAGTTTTGTTAGTGACCGACTCAGTTTTGTATGAGTGCGCGTTTGTAAGAGGAAAATTCACCGCGATAGAAACAAAAGACAAAAGACTTCCTCGTACTGAATGCCGCTGCCGTTGAAGGTCATCGCATTTATACATTACAAGCAATTTATACATGACTGAATGATTGGCTCCTTTTTTTAAATTCCCGAACAACTGACTGTCCGCTCTGCATTGTGTGCATAATCACAGTGTGTTGCGCAAAAATGTGCACAACTAATAATTATTTTTTTTAAACGTCAAAGATGGACACCAGCAAAGAAAAAATATGCAGTACAGTCAAAACCGTTAATAACGACATCGGTTATAACGACCAAATTTGTCAGTCATTATAACCGGTTTTGAGTGTATGCTATAGTTTTTCTTTGAAAAAGGCAAAAACGGCCAGTCGAACGGAAATGTGAATAATGTTAAGGGTCCTGATGCTGTAACAGTAAATCATTCTCTGTTTTAATTCCGTCGATTCTGCTTGGATAATTTCGATGTCGTCAATCCACAACGCTCTGGCCACAAGTTGAAAATGTTAATAAAACTATGGGATTACGGCGGAGCTAAACATTGCACACAAAACAAAACGTTTTAAACCAAAGTGGATCGCTTACGACAACGTACGGTGAGTGGGCGCAAGCGGTGGCCAAGGTTTGAGGGCCAGGAAGGTCTTCCCGTCCATATAATGGGATTGGCAGGGGATCTTTTACTATGACCTGATCTCCTACGGCAAAACTCAAATTACCATCATTTGGACCCTTCAGATGGAAGTTTTCGCTCAGAAGTGATAAGCTTGAAATCACTCTCTCCGACTCTCCGTTTTTCGCCAGTAGAGGCGAGGGATTTTATGAGAGAGAGTCCAACAAAACGGTGCATAAAATAAATAACATGTCCACGAATTTACAAACTTCCATAGTTCACCGAAGTTCCTATTTCGAGTCACTGACATTGCTCAAAAAGTAAACGAGACTTGAAAAAACTTCTTCGTTCGGGGCGCCATAAACTCTTTCATTCGTAATACAACAATTCCACGCACAACTCTAGTGGCTGCTGAAAAAGCTGGGCCCAGGCCCACACCTCGGACTTTCGCGTCACAAATATTATACACCCCGGTAACGGACTCAAGATCCTATCCATAACTCATCACACGCATCCAACCTTAAAGCCATTTTAACGTATGCGCTGAGTGGCAAAGGATGACAGCCTCTTAAAATATTTCATATTCACCGGGGAATGAGCCTCCTTAGCGTCACTAATAAGATCTTTTCTTGGCGTTTTGTGTGAGCGCGTGAAACCATTCCTGAATAAAATGGACCAGAGATGTCCACAAATAGAACAGCAATTCACACTGCGATCCTGGAAAAAAAACCTAAGAAATAAGGATCGAATTCAAGGCCGCATAGAGCGAGCTATACAACGCCATGTCTGTGCAGGAAGACGATGGAGAATTCTCGCTGCTTCATCAAGGTCGGTTACGAATTCACCGAGACCTTCAATATAAAACAGGGATTTAGAGAAGGCGACGCGCTGACATATGACTATGTCTCTCTACATCATTCTTTAGAAGGCCGTGGAGAACGCACTCGCCAGCATAAGAGGCACGATCTTCTCAAAGTTCGCACACTCCCTAGCATACACAGACAACAATATCGACCATAACAAAAACATAGCAATCGTAAATCAAGAGCTTGCTGGCATTGAATGGCAGTTGGCCAAATGGGTCTAGCTGTGAATGAGAATAAAATTATGAATATGCTGTCTTGAAGGAAGGACACGCACCATCGACGAAATGCCCACGACTGAGCGTTGGAAGATATACTTACGAGATAGTCAAGGACTTCGTCTACATCGGCTCCCAAGTAAACGGTATGCATTCCACTAGTACCGGGATTAAACGCAGAATAACTCTCTTACCAAATGCTGTATCTTTGGACTCGAGATACAATTGGCATAATCACTAGCTCATCTCTTGTTCTATGGACTGCATGCATTGCCAATTTCAAGAGCTTTTTCTTACCAAATGCTGTATCTTTGGACTCGAGATACAATTGGCATAATCACTAGCTCATCTCTGTCTTGTTCTATGGACTGCATGCATTGCCAATTTCAAGAGCTTTTTCTTACCAAATGCTGTATCTTTGGACTCGAGATACAATTGGCATAATCACTAGCTCATCTCTGTCTTGTTCTATGGACTGCATGCATTGCCAATTTCAAGAGCGGATGAAGCAACTCTTGGTCTTTTCGAGAAAAATCCATCGCTCTTGTAGGTCCTGTTTGGATCGATGATGTTTGGGGACTTTTGGCGACTGGAACTGGATCGATGATGGGACGTGACACAAGTTATCACGACGACAGAATCAATTTTATAGCTCGCACTGTATTTTTATTTAAATTTCTTTTCCTATCGTTCTTATCTTATCTACTCACCCAGTGGATACTGATGGAAACTGATCAGAAAAAACCATAAATTAGTATAGAATTAACAATTGCAATTCACCGCGGACCCTGAGTAGTTGAAACTCTTAAACTGTCTCGATATTATAGCACTCAATTGACACGGATTTCACAAGGCGTCGTGTAGGTCATGTTGGAGGTCCTTTTCATTTCAACAATCCATTTAAGCCGCTCTCACCTCAGTGGCTAATTGACGGCTCGTTGCGTTCAATTAATGGCATCAATGTCATTCACGCATGCTAACAATGAACGGACATCTCAACTTACCATCGCATTGCAAAAGACAATGTTAGCTAGGGTAAAACTTGCTCATCGTTAAAGAATCTATATGAACGAATCTTCAGTCTCACTGTCGAAGTAGGAAAACACCTGTGGTGGAGCTGCAGTTATTTTGTACACCCAGATATCCAGGTTTGACTCCTCCCTTGCGGTTATTTGGAGAGCAGCATTGACGAACTGTTCACACATAGTAGTGTCAGATTTGTACCGACGAAAAACACCCTTCCCTTTTTGGTTTGTCGTTACTGGAACTAAGTTTTCTTATTTCAGCTCTTTCCACTTGCTGCCGGTAGATTTTCGGTAAAAACACATCATCATTACGTTGGTTTATTAATTTTGCGGAACATCGAACGTTATCGTACGTTGGAGTCGGACTTAACCTATTATGTAACTCACGACTGAATGGGGCAGGTGGTAGAGTGCCTGCCCTTGGTAAGCGGGGTCCCCGGTTCGAATCCAAGCGAGAGCAAAGTTAATACGCTTTTATCTTGTTTTCAAATCTGTTCCTGTCACATTCTTATTTCTTCGTGGACGGTAGTAATCCCTAGGTCTCTTTGTAAATCACTACAGTACTCCCCGGATTTAAGCAACCCTAGCAGCCTAGTAGCTTTTAATAGCAACAAATCACATTCAGCTGAGATTTTCCAATCCTATCCTAAGCCTGCCTAAGGTCCCCGTATAATAGGAACTTCATTGAAAACCCGCTTATAAGCAACACAATTTTATGCCCAAGTGTATGTGCTATTAGCCGGGGAGTACTGTATTCCAGAGATATCAGGGAGCTTTCACAGTAGCCGGTTTTCTTTCACGTTACTGTTCATTTCGTCAATAATTTCCTCATACATATCTTACATATCGCTTATGATGATGATAGTCCGACCGATGGCCAGTTTTTCGTCTGAAGCCGAAGCCGAACTTCGCCTTCTTCATCACCATCGGCCAAACCGAATATCACAGTATTATCACCATCATTTCTACTGAAATTTTCCAAATTGGGATTTTTAGCTGTCAATTTTGATGTTCTTTCTACTTGAAACCAGTAAAACAAAAAAAAAACACACTTAACTTCACCTCTAACTGTAGATATACAGTGGACTCTCCCTAAGTCGAACTCCCTCTAATTCGAAACTCTCTCTAAATCGAACATTTTCGCCATATTTTATACACATTTCCCTCAAATTTCCATACAATAAAATCTCTCTAAAAGGCCATTCATATGTCATATGCTCACTACGAATCGCGAACTTCGTAAACTCTGATACTTTATTCCTATAAAGTTTTCTCAATCGCAGAGATCAATGGGTACAATTCGAGCAAACACACACATCATCGCGAATTTTTTGGCCGTGAATATGTGAATCGTGTTTGCCTCTCTTGTGTATTGCGAACTCAGGTTGACAGTTCGCAAAAAGAATGATTGATTCGTGTAGAAACAATTTTAAGTCGTTAGTAAGGATATTCAAACTAATTATTGTTCATATTTTAGTCGATAGAAAAACTGAATAATTCAGTGCCCATCTTCTTGCATACAGAGAAGTATAACTTTTTGTTTATATTCGGTGGAAATTGCTAGTTTCTGAAAGTTCGCGTTTGCAGTTCGCGGCTCATATGAATGGAGCTTAAGTCAAAGTAACTCGAACTGATTATGGTATTGCGTGACAATTCGACTTAGGGGAAGTGCACTGTATTCAACTTCTCCCTCCTGCTTTTATTTGACAGCGCTTTTTATACGATATTTCACCCCGTGTGTGTGAATACATGTGAGCCGGGAATCCTGTTAAAGTGTGTGAATTGCACGAGGGAATTTAACGACACTCTGAATTTTTACTGATGGCTCAATGGTGCCATGGGCTAGAGGTAAAAATGGCTGAAATTCGATATCTCCATCCTCCATTATCTCTACTATAGAAACTCTAGAAAACTTTGGAAATCCAAACAAACACGCTATACCTTGCAGAGCAAATACGGAAAATACAGTAACTCTATTTTAACAGAAAATTCAACATTTGGCTTCGGCAAAATCTTCGGTTTCATTTGTCCGAAGCCGAATGTGGCCGAAGCCAAATGATCGTCGGACTCTAGTTAAGATCTATTTTGCCTGAACCTCATTTATGGAAATCGCTTGCAATTTTCGCAGAACGAGATACCGGCACACGCTGTATCCTTTATTACTCCGTAACGTCATGGAAGCATATCAATTGTAAACCACTGTTTATTCTGCCTTCATCATCAAATGCTTATTCTGTCCGTCATATCTCCATAATTGTGTGATCTGGTGAATATCCATGTTTGTAGGACACAGCATGGAAGTGAACATGCATCTCTACTGCATTCAGCTATTTTTTTATTCGCGAATAAATGATCACAAGATCACAAAGGTAAAAGGATCCCAAGCTTAGTTCATCTCGCCCGCCATCGCGTCATCCAGTTGCAAGACCTCACCATTGCGCCATCTCCATTCAGCTTTCTCATTCAGTTTGCCCCCCAGCAAATTTTGATTTGTCCCCCGCCCCATGTTTAGTTAATTTAAATCATTATTGAAACATAAAAAAAGAACAAAACAAATTGATCATCACATACGCCAACTCATATTCACGTCATATTCTCTTCTCTATCTCTTCCATCTAGTGTGTCGCAAAGCAAAGCAGTGTCTTACGTGTCTAAATTATCACTTGTGTGTCTAGTCCAAAAATTCCAAACGTCTTCCAAAATGGATAGCCCCGGCGCTGTTGGAAGGCGTCGAGGCAATTCTCGAGTCAATGCAGAAGATCAAGCGCTCGATCAGATTGCAAAAGAGGTAAGTTAACATACATCCAGTACATGTGTTAGCATTTCTTTTCCATTAGGATACCCTCAAGTCTCATATAAAATTGCCACTTAAGTTAATCCAATAAAAATGAAACAGTCAGGAGCGGTGCGGGTCCCTACACTTTATGTCCCATTAATTTCATTTTGTGTGCTCGCATTGGGGGTGTCCCCTTCGGTTTGTCCTTAACAAGGCGTTCGGTCTCCAGGCAGGTCGCTTATTCGTTTTATTTGCATTCCATCGATGTTAAGAGCTAAAAATCAATTAGCATTACCTAGACCGTGTGCAATAAAGTGAACTATTTTCCGGCACAACGCACTCCGTCCCTGAGTTTGGCTGTCGTAAAACTGAGGAACATTCTAAAATTGGGTTCGACGCCCTCGGTTTCTGAAGGGAGGATATCGATTGGCGAGTAGTACTTAAAATTTGAGATGGGTGTGTGCTCCCTCTGATATGGACTGGCTGGCCCCTGCATTTGTATGCATGACGTGTGTGCCGGATGTGTCCATGAAATGCACGTTAACGCGAACTCCACAAAATGATTTACCCTAGACGCGTGAAAAGTCAAATCGACGAGAATTCAAAACGCGAGAGATTCCTTTGGGGGATCGTGAAAGGCCACGGTTACGACTGAGCCGGCGCGGCGGCGGCGAGTCGAATGAAAGCCAAATCAAATTCTTGTTAAATACGGGTCGATCAAAGCGCATAACTGAAAGCGTCTCTGGGGACAACACGTGTAATTAAATATAAAACAACATTAATGACGTTTTCTTACATCGTTACATCGAAAATGCCATTTTCGACATCAATTTCTGTGCTCGATGTCGGTGTAGGGGCTTTGAGGTGGAGCACTGTTGGTTTCCTTTTGCGAGGGGGATCTCGCTGTCTGATGGATGGTGGATGAATGGAGCGCCTGAAGGGGAATCAATCAAAAAGGAGCTCGCGACAAAATCAGTGCGGGAGTGGGGAACGCTTTCCTTTTCGGTGTGGAGTCGCTCGCTGAACAGGAATTGAGGGAAGTTGTGTTTAAATGATTTAGGACTTTAGGCGTCTTCTTGTTTCTCTTTATGATCAGTGTTTAGGTGAGGTGAGGGCATGTAATTGGCTCGTAAGCATTGTTCTCTGAATCTTTAAAAATGTTGATGTTCTTTTTAATAAGAATTCAGGAAACTTAACCTCAACAAGTGACTGGTCTTCTGGATAACTTGTTCATTTTGACTGCCGCTCTGTAGCATGGTGTCGACAGGGCTGGGTGCCTAGGTTCCGTTCCTGACATGAACAGCTATCAAAATGCACAGTTCCACCTCTCTAGAGTCACTGTCTATGCCAATAGAGTCAAGAAAGGTATTTTGCTATTTCCCGACACAATATTTAGTTTTTCAAGTGATGTTTACATGGATGGACGGAAGTTAAAATGTTGCCCTACCGATGTTCGAGTTCCCGAACTAGCCGTCATTTTATTGCTGACCCTCCGACCGTTTCAGTTGTTTCCCAAAGCCCGTATTGTCAGCAAAGATGCTTTATGTCGTTCCATCGTCTTGCAGTGTAAAACAGATAAAGAAGAAGATCGCTTGGGCTTAGCATGCTTCTTTTTGTGAAGGCGTCGTTTCTGAAGGTTCTTTGACACTTAACAACCTTGCAAAGCGATTCCCTTTTCAATTACTTCACGTAGCTGGCAATTCTGTATTCCACCAATAAATGTTCATGGCGCATTTGACAAAAATGGCGGATCGTCCTTGCATACTTTTATGTGCTTGTATGTGGGGTCAGCCATCGATTTTGATTACCACATTCAGAATGTCTCGAATCCTAAGGCAACATAAAAAGAGTTATACCACGTCTTTTTAGTTTTTCGACAGTTTGTGTCTGGTGTTTCCTTTGAATCATGTGTTGGCAGATAGACTCTGCCCATTTGAGCGCGTTACTTTTTGCGATGTTTTCTTTTGAACATGTGTAGCAAGTGATTAATGAAATATTTCTCATGCAAGTTTGGAAGTAGAAATCAGTAGAATCGGCTTCCTGTCTTCGAACGAATTGCGATGTTAATTGGGAATTGTGGGAAACCAGCATAAACAGTGAGTTCTCTAAAGGGATGTTGATTGCGTCGAGAAGATTGATAAAAAAGCCCGGGAGATTTAAGGCAGACTCGATTTTCTCCTCGCCCATGCAACTCTATCAGGAATAATTCGAGTGGATTCCTGACTGTAGTGTCGACTCACCATTACAACCCTCCTTTCCGGTGTTCAGATCACAACTGCCCTGAGACAAGATTGAACATGCACACAAGCCAACAAAGATAAGAGCTAAGACACAAGTCATGACTCATGAGTATTCGACAAATTGAAGAGCACCTCCCACGCTCCAGCGTTGTGTTGCCAATACACTACACTGACCATTTTGAGATCAAAACAAAGTCTCCTAGATCTGGTTTACTTAATACATTTGTAAGTAATTTTACATTCTACGTTAACTAGCTTATAAACAGAAATAAAACAGATCCACACTCCACTTTGTGTACACATTTTTGTAACACACTCGTCTGTTATAAAATTGGAAAAACATTGCCATTTGAAATAGTGTTGTTAGAAGTGTTTAGGAAGTTGTTTCTTCCTTAAGAAAAATTTGTTAAATAACTTAAAGGGGAAGAATTACAATATATGGTTAAATGTGCACTTCGTGTAGTAGTTGTGGTCGGTTTGAAAACTTTGCTGAATAAAGGCAGTTCAACCACAATTGTGATAAAGTCCCATCCCAACACTGCTTTTAACATCCCTGGTAGAACACATCCCAGTAAAGACACCAACCCTTATGTTTATAGCAGGTCCTTACCAAAAATGAAGTATTACAAAGATGGCCGACTTCACAGCTGATTGTCCCCTTGCATATCGATGGATTTGAGTCACTTTTCGACAGTTATTCATGAATTTTTGACGGTTACTCACAAAATAATGTGAATGCCGTTCTCCGATTGGTCAGTTTGGTTTTAGAACGATATAAAAAGCAGTCGTCGAAAATTTTGAAGGGGTAGGGGAGGTAGAAGTCGCCCATCTCGGTAATACTTTATTACTGGTCTTTAGTTTGGAGAACAGGTTTAAAGACAACCAACTTCACTCACAAGAAGCGACGCCTTTGTCGGAAATGAAATTATGTCCCTAGTTCTTGGTTAAGAGGCGTTCACTTCTTCTGGCGCTACAATTCGTGATGCTACCTGGGCCTCGGCCAACAAGTCCCTCCAGCTTGGACGATCCTTATCTAGGTGCCTCCAATTAGGCGCTCCAAGCTGTCTGATGTCTTCCTCCATTTGTGTGCGCCGTCGGTCCTCTATTTTGTGTCCCACTGGAGTAGAGACAAAGTGGCGTTCACACTGTTCTACAAATCAGACAAGTCCTCCGATTTTGGTTAATGAATCAAAATGTTGTATGTTAGTGTGAACACTCTTACGATAAGTCTTTCGTTCACCATTTTCAAGATTTTCCCTTCATCGTATTCGACTTGTCGTCGTCAATGAACATTTGTCTAACGACTTTAAAGCCTTTTTTTAAGATTTTACGTTTGCCTTGAACACAGAAAAATATGTCAAGTTCATATAAAGGGTTGTGGTTAGATTTCCTTCAAACTAGTCGTAGATTCCCCGAATACTATTTTTTCTCTCTTCTTTCCACTCTTCAATATTTAATCGATTATCATGCTTCGATACTTCGAAGGCACTCCCTCGAATGAAGCCCTTTAAGAGTGTGGATATTTTTAGTCGGACGATTTGTAGTACAGTGTGAACGCCACCGAAAATTCAAATGTCAAATTTTGTTCAAAACTTATTTGGGTCTATAGTTGCGTTTTAATCGCACCCTGAAACCTTACATTTCCTGAACACATTCCTTATGCGGTTTAATCGCAGTCCCAAACATTAGAGCTTCATGAACACACTCTGCCTGTCAGTTTTTTAGTTCCACAGACAGTTATCCATTTTGATTGCTTCCACGACGACACATTCTCCTTGTAACGTCAACGAAAACAGACAATCTGCCAAGATGTGAAAAACCTCAATCATCACCTAAAACAAATAATCTCCTCACCTATTTCCAGAGCGACTGTGCAGCCCCCTCAGGCCCCATAGGTCAACTCCGGAACTGGCCATAAATTACTGTGAATTTATGTGACCTGAAAAAAGGCAAAATAAATAAACGAGAACTTTCCCGTGATAAAGCTGCCGAGTGAAGCGAAAAACTTACTCCAAATCGACCAAACATGATCGACCGGCCGCGCCGCACTCCCTCTCGACGTCTTGTGTCTCCAAAAATAGCCCCCCTGCTTCCCAGCTTCCTGGCTACAATCTATTCACAATTAATCAAAATAATATAAATGCTGCATTTGAAGTTCTCATAAATTGTAGGCGGCTGCATGAAGGATTGTCGCTGTGCTTGCTCTGTTGTGTGATGCGTTTGGAGGGCCCCCTCCTTAGATTTCCCACGTGCCCGCTGCGCTGCTGCTGTGGATTTTTAATAATAATCCATTGCTCCGTCAGTCTCGCATCTTGTCTCGGACGACACCCCAACCCGTCTTCAGCCATCGATATAGACGTGCACTTCCCCCTTAGGTTTTGTTTCTGCTGAGGTCTTCACGCACTGGATACTCGCTGGGGTACTTAGCATTTCGTTCCTTTGTTGGACTGCGAGAGTGGAGCTGACAATGGGTTGTGAGCGGAATTGAACAGTTGTTGCAATCCATAGCGAAACCACAAAATAGGGGTGTTCCGTGCTCATCTCATTTAACGACGAAGCTGGTGCTTAGGACGACACTGCTAATGACGAAGGCGAAGAGGATCGTCGTCATCCTCTGGGATAAGGATGATGTGTATGATGAGGAGAGCAGCTCAACTTATTGCAATCCTAATAATTATGTGTGCTGTCTGTCAGGCAAGCGCAGGAGATTCACCTTTCTAATTATAGCTCCAAATCCGGGGCGTGTGTGTCTGTGCGTGCGTGCGAGGGGGGAATTAGAAATCTAACACTGTGCCAAAGATCCCCCATTGACTTTCGGATTTCTCCTTTTCGGTTTCTCTTTCGATCTGGAAAATGGAAAATGGATTGCGATGACAAAGTCCAAGTGGCGCGACTGCCGAGTAGAGACTTAAGTGCCGAGTGAAAGAAACGTCTTGTGGCGACGGGTTGTACTTCAGATGCAACCCTTGTCTGTGGCTTCGTTTTTTTCCGCAGAGCCTAGCAACTAGGGGGGAACCTGCCTTAATAGGCGTGTTTTTTAACGAAACTCGCGCCCCAAGGAATTGTGCTCGAATGAAATTTGGGGTGAATTGAAAAATCGGGTCCTTCATTTCTGTCACACCTTCACTCAAGGGAGATGAATAATTGACGTCATAGATCACGGTTTTCGTGTTCTGCTTGGGGCTGTGGTGTTCCTTGTCGCCATATGACTGCTGGGAGTCATCGAACCCAGCGAGTCAAAGTCCAAAGAGGGGGAAGCTTGAAAAATATTGCTGACTAACTTACGGGGATGCCAGTGGATGTACATAGCAGAAGAGTTTCGTTCTTGTTGTGCCTCTCTTTCTATCGATTCCCAAAGTGTGCAGCTTATTCTGTAGCTCTACGTCTCCATTCCATGTATTAGGCCTTGAGCTGTGTCAAGTAATTGCTGCTTGACTTCCTTCCATCCACAATTAGGATTAGTCATCCCAATCCCAACAGCCACATTCGAGACTGAATTGTAAGCTTCCCTCAGTCGATCCGTCCCTAGTCACCGTTCCATTCACCTCAGTTCAGGCGAGAGACTTTCATTTTCTGAGTACAAGACAAACTCCTTAGCCCGAATGAGATCATATTTCGCTTTTGTTTCCGAAGTTTCTGGGTTGAAAGACGCGTCGTTGTTCTATTTCCTGTGGGATTCCTTCTCTGAATTGCTGATGGCCTTAATGACTGACCCACTTCTTTGTGAGAGATGCTCACGTCGTTCGCCTTCGCCTATGATGTTTATTTGTTTTCCTTCTTTTTGTGTGTTTATTTGATTTTTATTCGTGGAGCTTCCGTGAGTACAGCTGAGGAAGGGAGTTCTCCTGGAGATTTTATTCATACAGGTTCGTCCATTTTGTGGTTCCCAAAAACACATTTATAATATTGTTTTCAATCAAGTTTTTATTTCATTATGTGGTTTGGATGTTGCCATTGTGAATGGAATAAAGCATCATTCACGGGTTCTTCTCAGAAGCTCTTGCATGGCAAGATTCTGAGGAGGTAATTTTTGATGACTCTTCGACACATTCAGCCACCGTGATTACTTGGCCACAGCTGACGACCCATGCAGGGTCCGAGCCTGAGCGATAGAAATTTTCCATTCTTGACGGTTCAGGGCACGCTGCTTCCAGTCATCAAGATCAAACTGTTGTGCAAATTAAAACACATTTGAGTTCGCTGGGTTGTGAGTAACGAAATACGTCCGCTCTCTATAATAATAATATGTTTGGCGCAACAGTCCGAGGCTGACCAGGGCCTAGCTTCTCAGCAACCACTCGTGTTGTGCGTGCTATTGTTCTTTCACGCGTGGAAGGGACCTAATGCCGACTCCGAACGGCGAAGTTGAGAAGCTTTTTCTAAACAGGAATACTCTTTGAACATTGTCAGTGACTCGAAAGAGGAGGGGCCGTGAATTATCAAAGGCGGTAGATTCGGGTATCGAACATGGCACCCCCTGCGTAGGAGTCGACGCACTTAGTCACTACGCCACGACGACCCACGTCCGCTCTCATTCAACTTTATTTTCGAACTGATTACATACAAAATTATTTCTGAACACTTGACCTAAGGATGAGGCGTCGATGCAACACTTGTCATCGTTCATCATTATCTTATCTACTAAGAATGTTGGTGACCACTTGAAAGGGATCAACAGATATATCTTAAAATAGAATGACGTAGGCCATGGATGAACATTAAAATTCGTATTCATATTTCGTCTCTACGAAGGATCGAGATATAACACCAAAGGCTATTCAAATTTGGAACATAAAGTGAGCGTAGTAATTGCTCACTTTAACTTGCATCCGTGATTACTTGGTCTTTATACCGGAGATTCGGTCTTCCTCTCCTTCTCGAACTCGAAGACCCTCTTAGCTAGAGTGCAGTGCAGTCGACGGATTTTGCAAAAAAGTTCGAGTTAGATAGATCTTCGACATAGGGAAAGTTCGACTTAGGGAGATTCTACTGTATGTATTTCAGGAGATTCTCCGTCGTGTTAATTCTTCAATTTAGTACTAGAAAATAAAGTGCGGCGGACAGCTGTAATACGGAGGGCAATATCTTCAACAAATCAGTCCCATTTTTCATGGTTGTCATCTGCCATCGACACCCACCCGCGTTTCCAACATGCAGCAGTGGGGGCATTCATGGCAATTTGAAGAAGAGGCAAAGTGAGCTCGACCCATATAATTTCGAAGAGGTAAAGCTGTCTACCTCGGGTCTGTACACACGGCTCCAGAATTAAGATCTGACGTAGAATCGCCCTTGAACAAGTAACGCCAGTTTAGTTCGGTTTGTCAAAACAACCGGGCTCGACGGAACAAAATCATGCTATACAAAATTCTTATTTTGCCAGTCCTGGAGCCGAAAGCTGGACAAAACTGCAGAGCTAATTTTTGGTGCCTTCGAAAGAAAAATTCTAGGTCGGATATATGTCTGCGAGGAAGGTCAATGTAGGTGAAGGCAGAACCGCAAACTATACGAGCTGTACTTGGATTTTAATGTAGTCCGCAAGGCAATAATCCGTCGACTGCACTGGCTCGGCCACATTAAGCGCATGGATAACAATGCTCCAGCTAAGAGGTTCTTCGAGGAATCTCCGGTATAAACACCAAGTAATCGCGGATGCAAGACAGCTTTGTCTTGATGACTGGAAGCAGCCTGCCAGGACTGTCAGCGATGGAAGGCAGCAAGGTTCAAATCCTCCATGGGTCGTAGTAAGTAATCCTCCCCGATTACTAAGTAATTACTTGACAGTATATGAGGTTTGTAGATTAAACATAACTATGGTTCTTCGAGTGAGGGGTTTTGTCCAGAGTTGCATCTACAAAAATCTTAGATAAACATAATTTGAAACCCGCCACCTGTCCCGGACCATTCTGCACTGTAGGGGATCATGTCGTCAGAAAAGGATTCAGGGAACGAAACCTAGAACAACGCTCATGGCATGAAGCTGGCTAAGAACGTCTTAGGTCAATATAACCGGAAGAGCTCCTATATATTAAAAGTAGTAAGATTAATCACCGGATCCTAATAGGGAACTGCAGACGCAGGAAGCGCTTAAGGCAACTAGGGGTATCCTGAGAAGGAGGGGAGATTCTCAGAACATGTAGTGGGATTTTGAGAGTGACTAGCCCACAAAAGACAAAGATATCTTGGCAAGCACCTATTGTCCGAGGAAGAAACGAATTTACTTTTCTCAGATTCCTAAAGGAAACTGGCTGAGAGAGAATACTCTAGAATGGATTTTTGACACATAGGCGCAACAGGCTAAGCAATAGGAGGTACAATAGATCCTTAGCTCGCAGTGCAATATACCCCCAACAGGCACAATATATAGAATAAAATAAAGAAAGAGCATCGGAGATTGCACAGAACCCTGAGGCACTCGAGCATTCAACAAGAATTGAGAGTATTTTGTGTCAACTGTCATTTGGGAAATGAAAACAGCTGATTAAAAATAATTTAACGACAAAAGTCATTTCAAATTAGTGTGCAGAAAGGCGGCAATATTTTTCATCTGGTAGATGAGAGAGAGAACAGCTGATAAATTGGATAATTATTTCAACGCAGTGCCCCACGCACTCTCTCCGTAACATGAAGTCGGCTGCCGCAACGCACTATTGTGTTTCAGGCATAAAGGCTCCGGCACATAGAATACTTTACTTGCGTCAGTCAGCGATTCTTTGACATATACATAAAATGCGTCTTATGGATGGTGACACATAGAACAACGCTGACGCGATGGATGTAGTTGCTCAACTTTTAACTTTTCTCCCTCCTTCAGCGTTGATTGTCAAATTGTGACATTCCAATTTAATTTTTTTTTGTTAAAGTTTGGGAGTTGCAATGTTAAAAATATAAATAAATGTTTATAGTTGAGTATTTATATTAAAATACATATTTTAATTGTGTAAATAAGCATAAGATCTTGAATTTTGAATTGAAACTGTCAAAGCAGTGCTTTGAAGTATTTATTGTGTCATTCCCTTGCGTCAGGTACTTCACCGTGAGCGTATGCTTTGACGCTACGCAAGTAAAGTATTCTGTGTGGCGGAGCCTTAATCCATCAAAGCACCAGTCGACGTTTTGCTGGCACAGCCATATTCACGCAAACTTAGTTGTTTCTGCGATTGAAGATATTTCATGAGCGTCGATTAGTCAGCCTTTAACTGAGCTTAAAGAGGAATTTTGTTGCGCAAGACTTAAATTTCAAAAGATCGTCATACCACTTAGGTAGGTATGTAGGCGGGTCTGCTAGTGAATTCATCACCACACTTAGATTGTGATACCAACAGTCAGACTACTACCACTCCAGTGATAGTGCCGTTAATTTGATCCCAACGGCAAATGGTGACTGGACCAGATTTGAAAACCAGATAAAAGCGTATTAATTTAGCTTTCACTGGGATTCGAACCGGGAACCCCGCTAACCAGGGGCAGGCATCAACTAACTGCGCCATCCAGTCGTTTATACTTACTTTGGGTGTTTGAAGTCTCAAGGCCGTTTGATTGCTTTTTCTGCTGGTTACTTCCATGTTTTTTATAATAAAACTTTCTTCTGGCTGTCAATGATGCCGTCTCACTTCAAGAAGCGATGAACCACCTGCAGACCACCTTTGTACAACTTCCAACTATTGGCTAGCTTTACGAGGACTGTGGGAAAGCAGGAGGAAGATGTAGGTTCCCTTCAAATTCTCCACAAATTCTAAAACAAAATGAGACTTTGATTGGAGCGCAGTTAAATACGGACTTTCAAGGCTCCGAGTATCAGCCGTTTCAGCCTCTAATCAAAGGACAAGGATTAAGTAATTGCCACCCAGTATGGCACTCCAGTCAACCCATTCTTCCATTAATTGATAAAAATACTTCAAAAGAACAGCTTCTTGGCATCAAAAAGAGCAGGAAAGCCCTTCATTCAACGCTGATGCATCGAATCCATTGATTGATTTATTTATGCCCATTCGCGCCATCCCTGTCCCAGTACATTTGTCGCTTCACACAGTCGTCCTGGACAGCGAGTGGGTCGAGTCCGTGCAAAGTCACTCGCTCGCTTCCATTTTCGGACGATGTGTCATGTCACGTCTAGACGGAAGTTACAGAAATAAAATACACGCACATTCGCAAAATCTAGAGCTAGTTTGGCCGCGCATCCTCTTGTCACCTTCACTCCGCTGACGCTGCCAGAGAAGAAGAATCTCGCCTCATTTTGGACCGGCATCCATGGAAGTGCTCTTTTGGCGAGTCTAAGTGCCACTGGCGAATGGATAAATGCTAATTGCGTACAATTGAGTGTCTACTGGCGTTGATGGTGCCCGAAAACGGCCTCTAGCATCTGCTCTGGTTCTCGGGCTGGGGTGCTTTTGGATTGAATAAATTGCATTTGGATGAGATGAAAAGAGGCGTACTTTGTTGGCTGTTGTCTGGTCTTTTATTTATTTATTTTTATTTTTTGCAGAAGACAGTCTCTAGAAATTCCGTTAATCAGAGAAAATCCATCGGAGGGGTCCGCGTCTATTTCGAGCGAATGCCTTCATTTGGACACGAGCAGATAGTGTCGCGATAATATGTGTGCTTCTGGGAGTGCGCCACCAGCAGCAGCAGGAAGTGTTATTTGTTGCCTCAGCTGATTTGGTAATGGACTACATTTTGATGGCTTGTCTTGGTGTCTGCCTCTGAATAAACCAGAAATCACTTTTAAGTTGAAGATCCTTTTCCATCCAAGTCATCCGAAAGCCGCACACAAAACCCCTTTCTCTGACAGGGACTCGCACAAGATTCATATAATATTTCACCCGAAATCCAGCTTATATCTGATCTGATTCCGCGGAATTCTCACGTAGCCGCACCTTCACTGGTGGGCCAAACCGATCCACAAACAAATTGAGTTTCCTGCTTTAAGTGCTCACTTACATGACAGCTTTCTCGTGAACTACATTTCGACAAGAACACGAAGAGATCACAGCGTCGGCGTCCGCTGGCGTCGATCGGCGTCTTCCTTCCGTTTATTTATTTGTTTCTTTCCCGTCTCACTACCTCATAAAAGTCAAACGTGTCAATGGACGAATTGGATTAAAGAGCGAGAGAGGAGTCTACATTCCCAGACTCCCACCCGGTGCAGTGCAATGAGAGGCCCCGCGTCTCTGTTGCTTATGCGACAAATACAAAAAAAACAGAATATCACGTGGCCCACGTATCGCGCTGCTGCTGTTGCAGTTGTTGACTGTTGGAGAGGAGGAAGGAAGCGCTCTCGAAAATTTGTGTCAGAATGGGGAAAATTGACAGTTGCACATCACCCCGGACAGGGAGACACACGAAATCCCGCGTCAAAAACCGAAACAACAACAGAAGGGCGTTCGATTCCCATCCGCTAACGCTAACGTGAAACGTGGTCTCCACGAGGAGTAGCGTATCGCGCGATGTCCCCATCGCCAAGAAACCTAATTTAAATGAGACCCTGCCCGCGTCTGATGGCGGTGTCGACGGATATTTTTAGACTTTTAATGGTATTCGCCTGTGGGACGGACGAATGAGTGGTGAGTCTTAAAAAACGAGTACAATCCAAACTCATGTGGATATTACTGTTTTCATAGTTTATGGCTGTTCTGTCCCCGTGTGTCCTTACACGCCAGAGTGCAGTAATTTTTCTGCGCCCACCTCCGGTGCTCCAGCGGGACGGGGATCGATCTCCGATCCACCAGCAACACGCCACACAAACTGAGGGGAAATTGATTCGAAATAGATTGGATATCATTCGAGGAGATTTATTAGCGTTTTCTGATATTTATCCTAAACAAATTCATGGATGCTCATTAATTTGGTCTGGACGACAACAACGTTGCCGAGTGTCTATTTCTGTTCACGAATCGAATTGCAATTCGTTGGAAGCTGCGGGTCATAGTGGGAGGGGCGGTCTGTGAAAATGATTTAGTTCCCTTTGAGGCTGTCCTTCAAGCGCTGGTGGTTTTGTGGCCAAGGAATGTTTGAGACGTGATAATCCCGAGTTTTTGACAAGGGTCCGCAATCTCAACCAGGTCACGGAGGTGAAACAGTGAAACAAGGTCAGATCATTCTTTGTCAAGGCTGGATAGGTGCTGGCATGGCTTATATCTCTGACCAGAAAACTGTGCGTGAGTGCTCAAGCAATACATCTCTGTGGTGGTCGGTGACCACCAGGCAGCGATGTTGAAATGCTTAATGACTAGTTCGGACTTGAAAGGTAAAGACACAGTGGAATCATTTTAGATAGAATAGAACTTTCATTATACTCTACATTTTTCACACGTTCCTCACCGCTGACTTCTTCTGATCGACTGCCCTCGATCGTTCTATTAACATGTAAAGTGCTTGAGCAATGGGTTCGTGAACTGTGTCAATCGTCTTTAGCTGCGTACAACTGCGTTGAACTGTCCGACTGGTTTGATTTCGACTTAAGTGCTTTTTTTCTTTTTTTTTTTTTACCATCACAGGGCAAACACAAAACACTACGTTCTCTTAGTGTATGCCCTGAGGAGCGCTTTACACAACAGACGCTTGTTGCGCGACTTAGGATCATCTACCGATTTGGATCTCACAGATTCCTTCAATAATTATTAATCCAAAGCCAAAGAAAAAACACAATTTTTAAATTCCAATCGAGATAAGCTTAGTTCAATTTCGTTGCAAAGTTGTTTAAAAAAAGTTCATTAAATGTTTTTATGCACCTAGTTATAGGTTCATTGCAACCATAAGTTGTTGTATGTGATAGGAAAGAAAAGTTGCTAATCTAACCCGAATAGATCTTTGGGGAGCGTATATATTTATAAGCAAAAGCAATTCTGGTGAATTTATACGAATTTATACGAATAAACATGACTGAAGATGCATTCCGCCTGAAACTTAAGGTTTGCAATCCAATGATCTTGCATATTTCGTCATAAGGAAGGAAGTTCGTCAAACATGTTTAATTTACGGATGGCATACCTCGTAAAGTGAAACTCCTTCGAATCTTTGTTCTTGAACACTATATGGGGGGTAACAAGTGATGGAAGAATATTCTAAATGAGGACTCATCAACGAGCATTATACAGTTTTAAGGCTATAAACTTCTTGGAAGTCTTCACTATTCCGCTTTAGAAATCCTAACAATGAGTTAGATTTGGATATGGCATAATCATAATGTAGTGAAAACTTTAATTTTGAGTCAAATATGACGCCTAGATTTTTAACTTCTTCAAGACTAGATCATTGATAAAATAATCATATAAGAACGGCGCAGCAATATGGTACGTTGTAAATATTTTACATTAAGAAATATTAAGTTCCAATCCATTATGTTTACACCATTCCAATAATTTACATATATCCCTTTGGAAACGTATACAATCATTAAAATGTTTGATGCTTGCAAATATTTTTAAGTCAGCCGCGTATGTTAAAACTCTGCAAAAAGTAAATATTTCATGAAGATCATTCATAAATAAAATTAACAGCAGCGGGCCGAGATGACTACCTTGAGGAACGCCAGAAGTTACCTCTATAACTGTCGATCTTTGCCAATTGTTTCCTATTACTTAAATAATTCGTAATCCACATCAGCATAGACGAGTGTATTATTAAGCTTAGTAAAGTATGATGTACTCTATCGAAAACTTTCGAAAAGTCAGTGTAGATTATATCAACTTGTAATCGATTTTCAAAACAATCGAATATATAGTTCGTTAATAAAGTTAAATTTGTAGAACATGACCTACCGCGAACAAAGCCATGCTGATTACTAGAAGTAATTTCTTTGAGTGAGAAAAAAAGCTTATCTTTAACAATGCTTTCTATCAATTTTGGGATTGCAGAAAACCGATAGTTTTCAACTTGTTGTCTTAAACCATTCTTAAATATTGGCGTAATAAATGAATATTACCTTATTCTCTACTGACAAGCGATTGATTGAATATTATTTTGAAGGATTATAGATGAAAGATAGAAGGTAAACACCCTTTTTAATATTACCGGAGGGATTCCATCGGGCTCCGGGCTACTGCTTAATTCAAGTTTACTTGACGCACTTATTGCGTTTTCATCCGAAAGTTGCAGGAAACCAATATCTAACGATTCAGTAATATTAGAGTAATGGTTGGTCGTTGATTGGACTGGAGTGTAGCTACTATTCGTGTACATTGCCATACCCGCGTACCGCATATTTGTCAAGATTTAGAAAGCTACCGTACTCCTATTTAACAACATCCATAGCCAGCCATCTTGTTTTCTTTAGCCAACGCGCTAGTGTATACCATATCCACATCGTATTCCTCTGGAAATTTGATTTGCTCCTTCCAGTCACATTTCCCACGGAGAACAGTGGTCGATTTAGGGTCATTATCTGGACTTAAATCGGCTTTAACTTTTCTTTTATTTAAATTATTTTTTTTTTTCTTTAACTTAAAATCATTTCCATAACTTCAGGGGGTGGTACCTTGTGATGCCGGGTTGGTAGATGTCTCAAATCGCTTATTTTTCGATTTGAGGATATCCACAGGTTGTGAATCACATCAGTATTTTTGCAATTCGTGACATCTTTCTTGAAAGTCCACTTCGAACAATTTTGTAATCCTTTTGACGAGTTTCCGAAAGCTATCCGGTGGGGATTGGATTACTTTCAAACAAACGTTGTACTGTCAAGTCCAACAATGACTGTAGTTTGCCTTCACATAAGGTTTCGGTTACAGTCAAAAAGTTACTTGTCGGATAACACTCTTGTTTTACTTTTAAAATACTATCGAAAGCATAAGAATTTCTTTCTTTTGCGCTTTTTTGAAGTTGCTTATATTGATGTTTTGTGAGTTTCAAGTCAGTAATAAGGGCCAGGGCTTCGTCAGATGTGTATGGTTTGACCGTATTCGATATCTCAGTTTTTTTAACCTTTTAATTGTTTTCGGAGAATACTCGACAACCATTTAAACAACTTCGGCTTTAGAACGGCTTGCTTATATTCTTAGCTTAGACTCAACAGCAAATGATAATTCTTCGGCCGATCTTTCCTTGAGATTTTGAATTTTTCGTTTTTTGGCTCTGCTTCCACACGCCTGGAATTCTTTTTCAGGTCTTCCTTGTCTAGAAGTTGTACTTCAGGTAATGGAATTTGGAACTCTTTGCGAAGCCACCACTGTTCAGCTTTTAAAAATCGTTCTAGTGATATTTTCTTCCCTTTGTACTTTTTGTAAAGGCGTGACACAAACATTTTGCTATACTCGAAGCATTTTTTATGATCAGCTTCATATCAAGAACAGATATTCAATTTTTGGACATCACGTACTGTAAAACAGCAGTTGCTCAAACCGTTACTGATGCTTTGCAAAAATTTTCAGTCCGAATGAATGAACAAATTTCTTCCCGTAGAGTATACAGTCGCCCCGAAAAGGACGTATTGGTAACTGTAAGAGAAGAAAAAAAGATGTTGTGTCGGCACTTAAGTTTTACATTATTTAAAGGTAATAATACAACCTTTAAATTACCAAAGTTTTCAGGTTGAACTCAGCTGTTATTTTTTTTATGGACGAGCAAATAAAAAGAAGTTAGATTGTCTTTTGTAAAAAAAGCACCACCGCATTTAGTTCATAGTGACAAATTGGTCCCTACTATATTAATAAAAATACACTCAATTTAAACGTACTTACCAATAGTCTCAGGTTGCTGAGAAGCTAGGCCCAGGTCCGCCTCGGACTGTAGCGCCACTCATATTATTATATTATTACCAATAGTATATTCTTGCATATTTGCTTCAAATGTATACCTTACTTTTATTTCACTATACCACTTTAAGAAAAACTCCTTATCCGCGAAAGGCAAACTCGAGAGTAAGAAAAGATTTGTACATTGATTTGGAAAGCTTCCCATTGCTAAAGTAAGGTACCTATACATTTTTTTGTTTCTTGTGATTTGGGTATATGACTTCTAACCTAGCGGTATTTTTTCTAAAGGAACAAAATTTTTTTTTGACTTATGTCCAACAATAAATCTGCGGCGCACGCTTCATCGCAATAATGAGTATTTGGCGAGGGTCTGCTCTATATTTGCCATAAAAGGGACCCATGTAGTCGGCATGAATTGTGTGGAATGGAACAGGTCTCTTATCTATTGGGCGTAGTTCACATTGTTTCTTACCAGATGGTCTCTTGGCCACAATGCATATTAAGCAGGATTCCGCAAATTTTTGGACGTTTTTTGGCATTGCGGGCATCCAGAAATATTCTCGCATTTTACTTAGTGTCTTCTCTTAACTGTTTGTATTTCAAATTAAGGAAAAATCTTCCAACCAAAACCTCAAAGCCTTTGGTTTGGTTTTGCCTGTGGTTTTGTTCTTTCTTTCCTCAAATTGTTTTTTTAACAGGGACACAAATTATTCAATACGTTAGGAGGGATCAATCCCACTTCTGATGCTAGAATATCCGGTTAGTATTCGGTATCCGGCCTATACGGCTTCCTTTAAAATATCCGTCCGTAGCCGGATAGCCGTTTTTTCAGTAAAAAAATATACATATTATGTTTTATTACCTAATTGACTTTATTTAACATATTATAATAAATAAGTTTTTTAATATTGGAATTTTACTAAAGCCATATAATGTTGCATGGAAATTTTGTTTTTCTACAAAATTGGGTACTGTCGTCCATTTACTGACCGCCAAGCCCAAGAGTCACTATTCCGTTCAAGCTTGTTTGAGATATAAGTCACTGTTGGCAGATAGCTCAATCGGACTATTGTCTTCCGCGAACTCTTCAAAACAGTCCTAAAAACTCTCAGGAATATTATCTTCATCATCAGCATGTATTTTATATTTTGTTAAATGGTAAATATTCTGTATTGTCAACGCCATTGATTGACTTTCACAGTTTTCTCTGTTTTTTTTTTCAATTATCTTCTCTAGCCGAAACTTCGGGGACGTGTAAGGCGTGTTTTTTTGAGAATTGTAGCCGCACACTTTTGAATCTCAATAAAACACTCTTCACACACTTCTGTTCACCGCACACCGCACCGAAATATTTATTTTGCATAATATAATAATATATGAGTCCGAGGCAGACCTGGGCCTAGCTTCTCAGCAACCACTCGTGTTGTGCGTGCTATTGTTCTTTCACGAGTGGAAGGGACCGTAGCGCCGACTCCGAACGGCGCAGTTGAGAAGCTTTTTCTAGACAGGAAAACTCTTCGAGCATTTTCAGTGACTCGAAAGAGGTAGAGCCGTGAATTATCAAAGGTCGCAAATTCGGGTATCGAACCTGGCACAGTCTGCGTAGGAGTCGACGCACTTACCCATTACGCCACGGCGACCCATTTATTTGCATTAATAATAATAATTAATTATTTTGCATAATAATAATATAATATGGGTGGCGCTACAGCCCGTAGAAGTACAGGGCCTAGCTTCTCAGCAACCACTCGTGTTGTGCGTGCTACTGTTCTCTTACGAGTGAAAGGGACCTACAATTTTATGTCCACTCCGAACGTCCAAGTTTCAGTGTACGAATTGTACATGCAATCGTTTCTGCAGTATCCACAATTTTGCCATTAGTTATAATTGCCTACGTTTCAATTTCTGGCTAATACCATGCGCCAATCTCTCTAGGCGCTGGATCAGCATTAATTTGTAATCACGAGTCAGTATAAAAAGACGGAGCAAATAAAATATGAGAGAGTTCGAACAACTCACAAACTCAAGGCATAAATACGTGTTTTATTCAATTGTTTCTTGTTATATTACTATCCCCCTACCAGTGGTAAAGTGGTAATAGTTCAAGCGTAACAAGTGGTGAAGAATACTCTTTGATCATTGTCAGTGACTTGAAAGAGATGGGACCGTGAAAATTATCTTAATTAATGCATCGGCCGGGAAACATAGGTTGCATAGGGATAACACATGCCCACAATGCCACGGTCACATTTTGTTTATTTTGAATATGTTACCAAAATACCTTAGTCTTCTCATTTGTACGTATTTATTTCGCAAATACCTAGCTAGCTATCAGCCAAAGCTGTTTTCGTAACTTTAGCGCACCTAAACTTGTATCTGTATATAAAAAGTTAAAAAAAAACTCAAAATTCATATTCTCTCATAAATAAACTATAGCACTTCACGTTTATAAAGCGTACTTTTAAACGGTCATCCTTTGCTTCTTTTCAATGACAAGAGAATTAATTCTCAACGAAAGCAACAATCATGAATACACTTGGGTGTTCTCTCCACCTCAGCGTACCGAAGAAAAGCACATTCACTTATCAAAAATGTCAGACAGAAGGAAAAGGCAAAATTGCTTATAACAAATCTGTTTGGTTAGGTGTTCAACAGAATTCAGTGCACCGTCGTTCATTCCACACTCGTTATTTTCACACTGTTAATTTTTATTTCTGGTCTGGTCTTCTAAGCAGAATGGTTGTTTTTTTTCAAGTGTGCAGCTTCTAGCAGATGTTTTAAAGAAACAAATTATAAATTTAAACTTTGGCTGTATGGTTGTCCCGCTTTAAGGAAAATATTTTGCTGGTCTTGCTTGGTTTTTACAAGTAACCACGATGTGGTATATGGTATTTGGGTTACTCCGATCTCAATCATTGTACTGTTACCTCGAATAAAATCGATGTCCATCACGTCCTCGTAACTAAAAGAAAAAGTGAACACCTTCCTAGAAGCGCTACGGCACATTATTGCTCTTCACTCACTTTATACTCATTTTATTTTTTTGTTTGAAAAGCTGATGCGTGTCTTTACTTTTATGCAGAAATGAAGTATTACAGAGATGCCCGACTTCTACCTCTCTTGCCCCTTAAGATTTTTGATAACTGTTTTTTATGACGTGTTCATAAACCAAATTGACCAATCAGAGGACGGCATTTACGTTATTTCTTGAATAACCGTCAAAAATTCGTGAATATCTGTCAAAAAGGCACTCAAATTCGTCGATGGACTGGGGGGAAATCAGCTGTAAAGTCGGCAATCTCTGTTATACTTAATTTCTGGCAAGAACCCAGCCTCGCATACATTTGCATTTCAACTTGTCAAAACATTGGGTTGACAAAGTGCGTTCTGTTATGTCAACTGACATTTGATAAGCGAAAGCTGCACCTTAATAAGAAAAAGTGAACGAAACTCAACGAAGCTAAGCAGAGTGGTTATCATGCGAGGAACACAATATGTACTGCGTTGGAGCATTTTACCGTTACGCAGGTAGTCTATCAATATTTACTTCGAAAGTCACAAATGATAATTTAAATTTGCTCAAGTTCCTAAAAGCAATTATGGACACTTTAAAATTTGACGACGCTTTTGGCTACTATTCCTTAGTTTCCTGGTAAAAGCTTGAGTTTACTTATGCTTATTATGGTTGGTCCCTTTGTGTCCCAACATCTTCAGCAAAATCATAGCCTCCTTACCCTTTTATTCCACATCCGGACACAAAGTGTTTTATTCCCATTTCCGCAGTGGCTCCTCAAACGCCAATCCAAGAAGAGCTCTAAAACTCCTCCTCCCCTCTAAACACTACTAACCAAAAATGACAATCTACTTCTGCCGGCGCCTTTAAATCGGTTAACCACGACTCTGGTTGATTGAAAAAGCCATAAACATATCCCCACGTCCGTTTTCCTTTCATTTACTGCGCCAAAGTCGCAGCGACTTGGCGTCCTCTAGACTCCGAACCTACTTCCTCCCGTAAGGAATGCATCTCAACACGCCTTTTGCTGCAGAAGAAGAAAAAGAAAAAAAGCCAAACCGAAAGAAAACAATAAATCGTATTTATCTGCTTGTCAATCAAAAAAGTCACCACACACACGTACGCGCACCCGCGCACACATCCACACATAACGGAAGTAATATCCGCTCCATCGGAACCTTAAACACATCATCGGGTCCCTCCTCAATTCCATTCCCACCGCAAAACTTGTAAACATTGTTGCGCGAACAAAGGAACATCAAATGTCTACAGGAAGTACATAACCACATCAGAGAGGGCCAGACAAGCCCACCGCCTCCCCCAGTCGTTCGCATTCTATTGCATCACACCGACGGGTGAGCGCATCTCTTGCCTGCCCATGGGGGGTGGCTGGCAGCTAGCATGATGCATATGCACACATTCGCGATACAGGCATGATTAGACAGCACATTTGCAACTTCTGTCCGGGAATGTTGCGAAGAACATTCCCTCGGCCACGGGAACAGACAGCTGAAGCGAATGGTCTCGCTGATGCCGCTAGGGGAACGTGTGTATCCATAGAACTCTCCCCCAATTCAGTGCTATTCAGTGCGACGCCTTCCCTGGCCCAATGGTTATTTTTAACGCCGTGGTGGATTTTTGTTTTTTGGAGGAGCGCATGATGAGATTGATCTTCGGAGGAGCATCGCCCTTAACGCAGCAGCACGTACCAGTCGGAAAGTGTCCATCGAGGTGTTCAGTTCGGTTCTGTGTGAATATCTGTGACTTAATTTCACAACACCGGTTGTGCAACCTTACCCACAACTGGATAAAATACAAGTTAAATAACTAATTGAATGGTGGATACCGCCAGCATTAACGCTTGTGTGTTAATAGATGTTCCTTTGGATGGGATTGTGCTAATTTCGGTCTCGCCAGACTAGTTCTGTCTGTGTTTTCTGAACAAACAGTGTCATTCGTGTGTTGGATATCTCTCAAATCGGTCGTAGACACTTCTGTTTCGTGTGTTTCGTAAAGCGAAGGAAAACAAAAAGTGATGGTGCAGTTGAAGCTGGACAGCGGACTCATCGGAAAGTTCGCCAAACAATGGGGTCCATCGCTGAGTGACTGCCTGGAGATTCAGGCGTCCATTAAGACGGGCGTAGCCAACAAGGGAACTTGGAAATCTGTGAGTACTTACTTTCGTTGCTTCGTATTGCGTCTTACTTGCTGTCTGGCGTTATCGATTTTTTTTTTGTGATGAGGATGAGGGTTGCCTGGCGATGGAGTGACGGTGGATTGTTTTGGTTTGGGAAAATCGATGAACGTCTTGGTTTCCCCTGCTTTTCGTTTGTCCGCATTTAGCCGGCGATGCGCAGCGCAGTGATACCGGTTCATTGGCCTTCCGTGTTGTTGTACACCGTGCGACTCCTACGATGACGGTAATGTTGCGTCTGGCAAAGGGGGGATGCAAGTTAAATGGATGTGTGTTCGTGTATGCGTGTGTGTGTGTGTGTTGGTGTCGATGGTGTCATCGTGGTAGATTTGTCCGAGGGAATGTTCAAGAAAATGCTAATGCCAGACTGTAGAGGGTTCTCCGAATTTTGAGAGCAATTCAAAGGGGGGACGTGAGATAAGCAACAGCAGCACGTTTAGTTGAACGGGCTTGGATTTGAAATCTGGCTCTTTCCGGTGCGATATCGATCCGGGCTTCAACAAACACGGTTTGGGGATGACTCTGGCTGTAACAAGTTTTACTGCGCAATGCAGTGAAAGACTTGTTTCTCGTTAAGGGAAGTGCTATAAAACGGTCTGGAGATGGCCTGTATTTGTAGACTCATTGCCTTGCCAAACTGATGCGTTAACAGACGATTATTTTTCATGAAACCCTTGTTTCTTCGAACGCATCTGCAAAATTCAGTTTGTTTGCAGTGCCTCGTGATGAACTAGAAGCTCTCTATATTCCGCACTCAAACGAATCCTTTGTAAAAGATAATCGCATCCACCACCTCATGTCTCCCCGTGTTACACTAAGTCCCCTAAAACGCGTCAATCGTTCAAATAGTCATACCTGCGGTTAATTACTCTTCTCCCTTCACTTCTCACAATTCAAATAAACCCTGAAGAAAGTTCCGCTTCAAAACAGGAAGAACAACTGGTTGACATGAATTACAGATGAGGAAGAGACGGCACCATTTGACGAGAGCTGATTGACGTCGTGGACGTAAACCGTGAACCCGAACAATTGTCGGGATGTTTATAAATAAATTTTTGGCAATTAGCTACCCTATCAGGGGTACTGCCAAGTTTCTCGCAGTCATTCGTATTGTGCGTGGTATCGGTGATCTTGCTCGCATGCAGTTTAGATAAACGGTCGCTGACCAGCAAATTTGGTTTTCTGAAGAAATTCTCAAAGACACGCGAAGGCACTGCAATAAATAAACATTTGTCTTCCGTTGTGGGTGATTTCCCTTCGATCTTGAATGAATTTTGATTGAATTCACTGGGGGAGAAAATTTACAGTGAGGGCACTGACTATAAGACCAGTAGAAAATAAATTCAATTAAATATCATTTTTCGGGATTGTAAGCTGGAATTTTGAATTTATTTGCTGAAATTAAATTGAAGTTAAGGTAAGTGGATTTATCTGGTCCAAGTGTACACAGTTTTAGTAATTGAGCTGCATGTGTGTTTGATTCTGGATCGACGTAACTGCGATTTCGCACTCTGCTTAGGTCGACTTTACAAGATTCAATTTCATCGCAACAAATGCGATGTTTGTAGGTTGTAGTGCGGGAATCACACTAGCTTTCTGGTGAGATTTCGCTATTCCCCTCACTTTTGAGTATTCTTATTCTCAACATTGTATCGGTTGAGTGAGTAAGAGATAAAAGGTGTGTGGGATGGATAGGGTAACAGCAAAATTCATATTCTATGAACCTTTGATTAGAATTTGAAAGTATGGTACGATTACTTGCCTTTATGGTGCGATGTATTAAAGCGGCCTAACATGAAAAACTATATTAACCCTTTGAAGGGGTTTTAATGTGATGTCTCTACTTGTTCTTCTTTTGATTCCGAATGTGAATAATTGGAATTTGTAACACTCCTAGGCTGGGTACTCAAGGTTGAATCACAGAAATTATCAACTTTCATAATTCGCGATACCATTTCTTTCAAGCCAGTGAAAATGCTCAAGGAGTACTCTATTCTAGGAAAAGCTTCTTAAACTTCGCCATTTGGAGTCTGTATAAAACCTTAGGTTCCATTCGCTCGTGGAGAAAAAAAGTACGAAGAAAAGTTCTGTATTCGACTAAAAAGAATAAACAAATTTGATTGACACAATTTTCGTAAAACAATACAGCACATTTTTCCGGCTAAGGGAGTTGTCCAATAAAGCCATCTTGGCTAAATAAAGAAATTTTAACTTCATTATTGTCATTAGGGATTTTTCTTAAAACGTCCGCAGCCTGAGATTTTCCTTTTTTTAATTGCCTGTCAATTTCATTTATATTTTTTTATTTTGTTCTACTGAATTTATTAAGTCAATATCTTTTTTCAAACTCAACGCTTAAAGTTTTGACATCCTGAACAAATTATTTTATCTGCAGTCCATGTCCATGTTCTTTGTTTATCTGATCGTTTTTTTTATTTATTCTTTACCAAATTGCGACTGATGTTTGCTACGAAATTTTACTCACTGTCCGTGTCCCGATTAGGGAGTGTCCGCTGAAGGGAATATAAAATGTAAGGAACTTCAATTCAAGACCCACGGTCGGTAGAAATTGTTCACACAAGGGGATTGTCCGCCTAAGAGAGTTGTCCCTAATAGGAGCCTTCACTGTAAATGGCTTAAGATTGGTATTTTTATTCCCTGATAAATAAAATTTTTTCCAAAGGCAGTGTTCCCACTTTTTATGGCAACTGCGTTTGATAGAAAGTTGAACCAAGATGGAAGGGGTACGGGAGAAGCATCACGTCATCGCAATAATCTTCGTGGCAACATACATTTAAGGGTGGAAATAATTGCACATTTTTTTCTATTCTTAGCTTCTGTAGCCTTTCCTGAACATTGTGGCGTATCTCTAAATAATAAGACAGCCAGTTAAGAACACTAGAAAATAAATGTTTAATAAAACAACAAAGTGATTCTCGCTTTATTTTGAAGCTTCATTTATACCTCGCCTCGGTTTCGCAGAACAGTGCTTCAAGCAATCGGACCAATTCTTGATGTTGTCTCTCGTTTCGAGGCCGTCTAAGCCGGTTGGAATGTATACACAGGCTGAATTTCTGGTTCACAACTTTGATTGTTGTCGGGTGGCTTGTTGTGTGGCGTGTAGCGCCATTTACTTCGAACGACAAATCGGTCTTATCGAAGTTTTGAGATCTGATAAGACCATGGATTCGATGGCTTCAATTCTTACGACAGCCACGTCTTATAGGGATTTAGAATATTAACTTATAGGATATTATTAAATACAACCATAGAAAAAGACGGCTGTCAATTCAGTTGGCACCGATTCTACATTGCGGGATCTTCTTTGCTACTGGCCACCGCGGCTATAGTTTCTTCATTTCGCATCAATCTCGGTCTGGTTGGTAGCTTACTCACGCTTCAGTGCCTGGCCATCGAACTGAAGCCATGGTAACGATCGACATCACGATGAGATTTCCAAACGATGCGTATTTACAACTGACACAGAATGTGTACTCCACAGATGAAGGGATTCACAAAGGGCCCTAAAGCCTCCGAGTGGAAGTGATGTTCTACCATCACATTCCCCTTCCTTAACCTAACCTAACCTACAATTGACCCAAAATTTCGTTAACATTTTTAACTTGAACGTTCGGCAAGCGTGAAATAATGAAAGATAACATGGCAAACCTTACTGAACTCTTTGACAGCTGAATGTCATTGGTTACATTGACAGCTGCTGAAATGTATTAATTGACAATTGACATTGCTGTCTGATCTCCCCTTATTTCTCTTACTTGAAAAGAAAAATAATTTCAGTGTGTAAACACGAGAGCGCTTTGTTTATTTCATTTTCTGAATTTTTCATTATACCTTTTTTTATAAGCAGATCGTTAAGTGGGAACCCTGTTGTGTTAATTTTGTTTTGTGCTATCTGTTCAATGAGCCTCCGTAACTCGCAGCGGATAAACAAAGTTGTTCAATTTATCGCGATGAGCTGCAAGCATAAAAGCATTTACAAGTGCATTTAAGCTTTTTATAGCTACTTTGACGTCATTTGTTGTATCTGGAGAGTGGAGACTAAGGAGACTTGCTTTATTTTAATTCTACAAACCACATGTCAATGAGATCAATGAGAAAAAGAAAAACGATTGAAACTAAATCTACATCTTACTTGTCAAACTATGTCCCAATCGTGATAAATACATCTATGGTCACAGTAATTAGCTCGTCTCCACTTCGAACAGCACGTCCCACAAGTTCAAGTTGCTTCATTTTCGTTTTTTTCCCATTTCCCCCCGATGATACGAACGATCAAATTTTTATGTGCAGGTATTCCGTCTAATCTCCATCGGAATACTGATAAAAAACCCAGTTGGAGGCTTTATGGATGAAACCATCCACAAACGCGTTTTCGACACATTCCACTTGCCCAAGATCATCGCCCTTCCTGGCCGTCCGTCAAAAGCTAACCCACATCTAATGCATACACAATCAGTTGGTGGACTGCTTCAAGTTTCGCCAATACGCTTTGTGATGTCGGTATGACGTCTTATCTCGGTTTAGTTTTTGGAGACATTTCACATTCAGAGCATGAGTTGGTATTTTCTTTTTGTTTTTTCTCTCCTATACCAGTTTTATCAGAGCTGGGCTTAAGTGCGATTTAGAGTAAATGTGGTGCAAGGTCAGAGCTGATAAAATGTGTGTTGTTGTTGAGGCGAGCAGTTTTCCATACACCATACACAAATCAACGTGCGCTCAGTGAACGTACTCATCAAAAATCCGACATAACCTCTAGTGTTTGGGGCCACAGAAGTCGCACAGTGCTGTTGGGTAAACAAAAGAGAAACAACAACCGATGGCTGGTTCGGTCGGATGGTCGTCGAGGGGTGTGAGGTTAGGTTGTCTAGAAGTTGCTTGCCTAACAACCAACTGTCATAACAACCTCCACAACAACACCACCACCACTACCAAACGTCACCGTGGAGGTACGACCACTCAACAGCAGCAGCAGTACACTCGCCCAACGGCGAGGCACCAAAAAACTGAAAACCCCGGTTCAGTTTCCGTTTGTGATTCACTGAAGTGAGCCGAGGTTTTGTGTTGCGTTTTGTTTTTAGTTTTTCTCTTTCGAGACTCGTCTGTTTATAAACCACCGCCGCGTCGCTGCTGCTGCTGCCGAAGAAGCGGAGGAAGAAGGAGTGTCTCGGTAAACGCGCTTCTGATCGGTTGATGTTCTGAGATGAAGATCATCGTCGTTGCTTCGGGATTTACATAAGCATTTCGATTCGAATTGTCTGCCATTCGTTTAGTGCTGTGAACTTCAAGTGTGCGTTTCTCAAGACTGTCGTCCTCCCTAGAGAAGACAACGTCGGCGACGACGACATCGACAACCAAGACTGACTCAGCAACGTGGACATCGTGTTTTTTTATTTTTTTCCTTGTCTGCTGACAGATGAAGCCATGTGATCCTGGCGCATCGTGTTCGTCAGTTCCATTTAGCCTGGTTTGCGACCGGTTTGTGAAACATTCTCCAAATGCTTTCCAAGAAACGTCTCCGAAAGGTAGACCACAACATAAAAAGAATATCGCTTCAAATATCTACTTACACCCCTGTTCCTGACTGATTATTCGCGGGTGAATGACGTAATCGACGGCAAGGAAAACAAGAAACCCCGGTTTTAGTCGTCACCGAAGAGACATTTTGAATTCAAAAAGACACAAAATGAAATCGCGACGGCTGCTTGTGTGCGAGAGGGCAAGGGGCGCGAGGAATAAAAATGAATCTTGTGTGTGACATCATTTGGCATTGAATGAGAGAGAATGCTTAGAGGCACACATTCGGAGTGGTGCAGTGAGTCAAAGACGTTGCTTTTAGTAAATCGATTTGATTTATCGGGTGAATCATTTTATTTTTGCGCGCGGTTCGTTGCTGGCACCGATGGGTGTGTGTATGGAAATGAGCCTTTTGTTGCAGTTTTCAATAGAATAGCTTTGATAGAACGTTTATGAGGTATCAGGAATTGTGTGTGATGCGAGCATTGTGTTCTGTCAGTTTTTGAAGTCTATACGGCTCAATCGATTCGTGAATGAATTAAAGTCGAAATCGATGGGATTTAAAGTTCTATCGGTTCATTTCCATATTTATAGTTTCTCTTCATATGTTAATTATAAGTTATGGGACGTTTGTTGCCGTAGAAGCCAGGCCACAGTCCACTTCGGTCTGTAGCACGACCCAGATTCTCTTTTGACTGACCGCCTTCAACAAAAAGACATTGCGCGTTCTAGGCTTGTCGTTTATGCAGGCGACAGCCCTAATGGTGTCAGAATAACAACGAATTTGTATTTTTTCTAAACCCGATAGCTGCATTTTGCCATTTAGGCATTTGGTTTTTTACAAAGTATTTCTCGATCAAATTGATGTTCACATGGGATAACTTGCAAAAACTGGGAATCTCCTTCTGATGGTGCTGTGATCCGGACTTGGCGCTTCAACCAACAAGCGTCTCCAGTTGCCTCCACTTATTCACGTCAGCTGAGACCCTTCTCAACTTGTGCGTGCCACCTTCGTTGTCTGTGTGCCACCTTGTCACTGATACAGAGTTGAAGACTGTTTAAACTGGCTGAGGCAATGTTCTCCATGCCCTTTACGTAACCATCTTAAGCGTTGTATCCGTAGACGCCTGGCTAGACTTATCTAGAGACCATATAGTTTGTGGTTAGATTTTCCTCTCCAAAGGCCGTCAACGCCAGCAGAATCAAAGATTGAATGCAGCACTTTTCTCTCGACCTAGGGCATCTTCATCTGCTCTTGTCATTGTCTATTCGTCCGCTATCCACCATAGAACAGAGGATTGCGTGTCGGGCAGCAGATTCCACTCATCTGGCATGCATTCTTCCGACCATGTCTTACAGATGAATTGGTCCATGGGTGATACCTTCAGCTCAGCTCAGTTCGTCGACACTAGCAACTTTATTCGGATCTTAGCCTCGATTTCGCTATCTTTGTCTCGTCTAGGTTGCGAGGACTATCAACGTTGAACCAGTCGAGATTGTCGCTAAGGATTGGTCGTCTTATAGTGCAGAAAACAAAAGGCATGACTTGGTCCGGGCTTCTTGCAGCAAGTACTTCTCCCTTTCCAGATCGCGGGCCTACGTCATTCACTTTTGCATCCTAAGGCTTCTGGCGTCCTGGTTTACCCCATCTTTCCAGCGCAAACGTGGTCTGCATTGTTGCCTTCTACCGTGAGTTATACCCCAAAGAACTTTCTGACTGGGATCGCTCATACGACCTAGGTGTCCACCTGTCTACCGAGCTTTATTCTTGTCATTAATTTTGTTTAATTTTGTTTCGAGATAGATTTCATACAACTCGTGATTGTATAATCTTCGGAATCGTCTTTCCTACGTATGGGGCGCACTAATCTCCGCCAGACTTTCCTAACGAACGCTGTTAAGAGGTCAGTGTGTTTTTGACTGAGCACCTAAGTCTCGGATTCCTGGCTAGACTAGAGTCGTGTACACCTGCAGTTAAGAATTCATGGTGAGGTCCTGGATTTAACCAGGCTCGCAGGTCTATAGTAGGTTCCGTTGGATTCAATCAGCCTCCCGCGTATTCATTCTTCCATCTTATTATAGGCGGCTATTACTGACCGAATGTAGTGACAGGATTGCTATTGACAGCCTGACTTAATTAATGCTTATTCTTGAATAAATGTCAAACCAAACTAACATCGAAAAAACCGAGAACTGTCAAATTAACTGTCACAGAAAACAGTGCTGCCTATTTAGAATTAAAAAAAATACTCTTTGACTCTACACACTAGAACCGAGAGTATTGAGATTTGTATCTTTCTAAGTTGACTACATAGTTTTTTGGTTCACTGTATTTGCAAACAATGCGGAATTGTAGGCACATTTTTATTTATTTAATTTATTTTTTCAAGTCCTCGAACTTTTCGTCATCTTTTCTTGTTGAATTGACGAACTTAAAGGATGTCTGAGAAATGCAAGGGAAAACCCCATTCGTTCCTCTTCACTTTACAGGTATAGTTTTGACTACGCGCAAGATATGATTCTGTCCATAGTTTGATATCTCTTTCGTTCCTGGTCTTTGCCTTTCTGAATTCACACTTTATCTGATCATTTAACTTTGACGCGGCTCTTAAAGTGTTTATATAGTGAAAATTGTTTGACAGTCCCCTTGTCATCATAATGAGGCCTGTTCGACTTTGAATGTCTTAACAGTGACGATCGTCTCAGCTCTTGCTAACGAAGGGCCGATGTGAACAATTGTCATGGTTCAAGCGAAGAACGTCTAGTTGAAACAATTAATTTTCCACTGTTTACCTGTCAGATTTATAAACCTTACAGTCGACTCTCGATAATTCGAACTGATTGTTCGGTCCCTTAAAAAAAACCTTGATAAATGAAAAATGATATACAGCGATAAATATTAACAAAAAATGAAAATAATTAAAAAAAAGCCGAACAAAACATATGTTTTGGTAAACTTGTTAATTCGACTGAGAAATTACAGTCGGGCTGCCAAAAAAATCGCTGTAATTCGAAAGTAGCTAGTTTCCTCTCAGTAATTCGTAAAATTATTTTTGCAATTCACTGATAAACTAATAAAGTGTGCGGAATTTTTGGTGCATGGATAGGTACTTATTTCGTTTTGGTCCTTCTCTCAAACTCGACAATTTTTCGTTATTTCGAATAAGAAATGAAGTATTACAGAACCCCCTAGTCCACCGACGAATTTGAGTGCTTTTTTGGCACACATTCATGCATTTTTGGCGGTTATTCACGAAATAACGAGAATACCGGTCTCTGATTGGTCAATTTGGTTTTAGAAATCGTTGTAACAAAGAGTTGTCAAATATTTAAAGGGGCAAGAGAGTTAGAATCTGGCCATGTCTGTAATATTCGTTAATTCGAATTTTTTGTAAGGTGTTCTGAGTTTCGAACTTAAAAGTTCATTGTATCATGTTCCCACCGAACTAAACTGCTAGGTCTCGCTACACGTTATCGGGGTATAGAAGCTTGGTTGATTTTTCGAAACCTAGTTGTAGCTCCCTTGAGTTCAGCCGTTCGTGAGAGGTTGTCAAACCGAGCAAGCCTACAGCGTGAACTTCACTTTCTCATTTTACCTCTCTTTATTTTCTGCTATTCCCTGTTAATGGCGTTTAGAGCGAGTGACATATTTTGTTGTGGCTGGCGTTCTTAAATTAAAAATTGAGAGCTAATCACTTTTGAAGACACTTGAAACCCGGTGAGATCTCTATAAAAGTTCATCCAATCCTCGTGGTTTCGGTTCGGTGAGAACAAAGCATTACTCATCCATCTTCGAAGCCCAACAAGAAAAGTATTTATACGTACATTTGTTTGTTTTCATTAAAATTCTAGTAACGATCAAACAAGTAAATTAAGTCTTAATTGGTCTGCCTCATATCCATCCATCCATCCATCACAGGTTGCATCTTCTTTCAAATCTTGATCTCTAACCTGGGTAATTACAGGCCTGGAATGTTTGAATTTCAATGCAAAGAGGGAACTTCTTCCAAAGCCGATTCTCTAAACCGGTCTCATGCCTTAATGCGTCGTCGTGGCTTCCATAAGTCCTCTCAGATTGTAACCCGTGATATGGAAATATCTAGATATTATTACATCGCCTCTGTATGCCTTCTCCACTGTCGTCAAGATTTTATTTACTGCTTCTTCTTCTCTTCTCCTTTTTTTTATTTCATTCATTCTTCCTCCTCAAGACATTGTGACTGACTTCGTTTCAAGGTTATCGACTCGAACCCTCCCTTCCTTCGAAGTGCTAACAATGCTAATGAGTTAATTTATCTTACGGTCATGTATGGATTAGACGTTTGTGGACAGGCATGTGTGTACACACAAAAATATAGAAGAAGAACGGCATAAAGCAAACAGAATTGACTCACTGTCCGCACATCAATGGTGTTTATTTTGTCACGCAAAAGTTTTATTTATGCATCCTAGTGTAGAGGGGGCTACATTCTCTTTCAATAAATAATCAAAGAATTTGACGCGGATGCTATTATGTCGCTGAATTATCGGTGAATTTGCGTTGGTGACAAAACTAATGGACTCACGGTTTGAATGGCTTTTGGTCAGCTGCACACAATGGATTCGGTTGATAACATGTTGACTGTGTGCGACCTTGTTGGGTCGAAGACTGCACGGATTCTTACGATCAATCCACAGTTCAAATTAATAAACTGGTTTTACTGTCACCTGAGTCGGAGACAATTCGCAATTTTTTTGAGGAGTCTGACAAAATTGGGTGTTTAAGGGGAGCTTGTAGCTGATCACTAGTTAAACGTGTGGAGTTTCTTGCTCACGATCATCGAAATGCAGCTATAAAATTTAGACTGATCTAGACGAACAATCCGATCAGTTGTCAAACTTCTAGAGTTCCTATCTCTCGAACATCAAAATGCAGCTGGAGCCGCGTATAAATTAGAGACAATATGATCTCGTGTCAATCTCACCGAGTTTCTTGCTCACGAACTTCGAAAGCAAGTAGAGTTCGATATAGACTAGGGACGAACAGTCTTCACATGTCAAACTCACCTATTCCCTTTGTCACGAACCCCGAAATGCAGATTGAGTTCAATTCATCACTAGAGACAAACAGTCTGATCGCTTGTCAATCTCACCGAGTTTCTATATTACGAACCTCAAATTGCAGCTAGAGGCAGATCTATTAGTTGGAGGCGCGTCTAAATTAGAGGCAAACAGTCTGATCACGTGTCAATCTCGCCAAGTTTCTTGCTCACGAACTTCGAAACACAACTTAAAGTCGATCTAGACCAGAGACAAACATCACATTTCAAACGCAGCAAGTTTTCATCTAGAAATGCAGATACAGGATGCTGTCTTCAGAAAATCGGGAGATAATAAAGTTAACTACAGACGAAATCATTCATCCTATTTTTTTTCCGAAGTTCTGTTTTAGAGGGGTTCAAATCTGATATCCACCAAATAAATGCAGGTGTTCCCCAAGGCTCAGTACTGTCTCCGACACTCTTTCTCATTTTTGTAAATGATCTCTTGCTTGCTACTTCTAATCCAATCCATTCCTTCGCTGACGACAGCACCCTCAGTTTTTCATATTTGTTTCAAGACTCACGACCCTGCACTTCGGTCGTGGAATTGGAACGGCAGCGCAATGAATTCCAATCTTGACAGCATAATTAAAACAATAGAGTGGAATTCAATGCTTTAAAAATTCAATGCTGTATGCTGCCACTCAAGGGAACCCTTGCTAATCAGCCGTTATCTATGAATGGCGCGGAAAACTTTCCCTCCTTGGTATGTGTGGCAACACAACACTTAGTTGGAAGATCACATATTTGAGGTCGCTAAAAATGCTGCAACATTTTTTACGTTTGGGTTTCCTTAATCGGTGCAAGAAAAATTTCACCCCCTCTTATTTGGCTTCAATTTATAAGGCTTACGTCCCGCTCAAGCTTGAGTACAACGCTCATATCTGGTCTGGTGCCCCCAAGACCACGCTGTACTTATAGTCATCGACGTACCGTCTCCGCTTTGACCGTGTTTTGTCGCTATTTCAACAATCGATGCTCAAGTGAGTTAGCTAACTGCATTCCTCCTCTCCATGAATTCAACCGCAATATCCGTCTCGCCAGGAATGCCCGTCAGTATACCCTTAACTCTACTTTCGGATGCACAGTTGAATTCAGAGACTCGTCGTTCACTACAAGAATATGGAATGTTCTTCCCAGCCTTATATTTCTCACAGACTACAATCCCCTGATATTTAAGACCAATGTAGACAGGTACCTCCTCTATACCTTCTGCCCGTGAGGTGTCTGATCCCTTGAGCGTGCACACAATCTTTACGTGTGCACACCAATTCTGCACCCAAATACACTCCGTTTCCGTTGGTATTCGTTCAAAAACCCGCAACCGTTAATTTGACACGACTCACAATTGTTGATGTTTACCACATGCTGTTGGAATCAAAATCCATCTCACCGCCTCTCAGTTTGGGAATCGATTGAATATTCCGAATTCTACAGCTCGGTTCTTTGTTTGTTTGAGTTGGAGAATTTCCCAAATTCTCGTATCTTTTCCACATTCAGCCACCCTCTGGCGCCTGCTGGCACGCGCCATTCATGTGTCTTCAAACGTGACTAAATTTCGTACGACATATTAGATTGACCGAAAAAGAAGTGTGTTCGAATCCAACATAGCCGCCCGTTCAGCTGACAAACCGAAAATACTCCTTCAAGGCATTCCTCATTAGTCCCCGGGGAGTAGCCTAGCCGACCAGAACTACAAAGTATTTGCATGACAAACCCGGCCAGAACCGAAACTATATTTAGACTCCATCTTGGTTCGGTCGTGTCTGTGATTGTGACAACATGACCAGACCGCAACTGCTAGACGTTTCCGTACATAAAATCATTCCAGAATCGGTGAGTGAATGAAACAGCGACTTCCGAAAGAGGTGCGTGCGTCATTCGTGCTTTACATCTTCAATCGTGTGTACTTGATTCATTCCCCAGATGACTGAGCACTTTTGGGTTATTCACTCGACCGAAATGGCTGGGCTTCAACATAAAGGTGAAGGACAGGTCGACCATTTTGGGCCGAGGAAGAACCCAGTGCTCTGTGAAGTGTGAACATTATGGACCACCACCGAATGCGTTCGCCTCTACACTTTCACCACGCGCTTTAATTATTTCGAAGTTTAAATGTTTTGCGAGCGCGATAAGGTAAAATGCCAAAGTAATCACATTTTCAGTCTTTATTGGCTTGGCACCGCGATATGGGTTACCACCGCGCCGTGTGTGTGTGGAGGAGCCTGAAAAGAGCTGGCGGAACAAAGCTCGTTGACGCCTTTATCACGAGCACTGTGCCCCTATCTCGCCCACTTGTGATTACGGCAATTGGAATTGTAAAAAAAGGCAATCTCCGCCGTATGTTCGGCAGCATTATTGTATAGGTTGTCAGGCCGGGCCAGATGACTTGATGTTTACGCAACCTGTCAACAAGGTGCGCTGCAATTGAGTTGAACTGCGACGCGAGAGAGGAGCGACGAGTCGACCTTTAACTACTTCGTATTTGAATTGAAACAAAAAAACACGAGCAACTGGTGGTGACTCATAGCCGGAGCTTTGTTTTTGTTGCCATTGTTTTGGAGCTTTACTTTGAGGCACGATCGACGGCGACGACAACGGTGATGTGTTTGCTTTGCAAATATCGAACGGTTTTGGGCTTGATACGGCACTTATCGAACGGCATTTGCAAAGTAAACTACGTACACTTGTTGGCATTCAAGTGGAGCACGTTCATGGCTTATGGCTGGAAGCTCTGAGCGGTGTGACGTGTGTGGCTGTGCCCAGGTGATGACATAAGATGTGGGAGCCTCCGGGAAGGCTGTTAGCATTTAAAATTGTTGCTTTCTTTGCTATGAATGTGAAGTCGGTGATGTCTCTGGCGATTACCTTTGACACTTAAATGCACTTTATGTTAAACTTCATGGCATTTACAGCGTTGTTCATTTTGTGGTTATGATTTACATTTCGATGACATTTATGTTTAAAAATGGTGTTTGAGTGTCTCTATTTTGAATGGAGTACAACATTCCTCCAGGGGGAGTACTTCTACGACTCCATTCTGACAAGGAACAACATTTTCTCCAGGACCCGGTAATCGATTCTGACAAGCCAATGTTCAATGACGTTTTTACACATTTTGATCATAAACTGGGGCATAAGTTGACGAATATTCGTTTTCAAAGCGTCAAGAATTTGCGATTTGGTTACACAGACTCGATCACTACGAAAATATCGGCGACAAGTCGCATCATAATCTTGTTGGCCAGAGTTTAAATCTCAAATAACTCGTCTAGGAAATTAGTCTTGAAAGGGGGCCAACGCGGAGCGTGGTGTGCAACCGTCTAGTTGAAACCACATGTCTTCCACATCGCTTCACGTTCAGAAAAATGCAGTTAACATTTGTCTGTGGCGAAGATAATTGACGATAACTGTCATACATTCTTCATTTTCGAAGACGTTCATAACTGTTATATATTCCTCATTTTGAAGAAGTATTGACAAATGACTCCGCTAGGCGAAATTGCAGAGCCTACAACGACTTTTTATCAATGCAATGTTCTTTCTGCAGTTCACTGCCTCCGAGTGGAAGATGAGCCTCATTCCTAAAGAAAATTGTACCGAGAATGTGTCGTCCAAAGCAGAAATGAAGTATTACAGAGATGCCCGTCTTCTACCTCTCTTGCCCCTTAAGATTTTTGACAACTGTGTTTTTTTAACGTGTTCTTAAATCCAAATTCCAAATTCGTGAATATCTGTCAAAAAGGCACTAAAATGCGTCGATGGACTAGGGGGCAATCAACTGTGAAGTCGGTAAACTGTAATACTTCATTTCTGGTTCAAAGACTGACGTTTAAGGCTAGAAGGCGAATGTTCTCCGCATTCTCTGTTCATCTGGCTTTAATTCTTAAGTAAGTTTAACTGTACAAGGGTGTACCAGGTATTATGGCTTTGTTATTAAGAACAAACATTCCCATCAGTTAGGAAATACAACATTCAAATGGCTGCCTGGGTAGGCATCGCAGCAGCGCATTCTGTCACCTCAATTTTCCAAGACCATGTTGATGGTTTCGGGCTGTAGCTCACCGATTTTGTTGGATTATTTTAGCCTTAAGTGCTTAAATCGTATTCGGATTGTTGGCATAACATCGTTCCTTCACGGTTTCCCACAAAAACTGGTCCAAAGGGGTCGAAGCTCCGAAGTGGCTGATAATACGATTTGGGTATTTGGTGCGAAAAAGATAGATTGTGGCATGGGCTGTCAGGTATGGCGCGCCATCCTACATCATCCAAATCTATATTTCCAATTTCATTAAAAAAAAAGGCGGTTAACATGAGTCTAACGCCCACCGTTGACCGAAACGTTGTTCCACGCCCAGCCCAATGTCCAATGATGCTGTGAATACATTGGCTTCTCAAAACACTCAACATACATTTGCTCTCTCTCTCTCTTTAAGAACCAACTTCTAATCGAAAACGAAGCAGACGGGCGCGCGCCTTCAATGCTGAGTCAATTTCACCTTGTAAGCGAATAATCCGACATATTTGTGCAGAATTCTCCTCAGACTAGTGCGTGAAATGTTGAGATGTGGCAAGTTGATGTTCGTGAATTGAGTCTCATACTCTCAACCATACGAGTCACATTTTCATCTGCGCGCAATGTACGACTACGGGGACTATGATTGTTGTCCACTAGCACAACAGTCTTTCGAACTTTTTGCACAATGCTGCTTCATTTCGGCCAGAAATTATTTTCAAAAAACGCACTGTTTGAGCTATACGCTTAAGAAATAAGCTTTCAATATTTCCCAACGCTGTTCAGGCGGCTCTTTTCTGTCTGCGGACTTATGATACTGACTTTCTGTCAAGATTTCGAACGGGAAACAGCTGTCAGTGTCAAAATAACCTACGATATAAATAAAAAAAAAAAACACAAGATGGCTCCACTTGTAGCTGCAAATCCAAATGCAAAACACAAACCCAAATGCTGTGCTCCCCGTGAAATCGATAGATCCGAGTCTTCTCCAATACACTTACTAACGGTAGTCAGTGGAGCGAGTATTTCGTACAGTAGAATCTTAGAAACGTGAACAGATATAAAACATGTCCCGTTTATCTTTTCGTTTTATCATTGTTCATATTTTCTAGAGTCAAATTTTAACGTACTTATATCAATCAAAAAACATTCCATTTTATTTAAAAAAAAACAAATGAAAACCATCAAAAAGAAAAGTTGTTTATGAAATGTATAAAGACAGACTTATTAACTTTCTTTAAACTGTCGCCCGGAAGAAGGTTGTCTTACAGTTCGTTCATCTTTGCGAATTGTTTATCTTATGAACCCGTTCATGTTTCCGAGATTCTACTGTATGTTCAAAGCAGAGAAGGGGGCTGTCTTTAACGCTCTGATGGTACATATGCAGGCCATCCATTGCACACGATTGAGTGAATTGCCGTTGATGTACTTCTCAATCGTAAGCGTCCACAATATCGCAATTCCAATTTTGCACAAAGTTTTCGCAATTTAAACACTTTAACTAATTGCTAAGCCAGCTATATAGTAAAACAGCAAACTTTAAGGTCAACTTAAACAGTTTTACACAGTTAGGTTTGACGTAGTTGATTGAAACAGGGATGTTAAATTCGGACTAGTCTAAAAGCATTCTTTAACTTATCATCATTGTTGCCCATAAATCTGCAGTCTGTGACTCCACACTGCTCTCAAAAAATGATTCCGATTTGAAATCCACAAGAGAAATCCGTAAAACCTTGCGACATCACATTTTTTATTTTCCCGTCTCAATCTGAGAACTTCTCCACGTCATTAGATCGAACTACCTAACTATGAACAGCGAACCAAATACAGTGTGGCCGTGCATGCCGCCCTTTAAGTATAGTGTTTCGCTGTCATGCATCCATTGTGCCGCCAACTCTTAGTTGTGTGCCCTAGTAGTGCATAAACCTTAACGAAGCATTTCCTCACCCACTACCAGGTGACTTTCGCAGCTGAAAGGAAATCTCATACTTCATTGTCATCCAGTTGATAATATCTCAAGGCACCGGCTCGCAAGATCTCTCCTCTGTCGCAGTGCATCACAAAAGGTGCTTAGGTAACATGACCTGTGGCACTCATCATTCATCTGTCAGGTCTGAGCTACGAGCTCGCTCGTGTTCCAATTGACTCAAGTGCGCACCTTGACAAACGCGTAGCTCTTTGAACTCGTGACAGGCGATCAACTTTCGCTCGCAAAAGCTTGTCGCAATCAATTGCATTTGGCTCCGGCCGCGGGGTCTTATCAACACCACGCGATAGTGCGTCCGTATCAGCAGATAAGATTGTGGGTTCGCTGAAAATGTGAAGCCCCACTTCGGGCTAAAATTAATCTCCCTCCAAAGAGCACACACATTCGTCTCTGTTTACTTTTTTCCATTTGTCACACTGCGCTGGAGGGGGAAGAGGACGGAGTCGGTCTACCACCGTCGCTAAGTGTTGGTGGGTCGGTCGACTGTGGATGTCGTCGTTGCCGTCGTAAGTCTCGGCTTGAGCTTGTCGTTGCCGCTGTTAGTCAGTCGTTGGCAGCGAAAGAGTTCGCGCAGAATAATGAATGGCAACGCGTAAGATATTAATTCTGTTTTTTGTTTTGAAACGTGTAGATACGCATGGACATTGTGAGCCGCGCTGAATGGGTGTTGAGAAACGATAAATACGAGTGTCGGTGAAGTGAAAATGTCGGAAGTGATGCAGCACACAAATGGCGCGATCTTCGCTCCCCGGATCGCGGACGAGCAGCAGGAGACGAACAACAATTCAAAGGGTTCCCCGGGTTATGATGAAATCGGTGAGGAATTCGATTTTGGTGATAGTGAGCTCAGTGCGTTGAGCGGCGATGAGAATGAGTCTGTGCCTGTGCCGGAAAAGACCTCCGAAGTGAACTCAAGTGACGCGTGTGAAACCGTGAATCGGTCGCTAGTAGCGAAACCTGCAAATCTATGCCTGGAACCGGGGAAAGATGTGCAAACCGATGCGTTCTGTCCAATTACGCCGCGAAAAATCGTCGACTGCGAGGGACCAGCTGGCAAGGCAGCGGTATCTGCCGGTGACGGTGAGAGTGCCTCCAATGGATACACCAGCGACGGAGTGGACAGCTACGCGGACGAGGAGGAAGATAACGGACTACTTGTGCACTTTTTAGGGCAAGCCAATCAAATCGTACGTAATTTGCATAAAATCTGTCCCACACAGGCGTCCAACATTCGAACAGACGGGCGCGTTGAGTTCTAGATGTTGACTCTGTTTGTGTGTCGCCCATTGCGTCACCCTCCCAAGACGAGGGTGAAGATATGCTAATGGGAGGTGCACGTAGCACCAGTGTGCTGAGTGGCGGAGACGCAGATAAACAAGAAGGCCTCTCTCTCTCTCTCTCCCTGCTGAGAATGAAGTTGTTTGTTTGTGATTACCTCCGCTCTGGGCACTGCTCTCCTCCTGAGTTATCTTTTTATCCACATTTTTTTCTTTCCTTGAACTAGTGCTAATTATGGTGGTATTTCCGCTGAAGTTGTGACGGGAACTGCGACATTAGAGGAAGAATGAACTGTTCGATCGTTAAAACGCCTTAAGCGAAGCTGTTGGGAAACTTGTTGCGCCTGGACGAGGTGTAGGGGCCTGTGCAATCAATCATTAAGTTTGACATGCGACCGGTTAAGTTTGAGATACGAGTGTGTTGTGGCAACTGATTTGTCAAAAAATTTGTCTCGGTGATCACCTGAAATGGCTTAAGTCTCTGAAATGGATGTTAGCCTTTGGCCGTGTTTTGTTTTTGTTTTTTTTGTCTCTCATTGCTGTCGGTGGCATTTCGAGGTAAATTGAAATTGACGCAGTTGATCAATTTATCATGAACCTCAGGGTTGAACGGCGTTGATTGGAACTTGGAATGGCGCTATTTACACATTTTGAATATAATGGTGTGAGGCATTGATTTGAAAGTCTGGCATTGACCATGTGGACACGATCAAAATGTCCAGGAGATAGTTGGGGATGTGTCGATCGAGAATCGTAATGGATGTTGGAAGTAAACTCAAACAATCGTGTGAATAAACAGAAAATATAGGTACATTGAGGATTCTTCGTTCAGTTTCGTTCACTTTTGCGATACCTAGATCAGAAATAAATTGACAAGCGACAATTTTTCAGTCACCTTATATGACAGACAGAAGTACAGCTGCGCTAAAAAAATAGCTGTAGTGATAATCAATTTTAAGAGGCTTTTGTTTTTGAAATATTTTATATCGTTTATTTTTATGTGGGCGACGAAACTTTTTTGTTTATTATAATAATAATATGGGTGGCGCTACAGCCCGTAGAGGGCCAGAGCCTAGCTTCTCAGCAACCAGTCGTGTTGTGCGTGCTATTGTTCTCTCAAGCGTTTGCTTTTTGTTAACATTAATTGCTTAACATTAATTTAAAAGGAAAAACATAAAACAAAGTTGTTCATCAATGCCGAATATTCTGGCAAAAACATTATAATACAAAAATGGCTCAATATTCGTAACGTTAAGTGGAAGTGTTAGGTGATAATAGGTAACTTGAATATTTTGTGGTAAAGCTTTATTTCGTATTTCTGCTGTATCGTTATTACTGCATTGAGTTCACTAAGGACAGACACCTCTCCAGCGGTATTGCCTTTCACGAATCCTTAACTACTATCCACAATTGGTCGTTATTGAGCGGCTTTGCCTCAGTAATATGTAGCTTTTTTTACATCCGCCCAAAGTTTTTCAATTGGGTTGATCAGGGGATTGAGCAGGCCAACTTAATAGCTCTATTTTGTTCGCTCGAAGCAAATTTCTAGGGTTTTTGCGGGTGTAATTCGGGTCGTTATCTTGTTGAAACATCTATTTCAAAGGCATTCCAAACCCAGACCCAAAGCATTCATACAAACAAATTGTCATCTCGTCTGGCTGCACAATATTTCTCCATTTTAATATGAGCCAGTCACAGTGAGTTTTGGCAAATTCAAGCCTTTTTGAAAAGTGCTGTTTCTTCAAGAATGGGACTAAAAGGTTTTCCCCTCATCAATAAGCCTTAGAATAAGGGATCGCTCAATTTGCCCGTTCTTTTATGCAGTGAAATGCCCGTTATTGGATCGATCAATTTAAAAAAATCAAATTTTTACGTCAAACATCAAAGAAAAAAATTATCGTGAAAAGTAAAAAAACCAAGAAAGTCACAAGAAAACAAAATCGCTGGTAATATTTTAACTCCAAGAAAAAGTTCATGATGACGTGATCATGTTTGACGTTTGCAAAATAGCCGTTATATCTACGAAGGTCATGTCAATGCATCCCTAATAGAACAAGGCCTGTATAAGGTAATATAATACCAAAAATCTTTAAAGTGCATGAAAGTAATTGAAACACTTTGTATATTAAAGGATCTTTTCGGCTTTTTTGCATTACCTCTTTAGTAGAAGGCTATCCATTTGAGATGCATTATCTTGTCCCGGCCACTAAATGGCCATGGCAAACACTTTCCTTGCTTCAATGATTGAAATTTTCGTAACATTGGTACGTAACCTTGCAAATTGCAACGGCACAATGTCTAGACTCAAAAGCCGACTGCAAGCTACACAACTCGTGAGGGAATTCCCTAATTGTATGAACATACACATAGAACAGGGTTAAAATATGTACACATTTGAATACTCTGTCCGGACTGTAAAGGTAACATTTTGAAAGTGTCCGAAACATAGAGGTGTCCGGACACCTCTCGGTACGGACAGGATTTGGTAAACAAAAAGTGGAATGGATTTGGAAGCAAATTGCGGCACACCTTCCCTCGTTCTCTCCTTATGACGGACGGCAATCTTCTTCTTATAAGTAGCAGTTATATTCACTGTTTATCTTGATATTGCTTTGATTTTTAGCGCATTACTATCTATTGTAATGATGTGCCGGTTTGCTTCCGGTACCCTTTAATTTTTTGATTTTGAAAGTTCCCGGCTCTTCCATTCCCTTGCTATCCATTTCGACAAACTCCAAGTTTAACGGACAAATTTGAGTTTTCGGCCATTTTTGCATGCACCCTAGAACAGGCACAGAATGACACATTTACGATCTCCATCGAGTGTGAATATAATTTCCCACAAACCTGAATTCCAGTAAGAATGAGACACATCATCGTGACTAATTTACACTCTCTCTTTGAACGCTCTGAACGTAAATGCATAGTCAGTGAGACGTTAGAAATCTTACTCATAGAGGGGACCCATTTTTATCATAAAACGGAATGTTCGTAGGCAAATATCAATTCCCATTGACGTTAATTTGCTCCTCGTTTTCGATGGAATTCCCACCCGTATTAATGAGTTGAACAATGTGTTCTCAATAAATTTGTTTCTCATTTATCCGGGCTTTAAGCATTTATTGTCTTTCCAGTTAGAATGTAGCTGACAATGGTGTTTTTTTCATTTGAAGGCTTTCCTTTGTGCATCGTGTTATAGTGGATAGATGCGTCGATTCATACGCCAAGTTGTCAATTCCCAACACGATCAACTTTGTTCATTCACAGCTCCACCTCTCTCGAATCAATAACAATGGTCGAAGGTACTACACTCCGCCTCCATCTCTCAGTCTAAAAAGGGCTTCTCAAACTGCGCCATAAAATAATAAATTAATGATAATACCGGTGGCACTACAGCCCGTAAGTTGCTTAGCTTCTACATAAACTTCTCGAGGTATGGGTGCTACTGTTCTCTCATGAGTGGAATGGACCTGCAGTTTTATGTCGCCTCCGAACGGCAAAGTTGAAGTTGCTTTTTCTAGACAGTTATTACTCTTTGAGCATTTTTAGTGACTCGAAAGAGGTGGGGCCGTAAACATATTTTTTTTTGTCGTACCGGGAATCCAACCCAGTCAGCGAGGTTCAGTTACGTAGGGGTCGACGCACATTCTCACCACGCTACCTATAAAGTGGTATAAAATTATAGATCCCTTGCACTCGTTATAATTTCTTTGTGCTTCAGTCCTTCCTTCATAGAACGAACCTCTAAACCGAACCTCTAAAGATTCAATGTGTTTTTGGATATCTTTCTAAAAATGTATCTTTGTCTAACTGAAACGCTGGATGATGCAGTTGGTTGAGTGATTGCCTCTGGTTAGCGGGGTACCCGTTTCGAATCCCAGTGAAAGCAAAGTTAATACGCTTTTATCTGGTCTTCAAATCTGGTTACCATTTGCTGTTGGGATCAAATCAAGGGCACTATCACTGGAGCAGTCGATCAGTGGTAGTAGTCTGACTATTGGTATCACAATGGTCCAATATGGTATAAGTGTACCTGTGAATTCACTAGCAGCCCACTTACCTAACCTAATCTAACTGAAACGCTTTCCAAGAGCTAACCCAATCAAATTGTTACCATTTACTTGGTAACTATTCCCCACCCATCTGTTTGCAAAAAACTGCACCCATTTCAAATGTCTGTTAATACAACAATTTCCCAACTCAACAAGAATTACTCGAATTATGCTTAACCGTCACACTAATTAGATAATTCGTAGCAAACAAGCCGGAAAATAGACTTAACAGCTGTCAATTCATTTGGGACGCCACCAATTTACTGCTTCAAGCAGCAATCCAGTTAACAGTCAAAGCGCCAACAACAAAAGCAAACAGCAACGCTACCGTATAATATTACATCTTCGGACACACCAGCCAACCAAGTGAATCGCATACAAAAAAAATCCCAAACTGACTCAATGGCTGGTCGCGTTGCGTCGCGCCTTGACTAATTTCATTTATTTTCGGAAGATCGCATGACTGCACATGTGTGCTCCACCGTCCCCACCACATGTTCATGTGAACACAAACCAGCACAGCAATTGTATTTATCCGAATTTAATTGCTTTGTAGTAATAACGTTTGACGACGCTTTCAATTAATACCAGCTTATCCTCTGTCCGCCTCTGTCGCTCAAGTTCAAGTCAAGCAACCTTTCAAGATCAAGCCTTACTGGGATGGGGGGGAGAGATCACATGAAAAACACACCATCGTGTTGATGTAACCATAAGTGTCATCCTCATCTCCGTCGGAGTCGTTGCGATGCAACACATTCTGTGACATCACCATGTGTAATGGCTGAGGAACATTAAATCGATTCATTCCATATATGAAATGCTCATTTCTGGACGTATTTGGATGAAACTAGTTTTTCTCGATGCCGCTAGAGACGAGCGATCGTTTAAGATCTCTTGAGGCCACTGGACTCGGTTTCTTAGAATGAAACATTAAAAAACCCGCGTAAAACGGCAAGTAGAAAACAGCTTAACTTATCCTGCAGTTGCACAGTTTATGGGCTGCCCTTTGATTATTTCCATTGTCATCGTATAGCGGTAATGAGTTATTTTTAAGTCAATGACTGAATTTCAACTCGATTCCCCTTGTGTGAAAATCAATTATTATCAGCAATTGCCTGGCTGAAGTGTAACCGTCAGTATTTGATAAGAAAACCACATTCCACGAGGCCAAATGAAGTGGACTTACGAGTAGCATTGTGCACCGAGGCGGAGAAAGCTACATGGAATAAGATTAGGCAATTAGTGATTCATTACCCCTAAGTAATGGCCAATGACCGTTGGATTAGAAAGCTAAGACATGCGAGCTGTGAAATTTATGGTTCCTTCAAGCAAGTGGAGAGTGCATTATCTGGGGTGAGAATTTGGTTGGAGCATTACCGAGAAACCTTTGCTGTAACAGTTCAGATCATGGAGGACGTCACTTTGTTGCGCCCGAATAAGTCCACAAATAGTGCTCCATTTACTCACCCTACACACGTCAAGATGTCCTAGTGTGTAGACTGAGTACTGAAACAATAAAATCAACTGAACTGGAGTGTTAATTTTCCACTCGATTAGGAAGACCTTATCAGCAAACACTATCGTCAGTTTTAGGTGAAAAATATTGACTATATCAACAAGCTTCCTAGACCACTTCAGAGTGAGCTAGCTTCTCAAGAACAACCAACACATAAATGATTTTGCTTTGCTTTACTGTCCTCATTACTCCAAAAATGTGTTTCCATTGTTGCGATCTATGTTGAAGCAGAGGTCCGTCTGCGTCTTTGTGTCATTCTAGATTACGTTGTGCTTTACATTCAAGTGAAACTGTTATCGTAATGCTATACTTGTGGGCGGAAACTTACTACTTCGTCACTATATCCATAGGTAGGTAATGTGACTGCTTAATTAAAAGGAAAAAGACCAGCTGCTGGTCCATTCTGCTGTCACGTTCGGCTTATTTATCAATTTACTCTCTTAACCCAGCTCTGTTCCTGTTTGGAATCGATTGGTTCTGAGATTTCTTCTGACCTCTCTCATCGGCATTTTTTGTCTTTTAGGTATTGCACAATATCCTTCATATCTATCTTACTCAGATCTTCGAGGTAGTTGAAGTAATACTTGCCCAGCCATATTCTTTTCTTCTGGTTTCTGCAAGTGCAGTATTAGTGTGTCCTCTTCTTCTTCATCCCAAGAGGTGGCTGGCACACGACAAGATCAACGTGGCCAGAGCTTAAGAACGGCAGAACAAAGAATCTTTTGGCGTTGGACCGCAACTCGATCCGTGTGCTCGTCGGAGTGTTGACAGGACACTGCCCCCATGGGAGTAATGGTCCGGAAATGAAATGCGGCATCTAGTGATCTAGAGATGAGAAACCGAGACGGTCTATGATCTGCTTTACTACTACCCAGCTCTTCAGAACTGGCGCCTAACATCGCTGGGCCAAAGACTCTTTACAAATACGGCGGACTTAGATAATGCGGATATATTGGATCTTCTAAGATTTGTAATGAGCACGGGATGGTTTAAGCCATTACATGACGCAGGATAGGTTTATTTATAAGGCCTCCGAGTTTAAGTGATGTACTATCATCACACCCCCTTTCCAAAGCCTTACCTAACCTGTATTTCAACAAACGATGCTCAAGTAAGCTAGCCAACTGCATTCCTCCTTTCCATTAATTCACCCGCAATACCCGTCTCGCCATGAATGCCCATCAGTATACCCTTGCTGTGTCTTGACCCCGGTCACATAAGGGAGTTAGCAATCTCTTGAGCACGCGCAAATTATTTATTAGTCGTTTAGGTCTTAGCCGTGGGGCATTGGGTTTGGTTGGACTGATGCACTAAGTCTCTAGGTTCGACTCCGGTCGTGATGAAAATCCACTCCTCACTCTGGCAATGTCTAGATTCACAAACTTCTCCGCTCTAATTCGACATCAAACAGTCCACTTGTGACAGAACACTGCGATTGGTTGGTGCACATTATTGACCCCCACGAGCACAACAGTATATCCCTTCCATTTCCAAAGTCAAGCTAAACAAAAATAATTAATGCACAACACATAATCTCTAGTAGGTCTATTTCCCTTTCAAAACACATTTCTGTCTAGCCCATTTTATCATACGTCAACTGTTGTCAAAAAGTTTACTCAACTCATTTATCTTTTCTTTCAGGCTGAAGCCAGACTGGCAGCCAGACGGCAGGCACGTGCAGAAGCACGAGAAATTCGCATGCGCGAATTGGAACGCCAGCAAAAGGAACAAGAACAAAATGCCGATCGAGTATTTGATATGCAAACAGCTGCAGGCATTGATCCCCTCGCTCGGTCACGCCTCACAACAGGCAGTGTCACAGCGGTGGTCAATTCCATTCGTACCGGTTCGATGTCTTCCCGCCGAAGTAGTGAAGATTCACTGGAAGAAGAGGGGCGCAGCTTACGTGATATTAGGCTTGAACTTAAGGTTTGTCAACTGTCACAATAGCAATTAAGAGATCGCATTGACATTTGTCTTTTTTGTTGCAGGATGTTGAGGAACGCTTTAGAAAGGCAATGATAGCCAATGCACAATTAGATAACGAACGAGCATCGCAATCCTATCAAATTCAACTGCTTAAGGATAAACTGGAAGAAATCGAAGAATCATTCTCCCAATTGCAACGTGAATTCAAAGAAAAAACACGCGAAGGCAATGCTCTAAAGCGAAACATTGACAAATTGACCGAAGAATTAAAGCTGGTCCATGGTCAGCTAAATGAACGTGATGCGCTCATAGCTGAACAGGGTTTGGTTATTGTAGCGGTAGAGAATGAGGATGGCTCAGATGCCAAACGTGCTCTAGTCACTATAGAGAATGCACAATTGTTAGGTTCTGTACAGGGTTCTCTCGGTAAGTAACTCAACATTGTTTTCAACTTTTTCCAATTCTCAAGACTGGTATTCCTTTCGACAGATGTTCGACTTAAGAAGTTCAGCGAAGAGAAACAACAACTTCAGGCGGAAGTGCAAAATTTACAGGAACAATTAGAAAATGTTAAAACGCAGGGACGAGGACGAGGCAATTCAATGAATGGTCCACTCGGATCTGATGACGATTATGAAGCTCAAAGTACGTTCGATCATTGTTAAATTTCTCTGAACTGATGTAATAATGGAACTTGTGATTTTTCAGGGGAAGCAAACAAGATTATCTCCGATTACAAATATAAACTTCAAAAAGCGGAACAAGAAATCGCTAGTCTACAAGCCAGCTTAGCTAGATCAGAAACACAAGTTATACGATATAAGAGTACAGCGGAAGCGGCCGAAAAAGCCGAAGCTGAATTGAAGATTGAAAGGAGAAAACTGCAGCGAGAGGTAGGTCATTTTGATTCATTTAGCATATGAGAAGTTCATACTAAAACCAATTTAATGCAAACGCTTCTTCTTTTTCTTACTTAATTACAATTTCCAGGATTTGGTGATCCATTTCTGGGATGAGTGCCATTGCCAATGAGTGCCTCACTCTCTCTCTGGTGTTGGTATTCGTGTTTTGCTTTGTTTGTTTGTTTGATTTGCTTTCATACCCTTTTCTCCCAATGTTCAGTAATATTCTCGAGGGTGGTTTACATGTAATCTAGCGAGTGATGTGTGTCCCTTGGATTGAAACGTCCGTTCCTTTTTGTCGATGGTATAAAGAGCGCATGAGGATACAACATTTGCAAATGCAGCGAATAAGCAGGTCAAGATAAACCTAAAAGGATATGTGTAGTTTAGCTCCTGATCTCCGTTTTTAGCATAATTTTTATATTGTGGTCATTTGTTGAACTGCGTAAGCCTTAACTCCATCTGGGCACACGTAGTCACATGCTAGGAAACCTCCTGGTGACAAAAAACCATTCAAATTCTTACTAAAAAAAACCTTGCTGCAAGTTGTGTCTTCAAGTAGGATCGACTTCCATTCAGTGGTTGCATTTGTGAAGTTTTGTAATTTTAGGATGCCTTTGGTTCAGAACTTGGAAATATTGGCGCGCGTCTTCTGTGAACTTCTATCACTGTGAAGAAAAAGGACAATGTATACTTTCGTTAGGCGTATTTTATTGAGAATCCGGATTAAGCTCAGTTTTGATTCTGAATAAAGCGCTCTTTACTCACGTTATACTCACCTTTTTTTTGTGTCAAAAGTTGGTTCGTGACGTTTCTGTCATGGCACTAGGTGTCAAAACACAATTTTGACAGTTGGTTGCCAATGGAACAAATGTATTTGTACAAATATGATTTTATGAATTAGACGCATTTGTTAAAGGATGTATTACAAAATGGGACCAGAAATGAAGTATTACAGAGATAGCCGACTTCACAGCTGACTGCCTCCAGTCTATCGACGAATTTGAATGCCTTTTTGACAGATATTCATGAATTTTTGACGGATATTCACGAAATAACGTAAATGCCGTCCTGTGATTGGTTATGAACGCGTTGTAAAAAAAAAAACATTTGTCAAAAATGTTAAGGAGCAAGAGAATTTCTGATTAGGATGTATCCTATGTCAAGATTTAGAACACCAGTGCCGATAATTCTTTGTCAGCGGCATCTGTGATTTAGTGGTGGTACCTGAATCGTAATTATGGCGCCACCTGTGTTTGAGATTCTTCAACGCGCTATACTCACTTCTCTTTACTGAGTAAATGATACGCATTTTATTCTCACTTTTGTTTTTTTGTTGGTTCACGTGTAAAGTCGCTACTGAGCTGAGTGTAGATCCCCAATAAAACACGTCTGTTTTCTGAAAAAATAGGTATCGAATGTTAATGGGTAAAAAGTGTAGTTTCATTATAATTTTAACGCTACACATGAGTACGCGTCACACAGAAAAACAGAAGTGACGAAATCTTCCACATTCCATCTCACTTTCTCATGAAATGTGACTAAGGGAAATCACACGATCGTCATGAGGGTAATAAGTGACTAACTAACTGACTTCCAGAAGGACCTTAGCTAGATCCCAAATGCTTTATTCAAACTAATATTGTATGTGCTTTGGCTGAATTCCTCCTGATCAGCTAACATGCCAGAGAACTGAAAGCATACTTCAGTGACGTACAGAAACTCTTGTGACGAGGAAAACACCGTAAACCTTCAACACCTCTTGTATACCAGCTCGGCTATTACAAATCAAAGACTACATATACCACAGGGCCCTTTCTGTGATGGCGTGACTTCCAAATTAATACGTGTGGTACTACAATGCAGCTAAGAACGTGGCCTAAGAATATGCTTCAGCGCACAATACCTACTTTTTCATTTTGTCCAGTACTGATACTGATACTGAGTACAGCGATCTACATTTTTATAAACATGTAGGGAACGGTTCCTTGCCAAACCTTTGTTTTAGATCGATTAGTTCTGATCCCATACGTGACCCACAATGAATTAGAACATAACTAATGCTGGTGTGTGTTTACTCTCCAACTAACAACTCTACAACAATGCAAATTCACATTTCTTAATACATCTCGGTGACCTTTAATCTTATCCTTGAATTTTTGTTTTTCACTTGAAGTATCATAAAACTAACGACATTTCCAATTTTCTATTACAGAACCGTGAAGCAATGGAACGATTAGAAGAACTAGAAACCTCCAACAATCACCTTCTGAAACGACTAGATAAATTAAAGAATGCCAAGAGTGCGCTTCTCAAAGAACTCTGACCGACCACGAACTTTAGTCCGATTAAAACTGAGCGAACAGCAGCACTACAGCAAAGGCCCAACCTAAATAAGAATCCATAAATGAAAGAAAATAAGAACCTTATGCAGCACTGCGTGACTGTGATGAGAATGAAGAGATGGTGAATGGACGTTTATATATAATATATTAGTAGCATACTTTCAAAGGAATAACTAAACAAACAAAAAAAAAAAAACAAATGCATCCCCTCCAACCAACCCAATTATGCGATTCTCCTCGCACTCACCACGGATTCCTCACGATACAAATGAAAGTGTAAATAATTTAACCGATATTCCTCCCAATGCTAGAGTATTTTGCGTGAATATTTTGAGAAATAGAGAGGTGTACTTAATTTTTAGTGCAAAATCATGTACTAAAATCAAATATAGTCTTGCCACAAAATGTAGAAGGAATATCGTTCATACAACAGCTGAAATGGCGATTAAACGTACTTAGACCTTAAGCGATGTAGAGAGAGAGAGAGAAAGAAGGAGAAGAAACAATTTTTATAAACCCAATTTTGGCTATTTTTATATGTCTACACACGAGGAATATTTTGAACGCTGTAAATGCCAGACTTTTAGCCTTAAGATTATTGTGTACTAAAATTTAGTATTTTGAAAAAATAAAAAAAAGAAAGAATAAGAATGCAATGGTTCTCGCACCGTATATTCTGCTTGACACGCAGAATTTGTTTATGTTTTTTGTCTTGAAATGCATGACTTAAGTATAGCGTAGGTTATTTTTGAAATGCAAAAACAAACAGAATTGATAAACCTGTGCTAAGAATTTAGTACACCTCTAGTTAACTGATGAATGTAGTTTTTATATGAAGATGTTTAGTTTGCTCCATGCTGCTTTGGGGAAAACAATAGAGATTCACCAATTTGCCAACCAAAAACCGCTCCAAGACCCTCCCACACATGATATAGAGGCGAACGATGACGACAAAGATAGACAATGAAATTTAGTGCACCCGAACGCAAGAAGATTAGTTAATGATGATTTAAAATATAACTCGCATTTTGTTGACATTTCTAGAGATTTGCACACAACAATATAATCTGCTGCTTCATTCTATAAGCTTAACAAAATAAAAAATAAAAAACAAACAAATAATGAATTAAATAATTTATTAAGAAATACATCAATTTTACACAAGAAATTATATAATTTACTAATAACAATTTATTATTATAGAACAAATTCAAATTTTATTAGCAAAGCAAATAACAAAGAAAGGAATAACACGAGTAAAACAAAACAAAACAAAAACATATTTTATATAATAGAAAAATGCAAAGAAAGAATAAATCAATTAAACAAAAGAACACGATTCATAGGACAGCAAGATATGAAAAGTTGACATTTAATCAAATGAGACAAACTGACAACACTAATATATACAATATATATATATACAAAAAATATGACAAATTTAAATAGTTTTACAAAACGAAACGTAAAGAAAAACAAAACAAAAATGAAGTAAAAATATTATAATACAATGAATAAAACTGTTTTTGATAATTTACTACTAGCCCATTATTGTCTAATGTTTTTTTAATATATTATATAATATTTACTATTATTATTTATTTATACAAATATATATTATATGAAATTAATTGTATAATTGACATGCGAACAGCAACCAGCAAGTAATGTTGAGAGGAGAGGAAAAATATATAATGCATTTTTTAAATTAAAATAAAATTGAGTTTTATTTACTTTATATCGCTAATTCAGTTCGTGTGACATGCGGAATCTACAACATGTTGATCCTGTTGCGATGGCTGATGACCTAAGCCAAACTGAACAACCTTGTCAGATATGACGAGCTGGATGTTTACCCTTATGAATGAACATGAACTGTCTTCACCTCCTCTTGTATCTTACACTGTTATATGACATGGTTTAACTTGATTACACGATAAATTAAAAGAAACAAATAAACAAGGAAAGAAATGCGTTGAACTGACCACAATAGCGTTTCCATGTTGTGAATTCACAACAGGCAGAGAGATGTTTTATCGTTGTTTACATGTCTGATTAGCTACATATATTGCAGTAGTACGAGTATTTACAATTGGCTGATATAAACATCAAGCAACACTAAGAGAAGTTTGAAGTTAGTTCATTTTATGTTTTCTTTTTAAATAAAATTCTCTTTCTTTTGTAACGTTTAACTTACACAGCGTTTTCTCCCTGTTTTTCCGTGGTTTTCTTTTTGTTCGAAAATTTCAGCCAATCCCAATATATTCAAGATTATCCAATAGTCGTCACAATTAGTGACGTTTATAGTCAATGGCCTTACATATCAGCGTCACTCTATCTCCACACGTGATCTGTAGTATACATATATCAAATGCCATTTGAAGGGCATCGCCTGAAGAAGATAAGATTCATATTCAATTCTCACTCTTAAATGCAACTAATAATTGCTTGGGGTCATTCTTGGTTTTGAGCTCTTTTAGGCATAAATAAATTCTGTAGTCAGAGAAGAGGAGATTTCCCAGTCGGAGAGGTTTGGTGCCAAAACGACCTTAACTAACCTTGAGTTTAAAGATCAGGAAGTGGATAGAATTGTCCTCACTGATCTCTTAGATCGTCGATCTTTCTGACGACGATTAATCCACAATAGTGGAGAAGGACATTACTGACACGATACCAGAGTAACCCAAATTAACTTCCACGGTCGCAATTACTGACACGATACCAGAGTAACCCAAATTAACTTCCACGGTCGCAATCCGCTATCTGCATCAAATGGGCAGGATATTGTCCTAATATAGGGATCTTCTACTTGAGATCAAGAACATTTAACTAAAGATAGGTTTCCAGTAATCTTCTGACTGATATCGTCATCTCTAAAATCCCATCAGAGCTTGAATCCTCGTTGGAGACAATTTCTCAATTTCTTGTCCAATCAGTAGACCGAGGATTAAACCTAACCCTCCCTGTCGGATCAGACCGAGACAAACTACTGAAAGGGTGCATGAAGAATGTTGAGAGAGTTTCCGAGACCTCTAGATTCAGGAAACAGCAGGCATCACTTTCAAAGATTTGTGTCCTGTTTAAAGGACCGAAGGAACTCGTAGACTGCCTCCAGTGAGTAGACTATATAACTTCTTATTGATACTCACTTTTCAAAATCTCAGTCTGGTGACAACCGCACTGAACTTAACTTGCAGCTCAGAGTTGCCATGCATTCGCGTCAAGTGACCGAACCATCGAGGCATACCATTTCCGTTCGAAGAAGCAGTTGCTCAACGTTGAGTCCCTCCGCACTGCCGTGTTTTTCACTCTATCCTGGCGAATAATTCCCACGACAGCACGAAGAATTCTCATCTCAGCAGCTTGTATTTGCGATCTTATTCTTTCGGCCATTTCCTATATTTCATAGTAGAGGATATAGATGAGAGTTGGAATAAATACTAAGTTGAAAACCGCTAACTTGGCTTTGATACCAATGGGTCTAGCTTGGCCAACACTACAAGAAAGTTCAGTATTACTCCTCCTATCACTCGTGAAGAAGACCCCGATACTTAAACTTCTCCACCTGCTTCAATGGGACTCCACTAATATGTAGATTAGTGAATTGAACAGGCGTTCTGGAAATTACCATAACCTCTGATTTGTCCACGTTAACCTGCATCTCAGCATCAGCAAATACGGGCACAAACTGATCGATTGCGTACTGGAGTTCAGTCAGGGAAGATGTGAAACATTCCTCGCCTTGGCTGCGATGCAACACCCACTCCATATAGTTACCATATAGTTCAACGCCCACGGTGAAAGGTGTTGATTTAGCATCGTTAGCCTGAACACAGCTGCTATAGTTTGGGTATAGAGACTGAATGGACTTCAAAAGAAGACCATCAATCACATATGCCTGCAGAACAGCCTAGAGTTTAGCTCGACGAACTCGGTCATATTCCTTTTCCAAATCTTGAGTTTGGCATACTCCCGAGCCTTCTCAAGTACCATTCTTAGAGTGAAAAGATCTTTTTTTTTTTAAAAGATCATCCCCCATCCTAGGCTCGGTCATAGATATAGAAAGAGCTGCCAGCGCTTCCCCCTTCTTAAAAAGGGATCTATCGATTTCCAACTTCGAACCCACCTGCTTTTAAAGCTGCTCACACCAGCTGCCACTCCTAGCCGCTGCACTCCACAAATTTCCCGTACAGAGGCAATGACAGCTGTTGAAAACAGTCGCCATTATTCCTTAACATGCGATGGAACAGTTGCAGTTCATTCAAAACCTTGAGTCCTCGTTCTATTTATGTCAGTCGATACTGCAATTTTTTAATATCAAGATTGATTTGTGCTGTATTTTAGTTGATACTCAGGGGTCCATCTTCCTTCACTAGATTTAACAATTAAATAAAACACGAACGTGGTGGGAAAATTTATAAAAAAATACCCACTGTCACTTTATTCCTTATCCAACAGACATATTTTCGACTCTATCGCTCGGTCTTTTCAAAAAGCCTCTCACACCATCACAAGCCTAATCGTTGAAAATCAAATTTCCTCTCTTGTTTCGTTTGAGAATTTTTTCGTTGTCCTGGTACTCGTATATTTCTGTGCATTTGATTTCTTATTTGCCTTTGTCACACCCAAACTACTGCGACTGGAAAAAACAAGAATTCCTTATCTGAAGTCAGTTTGTTTCATATCGAATTCATTCGAATGCAATTCGACTATATTTTTGGCACTCTTTTGACTGGCTGCTGGAATTTCTCGGTCTTCTAGATTAACACTGGGACAGTGGCAGAGAAAGTGCTCTGAAGTTTCATCGTTTTTTCCACAGTCCTCACCGAGGGTTTCATCGTTCAAGCCAAGCCTGGAGAGTGCCTTTGAGAAGCCCTAGGAAAGGTAGTCGCAGCGCAGGTTTAATTCCTGAGAGTGTCTCCTCTGGTACTTGTCAAGCTAACTCATCGCCGATTACACCCGAGATGATGATGTTATTTTTAAGATACAGAATACACAAATATATTGCGTCGAATGCTATGATAATGAAACGATTGCGAATATGTTCGAAAAGTACGACTGACAAAATAAAAAAATAAACTACGAGTAGAAAATTCGAGTACAAAGTACGAGCTAAAGAAAAATAGGGGTAATTGATTCAGTAGCTCTTAAATAATCTGTCTGACTGGTGTATAAAGTCCTAAACCAACGACATGCGGCAAAGCTGGATGCTCTTCATATTTCTTCAAATAACAAAACTTTTGTAGAGAGGTGTCTTTGTTACCATTTTAAATGAACAAATGAATTCATTGTTGTATTGCCGCTCTGATTGATTGTTTGTTATGGAATTGATTGCACTTGATTCTATGCAGTGAGGTGGTTAGTATTTAAATGCACATGCACATCACACAGCAGACAGCAGTGTTTTCAATTAAGACTATTTATTGCACAATTGAACTATATAACCCACAGATGCTACATGATTTGATTGACAGCTCAGAAGATTCAGCGATTGTTGAAATTGAAAACATGCATCTGACGAGATGTGGTAAGTGGATTCACCTTCTCTCGTGTCATAATACATAACATTGAGCTACTCGCCGACTGAATGTGCGTATATTTAATAGTAGTAAGTCACTGGCGGAATAAAGTTATGCTAATAGCTCTGACATGAGGCATTAGACAAGTTAATGCGATGACATTGATTGGTCAATTGATGCTAGATTGAGAAATATAATAGTCTCATATCGTTCTTTTACAAAACAAGCGTTTTCAAGAATTTAGGCAGCTGTCGGTCTACAAACAAATTATTGATATTGTTGTTGAACTGAACTCTACATGAATATTTGAACCAGAAATGACAAATCAGAGGAGGGCATTTACGTTATATCGCAGTAATGAAGTATTACAGAGATAGTCGACTTCACAGCTCATTGCCCCCACTCCATCGACGAATTTAAGTACTTTTTTTTTTACAGATAATCATGTTCAATTCAACAATTTTTGACGGTTATTCACGAAATAACAGAAATGAAGTATTACAGAGACGCAAGACTTCTACCTCTCGTGCCCCTTAAAATTGTTGACAAATGTTTTTTATAACGTGTTCTTAAACCAAATTGAGCAATCAGAGGATGGCATTCACGTTATTTAGTGAATAACCGTCAAAACTGCATGAATACCTGTCAAAAAGGCACTCAAATTTGTCGATGGACTAAGGGGCTGTGAAGTCAGCTATCTCTGTAAGACTTCATTTTTAAATAGAATTCACTAAACGTAGAAAAGCAAATTCAAGTGTCAAACATTTTCTCCATTTGACGTTTTTTCGATTGTGCTGCCAGAGTTGGGGAAAAAATGCATAGATCTGCAGCAGTTCCGCAGAAAAGAGAGCCTGCACACAGCTTTCTTCAAATTTGAATGTTTGAATAGCTTACGCAACGGGTGCGGTCGGCTGAATTCCTCTGAATTCGTTTTGCCTGTTAGTGCTTAACACTTCTGAGTTCACTTTATTCGGGTGTCAACGTTTTTAACAGTCGGAGGTAGAGCCCCTTTTCGACCATCCTAAAGAAGAGTAGAAACACATCTGAAATAACCATCATCATCATCATCTTCTGACCCGCATGATCCACTTAGGGGGTCGCGGCCGTAAACCACCCACGAGAGATCTCCAGGCAACTCGATCTCACGCCATCGACTCTAACTCATCAGGAGTTATGCCCAAGCGTAACCAGGTGAGTTTATGGACTTGGTCCAACCACCTCATCCTGGGTCTGCCAAGTGGTCGCCTGCCTGATGGAATCGCATTCAACGCCTGCCTCGGAAGTCGTGATGATGGGGACCTTCGTGTCACGTGACCAAACCATCGAAGCATATATCTATCCGTTCGAAGAAGCAGCTGCACAACGTTGAGCTCCTCGCGCACTGGCGTGTGTGTCATCCTATCCTGGCGAGTAATTCCCACGACAGCATGAAGAATTCTTATCTCAGCAGCTTGTATTCACGTTCTTATTTTTCGTTAATTACCAAAATTTGAGCATAGTTGAGAGTTGGAACACATAATGACCGTTAACTTTTAGTGGACCCCCCCATATTCACGATTTCAAATTCTGACGATTTTGAATCTGCAGGTAAAAGAACATAAATTATTTTTTAGGCTTATAACTTTGAATACGTTTATTTAGACTTAAAAAATAAGAAACAAATTTTACATATTTTTCTAGATATTATTCTAGAATAGAATGAAGACAGCTCACGCCATTGATGGTAAAAGGCTTACTATTGCACTCAATTCAGTACAATTTAATTTTTTGTGCATATATATTTCGAGTAATTAAGTAATTAGTAAGTTAAGCATGTACACCAAACTGCTATTATACAAGCCAGAATTAAAATCTATATGGACTTACGGCATACAGCAAGCCCACCAGAAGAAACGTGTGGCAAAAAACTAGCGGGACCTTCTCGACTTGCGGCTGCAGCTTGGCGAGGCTGTCTAATTGGTGTTATATTTTCTTAAGGCTGCCGTCACAACGCCACAGCTATTTAAGATAAATTAAAATTAATGCTTAGGATACCGAAAAGAGAAGAGCGGTACCATGCTTTGCAGTCCTTCATTTCCGTCCAAAGGGAATTTAGGCGGGAGTTTGGCGGCCCTCCCCCGAGTAGATAAACATGTTTTCCGAATCTGGAAGCATCGAACGAAGACTGTCCCAATCCGTAGATAGCAATGTTCGACTTCAAGACAATCGCGGCTGTAGTATCCTCAAATCAGTTAAGCTCAAGCGTTTCTGTACAAAGTCCAAATTACAAGCAAATTAAATCCTCTGGAATTCTCTCTGGAGAATCCTATTAGCCTGGAATTTTGCCGAAAAATTATTGAAATGGCCAAAGCTGAAAAAAATGAAATTGCTTGTTTATGTCCGTATTTGGAATGAAAATAATCCCCGAAATACTCCATGAGACGGAACTGCAACCAGAACGAGTCACTGTGTGGTGCGCAGTTTCATCAAGGTGCATTGTGGGACCATACTGCTTTGAAGAGACCGGTGTAAGTGTAACTGTCAATGGGGACCGTTATTTACAGATGTTAAAGGAGTTTGTTTCCGTTTCAACAGCCAGACCGGGATTCCCAAACAAGTAAATTTCTTGAAACTCCATTTTCCGCTGGGCCCCAAGGTCACCTGACCTGACTGCACCAGACTATTTTTATGTGGTTTTGTCAATATACAAAACGTAACCAAGAAATTTGACTGAATTCAAGCAATCCATTAGAACTATTTCACATTATTCAGGCCGCAATGAACAGTTTTATTATCAGGTGTCACATATGCGTGGATCAGCATGGAGGTCACTTACGGTTATATCATATTTAAAAACAATTAGCAATGTAAAATAATATTTGAATGAAATACATTGATTCCATAAATAATATTTGAGTTTCTTATTGTAGCACAATTGGTGCACCAACCGGAACCCAAACTCAATGTTAATTAATCTATTACTTAGTTATTACTGTTATACGGGGATCTGTTATATAGCTATAATAATGAAGTTTATTTTGTATTTATGTTACCTTAATATTGACAGCAAATCAATTGCAATTTCTTTTTTGTTTTGTTCTTTGTTAATAAATAAATGCTATTTTTGAAATTGCGTGTTTGCATCCAGTTAAGGGACTCTAGTACAATTTGGTTTTTCTCAGTACATTTTTGTTACAGCGTTAAGTGCAATAGATTTTCATCATTGGCTCACGCAGTGCCTGCGCCACCCCGAGGAAAACTCATCTAATAGGCTACTTCTTCGTTGATCTAAGCAAGCTGAGCAGCATTACCCAAATTCTTCGCTTCATAACAAGCACCAAATGGTTTCAGCATTTTCAGTTATTTAATTCGCAACTGGACGACATTTCTTCTCTACGAAGCCCATTTCAAACTATTTCCATTTACTGAATAACTTCTTCTTCAGCTGTAACCCAAAGATATGAATATTTACCGTTCTACTTGGTAGACAGCTATAAGATTTCCGACTTTATCATTCCGGTCGGTCGTTCTTTAGCGACATTGTTACTGGAGCGCTCAGGGAATACCGATTTGAAATGCGACTTGGCCAATGACGCAGAATTTCAAAATTGGAAGGAATACTAGGATTCTAGCCACTAGAAGTCCTACGTTCTATACAGCTACCAAACATGGATGCCCCATTGGGCCATCAGAACCAATCACAAAAGTAAAGAGCCAAGTCTGATATCGCATGTAAACTCACCATGAATGGTCAGTCTTAAAATGAACGATGCATCGTTAAGTTTTGAATTTCTCGGACTTGACGGTGCAGTGTTCATAGAGAAGACAATGTGTTCTCACTTGTGAGAATCGATCTTGTGGAAGAAGCTATCGGATTTTCGATTAATTTAATAAATATTCAGTAAACATCTTACAGTAACCTAGAATTTTATTGAGTAATAATGTTAAATTAAAAACATTTATTCAACTCCTTTCGCACTGCTCACAATCTTCGGCAACGCCATTCGCTGCACCTTGCCAGTGGACGTTTTTGGCAATTCATTGAGGAAATACACTCCTCCCCGCAATCGTTTGACATCAGTGAAATAATTGGCCACCGCTCGACAGATGTCATCTTCACTCAAGTCGCTTAGTTTATTCTTTACCACGGCAGCGGCTGGTAAGTCCCAAACCAACTCATCGTGAATGCCAAACACGCAGGCTTCAATGACGCCGGGAATTTTCAAGATGAACTCCTCGATTTCAATCGGCGATATCTGGAAACCGTTGTATTTGAGGATTTCCTTCTGCCGGCCACAGACAAACAAGAACCCATCCTCGTCGAAGTAGCCCAAGTCGCCCGACCTCATCCAGCCCTCATTATCGATCACTTCCTTGGTCATATCTGGGCACTTGTAGTAGCCGGTCCAGGCGATGGGGCACCAGAGACAGATTTCTCCCTTTTCACCGATTCCCAGTGGTTTGCCGTCTTCAGAAATAATTCTCGCCTGTGTGTTTGCACTCAGTTGTCCGACGGATCCATCCCGCCTTCTTGGCCATCCGTTCATGCTGGCCACGCCTCCATATTCACTGAAGCCGTATGCTTCAGAGACACTCTGGCTGCCGATGTATTCGTTCAGTCGTTTAGCGGTTGCGACAGGGACGGGCGATCCTCCACACAAGTACACCCGGATGCTGGACAGATCTCGCATTGTTATGTCGGGGGATTTAGACGCCAGCGTTGCCTGACTCGACGCCGCAATGAGGACTGTCACCTTGTACTCCTCGACAATGTGGAAAAAGTGTTCTGGCGAGAACGGCTGATCGGTGACGACACGTAAGGCGCATTTGATGATCGAATGTAACAGAATCCACACCGCCGAGATCCAGTGGAATGTGCTGAATGTGAAGAGGACATCCTCCGGTCCTATGAACGAGCTGTGAAAAAGAGAGGGACTACGGTGGCAGGAGCTCTTATGTAAAGATTCGACTTACAAATCTGTGCGACACAGCAGTTTGCGATGCGAAATGCTGACTGGCTTCGGGATCCCCGTGGTCCCGGATGAACATAGAATCACAGCGGTTTGGTTCCCGCCCTTAACCAGCGGCTCAACACTGAAACGATTCGTGTAGGATCTGAGATGAACGGCTCAAGGGAGACTTACGTGAAGCTATGTTCCACCTCTGGTTTGCGGAAAAGATCCTTCGCACTGGGGACACTGGGGACTTCCCCCGCCAGGATCCAAATGCTGCAGCTCAGCCCAATGTCCTCCAGACCCTTCACGAGGGTGTCATAAGCAACGGCGTCACAGATAATTACCTTCGGCTTGGTTATGCCAAAGATGTGCTTGATCGTGTTCCTGTCGGAGTTGAAGTGAATCGGACTTATGGGCGCACCAAGAAGGAAGCCTCCCAGAATCAGGGGCGCCAAGTAGGTTGTGTTGTTGGCCACGAATCCAATTACGTCCTCCTGCTGAATGCCGTGCTTGAGTCTGAGATTCTGAGCCGCTCTGGTGGCGAGTGTCAGGAATTCATGGCAGGTTAGCTTTTCTCCGGTTGTTGCACAAATCTAGAAGACACACATTCTAATTGACTGCCATTACCCGCAGGTGATGCTCACCTGAATAACTTTTTCAGGATTCACTTGCAAAACGAACTGCGCAACTTTTCCCACGGACACGTCTGCATTATGCAGAGGGACGTCAGTCAGCCCACTCCACACCTTCTTCTCTGCGTCGAAAAACGTTTCCATTCTATCAGCTTTGCGCGGGGTATCTGCACTGTTGCGATTGCGATCGAGAACTAGCACAAGAGCCTTAGGAACGATCCCTATCTGTGGAAAACTGCACTATCTCTAGCTGATTTGCAATGAGCACACACCTTAGACCGTCCGTCGAGAACTGTACACATTTGAAGTGCAGTTTGTTGAACGAACCTAGTTTGTGATGCGATTACTTGCATAATGGATCCACTTTCTTTCGCTTTTTGTATTTTGCGAGGTAATTGTTTGGTTCTACATGCAATCGCTGAACAATGCCAGCTAACTTTAATTTAAATGATTTACAAGATGACAGATGTTACATAAAAAAAACAGAATATGCTGCCGCAATTACTTACTCGCCTAGCATCAATTTGTCGACGTTGTGAATATTTTATGGCAAGCGCGAGACTAGCAATTTAGTGCATCACCTTGAATGTCAAGTGCGTGTGCATTGCACTCACTGCAAAGCGTTTGAACGAGTTCAATTTGTTATATCACATCAAAGTGAATTATCATATCGATTAACAATTGAGTTATGCCATCCGGCGCTTTGCTTTCGTTTTAAATGGGCTTGCATAATGGATGCTTGAAACTTGATTGGGAAATATACCCACACGTGTCGGACTATCAAATCAAAGTGTCCTCTTCAAGCACATTCAGCATATCTTGAAGAATCGCAACCAAATGGTCTTTATTCGCAATTGATGCAGACCCAGAAGTAGGATTGGATTGTCTCTCAGTAAGTTTTCGCATTCAAATTTGTGTACGAACTGGGAACTGCGACAGCGAATGTTCAGAAATAAAGAATATTCCGAAAATATAAAAAAAAAATCGCAGTGGGAATGTGCCTGGAATTTTGATTAAGATAGTCTGCTAGATGGTTCTCGTCCGGCTATTACAGTACGCTTGTCCACTATAGTTCAACGTGTTCCTTCCCAAATGAATAACACTGTCGTGAAGACGGTCTTGTTTCAAAAGTCCGTCTTGATGCAAAATCGTTCGCCATAGACAGGAACATATGGTAATCACTTGGCGCTAGGTCCAGAGATGTGCAGCGAGACACCACACATATTCGTTCAACGCATTCACATTGGCTTTTTCTACCACTCTAACTCATCGATCCTTCATAAAATATGCATCGCCATCGCATTGATCGCAAACACATATGGTGTTGCGTTCATATAGTCAAAACCAATCGAAACGCAATGCGATGTTTGGTAATTTTGCGATGAGTGGGAAAAAAGGGGTGCGGATGAAACGGAGCTTCGACTCCGATATTCGATATGTCGGAACCTCCGATTTAAGCTGCACCCCCGATTCCGGTTCCGATATAATCACAACGGACGTTTTTCGGAACATTTTCGGTAACGACCGACGAACACAAACGACAGAGAGTGATCGAGTTGCCAGGGCCTAGCTTCTCAGCAACCACTCGTGTTGTGCGTGCTATTGTTCTCTCACGCGTGGAAGGGACCTACAGTTTAATGCCGACTCCGAACGGCGTAGTTGAGAAGCTTTTTCTAGACAGGAAATGCTCTTTGAGTATTGTCAGTGACTCGAAAGAGGTGGGGCCGTGAAATACGAAAGGTGGTAAATTCGGGTTTCGAACCTGGCACCTTCTGCGTAGGAGTCGACGCACTAACCCACTACGCCACGACGCACTGACACGTTCAATACAATTTGAACTTAATTTTCACTCTTTCGTTTATTTACATCCTTAGAAAATTTGCATTCAATTTTTGAGTACATACATGAGACGCGTGAATTAGTGATTGGTAAAAAAACAAATGTCTTACAGTTTATTAGCTACACTTTATTGACTATGAAGCCTAAAACAAACGTAATATGGAACTATTTCAGTGAAATTGATTCGGACACAGCGAAGTGCAATGTAGACCCCACCACTAGCTCTCAGTCTCGAACATTTCAAAGCACGTCCTCCAGTTTCCATTCTTCTCTGGCCAATATTCTCATGGGCAGTGATGAGACTGAGACTTATTCTGCTGCGGGCAACAAACTTTTGATTTGGAGAGCGCTTTTAAATGAATACGCTAGAGAAAAACGTCTCAAGTGGACAGAAGATCCTTTGGTCTGGTGGAAATTAAATACAAATTTCCAGGTTTCGAAACCAATCGTGCGACAATTTTTGTCGGCTCCACCGGGGTCTGCGTCCAAGCGAACAATTATTCAGTGGAGCTGGTGTGATATGTAACCCACTACGGAACAGATTGGATAACGACAAAGCAGCTAAGTTGCTGTTTATAAAATATAATTTACCCAATTTAAAATTTATATATTAGTCTGTATATTTTATCTTGCTTTTGTAAAAATTTAATTCTCTAAATCTTATTTTTTTATAAATTGAATTTGCGACTCCGATAAACCCACCTCCGTAACATCTCTAGTGTAAACCACCACCGCAATTGCTGCGATAGTTTTGCATATGTATTTATGCATACGTTTTTGAGTCGATGCATCCTACATTACCATATGTTCATATTGACATAGCCGAAGCGGTGGTATGTGCGGCCGGTTTTGAACAATTCGACTCTATTATTCTGATGGAATACAATTTTTCGCCTATGGGCCAGTGCTTTTTGAGCGACTAATTCCTTCGGATGGTCCATCCGAAGAGAGAGAGAGAGAGAGAGAGATCAGCTGCCAATCACACCAATCCCACAGCAGGATCTTTTTGATCGTCTGAATGAAGCAGTAGCTCAGAAACGGTCCATAGGCGAGAAAATGCATTCCATCAGGACAAAGACATACCACAAAATACTAATCTTTGTGGTATCTGCTAGCTCGGGCACCTTCACTTTCCGGTCAGTGAAAACCATTTCATGTATCTTGTTGACATTGTTTTTTGAAACTGCATCGGAGGCCTGCCGCTGCGGACTTGATTGGTAGTGGAGTTGCGACTACGACAAAACCCTCGAAACCAATATTTGACGGTGTAATCTGACGGAGCAATAGCCCTATAATATTTATCCAACTTTTATTTTGCACCCTTCGTCGTTTTGCCTCTCAAAAAATAATGTCTTACGAGAGAACGAAAATCGTTTCTGTCCATACTCAACATGATACCAAACATGTCAACAACAATCAGCTGTCAAACTGGACTTCAAGGCACCATAACCTTTTTTGCAGTAGCAGCTCAATCTCAAACAATCGTTCAATCTAGTTAGATTAAGCAGATCTTCCTCAAAACTGGAGGTGGGTCAATCGGTCAATTCAAAAAAGGTTCGGTCATTTCAATCGATCGTTCATTTCAAACATCGTCATTCAAAGATAGAGACTGATATGTTGTACTCGTTCAATACATGCGTACCCATCAGCCCTCTCTTGAACAAATGAGTATGAAGAGATTGCAATTGCGAAACAAGTATACTACTACTAGTATCAATCGAACGCAAGAAATGAAAAATGATCGACGGAAACGAATGTAATGAACGGAACAAAAGTATTGAATGGTTGCGTTTGTTCACATCGTTTCGGTCATTCATTACATTTCGGAAGCTAAGATCGTTTCGTTCTTTCATATAGTTCCGAACCAATCTCTAAAAGTTTTGACTTTATGATTGATTGGTATGTAGTTGTGTGATTGCAATCAAACGAACGAATCAATCACAATTGACACAGCTCTACTCTGAACGCTAATCGGCGTCACAATCGGACGCTGCGCAATTGGCATTCATGCCCGCAGGATGGGTATCCCTCATATCAATTTTTACAGAAGCCCATAACGCTCTGGCAAATCGTAGGTACTTGCATCTCGGAGTCTACTAATTTAATAACCTCAATAAGCTAAATAGCATTTAACCAACTGGGTCCAAATGTTAGGGGAATTAATCCGCGTGATATATGACTGTATGGCGCATTTGGTTTAGTGTTTGCCCTTGGTTAGCGGGGTCCCCAGTTCGAGTCCCAGTGAAAGCAAAGTTAATACGCTTTTATCTGGTTTTCAAATCTGGTGCAGTCACCAATTGCCATTGGCATCAAATTAATGCCACTGTAACTGGAGTGGTCAATCAGTGGTAGTAATGTGACTATGGATATCACAATGGACCAACATGGTCTAAGTGTGCTAGTTAACTCACTAGAAGCCCCTCTACCTAACCTAATCTGCGTGGTAGCACAGCGGGCCTACTTTGGCCTAAGTGTGACTGTCTTCTTGCAGTAGCCACTTGAACTTAACCCAACCCATGTTACGACTGTCCTCAGGCAAAGTTTCAATTGTCGCGGTTACGGGAACAGTTGTAATAATTGTCCCACTGCATTAAAAGTGTATATATCTTTTTTTCCATTTTTCCTTGCCGGTTAATATCAAGTCATAATACTGGGCACAAACGTAATATATTTTTGTAAATTACTGATAAAAATAATAGAACAGAATGCAAGAGAACAAATTGGCAGACAGACAGCAGCTACTACGGCGATCAGATTAAGATCGCTGCGCAGCTGGAAAGAACTGCAGTCTGAACATTCAACGATCCTACACAGGTATGCCTCTTTACTCATATATACAGACCTCACAATACCTGAACTCCTGTTCTAGAAGAATTTCTCAAGCAGTATACCGCCCAGATCTTATTGGGACTCTGAACACCAGACCCTGGTAGGTCCACTGTGAGTCTTCACAGATGGACCGAAGATGGATGCAGGTGTGGGTGCTGGTGTCTATTCCAAGGATCTGAATATCCAGCTTTCCTTCCGACTAAATAATCACTGTAGCGTCTTTAAGAAACTATAGCGATTAAGGAAGTCCTGTCCTGGCTAAAAAACAATGTAATATCCCGCACAGATATCGTCATCTGTTCCGATAGCCAGGCAGCGATCAAATCTCTGAATTCAGTCACTTTTAATTCCAAGACTTCCCTTAATTACCGCCTATCTCGTAACGAGATAGCCAAGTATTTTAACATCCAACTTATGTGGGTGCCGCGACACTGTGACATTCCAAAGAATTTCGAAGCGGACGAACTCGCTAGAAAGAGCACAAACTCTGTACTTTTTTGGGGTGAAGACCCACCCTCCACGCCTATCGCTACTTTAAAACATCATAACATATAAAACAGCTTGAAACGCTTGCTCAAACAAACCGCGGATGGATATCTAGCACAGGATGCCTCATTACCAAACAACTATGGCCTATGATCGAGCCCAAGCGATCGCTTAGCTTGATAAGCAGGCCAAACTTCAGATCTCTTATTGGCGTTTTAACAGGGCATTGTGCTGTCGGTACTCACGCCTCTAGACTAGGCCTTCCCTGTAATGATTTCTGTAGAAGCTGCTTGGACGTGGATCAGGAAGAAACCATCGAACACTTGCAATGTAGCTGCAGTGCTTTCTCATCCCGTAGATTCAGACTTCTGGGGGCCAATTTCTTTGTTAATCTGGCTAAAGTAAGCAGCATCAGAATCAGCCCTCTCCTTCGCTTTATCAAAAGCACAAACTGGTTTGCGGAATAGGTACCCTTGGTCCGCGTGGTAACACAATGGGTCTTCGCCTGGCCTAAGTGTGTCTGCTGTCCGTAAATATTATATCACACATTTTAGAGCTACTGTTTTACCTTACTAGATACCAAAGAAGAGTGCGCATTAACGGCATTTTTCTTCCCGAAGCTCTTTCGAGTTATTGACAATGCTCAAAGAGTATAACTGCTTAGAAAAAGCTTCTCAAACCTCAAGCCGTTCGGAGTACCAACTCGAAACGCCGGAAAACTGACCGTTTCGTGAATAACGGTCAAAAATTGATGAATATCTGTCAAAAAGCACTCAAAGTCGTCGATGGACTAGGGGGCAGTCAGCTGTGAAGTCGGCTATCTTTGAAATACTTCATTTCACTGTCTAAGGCAACGAACGCAGCCAGGGTATCTTTGACTACAGCTCGCACCCCTCTTTCGTTACCTGTCTTCCCTTTACCTCAATAATTTTTAGGAATGTAACATTTTCAAAAAAAAGGATATATATTTCTTACAATAATTTCACAACAACAATACAACGTCGAATCACTTACTTTTCACAGATTTCAATTACTTCGTCAGATCGCCAACAATCTCCAGCATCTTATGTCTCTGGACCTTCCCACCCGAGGTCCTTGGCAGGTCCTCCATAAAGTAAACTCCTCCTCTCAACTGCATACGATCCGGCAAGCTTTTCGCCACAACCAGGCAGACGTCGTCCGCAGTCAGTGAACACTCGGGAGATTTGATTATTGCAGCGGCGGGCAGGTCCTCCTCGATCTGGTCGCCTATTCCGAAGACACACGCCTCTACGACGCCGGGAATTTTCGAGATTACGTCCTCGATTTCCCGCGGATGAATCAGGAAGTGGCGGTGTTTGAGAATGTCCTGGTGTCGGCCGCAGATGTAGAGATAGTCATCCTTGTCAAAGTAGCCCATATCCCCGGTCTTAACCCAACCATTCTTGTCCACTGTATGGCGAGTCAAGGCTTGGTTTCCGATGTAGCCGATCCACTTGGCAGGTCGCCAAATGTGTATCTCTCCAACCTCGCCGACACCCAGTCGCTTGCCATCGTCGGAAAGGACCTTTGCCTTCAGGTTGGGATTCAACTGTCCCACGGACTGGATCTTCTTCAAAGGCTCCCAGTTTATGTTGGTCAAGCCGGCAAGCTCGCTCAGCCCATACGCCTCGACGATAACGTTCTCCTTGAGATATTGACTCAATGTCTTGCATGTATTCAACAGCATTGGTGCTCCGCCGATGATTATGTGGCGAATGCTCGAGAGATCGCGCCAAGCCAGGTCGGGGCACTGAGCCGTCTGAGATCCATAGGCGGGAGGGATTAGGATCTGAGTTATCTTGTACCTCTCGACGAGCTCAAGGAAGTAACCTGCCGCAAATGGGCGATCGGTAATTATGCGCGTCTGGCAGCCAACTAACGACTGGATCATCACCATCACCCCCGTGATCCAATGGAGCGTGCTGAACGAGAAGATAACGTCGTCGGGCTTCATGAAGCAGCTACTGTGGACGCAATACCGTTAGATCAATGAGTGGCATGGGTGCACTTAACTTACAAGTCACCTCTGCTGAGGAGTTGGTGGTGCGACAGACAGACCCCCTTTGGAGTGCCAGTGGTCCCTGACGTGGGCAGAATGGCTGCAGTCTGATCCCCGCCATATCTGAGTACAGCCGGTCTGAAGTGGATTTTGCCTGTAGTTAAGTTTATCTATTCAGAAATGGACTCACCTGAAGTCCTCCTCTTCGTCCAGCTCTTGAAAGAGATCCTCCACATAAGGCACTCCTCTGATTCGTTCCTTCAGGGTGTAGACCTTGGCGTCCAAATCCATGTCGTTCAAACTTTGCTTGAGCTTGTCGTAAACACACGCGTCACAGAAGATAACCTTCGGCTTGGTCAAACCAAACACGGCTCCAATGATGGAGTCGCATTTCGTATGCACCGGACTAATGGTGCCTCCGAACAGAAATGTTCCCATCACAACGGGCGTCAAGTAGGTTGAGTTGCTGGCAACTATTCCGATGACATCCTCCTGCTGCAAGCACAGTGTGTGTGTGAAGTTTTGAGCGACTCGCACGCTAAGCTGGGTCATCTGTTCGCAGGTTAGTTCCTGTCCCGTGGTGTCGCATATCTGGAAGTGTGAGTAAGTTGTTGCGTATCCCTGCAGTCGTTATCGCATCACAGTACCTGAATGAGTTTGTTGGGATTCGTCTGTAGCATGAAGAGCGCAGCCCTTCCTATCGACACATCCTCATGGTAAAGTGGGCTAACACGCCTTCCAGTCCAGATCTTCTGCTTCTCGTCGAATCCCGGTTGTGACTCCTTGAGGACGGGAACTCTGGGTAGCTTCATCTCGATGTTGAAACTTATCAAACATTACACGATCGCAGTGTAAGAACAATTACTTCCACCTACACGATTGCGCGTCTTTTATAGTCTCACTGTAACTTTGACTCACTCGAGGGATGTGACGTTGTGCGAAGTTACTGGTTATATCAGGTTTACTCTGTCACCTCAAAAGTGTCAAGGCTTGTCAATGAGAATGTTTAAATGCTCGTAAACAGTGATATTTTTTTGAAAAATTGTATTCCACTGCGATGCGAGATATGTAGAGATAAAGTTTGTCGACCTTATCTGAAATTTATGCAACTGCCTTATCTCTGGAACGTATCTTAACTCGTTAGGGGACGCGGTTTCGAAACACTCGTTAGTCGTAAGTCAAGGACGCGAGATATGTAATGTTTTGCCTGTTTTTCGAGAATATGTAATCGGGTTTCTTTTCTCTTGTTCTGGGTTGATCTTGTGAACATATTATGAGTTGGCACGAAAGGAATTTCCGCGTTTTAGTTGGAATACGTTTCATGCAAAGATTGTTTTTTGGATAATCATATATTCTCTATCTTGCACAGACGATGCTAGTCACTGACATTGCTCAAGAAGTCGGTATAAACCTTCCACTCTTGAGAGAACAATACCACGCAAAAAACCCTCATGAAACTTCCGGCCCTAATTTGGACAGAGCTGAACAAATGCCATTTTAGGTCACCATCATTGAAGAAAGTGAGTGAAATTGGAATTAAATTAAAGAGTAGGAAATTTGGTCCTGCCAACGAGGAAGGTGAATGAATGAGAAGACATAACCTCGAACTGTACGAGGTATGAGGAGATGTGGATGTAGTCCGAAAGCCAAAAAAATCGTCGAAAGCAAAATTGCTACACCTATGAGGGTCTGCGAATCACGAGTCGCCTTGTTCAAGAACGAGGGGAAAAATCTTCGGCTAACAAACGAATACTGCTTAATCTTGACGACTAGAAGCAGCGTACAGCGGGCCATTTACGGTGGAAGGCAGATATTGCTCAAGCTCAGACCTGACCTGGCTTGTTAAGTAAGGAAGTGAAACGATAGTTTTCGTTTGGGTTCAGTTTGGTTCCCTGGAAGTGGCTGGCTACAGTCAATGCAAAAAGTCTGCGTATAAAGCATGAAACTTTCATTAAAATAAAAAAACGAACAAATCGATCATACAAATTAAATCTTTTTAGTGAGTTCATTTAAAACAATAGTAATTAAGTAATTCAAAACAAAAAACAAAAATAACTAACTCAGTTTTCGTAAAATGTGGATTGAAGTAATTCAAGGTCAAAAAAAAACACACAAAAAGTCTGCATACACCATTTAAAACTAAACAAAACCAGGGAAAAAAATAAAATAAAAAATATTTAAATACAGTGTTTCACAAAAGTTTCCGTACAACAATGCAATTTAGATAAGAAGAGCTCTGATTCACATAATATAAGTTGAGAATATTTTTGAAGGTTATATTCCAATAAAACTAGGTGAAAGGCTTCAGTTTTTCACAAAATTAACAGATATTGTTATCCTTTCAAAAAATTCAACAATAAAAACCAAAAGAAGTCGCAAAATTAACACCACAAAGGCTTGCGTACAGGTGAAAATAAATGCAAGGAACGTTACTAAAAGTCGTTAAGTAATCTATCAATCTTATTTCTTTTGGTGCTCTTTTTAAGTAAGATATCCTCTTATCCTTATGACCCTCTTTAACCGGTTTTACATGGATGCTACCAATTTTGTGCTGTAAGAAATGCTTATATTAGTCCACTCAACTTATAAAGCTTCTTTTAACATCTCTTTATTACTGGTATCGTGGGTACGGATCTTTTAGTCCAGTGGTTCCGACATATGGTCAATGGGCATGAGGTCTGGGCTCTGTTGTGGGGTTCGTAGTATTTTGAAAGGGCTATATAACAGCCAAATACATGAATTTTGTGTGGTATTATTGTGGTAATTATCTTGCTGTGATGTAATAATCGACGGTAATCTCCAACATTTAAAGACTTGCTTTTAAATTTTGTTTAAGAATATCAATGTTCACGAACAGGTTCATCATTTCCTTCGATTAGTACCAGATTTCCAAATCTTGATGTTGCCGTACAGACCCACACTATAACACTTCTACCAGCGTACTTTACTGTTTCAGTAGAATTGTTTGGTTTAAGGGCTCGTTTTATTGGCTCCGTGCCCTCAAACGGTCGTCAGACGCAAAAACGCTTTATTTTGATTCGTCGGAGAAGATAAAATTACGCCAGGAGTCTGGTGAATTCTTTGCGAATGCGCCCTGTTTCTGTTGATTGAACATTTTGGTCAATCGTTTTTTGTTGTGTGTCCATGATCTGAACCGCTTTGAACTATTGCTCTTCTTATTTTTTATGGATGCGGTAGTTGTTACTAACTTATTCAAGTTAGTGCTCACTTTATTAGTCATTATAAATAGTTTTTGGACAACCATTCGTTTGATGACACGGTAATCTCTTGGAATGAGTTTCGATGGTCGACCAATCAAGGCTTTGATTCGACCTGTTCATCATACCTTAAGCGATCTATCGTTCCTCAGCAACGTCAAGGCTCGAATAAACAAGCAATCTGTGTGAAGAAGCTATCTACCGTTGCATTAACAGTGTACGCAACTTTTGTGGAATTCATTTTGAGACTTTTTTATTTTTTGTTATTGTATTTTTTTAACAAATAACAATATTTAATTTATTTTGATTAAAACTGAAGGCTTTCATCTTGTTTTATTGGAGTATACCTTTCAAAAATATTTTTAACTTATACTCTGTGGATGAAATCCATTTTGTTCCAATTTTCATCGATGTACACAGACTTTTGTGGAGCACTGTATTTTGTTGGGTACCCTCTTCTGAATATGACTTACGTCAGTTGTTTTCCCATTGAATTTGGTATCATCAGGTGTTATTTTAGATCATTCCTCAAGCAGTTTTTCTTTGACCATATTTTTGGACGACATGTTATCTTGACGGATGCTCCGGTCCAACAACTACTACAAATGTTCTATGGGATTAAGATCTGGTGATTGCGGAGGCTTATGCCACTGTTTTGGAATATTATACAGTAGCCAAAGCTTTACAATGTAAGAAGTATGCTTGGGATCATTATCAGGTTGAAGTATAAAATGATCACCCAAGCCTAGTTTGCTGACACTTTCACGGCTATTTTTGTATTACTTTAAATATTGGAATCTATCCATTGTACTTTCAATAAATTCGAAGTTCCCAACTCCATTTGCTCCCAAACACCCCCATACCATGACCCCGCCACCACCATATTTAACTGTTGGAAATAGGTTTTCTTTATTCCATTCAGTTGCTGGTTTTCTCTACACAATACCGCGCCCATTTAATCCAAATATGTAAAATTTGCTTTCGTCCGAAAATAATACAATATTCCAAAAACTTTCTTGATTGTCCATATTCTCCCTGGCAAAAGCAACACGCTTCCTTCGGTTGATTTCTAAAATATAGGGTTTTTTTCCTTCCGGATCGTACATGATGACCTCCTTCTCTTAGGGTATTTCTAACGATAGAGAAACTAACCGACTGTTCAAACTTGGATTATCTTAACTATTTTAGGAGCTCATATTCTTGGATTTGCTTTTACTTCAGCCGAAACTGACCGTTTTTCTCTGGCTGTAAGTACTGCTGGGCGTACAGATCTGTATTTCGGAGTAAAATTTCCAGTTTTCATGCACATTTTCTAAAACTCTTTGTACGGAAGAATATGGCTTACCAATGGTTTTACCAATTTCTCTTAAACTTTTACCCTCCGAACGTAGTTGTACTATTAGTTTTCGATTATATCTTCTTACTTTGTAAACGGTTTGTACAATGAATGAATAAAATTGAACTGAATTGAAATTCAATTGAATATCCGTTGATAACTCCTTGTTCATAATTTTAGTTTAAAAAAAAACTCTTAAAAGTGAAGAAAATAATAATAACACATATGCCTTCAGATAATTCAAGCGCTCGACTGAATGAAAGAGTAAAATCGAAATATAAGTTGAAGCGAAAAATGGACCGGAATTGGAAATTCTCGGGAAAAAAGTCTGCCTAAAATATAAATGTACGCAGACTTTTTATGCGTAATTTTCAGTTCAGAATTGAGATCTGTTGAGTTCCCGAATGTGGGGTATTAGAAAACAGTTAAAACAGTATTGTTTTCGATAAAAGTATAAGCGTTCTAGCTGTTTTTATAGAAAGGGTGGTAATGTACTCAAACTTTTACACTGACTCTATGTAGATCCAGTCAAGAAAGTATTCCGATTTATATCAAATATGTTTGATCCCTTATCAATCTCCCGTAAAATCCCTCGTGAGTGGTGGCGAGAAACTGATAGACTCTTGTTAGTAATTCTAATATGTTTCAAGGCATTGATATGGCGTTTCATGCAGGCGCAGGCGTCTGCACTTAGCCTCTATGAACGAACACCTACTCTCACCTCCATGTGGTGAAATCTGGGGGCAGAGCAGCTTCGATCGAAGATTGGGTAACCAACCCCTCTGGGACATCGTTGGCGGCAGGAGAGAGAGAGGAGAGAGTAAGTCTTTACCAGAGCTCATCTCTCTTTATGGATGGCGGCGGAGGAGCTGGAAAACAGTCTGGCCAACGGCGGTATCCGAATCTCCAGTCAGTCGGAGCGCACACCAGGTACTGTCCTTCTATAACTACTTTCACTTATTCGAAGCATAGGTCTAGAAGGTTCTTTCAAGGCCAGATCGGGGTTTTGGAATAGGGATGGCGGTGGCACAGCCCAATAGCCTTAGTGCCAAGGGCGACGCTCACTGCTTTAGCGAGGTAACCCACACCGGATACACCCGGACCCTTCGCCCGAGGGTTAAAGAATATGACCTGGTTTCCCAGTCAGGGGTTGTTCGTGAGGTTAACCCCGTTCACCCAGTGAAGATCACGCGGTTCAGAGACAACCAACTGTCTCGGATACATAAGGAATTAATGTTGACGACCCTAGCAGACCAAACAAGGACAACGATTTTCGGTTCTGCACGTGGAATGTTAGGTCGTTGTTAACAGACCAAGTGCAGCTGAAGAACTCGCTGAGCCTCTGGACTACTACAAAGTAGACATCAACGCAATCCACGAAGTGCGGTGGAATAGGCCGAGCAAACAGAGGATGAGAATCTGCGACATCTACTAAGGTGATTGCAACAGAGAGAGAAACTTTTATTTGTTTGTGGATTTGTTGTTCGAGACAGACTTAGGAAACAAGTATTAAGCTTTGTCTCTCATAACAACTCGCATCATGGCTAAATTTAGGATCATCAGCCTGATTTGCGCCCACGCCCCGACAGAAGACAAAGATGGCAACAGCAAGAAAAACAACTATGATCTCCTAGAAAGGAAATACGATCAATCCAAGCTTCGACACATAGATCGTTCTAGGAGATTTTAATGCAAAGCTGGGTAAGGAAGACATAGTCATCGGGAAACACAGTCTGCACAACACCACATCTAATAAAGGACTCAGGCTGGTGGACTTAGTCACGGGACGAAATCTCTCTGTAGCTAGCACGCGGTTCCCACACCTCCCTCCTCCCATCCATAAAGGGACGTGGCGGTCCCCTTATCAATCAACCGTCAACCAGATTGTTCACGTTACCATCGACGTCAGGCACTCCTCAAGCATCCTTGATTTCCGAACGTTCCGAGGAGCCAACATCGACTCGGACCATTTCCTTGTTGTAGCCAAGGTAAGAACTCGGATATCAAGAGATCAACGGATTTGGAAAGCTACAATCTCAAGAACTGCTAGGAGCTTTGCCAATCGATTCTCCCAGAATCCCTTTCTAAGTTCGTCGTCGCCTGCGAAAATAATCGAAGAAGACTGGAGGAGTTGTCAAGAAGCCATCAAAGAAGCTGCCGCTGTGCTAGGTTTTACGGCACCACCTAGAAAAAAAAAATCATGGTTTGACAACGAGTGCAGGCTGGCACAAGCAGCGAAGCTGGAAGCCTACAAACTAACGCTGCAAAGAACAACGAGAGCTTTTCGTGAGCTCTACGAACAGAGACGAAGGGACGAAAACCGTCTTCTCAGGAGAAAGAAGAAAGAGCACGAGAAGCGCTCGATCGAGGAGATGGAGAGGTGCTATGGCAGTAAAGATGTCCAAAAGTTTTATCAGAGCGTGAAACAGTTATCCAGTGGATATAAGGTTCCGGGACGAGAAGCCTGTCGGGACGAGAATGGACAACTAGTAGTAGAGGCGCAGTCGATACTGAGAATTTGGAAGAACCATTTCTGCAGACTGCTAAACGGCTATGATGACACAAGTACCGCTGTCAGACAGAATGTTCCCTTCAATATTCAATATGGACGATGATCGACAAGAATTCCGTCCCCCCGACTTAGACGAGGGCAAGATAGCAATATCAAGACTGAAGTTTAACAAAGCTGCAGGTGGTGACAGACTGTCCGCTGAAATCTTTAAGGCAGCTGGAGATGATCTGGTTGTGCGCATGCACCAGCTCATCTGTAAGATATGGTCGGAGGAAAGCATGCCCGACGAGGGGAATCTCAGTATCGTTTGCCCTATCCACAAGAAAGGAGACCCATTTGACTGCGCTATCAATAGAGGGATAAATCTGCCGAACATCGCATACGATTCTCTGCCATTTTGTGTACTCGCCTGAAGCTGTTTATAAACAGCCCGGTTCTTTTCAGTGCGGTTTCAGGCCGGAGAACTCCACCATCGACCAGATTTTCACACTACGGCAGATCCTGGAAAAAACCCAAGAAATGCAGATCGACACCCACCATCTATTCGTCGATTTCAAGGCCGCACATGACAGCGTCGATAGAGACGAGCTATACAACGCCATGTCTAGTTTTGCCATCCCTGCCAAACTCGTCAGGTTGTGCAGGATGACGATGGCGAACTGCCGCTGCTCCATCAAGGTCGGTAACGAACTCACCAATACCTTCAGTGTCAAAAATGGTCTTAGACAAGGCGACGCTCTGTCATCTGACTTCTTTAACATCATCCTGGAGAAGATCGTGCAAGACTCACACTAGACGCACGATCTCCCAGAAGTCCGTACAACCGTCAATGAGGCGTTAGCTGGCATTGAGGGCAAAACGAAGTATATGCTGCCATCAAGAAAGGACACACGAGATCGACGTCTTGGACAGGGCGTCGCAATGGGCAGCTATAACTTCGAGGTAGTGAACGACTTCGTCTACCTCGGCTCCGCTGTAAACAGTACAAACAAAATCAGTACCGAGATCAAACGCAGAGTAACTCTTGCCAACCGCTGTTTCTATGGGCTCAAGAGGCAATTGAGTAGTAGAGCCATCTCTCGAAGGACCAAGCTGACTTTGTACAAGACCTTCATTGTCCCAGTCATGTTGTAGGAGACATGGACAATCTCAAAAGCGGAGGAGGAAGCATTTGGTTTTTTCGAGAGAAAAGTTCTGCCTGCGCTCTTTGGTCCTGTTTGCTTTAATGGTTTTTGAAGAAGAAGATTTAACGAAGGAGTGTACGGGCTGTATAAAGACATGAGCCTAGGCATGCTTCTACGAGTTCAACGCCTAGGATGGCTAGGCCACGTAGAGCGCATGGACAACACTGCTCCAGACCGAAGAGTCTTCGACTCCGAACCCGTGTGACAACCTAACAGACGACCGTCGAAGGTGGCGCACCCAGGTGGAGAAGCACCTCAGCCAACTTGGCGTGCAACACTGGAGGCAGCAAGCCGGAGACGGTGCTAGTTGGAGAGGCTTGTTGGTTGAGGCCCAAGTCCGCCACGGACTGTAGCGCCACCAGAAGAAGAAGAAGAAGAAGATTTCCGTCTATAACCGAGATTTGCAGTTGTCCCACAGGCAGTTAACCTCAACTAAGCACAGGCTCAAAGTGCTTACCGTTTCGGAATCCGTACTCAGTTCCGTTACGCCGTATAGGTACTCGTCTAAGTCTTTGACATAGAACTAGTTGCGAATGTTACCACCGCTTTCGTCTTCGTTACACCAAAGGTATTGATCGTCGTTATCAATGCTCTCACCGTGGCAACAAATATCCCCATATTCACAGCTATGGCAGACATGACCACGGACACACGCGTGATTATTGTCTGCTTCTTCACTTTTAAACGACACTTTCATGTCTATTTGGCGAATCGAGAAGTGCATCGTCTTGAATCGTGAAGTGTCAGGTGCTACGAACGAAGAAACTGCAATCAGCATCGATGGGTGCAATCACCCAACAGAATGAAGTGGCGAGCAATCAAACGCAAGCTATCAATTGAATTGTCAGAGATTACAAAACAACTGAACTGTGTGGCATGCGAATCGCCTGCAATTTTCAAGCACCACTACAGCATGCGCGAGTGTCCCGAGTCAACTATCGTCAATTGAAGAACTTAACTACCGCTTCTCAAATAGAATTGCACTCGCCGTTCAAATGTGCAGCGTCAGCCGGAGGTTTTATAAGGCATACCACGGCGTGTATGCACCATTAGATCGGTAGCACTTGGAGATTCACGTGCTTACGCTCACTTGGGAGAGATGCAAACCGAGTACCTGGAGCTTGAGAGGATTTGGCGAGCGCCCGAGCTGCCGATCAAGCACACGGGTCTGGGCCAAGCGATTCTGGAAAAACTGATGCAGGATGACCCGAACCGGGTTCTAGAAGTACACTGTGACAAGGGAATCCAACTGCGGGTGAGGGAGGTGATCGATCAGACAATTGCAGCTGCACGGATGCTTATGGACAACGGCATTCAGAAGGGCGACGTTGTTGTTCTATACTCGATGGTCAACGAGTGGGTGACTCCGCTTACTTTTGCCTGCTACACAATTGGGGCGCCCGTCAATTTCTTTGAGACGAAATTCGAAGGAGGTAAGTTCAGTCAATCATTGCAATGAGATCAGACACTCTCTATCCACGCATTTCCAGATGAGATCACGCAGACATTAGAACTCATCCAGCCGGCAGCGATCATATACGAGGGCAAGTATGGAGGGAGACTTTTCACAGCCCTCCAGCAGGTAAAGCATCCCAAGCTGAAGGTGATTCTGAACATGGAAGCCGACGTGGTTCTCAACGGTGCAGTGGACATAGACACCTTCCAGTTGCCAGACATTGGTAATCCAGCAGAGCTCGTAGCAACGCTCATGCTCACATCGGGGACCACTGGATTGCCGAAAGTCATTCAGCATTCGCACGCGATGATGATGCAAGGCCTGCACAATTGGTGGAAACCTTCACCGGGTAGGATCTTCTGCTTTAGTCCCCTGCGCTGGATGAGTCAGGTGTCGCTGATGATGCACCCGGTCTTCTTTGGAGCGCAGCGCATGTATACACCCTCACCACCATCGGGTGCTCTCGGCAGGGACATCATTGACAGGTTTAACGTGACGCACTACTTCTCTGTTCCCGGTGTATACCACGACATGTTGAGAGCTGCTGCCGAATCCAATGACCCATCGAGCCTGGGATCACTGAGAATAGCTCTGGTTGGCGGGGAGGTTGTGAGTGATTCGTTGGTCGAATTCTCAACGCAAGTGGCTCCACGCTGCAGGGTGGTGAAGTGCTATGGGATGACTGAGCTGGCGGGTGGCGTGGCTTCAGACGAAGAAATCGACAGGCGCGGAGTAAATGGTGGAGTCCTGCTACCTAACATCATGGCTAAGATTGTCGACGATAACGACCATTCTCTCGGACCGAATCAAATGGGTAGGTTGTTCCTGAAATCACCAGTACCATTCCTTGGCTATCTGCGGAACGATGAGGCAAACCGACAGACGTTCGTTGAGGACGGCTGGTGCAACACAGGTGACTATGCGTATGTTGACTCTGACAGGCTGCTCAACATAGTCACTCGCTACAAGAACCTGGTTCGCTCGGGAAACACAGTGGTGAGTCAATTTCGGGTAAACAAATTCAAGGCATTGTGATGATTCTGTCTTCGATTCTAAGGTGATCCCCAACAGTGTGGAGAACGTTGTCAACAATCACTCGGGTGTCCTGAAATCTGCTTTTGTTGGTCACCCACTCAAAGCAGACGACATCGACGAGGTTGGGACTGTTTTCGTAGTCCCACAGGACGCTAGTCCTCCTGAGGACTTTGAAAATGAATTGAGGGAGCTCTTAAGTCGGACGTTACAGAAGGATGAGCTGCAAGTTGTGAAATTCATACGAGTGATCACTGAAATGCCGCTCACAAGTTGTGGCAAAGTGGACAGAAACGCTCTGAAAGACCTGGCTAGGGGAGTCACAAAATAAATTATTAAGTGGTAGTGTGGCTGCTTTCAATTTCTTCCAAAAAATGTGGTTGAGTATACTTTGTAGGTTGGTTTTGGTCATGTGTACATTCTTTCAACGTCTCACAATACAGCTGTGATACCAGAAGATACACATGGCCTGCCAACAAATTCAAAACAGTGTACAAATTCAGTAACAGAGAGGCAGCGCTTAGGGTAGAAAAATCATACATATTTTGAAGATCTGGACCACTCTTCTTCAAGCATACAAAACAATGTCTACTCAAGAGTTCATATATTTAAATTGAAAAGAAAAGTCTATTTGTACAAAGAGTTTCAACTCCAAATGAGTTTGCTTAGTCTGAATCGTAATGAAATTTAATTTTTTTATTTTGAGTCACGTTCTGTTCTTCGTTACCATGTCCATTCTCACGATCGGATCTATCGTGTAACCCGTGTTTGATAAATCGTCCAGCCGCCTTCTTATCCAATACCGGTCGCAGGGTTTTCTTCTCGTAGATTTGTTTATCCCTTAGCATTGCTGCTCGCACTCGCGACAGTTCATTTTTGATTCCATGCTGCAATAGAATGATAACTGAATATAAATACAGGGAATTAAAGAGAATCACCAGAAGACACTTACCGCGTTTGGATCCAATCCCTGAAGTTTTACAAACATCCAGAACAACGAGTTCGCTGTGTACGCCAGATAGTTGTCGAATTTAACTTTTTCTTCTGTCGATAGTTCATCGAATTTCTTGAAGTCCACAGCCTTTGTTATTGATGCGTCGATATCGTCCAAATTTTCGGAGAATTTATTTACGGTTGCTGTGAAATTTGCATCATTTTTCAGTTCACCAAAGTCAATCTTCGACATCGTGGATGTGTTTTTGTTTACTAAATTTTCATCTGAATTTCCATGCAGAAATGAAATGTCAAACATCACATGTCAAATAGAGTGATGGGGAGATGAATTGTAGTAGATTTGTGGAAACTGGTATACTAGTTGTGGGTTATTTCCCTTACAGGGCTGTCACATGGGCACGGGAGAGGAAAATCATTTTTTGAGTCGCGAATTTTTGAATATGAACAATTGTTAGAAAATATAAACAAAAAGACATTCTTCTTAGTATGCCGAAAGTTTATACACATAACTTAAATAAGAGTGTTGTTATTATTTGTACGATTTTATCTTATCGATTATTATCGAATTGTAGAAAGTCTCCAAATAAAGTATTTGATCAATCCTCACCAACGATTTAAAATATTTTCGTTTTGAATCAATCATTTCCAGAGAGACTTGACAAATTGAAAGTGCGACCCACAAATTCGCATATCCTAGTTACACACTTTGCTATCTCCGAATCGAGACAATTTCATATAAATGAAATGTTAGTGTTTGTGAGGTTCACGCTTCGTTATCTTTGTTTCTGAAAGTTCGCAGAGCATATGTAAGGTACTTGAACAATGTCTAATGGAACTGCGAATCGCACAAATTCTGTTTATATAGAATGTCCATGGGTGGTTACGGGTAGATTTCACCCGTTTTTTCAAACGTACATTTTTTAACAGTCAACGGAATAGTGTGGATCATGCTTTAAGTTGAACGCCATGCATGTGAGCCGCGAAGTAAGCCGCGAACTTACAGAAACAACTATCGTCCCAGAAATTAAAGGTATATGTAATGAAAATGTATACCTCTTGGTAAGTCAAAAAAGGCCTCAAATTATGGAGCTTTTTTATCGACGGAAATCCATGGAACAGAAGTATTTTTATCTTTATATCATTCTATTTGCGAATTATTAAGCTGAGCACACAATCCACAAAGAGGCAGACACGATCCACAAATTAACGACTAAAAACTCACGGTTTGTCAGTTTTCACAAATTGTACCCATAGCTCTCAGTCGATAATGAAATGTCATATTAAGTGTCAGAGTTTGAAGGAAATCGCAATGCGTAGTGCGTTCATATGAATGACACTAAGGGGCCATTCATGTGAGCTCACTACGAATCGCGAAATTTGCGAACTCTGACGCTTCATTCTTATGGAGTTTTCTTATTCTTCAGAGAGCAGTGAGTCCAATTTGAGCAAACAAAAACTTCATCGCGAATTTTTTGGTTGTGAATTTGTGGATCGCGTTTGCCTCTCTTGTGTATTGCGAAGTAGTACAGCAATTCTGTTTCTACACAATTTTGACATGGTCTAGAAAAATCTCCATTCTTACACGATTTCATTCGATTTAAAACTTTTTGATTGAAATATAATAGACAAAAATTTTTATCAACCGTAATCTTTTAAAAAATTAGTTACAGATTTTCTTTTTCTAATTTATTTTCATTATTCACTTGTATACTGTTATAATTTTTCTTTAGTATGAATCATTTATTTTAAGTATTTTTTCAGTGTTGTAGGATATGGAACTAATCCCCTTTTTGGATTTTTGTTTCACGGAACGTATCAAACCTGTAAAAACAGAATTAGGTGAAAATTACTTCGTTGCTATGTACTTGAAACAAAAATCGTTATTACACTGCATTCGAAATCTGTGTATTCATGTGAATAGCACCTAATTCATTTAACAAATAGTGTATTTACTCACCTCAATGTCTTGCAAGCTGCGGTTAGAGATTAGCTGGTTTAAAAGGCACGTCTGAGGCAGATTATCTCTTGGTCATTCAATGTATTTCCTTCTTTCTTCACATCTGTTGAAAGTCGAACGGTTCGTAAATCAAGTTCAGAATTTTATTATAAGAATCAATTACAACTGTGTTTGATATATTTAAGCACAGTATGGATAGTAAGTATTGGTTTGTGGTTTTACTAAAACTCGGAGAAATTAAATATCAAAATTTTGCCTTACACCTGCATCTACATCCGGATGAGCCATAGCAATAAAATATAATACATATTTATAGAAATAGGAAGAGCATACGTCTTTATGTTATCGTGAATGTACTGTATGAATATAATGCGATAGCAAAGAACAGTTGAAGTCAATCGATTATTACTATTGATACGAATATTCAATCATTTGACGATCAGATTAATCCTAGGATAAGCACCGTACATAATACTTCCATTACATACTAGAACGAGATTAACTTATTCTGAAGCCAGTGATTAACTTAAGCTAATCTGACCTTCTGAGTGTCTGACGCTCTTCATAAAATAATCTTAGGAAATGTGTTTGTATATGAAAGGTGTTTGAGTGAGCCAATGGAATTATCTTGAAACAAAACCAATTTATTGTTTATCAAGGTGGAAGAATAACGAAATGTGTTTGACAAATTGGAAAAAGCACTATCTTCTTATTTTGCGACACAATAGGGGTCAACTGACCTGAGATAGATATGTTCCTGAGCTTGTATAACAACTTAGGCCCTTATAGTGAGTATCGGTTGTAGATTTTTATTGACTGTTGCCGATATTTTATTTTATAAAATAAGAAATTTGCAATGAGGTTAGGGATTTAAACATTCAATTTTTTTAGATGTACTTTTTCATTCACATTGTGTCGATTATGAATGGATAATCGATACGCACAGATTGTCGATTGGTTGTTTTGGTATCGTGAGTGTTGGTTGCGATTGAATTTCAAAATGTCGTTCACAAATTTCTGATCGATGGTTTTCGTGCGACAGAAAATCATAACAAACAGTGTAAATTGACATATATTGTTGTGTCCTTAAAGGGCCATATGAAGCTCACTACGAATCGCGAAATTCGTAAAGTCTGACACTACATTTATATGAAGTTTTCTCATTGGCAGAGAGCAATGGGTACAATTTGAGAAAACACACACATCATCGCGATTTAGGTCGTGAATTTGTGGATCGCGTTTGCCTGTCTTGTATATTGCGAACTAAGGATGATTGAACAAAGAGAATGATTGATTCATAAAGAAAAAATGTATTATCGTTAATAAGGACACATACACTAGTTATTTTTGAGATTTTAGCCGATAGAAAAAACTCGATAATTCTGTCCTCATCTTCTTGCATACCAAAATGTATAGCATCTTGCTTATATTTTGGAATTGGAAATTGGTTGTTTCTAAAAGTTCGCGTTCGGAGTTCATTGCCAAATGAATGGCCCTTAATCGTTTCGCCATCGCATAGTACATAAATTTACCAGCAAAAGTTCAAACAGCCGTGAATTCTCTCATTTACATAAGAATTGGTTCAAATTTGCATCACTACATCTGAACCAAAAACTAACGCTGATTCACATTGTAAATATCATAACTAAGGGTTTGGTTAACGACATATTAAAACAATAAAATTATTTCTCGCTCACCTGTTTGAATTGCGGATCGAAATTGTTAAAATATTTTTGTTGTAATTTCAATTTCGATCAAAGAGAGTTCCAAATGAAAAAAAAAAAACAAAATAAAAACAACGAAATGTGTTATTTCCTTCAAGTATTTGACTCGTTTCGATATGCACACTAATACTTGATCACACTGTATTGGAGAATCCCACATATTTCCCTCCAACTCATGGGAGTTCACACGCTCTCTCTATCTAATATTCATTTGCTTCTCACATCTATTATGTGCGAATTTTACATCCCCTACCGTCAGACGCATACACATTTGTCATATGCACGTTTTTAATTCAGAACGATACAACTCTCAGACGATTGAGTTCCACAATACCAAAATAGATTTCAATCGATAGATTTGTCGATCATCGATTCATTAGACAATCGACAGTGGTAATGGGAGTCAGTAAAATAATTCTTAGTCAATTGTGTTACAAAATAAGATGGGCATAACGAATTATTTTCGAATCGAGACTTTAATAATCCAGATATTTTTATAATCGAAACATCATTCGAGATGAAATCCGATATTCTAGTGATAATTGATTAGTACAGCATCTCGATTCCCAAAATCATTCGAATGACTACTAACTACTAACACAAGATAACTTGATAAATGTCTCAATGTAACAAATGGTTCTCGTTGAGAAATAATATTCAAGAACAAAAAAGAAAAACGCAAAGGAAATTAACTTTTTACTACTTACTTCACTTCTCGGTTCGTTAATAAAGAAATCAAAAATTCGAATTCATTCGAATGATTTTGACGAGAGACATTTATCCAGTTCCCTAGTGTTAGTAGTTGGTAGCCATTCGAATGATTTTGATAATCGAAGTGTTCTCGAGATGTGGTATTAATGGATTATCACTCGAATTAGCATTCGAATACGCCCATCTTCGACTTTGCTTGTTTACACGTATCAAAAAAAGCTTTTCAAACTTTGATGTTCAGAATTGGGTGTCGGCATCTCATCCGTCACTCGTAAATACAGGGATGAAAGCACTTATTTATAAATGATAAAAAAATAGTCTTCTGACATTCATGTTGTCGTTGTCTTTCAGCATTTGAAGGTGAACAAATTGAAGCAGAGAATGACGTCGAGCACCCACGTGAACTAGGGCCAAAATTCAAAGGACTGGGTCAGATGATCATTGAAAAACTAATGCAGGATGACCCGAATAGAATTTTTGAAGTGTACTGCGACAAGGATCTTGAACTTCGGGTAAAAGATGTGCTCGAGCAGACAATTGCAGCTGCACGACTGCTCATGGCAAACGGCATTCAGAAGGGCGACGTTGTCGTACTGTACTCGTTGGTAAACGAGTGGGTCACTGCGCTTACTTTTGCCTGCTATATCATCGGGGCACCCGTCAACTTCTTTGAGACGCAATTCGAAGGAGGTAAGTTCAATAAATCATCGTAACGAGATTACACTTCATCCATGCACTTCCAGATCAAATAACTCACACACTAGACCTTCTCCAGCCGACAGCGATCATCTACGAGGGCAAGTATGAGGATCAACTTTTCACCGCGCTCAAGCAGATAAAGCATCCCAAGCTAAAGGTGGTCTTGAACATTGAAGCCGACGTCGTTCTCAGTGGTGCAGTGGACATGGACACCTTCCAGCTACCAGACATTGGAGATCCAAGGGAGCTGGCTGCAACACTCGTTCTCACATCGGGAACCACGGGATTCCCGAAAGTGATTCAGCTTTCGCACTCGATGATGGTACAGGGTCTGTACAATTGGTGGAAACCTTCACCGGGCAAGGTCTTCTGTTTGAGTCCTTTACGCTGGATGAGTCAGGTGTCGCTGATGATGCACCCGGTCTTGTTTGGATCGCAACGCATGTATACATCCTTACCACCGTCGGGTTCTCACGGCAGACACATTATGGATAAGTTCAAGGTGTCGCACTACGTCTCTAATCCTAGTGTTTACATGGCCGTACTGAGAGCTGCCGCCGAATCCAATGACCCATCGAGCCTGGCATCACTGAGAATAGCTCTGGTTGGCGGTGAGGTTGTCAGCGAGTCGTTGGCCAAGTTCGCAGCGCAAGTGACTCCACATTGCCAACTGATCAGGGCCTATGGGATGACTGAGCTGGCGGGTTGCGTGTCCTCCGATGAGGAAACCGATAAGCGCGGAGTAAATGGTGGAGTTTTGAAGTCCAAAATCATGGCGAAATTTCTCGACGATAATGGGCATACTCTCGGACCCAACCAAATGGGTCGGTTATTCCTGAAGTCGCCCGTACCGTTCCTCGGATATTTGAGGAACGATGAGGCGAACCGGAAGACGTTCGTCCAGGATGGTTGGTACAACACTGGGGACTATGCGTATGTGGACTCTGACAGGCTGCTAAACATAGTCACTCGCTACGAGAACCTAGTCCGTTCGGGAAACACTATGGTGAGTCTTTTTCGAGTAGAGAAATTCATCAGATTATATGCCTTCTGTTTTCGGTCCAAAGTTAATCCCGACAAACGTGGAGGCCGTTGTCAATAATCACCCGGCTGTGCTGAAATCTGCTTTTGTTGGTCATCCACTCAAAACGAATGATAACGACGTTGTTGGGACTGTTTTCGTGGTCCCGCAGGAAACTAGTCCTCCTGAGAACTTTGAGAAAGACTTGAGGGAACTCTTAAGTCGTACATTGGAGGAGGTGGAGCTGCAAGCTGTGAAGTTTATCAAAGTGATCCCTGAAATGCCACTCACAATTTCCTACAAGGTGGACAGAAGGGCTCTAAAAGACATGGCTAGGGGACTGTGAAGAAAGGCTATGTTTTCCGGCTGTGTTTTTCTGTTCGGAACTATTAAGAGGTCCTAAAAATAAGTCTTTTCACAGAGTGTCGTCAAAGAACACTTCTTATAATTGCTGAATTTAATTTTCAAATAAAGGGTTAAAGTTAGATTTCGGAACATATGCGATAGCAGTCGCGTCCAGCATCCTCTTACTTATGTCCTGGATCCCTTGTAGGTCCTGGGGCATCTACAATGCGCACGCGCCATGGAGTGCGGTTGTGCCTCAGCTCTCCCCAACTTTTTCCTAGTTGCCATGGTTCCTTCGCAACTGTTCTGCGCCACGTACTCCTAGGCCCACGGCGCATCTTGGCATCCAGAGTAAGCGGGTTTAATTGCATCGTTTGGCTAGCTGAACCTGTCACACTTTTGGAGAGTGTGACAAATCCACGGCCACTTTCGTCGTGGTATGGTTGTGCCGATAGGTTCCTGGCCCGTTCTCTGATAAGGCTGTTCGTTAGAGATACGGCTTGGCTAGAATATCCTTAAGATGTTTTCAACTTCTTCGTGATAGTTGAGTACCACGTCCATATAGCAGTACGGATTCAACGGTCGAACTGAACAGTCGTAGCTTGGTGTTTAAGCTAATTGGTGATAGCATCACATGGCTTTGCCTATTCGATTGGCTATATCCAGTTCGGATCCGCCACCGTTTAATACAATACTCCCAAGATATTGGAAACTCTCTACCTTCTCAACCGGCTGTCCAGTAATACATATACGAGTCGATGAGCTTGGTCTTAGGCTGATCATTTTGTTTTTGCCGTCTTAATGTTGAGCTCAACTACCGTCTGCTTCCCTCTCCACATTCTATGGGACAGAAGGCATACATCATCGGGGTAGTCAAGGTGTTTGAGTTCAGATGTGAGAGTTCACAGAATTCCTCCATTTCCTGTTGACAAGGCCGCATTCAGTACATCGCTAAACAATAAAAAAAAATAGTATTGGTGAAAGTATCCAGCCTTACCGAACCGCAATTTGGAATTCGAATTCCTCAGACAGCCTTCCTTAATGTAAGACGTGATATGTGGACCCATCATATGTACCGTTCATATTTGCTATTAGTTTATCAGTAATGACTCTCCTGCGCAAGGCACGCCAGATAAATTCCCGATTGACACTATCAAACGCTTTTTCAAAATCGGCGAAGTGGTGATCGATACTCAATACACTGCTCGTTGATGATCCGCAAGGTGTCGTGTTGATGTGGTCGACACAAGAGGATACAGAGCGGAAACCTGCTTGTTCGGCCTCAAGTGTGTCTTCGAGGCGTTCTTTGATTCGCTCCAGGATGATTTAACTGCCTCAGCAGGCAACACGCAGATCTCTCCAGTGGTCGCGCTGCATTAGCTTGATGATCATTCCCACTTTCCACTCATGTATAATGCATGTAAAATAAACGATAACTCAACACAACAATTCACAGCCGTGTATTTATTGCTGTCCTCATCAACTGGAACATGATGAAATCCGCTTCGAAGATCCAGTGTAAACATTTTTGCCGCCTACAACCGATCGATTTGATCCTCAATCAAACATAATGGATAGCAGCTTTTCTTGTTTAATTGACAAAAGTCCACAGAAATTCATTCCTTTCCGTTCTTCTTTTTCACACGATTGGACTCACGTACTTGTTCGGACAATACCCTCTCCGATCCATTGTTTCGTTGTTCCGCTGATAGTCTTTGTGGAATGTGGATAAACCTGAACATCGTCTCTTGACACAAGTCTCGTTTACACACCTGTATTCTCTGATTTCTGCGGTTTGTAATTGGTGATCATGTTCGTAATTGTTCTATAGATGAATTGTATTGTGAATGTGATCCAGCGACGTACATCTGAGATTGTCTAAGCTGACGTCGATATTAAACATTTCAGGCATTATGTTTGTATCGTCTGGTGTTTGGATAGTTTCTTCTTCTGATGGTTGGATTTGTGCACATTTTGCTTTACCCTGTTTTAGCCGAGAGACCACTTCCAAAAATGAGTTCGTATGGAATTGCACTCTCCGGAGCGAAATGAATTTCCATTTCAACAAAAATATCATCGACGTTGACCTTTACATGAAAACTGCTTAGAGTTTTTAGTTCTTGCGTAACAAATCCATGGAATGTCGTCGTCATAGCTATTGCTCAACTTTGGTGATCCTAGTGGAATATACATTGTTGGCGAAGTAATATGAAAATCGCTTCTAGAATCAATAGGCGTGTTTTTATTGAGAATCTATACTCAGCTCAGTATTTCTGTTACAGCCGAAGCAACGACAAAACAAATTACTGAGCAAAAAGTACTGTGATCAACACTGACTATAGGCGTTGAAGAGTCGAAATTACAGGTAGCGCTTCAACTACAGCCACCAAATCATAGATGTCGCTGAAAACACTTCTTGAAGATACAGCAAAATCATCGGCATTGGTGTTATAAATCTCGACTCGAATCTATCCCAATTTGCAATCCATTTTTTGATTAATATAGAAACACTTCTATGATTAAAGCCATAATTGTGCAAACATTGGGAACAAACTGCCAAAACTATTTGAATTTTGAAGTCTAATACAATGAAAGCAGAAATGAAGTATACAGAGTTACTTCACAGCTGATTGCCCCTAGTCCATCGACGAATTTGAGTGTCTTTTTGACGGATATTCATGAATTTTTGACGGTTATTCACGAAATAACATAAATGCCGTCCTCTGATTGGTCAGTTTGGTTTAAGAACACGTTATAAAAAACAGTTGTCAAACATTATAAGTTGGGCATCTCTGTAATACTTCATTTCTGAATGAAAGTAAGGTCACGCAACCAATTCTTGACACAAAAAATTAAAGTGAATACAAATTGAGTAATGAGCGTTTTATTGAGGATCATTACTAAGTTGAGTATAGACTCTCAATAAAGCACGCCTAATAAATCATAAATATTTTAAAACTGATTTAATTGCATTTGAAATAAATACAATCCCTATTGATAAGGCTTAGGAATATGACTTCAGTCCAAAGATAACTCAGTTCAGTTCCAAAGAAAAAACTCCAAGAGGCTCCAAGGAGAGACCTAGTTTTTCGGAAAGCTGGAAGCGTCCTCTTTTCATGTCCGGCTACCTTTTTGGCCGTAAGGGCCTTTAAAGTGTAGCAATACTCTCTGCTGCAAATCACATATTGTGCAAATTTTGTAATCTAGAGGGATTGTAGTGACGGAAAATATAATGAAATCAGTTTTAAGATTTTTATGATTATTAATGTGCATGTTTTTATCTGTTGTTCATTGTGCTGTTATAGATTGAAGAATTGGAAGAGGGCTCAATGACTGTTAGATGTATGTGGCCAAAGTTAGGCACAATCTTTATTATAGGATGGATAGGTAGCTCCAGCTGTGACAAATATTAGTTATGATAGCAATCGCATTATTTGTGGAACTAATCCTTAAGCCCATGAAGAAAAAGTTGCAATCGAAAGTCCTGAATGTCGAAGCTCATACACTGGGAATGTGGACACTGACTGCACGGATTAAATTTATGGAGTACATAGTGCACCTGGAATAAAATTGAACCTTTAAAGTGTAAAGCATGGAGAACTAACTAAACTACTCGTCCTATTAAAGAAGAGAGAAACAAACGAATTCTATTTGATTTCATTTCAAAGGTTCGAATAAAATATGACATGATAAAACAACAGTCATTGCTCTACGTTTCATAGTTCAGATTTTACGTATTTATTTCCGCGCTCCAATACAAAGCGTACTCTGTGCGTCACAGTTCACGTTCAATGGATAGTGATAATCCTCTGTTCGTGCCAAAAGTGATCCCGAACATCATTCACAACGTTGTCAACAATCATTCAGGTGTGCTGAAATCTGCTTTTGTTGTTGTTGATTTAATTTTCCAAAAATTGTAGTTTTTCTTTAAATCGATTGTCTTCTTATTAATACATTAACAAATAAAATATGTTCTAGTAGAAGATAATGGTAGTCAGAACTTGTCAAACAGAGTGTACACAAAAGAAATTGTGGTAGATTATTTGAACAGGTATACTGGTTTCTGAGGTGAAATTTGTTATACTTCAAACTTGCCTCATGCCATCCCTGTAGTTGCTGTCAAAACTTGACAAGCAAAGCATGTCAACAAGTGAAAAAATCATCTCCGAGCCGAAATTCCATTTCTGGAGATGTTCAAAGAATCTTTTAAGTTCTACAAAACAAAGTGGCCAGTGCCCGACTTCACTGATGTGTTGGACTTCCAAAGCTCTGATCTGAAAGTAAGTAACATGGGAACATATTAAAAAAAAATTTAACTTGACGAATTGTTTTTTACCTAGGGTGTCACTGAAGTGGGCCTGGACGTGGATAGTGTTTACGAAGAAATCCTGCCTGGTCTTAAACCAGTATACACATGGAAATGCTATGAACTTTCCGACCGTCCTGGACTAGTATTTATTCAGAACCCATTCACACCACAGGGCCAGCGATATTGGATGGTCAAAAGCCTACGTGACTACCCAAAGAAACCGAACTTGTGAATCTAAATGTGAACCTCTTCCCGCAATCTGTTATCGATGATTGGTGGAGTTCATATCAGGCGTCGGTCGATAAGGATGAGAGACGACGCATGAAGGTGTCGATGAGATGGACCACACTGGGCTATCATCACGACTGGGACAGCAAGGTGTACAGCGAAAAGATGAAGAATAAATTTCCCACGGACTTGGCGCAGTTGAGTGAGTATTTTTCAAGGGCCCTGCGACTGGGAAAGTACTCTGCTGAAGCGGCTATTGTGAACTACTACCCAGTCGGGACGACTCTGGCTGGCCACACAGATCACTCAGAAGCTGATCTGGAAGCACCTCTGTTTTCATTTAGGTGAGCTTGGTGTCATGCCTTCAGTGAGATTAATGATTGAATGTGATCTTTCAGCTTCGGTCAAACAGCAGTGTTCCTTATTGGGGGCACCACAAAGGAGGAGAAACCATCGGCGCTGTTTCTTCGAAGTGGGGATGTGGTTGTGATGTCGAAACAGAGTCGATTGTGCTATCATGCTGTTCCGAGAGTGATGAAGGCAAGCGAGGAAATTTGGAATGAGTTCAAACCCAGAGAAAGTATGTTCCCTCAACCCGTACAACTTGCATTCGCTGGAGTAAATAAATAATTGGTTTCAGATGTTTCCTTGGACCCGCCTACGCCGAAGAGGCTGAAATATGACGTTGATCCTCCGGTTTGGGAGTGGGAGCTGGATGGACAACTGTTCGAAGAATGCGCTGATGAGAACTTCTGGAGTCCGTTTAGACAGTACATGAATGACTCTCGGATAAACATTAATGTTCGACAAGTCCTCAAGGAGGGACAGGATGCTTTGTAAATTTTCTGAATACAGTATTTATTTATAAAAAAATAAGGCGTTTTACTTCTTGTGGTCTGTTAATGTCTTCGACTCCGCGCCAGAAGAACAACACAAGAGAGGACGCCAAGGAAATCGACTTGTGTGCGCCACTCAAACTAGAAAGACCTGAGTCTGAGCTTGGCGTGAGAGAATTGAAGGCAGTTAGTCAAAAATCGTGTCAGCTGGAGACTCTTCTGGTTGCGGCTCAAGACCAACAGGCGCTTCTTTGATGGGGAGCCTAAATCATCGGGTCATACGACATCCAAAAACTTGACACCTAATCCAAACAATGGCGCGACAGTGACAGAGGAAGTACTCTGTCGTGTCGTCGTCTACTCCATAGGCATCACAGAGGATTTCGTCGCTTAGGCCAAGCTCATTTAGACGTTTGAAGATGTTCGAAGGTGTAGTGTCCCGGTAGTGCTCCTGTAAGTCGTCTGAAGTCTTTTCGGTCAAGAGATAATGGATTTTTTTAACAGACATTAAGGAGCATGGGCCTGGTCTGTCTGTATTCTGGAGAGTAATGCCACTTGCGATGGTGTTTTCGAGAGGCCCATACCTCGATGAAAGCTCTAACCGAGGATCCACGTAGTCCCAACGCAGATGCAGGTCCTGAGAATGTCTAATCTGATAATTCTCTAGCAAGTTCATCAACGATCTCATTTCCAGCTATCCCGTGGTGACCTGGGACCCAGACATCAAGACCTTAAGTACGGCTTGGTTGTCCCCACAGACACATATAGTTCGCCCCTCCCACTTGTTCTTCACAATTTAGTTCGTGGCCGTTAGGCTTCCGCTTGGAAAACCAACGAAAATTTACCGAATGAATGTCACCCTCTACGATGGCACCAGCGCCAGAGCCTTAATTGGTTCTGGAGATTTCCATAAGGATTCGACTGCATTCCTTTCCTGGCTCAGATTTTGGCCAGAGCCAGTCCTGAGTGTAGGAAAAGTCGTCTTTGCCGCAACTGAAATACGGTGCGCAAGGTCCTCGAATGATACAAAATCAGAAGTTAGCGTACACCTCCAGCAACTTTATCACATTTGGTCAAGGGAAAGGATGCTTCAGGGTTTGGAGCGTACTTTGTGTCTTTTCTCCGACGGAATTTTGTGTTGGTTTTCTGCAAGTTGCTGTAGCTTTTTCAAAGTTGTGTGTTCTATTCGCTCTTGTCGTTGTTGTAAAATTACTTGCCGATTCAGGTAATCAAACCTAGCCGATAGATGGACGAGAAGCAAAACTGCATAGCTGATTCCTGGTGCCTTCGAATGAAACATTATGCGTCGGATATATGGTCCGTCTGGGTCGATCTAATGGCATTCTTCATTTGTACATTACAAACTACGAAGCCACTTAAATTGTACGAATTTATCATGGAAGTCTTACTAAATCTGAAATCGGAGATCACACTCAAGCGGTGTCGGTTGAATGTTGCTCCACTGCCTCCGAAGGATGTACGGCTAGACACAATCGATCACTTGCTGGAGCTCGATACCACTCGACAAACCTGGATACAACTCACGAATTCGATTTGTTTGCTGTCAAGTTCATCTATGCCTTACCAGCGAAAAGTACTGTTTCATGGAATTTTAAATAACCTGAAATCTGCCGACCATGCGCTGTGATCCATATTTCTTTTCTTTAAATCATGTTCATACTTTTTTGTTCGTTTATTTTCAATAAAAAATTTTTTGGAAACACATCATACAGCGGGGTCTACTACTGCTGGAATGAGGTAAGGAGGTTAAGAGTAAAGTTAAGGATTGAGGGTTATAAAGCCCGAGGATGATGTAAGGATGACCAAGGGAACATCGTAGTAGAGTCGCTGAGGATATGGAGGATCCATTTCTACAGACTGCATAACAGCGACGATGCACCAAATACCGCTGTCAGGCAGTGACGATGTAGATCAACAATCCCGTCCACCCAAGCCGGATGAAATGAAGATAGCTATGTCTAAACTGAAATCAAACAGAGCTTCTGGAGCTGATGGCCTGGCGGGCGAGCCCTCGGTTTAAAGAGACAGACGATGACTTAGCAAAATGCATGCACCAGCTCATCTGTAAAATATGGTCGGAGGAAATCATGCCCGTTGAATGGAAACTCAGCATTGTTTGCCCGATCCACAAAGAAGACGACACTCTGAATTGGGCCAACTATGAAGGCATAAGTCTTCTGAATACCGTTTAGAAGATATTATCTGCCGTGTTGTGTGAACGCATAAATCCGTTCGTCAATAACCTGGTCGGTCCATACCAGTGTGCCTTTAGACCACGAAAATCCACAATCGATCAAATATTTACACAACCGTAAATTTTGGAAAAAACCCAGGAATAGCGGGTCGTTATTCACTACCTTTTCATCGACTTTACGGCGGAGTATGAAAGCATCTATAGAGATGAGCTATTCCGAGAAGTGTCTGGTTTTAGCATCTTTACGAAACTCGTCCGTTTGTGTACGTTGACGAGAATGCACGCTGCTCCATCAAGATCGGCAAAGACCGAACAGAGACCTTTGGTGACAAAAAAGGATTAAGATAAGGCGACTTCTTTAACCTCATAATTGAAAGACTTATTCAAGACTAGAAACTCGACAGGAACCATCATTCAGAAGACCGTTCAAGTACTCGCAAATTCCGACGATATTGGCATTATCGGAAGAACGCAGCGTGATGTCCATGCCACTTTTGTGGGTTTCGCGACGGAGGCCGCTAAGAGGCTTAAAGGTAAATGAAGGCAAAACTAAGTATTTGCTGCACCCATAACCATCTCGGGCAGAGCACCACGATAGACAGCAAAAGCTTTAAGCTAGTCAGAGACTTTGTCGACCTATTAACAGCTATAAACTCAGACAACGATACCAGGGCTGAAATCAAACAAAGAATAACTCTTGCCAATCGCTGCTTCTTCGGGCTAAGAAAGCAATTGATGAGCGACGTCATCACTCGAACAACGAATGTAACTCTCTATAAGACCTTGATCGTCCCAGTCCTGTAATATGGCGCAGAGGTATGGACTTTTCCCTAAAGCAAGACTGTTGCTTTGAGAGAAACATTCTTCGGTGTGCGTAGACGGTGGGGGAGGAGGAGATATAACAACGAACTATACAAGCTGTTCAGCAACATCGGCGTAGCCAGAAGAGTGAAGATCCAACGATTGAGATGGTTAAGTTATGTAGAGCGGATTAAGACCAATGCTCCAGCCCGGAAAGTCTTCGAATCTAACGCCGAGGGACGGGGCAGTAGAGGAAGACCACGACTCAGGTGGTGCACGCATGTGAAAAGGAGTGTGTGCGAAACTGGAGGCAGCTAGCTAAAGATCGAGCAAGCTGGAGACGATGTTGTTGGTTGAGGCCCGGGCTGTAGCGCCACCTTAAGTAAGTAGGTTTATCAGATAGCCCTACTTGAAGGCTACTCAAAAACCCCTGCAATCGATATGCGTCCAATCACAAGCTATTCGTCCTTTAGACTACCCCTTTTTCTTCCAAGTAGTTACTTGACATGTCTGTCTTTTATTTACCAAACAATATCCTCTTAACGTTAAGTTAATTCTTGAACAACCGACGGCGCAACCACATGACGCTCTCCCAAAATTCTCTTGTCATGATGCATGACCGAAATTTTCGAAATGTCCTGCAGGCCATTGCTCGTGCATCATCACAACCATCGCATAAATCCCACATACGATGCATTAATTTCCATTCAATCTGTCTGCTGCAGACACTGTGGGCACACCACACACACAGACACATGCACAGGCAACCACTAAGCACCGATTTCCCTCCAGCGACGGCTATCAACGTCCAGCTGCACTAGGACAGAGTGCTTCCCTCCACACAATCATCGGCCCGCACACGCCTTGGCTGCCTGCACAGTCAAAAGAACTGAGAATCTTTTAATAAGTATAAATCGAAATAATTGGCCAATAAATCCATTTCGGGTTTCTCGTCCACACAGACACAATAGGCAGGCACAAGGAGACGGAGAGGAAAATGGAAAGTCCTTGTGGTGGCGGTGGAGATGATGGACGTCTTAAATTGAATCGTCGGACGGATTGCAATAACTGCAGGAGCTTGACTCAATCGTAAATAAGGGCACTCCTCAGATTCGTCTTCATTTCGTCGACTCGGGATTATCCAGGGGATATGCACGGATCCCTTAATCCTCACCCGCATTTGAAATCCTCTCCCGAGTTGCAAATGTAATTTCGATAAGCGGATCCCATAGAGGAACTCCACCAGCATCACTTGTCGTGCTTGCTGAGAAAGTTTTCAAGCCTGACCCCTCTCCCAGGCTGTGTGATGAAAGCAGCAGCAATCTTAAGGGCTGGACTGGACCCATCAGCAGAAAACCAGTCACATGGAGTCAATTACTCCGTGGAGCGGGGGCAACCATAAAATCTGACCTCCGCCGTCACCTACCGTGAATGTCATATGCAGCGGGTTCTGTGGGCAGACCACACCATCACCCCTACTCAGCTGGGAGCCAGTTTATGATAGTGTGCCTCCTTTAATTGGCTTCCTTGGTAATGGCATCGCACTCAGGGGTGCGCTGAAGAAGAAGGATCCCAGAGAGAGAGCCACCCTGCCGAGATGGACAGCAGTGCAAAGTGGACGACCTCCAAGTGCAAAGTTCCTCCTACGTTCGCCTGCAGGGACAATACAGATAAAGGACTCTCGGGTATTCCATTCCAGTCGTGCACATTACTTTAATCCGCTTACAGCTGACGGCACTGAAGGACTTCTCACAAAAAGGCTCAATCCTTTCTCTGGTTTAAGTTATTTTAATTAAATATATAAGTACGTGTGGGTCTACAGTTTTCCTTTTTTCTGTGTGTGTGGAGTGACACTTCATGTGGAAACTATCTTAGGACGGGCTTTCCTGAACTGTCCTCCAGAGATCATGAACGGCCGGCTGATGTGGAGCGTGTGCACCGGCACGAGGTGGCACAGACCCAGCAGATCGTAGAGATTCACTCCAAGGACTGCAGTCCAGTAGGCAAAATTGCCGGCAAACGAGGTTTTCTGAAAACGCATTAAAAAACTGAGTGAAATTCCGAAATTGCTCCGACAATGGAGACAAACCTGTGATCCCTTGAGGAGCTTTGCTTCGGATCCTCTTTGGGCCATTGTTGGTCTGGCTTATGGGGTGCTGAATAAAAAGATAGAAATATATTTTCAGAAAATAGACGAGTTCGCTCCTTGCGAGGCGTTTGAGATTTGAAGTACGTGGCAAGGCCGATAAATTTTGGTTTCAAAAGCGAACTGCAAGTGAATTTGTTCGGGCGCCAGTAGGCGTGTTCATTGAGATACTCAGAGAGTTGAGCAGAAATTAAGTATTACGGATATGACGGACTTCTACCTCTCTTGTTCCTTAAAGGCACAAACCCATAGAACTCGTCGCATGCGTTGCGTCATGTCATAAGGTCTTATGAGAGGGAGAGAGAGAGCAAATCCACGCCGCAAGTGAAATCCAAGGCGACAGGACATGGAATTGGGCAACTTTTAATTTTCTGTGCGTTTGACAGATGTTTCCATGAAAATTCATTCAGGTGCTTCTTATGTGAAACCGTCAAAAATTCATGAATATCTGTCAAAAGGCATCGCTGAACAAGGGGGCAATCAGCTGTGAAGTCAGCCATCTCTGTAATATTTCATTTCTGAAGCTGAGTAGGAAAAGTTCAACGCAAAGAATATTAATAATACTTACTTACTCACTTACTAGGCTGACGACCTATGCAGGGTCCGAGCTTGAGCGATAGCTGTTTACCATTTTTAACGGTCCTGGGCACGCTGCTTCCAGTTATCAAGACCAAGCTGTCTTGCATCTTTATACCTCTCCTTCTCGAACCAGGAGACTGGGATTAGAAGACCCTCTAAGCTGGAGCATTGATGTCCATGCGCTCGATGTGGCCGAGCCAGTTCAGTCGACGGATCTTTGATTTCCGGACTACATCCACATACTGGTACAGCTAGTAGTGTGTTTTCCTCCATTCGCCTTCCTCGCAGAGAGGACCATATATTCGACGTAGAATTTTTCTTTCGAAGGCCAAAGCAGTGCACAGCAGAAGCAGAAGCACAGCAGTTCTGCTTATCGTCCAGCTTTCGGCTCCATATAGCAGGACTGGCAAAATAAGGGTTTTGTAGAGCATGACCTTAGTCCTTTGAGTCAGGAGTTTTGACGCCAGTAGTTTTGACAAACCGAAGTAACACCGGTTGCCAAAGGCGGTTCTACGTCGGATATCGTTTGTTGAGTTTATGCTTGCCCCGAGGTAGACAAACCCCTTTACTACCTCTGAATTGTAGCTCTCGATTATGATATTTTGTCCGATGTGGTGTGTGATGGATCTTAGTTTTATCCTCGTTGACCTTAAGACCAGCTCGCTTCGCTTCTTCTTCAAGTGCCGCAAATGCTTCCACTACGACACTTTGGGAACGCGCGACGATGTCGATGTCGTCTGTATATCCCAGCAGTTGGCCTGACTAAAAGATAGTGCCTTCCGTGTTTACAGCTGCCCGCCGCACTAACTTCTCCAGTACCAAATTGAAGAAATCACACGACCGCGCATCTCTTTGCCGAAATCCGGTGCAGGTTTCAAACCCTCGAGCCGAACTGCACTGTGCATCGCGTATTTGTTAGCGTAGTGACACACAACCGGATCAGTTTTTTTTTTCCCGGGATCACGAATACGACCATCGCACCGAATAACTCCTTGCGATAAATGCTGTCGTATGCGGCTTTAAAATCGATAAAAAGATGGTGCGTATCGATTTAAAGCTCGCTGGATTTGTCTCTGTGTGAAGATTTGGTCTATTGTCGATTTGCTTGTCGACTGGTACGTGCTGACTAGTGCGCTGAAAAACTCTGGACAGGATCTTGTAGGCGACGTTGAGCAGGGATATACCTCTATAGTTGTTGCAAGAGGTAGGATCGCCTTTTTTGTGGATGAGGCATATGGAGTTGATATTTTTTACATCATTCATTCATTGGGTTGATGTACATATTCACAATATTATGCGCCTAAAAGCATTTTTTCCTGTACTTTTGAACATTTGTAGGGGTGGTTGATGTATTAAATAATTTTGAAATGATTTTGCACCCATAACTATGCAACTTTTGGTATTCCCAGTTTGTAGGGTCTATACATTTCATTTATGTTTAGTACTCGATTCTTTGCATTGTTTCAAAATGTGTTTTAACTAATATTAATTAAGTATTTTTTCATTTAAAGATTGTTCAAGAAAGATTGTGACCCTTGACAATCAACCATCACCTTAAACGTTTCCAGCCTTGACTGCCACAAATGTCAGAAATGTCGTCGGTGGTACCAAGTTTTTATGATGAATTATTAAGAACCCATGATCGTTTTTTTGTGCATATAATTTAAGCGTATATACGTTTGCAAAAAAAACAAGCTCAATGAACGTTGGCTCAATGAACTATTCCTTAAAATTTCGAATGAATTCACAAATGGATGAACGTAGTTTAATGTACGAATCGTTGACTCAATGAACTAGCGTTCATTTAAATATAAAATTTTCTGTAAGCATTTCTCAACGAAATCGTACGTTGCGTAAATGAACGAAATTATTCATTGCTTGTAAGCAGTGCATGTAAGCGTTCTTGTTCAGTTGTGATTTGTTGTGAATTGTGTTGTGACGTCCTCAACACCATCCCTTTTTTAAAAGGAAAATATCAGGTTTGTTTTTCTTTATTTTTCTATATATTAGGAATACTAATATTTGAACCCACGTCAACAGAAAACTCCCTACAATTGCCGACACAGGAATACCAGTAAGTATGTACCATAGTTAATTTAAATACTAGAAAACATGTATACATTTTTTTTGTGTAAAATTATTTTTGTACAGTAAGGTCCAGAAGAAAGAAGATTAATCAGTTTCACCACTATTGAAAGGATAGCAGTCTCAAGCTCAATCAAAGGTTGGTAATAAACTATTTTAATACTTATTAAACGTACTTATTAAATCAAATCCTTGGTTTTCCTAGATTGAAATGAGAGTCATTAATTTCGCAAATCAGAGTGAAAGTAGGTATTATTTTAATGATTACATTCAAAATATATATCTAATAATGAGTATTATAACAGATTGTCTAGACGCACTGATGTTGGCTACCTGATTAAAACAAAAGTTATTCGGAAAGACGTGAATGGAAAAAAACATATTTTTTTAAATATATTGTATATTTCATCCATTTTCAAATAAAAATTAATTTTCAAATGAAAAAGGGGTAAAGCGGCTATTATTTATGAATGAAGTCATTCGTTGTTGGAATGTACTATTTTCGTTGGGTTATTGTAATTTGCTCATTGAATAAACGAACAATTCACCAAATATAAAAAAAAATTATTTTTTAACGAACAGCCATGCATTTGCTCAACGAACAAGTTCATACAGGAATTAATAAACTTTTCGTTGGCTCAATGAAAATATTTGTTGGGTGTAAAACTCTATATTTGTACAAACATTGGCATCCAACTGACAAAACTATTTGAATTTGTACGTCTAGTCAAGTAAAGCAAAGTCCCGACCCAACTTTTGACAGAGAAAAGTAAACCTCAGTCAAGAGCGTTCTTTTGAGATTTCACTTACTGTGCTGTTTCTATATCAATATATTTCTGTCCAAAGCTTTCATGAAATCTGTGTGTAGAATATCAACTTGCTGACTGTTTTCTATAGCAGATATATAAAATTGCGTGAAAAATTGCATACGTTCGTCGTAGTGGAACAACCACAATAAGTCCATGACTTGGAGTTAAAATTTGCGGCGTTACAAGACTAAGTCCATTTAAAACCAGCTTTTCAAACAAATTAGAGATGGATGACAATTTTGAAACAGACCTGTACAATCTATTTATAGCAAGTTTGCATATATTTGAGCCTACGTTTTTTTTTTTATTTTTTATTTTTTTTTTTACTTCATTTTTATTATTCAATTCATAATAACTTACATACTAGACAAAAATGCTTAAAACTAGTTAGACGAACAATGTTTTATTTCTAACCTATTGGCCCTATGCGGGCACTCTAAGCTAAACTTATTCTTAATCTATGTCTTTCGACCTAATCTAACGGAGTAAAATATAAATGAAAATTTAAAAAGAACAACTTACTATTAAGAAAAAATTTGAAATCTTAATGGCTGGACGGTTTATACAAAAACTTACAAGCTACCTTACATTCTACCTTAAAATAAAACTTACAAACTAACTTAAGCTAACCTACGTATATATGCATATACACCTGTCTATACCCCTATACACATGTGTATATGTATATATCCTTAATATACACAGTCTATACATGTTTCGTCATGTATACACATATACATTCTTGCTTTTTTTACATGTATTATATATACATTTTTTGTTAATTGATACACATATATACAACTTAAAAAACTACCTTAAGACTACCTTTAAATATATAAGTCGGCCATAGGTTGCGGCTGATAGATTTCCATCTAATCCGCTACAAGACAGAGACCGACTGCGCCCCATAAGGGGGAACGCATAACCCTTTCTCACTATCCCTCTCGCACCGTGCTCATCCACGGTGGGCTTGAGAACAAAAATATTAATGAGCCTCCACTGTTTAGCGTCGAGGCATTATGGCCCCCATAACTTGTCTTCCAATTTAAATATTTCTCCGACCATCTCCTGAGAAGCGACCCGTCCCCGCATCAACTCGCCCAGCTTTCATCCGTCCCATGAATTAATGGGAAATAATGAGAAATTTTCAATTCACTTGCATGCTCGGCAAGGATATCATTTTGATTCATTGTGTGCTCCTTCGTTGTCGGTCCTTCATCATCTTTGCTTTGGCAGCAGGCTCGGCCCGGCTTGGCCCGGACCTAGACAAACAATCACAAGTGAATCGCTAATTAATTCATGACCCAGAGTGAACAGAGCAGAGTAGAGAAGAGAAAAGGAATCGTAAATCGGAGACCAGAATCCACTCGACTGTGCAAAAGGCTTTTTGGCACCGAAATGGTGGTGCGCACGCAAAGTGATTGTGATTCTTTGACGAGAGTCCAGAGACTGGAATGGGAATGGGCGAACGGAAAAAAGGTCACAGAACCCACCCAAAAACCCAATCGGAATGTGTCAATTAGTGAACTTCGAGGACATTGTTAGCACTTCATTACCCCAGCGTCTTTCTTGCTCACGCCGGGATGTGCGGGTTGCCGGGCTAGACGGGCGGATAGCGCGTCGACGGTCTTGGGGGGGGGAAACTTTTCGGCAGAATACTCACAAATTTTCACGCAATTCAAATAGATCAGTGAAGCTTGAAAAAAGAACATTCTCCCGGTCGGGACACCCGCCCACTCAATTTCGAATTCAAATTATCCCGATGGACGGAGATGCTCGGAATGGAGGTTGAGTGGAGAGAGCCTTCTAATTTCATTTGTTTCATGGTCGTGTTTGCCGCCTCCCGGGGAATGTTTGTTGTAACTTTGTGCTTAGACGGAAATTTGCATTAACAAACCCCGGCCCTAATGACGGAGCCACAAGCAGTGCATGCCCACCCCCCAAACAAAGGACATCACAGGCTGGTGATGCGAAGATGTGGAGACATTTTGGCACTCAACCATTTCGCAGTAATAAACTTTTATTGCCACACATTTAGACGTCTGTGCCGGCTTGGCTTGGAGGAGGACTGACACGAGGACGAGCAGATTTTCCGCCGACTGCCACCGGTCTCGTATGTCCTTAATGGCGACACTTGAGCATCGCACGCCGTTCAAAGGGTGCGTGGAGGAAAGTGTCGACTCTGGCATTTTGGCGACACCGCGGCGTAGCCACTATCTCCGCCATGGACGTGAGAGTGTGTGCAGATTGCACGTCCCTCCGTTGGGTAATTTTTTTATTGCACTCCACTTTAATGCGGGCATCGAATGGGTGGGCATGGACCACACCCACCGCCCGCTTGCCATGGCACTGCAGCAGTGTCGAGTTTATGAGCTCTCCGAGCTGGATCATCATCTCGGACCGAAGCCGCCTTGTGCGAGGCACTGATGATGTTGTTAGTCACACGGGTGGTATTTCCCAGATGGCTACTCTTGGTGTTTGTTTAATTAAGTTGAAAATAAAATTTGCCGGACCGGGCTTACGGGCACATAAAGCTTAATTAATAGGCTCTCGCATAACTTGTGCTGCAAAAGGTCACCACCGCACCATTGCCATAGCCACCACTCCACCATCCAATGGAGAGGGTTCAGTTCGTTTTTATGGCGTGAAAGAAATGAGTAGAGAGCTTAAATTAATGGCGATAGTTGAATCGAGATCAAATGCATATCTGCCTGGTGGATGGACACTAGAGGCGTTAGAGGCTGCTGCTCGTTTTGAGGTGATTTACGAGCAGTTCAAGTGCTGGGGAATGGATTTTTAATCGACCCTAGTTTGATGCCCTCATCAAATTGCGATTGCGAACGAAAAGGGAGTAGTGCTGGCCACTGGCGGGGACACAGCCGGGGGCGGTAAATCTCGGTGACTAAGTGGTGTCGTGAAAGTTAACGAGTGCCCATAATTCTTGATGATTCTTTGTACTTTGCAGGCGTGTGGAAATGGAATTGATTAGCATCCAATCGAAGGGTTTTGTGAATGGCAAGCTTTAATCGGCAGTTGGTTTCATTCCCGGATGCATAAATAGCTACAGAAACGAAGCGGGATTTCCGCTTTTCGTGAATTATTCGATTGACTAGAAATGTGAGAGAGAACAAACACTAAATCAAAACATTAAATCCCTTTCAAAGCAAACGCACCCTGGAGTTTTTCAAGTTTCCTTCTTGTTTACTCCTGATAAATCGCAATGAGCAATACGCTCGCACTGAATTTTTCATTTAAACGCGGGCCGAAGGAATATCTCCTGATTATCGGAGTCTCGTAGAGGTAAGGTCTCAAACATTATCACCGAAAGGCGAGTCTACTTAAATTCAGAGATAAGAGATAACAAAGATATTCACCATCGGCCATTTCTTCGCCTAGTCCTCACCGGAGAAAAATGCAAAGTATTGGTATTCCCTTGTATTCCACAAATACTTTTATACAAACCATGAATCCACCACGCAATGGCGGCCTTTTCGTAGATTTTAGTGGGAAATGGCTGTAGACTTGTGAATTTAGTGGGAAAAAAATTGCGACAGATTTCTAAATTTGCCCACAATCCATGAACGATCCCACGTGTGTTGCTCGGAGGGTGTTCAAAAGTTGACTCGTATTTTAAAGAGAATTTTCTTATATTGCAATATGGACTTTCGTGGGTGAAAATGTATTGCATTGCCCATTTAACTGGAACTATTTGACCTCAGTTTTATTCTTAAGTATATAGGGTAAAGTACCCTAATTCGAGCCCCCTCCCAATAGCCAATCCCCTTGATGAATTTTGTCGAAAAGCTAAGTCCCTGCTTTTCAGACTATAACGGTATTTAAACAGAAAAAGTCGAATGTATCTTTTCTTTGTATCGTATACTTCATTTTCAGGTAATTCGTCCTCAGTTGGTAAGGAAAATTCAAAGTGTTCAGCTGTGTTCCGTAAGAGAGAAAAAATCAGTGTAATTTGTAAAAATTTCTTAAGAAACTAGAAACTTTGACTAAGAAAGTAAGTGATTTTCTATAATTTTAAGTTACCCAATTAAGGCTTAATTAAAATGTTTTATTATTTCAAAAGCAAAAGTAAGAAAAAATAGTTATTTATTAAAATATATTGGGGGCTCGTTACTGGGACGAACGAAAAACTGAGGAAATCCAATAACGGGCCGAGAGGGGGGCAGGGCTCGTTATTGTGTTAACAAAAACTAATCCAGTAACGAGCCTGGTCAATTTTCAACCAAAGATTAAAATACAGCACTTTATGTAGATAGACTTTTTACTAATTGCATTTCTTATTAATGTTTTTATGCAATACTTGATAAGTATTTAAGTATATTAATTCCAAGCTTTTCTATGAAAGTTGTTACATATAGAAATAATGCCATTTGAACTGTAAAGGTCTGATTAGGTATGTTTTCACAACCAAGACAATGCAATTTTGGTCCCACCGTCCTAGGCTGATCGTCTTAGATTCAAGTTCAAATTAGATATTTATAAAAACCAGCCAACGGGCACACAAACTTTTAATGTTTACATATGAAAACCTTTATGTTTCCGAATTTTAATTGTCCTATTTGTAGTTGTTTCGTACACCATCGTATAGGAAAAGCTACCAATTTTTTTGGATACTTTATAATTATGTTTTATGTTATACTTTTTTAACGTGTGAATACACATACGATACTGAGAATTTGGAAGAACCACTTCTGCAGACTGCTAAACGGCGATGATGACACCAATACCGCTGTCAGGCAGAATGTTCCACTCAACATATGCGATGATCGACGAGAATTCCGTCCCCACGACTTAGACGAGGTCAAGATAGCAAAATCAAGACTGAAGTCTTACAAAGCTGCCGGTGCGGACGGACTGTCCGCTGAAATCTTTAAGGCAGCTGGAGATGATCTGGTTGTGCGCATGCACCAGCTCATCTGAAAGATATGGTCGGTGGAAAGTATGCCCGATGAGTGGAATCTCAGTATCGTTTGCCCGATCCATAAGAAAGGAGACCACTTTGACTGCGCCAACTATAGAGGGATAAGTCTCCTGAACATCGCCTACAAGATCTTCTCTGCCGTTTTGTGTACTCGCCTGAAGCCGTTTATAAATAACCTGATAGGTCCTTATCAGTGTGGCTTCAGGCCAGGGAAGTCCACCATCGACCAGATTTTCACACTACGGCAGATCCTGGAAAAGACCCAAGAAATGTAAATCGACACCCACCACCTTTTTGTCGATTTCAAGGCCGCATATGACAGCGCGCATAGGGACGAGCTATACAACGCCATATCTAGTTTTGACATTCCTGCCAAACTCGTCAGGTTGTGCAGGATGCCGATGGCAAACTGCCGCTGCTCCATCAATGTCGGTAATGAACTCACCGAGACCTTCAGTGTCAAAAATGCTCTTAGACAAGGCGAAGGAGAAGATCGTGCAAGACTCACACTAGAGGCACGATCTCCCAGAAGTCCGTACAACTGATAGCATACGCAGACGACATTGACCTGATTGGCAGAACACAACGAGCCGTCAATGAGGCGTTAGCTGGCATTGAGGTCAAAACGAAGTATATGCTGCCATCAAGAAAGGACACACGAGATCAACGTCTTCGACAGGGCGTCGCAATGGGCAGCTATAACTTCGAGGTAGTGAAGGACTTCGTCGACCTCGGCTCCGCAGTAAACAGTACAAGCAAAATCAGTACCGACATCAAACGCAGAGTAACTCTTGGCAACCGCTGTTTCTATGGGCTCAAGAGGCAATTGAGTAGTAGAGCCATCTCTCGAAGGACCAAGCTGACTTTATACAATACCTTGATCATCCCAGTCCTGCTGTACGGCGCGGAGGCATGGACAATCTCAAAAGCGGATGAAGAAGTCCTTGGTATTTTCGAGGGAAAAGTTCTGCATGCGATCTTTGGTCCTGTTTGCGTTGACGGTTTCTGGAGGAGAAGATTCAACCACGAACTGTACGGACTGTACAGCGACATGAGTCCAGTCAGGCGTCTTCGGATCCAACGCCTAAGATGGCCAGGCCATGTAGAGCGTATGGACAACACTGCTCCAGACCGAAGAGTCTTCGACTCCGAACCCGTGGGACGATGCAACAGAGGACGCCTGCGTTTAAGGTGGCGCACCCAGGTGGAGAAGGGTCTCAACCAACTTGGCGTGCGACACTAGAGACAGCTAGCCAGAGACCGTGCTAACTGGAGAGGCTTGTTGTTTGAGGCCCAGGTCCACCCCGGACTGTAGCGCCAAATGAAGAAGAAGAATACACATATATGCTTATTTTCATAATTAACATTTCAAACAAAATTATAATTTGGAGCTAAGATTTGTTCATTCCATCCGTTGGTTTAACGATTTAAAACCCATTGATCTATCAACAAGAAAAGTATATGTATAATAGTTGTATATAGAAAATATGCAACTTTATTTATATTTGTTCATTTTTTTGACCAATTTATTTAATAATGTTTTCCTTTTTACCATTTAAATAAATTAACTATAAAATAACGATGATTTCATTTGTATGCTATGATTTATGTGGGGGCTCGGTACTGGCTTATGCCTCACTTTCTACTTTGATTAATAATAATAATATAATAATAATAATATAGGTGGCGCGACAGTCCAAGATGGACCTGGGCCTAGCTTCTCAGCAACCACTCATGTTGTGCGTGCCATTGTTCTTGCACGAGTGGAAGGGACCTACAGTTTAACGCCGACTCCGAACGGCGAAGTTGAGAAGCTTTTTCTAGACAGGAGTACTCTTTGAGCATTGTCCGTGACTCGAAAGAGGTGGATCCGTTGATTATGATAGGTGGTAAATTCGGGTATCGAACCTGGCACCCTCTGCGTAAGAGTCGACGCACTTACCCTCTACGCCACGGCGACCCACTTTACTTAATTTTATTAAATTTGAGTCGTATACTTACAAAAAGTTATTGTTTATATCAAACAGTAATACATCAAGCTTTCCTTAAATGATAAAATATTATTCGTATTTCTAAGTAATTCATTTTGAGAGAGAGCAATGAAGTCAAAACCTTCCTTACGGGGCTCGCTACTGGATAGTATACCCTATACAGCCTATTCACAAATCATACCTGACAAATTAACTCCAAAAATGAAGTTCATAAATACTGAAAACTCATGAATTCAATTTACATAATTTGATGTGCCAAATATAACTAATCCATACAAAAGGTTAGCGCCAAATGAAGAAGAGGAATACAGGTTCTCAAAATTTGCAATTATTTTCTACCCATATTTTTGTGAAGCATAAATAAGCACAGAAACTTCTTATTTTAAGTGATTCACGCTTTAATAAAATTTCTAATATTAGTTACCTGATCGTGTGAATGCAGTTCAGAGGTATTATTCATATGCAAAAAAAAAACACACTATGTTTATTATTTATGGCCTAGTATCTCAGATTGCAACTTGCTCAAAGTATCAATGTATCGACTTCATGAACATAAGCTTTGCTCGTTCGTTTAACCCTCTTTACTGTGGTGAATTTTTTTTTGCGAGGTTAGGTGAAACTCTTCAAAAGACACTATGGGGACTGTTCCCACATAGCGAAAGGGATTTTTACCCAGTAAAAGCACCTCCCTTCAAATAAAGTATATTTCCACAACAACTAAGTTTTACACTTATCCAGCAGTTTCACTTTCTTGGTTTAGACGCAAGAGATTCTCCACTGAGAGTTCTTGCTAACACCGCAGCTAAGCGCGGGTTTGAATTCACTGTGCTAGGTCAAGGGGTTTAGTCCTATGAAGACGGCGAAAAGATTTTCTTTCGTCGAGAATTCGAAGGACAGCAGAGTTTATGTGCTTTTCCAGGCGACGCTTATGCTTGCGAGCAAAATTTGTAACTTCATCTTGAACTGATGAAATTCCAAGATCTCTGTCGATATCGTTGTTTCGTATATAACAGGGTGCGTTGATGATGACCCTTAGCACTTTATTTTGAAAAGCTTGCAGTATGTTTCTATTACTTTCTTTGGTACAACCCCATACTTGTATACCACACGTCCAGACGGGTCTTAGCACTTGCTTGTATATAAGCAATTTGTTGTCAATACTTAGCTTGGAATATTTTCCAATAAGCCAGTACATGTCTTTGTATCTTAAATGGATCGCCTCACGTTTCTTTTTGACTTGGTCCTCCCATTTAAGCCTTACATCAAGAGTCATTCTGAGGTATTTCACTTCATTGCCGAAGGGTATTTTAACATTATTTATAAAAACGGCAAGTTATTCACGTTATTATACGTAAAATTTATATGAACGGATTTAGCCTAGTTAAGCTCAATTCGCTGAGTGTTTGTTCATTCGTGTATCCGGTCTAAGGCACATTGCAATTTTCTAGTTGATTCTTCGACCGTTTTGGCAGTTACCAAAATGGCGGTGTCGTCAGCAAATGTGCCTACGTTCCGCGGTATATCGCTGGTATACAATAAGTAAAGAAGGGGACCAAGACCACTTCCTTGTGGTACTCTAGCTTGTATAGATTTAAATAGGGAGTATTCTTTCCCATATTTCACATGGAAGATTCTATCAAAGCTTTCTCCGGAGGAATTGTTGAACTTTGTGTTTCAAGCCTTCGTGTCAAACCTTGTCAAAGGCTTGAGAAACATCGAGAAATAGCTGAGCAGACTTGCTTTTGTTCAAACGATTTTTCTATAACTTCAGTTATGCGATGTACTTGGTCAAAAGTTGAACGCTTGCTTCTTAAACTGAACTGGTTGTTAGGAATAAGTCGTCTTTCTTCTACAACCGGTATTAAACGTCTAAGAAATATTCATTCGAACACTGTAGACATCGTCGGAAGAAGTGAAGTCCGTCTATGAGACTCTTTGTCTGTTGGGGTTTTAGGCGGTTTGGGCACCATTATTATTTCCGCTCATTTTCACTGACTAGGGACTTTTTCTAATATAAAAGCGGAGTTAATAATGTAGAGAAACATAAGAATAGAAGCCCTTTCTGAGGTAATTCTTTCAGAACTTCTCCTGTGATTAAATCATAACCAGGAGCTTCCTTGGGTTTCAGTTTTTTCCAATTCTTCCTTAAGTTCTGTCAAAGTAGCCTTTCTTATAGAAAAATTGTCATTATTTGAGTCTGAAGCGTAGGCGTATACGGGAGGTGTTTGTCCATCGCGCGATTTAAACATTGCTTCCAAATGATCTGCGAAAATATCTGCTTTTTCTTTATCTTCTTTGGCCCACTCGTGTTGGTTTTTCCGAATTGGGGCCGCATGTGGTTGGGGTTTTCTTAAACCGTTTTCTGCCTTCCAGAGTGAATAGTTGGTATCTTTTTTCGCGGACAGGCCGTTAAATAGGCATTTAGATTATTCTCCTACCAGACACGTTGAATGACTAGTGATGCTCAAATTGTCGTTATTTTACAAAAAATAGTCAGCAAAGCGCTGACATTGTTTCCAAAGTATGACGTGACGTTAGGTAGGAGTGTGTTAAAGCGTTAACAATTAATGAATAAATATTAATATTAGTCTTCGCAACACCTTATCTCTGGTTAAATCAAACAATGAACAGAGTATGCACCAGGGTGACACACAGTGCTCATAATAAACGCTCTTTTCAGAATCGTTAAGTTTCGTTAACTTTTCCTAACTTGTGTAGGAGTAGAATCAACTTCTATGCCAGTTTAGGGCCAGTCAAACAGGCATGATGGCCCAGACCCATCGAATACGTTGCTCTTGTAATCCACAAAAACCGTAGTTGCCGGATTGCAAAGAAGTGCCCAATGACGTACGTTGCGTTCGCAATCCACTCTTGTATACATCAAAGAAATTCGAAATTTTAAAGTTACTTAAGTATTAGGAATTATTCAACAAAAAATTTAAATACAACAAAACGTATTCTTTCATTCACAAAATATAGTGAAAACAATCCCAGAAGGAGCACCCGAATGAGTTCCCAAGGAATCATCTGCCCATCACAGAAAGTTCAGGCTCTGGCGCATAGAATACTTTACATGCGTACCATCAAAGTATCAGGCACAATGAATACTTCAACGCACACCTGACGTCATTTGACAGTTTCAAGTTTCAATTGAAATTTCCAATTGTTTTGCTTATTAATACACAATTAATATATGTATTTTATTATAAATATCCAATTACAAACATTTATTTCTATCTTTACTTTGAACTTTGCTTTCACGAGAACCAACTCCCAAACTTTAACATAAAATTCAAATTCAACAGAAATGTCAGAATTTGATTTTTGTCAACGCTGAAGGAGAGAGAAAAGATAAAAGTTGAGCAAATACATCCGTCTCTTCAGCGGCAGCGTTGGACTATGTGCCATCTTCTTATGGGAGAAGACATATATTTTATGTATCTGTCAAGTGTTGCTGACGCTCACGCAAATAAACGCAAGTGCCAGAGCCTTTAAGAGTTGACCAATTTCATCCGTCCGTCGTGGTGAATTCCACTCGCGACTGTCTCTCTACCTCTAATGTTGATGATTAGAGGGCGTTGTCAAATTTTTGACAAGACGTAACGGCAACGGATTCTATGGGGTTAGGGCCTTGAGGGTGCTTAAGATAGTGTCAGATTTTAACGAAATGAGAACCTGCGCGGATAGCCTTATGACAGAAGAGAATCAATTTTTTAATATTTCCAGGTCGCTAATACAGGGTGCTCACTCTAGTGATTTTTTTTAATCATAGGTTATTTTGACACTGACAGCTACAGTACCATGCCTCCGCGGAATGCAGTGAGTCGCTTTATTCTTAAACAACTTTGAGAAATATTGAAAATTTACTTCCAATGTGTAGCCCAAACATTGCGTTTTTTGAAAAATAGTTTTGACCGAAATGATACTGCTGAGAACACCGTTTCCGTCAACGGTGGGCCTTACATACTCATGTCAAGCGACTTTTTTTCCTGAAATTTGAAGACATGTATTTGGACGACCTCTGGTTCATGCAGGATGGCGTGCTATGCCACAGTCGATCTTTTGGGCACCAAATTCCCTAATCGTGTTATCAGCCGTCTTGGCGATGTCAATTGGAACAAACAATCCGTGAGCTACATTCCGAAACCTTTAACCAGGTCTTGGACAAAATGCGCAGTCACTTGTACGATGTTGTGTTTAATAATTAATGGGAATGTTTTTTTTACTTATAAAGTCATAATACATGGAATAAATTTAATTATGTTTTATTGTATTTTTAAAAATAAACTTGTACATTCTAGCTCATGCTTAAAGAACAATTTGTGCCGCTTAACGGATGTTTTGAAATCCATGAACTCATGGACTCCATTATAGTTTGTCTTGATGACTGTAGGTGAATTCGATCACTCACCCATGTGCGTTTGATACTAGCTAATGTCCCCTCATGCGCATTATAGTTGGCCCTTTAGTGTTGGAACTTGGCGTACTCAATCAGAAGAAATTATGGGCACTTTGAAATTTTATAATGCCTCTGCCTGTTTTTCGTTCGGTTGGGACATACGATTCTGACATAAATTCGCTATCACACGTGCTTTATAGTTGACACTTTACTTCTGAAGCTGTCATATGAGGATAAGGACTCTTTGCTGTACAAATTATCGACACAAACTCTATCAAATTTATTAGAGTTAATAAGGAACTCACCAAACAAACTTCCGCTACGGTATGGAATGGTAGTGTTCTGTCAGACTATTTTGAGGTTAAAACTGGAGTTCCACATCGCTGTGTACTTAGTCCTCTTTTATTCGCCCTCTACGTAAACGACATAGCAAATTATCTACCGGGAGGTGTTAGGGTTGGTGATATTGAAGTCAAGGAGCTTTTGTACGCTGATGATCTAGTTATTTTGGCTGAAAGTCCACATACTCTTCAGCTGCAAATAAAAAAATTGCAAAACTACTGCAAACTTTGGATTTGTAGATTAACACCTCAAAATCAAAAATTATGGTTTTCGGCACTGGCAGGGGTAGCAGAACTGCCTAAGAAAACTAGTCTTTGGACGGCGAGCCGATAGAAGTTGTCAAGGAAGGAGGAATTTAGCTACCTAGGTTTTCTTATTAAGTCGAACCTTGACATGAATGCACATATTCATGAAAAATCAGTAACTGCTAAAACAGCCATCAATCTAATGTGGTTTCTTTGGCAACCAACGAATCGGCAGTGCTTCAAAGTTCAAGGTGTTCAATGCCACCGTGAATGCATGTCTCTGCTACGCTAACCAATTGTTTGGCTATAAGAGTGTGAAACCATCCAACGGTTTTTCTTCAAGCGAATCTTTGAAATCCCGCCGACAACCCCTTCATACGCCATCTATGTCAAATCTGGTCTTCCTGAAATCAACGCAAGAAATTTGAAAGCAAATACGGACTATATAATTTAAGTTATGCACAGGTCGAACAACAGTCTTCAGAAGACGCTTCTTAAGCCGGCGCTTCAGGTTTGGCAGGGGATCATCTACTGTGAGCTGTTCTGCTAAGGCAAAACTCTTAATTCCAATAGTCAACAATTGGACCATCAGGTAACAATCGCTCAGAACCCACCTTTGGCCCATAGCAGAGGAATTGTGTTCCACCAGGACAACGCCAGTCTACCAGGACATATACAGAAGTTCCGGGAGCTTGATTGGTAAGTGCTTATGGATTTACCTTACAGTCGGGACCCAGCATCTGTCCATGGCGAACGATTTTTCCTAGGGCGGTGAGCTGGCACAGGGCTTAGGACGAGGAGGGCGCCAAAGTTACCATGACCAACTTATACTACGCGCAACTATAGAAGGTTGGACCGGTCGCATAAAAACCTAGTTACGACACTGGCTGACAGATCTTCATCGATTTTCTGTTAACTACTTCAATGCCATGAGATGAGAAAGAATTGCACCCAACCCAACTCAGTCTGACACTCTCTCATTATTCCCCCAAGTTCAAATCACATTTTTTTTTTCATCGCCAATATAATTCTTTTCCCAGTCCTGAATTCTAAGTAACTCAGACAAATTTCTGCACGGCTCGGCGATGTGGCTGTTGTGCTTCCCTTGTTCATTCGCATTGTTCTCCGCCTTGGGGGCAGTTTCCTGCCGCAGCCCCTTGCTGCACATCCAAGGGATAACGCAAATGGAAAAATGTTTTATTTCCCCTAACATTTCGAATTAAGTAAACACAAAATTTTTATTATCCTCCATTTCTTTTCCTTAATCTCGTACATATCCACCACCACCGCCACCGCCAGCTCCAGTTCCACTTCCACTGGCTGTTTGGTTTCTTTGTCAGCCCGGTCACTGGCTGAGAGTTGCTTCACAGCACACCAACGACCGCAGTGAATGGGAAGACGAAGCTGGCAACATCAACCGGCCACTATTGAAATGACGTATACCAAGAAAGGGTCTCCAGCCGTGGGCGGGCGGGCAGAGTGAGAAGATCGGAACAACCGAGTGAGGGCACCGGGTGTTGGAAATAAGAGCCCGCGAATGGTTTGCCGCAATTTCTTTTTCGCGTGAATTTAAGGAACCTTCCGCGTCTTACTGCACCAAGGCGGGCATGTGTTCCGTTTGTGTGTGCAGTGGCGGATTAAACTCCTTTTTGTTCGCCTCGTTTCGGTGGACGATGTCTCCCGAGCGCGAGAGTACCGCACTATTTTGCTAAATGACGTCATTAGAACGGCGATTTCTTTTTCTTCTTGAAATGGGAGAAATTTCTCTGCGGCAAGGCGGCGAGGAAGTCGGATTATAATTGTATGGCCACGATCGCAATGTTAATCGGAAATTGCTTCATTAAGGCGGACATGCTGTTGGTGCCAGCCGAATGGGGGCTACCTGTTGTGGGTAAGGTGCCTCTGAGTGGCATCTTAATGGCGGCTATATATCTACCGAAATATGCACGCGCCGCTACGTTGTGCAGCGATAAATTGATATCGTACAGAGATACTTTCATGTTGCGGAGGGATAATGTGGGAGCTTGGGTGGTTACGTGCTCGCCTTTGTTCTGTGCAGCGTTGCTTGGTGCGAAATTATTGCAATCATCTAAAAGGTTTGATGCGAATGAGGGTCGAGCTTTATGAGCTTCCTCTAAAGAGCTCGATTCATTGATTCACGGCATTAGTTTCTTTGATGAGCTGTAATGGGAAAGGGAAATTTGATTAAAGCGTGCGTGGATGGACTGCACATTCAGAGCAGCAATGAGTCCCCTAGATGGTCGATCGATATTGGAACGCATTTGTTTCCTCTCTCTCTGCAATAAAGGCGCGGATTAGCGGTCGAACTAGTGATGCACTGTGTGCCTCGCCGCGAAGTTATAATATGCTCATTAGGTTGCTATCCTCATCAGACTTCAGTAGGACCATTGCACTGCCACGCGCAATCATGTGAGTTCATCCATTAATGATGTGGACTTGGGATGGGAATTTCAGCTCTGCTGTTTAAAAATTGAGATCGGGATTAATATCGACGCAGAGGAGTTGTGAGATACTTTTTACTGGACTTCCTTCTCATTCACGTAGAGAATATATTTTCTAATTGTTGTGTCGAAGTCATTAGGGACGACGCCAAAGTTGTAGTATAGGTACGTGGATCTGTTTCCCAGCTGCATGGATGTCTCTACGCCCGTATCAACGTAGCAGTAAGTCAATAACAGTTTCGAATGATTTCCTTTGCAGAACCCGTGTTCAGAGGTTGATAGTTTGGTTTGATACTACAATGGAGGTTAGTTTTAATAGCTTACTTGCATGTTTAAATTCTTAATTTAACCCTTCTGTCAATGGATGTTTTAACACGTTCCCATCAATGGAATAGCTCCGGCTGGACCTTCATACATTTTGTACGAAAATTGATGGAACTCAATGAAATAATTGAAGTTTATTTTTTTCTTATTAGGGACATGTTATTCATTTTATTTTTAATTTGAAGTTTTTTTTACATAACAGTGATACTACGAAGTATTTTTGTATTTGCACATTTGTGACATTTGTATAACTGAATACTGTGTAGTAAACAGACAGGCTCTTCGCAGACACTACTTGCAAATCTGGTTTTTCTTTGTATTTTATCGTTTACTCTGCAAATTCTACATGACTTTTTCTGGCCTGTTGATGTCTAGCTACCGCTGGGCTGTCGAGTCCTATTTTGCAAAGGTGTTCCGAGAAAATTCGATGCCATTTCGAACGGAAAATATTTATTTATTTATTTATTCTTCCGTCTTTCAAGTACAGAACTTTTTTAAGACTACTGATAATATTAATAACATTTCATTTCTTATTAATAATAATGCCTAGTATAAGCAGAATTTAACATACAATTATAATGTAATTTAGAGTAAATTGCTCAAAAAACTCAAAAAATTTAAGATTTCATTTTTACATTTATCTCTACTCATATTAAAGTCTATAACATTTGCAACTAAGTTGAATTTTATGCAAGCATTAGTTTTAGGATCATTTTGCCCATAGTTTGTACTATGTCTCGAAACATAAAAGAAATCTCTAGGCCTCAGATAACGAGACGGGTGTAAACACTGAACATGGAAAGCAGCACCGGACAATCAATGTGAGCAGTAATGACGTCATGAGCGAAAATAACTGAATAATAAGTCCGTCATACATGCAGTTGCTTTAGATCGATAAGCTGACATCTAGCATTATAATCTGGCATATTTGAATTCCACGACATCTTTCGAAGAGCAAACCTAGTAAATCTTTTTTGTATTCTCTCAATACGAATAGCGCTATTGTTATATAAAGGATTCCATATTAAACAACAGTATTCTAATATAGAGCGAATTAACGAAACATACACAGACTTAACACAAGACCACTGTCTTGAAAATCTTTTGAATTTCGAGACAAGAATCCTAGCATGGAGTTGGCCTTTGAAATAATATAGTCTATGTGCATAGAAAAAGTCAGTTGAACGTCGAATACAACCCCTAGATCTTTATGCGAACATACTCTTGTTAAGATTGTATTATCAATCTTATAATTATAGATTATAAGAGATAAAATTCTAAAAAATGTCATAACTGAGCATTTACTAATATTGACATGTAGTCCATTCAAATCGCACCAATTCTGTACTGATGAGATATCATTTTGCAACTCCATTGGAATCGGCCAATGATCGCACTGATTTAAAAAATTTTAAATCGTCAGCGTATAAAAGACAGTCGGAATGGGAAACATAGAAAGGCAAATCGTTAATAAAAAGAAGAAACAGAAGAGGACCGAGGTGACTACCTTGAGGTACCCCAGAGAAATTACTCGTGACAGATCATTACCTATTTTTACAAACTGTCTGCGATTTGTAAGGTAGCTAGTTATCCATTTCAAGATTTTAGAATGAAAACCAATCATCTCTAGCTTTTTTATGAGCACATTATGTTGAACACGGTCAAATGCCTTCGAGAAGTCAGTGTATATACAGTCAACTTGAAGTCTCGCTTTCATGGAACTTAGGCAAAAGTTTGTAAATATAACCAAATTGGTCGAAGTTGATCTTCCACTCACAAAGTCATGTTGAAATTGTGATATTTGGTTTCGAACTTCAACATATATTTTTTTCTTACCAACAGCTTCGAATAACTTCGGTTTTAATTGGAGTTTAGCTATTGGTCTGTAGTTGACAATAGAACTTTTAGGTCCAGATTTATGAATTGGGGTGATGAGAGAATCCTTCCAGCAATCCAAAAATTCGCCGCGAGCCAGTGACATATTAAAAATGATACTATATAGATGAAAGTCAGGGGCTTGACTAATCCGTCCTTACACATTTTTAAAAAAAGCGGGGGAAGATTATCAGGCGCTAGGCTTGCACTTGGATCTGTCATCCTTGATTCGATCTGAGGGGTCACTAACTGCTCAATCAAAAATTGTCAACGTACATTGGTTTTGGTTGTAGCACTCACTTTTTTTATTTTATTTTTTTAAATTATGAAAGATGCTAACGCTGCGACATCCAACATGTTGTAGAAAAAAACATCTGATCCATGACGTCTGCACCAACTTTATGTTTGTTGTAAAACAGAATTGCTTGTGGCTTTCTTGCTGTTCCAACTAATTCGGTGTCATAGTGAACTGTTGACAATAGAATGACTGCCTTAGATTTTCGGCACGTAAGACACTGCTGCGACATTATCTGTAAATCCAACGATAGTTGATCTACGCATCTCTTTAGGAATGCACTTCTTATTCGGTCGAATAGTTCCAACAAAGGTCAGTCCAGTTTCTCGAAGTTTCTCCACACCTTCAAAAGTTGTAAAGAATTGGTCAGCAACAACAGTTCTCCCGCTGCATTGATACTTGGTTGTAAATTCGATCAGCACTTTTTCGTCCAATTTTACATCTCATGTCCATCTTCTTTATCTGTATACAGAATCCCTTTACAAGGGTATCCGTTGCTGGAATCAAAAGTCGACCATACTTTTTTTTACATATTTCGCAAGTTTCGATGGTATGTATTGTATAAATCGTGTGTTTCTCTGAATGGGAACACACACACGAACAACTAGTTCGTCAACGGTTATCACATCGGTCGGTGTATACGCAGTTTCCAAACGATGATTTAGCATTATACACACATCCCGAATTGGAGGATATTTATTTATACTTTGCCGTTCGACACGATTCCTTTGATCGTCAAATCTTATAAACCGATTTATAGTCCAAAATCGGTTTTAGCGACATCAGCTGAGTTTTTTTGCAAGCGTGTATACGCCTGATTTTGAAGTGCACAAAAAAAACGATCATCGGCGCTTAATGATTCATCATAAAATCTTGGCAGCACCGACGACATTTATGACATTTGCTAAGCAGTCAGGGGTGTAGTCGTGGATGGTGATGGTTGATCTTTGATGGTCACAATCTTCGTTTAGTGACTGTGTAGCGTGACCATCAATTTAAAAGCAAAAACACTTAATAATTATAAAATAAAAAAAAAAATTTCGTAAAATGAAAAGAATCGTTTACGAAGCCAAAACGGAATGTATAGCATAGACACTCTGAGTATACCAAAAATTACATACTTATGGATGCCAACAAAATTAAAAATGATCTAACACATCATCCAAACCTGCAGATGTTAGCCACATACAGCAACCTAAACAATGAATGAATGAACTCAGGAATGAACACACAGAAAATAATGTTTGGAAGCATTGTTTTTATCCGCGCATATTCCTTAAGCGGCGATAGATATGACTTGTTGTTAGTGTGGTTTACATGCAATTGAAATTTAGGCGTATATACTCTTGCAAAAAAACGCAGCTATCGTTGCTCTGAATATGGGGTCCATGTTGGTTTTCCACAACTTTTCTGTATGCAGCATGTTGGCTTGATTTACACCAGCGGCTAGACAAAGACCAAAATAGGCATATAGTACCTGTTCAGTAAAAGATTTGCAAACTATTTGCTTTGTCGGGTTATTTTCGTTGAATTTTACATTTTCTTGTTGAGCTCTTCTCTTAGTTTCTCGCATGATGATAACGACCATGTCTTCTGATATAATTGTCTTGAAGATACCCAGATGACTACGAGGGGTTCCTCGTCTTGCGTAGCCATCAACTTCTAGAATGATAACGTGTGCTCTTAGGCTACCTGTTGTTGTGGGTTGTTAGTACCATTTTGTTCCATTAGGGGCCAAATAGTATTCCTCGGAGAATTGTTCTTCTTGCACTTGGCGAACTCGATCGTTTTCTGCTTGTAGCTCTTCCAGCATCTCGTCATCATCCTTATCTTCTATATCCGATATTCCCCCAAATTCCAAGTTTGAGTCCGCATAAGAATCATAGTCCTCATCGCCATATCCACCAAAATCTTCTGCTTCAGATCAAATCACTCGTACTTCTTCGGCAAGCCTGCTGACGTATTGTTCCCATTCTTCTTCGGTCATGCGGCTTCAGTTGAATGCGTTTATTTCCTCAGCCATAATAATTTACTTCCGTATAAGTATGTTGTTTCCAGTTTGCGTCTAACTCGCTCCAGCTCCACATCTTTCCCTGCAACTTCACCTCTACCTTTAGACCAGAGATAATGGAGGATAGAGATATTCAACTTCTGCTTCCTTTGCCCCTTGTTTTTACTAGACAGGGTTACGATACGATGTTTTATCCCGTGTCGGTGAATATGTTTGAGCCGGGAATCTTGTAAAAGTTTATATTCTTGAGGGAATTCCACTACACTCTTATTTTTTACTCATGGCTCAATGCCGCCATAGACTAAGGGTAGGGATGCTTGATTTTCAATAGCTGCGTTTTTTTGCAAGCGTATATACGCCTAAATTTCGATTTGCATGTAAAATACACTAACAACGAATCCTATATCCGCTTAACTTACTCATCATATCCATCGCCACTTAAGGAATAAGCGCGGATAAAAACAATGCTTCCAAACATTATTTTCTGTGTGTTCATTCCTGAATTCATTCACTCATTGTTTAGGTTGCTGTATGTGGCTTACATCTGCGGGTATGGTTGATGTATTAGATCATTTGTAATTCTTTTGGCATCCATAAGTATGCAATTTTTGGTATATACAGAGTCTCTGCTATACATTCCGTTTATGTTTCGTAATCGATTCTTTTCATTTGATGAACATTTTTTTATTTTATAATTATTAAGTGTTTTTGCCTTTAAAGCGATGGTCACGTTCGTGGTTTAAAGTACACAGTCACAAAACGAAGATTGTGACCATCAAAGATCAAAAATCATCTTCCACGACTACACCCCTGAATGCTTAGCAAATGTCATAAATGCCGTCGGTGCTGCCAAGATTTTATGATGAATCAGTAAGCGCCGATGATCGTTTTTTTGTGCACTTCAAAATTAGGCGTATATACGCTTGCAAAAAAACACAGCTAATATTTATTCACGGGATAAACGTGTCATTGTTAAAAAAAAAAACAATACGTGCTGTAGATGTTAAGATACTTTCAGGTAGATAAAATATTTTGACCTTTTTGGCGGGTCAATCGCGACATTAAGTTAGTTTACGGGCAAAATTGACCGTGGGACACTTACTGTATAAGTCATTCTCCGGGACTTTCATGCGCTTGGCATCCCCACTCTACTGGTGAAAATGTCCGTTTATCCCTGTTATAGATACACTACACAATTTTGCAAAACCAAACAAGCATGGTTTGACTTTCTCATACATATTACAAAGAAAAACACGGTAAATATCGTAATTCTATCTATTTACAGAAAATTCAACATTCGGCTTTGGCAATATCTTCGATCTCGAAGGTGGTATTTTTAGTTCTTCATCCAATCATACGCGCCAGAAAAAAGTTATAAGACAAATACATACATTCGTCTACATACTCACATTTTTTAAATTCTTTTCAGCCACACAAAGTAAGTTTTCCTGATGTTGTTGAACCACTGAATTACAGTAGATTCTCCCTAAGTCGAATTGTCCTGGGGTTCAATAATCGTTTCGAGTTAGAAAGAGTTTGACTTAGAGAGAGGTTCTTGCATGGGAAATTGGGGGAAATGTATGTAAAATATGGCGAAAAAGTTCGAGTTAGAGAGAGTTTCGACTTAGGGAGAGTTCGATTTATGGAGAGTCCACTGTTAATGAGATAAAATATAATGATATTGTGGAGTAGTTCATTTAGTTCACTTGTTAAAGCTGTTTTTGAACTACTTCGTTAGTACACTACTCAATCTAGTCTAGTTAGTGCCTTCCCTCCTACGCAGTAGGAGCTTCCCTTCTTTGCCGTTCGGAGATTTCTATGTGCTCAGAGAGTATTTCTGTCTAAAAAAAAATCTTCTCAACTTCGTCGTTCGGAGTCGGCATAAAAACTGTAGGTCCCTTCCACTCGCGAAGTAACAATAGAACGCACAACACAAGTGGTTGCTGCCGAAGCTAGGCACTGGCCCTCTACGTTCTGCAGCGCCACCCATAATATATTATTACATTACTAATCCAACTTAGCCAGTTTTCGCTTGGCAAACTAAGGCTCTAGTGACTCCGTTTCTTCCTCCGGCAGTAGGCACTTGCTCTGATAGCTTTGATTTTTGAAAGCTAGTGCCTCACACAATCGTAGTACATGTTCTGGAATTTCATTAGATTCTCCTTGGCTGCTGCCTGAGTCTGCAATTCCATGATAGGATATGAAGGTTGTTCTTGCTCATTTTGAAACATGCCTCATTCCATGAACCTTATTCCAAGTTTCTGTCCGATTCCTTCTAGTTCCCTGAATTATTTTCTCCTACAGCGCCGAATGGTTCAGGCCCTATTAATGGTTCTGATGCTCCTTTCCTAGCACGGGAATCGGCCATGTCATTGCCTTCTATCCCCGTATGGCCAGGTATCCAACAGAGTCTTACTTTGTTCCTCCTGCTCAAGTCTTTAGGCTTCGGTAGGTATTCCCACAAAAGCTTGGCTTGGATGATGAAGGAGTCTAGTGCCAAGGTAGCAGCTTGACTGTCCGAAATGTTTGCTACGTCGCAGTTGGTATAGTGCCTGTCAAGATTGATTTGAACGCCTGTTTATTTAATAGACTTCTGCTACAAAGATGCGGGTGCGTTTGGCCATGGATTCAAAGGACTTTGTCCGTGGTCCAAATATTCCTGCCCCTGGTCCTTCATCAGTTCTTATCCATCTGCATACAATTTTACAGCGTTGCTGCTCAGTCTCTGGATTATGGAATCATTGCTCCAGTCCTCTTTGGTGCTGAGCTTAATGGTAAAATGATTTTGGAAATTGGAGTTCGTTGTCCTTTGGAGTGGCACAGAGTGGGAGCTTTTTGACTAATATAATGAATTAATTTCAGTTTTATACTTTCGAACAGTGTTCTTGTTTTGGGCGTGGCATAAATATCTTGCTTGTGTCTTGGCCCCAGCTGTGCATCGCCTCGGGTTGCAATGGTCAGTCGCTTAAGCGGTGTGAAAGAGGCATGAGTTCATTTACCGCTCCTAATCGCTCGCAAGTGACGGCATATGAATAATTTAATTTAAATGACTAAAATCAATACATTCAAAAACAGGAAATCCTGAAGAACTCCGCGGGTCGATAACACGTCGATGGCTTTCAGCGCGTACAATTGTGCAGCCACCATCTGTCCTATTTCAACCTCCCAGATGTATGCAACAAAAAAGGCTTCACTCAACTATTCTCACACTCTATGCCAGATTAGATTCATCGGCATTTAACGTTCGAGTAATTCCGCAGCACGCTGCATGGGAGATTAAGTCCGACGGTAGCCACTCATTGTTTTAATAGTAAACACATCCGAACGTGCGCTCCTCGGTGAGCGGCTGAAATGATTATGATTGCTAATTAATGAGGACCAAACCTCCGTCAGAGTCGATGGGCAGGAACTGCACTAATTTCCCTTCCATCCAGAGCAGTGTGCGGAGCAGCGGCAAAAAATACGAGAGACTGTCTGGCTATCAGGAACCGACACAGCGATGGCTTCATCGGACTACCGGACATCAGATACCACGCTCGCTCGGAATTCTATTCACGGATTATTGCACGCAGGATGAGCTCGGCATCCTGGCTGTGTCGGGATGCCAGAATCTGGCCAAGTGCGGCGATGCGCTGCGAATTGCAGCGCAACATGTGTGCGTGCACGCGGATCGTATTTTAATGATTCGCCGACGATAAACAATCGAAGCGCAGTTCTTTGGTCCTCATGGCAAATATTGGTTATTTAGTCATTAGCTGGCGGACGCCGCGCCGCGGCCGGATTAGCCAGCGATATTTACATTTTGAATTACTATCGATGTACTGGATATTTAATTAGAGCCCCCAATGATGATTGGGGCCGCCGCCGTCGAAGCGGTCGCTTGTGGTGGTGATGGCGATGCCGATGCCGGTCGGCCGGGTGATTAAAGTTAATTTATTTCAAATTGGAATTCTCTGTGGCGCCGCGGCTGTGACGGCGGAGGCTGTGGGGGCGATGGGGGGACTGGGCGATTTGAGCGATTTGTGGGATGATTTCGAATTATCAAGTTTCAATGATGAGACGAGGATGTTTGAAGTGACGTCAGGGATTTGAAGCAACGCCACGTATCGGGTCATCAAACTATTGGTGGTATCCTCTTAGGGTTTTTTTTGGCTTTATCCCAAGTTTTGGGGCACAGTGCATTCAGTTGTTGATTTCTGATGAGATGCCAGCAACGATCGCTGTAAATTCAGGAGTCAAGGAAGCATACAGCCTCCTCGTGGGGGCTCTGTATACACTCTGAACTAATACAGTGGATTCCGCTTATTGAGACAGCCGCTTAACTGGGACAGATGAAAAATATACTTCAACGTTCTCTACATAATTTTCTCACTTCGTTTTATTGGGACAGTCATCTAATTGAGATAAGCCCAAAGTGTCCCAATAAATCGGAATCCACTGTTAATGCAGCAGACCCTCTTTCCAGAGGTTTGGATGACTATCCAGATTTCCAGATTCAGTGGTCTCGCGAGGGGGGAACTTCTCTACGACCCAGACCAAGGCAAGAAATGTCAATAGCAAGAATGTGATCTCTTCTGTGATCACCTAGATACAACGTACCGTTTTAGGGCGTCTCATTGGCAACCTTTACTAGAGTCATTCGAAAACGGACTCAGGCGGAAGCTGTCAGTACGCAGTATGCGGTTCCCTTACATCAAAATTGTAGAAATCAAGTCCAACCTGTTCATATCCTGCCGCGAAGAGCTTAAGGATCAGGATGCAGTATTCAATTACTCTTCGCTGCGTTCCAGATTATAGGAACAGTCAGAAACGAGTCAACGGATGAACTTGCCAGGAAAGCGGCCGAAAGTGACCCAGCAAAGGAAATCCTATGCATTTATTCACCTCTTGCAGATGTCAAGAAGAACGTGCATGAGAAAATCCCAGACCTAACAAAATTAAGGTGGAACTCTCTAACCACCTGTGGGACCGACCAATCGGATGCAATTGCCCACGTTCAATAGTGCAGAAACCGACAAACTCAAACAATGCGACAAGAAGTTGTTGCGGATTGTAGTCTAAGTGGCCATATTTGAGTTACCATATTAAATTATAGAAAAGTTGTGAATACTGCAGAAACCATTGCATGTACAATTCCTACAAATTGAGATACAAAGACTGGGACAGAAAACTTTCTCCATAATCTCCAGGAATCCTACCAACCCCTAATTCCAGGCTCATTAGGATTTCGGGATGACTGGACAACTCAAGAGCTAAAACAAAAATAACAAGCACGATGAAAACGAGTACGAACACAGAGTTTATTTTCTCTCCATGGGCATACCAATCAGTCCAACAGGACCTAAGTGAGACGTGGCCTAGCGATCCAATCAATCAACCATCGACCAAATTGATCGAAGACATAAAAAGAACATGAGTGTCGATAGGATAGAATATGATATGACAACGGAGTGGAGCAAGACTGCAAAGGAGTCATACTCTGCTTGGCGAAACTATAGCATAAGAACCGCGCCCAAGAAAATAAACCCTTGTTACGGATAGAAATGTCAGAGACATTGTCAAGGTTTGCAGCTACCTCAGCTTCCAAGGCTTCCAGATTAATTGAAGAAAAACTCTTGGCAATCATGTAGTTGGGCCCTCGTTCGAAGGACCAAGCTTTTTTTCCATCATAGAGAACACAAAGTACTGCGTTCTCTAAGTGTTAACTCTCATTTGACTGATCTCATAGATTACATCAAATAAACATTATTAATTAGAGAATGGCGCATTCTTTCAACACTAATCAGGACAAGCTGACTGGGCTACTCATATACTCCGGTAATTGTCGAAACTGTTACTAACCGTGTTAGATCCAGAGTACCAGAATTTGCTAAAGATCGTGTCAGCCAGAGAAGCTTGTTCCTTGAGGTCAAAGTCCAATCCGCCATAAAAAGAAGAAGCACTCAGCGTCACTTTCTTGAGATGAACGCTAGCTGAGATTGTCTTTTGACAGTCACTCGTGCCAAATTGGTTAATCTTAGCAATGCTCTCTGAAAAGCTATCAATGTCCTGTCCGAATTTAGGACAGAGATTTTTATCCGACATAGCGTGGACTCTTCTCATTTAAGATCCTCATTACAGATCCTTGAGTTCGCATTCAGTACCAACCCAATGACTAATTTCTTCTCTCACACTCTGAGCGTCACCTTGCATTCCATTTTGTAACAACTGCAGACGTCAACCACGGCCAGGCATCAGAATTTTAATTCAATTCACAACCTAATCGCCGACACATAAACTCTCCGAAACGACGCCACCATTAGGCAGGCCGGCTCGCATTGGTCATAAAGCTGCCAAAGAAATTGTTTACCAGCTCCATCTGACTTGGATTACCCTGCACAGCCCCAGCACTCCAGCACCCCATCAAAGGTTCGCTTCAATTGAAAATTACGTTGTTAAACGTTTTTTGTTTGCCTCACGGCACGGCACATGGAAGCACACCACACGAACGCTTCAGTGCGCTTTTAACTCTGCCAAATGTCATCCATCAAGCGGTTGCGTTTTTTTTTTTTTGTTTGGTGCCGGCGAGTGCTCGCGTTAGTTCCTGCGTAGCGGCTTAGGTTACGTCCGTTCGACCGCTCGTTCGCCTTTATTACCGAGGCCAGGTGAAGACACAGACACAGGACTCCGCGGCCGCCGCCGGTAGCCTACCACCGGAGATTTATTGGTACGCATTAAATCTTATGAGTTTCGAAGTCGAAAATTATTGCTCACTTATATTTTATTAATGACACAAAATTGAAATTTTTATTTGATGCGTTCCAGGAGAGTATTCACTCGCCGCGTTCCACATGCCATCCACATACTTGTGTTTGCTGTGCCTCGGCTTCGGCTACGGCACGGCGACCGAGCGAAAGTGGGTGTGCGGCCGTGGTGAAGCGCACTATGAATTCTTGATTCCGTTCTAATTAAAATCCCTAATCCCCTAATCCGGGGACACAATGGACGGCGGTTTAAGCTCACTCCACAATCCACCCGCCGCCACAGTAATGCGGTCAGGAAGTGAGAAGGATGCAAAGTGGAAGGCAAAAAAAAAAAAAAACCGAACTGAGCCACACACACTCGGAATAAATAATTAATTCCTTAAGACCCTCGCCTGGCCGGCAAGAAAGGGTTGAGCCACATGATTCCCATTCCCAGCCAACTGCATGGCAATGGAGGTTTCAATTACTGCAAAAGAAGTCCACCCTTTGTCTTGGGCCCGACTGCTGGGAGGGCTCTCAAAGGCCGGCAGACCGGTGTGCTGGCGTGCAAAAAATGCCATCCCATTCAGAGTTATGGATGAATTCCGATTGTCGTCATCATAATCATCATCGTTGAATGACGACAATGACAACGACCACGACCAAGACGACGAGAACGGCAAGAGCCGGGACAAGCTGCATGCATTAGTGTTCCGGCGAATTAATAATGAAATTGATCTCGTAAAACAAAGGGGTAGGCACAGAGCGCAGAGCAGAGCAAAGCAAGAAAAAGAAAGCGATGCCCCCTCCGACGAATGCACTTCTCGCCCGGGGAAGGGATGTGCCCAGCTGAAAGAACGCCCAGACGCAAGCAAGCACATTCCTCCGTGGCCCTCTGTGCAGAACTCTGCTCAATCATATCATATTTCTTGACTTTTATTGTCGTTCCTGGCTGCTGTTTGGTGGAACTTCCTCCTGAGGAGTTATACTCTCGCTCGCACAATGGCCGGACAGGTTGCGGTGTAAGTGATACTGCTTGAGTGCACAATGGGGCGGGAGAAAGGTGCGCACACAATGAGGGCTATGTCTTCATTTGACGTGGGTACGAGCACGACAATGGTGATGTCCACGATGTCTCGCTGATGGCTGTCGCATTTGGATTGATGCACCTGCGAGTGGCATGGCGTTTGGTGGGCACCGCCATCGGTCTGATCTAGACGGATTCGGGGTCATCACAGCGTACTGGAATGCTCGGTTGGGTTTTGAATTATATTTCCGGTCTGGCGATTGAATTTAAGGATTCTAAAATGAAAATACCGCGCCACCGTGGCGTGCTTTATACTGTCTGCCTCGGTCGTCTGCTGCAATGGGAAGTTAGAAGATTAGAATTGAGTGTCAATGGAGCCAATTCCAAGCCAAGATGTGCATAGATGGGATTAAAACGAGAAAAGAAACAGGCGAACATTTTTTTTATGTTATGGCGCACCTTTTCATGGTACCTGTAATTGGGGTAGTAAGCCCCCAGAGATCAGGTTGTTTGTCGAGAGCATAGACCTTGCAACATGTTTGCGAATCACCTTGATTAGGAAATTGTCCACTCTTATCAAGTTCGCCCTGTTATATAGGACTTCATTACGATAGCATTTTTTATACTGGGACTCCATTGTTCTATAAAGCCGAAGGCAGGCCCTAAGACAAGCCCTCTCAAACTCCCGAATCTTTTCCATCAAGCTGGCTCTCACGTTGAATCACACGGGACAACCATAGGCAAGCCTCGGCCGAATAAGGGCCATGTAGCACATCCCTTTTACCCTCGCATCGAGTTGGCTGTTACGAAACAGTCTCTTTGTAAGAGCGAAAGCAACTCGAGCTCTAGACAGAGCATGTTTGTTAAAATATAGATACTGATCTAGACAGATCCCCAGGTATTTGACTACACTTCCTTGCGTCAGTGGTTGGCCGTGCTGTCCAACAACTGAAACTTTCGCCATTTTTTGGTGTCCGCCGAAGCCCGGCGTTCTGAACAAGATTGTTTCCGACTTCCCAAGGTTGATGATCAACTTCCAGTCGTCGCAAAATAGCTGAATCGTCTCGTAGTCACGTTGCAAGAGTATTGTAGCACTCTTGCAACGCCCTTGACGGTAGAACCTGATCTGTACGCAATCAGATCATCTGCGTACTCTATCGCGTGCTGAAGAGATCCTATCAGGTCCGCTGTGTAAATGTTGAAGAGTATCGGGGAGTTAACCGCTCCCTGTTGCAGACCATTTTTAATTTTTGAACGTACCAACAGAAGTTACGTTGCTATTCTTAACCACGATTCTGTTGCTGAGCATATTAAGCAACATGTACAATAGCAGATTACTAATACCTAGCCTGCTCAATTTGTAAAAGAACCCTTCCAGCCAAACTGTATCAAAGGCCTTTTCCAAGTCGACAAGCAGGGCACCGGTGCAGTGCTTTTTGTTTCTGTTCCATTGAATGTCGGAAACCAATTACGACGCGGCATGCGAACATCTAACTGTCCTTATCCATCACCCAAGGGGTGGTGTTTTAAATGTTTGTTTTTTAGCTATCAACAAAAACACAGGGACATTTCCAAGATGTCTACAATTCTTGGTGAGTTGATTAAGACTTGTAAGGAGTATGACAAGGTAAGGAGTAAGGACTATTTGATTTAAATGTTGACCACGACTACATTTTGAAAATTTAGCGAAATGTTTGTAAAATATGGCCAAAGAGTTCGAGTTAGGGAGAGTTTCAACTTATGGAGAGTTCGACTTAAGGAGAGTCCACTGTCATAACCAAAACGTTCTTCCTGTTCTTTTGCTTTAATTTTCGTTTGCTATCCTTATCGTCTTTCATTTCTACTTGAAGTAATAAAGCACTCCTTTTTAATCTTTCAAGGAAGCCACACATATTTCGTTTACCTTTCTTTTATTGGCTACTCAGGACGTCACACTTATAAAAAAATGGTCGAAAGGTGTGAAATTTCAGGATCTAGCTGGTCTAAGAAGAGAGATACATTGCTCACTCATTCCTCATCGATTCGCGTCTTGTGTCGTGTGTTTCTGCGTCTTGCTGCATCAGCTCATCGTGCTCATCATTTTAGGGGACCGCCCCATTCTCGATTTCAATTTTTGACGATTTTCAATCTGATGGTAAATGAACATATATTATTTTTTAGGCTTGTAACTTTGCACGAGTCGCCGTGGCGTAGTGGATTAGAGCGTCGACTCCTACGCAGAGGGTGCCAGGTTCGAATCCCCATTCTACCAACTTTCATAATTCACGGCGTCACCTCTTTCGAGTCACCGACAATGCTCAAAGAGTATTCCTGTCTAGAAAAAGCTTCTCAACTTTGCCGTTCGGAGTCGGCATAAAACTGTAGGTCCCTTCCACTCGTCATAGAACAACAGCACGCACAACACGAGTGGTTGCTGAGAAGCTAGGCCCAAGTCCGCCTCGGACTGTCGCGCCACCAATATTATTATTATTATAAATTTGCATTGTTTTTAACCGCGCTTATTTCTTAAGTGTGACTTAAGTGGATATATTATTAGTTGTTAGTGTATTTTACATGCAAATTGAAAATTAAACGTTAAACGTACGCTTGCAAAAAAAACACAGCTATTGATGTTTCATGATGTTCATTCATCACAACTGCCTTACGCAAGTGAGATGAAAATTTTACACACACGATGTTGAGAGGTATATTTTTTTGTGTTTTTGGAGTTCACTCTCACGATCTTAACTAAGCAGGACTCCATGCACGCGTAAGGAAGCTGAAATCAATTTGTTCTAGAAGATAAACACGAGGCGTTAATTTTAATGTTCCTTATTGGTTCCAGAGATAATGGATGATAGAGATATCCAACCTCGGCCATTTTTACCCCTAGCCCACAACGAAGATGTAGTGTTAATCCCTTGTATTTCACTTATACATTTACAATGCTCGTCAATTCACCACAATATGGCGGCCGATTCGTGAATTTTGTGGGAAAAAAGCGGCAGATTCATGAATTTAGTGGGAATCCATGTACTTTCCATGTAACATACATGGGACTATTATTCGGAGGGTGTTCAAAAGTTGACTATTATTTTTAAGGGAATTTTCTTACATTGGTATATGGACTTTCGTGGATAAAAATGTATTGCAATGGCCATTTAACTGGAACTATTTGACCTAAAATTAATTCTTAAGTGTATATACAGCCTATTCATAAGCCATACCTGACAAAATAACTCAAAAAATGAGGTCCGCTTTATAGGCTTAATTCATGAATTTTGAAAAACTCATGAATTCAATTTGAACAATTTGATAAGAACAATCGCAAGATATTGCAACTATTCCTATGCATAAGAAGGGTTGTCAAAACTTCTTATTTGTGATTCACGCTTTAATAATATTTTTATGATTGGTTAACTGATCGGGTGAATGTATTATTAATTTTTATTCATATGAAAAAATTCACACTATGTTGCGCATTCATTAATTATGTCCAAGTATTTCAGATTGTCAAGTGCTCAAAGTTTTAATGAATCGACTTCATGAACATAAGCTTTGTTCGTTCGTTTACCCCTCCATACTGTGTTGAAAATTGAACACCGAAATTTGAAAAAACGTTCAAATAACGAGCCAATTTTCAAATAAGAACTCTAATTCACACCATTACAAAGGTGGGGAAGGGTATCAGCTGTTCCACAGCTGTTCTCAAGAGCTTACACGTATTCACAGACAGGGGACAAAAAGCGTATAAAAGACGCTGTCAGATGAAATCAATGGGCAAGGGAGGTAGAAGTTGGATATCTCTATTATAGGTTATCTCTGATTGGTTCGCTCAAGAACGACGCGAGGAGACAAACTGTACAGAGCAAGAAAAAAACGTGAAAAAGAACAAGAAAACAACAAAAATGACAACTTCCAGTCATTGGAAAGGATGTAGATCAATGCATGTGGGGAATGGGGATGCGTTCGTAAAGGAGCTTCTCCATAGGCAAACACTCCATTTCACTTGTATTTAATTCCTAGCAATCAAGTTGTCTTATAAGAGATTCTACTCATTTTCTTTGTTGACATTCGATAAACCAAAGATGTCCGTAGAGCATCGCTTATCTCTTGGCTCCAATGATTGCAGTTTTAAGAGTTTTGTTAAGAGATGCATTTATCTCCTGGGTTGCCAGCACGTAAATTGGAACAATCGAGTTGAGTCGATATAATCGAACATGGGTAGCACATATTTTGATTCAATCAAGTATCCTCGATTGCATCGTCAAAGTAGGCAGCATACAAATTCGAATATGACATTTGAAACAAAATTTTTTAGTCGATAGAAAAAAGTTATCGTCATCAATTAGTAAAAAGTTGTCCTCATTATGGAAGCGAAGCAAAATATGTCCATCAACAAAAAACAAATTCAAATTCAGACCGATTATATGACTGGTCATCAAGACTTGGCAAAAGGCATATTAAAAAGTGCTCAAGGCAGAAAAAGTAGCAGGGTTCTCTGGGAAAAAAAATGCTCGATTGTTTCTAGTTACGTGCTGTGACCCCTGAAGAGATTTGATTTTTGACATCGCACAAATATATTTTAAGTTGTGTTCACACCAGAAAGATGAACATTTCTGAATTAGTTTTGAAAAAAAAAGAAAACCCAAAAAGAGGACAAATCGGATGTAATTCCAAAGAGATATCGGCCTTTTTTTTTATTATTTGACAAAAAGAGGATGTCTGGTCAGCCTAGTCATGTACCTTTTTCAACTTCGTTCTTGAGGGTGAACTTACTGGTCTTTGCCGGGATACTCGGACGAAAGAAAGGAAAAGAAAAGGGAAACGAAATGAAAGAAAAATGCAAGTCAAATGCGTTTAGCGGCAAATCGAAGTACATATTATATTCTGTCTTCAAGGAAGAACGCGGCGATTTGGTCAGAACGCCTATCTACACTGGTATACTTTTAAGGTAGCTTTTGTTTCTTTGTCGTCGAGAAGCAAGTGAGTAGTAACGCCATATCTTGAAGTGCGAAACTCACATTGAAGCTACATACCTTGATCATCCCAGTTTTGCTTTGGCGAGGGACATAACACGTGTTCTTGTTAAGAAAAAATCATTATTATTATTATTACAAATAATTATTATTATACAATCTTACAAATTGATCAAGAAGCCCTAGATCCTTGGTCCAGTTTACGTTGATGAGATTTGGAGTAAAAGATCCAAACACAAACTCTATGGACGGTTCAGAGACATTAGTGTACGAATTCAACACCTAAGATGGCTAGGCCATATAGACATAGGGAAGCACAACACTGCTCCAGATCGAAGAATCAGTCTAAATGGGGCCGAGATGACGCATGCGAAGAACTAACGACAAAGGGACTACGTCGTACGAGGATGTGGCCTTTTTTCCGGAATGAGGCGGAGAAGTGGGTGGGCGGAGAAGTGGGTGTTCCAAAAGGTATCCCGTTGAGGATCGTCAAGCTGTGCCACGACGATGCAGGGAATTTGCGGACCGGCTACACGAAGAGCTACATTGGGGCATGTGTCAAGTGTGCGTTTGGCAAGAAGATAGGAGGAAGGACCGAGGGGAAATCCACAGCATTGAACGCGTCCCAATTCCCTTTAGTACGGTACATTAAGACCATCTCAGGCCATACACGAAGGGGTAGGATGAAACGAGGTATGTCTTATCCCTGCTTAAGACGCAACATAAGTTTAACACGTAAACAAATAGGGAGGGAAGACGTTACGAATGGACGCTACTAAGCTAATTAAACATGTATCAAGTACTGTGTTGCTTATCTTTGACTCTTTGACGTCCGTTGGACAACGCAATAGAGACCTCCCACTTAGCTGATGACCCGCACATATGGAGGATGACTTCACCCAAAGTGGTAGTGGTTGAAGGTTGTGCCAGCTGGAAAGGCTTCTAGGGTAAAGCGAAGATCCATATATCACCAGCTAGCGCCATTAGAACCATTGACCTTCTTCTAAGCACGCACACCACGAGTGGTTGCTGAAAGGCTAGACACACGTCCACCTCGGATTGTAGCGCCACCCATATTGTAATTATTATTATGTTCCCTATGCAGTATGACATGTGGGTCGCCGTTGCGTAGTGGGTAAGTGCTCCTACGCAGAGGGTGCCAGGTTCGATACCCGAATTTACCACCTTTGATAATTCACGGTTCAATGCTCAAAGTGTATTCTTGTCTAGAAAAAGCTTCTCAAACTTGGCCGTTCGGAGTCGGCAATAAACTGTAGTTCCCTTCCACTCGTCGTAGAACAATAGCAAGCACAACACGAGTGGTTGCTGAGAAGTTAGGCCCAGGTCCGCCTCGGACTGTCGCGCCACCCATATTATTATTATATTATGCAGTATGACAATTTAGCAGATTTGGGTGATGATAGGCTAGTGACCAATGCCGGAGAGAATATATAAGTACTTCGTTTGGAAATGACTTCTTCACAGATTGATCGATTGTTGGAAAGTAATAATAAACTCATCAAACTAATAATAAAAGGCACCCCCTTCAGAAAAACCTCTCAGGACACGCGAACAATAGGAATTCAATCTCCGTGCTGTCAAATTCATAAATGCAAACTTTCATCAAAACTTCTCCTTCTCACACCCACACTCACTTGGCGCCAGTTACACTCACATCCTTTTCCATCTGTTCACAAGGAACTCAGTGTAAACAGTTTCCATCGTCAATGTTGCAATTCAAACAAAAAGACCCTCCCACTCCCTGCCTCAAATAGGATGAACACCGTTAAGTACGTAAAAATCCATTCTAAGCATTCGCATCCAATTCATTGTAATTGAAATCGTTCAGAGTACTTTTCGCGAATCTAAATCGCGCGTTGCATTCTGAAATCCTTTATATGCTAATGTAATTATCCAAAGTACATCCTATTGCCACCACCATCCACGGCGAGGCGAGCTCGATTGCTTCGCATTGCCCCCGTCAGCGTCGCCGCCACTGTCACCACTCAAATGGAAGGACAACAAAGGATAATTGTAATAATCCGAGGACATAGATAACAAGAAGAATTTCTATTCCGGCAGTCCCTCTGACCGTCGCTCAGCGCGTCTTCTTAGATCGGAGAAGATCTCTCGTGAAGCTCTCATTCAATTTCTTTAAAAGGACATCACCATCTCGTCAGGGGAGCGGACGGGTGTCCTTGTGCACGGAGGTTGCCATTATGCAGTTTGTATTATTTTTTCACTCACATTTTGTGGCTTTTATCCCTGCGTGTTCCAGCATCCCGCTCACCCTGTCATCAACTTTGTTGGGGTGCCCCTGTCCCCCTTGGGTCGTGCTCACGCTCTCGGTGTTCCTGTGCTGGAATGCTGCATTCAACTGAAAGTCGTTTTGAAATAATTTTTTAATGCACTAAAAGTCGTTTGCATCCAATTTTGCATTAACTCTGACTCCGAAGGTACTTTGCGTGGAAAAGTTTGTCCTGGCAGTCCAGTCCAGTTTGGTGGCTTCGCTGGCATGCGGTCGGTGCAGTGTCCCTTAATGGCGAGGTGTGGAGCCCTGGAGCCCTGTCCATGGAGTGGCGGTGCCTGATGATGATCACAGTTGTGCGACATAAAACAAACATTAAAAGTGTCATCGTGTGTCCTGCTGTAATTGTTCTTGCACACACAGCTGAGCCAAGGAGGAACTTTTGCGGGTGTGGAGCGATGCACCGAAAAGATGTTCAACATCATTTTGCATAATTTTTTCCATGGAATCTGTGTTGTGGCAGCGCACAAAAGTCCACAACAATGTGGGCAAAGTTGCGATGATACAAGTTGGGTCCGCCTGGCGGGTCGCGGTGGTGGTACGTGGAGCGGCGGCGGCCGGCGCGATTCAAATTGCGCAACCGATTGTCGAGGTGGATTGAGTTAATTGAATTCCGAGGTGTAAATGTCAGCACTGCCTGGAGGAGCATGAAATCAATTTGGCTATCGGCGAGCAGATCTAAATCTCTCGGAGTAAGGCAGTTGGCTTGTCCAATGGAGCCAGTCAATTAGATTGATATCTAAATCCCTAGCGAGGTCTGGGCGCACCTTCGGCTGCGTGGAGCTCAGTCAATCGACTGAGAGTTGTTTGCAATCAATGCAGGTTAAGACCATCTTGGGGCGCGCGAGTTAATCCCCTCAATGGCGACAAGTTTGCAGTGGGCATTCACTTGTGTGTTGATTGTGGTGACGCGACGTTCGTTGGGCGGCGACGGGCGAATGCGCGGATTTGGAATTACTAGGTGGGAAGGAGAATAACATTGTTTGGATTTCTGTGCGGGGCTTAAGCTAAGCAGACACATAAAGGGTCTTTCGTTGAATTTCTAAATTGATGCACAGGAGTGGTTTGTCGTATTTGGCGAAACCTTACAGAAAAACAGACGGCGTAGTCTAGGCAGTTCGTGCGTCAGTTTTGTGAGATTTCAGTTTGGTCAGCTCACTGAAGAGAGTGTTGAGAGATTATATAGCGGTTCATTCAAATATGGACATCAAAACGAACAATGGTCACGGAAAGGCAGTTGGGGCGAGGATAGTAATCACATAATGCACATTGTTCATTTGCACATGTTTCATAACCTCTTCACTTGTATACAATATTAAACAATTCACAGGGAACTTGACAGTCGTGACACCTATTGTCACGAGGAAAAGTGGAGTCGGTGTTGTCTGCTGGTAAGGTAAGGCACCCTCCGGTGTAGACTTTGTTCGACCCGGATGCGCGCACGAGATGCATACAGACGCGCCGTTGCTTGGGCTGGCCGGAATCTTACTGCAGCGGAGGAAGGAAGACACTGCTACCGGTGGTATTCTACATTCGGAAGCTCTCCGAAGACGAAAGGAAGTACCACTCGTACGAGGTCGAAGTCCTAGCCATCGTCGAAGGCATGTATCGGTTCAGGGTGTACCTCTTGGGAAGGCACTTCAAGGTTGTCGCGAAAACTGAGCCCATAGTCGCAATCAGTACGAAGGCCAAGCTAAACCCTCGAGTTGGGCCGTTGTGTCTCAAGCTCCAAGAGTTTGACTACGAGACGATACACTAGAAGGGAAGAAGTAAAGGAGGTGGAGGAAGCGTCCGCACAAATAATGCATGTCCACTTCTCTGACGAAGATTGGATGACGACCATGCAGTGGCAGGACCCAAAACTGAGGAGCATCATCACCAGTCTAAAGGGGGCCGATATGACGCAGGGGAAGAACCAACTACAAAGGGACTTCATCTTACGAGGATTTCGCCTTTTCCGGAAGGTGACCGAGGCGGAGAAGTGGGTGGTTCCGAGAGGATCCTCAAGCTGTGACACGACGAAGCAGAGCATTTCGCGGACGAGAAGACACTGGACAGGGAGACCCAGAAATTCTGGTTCCCGAAGATGAGGGTCCTCACGAGGTACTACATTTTGGCACGTGTCGAGTGTGCGTTTGCGAAGAAGAGAGGAGGAAGGTCTGAGGGGGAACCCCGCGGCAATGAATGCGTCCCACTCCCCTTAGACCATCTTGGCCCATTAACGAAGGGGTAGAATGGAACGATGTATGTCTTAGCCCTGGTTAAGACGCTATCACGTAAATAAATAGGGAGGGAAGAAAGTAATAATACAAATTTTTCCAATAGGGACTTTCACTAATCATCAAACTGTTGCTGTCAATTATTCAGTAAACTCAACATTTTCATCACACGAACGACCAACGTCTCCAAATTATAAAAAAAAATCCTTCCGAAATTCAGAGTCGGTGACCGCAACTTTGAGAGTGTTAACTCCAATTTTTGACGAAGCTCATTTTTTGCTCAATGCGTTCGTCAATAAGCAAAATAGTCCACATGTTCTTCATGAATCACCACTTCATCCACAAAAAATAACTGTTTGGTGTGTTTGCATGCCGACGCCGTTATTGGGGCTTCACGTAACTGTGAGTGGTCAGCGTTATCGTGCCATTATTACCGATTATTTTTGGCCCGAATTGGAAGATGGACTTGAACTATATGTGGCTTCAACAAGAGGGTGCCACAAGCCACACAGCACACGTTACAATCGATTTATTGAACAGTAAGTACAGTGAGGGTGTTATCTGAAGAAATGGGCCAGTCGATTGGCTGCCTCGTTGTTGCGATTTAACGCTAGTAATATAATATTACTAGATTTCGTACCCGGCTTTGCCCGGGTTTGTTTCTTCAACCGGTACTTTACCTGCATTATTACCGCACTTTTTAATTTAAAACAATAATAAAACTGCTCGAACCAAAACTCAGAGAAGAATTTGAATTTTCGTTTGTCATTGATGCCTATCCCAATCTCTCATTCACATCCCTACTCATAATGAGTACAATTCGTTTATTGTGTGCATACATGTTGAAGTTTGAAATATCAATGTGTGCTGCAGCAAAACGGACGGAAATTACGGTTTTTTCTCAACCATTTACACACAACGTGGAGGGATATCAAGCGATTCATAAAAAAAAAGTTCTTGGAAATACATCTATGTACCTGCGCGCGATGTTCACTTGTTGTGCAAATTGAAGTCAAACTTCATGAACCATGAAATTGTAACAAATTATGCAATTAGTCTAGCTCTGAAATTTTATCTAAATCGGCTAATCCGTTCAGAAGTTCAATATTCACAATTTCAGCAAAATTTAATGATTTGTGTGTGGCTGTGTATTTGTACATGCATACATAGTTTGGGTATGACAAAATAAGAAAAGTGCGCAAATGTTTATTGTTTCATTTTCGTTTGGTGACTCAAGCAGTCGTTCGTATATGTTCGATTGAGACGTAGAAAAATATGAAAAATGTGTGTGTATATATGGAAGTTACAACACACTGGGGGATGGTTTATATCACGACTACGCAACTTGAAATAGTTTCATACGGGATTGATGTAACCACCCTTATTTTGAAAATTTTATTCCCGTTTAAACAGTGCTCGTAACTTCCGACCAGTATGTCGTACCGACTTAACACATTACATTCAGCACCTAAATTTTAGAATGATTTTTGTTGAAAATTTCAGAGCTCTGCTAAGTGTAGTTTCGGAGCCTTTGTTGGTCAGACACACAAACTTTATGCTTTATAGTTAAGATGTACATAATCACACATAGTCGACATCAGGAATTTGTCAGAATGCTGATATATGGTCCCACGATTGTCTTCAGCTTGTAAGAAACTGCACACCACAATGGGATCAGGTGCACGAACCTCGCCCGACACAAATCGCATGTCTGCTTGGAGCAAAGTAAAATAAAGATCAGTTCTATCGCAGAATCTCAAAGGAACTGGTGTTTTACTTTGCTCGCCGCTTAACTATTTTCTGTGGTACTACGTTAAGTCATTGCTTTACTCTTAGCCAACACTGAACTCGAAATAGCGGCAGCTTCGGTCGAAATGTGAGCCCGAGTCGTTGAAAATTACGTCCAACGAATCCGCCGCTGCAAACGTCCCGCGGGGGCCATATCAACGAAGTCAAGTTTCATTCATAACTGTTTTGTTTGTACGCCGATAATAATGGTTTTCAAAATGTCTCAAATGGTTTGCGTTTTGTTTGAAAAAAAAGTTGTCATGTCCATTTTTATTCCACATCAAGTCCATCCACATTTAATTTTGTTGATTTTATTGCATTTGTTCCACCCTGTATATATTCACTGAATACAGTAGAAAAATCAATTAGATCCTTGCTGTAGGATGACCTTCAATTAAGGAGTGCAAATTGGAAACCATTATTTTGTATCAGCTACAGACCCATCTTCGACTCCGAGGCCATTGCACAACAGAGCAGAGTACGACTACAATTAAGATGGCCTCCACAAGTTGGAAAGTTTCTCAGCCAACGTCGTGTTAACTCAAAAACTCGTGCTGGCTGTAGGGCGGAGAATTAAAAGAAAATCACATTTATGCCCGGTTTCACAGCGTGTGCTTAAAGACATTTACATTTTTTTTACATTTTACTTCATTTTTATTTTGCAATTCATAAAAACTTATATACTAGACAAAAATGCTTAAAACTAGTTGAACGAACTGAATTACTATATATATAACTTACTGGCCCTAGGCGGGCACTCTAAGCTAAACATAATCTTATCCTATGTCTTTCGACTTAAGCTAAAACTCCATGCATTTAAAGAATAATTTCATGATCTGTACGACTTATTATTAAGAAAAATTGAGAAAAAAAACTTAATGACTGAACAGGATTTACTTAAAACTTATAACCTAACTTACACACTACCTTAAAATTAACTTAAACTAACTTAAGCTAAACTACATACATATACATATGTATATATGAATGCATAGACATATGTATATATATGTACTTAATATATACAATGTATACACGTAGATACACAGTGGTGTACCCATGTGAATACTAATATTTTTTTTTTTTTTTATATATATTTACATCTTACAACTACCTTAAAAACTACCTTAGGCTATGTAGGTCGGCCATAGGTTGCAGCTTATAGATTTTCATCTATTCCCCTGCAAGACAGAGACCGACTGCTCCCCATAAGGGGGAACGCGCTACCCTTTCTACCCCGGGTCTAAAGGGTTCGACGAGGGAGTTCCCTCTCTCCCCAGCCACCAGAATTTTCGATGTTGCGATGCAACATCCAGAACATCTCTCCTTGATACCGCCGTACTGAAGCGGAGGAGACCCTCCTCAGCTCGTTGTGCGACGGAGCGGTCGTGGTTGAGTCGCCCATCCACAGTTGAACGGGCTATGTGGAAGATGAGCGGTACCGTATTTATATTTTGTAACAGCCCAGTTTTTGTCTAAATGGAGAAAGGCTTCTGGGGGGACGAAGCCGTTGTGACGTACCCTTTCGTGGTATTGGGGATTGGGGTAGTAAGCCCCTGAGATCAAGTTATTGGACGAGTTCATCGCTCTAGCAGTGTGACCTCGAATCAACTTCACCAGGAAATTGTCCACTCTTATCAGGTTTGTCCTGTTGTATAAGACCTCATTGGAATAGAATTTTATGTACTGGGACTCTGGAGTTCGATAAAGGCGAAGGCAAGCCCTAAGACAAGCCCTCTCGAACAACCGAATCTTTTCCATTAAGCTTGCACTCACGTTGAACCACACGGGACAGCCATAGGTGAGCATTGGCCGGATGAGCGCCATGTAGCAGATGACCTTCACCCTTGCATCGAGTTGGCTGTTGTAAAACAGTCTCTTTGTAAGGGCAAATGCGCCTCGGGCCCTGGCCAGAGCAGCATCTACATGTTTGTTAAAATATAGATACTGATCTAACCAGATCCCCAGGTATCTGACTACAGTCTTTTGCGCCAGTGGTTCCCCGTGTCTTCCAACGATTGTGAATTTTCGCCAATTCTTTTTCGTATCCGCCGAGGCCTTATACAACGGCGTCCTGAACAGAATGGTTTCCGACTTCCGGAAGTTGATGCTCAACTTCCAGTCATCGCAACTTCTCATGAATGAATCGAAGTCACCCTGCGCGAGAGTAGTGATTTCCTCGATCTTTTTGCCTGATCTGTACACGATCAAGTCATCGGCATACGCAATTGCATGAGGAAGAGAACTTAACAGATCGCTCAAGTAAATGTTGAACAGTATCGCCGAATTAACGGCACCCTCTTGGAGACCATTTTTAACTTGAAATATACCTGTCGAGGTCACGTTGCCATTCTTGACTACGAACCGTCTACCGGTTAGCATGTTACACAGTAGGTACAGCAGTGGTTTGCTAATGCCTAGCCGATTGAGCTTGTAGAAAAGTCCTTCTAACCATACGGTGTCAAAGGCCTTTTCCAGGTCAATCAAGCATGCACCCGTACATTGTTTCTGGCTCTTGTTCCATTGGATATCCGACACCAGTTTCGTCGCGGCATGAATAGTGTCATGCCCCGCTTTGAAACCGAATTGGTTATCCGGAATTATATTTTTGTCCTTAGTCCAGTTGATCAGAGTTCTATTGATCACCTTCTCGAATACCTTGCTGATAATCGGAAGGAGACTTATTGACCGGAGGTTGCAAGGATTCGAAGAATCTTTTCCTCTCTTGGATATGGGTTGCACAATCGCAGTTTTCCAATGCTCTGGATAATGTGCATTATTCAAAGCATTGTTAAACAGGATTGTGTACATGTTAACCACTTCCAGGGGGAGGTGTCTTAGCACAATGTTGGAGATCCCGTCGATTCCAACAGACTTTTTCTTCTTTAATGATTCGAAGACCGCTTGGAGTTCTGTCTTCGATATGAACGGGGGTTGACTCCCTTCGTCGGCGATGGCATTATCTGCCATGTTGTCATCATTGAACACGACAAAGCCAGTGTTCTCAGATCGCCATTGTTGCATGTCTTCTCGAAGTTGAGAGTTGCTAGCCAGTACGCGGTTATCCAAGTCGTGGTTCGGGCGAACGCTCTCATTCACCTTGTACACTTCTTGGAAGACCGCGCCTAGTACCTCCACTTTTTCTTGCGGATCTTCGACCACAAAGAAGTTGTCATCGAGTTCAGCGTTATCTGGATCAATACCTGCTGTAGTCAGTACTTGTTCGTTGTCCGTCGTTCTGGAGAGCTTAAGACACGGAAGATCGCTATATTTACTTCGAAAGAATTTGTTGATTTGAGGGAACATGCTCGGATTGTTAGATCCTACAGCCCGAATCTTGTCATTCCAGTACGAATTAACAGAAAGCCTGTAATTCTGGACAATTAATGTTTGAATATTCTTAATCAGCGATTTCAGTGTCCTAACTTCCTCGTCTCGTCTGTCAGTAAACCGCCTGTACAAGGTTTTTAATCTTGACAGGAGTCTACTTTTACGTTGGTGGAGTGCGTCGATAGTCGCATTGCGGTACAAGTTTTCGTTGTGCTTAAAGGCTCTGGCACATAGAATAATTTACATGCGTAGCGTCAAAGTATCCGTTCACGGTGAAGTACCTGAAGGGAGAGGATGACACAATGAATACTTCAAAGCACAGCTGATTTCATTTGACAGCTTCAAGTTTGAATTGAAAATTCAAGTTGTTTTCCTTATTTATGCACAATTAAAAGAAGTATTTTTTATATAAACATTCATTTATATTTTTATCTATTTTGAATGTTGCTTCAACGAAAACCAATGCCCAAACATTAACATACAATTCGCATTCTCTTGAAATGTCACAATGTGAGGATTGTCAACACTGAGGGAGAGAGAAAAGTTAAAAGTTGAGCAAATACATCCGTCGCACGAGCGACGTTGGTCTTTGTGCCACTTCCCATAAGAACACATGTATTTTATGTATCTGTCAAAGTATTGCTGACGTTCACGCATGTAAAGTACTCTATGTGCCGGAGCCTTAAGTGTCGATCCAACGCTAAACTCGGAATCAATAGAAATTTTATTTTGACAGTGGAAGTTAAGTGATAGATTCCACTTAAGTAGTGGTTTAACTTAAGCCACCGGTTGCCATGGCTTAAGTGTCAATCCAGAGAGTACATAATTGCCATTAGTGTGTTAAATTAATCAACCCCAAAATACAAAGAGAAAACCCGCATAAGCAAGCAATTGTTTTGTCTGGCAATGCTCCTGAAGAGAACAGAAGGCACACAAATTTATAAATGCACGCATATTTTAGCAATATTCTTACATGCATGAACATTCGCTTGTTGAGTTGATGTGTTCCCTTTTACTTTTTTCAGCTGGGTGCTGTTCGTGTTCAATCACAAGCATCATTTTTCATGGTTGTAAGCAGAAAGGAAGTATTACAGAGAGGCAAGAGAGGAAGCCCTTTAAAATGTTTGACAACTGTTTTTTAATAATGTTTTCCCCCACCAAATTGACCAATCAGAGGACGGCATTTACATTATTTCGTGAATAACGGTGAAAAATTCATGAATATCTGTCAAAAGTACTCATATTCGTCGATGGACTAGGGGGCAATCAGCGGTGAAGTCGGCAATGGCTGTAATAGTTCATTTTTAGTTGTGGGATTCAATAGTTTACAATGCCAGTCAATACATAACTTGCCTAAACCTAAAATATACTAATTTTCTTGGGTGAAATTTAAGTGGGATCCTAGACTTAGCTAAACCAGTAAATAAGGTTGCAGTTAAGTAACAAAAATATTTATTACGACGATCAGTGATAACGGTTCTAGGACTGTTATAAAATTTTGTTCACAAATTTTGTTTCCAGTGTTACAATGCACAAACCAAACAAAACTAAAACCACTCAAAACGTACACAAAACTCTTTTAAAAATTAATTTCCACGATGCTCTCACACAGCGCGTCAGTCCATAATGCTCCAGGGACTCCATCTATTTCAATTAGGAGTCTTAAATAAACATTCCCATTGAGCGTGATGAAGTTATTCAACATTTTTGCAAAAAGAAATTCACAAAAAACTGTACACTGTCGTGACCAAGACTCACCCACAGGAACCTGTTACCATTAGAAAGGATCCACACCAAGCACGGGAGTGAGTTAGCTGCCACTGCTCTGCCATTGTGAACTCCCACAACGACAAAACAACAACAACAACGGTGAGGGTTACAAATGGCAACACCTTAATGCGCTTCGCTAAACTCCTCTCATTTATTTTAACCTTTCCGTGCGAGGCGCTAATATTCGTGAGAAAGCAATTTTCTCTAGGTTTTGCATCCGTCCAGTGGCAAGTGACCAAAACCAAGAATGAACAAATATTCAACTCCAGAAGCTGCACGAGAAATGGAAATGAAATGGTATACGATGGTGGTGCGCTGGTGGAATGGTGAATGGTGCACAATGGCATCCATCCACCTGTGCATCCGTTGTCGTGGTCACATCATTGGCACGCCGCGAACCGTCCACGTTGTGGCAAGCCATTCTCATCGCCTTATGACAGAGCGAACATAATAATCCTTTCTTTAGCACGGTGCCTTGTTACTCATACCGCTCTGGCTGTTTAACTGGTGATTTTCTGTTCTGTCTATTCGCCTGGGGTAGGGTAAATGTGAAATGTTGGCTAATGGAGGCATGATCTACTTGGTGGCCATGAAGCGAGATTTACAAGGACAGTCATTTTGGAAGATGATCGATTCTAGGTAGGTTAGGCCAACATGCTGGGTCCATTGTGCCTTGATGTTAGACGGAAAAATTTCGATAAAGTAAAAATTAACTTACTCACTTACCAAGCCGGCGACCGGTCGCCAATATTCCGACAATATTTCTCATTTTTCTAAGTTTCCAAATCAGTTTTGGTAAATATCATTTTTTGATTTTTTTTTCTATGGGTCGCCGCACTGTGCAACCTTTGGCAGGTCTGAGACTGGCTCCTTGCGATCAATGCTGTTGTATCTGTATAGAATCACAGATGCGGACTTAAAATCCATAAAAAGGTGGTGCCTCCCACGTAGAGTTGTGTCGTTCCGGACATGTATAGCTCCCGGAACTGGTTGATCACATCCCACAATTGTGAACTTCATACGTACTTAGCTGTAAGTTTCTAGCAAGAAAGACTTAGCAATCCCACTATGTCCTCTGTCGGAAGAATTTCCTACCGTTCCGTAAGTCTAAGTTAAACATGTCCATGTCCACCCAACATGACCACAATTTGTATGCGAAAAATTCAACACAAGCCCACACATGACAAGTGCACACAAAATGGTGCAGACCTTGTGCATGTAACATACGAAATACGTGCATACATGTATTTACATCCATACCAACGTAGCCATCAATCTATCTTCTTTCTGGGGCGAAATGTAAATGGAACTACGTACACAGTTCCACGCAATTCCTGTTAGGTTAGGTCGAAAGATATAGAATAAGACTAAGTTTAGCTTAGAGTGCCCACCTAGGGTCAGTTAGTTAGAAATAAAAACATTGTTCGTCTAACTAGTTCCAAGCATTTTTCTCTACTATGTAAGTTTATTATGAATTGAACAATAAAAATTAATTTAAATAAAAAAAACAGTTCCACGCACATGTTTAACGCAGCCATTTCCAATGCACCGACCTACATAATTCCACTCTCAATGGACCTATACACAGTTCCGCGGAAATGTTCCACGCATGGAACTACATACTTCCGCGGACATGTCTCCGGGAACCAGTTCCGACTGCGAAAATAATGGTTCCATGTCCGTTCCGTTCCGTCGTTGGAACTATTTAGCACAACTCTACTCCCACGATCTACCATAGTGTTGCTAATACACTACATCTCTCCCATTTTTTTTTTATTTTATTTCATTTATGTAATAACAAAATGAATACATTGTGTTATTATATTTTTAAATTCACAAGTTATTTTATATAAAAGGCAGTAATTCATTTATCAACTATTTTTACAATTACATTCCTTTTTTCAAGATATGAAGTTACTAATTTGTACACACTTTTCTTTAATCTTTCATCGACTTTCAGTCACCCTCTACTTTTTTCTCCCTGTCACTAATTCGTAACTCGGACTCGGTTTTTTTTTGACTTATTTCAATTGATTCAAAGTATTAGGAAGTTAATCAGATGAGGTGTATTTTTGTACATCATCAATTATTCCCATACACATGTCTTCATTGTTTTCTACTTTCAACCGTTTTAGAATAACATGGTTTTGCCTCATTCTTGATGTGAAATACCTATGTCTGATCAACCTTTTCCCTTTAAGTCACGTTCTTCCCTTTCACCTTCTTTTTTATTTTGAAAATTTATGCTGAACAGGAACACCTTCCTTTTTGTGCAGTTTTAGTTTTACAATGTTACTGGAAATGACCCAAATGACTACCGCCGTATTTCTATTACATCTAGATTATTCTCTATATACCAGTTTCCTTAAGTCATCTGAAAATGAAAGACGGTTCAAGTGACTTAATTTCTTCATGTGATAGAAGGTGTTTGTTCAAAACCATCTTTTTGTTGGATAGATACTAGTTTCCTTAAGTGCTCGCTGAGTTTTCAGTTCTATGTTAGGAAGCCTATTAAAGTACAGAGATTGTTCTTGCTCATCTTGATACAAACCTTTCTTGAACTTCTTCATGCCATGAGCGTTGTCTCAAAGTCTCAGTCTTCTTCCTCTTTATTTGGCGCAACAGTCCGGGGTGAACCTGGGCCTCCACCAACAAGCCACTCCAGCTAGCACGGTCTCTCACTAGCTGTCTCCAGTGTCGCACGCCAAGTTGGTTGAGGTCCTTCTCCACTTGGGTGCGCCACCTTAAACGCGGGCGTCCTCTGTTGCGTTGTCCCACGGGTTCGGAGTCGAAGACCCTTCGGGCCGGAGCTAAGTTGTCCATATGCTCTACATGGCCTAGCCATCTTAGGCGTTGGATCCGAAGACGCCTGACTAGACTCATGTCGCTGTACAGCGAGTACAGTTCGTGGTTGAAACTCCTCCTCCAGAAACCGTCAACGCAAACAGGACCAAAAATCGCACGCAGGGCTTTTCTCTCGAAGATACCAAGGACTTCCTCATCCGCTTTTGAAATTGTCTATGCCTCCGCGCCGTACAGCAGGACTGGGATGATCAAGGCCTTGTATAAAGTCAGCTTGATCCTTCGAGAGATGGCTCTACTACTCAATTGCCTCTTGTTACTCTGCGTTTGATCTCGGTACTGATGTTGTTTGTACTGTTTACTGCGGAGCCGAGGTAGACGAAGTCCTTGACTTCCTCGATGTTATTGCTGTCCATTGTGATGCTCTGTTCCAGACGTCGATGTTGTGTGTCCTTTCTTGATGACAGCATATACTTCGTTTTACCCTCATTCACCGCTCGACCCATTTTAGCCGCTTCCGCCTCAATGGCAGCAAACGCCTCATTGACGGCTCGCTGTGTTCTGCCAATCACGTCAATGTCGTACGCGTATGCTAACAGTTGTACGGACTTCTGGAAGATCGTGCATCTAGTGTTGGCGTGTGAGTCTTGCACGATCTTCTATGGATGTTGAGGTGTGGGAACGGCATGCTAGCTACAGAGAGACTTTGGGAAAGATGTCTTCCTTACCCAGCTTTGCATTGAAATCTCCTAGAACGATCTTGGTGTCGAAGCTGGGGCACTGATCGAAAGTCCTTTCTAGACGAACATAGTTGTTATTCTTGCTGTTGTCATCTTTGTCCTCTGTCGGGGCGAAGGCGCAAATCAGGCAGATGTTCCCGAATTAAGCCTTGATGCGGATTGTTATGAGGCGTTCGCTTTTACAGACAAAGCTTAAGACTTTTTGCTTAAGTCTGCCTCGAACAACAAATCCACATTCAAATAAGCGCCTCTCCCTGTTGCAATCACCGTAGTAGATGTCGCAAGATTTTAATCCGTCAAAGTATTCCTATTTCGAATATTTATTTTTACTCAACTTCTACAAGCGATATCTGATCATCTTAATTCTTTATTCACACCAAAAGGGAGGAAAGACTCAGCTGTCAAAATATCTGAGTGGGCAGGATTCGTTAAACTTAACGAAATAAATTTTTATTCACACCAGATGGAGCATTTACTCCAAAATGCTGAGCAAATGCTAATTTTTATTTTAAAATTCATGACATGCTTACGTACTAGACAAAAATGCTTAAAACTAGTTGGACGAACAGTATTACTCTATATATAACTTACTGTTCCTCGGGGGGCACTCTAAGCTAAACTAAATCTTATCCTATGTTTTTCGACTTAAACTAAGAATCCATGCATTTAAAGAATAATTACTTAATGTGAAATGCTCACTCAGTTTGAATTCACACCACCCAATGAGTGCGAAATTTAAGAAATGCTGTGATCCAAAGTCACCGGATGGGCGTATTAGGCTGTGCCGACTTCTTCAAAGATAATTGGGAGGACTACTTCATCGACTTGAGTTGGGATTTTTTGGTTACCTATCACTCTCTCCTGGTCAAGTTCGCCAGACAGCCTTTAGAAGTGCTACTTAAACTCAGCGCTTTTGGGTATTCCTCGTTGGTTGCCCTTTTTTCAGCTCGCACTCGCCATCATACCACGGGTTTGTTGTCGAAGGTGTAGTAGGTAGTCTAGGGTGGTTTCGGCTACCTCTTTGATGGCCGAGCGGCAATGCAACCCCACATCTCGTTCACGTTAGACTTAGGCATACCGGAAGCCTCTCACGGAATTTAAATCTCTGGTGTCCTCAGGCGTCCTATGTCAAAACGCCTCTTTGTTGGCTGGTGCAGCTTTCTGACATTGGACAGTCGATCTCTGAATCTTGCTGCTACTACGAAATGGTCAGAGTCGACATGCTTCCCTCTCAATTCTCATCTTTAATTTCTACCTATTTTCAGAGGCATGGATGCCGTTGTAAAGGATAACTGCTGACATTGGGAGAAATGGCACTCAAGCCGTGGAATATGTGGAGTGGAACAAGAGCTTCACAATGGAACCTTGAAAAAATGTTTAGACCCTTGTAACTGCATGCATTAGTTCTCAAAACCATCCCTTGACCTTATTTCTTCCACTCAAAAATATTCAAGCATTGTGATGAGAGCTAGAATGTTGAAAGGATGGAGAACAACTAATCTCAATTTCCCGCTAAGAGCCAACAAATGAAAATAAAAAAAGGATCTAAACAACTTCACCAAATTGTCATGCACACATGCAGTTCTTTTAAGCTGCACCCAGTTGGATAGATGACTTTCCCGAGAGGGAATCAATTCTGCTCTATAAGCCGGCAAGGCCCATCCATTTCCAGCCCAGTAAGTTGGTTTTAATTTGCCGAGTATATCCCTCTCTTGATCCCCCTTTTCCCTTTTCCAGTGCATCACTGACAAATTGGAGAACATTCTCGTCTCCTACGGGGGACATCCACATTCCGTCACACAAACACAGTCTCCTGGCGTGTATCCTGTGATGCGAAAAGACTTTGCAACTACTTAAAATTCACATTCATGTGACAGTTGCTCTTCTCCTTCCTTAATTTTTTTTCGTTCGCATTCTCTTGCATTCGTCCTGTGTCATTTGTACGGTGGGTGGTGGGAAAAATACGAAAAAATCCTTCAAAAAACTCTTTAATGTCGGAGGAGGAGCAGGAGGAGCAGCAGCAGCAAAGATGGACGAAAGCGAAAGAGTTTCGTTTCTGCTGTAACTATCTCTGCCTGGCAGCAGTTTTCGTGAGTCCCAAGTAAATTGTATCCCCATCGTCCCTTCGAACAGAGACTTAGTCACGATTGCAGTGCCAGGACTGCAGGAGGACTTCGACTTTGTATGCATATGCATGCATCCACCTCGGTGCCAGGATAAGAATACCAAATGGCAGGTGATGGAAAGACAATAATTCACATCCTTAGGAAAATGGTAATTTCATTGGACCGGGAGCGTCGAACGAAGCACAGAGAAGAAAAAAGATTCAAACGAAGTCCCCCAGGTATGGGTGGGCGAACTTCGTTATGCTAAATGTCGATATTGTCAGGAATTAGAAAGGACTTAACACGGAATACTGTCTCGCTGTCTCAGTGTCCCGATGTGGCTGCAGTGCTGGGGGAGGGTGTCCCGCTGGCGCGACCTGGGGTTATAAATCATTTGGATTTCCATTCAGGAAGTCTTCCCTTCACATGCGAGGGTGCCTCAGCTTCGATGGCGGAAAATTAAGTTTCGGTCGGTCTCAATCGAAGGTGGGTGTCATTCTTTCATGCCATCTGATGTGGACTGAAGGTTTGAGGTGAGATACTTATTGGGGATTTGCCTTGACTTGGGAATGAAACGAACTGAGCGAGAGGAAAGCGCCGACACATGGGCGGTTCACAGACATCGAGGGAAGGGGCTTATTTGTTTGATGTGTTGGCGCTATTGAGACTGGAGTCAGTGTTTGATGGCTACGAAGTCAATGACCTTGCTGACTCATCTCTTTTCTCGCAAGAGTTCCAAATTTAACGTCGAATCACCAATTGTTTGCTAAATTTATTTTAAGACACATTTTTGGTTCGGATTCCGAACAAACTTTATTGGTTCCGTGCCAGTAAAACCGATTCTGGGGATCGGGGGGAACGGCATGACGCTGTCACGTCATCATGACCCCTCTACGGCGAGTGTAGCGAGGGTGCGCGAGGGTATTCTGTATACTTGGTTGCTTCTCTCCATGAGCTGCGTAATGTTCATATCCGGGTGTAGTCACCACAACTTGACGTTTCCATAGCGCCAAAAGATCGTGGATTGTTTGCATAAACACGATATTTTGTGTGGGCCCATACAAATAAGTCCAATGGCAACAAATCACACGATTTTTGTACCAAGTGGCCATCACCAAAGCCAGTAACCAAGTGATTTTTCGCGTTGCGACAATTTTGGTCCTTCGAGCCGGATTCTATGTATATTTGCGGACTTCGCCCGATAGGTTAGGTAAGGTTAGGTTTGGGCGATTGCCGTCTCTTTAAGGATTAGGAAAGGCCTGTTCACAGTTTTGAACATGCCTTTCTTAAGTCCTGAGGACAGGCATTGACTTGCCCATGTGGACACCTGGATTTTGGCCTTTCAACAGCCTAAGTATATGGTCCGGATCGCTAGGACCCGGTGGTCCACGCACGTGCTCTAGGCTTTATGGGTATCTTCATCCAATGGTTGACTACCAATTGGGCTTTTGGCAATGGGCTCTTGATTTTTGGTATGACCTCTGCTAGGAAGTCTACCGAACATTTGTTGTGGCGCTCTATCATTTTACAGCCGCCGCGTGCCAATCGACTTCAGTGAAGGTAGGTGGTGGTACCTGAGTAATTCCCCAGCAAATTTGGTCGTTAAGACCACTGATTCTGCCTTCGTCGTTCTCCATGTCGGAGACTCCGTATAAGCGGCCACTTTTGAAGACATCCTTGAAGGTTCGGTTTGGTGTATCAGTGCTCCTTGCCTTCTTCGGTGTCTTATGAGCCTCCTCCTGGGAGCTCGGTCGTTTGAACGTCGAGTAACAAGTTTGCTAGCCACCTTGTCCTGTCCTGTCTCTGGTACGAGCAGCCTATGAGACGCCTGGCTCGTACTAGATACTTCTCGGCGCCCTTCTTTCCGGTAGTATCCTTATTTGGACTGCTAGCAGACTCGAGAGAGGTAGAGGCGTGAATTATCAAAGGTGGTAAATTCGGAAATCGAACCTGGCACCCTCTGCGTAGGAGTCGACGCACTTACCCACTATGCCACGGCGATTTCAGGACATGAAATAACACACAAATATAAGTGCTTAGTCATAGGCGATGTGAAGACGTAATTGGGAACATAAACACAGTTCAAACCGGGTTCTGCGACGTGTAGAGCAACAAAGGGTTTCAGATCGCCATCGCCAAAGTGCATTAAGCCATCCAGAAAACCTGATCTCAATTGGTGCTGGTACCCAACACAAGTCGCCGGTTCGATCCTTGGATGTCCGATAATTGATCTGAGGAGGCATTCCTGTACTCAAGCATGCCTCCCGTTGTCCCTTTTTGTCTGTCGCGTTTGGTGTTTTGTCTTGTTTTGGTTTATTATTCGAGTCGTCCTTGTCTGAGATTTATTCGTTTTTATTGTTGTTGTTTGTTTTATTTTTACGTATACGTCAAGGTGTCCATTACGCGGAGGAGACTGTTCGATAAGTCAGTTTTGGAGTACGTCCGACTGTAGAAGTATATTGTTTTGATTGGTCCTTTATTCATGGTGTGTTGTGGTGTATCCAGAATTAAACTACTTTTGAATAGTTCCAAATTATGTTTTGAAAACCTTCGACCAAATTTGTTTTCGGTTTCGGTCAACGTACAATTTTCTTTTTTTCAATGAACTTCTTGTCTTAAGGCAGGAGATCATAAGAACTGATTTGATGTTGTACTCTGATTGCCTATGTACCCAAATTGAAACTAGCCTTAAGTAAAACGATCGACGGTCTCGAATTTTGTATAATATAGACTAAGTAAGCAAGGTAAGAGGAGGAAGTAAGAACATTCGCAAATAGTATCGCTGTCCCTTCAATCTTGGAGATGAGTAGACAGGATTTCAGGATCGGTGGATATTTTAACAGAGCACGCACTCCATGAGACATGCAAACCAAAGCACATCGGTACCAAACTAGATACAGGCTTACAATCAACCTCCGGATTAACGCATCTTACAGCGGCCAAGTGGGATTTGATCGTCTATTAAAAACCGATCGCCAGCCTTACTGCTTCCTTTTACCGTTCTCCGGCAGGTTTCACGTTACTTTATAAAAATAAATCTCATTTCCAGACCGTCTACTCCGTCACTCTCTTCCAAGAACTCACCGATGTTAGTCCGCGTATCTGGTTACCCATCAAGCAGCACTTGACATCAATCACTGCGCAGAAGCCGCAAACTGCTTCCTACCAATGTCACGGTCATCCCAGACTGTGCACCCGGCCACGACTCCATCGGCGCGGCGGCAAAACCGAATCTCAATTAATTTCCATTTGACATCGATGACTGACCGCGACGAGCTTGTACGCACATCTAATGCCACGCAACTGCCGCGGGCTTCACGTTCGAGCCCACATCATTTGCATTTAAATTCTGCGCCCGTGCACGGATCCGTTCTCAGCGCCCCAACCCGACAAGTCCCCACAGCACTGAGCAAATAGATATAAAGACTCGCGAGTTATTAGACACCGCATTGTCAGCATAAATCCATCATCACTGCAAACCGCGACGGCAAGGCATGTCACGAGGCCCCCAGAGGATGTGGTGGAGGAGGAGGGCGAGATGGAGGAGCAATCCTTCCGCACTCAGCAGTGTCAATAGACATGCAACGCAACACAGGGCCTATGTGCCAAGCCAACATGCAATTTTAATTAAAATTTTAATTAATTCTATTTAATGCGCAAATAACATCCATCATTAATTTAATTTCGAGTTCGTTCTTGTTTTGCTCCATTGCGCCAGTGAATAAGTCGCGCGCCTCTCTCTCTACGAGGAGTGTATACGCGTACCTGCGGCTCCGGCAGAGATACACTTGTTCGACATGCTTCCGCGGAGCGCGCTCTGCTTCTCTTTTTTTTTTGGTTTTGTTCGTAAATCATTTAGTTTTCCATTCGTGGAAATATGTTTTCAGGAATTTTTATTGGGCAGCAGGACTCTTTGTGCGGCAGTGGATGCGGAGCGGCCGTTCGTTTCGGGATTTAGGTTAATCAGATTTTTGCGGGTGCTTGTGCCGTGTCACGTCCTGAATGACAGATGCAAACAGCTTACAGTGATGTGATTAAGATGGAGAGTGTTAATGCCTCCGAGTGCAGGGTGAATGCAAAAGGGTTACTTATTCGAGCGATGAAAGGACTTCCTCTTCTGCATAATGGATACGTTTTGGTCGTTGAACTTGTTGGTGTCGAGTGCTGTTGACACGTTCGCAGTGGTGCGCCTGCTTGGACCAGGAAGGGAATCTTTTCAGCTGAATAATTGCTTTATGAGTGCATTCAGTATGCACCCCTTTTTCGCGGCTCGCAGTCGCATCTGTGAAGGACGTTCCATTGTGCAAAAAAAGGGGCCTTTGATGACTTATGATGATGTACGAAAGTTTGGAGTGGGGGTGCTCCTCAGTCTCAACCCACCCCCGTCGATTTCGGTCGAACCCCTCCCCGAAAAGGTTTATCGAGTCAGTTGTGTTCGCAATTGTGTCCACATAATTACAGCATCAATTTAGGCGATTAACGTAGCAATTTGATGGCAATTCCTGATCGCATCCGCCGCCCTGTGCGCCCGAAATTTTGTTGTAAAATCAATTTCCGATGCCTTTGTCTCCCATATCTCACCGCGCGGGGGTATTTCAGGAAAAGCACGCTAATTACCACGGTTGCCACTCATCCACCAGCGCCAGTTCAACAATCGTAATTGTGAAGTTATGATGTGGCATGCGTCCCCTGGGCGCGGGAGACAATCGTAATTGGTCCGTTGGCCAGCACCAGCTGAAGGGCTTATGTTCAGTAATTGCCCTCGACTTTCCCCCTTTCCGCGCCAGCTACTCTGTAATACAACAACAAAAGGCAGCAAATGACAAAAATAGGATAAATAAATTGCGCCGCTCTAATAATTGTATTGTGGGACAGACCGGTTTTCAATATCCCCTTCCCCCACCCTCACCAACCTAATTCGCCGGCAATTATCAATTGTTAATGTTTTACCGTTATGGTGACTTTAATTATGTGTCCGTGTAGGCAGTGGGCGCGGCTCTGATGGGGGGAATGGATTTTCCAATTAAAATTGGAAAAGTTTTGCAAAACATCGAGTTAATTTGGTGCCAGTCGTCATGCAGGATGACAAGCGAGTGAGGGAGTGAGAGAGTGAGAGAGTGCGAGAGCGAGAGAGGGAAATAGAAGGGCTCAATTAAAATTTAAGTCTCCCCTGGAATTGATTGGAAATTGATTTCGCGCTCGTTATTGACTCCATAATGATATGATATGATACCCTTGACGGAACTTTGCATCGGGATGATTGCATGAAGGGCCATGGAATCAATTGGTTGACTCAGGTTACAGAGAGGAGAGGTGAACGCGTGAGATTTTGAGTTTGAGGACAGAAGCGGGAACATGAATAGAAGGCATGGCAATTTGTTAGGCATAAGGAATTGTTAAGCCGAAAATGATAATGAGTTCCATGGAGACTAACTTTACAATGCCTCGTGCTTCGAAAAGACTGAATCAGTCTGCATACCTAGGTACGTGGGCGATTAAGCTTCACAAGTGCAAAAGTAGCTATACGACAACCCCTAGTGTTGTGAGTGCTATTGCTCGATCACGAGTGGATGGGGCCTACAGTTTTATGCGAACTCTGATCGATGAAGTTTGGGAGATTTTTCTAGACGGGAATACTCTTGTCAGTGAGGCGAAAGAGCTGGTGACGTGGATTATGAAAGTTGGCAAATTCGCGGATTGAAACTAGAATGATTAGCGCATCGATTGATCTCGAATATTAAGGCAAAGTACTAATATTAAGGGGCTGACTTATTTAGTACTTACTTATCAGGCCGGCGACCCATGGATGGTTCTCTGAGCAATTGTTGGCTTCCAAAACTAGAATCTTTAGCGCATCGATTGACATTGAATACTAATGAAAACTACTAATATTAAGGGGTTAACTTACTTACTCACTTATGAGGTCGGCGACCCATGGCGGGTGATATGGGTAATAATTTATTCTTTATTCTTTAAAAAATTCAAATTATGACAATACAATAGAATAATTACATTATGGAATATAATATATGAATTAAGAAAAGAGAACCTGCAAACTATAGTTCAGAAGGAACCAGAGGCGAAAGCAGGGAGTCGTTTAAAAATATAAATAAAAACATAGAAAGGACGAAAGTGGGGTCGCAAAATATATTGTGAAATTTACTAGTACGTTGACAACAAAAAAATACAGAAAAAGATAAGTATGTGCGTAATAGAAATTAAGCAAAGCAAGGAACTAAAGTTAATATAATATATGATAAGAAGAGAATTAATCAGATGGAAACACAAAGCAGGTTGAATATTTCACCTCAGTTTTTATTCAAGAGCCATAGTTTTATCGTCTTTAGAAATACGGATTTAATTATAACGATTCTAACGTTATGTGGTAAGTTATTTTAGAGTCTGTGAGCAAAAACCGTAAAAAAAGTTGAAGAAAATTTGCAGATTATGATGTGGAACAGTAACTATATTCAAATTGTTGGTTCTTAGGTTGTAGTAATCAGAGCTTCTACCCAGTTCATAGCCTGATCTAGAAAAAATATCTTTAAGACCTTTTAACAGTATAGATGTTTTAAGAGAAGAATTCTAAAGCTTCTGAAAGGTAACGTACTAGTAAAACGACGATTTTTATAACAAATAAGACGAACAATGTGTTTTTGAGAAATTAGAAGTGGGTTCATTTTGTTGACATGAGTTCCACCCCAGAAAACTAAACCATATTCGAGCATATGGATGCACTTAAGCAGATATTGCGAACTGAATGATTTTAAAAAGTATAACTGTCTGGTGACGGCTATAAGGTACTTTTTAAGCGCACAAGTATGGTCGGACCAGGGCATCCTCCAATCAAGTATAACACCAAGATACTTAAACGATTTAACTTTTTCTATAACGAATCAATTCTCAGAACATGCAAGGTTCTCAAAATAAGTTTGTGCGGATGCTCCTGATTTACAAATATTTTTACAATGTGAAAATTGTTTGCATTTTGCACCGTGGAAATAAACTGTGTCAAAGTCCAACTCTCTTCCACATAGAATAAAAAGCATCATCTTCGTTTTATCACTAATCTCCAGATTATGCTGTTCAAACCAATGACCCAGAATTTCCAGGTCATGATTCATGTTAAGTTTCAACGAGAGTTACACTGAAAATATATGCCATGTCATCAGCAAATGCATTCATCTTACTACGGAAATTCTGAGAAAATATTGAGTTTATTAATATTAAGAAAAGTATCGGTCCTAACACAGAGCGTTGAGGAACTCCAATGGAGATGTTTCTTGAAGAACTCATTTGCCCATTTATTTTTACCCTATGTTTCCTGTTAGACAGATACGACATAAAAAAAAACTAATTGTTGCCTTCCATCGCTGACGGTCCTGTGCATGCTGCTTCCAGTTATTAAGCTGTTTTGCATCCACAATTATTTGTGGCGATTACTTGTTACTATGTGGGCGATTAGGCTTCGCCAGTGCAAAAGCTGCTATGCTATACAACACATGCTCTATCACGAGTGAATGGGGCCTACAGTTTTATGCGAACTCTGATCGATGAAGTTTGGGAGGTTTTTCTAGACGGGAATACTCTTGTCAGTGAGGCGAAAGAGCTGGTGACGTAAATTATGAAAGTTGGCAAATTCGATGATTGAAACTAGAATCTTTAGCGCATCGATTGATCTCGAATATTAAGGAAAACTACTAACATTAAGGGGCTAACTTATTTAATACTTACTTATCAGGCCGGCGACCCATGGAGGGTGCTCTCATCTGGTGATTGTTGCCTTCCTTCACTGATGGTCCTGGGCACGCTAATTCGAGTCATCAAGCAGTCTTGCATCCACAATTACTTGGTCTTTGTATTGGAGATTCGGTCTTCCTCTCCGTCTCCAGTCAGGAACCTCGGATCCGAAGACCCAATGTATGCAGTTATAAACGCAATATAACCTGCCTACTACTAGTAACTGGTAAGGTTGCAGCGTTACCAGATTTAGCAGTTTCCTGCGACTTTAGCAGGATTTGACCATAAAAATAAGACGCAACGGAGTTTTTAGCATTTTTAAAAATGTTCAGGTTTTAAAAAATTTGGTTTTAGAGGAAAAAATGTTAATGTGGCGAGGCACTTTAGTAGGCACACTGTAGCACGTAATGTAGCGAGGAACACAGTATTCATGAGTCGAATAAAGAAGGTATAAGCATGTTTAATGTCTCCATGCATCTTTAATTAAACCTTGTACATAATTCAAATCCAGATTACCCATTGGCAATTTCCTAATTCGAGGCATTGTATTTTTAAATCCGACAACCGTAAATCCTTAGGAAAAAATTGTTAAAATGTTCACATTTGGCGAAAGTTAAAAAAATTTACGACGAATATTTCTACATCTTTTGACACCGGGCTTAAACAACAATTAGATTCAGTCAGTGTGGTCGCCGTGGCGTAGTGGGTAAGTGCGTCGACTCCTACGCAGAGGGTACCAGGTTCGATACCCGAATTTACCACCTATCTTAATTCACGGCTCCACCTCTTTCGAGTCACTGACAATACTCAAATAGTATTCCTGCCTAGAAAAAGCTTCTCAAATCCGCCGTTTGGAGTCGGCATTAAACTGTAGGTCCCTTCCACTCGTCGTAGAACAACAGCACGCACAACACGAGTAGTTGCTGAGAAGCTAAGCCCAGGTCCACCTCGGACTGTCGCGCCACCCATATTATTATAGATTTAGTCAATTGAACGAAAAATATTTTCACATGTAATTTTGTTTGAAACTCAAAACCGTAATCGCTTCAGTCACGAAAATGTTGCCTCAATTTTTCAAATAACTCAGGGGACTCCTGAAAGTAAAAGCTGTTACAACTTCATTAAAACAAATCAAATGTTATCCTTAATGTATTCGATTCAGAATAATTTCAGTCAATAACTTAGTAAATTTGTAAATTAAGAAGCGACCATTTTTAATATAGTAACATCTTCTATGACAGTAATTATTTATCACGAATAACAAATTCATAATACCTACTGTTTTATGCTTACCCCAAACGACCAAACTTTTGATGCTTTTCCTAGACAGTTATTACTCTTTGAGCATTGTCAGTGCCTCGAAGAGGTGGGGTGGTCCGTGAAAATTATTTTGGTCGTACCGAGAATCGGACCTATGCAGATGGGTTCAGTAACTTAGAAGTCGACAAACAGATCCACAACCCCACTGTCGCCGCAATGTTTAGTTAATACCACTGTGTAAATGCGCTCAAATTAAACTAAAAAATAAAAATGAATGTATTTCATAAGGAGCAATCGATCGCAGTTTTTTTAGCCATTTTTTTCGTTCTTGTCTAGTCGATTTAGCAATTTTTCGCCCTAGATTTAGCAGGTTTAAAGTAAGTAGTCTGGTAACACTGTAAGGTTGGGTTCAAATAGCAGTTCCCTTGTAGTCACACATAGGACCGCTGCGTGTGCTTAGAAAAAATATCGGCTGCTACAACCTGCATCGCATGTGGGGCACGTTGTAACATAGACCTGTGTACAGTCAATCAATGAATTAACGACTGGATGGCGCAGTGGGTTATTTTATTTATTTATTTTATTTTCATTTACAAATGTATTGTCTGCGAAGTCTTTTTGGCTTGTCTGCAGAGACAAATATTTGCTTTTGAGTTAAAATTAAGTTACATTAGTTGATTATTTACATATAACACATACATTCATCAATGTTGAAATAATGGTTTTCTGAAATTAACCAGTTTCCTTCGCCATTAATGTTTGCTTCTGTAAGAACCTTCTACAAAGTATTAGGAAACTAAGAAGAAACATATGAACGAAGTCGGTAAAGCCGTGCTCAAGTTATGGCGTGACCAAGGGAAATAGCGATTCATCCTTAAGCCACTTTGCTACGCCTTTCAAAACCCAACCAACCTTCCGACTGACTCACATAAGTATCTCAAATCTCCATCGATTGGTTACTCATGGGGATGATAGAATCTCTAGCAAATTTCATTCCAAGAGTACCTTTCACTGAGCGTTTTCGACACGCCCGTGTGCGAGGCCTCCTCAGAAACTATGTCTCGAAAGGAATCACCGACAACGAGCTAAGAAGTCATTCGAAGAATGTTCGTGTGCCAGAAAAATCTACATTGCCCCAGTGGAGGCGGAGTTTATTTGTTTTGCAGCAATAACATCGACAGGAGGCACCGAGAGGCTTACATTGGCCCTGTTTATCGTATTCCGCCCACATCTCAGCAGCAGCCAGCTCCTTTGTTGCGAAAAAGAACACACCAGAATAAAAGTATTCCTCCGAGAGGACTAGGGCTCAAGGATTCCGTTTAATGTTCTTCACAATCGAAATCGTCGAAGCGGAGGCCACTTAGTCGCACTTGATTGCAGTCCTCCTTGCCGTTCTCTAGACCTTCCCATTCACTCGACATACGTATGTGACCTCCGAGTGCAGTGCTAGTTTCCTGAAAATTATTCACAAAACTGTACAACCTCCCGCCCAGGCAGCCTGCGGATGCACCGCCAACGTGCCACTTGGGACGCCTCCTTTCACTTACCGCCCATCCTCTCATAGCCTAAGAGAGGGAGCATTCTTCAGGGATTACATCAAAGGATGCGAGACGGAGTTGAGAATGCATTCCATTTGTACTTTCTTTTGATCTCCTCTGAGTGTTTCTCTGGCTGTGTGTGTGTGTTCTTTTTTAAATGTCCCCGGGGAGACACGAGCAATTTGTATACTTTTTCCATTCGAAGTGAAAGGATAGACATTTAATTTTCGTCTTCTCGAAGGAAGCCGAAAAGTGTACGCGACGCGGGCCGCGAGCTGAAGACGAACGTCATCTCTCTGACTAATGATGGATGACCGAGTGCCGCAGTCGCAGTCCTAATGACTTTATTCAAGCATTTATTTTAATTTTTTGGCAACTTGACGGACGGCTTTATAATTATACATTTGAATGGAATAGGTTAGCTCCTGCTGGAGGATGGGGGACTTACATTGAAATGTTATGTTTACACAGTTGGGATGGTTGAGGAAGGCATTTGGGAGAGTTTTGATTTCAATTTGTCCGTCCAGACTATGCCGGGATTTCATAATCTGAAGGAGATTATCGCTTAAGTGTTCCTCAATGAACTACAGTAATTGACATTTATGGTCACACAACACTAAGCAAGGCTGGAAGGAAGAAACCAGAGGACGAAACCTTGGATGAAGACAGAAAGTGGTGACTAAGTGTGGACATCGCATCAACAGCGAGGGCTTTATGGCCGTCGCTGAATAAAAAGAGATCAGCATCATTGGTCGGTTTTAGTCTAGCTGCATGCTTGTGGGAAACCATGACCACTACCCACTAGCCACTAACCACAAACCTCTAGCCACTAAACCCTAGCCACTCACCACTAGCCACTCACCACTATCCACTAGTTCTAGCCACCAGCCATTAGGCACTAGCCACTAACCGCAAGCCAGTAACCACTAGCCACTAACCACTAAGCACTAGCCACTAACCACTTACCACACGCCATAAGCCACTAGCCACTATTCACCAATCAGTAACCACTATCGACAAGCCACTAGCCAGCAACCACTAGCCACTAACCACTAGCCACTAGCTCTAACCACCAGCCATTAGCCATTAGCCACTATCCACCAATCACTAGTAACCACTAACTCTAGCCACCAGTCATAGTCTAGCCACTAACCCCTAACCACTAGCAACAGGCCACTAGCCAGCAACAACTAGCCGCTAAGCGACTAGCCATTAGACACGAGCCACTAAACCCTAACCACTAGCCAATAACCAGTAGTCACTAGCCACTATCCCCTAGTCACTAACCACAAGCCACTAACACCTAGCCACTAACCACTAACCAGTAACCACTAGCCACTAAGCACTATCGACTAACCACTAGCCAGCAACCACTAGCCAATAACCACAAGCCAGTAACCATTAGCCACTAAACAGTAACTACTAGCCACTTACCAATAACCACTAGCCACCCATCAGTAACCGCTAGCGACTAGCCACTAACCACTAACTACAAGCCACCGGTCACTAGCTAGTATAATAACCAAGCAAAAAGATAAGTATAAATAAATAAGATACTATGTACAATATATGAACTCCTCAAGGGCACAACCTCAAGTAGAGGATTCTAAGGAAAGACTTCTTTGTAGAGCTCTTGAGATTGAGAAGGGAGTCTGATTTCTCAAAGGCACGGGAGGCCCCACTGATGTCTTGTCCTGCCACCTACATACACTGAATGTGTATTATTCGTTCTGTGATTCTGTGGAAGTGAGGCTGAATTTTATTTAATTTTTCTTGGTTTCTTCCACTCTTACAAATGCCAACTCTGTGTGTTATTTAAACAAATTGAGCCATGATGCTTAATTTATTGGTGCGATGTCACTCAGAATGTGTGTAGCGTCATGTCTCTCTCGTTTTTCGACGTCGATTGCGTGTCCTTCATCAACAGACGAACAGACAGAGAAAAACATCATCAACAGAGAAAAACAACCTTCAAATAGGGACCAAAAGCAAAGGGAAGTAGATACTAGAGGTCTGCATGATTAATTTGCATTCATTAGCTCTGGCTAAATGAGTACACCAGTTCAGTGTACTCTATTCATTGCACTTAATCGGTATAGAGAACACCGGAAATGAGTACACCAATTTTCGAAACAAACACTGAAACAACATTCGATCACCAGAGAGTTTGATTTCTCTCTCACCCATGAACCGGTTGAGTAAAAAATCAAATGAACCGAATTCCCGTATAACCGTTCAAAATACACTGAATACATCGAATACATGGAGTACACTGAGTACACCCATTCAAAACAAAGGAAGTCAGTTGCTTAGTCTGTCTCTTACTTTAATCAATGGTAGGTGAAACGAAGGTTACATTGATACCGAAATATGTAAATACATTAAAATATGTTTATTTTCAACAAATGATTCTGATACTGCAATGGTGGAGGAAACTGGATTATCAAATAATTCGGCGAGTTTAAAATAAATAATAAAATAGACAGGAAATAAATGTGTGCTGGCAAGATCTTTTCAAGACCAAAGGACGCATACCTTTTCTCTAGAAGAGACCAAGGACTTTTTCATAAACTTGTGATATTGACAATGTTTCCACGCCAATGGCAGTGATGATCAAGGTGTTATATAATGTTAGCTTGGTCTTTCTAGAGAGGACTCTAATACTCAATTCCAACAACGACCAGCAAGAGTTATTCTGCATCTACTCTCGGTACTGATCGTATTCGTAAAAGTGGTTGAAAAACGCTGATGCTATGGACTTAGCAGAACTTTAGCACATAAAGTAAACAAAGAAACCCGCGACTATGAAAACAAAATTGTGACTTTCAATGATAAGTTTAATGTTTCACATTGATAATACTTAAAAGAGCTGCATGAATATTCAATCGTATTAATTTGCGTATATTTTTCGCAGCAAGAAAGAGTGTACCACACTACAAGAGCCCGTAATTATTGCCCAATATTCGTTCGTCTGATACGAAATAAATATTCAGCTCTCTTTCTCTCCCACACGAGTTGCTTAGACTTGATGTGCGAAAATCGAATACAGTGCCAGCTGTTACAAAGTAGTTCTGCCTCTGCGAACCTTTTTCGCTCCCTAAAATTAGTTCTAATATAAATGAAATTGAAATCCAAAAAAGTTTTAGTGTATTTTTATATTACATAATAGTACCACCCTGTCATTACTAATTTTTCCCAATCGGAAAAAAATTTCTATCATTTGAAACTCACCTTTGGTTTGCAACAGAATATGTAATATTGCGAGTAAATTAATTCAGTGTACTCAGTGTGCTCAGTGTAGAGGACACTTATTTTATAAGCACCCGTTATATGAATACTCGTATCGTATGAGTACACTAAACCGAATGTTGCGTTGAAAATGAATACAATACTGACATTATAATCAACTAACATTCATTTTACTCACTAGGCTGTTAGTACAGTAGTGCAGTGTACTCGAAATAAAATGAAAGTCTTGGAACTGGCTTCAGGACCTTCATTGCAGACCTCTAGTAGAAACTACTAGTTGATTGTATGGATGTGTACATCTTCGTATGTAAGTACAGGCTTATGAAGCAAAAAAAGTGCATTTTCTCGGAATGTCGGAAATGCTTTTGTAAAAAAATGCTTGCTCTTGTTCTTTTCCACTAAGTACTCATTCATTTTAGTAGTTTATAATATATTTCATATATTAATGTTAATAATTTATAATAGACAGTTAAAACTTCAAAAACATTTTATTTCAGAGCTATGTATGTATAATTGGGAAAATTATATTCGGCCTAATTCAGATGCAACGGGGCACCTCCAAATCGGTTCGCATTTTCTTAGTCCCTTGGTGCCTCATTAACGAGGTTTAACTCTTCTACATTGCGGTAACTTTATCCAAACTTTTTTAGGGGGCAGCGCTTTGTACAGTTTTTTTTCTTTTTTTGCGAGGGTAGGTGAAAACCTTCAAAGCACTATGGGGACCGTTCCCCAACAGCGAAGGCATTTTTACCCAGTAAAAACACTTCCCTTCAAATAAAATATACTTCCACTATAACTAAGTCTTACACGTATCCAGTAGTTTTTCTTTCTTGGTTTAGGCGCATTTGGCAAGAGATTCTCCATTAAGACTTCTTGATTGAAATTCACTTCTCTTGATTGAATTCACCGTGCTAGGTCAAGGGGTTTAGTCCTATGAAGACGGCGAAAAGAGTTTCTTTCGTCGAGAACTGGAAGAACAGCACAGCTTATGTGCTTTTCCAGGCGACGCTTATGCTTGCGAGCTAAATTTGTAACTTCTCTTGAACTGATGAAATTCCAAGATCTCTGTGGATATCGTTGTTTCGTATATACCAGGGTGCATTGACGAAGACCCTTAGCAAATTATTTTGGAAAGTTTGTAGTATGTTTCTATTACTTTCTTTGGTACAACCCCATAGTTGTATACCACACGTCCAGACGGGTCTTAGCACTTGCTTGTATATAAGCAATTTGTTGTCAGTACTTTGCTTGGAATATTTTCCAATAAGCCAGTACATATCTTCGTATCTTAAGTGGAGCTCTTCACGTTTCTTTTTGACGCGCTCCTTCCATTTAAGCTTTACATCGAAAGTCATTCCGAGGTATTTCGCTTCATTGCCGAAGGGTATTTGAACATTATTTTTAAAAACGGGCAAGTTATTCACGTTCTTATACGTAAAATTTATACTATCGGATTTAGTTTCGTTAAGCTCAATTCGCTGAGTGTTCGTCCATTCGTGTATCCGGTCTAAGCCACATTGCAATTTTCTAGTTGATTCTTCTACCATTTTGGCAATTACCAAAATGGCGGTGTCGTCAGCAAATGTGCCTACGTCCTGCGGTTTATCGCTGGTACACAATAAGTAAAGGAGAGGACCAAGAACACTTCCTTGTGGTACTCCAGCTTGTATGAATTTAAATAGGCAGTATTCTTTCCCATATTTCACATGGAAGTTGTACAGTTACGGTAGGGAACCACTTCATGTTGCCCCCAAAGGCTTTTATAGTCCCAGCAGCTTGAATCCATTTTCCAAAAAAAGTATCATATCCGAAAATTACTTAAAAATTGAGATTCTGTTTTTTGGTAGGTTTTTTCTGAGATTTAAAAAGTCAACGTTGTAGTGTATGTCCCTTAGTTAAGCCAAGTACCAGCTCCTTTCTTTCTTGACTTGGCTTTCTAGAACATGGCCTTCTTATCCTCGTCAAAACAAGAAAACCTGAATGGATCTTGCGTTAAAAAAAATGTTGAAAGGGATATGGAGTTAAAATCAAGCTTCACGCTGGCATAGCTATGGTCACCATTTTTGCAGATGCAAAAAAGACGACTATCTTTAATTACTTAAACAGGTTTAGAAATAAACGATATTTATTCAAAATATTTCTTCTTCAGAATATAAAAACAATTATAACTTAAGTACTTAATTTAAAAGATTAACTAAAAGGAAGCATTCATTTTTTTATTTTTCTTCGCAGTGTATTTATTAAGATGTCATCCCAACTTCTTGAGAGGGTCTGAAACTCACCACAGTCATGGTCATAATTGCACATTCTTGTCAAGATTGCCTCTAGTCTATCGACATTTTAGTGTGGTCTCTCAGGTGTCAACATTTTATTAGAAATACTTTTCCGTAAAGGCATTTGAAGCTACAAGGGGCAGCCAAAACTCTACGAGTCTTAGTATGAACAGTGGCCCAAATAAATATGAATACCCCATATTATTACGAATAACCCGTAATTTCATAACATAAACGTGGCCAGAAATTCTAAAACTTTTCTGCCCCTCCTATTCTACTATTCTGAATTCTGAAGGGGTATGTGTATTGATTTGGGCCACTGTGCATTTTCGTACTACACATTTTCTATATCAAAGTTGTTGAAACTTCTTAACCCATTGGTGGCAAACTTTCTGTTTTCCAAGATGAATCTCTATTCAATAGTGTCCATTCAGAATGTTAAGCATCCTTAAACTCTGGATCCCACCGTCTTAAGTAATCAATACAACGTTCATAAAACGAATCAACTCGGGCTTTAAAGTTGATTGCATCACTATGTCCTTCTACCTCGAGTTTTTAACGAACATTTTTTACCCCGAATGAGACACATTTTCTGATCGCCTTTTAATTTTAATTTGAAGTCTTTTAAAACAAGAGACCCTCTCTTGTAAAGTAAAAATTCTAAATAAAGAGCGCATTTCCAAAAAGTCTTTGAATAAAAAGGAACCATAGTTCAGCACACATTAAAGCATTTTATGATTATTTGAAAGCATTTTTCTTGCAAAAGAAAGATAAGTATTTAAATAATTTTAATATTCACAGGAAACGATAATTTCCTTCAACTTTTCTACGCAAACCGTGTAAATATAGAAAAACCTGCATTTTGTGAAAAATGTTGTTTCTTCCTCTTCTGCCGGCACCTTCAAAACTGCAGTTCGTGTTGTTTGCACACGATGCTACCATCTTTCCTTTCTTTTGATTTCGTATGCCTGGATTTAAAGTATCTTATGGGCTATTAGAAAAAGAAGACATTCCTTAAGCTGTTTACTCGTCAGACAATTTCGCTTAATCACTCGTTTCAATATTCCCCTTTGAATTTAAATACTTTCCGTTTTATCACTTTATTCAGTCGATCGATCTCTTTCGCTTCTATACACAGACTGTGCTTAATATTAACCTATCCTACTCTGATCTAACCGGCAATCCTCTCTGAACGTGTGTATCATTATATCTCTTTAAGCTCGTTTCTTACATTTAATATTATTCAACTACATTTCCGAGGATAATTTATTGAAAAGAGGACAAATAGCTATCCACTTCAAGTGAAATTAAAAAAGGAAATGACACCGAAAAAGACGATTGAAGTATAGCCTATATCCTAATGCAGAACTCTAGCAATTCTTCGGCATTCATACAAATCGAAACAGCCGTTTACAAGATAGAGCTCGACGAACATCGTTAAAACAAACACTGTGCAGTACTACTTTAACTGACGTGAGCTTTTTTGTAAGCAGTGGTTTCTATTTTGATACCGCGATCATCACCTCCTTATCCCGGTTGGAACTAGCCACGCATTCGAGTGAATGTTGGGTCCAAAAATTCCAAACGTGAGAACTGCGTAATAAATGCTTCAAAGTGGTCAAACTAGACCTTAGACCTTACCGTCGAAATCACGATTCCCTTGTCCGTCAAGGAAAAACTGAACGATATTAGAAACTGCCTGCAATTGAGTGCAAGAACGTGCTACAATTTTTAAAACCGGATATCTGATAATCTGAACGAGAAATCTTTTAATGAACACATCACGGTCATCACGATGCAACTACCTCATTGCGTGGCCACTCAAATTGACTCCTTTTCCACCCAAATTGCTTCCAAAAATGAAGAAGACTGCCACACATCCATCTGTTGACTCCCATTTCGAATAATTACAGCTCAATCCCGAAGGAGCATCGAGAGCACCATGCCTCCGACACTAATGATGATTATGGTCATCATCGAGCGGAGTCACAAAACAAGACGTTACCACCGCACATGACCATGGGGCAGAGCTGCCACACCAGAGTCAGCCTTTAATGTCATGATTACCCCCATTGGCTGCATTCAGTTCCCCGGGCCGCCTCCCTCTGCCCCACACTGTGTGCATGGCGGATATGAAGAGAGTCAAACAAATTGCCAGCCATTAGAGCAGCTCTAGAAACTAACTCCAATTTTAAACCTACAGCTGCTGCAGTCAGACCTCACAGGGCGTGGATGCGCTGATGCGAAGTCAAGTTTTGCGTTTAGTCAACCGCAGCTGACACGATTCTTCGATGAGGTCGGTGTCAAGCCGAAAACAGACTAATTAATGGGGCGACCCGTAAAAGAGCGAACCCACACCTCCACGGCGTGGTCGTCCTACTCTCACCTCGCCCAGGCGCCTGGGAAGCGAATGCGAACAAATAATTGGATCTCTCCTCGGATTACCTCCGGTGAACCTGATGAATTGCTTCAACAAACATCGGGATGCAATCAGCGCGGCACCAGCTGGCGCACTATTGGAAATCTTGCAGCATATGTGAGATGCCAACTGGAGGACCTGCCCATTCATCATGGCCACAATCTCATTACAGATATTAATCGTCCTTTTCTCACACACACTCACCCGCGTTGCGGCCTAAAAACAAATAAGCACGTCTCCCGCGAAAAGAATCCCCAATCGAAGGCCAATCCCAGGCCGTCCCGCACAGTGGGCAACACGTAATCGATGAGTTAATATCCTTCTTCCTCCTCTCGTCTGCCGCTTGCTGCAGAGGAGCACCTCCACCACCGTCCTCAGGACTTTGATAGTCTCATTAACTTTTGTTTATGCAACGATTAATCATGGAGCCTATCTCATTGCATTCATGGCCCGCGGGATTAGAATTCGCCACATGCGCGCACACACGGTTAATTTCACCGCAAGTCAATCGGTCGATTTGCCTGGTTGCTGGTCGCGCAGGCGCACGCGGCAGGATGCTTGGCAGCAAAGAAAAATTGAATCATTCCAACTGGTGAGTAGGTGAAAAAAGCGTTCCAGCCTCGCCGCATTCGGGACCCGGGAGTGCGACTGCGACTGCGACTGAGGCTGGGACTGTGTCTTAATTGAAAACATGTTTCGTCTATTGCCGACTAGGACTGTGCACCTCTCCTCAGCCAGAAGAAACTCATTAGGAGAAGCACCTCTCGGTACGCGATCGGTCGGCCATACGTGGCGGTGTCTAGCACTAGCACACCCCCCGGGGGAAGTGCTATAAATTCAAGCCCACTTGACAAAGCCCATTCGAATATGCGGCGGCTCCATGTGCGAACCCATCGATATGCAGGATCATTGCACGGCGCGCATGCGCTCTAAGTGATTGCGCCTCGCACTCCGTGTGGTGTTCCCTCGATTCGGCTGCGGAATATATCAATTAAGTACCTCAGCTGTGCATGGACTCGTACTCTGCGGCGAACTCATTTGCAGCTTCCTCCGTATGCGCGGCTGGGTGGAAGCCCGTACTCGTGGCGGATTAATTGGTGATTTTGTATGATTTTGCCGTGGCAGCGGCTGCGCGGCTTTCGCGGTGATAAATCATAGTTAAGCGCTGTCATTGAGACACAATTTGACAGGGCAGCGAGTTTTGTTTCATGTTTAGCGAAATTTATTATCTGCCGGCAGGGCTAATGAATGAGCCATCGATGTGCCGCTTGGCACGGATGACCGCGTCATTTTGTTCGGTTGTGCGATGATGGGGAAGTCGCAGCCGGTTGAAGATAGCGCGTGCAGATGCCGCGTTGCAGGTGAATTGAAGGTCAGTGCGTTGCGGAAGCGGTGTGACATTAATTGATGGATCTGCCAGTTCATCTTTGGATACACTCATTTGAACGGTCGTCGGGTGCGCTCGCGGAGTGGAGTGATATCCGGTAGCAAGTGGTTGTCAAATTGTGTCTTGAGAGGTCGGTAAGGTGGTGTCGTTTAATGTCAGATGTTATTTGAGTACGGAAACAGCTTGGACTTGGGTTTGATAAATGGATCAAGAAATTCCGATGGATTTTTGTCGGGAGCTTCTTCGAAATTCTGAGTGCGTTGTCCTAGACTGCGGACTGTATTCTGTATTATTGTGTATCAGAGGTTAGACCGGTTGCATATGTATCTCAAATTTGCAGAGAAGGGTATTCGAAGGAAGTCACAAACTAAATCAAGCCTTCACAAAGCAGGCCACCACAAGGAGGAGGAGTCCACACGCTTCTTTTCTGACTTCTCTGGGGTTTACGAGATGATTGAAAGGTGCAACACACAGTAGATACTTACGAGTCGTTCTCGGAAGTTCCTTTCAATGCTCAGCGAAATACTCAGTCACAGGTGCAACGCAGCTACTAAGTCCGAACTCGAGGAGTAAACGTCAACCCGGGAGAACTTTACCGGACAATGCAATATATATACAATGCACATTTCAGATGACCAACTGTTTAAAAAGCCACAAATAGCAGGCGGAGCTATTGTTGGCGCCTTCGAAATAAAAATTCTACGTTGTCCCGAGGATGGTCGATGGAGGACAAGACACAATCGCAAACTCAATAGATTTTCCACTGCTACTTCGTTTCTTGTTTTCTTTTTGTTTTAATATTTTGCACACACATAAGCTTTTCACCAACACAATTTTTTACAAATTCAGAAAACATTACCGATGCGCAGAGAACTAAATTGTAATAACTCAGTCGAAGATGACGAGACGGCGACCGGCACGACAAGACTTTTTTTGCTTGTGCTTTACTTCGTTCGTGTTCATTTCAATCTGATTTGAGTTTGAATCTATCACAATCTTTTCAATTTGCTCGTTGTGAGAAGTTAACAATGTTTTGATTTAAATGTTTTTTTTTTTTCGTGCGTAGGTGGAAATCTTCGACAAGACTCTATGGCAGCCATGCACAACACGCGGCCCGCGGGCCCTGTTTAACTTTTCATGCGGCCCTAAACAATTATAATTTGCTTACATCTTTAAATAAACATAAATATTTTCTTTTATATATTTTTTATAATAAATTATAAACTATACTAAGAAAAAAATAAATATGTTATTCAAATAACATAAAAGAATAGGTATACATATAATTAATTATGAAATTATAGAAATACATTCCCTTCATTCTCATATTCACTTGTTTAAATTTATTTACTTGTTTAAGTGTTTAAATTTGAATCTCAGTAAGCCATAGACCACAACATTTTTACACGGAATTATAGAGATTTGAAATTTACAGTAGGAGTTATTCTTACTTTTCAGTTTGAGTTTGTACTTTGACAAAGTAACTTTGTAGTTTGTTTAGTTTTACTCAGTTTTTTTATATTTGTATATCCAAAAAATAATATGTCGGTGTTTAAACAACTTAAGAAACGGAAGTGAGAAGATGAAAAACGAGTTTTCCAAGAGCAATGGACTGAAAAGTTTTGTTTTATCGAACATAAAGGAAACATTATATGTTTAATTTGTAAAGCAATAATTGCAGAGCCAAAAGGTTATAACTTAAAAAGACATTTTCAAAGTAAACACTCTGATTTTGATGAAAAGTATTCTGGTGCTTTAAGAACACAAAAAATTACTTCAATGGTCCAATTATTACAAGCACAACAAGATATATTTAAAAAAGTGCAATGAATCTGCAGAGCAAGCAGTTGGAGTAAGTTTTGATATTGCGAATTTACCGACCGTGTACCGATGGTGATTTTGTAAGGAACTGCTTAATCGTAGGATCAACAAAATTATGTTGTACAAAATGCAACTCGAAATTTGAAGCACTAAGTTTAAACCGAATGGCAATAAAACGGCGTATCACCGATATTTCTGCTGATATCGGGACTAAATTTTCAAGAATATTCAAAAATTGTATCAAGTTTTCATTTGCTGTTGATGAATCTACCGATATAACTCCCATGCCCGTTGTATAACATCAGATTATGAGATGTTTGAAGAACTTCTTGAACTCTATTCAATGAAAGATCAAACCAGAGGATCGGATTTATTGCAGGCATTATTGTCTAGCATGCAGAAGCATAATTTCGATTTGTCAAAGCTTTCTGGTGTAGTGACTGACGGGGCTCCTTCAATGATTGGTCCTAAAATCGTTATGACAACTCTTTTATGCGAACATATGAAGCAAAAAGGAATACATATAGATTTAATGAAGTATCACTGGATTATACACCAACAAAATTTTATCTGGCAAAAATCTAGGTTTCGACCATGTTATGAAAAAGTTGTGAAAGCAGTAAATTTCATCCGATCACGTGGATTAAATCACAGATAATTTAAGGAATTTCTTAATGAAATTGAATGCGAATATGACGATGTTTTGTACTATAGTGAAGTTCGTTGGTTGAGTAGCGGCAAAGTTCTGAAACTTTCCTTAACCTTATTGAAGAAATTAAAATGTTTTTAAATCAAAAAAGTCAGCCAGTGGATTATTTGGAAGATTCAAAAAGGAAATGTGACCTCGCATTTTAACAGATATATGCGGCCATTTAAATGATCTGAACCTTAAAATTCAAGGAAAATCTCAATTAATCACGACGTATTAGCTTTTCGAATTAAGTTATCATTGTTCCATTCCCAAATAACCAATAATAATACTTGTCACTTTTCCAGCTGCGATAAAATATTTAAAAAAATACAAGATGAACAGTAATCAATATGGTATTTATTTTCAACAACTGCAGCAATCTTTCAATGAACGATTTGAAGACCGGCACAAATTACTGTTCAGCACATTTGCTAATCCTTTCGAAGCAGCACATGAAAATGCTGAATCAAAACTCCAACTTGAGCTTATTGACATTCAATGCAACGAAGAATTGAAGTCCAAATTTAAGGAAGGAGAGTTAATGAACTTCTACAGATGTCTTCATACAGAAAACTTTCCACATTTACAACAAAATGCAGCTTATTCGGATATTGGAAGCTTATTCGGAAGTACGTAAATTTGTGAGCAAACTTTTTCAATAATAAAGTTGAATAAATCAATTCAAAGTAACCGACTTACAAATGAAAACCTAAACGCCGTGGTAAAAGTAGCTACTACAAATATTACTCCGCATGTAAGAAAGTTAGCATCTAATATGCAACCACAAAAATCTCATTCAAATTAATCTGTTTTTGATTAAGTTACTATAATATTTTGAATTATTTTGAATGTGAATTTTGTTGTTTCTGTAATAAAGTACATATGTAATAATAACTGTTTCTAGAGTTTAAGTTTTTGTGATTGCCCAATTAATAGTTTTCTAATGCGGCCCCCATTCAATTATTAACTTTCTAATGCGGCCCACAGCGATGAAAAGGTTGTGCATGAATGCTCTATGGGAACGTTCGCACATAGAAGTGTGAGATTTTAACTGACTAAAACGACCTCCATGAATTTTTTAAGAATACAACTAAGTGAAGCACTTAACCAGTAGTTTGCATTTCATGATTTAGGTACTGACCGGTATTTTACTCTCCAATGAAGTTCCTGCTAACACCGCAACCATGCGCGGGTGTAGACTATCGCACGAGATCATGGTGTCTAGTCCATTGAAGTCGAAGCAAGACAGTAGTTTCCTCAAGGATCGGGTGAGCTGCAGAGTTTATGTGCTCTTCCAAGCTGCGCTTATGCTTATAAGCAAAGTTCTTAACTTCATATTGGAGTGGTAATATTCTAAGATCTCTCTCTATTGTCGTTTCTGATATACCATGGTGCATTAACCATAGTTCTATGCACCTTATTTTGAAAAGTCTGTATTATGTTCATATTACTTGTTTGGTATAATCCCAAAGTTGTACTCCGTACGTCCAAACATGTTTTAGGATTTGCTTGTATACAAGCAGTTTGTTGTCAATACTTAGCTTGGATTGTTTACCAATAAGCCACTACAGATCTTTATATTTCATGTCAAGTTCTGCACGTTTCTTCTTAACGTAGTCCTTCCACTTGAGTTCTACGTCAAGAGTCATCCCGAGGTATTTCGCTTCATTGCCAAAAGGTATTTGGACAGGATTTAAGAAGACTGGCAAGTTAATAACTTGCCTATAAGTGAAATTAATATTGACTGATTTGCTTTCATTAGGGACAATTCGCCAGAAGTTCATCCATTCGTGTATCTGATCTAAAATATGTTGTAATTTTGCTGTAGACTCTTCAACCGTTTTGGCTGTTACCAAAATGACGGCGTCGTCAGCAATTGTGCCTAGACCAGTGTGTTCTTCTTGTAGTAAGTCACTAGTATACAGTAGGTATAGTAGAGGGCCAAGAACACTCCCTTGCGGTACACCAGCATTCATAATTTTAGATTTTGGCAGAATATTCATTTCCATGCTTCACAAGGAAGTATATCTCCTATCAGAGAGATAGTTCGCTAAAATACTATACAGTTTCCTCGGTAGAGATCGGCATAGTTTATATTTCAGGCCTTCATGCCAAACTTTGCCAAAGGCTTGAGGAACAAACGAGCTTTTGTTCAAATGCCTTTTCTATTACATCTGTTATACGATGTACTTGGTCAATAGTTGAGTGTTTACCTCTAAAACCAAATTGGTGATTTGGTATAAGCTGTTTTTCTTCCACAATTAGACTTAAACCTCTAAGCACAATTTTTTCCAATACCTTAGACATAATCGGGAGTAGTGGGATAGGTCTATAGAACTTTTTATCCGTTGGTGGTTTCCCAGGTTTTCGTATCATTATAACTTCTGCCACTTACCATTCACTAGGGACATGGTCAAGTCTAAGCGCGGCATTAATCAAATAGAGCAACTTACGAACGGCTTTCCTAGGTAACTCTTTAAGAATTTCTCCTGTAATTAAATCGTTACCAGGAACTTTTTTTGTTTTGAACTTTTGTACTTCTTCCTTGAGCTCTGCCATGGTAGCACTTCTTAGAATATAATTGTCGTCGTATACGTAAAATCCATTGTAAGGAGCTTAAGTGGTTCTTCCAAGTAGTCTGCGATATTATCTTTTTCTTTATATTCTTTAGCCCACTCGGTCCATTCAGATTGCCAGATTCAGGTTTTCTTGATCCCTTCAACGCCTTCCAAAGTGAATAGTTACTTTCTTTTTTTGCAGATAAGTATTTAAATTATTGTTTTTGATTGCTTTGATGTTCGCCTTCAACAGATTACACAATTGGTTTGTTGCCATTTATTACGTGATTTCCGTTTTTCCTCTACCATTCCCCTTACTTCTGGTGGATATCGTAAGACGTGTTTAACTACACCTTTTCATGCGCATGGTGTACTGCTCCATGCGGCACACTGTATATTTTTAATAAATTTGTCAAGTTCAATTTCTAAGTCATATGGGGTTCTCAGCGGAAACATAAGTGCAACGTGATTTTGCAGGTACAGTGGATTCTCCCCTAGTCGAACTCTCCCTAGTTCGAAACTCTCTCTAACTCGAACTTTTTCGCCATAACTTACACACATAGCCCACAAATTTCCACACAAAACGCTCTCCCTAAGTCAAACTCCCTCTAAGTCGAACAGATTATGGTATCCCGTGACAATTCGACTTAGGGAGAGTCCACTGTAGTTACTAAACGCTTACCAATTTGTATGATGATTAGCTTAATGTAGGCGCTTCTCTTTTCACGAGCGTATTTATTGAACGTAATAATAAGAAACAAGCTAATATCTGAATAAATCATCGTTCATTTTTCTCTGTGTACGAGCTCTTTTTTTTTTTTATATATAATTGTCGCGTGGTCAAGGGATTTCGCAGCATTTTTGGCGACCTCAAATATGTGATCGCTCCAACTAAGTGTTGTGTTGATACACATAACACGGATGGAAAGTTTTCCGGTTTCATCGACACAAGCGCCATTCTTGGTTAATGGCTGATTATGAAGGGTTCTCTTGAGTGACAGCAGACAGCATTGAATTCCACTCTATTGTTTTTCACCAGTTAATTATGCTGTCAAGATCGGAATTCAATGTGCTTAACATACGCTGCCGTTCCAATTCTACGGCCGAAGGGCGGGGTCGGTGGTCTTGGAACGAATATGAAAAGCTAAGGGTGCTGTCATCAGCGAAGGAATGGATTGGAGTAGAAGTAGCAGACAAGAGATCATTTATAAAAATGAGAAAGAGTGTCGGAGACAGAACTGAGCCTTGGGGAACACCAGCATTAATTTGGTGGATATCAGACTTGAACCCATCCAAAACAACTTGAATTGAACGGTTCGAAAGGTAATTTCTAATCCATAGAAGAAGAGATTCATCGATACCATAGGCACGCATTTTCGACAAGAGAGCTTGATGCCGAACTCTGCCAAATGTTTTAGAAATATCAAGCGCAACGATCTTGCTTTCTCCTGCATTGTGCAAAGACTGGTTCGACTTTTCGGTGAGATAAGCTATCAGATCACCAGTGGACCTGTCGCTGCGGAAACCATATTGTCGGTCATTGAGTAGCTTCCGCGATTCAAGATATTTCATAAGCTGACGATTTATCAGCGTTTGCATGACCTTAGAAAGAAGGATCGTAAGTGCTATGGGTCGGTACGAGGTGGGTGACGAAGATTCGCCCTTTTTAGGGACTGGCTGGACAAATGCTGTTTTCCATCTGCTCGGAAAGACACCTAAAGAGTACGATAGATGAAAAAGCTTACGCAGTGGTTTTGACAGCACAGAAGAACACCTCTTCAGAAGTATAGGGGGAATACCATCCGGGCCAGCGGATTTATGCACGTCGAGATCTTTCAGTACTCTTGCAACTGTACGAGTGCGGAAGTGGACTTGTCCCATGGTGAAATCAACGCTCTCAAGTACAGGTGGAGACAAATTCGAATCTGGCAGTGTTGAGCTAGCTGCAGAATGAGCCGCAAGCAGATTAGCTTTGTCTAAGGAGCTGACAGCTGGAATGTCATTTTAAATGAGCGTGGGAATTGAAGACGAGGCGGAATTCTTTACGTTTTTTACAAATGACCAAAAGTTTTTGCTACCCTTGGGACATTGTAGCACTTTTTGCCTCAACTTTTGCTCATAAGAGAATTGCACACGTCTGACAGTTGTATTGCAGTCATTTCTTGCCCGTTTAAACTTCTTCCGGTTTTCCTCAGGAGGGTTGGCTTGCTTTGTGCAGAGCTGCACTTGAATGTGGATGTAGTCAGATTTGTCGGACTCAGATCCTCCTTAGACAATCCTAGTCGGATGGATTATTGTTATTTGAGGGTATAATGCACCTCACCCCTTAGATCTATTCTGCCCCTTTTTTATACATTTGCTTTTTTTAAATAGTCCCCTCCAATGAAGTTCTTTCCAGAGTTGTATTGAGGGTTATGGACTCTTGTTGCGCAAAGGTGGAAGAGATTTATTCTAGAGAATTATCTCTAAGTCAATTTCTTTTAGGAATCTGAGAATGATTGATGGTTGTTGGTGCTTGCCCAGATATCTTTGCCTTTTATAGGCTAGTGCGTCACAAACATGCCTCTTCTGATGCTCCTAGGTTCCTTAGGTGTTCCCTGAGTCTGCAGTGTCCTGTTAGGAAGCCTGTTAGTATACGGAGGTTGTTTATGCTCGTCTTGATACGTGCCTCATACCCCTTTCGGTTATATTGACGCTAGAGTATCTTGACCTGCTTCATGTCATAAGCTTTGTTCTGGGCTTCTGTCTAGTTTCTTCTATCTATTTCCCGATTTCCCTTCTCCTCTGAGCAGATGGTCTCCTACAACGCAAAATGGTTCAGGGCCTATAAATGATTCCTATTCTCCTCTCCTAGCGATTGAGTCTGCTAAGTCATTGCCTGCTATCACCGTATAGCTTGGTATCTAGCAGAGTTTTACTCTGTTTATCCTGCTAAAGGATTTAAGCGTAAGCTATAGGCATTCCTTAAATTTGATGATTTAGGAGTCTAGTGCCAAGATAGCGACACGACTGTCCGACATGTTTGCTATGTCGCGGTTGGTATAGTCCCTGTCAAGATTGATTTGAACGCATCTGTCTGTGGCATAGATTTCAGCTTGAAAGATGGTGGTGCCTTTGTGGTGGTCCCCTGCTCCTCTTCCTTCTTTGGTTCTTGATTCACAATTTTACCGTGATGCCGCTCAGTCAGTGGACTATGGAATCATTGCTCAAGCCTTTTTGGTGCTGAGATTAATGGTAAAATTATTTTGGAAAATGAATTACCGCATCCCTTGGAATGGCCAAGAGTGGTAACTTTTTGACTAGTGCATCGAACTGTCTCGATGTAACGCACCTGTTTTTTCCTATGCATTATTTTGTCATTTTCATGTTTTGTTTGGACATTCTGAAACTACTAGATGAGATGACTCCCTTGGAGTCACCTCCATCAGCACCTCCATGGCAGCAGTTGGGCATATACCCACATCTCTGTATACGAGACTAACTTGAATTTCATACTTTTTTTTTGTTACTTGGGTTGGTGAAAATCTTCAAGAAGACACAATGTGACCCGACCAGTGTCCACATAGTAGTGTCAGATTTTTACTGACTAAATACACCCTTCCCTTTTGGTCTTTCTTTACTACAACTAAGTTTCCTTATCTAGAAGCTTACATTTAAGGATATTTTCACCTGCCGTGACCATCGTTAGGATGGTTTATTATTATTGCTCCAAATCGAGCGGTCTCCTACGCTGGAGTCGGCGCACTAAACGTCTCATGTCTAAAGTTTGGAGGATGGCATCGTTGCAATGACCAAAAAGTCTGATACTTAGCTTTAGAGCGGAGTTTGTAATTTCTTCGTAGACGGTAGCTATCCCTAGGTCCCTTCATGCCAGGTCCCTTCATGCAAATGGGACCAAAGTTTGAACGCAGATTTTTTCCTCTCGAAAAGACCAATGACTTCCTCATCCGCTTTTGAGATTGTCCATGCCTCCGCACCATAGAGCAGGACAGGGATGATCAAGGTGTTATATAATGTTAACTTGGTTCTTCGAGAGAGGACTCTTCTACTCAATTGCCTCTTGAGCCCAAAGAAACAGTGATTGGCAAGAGTAATTCTGCGTTTAATCTCGGTACTGGTGTTGTTCGTACTGTTAACTTGCGAGCCGAGGTAGACGAAGTTCTTCACTACCTCGAAGTTAAAGCTGCCTATGGTGACGTTTTGGCCAAGTCGTCGATGTTGTGCGTCCTTTCTCGATGACAGCATATATTTCGTTTTGCTCTCGTTCACCGCTAAACCCATTTTGGCCGCCTCCGCTTCAATACCAGCAAACGATTCATTGACGGCTCGCTGTGTTCTGCCAATCACGTCAATGTCATCCGCGTATGCTAGCAGTTGTACGGACTTTTGAAAGATCGTGCCTCTTGTGTTAGCGTGTAAGTTCTGCACGATCTTCTCAGGAATAATGTTGAAAAAGTCACATGACAGCGCGTCGCCTTGTCTAAAACCTTTTTTGACTTCTCGGTGAGTTCGTTACCGACCTTGACGCACCGCGATGCACCTTTGTCTGGTTTTATTTATTTATTTATATATTTTTTGGGATTTTTTGTCATATATTTTTTTTGGATTTGATATTTGTTTTAAATATAAAAATATATATTTTCTATTTGTTTTTTTCTTAAAATCTACCTTAAAACCTATGTGAGCTGGCCACTATGGTCAACTACCTGATCATTAAGAAAAGCTAGCGGTGGCAGAGACTGGTTTTGTTGTAACCGCCAGTAAAATTGCCGTTCTTTGGCAGACTCTTTCCTATCTCGAGGGGGGATCGCTCTACTGAAACGAAGAAGACCCTCGTAGGTGCGAGCGATATCCGGTTCATACTGGAGTCGCCTGTCCACTGTTCGGCGAACGACACGACACGAGTGGTTGCTGAGAAGCTATGCTCCGGCTCTCTACGGGCTGTAGCGTCTATTACTATTATTATCGTTGAGAGATGACTGGAGTTGTCCCTGAGTTTTGTACACACACGCACCATTTCATTTGCATTTGCCACACTCCATATTCATAGCACAAGAGATTCATATCACATGAGATTGTCAAAAATCTCAGTTCTGAACGTAATCACTGTGTGGAACCTATTCACTATGTGGAACGTATTCACAGCGTGGAACCCATTCACTGTTTGGATCATGTTCACTGCTTGGATCACATTCGACCACAGACTGCAATTGCAATTTTTCAATCACTGTGAAAAGGTGGCTGTTAGTGACTTTTCGCTCAACTCTACCTGTTAATTCTAGCCCCGCGGTCACCAAGATAACATTCTACAAATTACCATGAAATCGTACGATCTATCCCGTCTGTCCAATTCACCGGTCAAAGACGAGAGATGAACTGCCGAACTCATTTGACAAATTCAGCTCCGTTTTGCTGGGACCACAAATCGACCAGACAGCTCATCCATTTTAGGAAGAAAAAGTTCGGAATCATTGAACGACATGTAGCTCTTATCGAAGCAATCTTTTTTTTTTAAATACACAGACGAATCATATCTCGTTCATTTTTAAACTGAAGAAGGACTTTGCCATATTTCAAGACTTTCAGCTTGAGTGCTCTGTTCCCCGCAACTTTGCTCCACTCCAATCTGTCAGACCTTGAAGTCCACACTCCAAAATCTACTGACGCCACTTATGGCTGCCAAGACTTAGATTGGTAAGATATTCGCAGTCGTCTTGATTGGTGAACGCACAAGTGTTGTGCGATAGCATCGAGTCTGTCGCATCCATTAGGGAATCTGCATACAAAAGTGCCAGATCTGTGTCCACTCCGGTCCACCGAGAGAGGAACCGCCCTCACCACCACAGCTGCGCTCCACTCTATATGCAGATCCATTTGGATAGCAAAATTCTATTTGTTCCAAACTCATTTGAAGGACATATGATAATAAGATTTATCTTGCATTTTGTGCTCACCCAACCGAAGATTGTGGTCATTCCATTAATACAGACGTCCGTGCCAAGACCGCAGGTCCAGCTACCCTCAGTCCGAGAGACCAACGTCCAGAGATTGCTTTATGCAAATAGTCTTGTATTCTCCATCAGTCTCTGGCGGATAAGCTTCAGATTCAGTGCTCATTAAATCAAAAGCAGTCGCCTTTCCTGCCCTTTCTCTTCGCAGAGACGGCAATATGTGTGTGTTTAGCTTCTTCCGTTCACTGAGCACAGCAACATCTTGAATTTGAATTGCTGCTGCCAATAAAAAGATTACCCACAATCCTCCGCTCGCACCCGCCTTCGGGATCTAAGTAGTTGGTTTTTCCTCTGGCAAAACACTTGCCAGCCACACCACAGCCAGGCACTGAGTGCGTAGAACACCAGAACTGCCAATTAACAATAACTCTGCTTCGTTTATCTAAATTCCAATAATCCCACAATAAAGACGGATAAATCAGCTGGCGGAGAAGACACAGGAGATACCAGAAACCAGGAAGTTGCCCACCCACAACCACTAACTCTAACCGCTGCCGCCGCATCAATAAAGCGATTTTGTTTATTCCCTACACTCGTACTTTTTTTGTTGTTCCCTTCAAAGCTCCTCCTTCGTGTGGAGCGGTGGGCCAGGCGGCCAAGGGTGGTGGGACAAAAAAAGCGAACAAACATATGATGTGAAAGAGAGGGAGAGTGGGGGAGGAAAGGCAAATCCTTCGTAAATCTCATCTTATTATCCTTGCGGCACTATAAGTGTACACAAGGATATATTTGTTTTTTCTGTGCCACTGCCACTGCCAGTGCCGCCATCAGCAATCAGCCCCGCTCCAGCCTCACCCACCGCCGCGCCGCTGCCACCATGTGCGAGAGAAGAAAACTTTTATCAGCGTGTGTACTTACCGGAGCAAACATCCAGTGATTAGCTGATGCTGGAAATGATTTCAATTAGGACTCAAAATCCTTTTGATTAATTAATATGTTGGCATAGGATTTTCCGAGCATTACACACATGGAAGACAATCCTGCTGGAATTAGGGCCCGCAAAAGGACGCAGAGGACAAATAGAGCAGAGCTAATGGAAAAGTAAAGTGCTGTCGTAGGGATTTGGATTTACTTTTGTGGCGGGCACTTGGTTGAATGACCAGTACGTCACCACGCGAAGATGCATTCATTAGAGATTGCAACCTAATTTCTTTGGGTGGTCGCGGGCATCACCACGTCCCACGATCCTTATCCGGTCCGTGGGACAGCCAATCATGCTGCGGTGGCTGCTGCATGGAAGGAACAGGCCCAATCTGAAGTGGCGATCTCTGCAAGTAGATGCCGCGGCTGTCGATGCCAGACACTCGTACTCGGCGGCAACCGGCAGCCAGACTTGGAGACCAATCGAAAGCAATCCGTGAAGAGATTGTTAGTTATCTCGCCCCCACCGCGTCGCAGTGGTGGGTTATTTGTGACACTGATTGCTTTGCATCGCGATCGAGTGGCACTTGTGGAGATCTTGACGTCGAGTGCTGCTGCGGCATTCATTAGCGCGCTGTTGTGGGTGCAGCTGCAATCGAAGTGGCTTAGCTTGCGAGAAGCTCTGTGGTGACACTGTTCGGGCTCTATTGTCGTTGGCTGTGCTGTGATGCCAGGACGGGAGATAAATCTTAATTTGGTCAGGGCTCCATGTCTTGTGGGAGGGGTGGTATTGTCATAAAGCGAGAGGCACCAACCTTGCTTTGACATTTTAATTGAGAATTAACTTTCGATTTTGCAATTTTGGCTGTCACGGAGCGGTCTATGGTTGATAAAGGTGGGTAACGGGTCTCCAGCGAATGGATTACGTCCTTGAGGATGTTGTTAACATTGTCGCGTTATTAACAAAACTTTCGCTAGACCTTGAACCGTCGCCGTTGTCGAGCCACCGCAACAGAGAAAGCCGGGTTCAAGGTGGCAAACGCGGGCGGAGTAAGATCTCGACCAACGTGGAGTTTTCAATGTAGGCAACTTGGCAGAGATCGATTTGTATAGACGTTAGTGTACCCCGGAGAGTGGAGCTAAAAGGGAATACCGCAGACTTTATTTTATTCGATTTGTCACACAAAACACTTCTTCCATATTTCTATTCCCTCAGCGGTTGCAAATTCCCACCGTAAAACTTCCCATGTTCTTTAGCCAATCAGTTTTGCTTATAAATCTCTGTCTCTGTTTGTGACAGCAGTGCAGATACTTTACTGATTGAATGTCGTTTTCATCGATTTCAATTGATATTCCCAAAGCTTCCAAACTACAAGTAGACTCATATCATCGCCACGAAATCGGCGTGAAGCGTTAAGTTTAAGCAAACCTGGGAATGGTTCTTCTTCTTTATCTCTGTAGGGATTTAAATCAAATTCTGTCTTTCAATAACAAATAAAGATTTTATCTCTACCTCTTTATAAACCGGAAAACCGGAAGAAGTTTCAATGGGCCAGAATTGCCTGCAATGCAACTGTCAGACGTGTGAAATTCTCTTATGAGCAAAAGTTGAGGCAAAAAGTGCTACAATGTCCCAAGGGTAGCAAAAACTTTTGGTCATTTGTAAAAAACGTAAAGAATTCCGCCTCGTCTTCAATGACATTCCAGCTGTCAGCTCCTTAGACAAAGCTAATCTGCTTGAGGCTCATTTTGCAGCTAGCTCAACACTGCCAGATTCCAATTTGTCTCCACCTGTACTTGAGAGCGTTAATTTCACCATGGGACAAATCCACTTCCACTACTGAAAGATCTCGACGTGCATAAATCCGCTGGCCCGGATGGTATTCCCCCTATACATCTGAAGAGCTGTTCTTCTGTGCTGGCAAAACTGCAATGACTGCCACTGCGTAAGCTTTTTCATCTATCCTACTCTTTAGGTCTCTTTCCGAGCAGATGGAAAACAGCATTTGTCCAGCCAGTCCCTAAAAAGGGCGAATCTTCGTCACCCACCTCGTACCGACCCATAGCACTTACGTCCCTTCTTTCTAAGGTCATGGAAACGCTGATAAATCGTCAGCTTATGAAATATCTTGAATCACGGAAGCTTCTTAATGACCGACAATATGGTTTCCGCAGCGACAGGTCCACTGGTGATCTGATAGCTTATCTCACCGAAAAGTGGAACCAATCTTTGCACAATTCAGGCGAAAGCAAGATCGTTGTGCTTGATATTTCTGAAGCATTTGACAGAGTTTGGCATCAAGCTCTTTGTCGAAAATGCGTGGTATCGATGGTATCGATGAATCTCTTCTTCTATGGATTAGAAATTACATTTCGAACCGTTCAATTCAAGTTGTTTTGGATGGGTTCAAGTCTGATATCCACCAAATTAATGCTGGTGTTCCCCAAGGCTCAGTTCTGTCTCCGACACTCTTTCTCATTTTTATAAATGATCTCTTGCCTGCTACTTCTAATCCAATCCATTCCTTCGCTGATGACAGCACTCTTAGCTTTTCATATTCGTTCCAAGACCACCGACCCCGCCCTTCGGCCGTAGAATTGGAACGGCAGCGTATGTTAAGCACATAGAATTCCGATCTTGACAGCATAATTAACTGGTGAAAAACAATAGAGTGGAATTCAATGCTGTCTGCTGTCACTCAAGAGAACCCTTCATAATCAGCCATTATCCATGAATGGCGCTTGTGTCGATGAAACCGGAAAACTTTCCATTCTTGTTATGTGTATCAACACAACACTTAGTTGGAGCGATCACATATTTGAGGTCGCCAAAAATGCTGCGAAATGTTTAGGTTGCCTTAATCGATGCAAGAAATATTTCACCCCTTCTGATTTTGCTTTAATTTATAAGGCGTACATCCGCCCCAAGCTTGAGTACAACGCTCATATCTGGTGTGGTGCCCCCAAGACCACACTGCACCTACTTGATAGAATCCAAAAGGGAGTGATACAACTCATAGGAGACAACAATATCGCAGAGTCATTAGACTCGCTCGAACATCGACGTACCTTCTCTTCTTTGTCCGTGTTTTATCGTTATTTCAACAAACGATCCTCAAGTGAGCTAGCCAACTGCATTCCTCCTCTCCACGAATTCACCCGCAATACTCGTCTCGCCAGGAATGCCCATCAGTATACCCTTAAGCCTACTTTCGGACGCACAGTTAAATTCAGAGACTCGTTCTTCAGCCGCACTGCACGAATGTGGAATGCTCTTCCCAAGCTAATATTTCCCACAGACTACAACCCGCAGATATTTAAGACCAATGTGCACAGGTACCTCCTCTCCCTTTCTCCCTCTATACCTTCGGCCCGTGCTATGTCTTGACCCCGGACACATAAGGGTATTAGCAATCCCTTGACAACGCGCAAATTATAAAAAACAAAAATCAAGGCTGTCTATACATAATATAGTTCAATAAAGTTCTAATTCATAAGCTCCCAAGCCATAATCTTATACGGTTTTCAAGAATGGGGACGTTGCCCGCAATGTCACATTAAGAAATTGCAAATATCGCAAAACAAACTGCTAAAGATGATGCTAAATCTTCCTTGGCATCACTCAATACAAGATTTGTAAAGAAAGGCGAATGTTGAATACGTTATTCAAAAAGCTCAAAAACTATATCTTAGATTCTTATCGAGATGTGACCTTGCCGATAACCCACTTATAAAAGAACTTAATCTAGCAACGGAGGCGGCACCTCCATAGCACAGCATCATTATAGACTAGCATTCATAGTAGCTTTATATTTATTCTTGTGTGACTGCTACTTTTATTTTTTTTTGTTATTTATTTATTTATTTATGTACTTAGTTATTTGTTTATTTATTAATCTATTTGTTTATTTATTTATTTATCTACAGTCGCCTCTCGTTAATTCAAACCTGCGATAATTCGAACCTCTCCATAATTCGAAGTTATCACGAGTTCCCTGGAAAATCTCTTTATATTTCGAAAAAAATCGATACATATTTAAGCACTTGGTAATTCGAACAAAAAAAAAATCATCGCTACGCATCAAAACGACGCGTTAATTCGAACTCATAGGCTTCGAACACTCGACAATTCAAGTTTGCCACACACTTCAGTTTGGATAGTTAAGTTTCAGTTTTCGTTGGTTAGAGATTAAAAGATTGTGTCAATTATGAGTCCTAAAAAGTATAAATGATTGACGATTGCTGAAAAGATGGAGTTAATCGAAAAAGTGGATGGAGGTGGGAAGAAAAGTGTTGTCGCAAAATAATTTAAAATTCCTCTGAGTACACTCTAAACCATAATAAAGCACAAGGAGAAGATTTAAGCTTCCAAACTACTGGAGTAAGAAAAAGAACTACAAAAGGTGAATTTCCTCGTCTGGAAGAGAGCCTGTTCATTTGGCTAACGCAGTGTCGAGCACAAAAAGTGTCTATTAGCGGAAAACGTTTTAAAAACAAAAGCAAAACAGTTCGCGTCTACTCTAAACATCAAAAACTTTGCGGCAAGTGAAGGATGGCTTACAAATTTCAAGAAGAGAAATGGTGTTGTGTTGAAAACTGTTTGTGGGGAAAGTGGAAGTGTTAGTGATGCAGTTAGCTTAGATTGGCACGGCAAGTTGAAGACTTTGATAGAAAACTATGATGCCCGAGACATTTTTAATACTGATGAAACCGGCCTCTTTTTCAAATGTTTACCTGACAAAACTCTTACTTTTAAAGATGAAAATTGTCATGGTGGAAATCATAGTAAAGAGAGATTGACAGCTTTACTTGCAGCAAATATGGACGGATCGGAAAAATTGAAGCCAGTAGTGATAGGAAAAGCAATAAAGCCGCGATGTTTCCTACTGTTTATCGTGCTAACAAAAAAGCTTGGATGACCACAGAACTTTTTAACGATTGGCTTCTAACAGTTAACGTGGAGATGAAATGACAAAAGCGAAAAATTCAACTCTTTTTAGACAATTGAACTGTCCACAACAGTCCCCCTACATTGTCCAATGTAAAACTCTAGTTCTTTCCACCGAACACTTCCAAATTGCAACCATCGGACCAAGGCATCATCCATAATATTAAGACTTTCTATCGTAAGGAAATTGTCAAGCTCTTTTTAGAATCTCTCGACAATCAGGTAACTGCGAATATCACGGTCCCGACGGCTATTTTACTGATTGATAAGGCATGGAGAGCTGTAACACCAATAACGATTCTCAACTGCTTCAAAAAATCCGGTTTCATAAAAAAGATCCGAAAAATCAGCCTGTAATTACTGAAGATGCAGAAGCAGCAGTAGTTCCACTGGTTGATATTAGCGGAGTGAATTTTTATGACTTTGTTCAGGTGGATCAAGATGTTTCTGTCTCGGGACCTCCAACCGATGGCGGAATTTTAACTTCTACAGATACAAATGAAACAAGCAACGACGAAGATGAGGATGACACACCACAGTCCTTGGCAGATGTGTCAGTAAAGGAAGCAAGAGCCTCATTCGACACATTACAAAGCTTCTGTCTACAAAACAACACTGCTAAAACAGCATTTCAGGCACTATTTCTGATAAAAATAGTTATTGATCAATCTCAGCAAAGTGCTTTGAAGCAAACTTACATTAAAGACTTCTTCCAAAAGACTAATAATTAATTCACATTATGTACATATGTATATACATGTATATAAGAACCTCTAGCCATTTGATTTTGTTAAAAAATTAGCAGTTAATAAATAACAATTGATTATTACTCAATAATTCGAACTTTCATTTTTTTTCATTTTTACATTTGATATTTCAAACTCTTGTTAATTCGAATTTTTGTGGGGTCCCATGAGTTTCGATTTATCGAGAGGTAACTGTATTTATATATATATTTATTTATTTATTTATTCATTTATTTATTTATTTATTTATTTTCTTCTTGCTTATTTATTTATTTATTTTTTACTTACTTATTACTAATTGTAATATATATACACAATACAATTTATATGAAGGTTATTTTTCCATTTTTTTTCCTTCAAAAGCATTCACGAGCGACTAAAAATTGGAAACCTTAATAATAAAATATGTATCAAATCACTGCACACACACTTTATAATGTATGAAATTTATACTGCAAATAAATCTATCTATCTACCTATCTAAAAGATTTTCTTGTCTTAAGATAAAGAAAACTTACATTCTTCAATTCAGGTCCGTTCGGAATTTCAAACAAGAACGACACTATTCCAAAAAAAGTGTCTGAAGTCAGCAGCAATGAATGAACTCCTGTGCATTTTTAAGGTGATTCTACATGCTACATCTCTACAAGCTCCACTAAAGTGGCTATTTGAATTTTGAACCAGAGTTACCAGGATTTTAACAAGATTTGACTTCAGCTGTTTTAATTAGTTTTTAAAAAAATGTACATCAAATGAACTCTATTTAGGCACGTGCAGAGGCACATACAAGTCTTCAAGCGTGGAATAAAGAAGGTAGAGACATATCTTTTTGGTGATTCCATCCATTTTCCATTGACCCTTCTCTACTATTTAAGTCCAGTTTACCCGTTGACAAAAAGGACTGAATGGAGCAGTTGTTAGAGTGCCTGCCCCTGGTTAGCGGTTCGAATCGCTGTGAAAGCAAAGCTAATACGCTTTTATCTGGCTTTTAAATCTGGTCCAGTCAACATTTGCCGTTGGGATCATATTAATGGCACTTTCACTGGAGTAGTCAATCAGTGGTAGTAGTCTGACTATTGGTATCACAATGGACCAATATGGTCTAAGTGTGCTGGTGAATTCACTAGCAGCCCAACTACTTAACCTAACTTAACCTTCCCGTTGACAATTTTCTAGTTCGAGATCTTTTATTTTTCAATCCGCTAACCGTTATAATTTATGAATTTAAATCTTTAGTAGTAATAGTAAAATATTTTTATTTCTTTCATAATATAAATTGAAAATAAATTTCAAAAATAAATTGATTGACAATAACTTTTAAAGTTGCCTATCAGGTGGATGCGATTTCTATTTGAATAATTAAGCTTAGTGAGATATTCGTTCAAGAAAATTCATTGATAAGTAAATGGCGTTATTTAAGAGCGTATTTTACGACATGGTAATTATGTCCTTTCAAAATTCTAATGAATTGTACTCGATCAGGTTCGTCATTCCAAAGAAATTGTCTTTTGTAAGGTTTAAATATAGGGCATACTCCTATAAAGTGAAATTTTCGGTGAAATCGAGATTGCAGATCATGCAGAGACCAATTGTATTATTACTGAAAGCTCTGTCATTCAAATTAAGTAAGTAATTAGTAAGTAATTAAGTCCACAACTCGATTTCAAAATTAGGCTGACCATTTCACGAGGATTAGAATCTTCAAAGTAGGGGGGAACATCGGTGTAGGTTGCGACTGTAGTGCATGGCTTGTGAATTCACTCCAGTGGTTTTCCTTGAGCTTAGTAATAAGTACATTGTGTGACTTCTGTCATTCAGACTTCATAGCCCAGTTGAACACTATTCCAGGTTGCTGGAAAAGCACTGACCACTCCGTTGCCCAGTATATTTGTTGTGGAATAATTACATCCAATAGTTTCCGAGGTAGTGGAAGGGACATTCTGTTTTATTCTGACTCCGAACAGCCAAGTTTGAGAAGCTTTTTCTAGACAGTTATAACTCTTTGAGCATTGTCAGTGACTCAAAAGGGTACTAGGGATTTCAGTTTCAGTTGCGAAGAAGTCGAAGCCCAGACCCAGGAGAAGAACGCCACGGCCTCTAAGATTAGCAGGCAGACTTAGCAGTTTTTCGTCCAAACTCTGCAGGTTTGAACAAAATAATCTGGTAACGCTGACTGAAACTGCGTTTCATATACATTCAATGCTATTAGTGACTCCAGAGTATTACACGAGCGTCAATGACAGTCCCTGATCAGAATCAGTTTTTACTTCTTTTGATTCATTTTTATTTCTTTAAATCTTAATCTGTTATGATTTGACATTCTAGATAATAATGCTTAAAGCTAGTTGGACGACCTGTTGTACTTAACTAACTAACTTACTGGCCCTCGGCGGGTACTCTAATCTAAGCAATCTTACATAGTCGTTCGTCCTAACCTAACAATTAATATTTTTGAAAATAAATTAACTTAACTGTAATGATTAATATTAAAACGAATCTCAATTGCAGAACCGTTTTTACTAAAAAAAATTATAGACATTCCTACATACTAACTGACTTGTCAGGGTGGCCACTCAGGCAGGGTTCGAGCCTGAGCAATAGCTGCTTTCCGCTGGTGGTCCTGAGTACACTGCTTTTAGTCATCAAGACCAATCTGTCTTGCGTCCGCGATGTCTTGGTCTTTATACCGGAGATTCGGTCTTCCTCTCTGTGCGCGCACGAGCGAAGCGCTGGTTCCCTTCTGTAAGAAGTGAAATGTTTAAAAAGAAACACGCGACGTTCCACTGTTCACCTTGAACAAAGGTTTATTTATTTAAAAGAGTAAAATTACAAGATTCAGTTGTAATGTATGACTTATTGTGCCGAGCGCGTGAAGTGGACTGTGTCTATATAAGTGCCTTTTGACAAACAAATGAATGAAAGGTAGTAGATTACTAAACAAAGTAAAGGATCGATTTACGAATAATGAATGTTATAGATTTAAGGAATAGATTTAAATGGATTCGAAGACCCTCTTAACTGGATTATTGCTGTCCATGCGCTCGATGTGGCCGAGCCAGTGTAGTCGATGTATCTTTGTCTTCCGGACTGCATCCACATCCTGGAACAGCGGTTGTGTCTTGTGCTCTATTCGCCTTCCTCACAGACGGGACCATATATCCGACGTAAAATTTTTCTTTCGAAGGCACCAAGAATCAGCACAGCAGTTCTGCTTATCCTCCAGCTTTCGACTCCATATAGCAGGACTGGCGAAATAAGGGTTTTGTAGAGCATAACCTCAGTCCTTCGAGTCAGGAGTTTGGACGCCAGTTGTTTTGACCAACCGAAGTAACACCGGTTGCCAAAGGCGGTTCTGCGTCGGATCTTCAGAGTGATGTCATTCGTGGAGCTTACGTTTGCTCCGAGGTAGACAAACTCCTTTACTACCTCGAAATTGTAGCGTCGATTGTAATATTTTGTCCTAGGTGGTGTGTGACGGATCGTTTTTCGGTCGACAGCATATACCTTGTTTTATCCTCGTTGGCCTTAAGACCAGCTCGCTTCGCCTCTTCTTCAATTGACTTGTAGAAGAGAGTGCCTTCCGTGTTTATAGCTGCCCTCCGCACTCATTGAAGAATTCACACGACAGCACATCTCCTTGCCGAAATCCGGTGCAGATTCAGAAGTCCTTGAACCGAACTGCACGATGTTAGTTATTTGTTAGCTAGGTGCGACACAACCGGATCAATTATCTCGGGATCCCGAATTCGGCCATCGCATCAAATAGGTCTTTGCTATGAATGCTGTCGTATGCTATGAAGAGGTGTTGCGTATCGATATGAAAATGGCTGGTCTTCTCCAGGATGTGTATTGGTGTGCAGATTTGGTCTATAGTCGATTTGCCAGGCCGGAAGCGGCACTGGTACGGCTTTAGATGTCCCTCTATAGTTGTATCCTTTGTATCAACTCCATCTTTGATTTTGTTGTAATATAGAATATAGAATAATGTCGTCTGAAAATCAACTGTGACATCTGCTAGAAACGGTTTAAAATGCAACACACAACAAACACAGCACGTCAAAACATAAAGCACCAAAACAGAACAAAACTGATTGGAAACAAAAAGGAAATCAAACTTCCTACACAAAATATGTGATACCCATGTGTGTACCGTCAAGATGAAGAGTTCTTTATTGGCGACAAAGTGAAGTTTAAAAAAAATGAATCAATTTTTACGACGGTCTTCGGTTGTATTCGTCTCCTTTCCATAGTTTTTTCTTCGCGAGATAACTTAAACTTTGACTTGATTAACTGACGAAATTGCTTGTCCAATCCTTAATCATGCGTCAGTCTCCGGAATTGTTACCCTCCTCAAACCATTCCAGTTCAAATTGTCTTGCATCTCCCGCTTGTCACATGTCGTTGACAACTTAGTGAATAAATCCGAGTTGCTTGAGCATGCCATACATTGTAAATAAAACGTCCAAAAAGATGAAAGGAGACATCCAGCAAACTCATATCGCCTCCCATCCGCCGCGCTTTAACTCTCCAAATCTGCTGTTCTTTCGTCGATTGTCTTACAACTTCCACAACAACCTGCCGGGACGCATGTCAAGTGATTTCTCCTGTTTTCCTGTACCCAGCTCTCTGTTCAGGCAAACAAAAAACGCAAAATCTGAAAAATATGTAAATTTAATCATATCCCAGTTGCCTCCATCCCAAGAACAAGACGCCCGGTATCACTGCAGCAAGCGAGCAGACATAACCCCGCCGCTTCGGGTCGTAATCAAATGTCATAAGCAGTCAAATGAAATTAAATTTTCGTCGCCGCGAGCAGAACAAGGATTACATTACATCCTTCCATCTCCGCACACTCCCAGCCCAAGCACGCACACACACCCCCACCCACCCACCCACCTCCACACAAAATCGAGGCGGAACAACTTCACTTAGATCGCAGCGACTTTGATATCGCAGATTATTGCCACCCACCGCAAACCGTTGGCCGTTGCTTGGGCGAGTGATACTCTTGCGGGGCGTGCCCCCCTCATCGCTTAAAACGTGAGGCAAGGACATCACTTAATGTATCTAATCTGCATGAAATCACCGCGGGTTCCAGGCCGCACGTGGATATCTTTGGCTGCATTCCGCTGATACCTGTTATTGGCGGCGTTTGAGAGGCAACCAACTGCGAGGCGCTGTATCAAGTGTCGTGCAATTACACGGTCAATTAAAACCGCAATCGCGAGCGGATTCGCATCCAATTGCTAATCGATTTGGCGATACATCGCCGAGTCTCATCTGGCCGAGCGAGTTTGGCGTAGAAATCGACGCGTGGGGGTATGAGATGACTAATGAAACGAGTGTTCGGAGGATAAATTATCGGAATTGGCATCGCTGTTGCTTATAAATATTGAGGTAGGACTTCGAAATGGACAGAAGCTTTGAAGCATAGTTAAGGGGGATTCTAACGCTTTGTTTTCTTTTAGGGCTAGACATAGACATATTACCCGTGGGCTAAGGTGGCTGTTAAGATGCGCCTAGACCTACCTGGCGCACTGTACTGCCACTCGAATCATTTATTTATGTTTTTTTGCTGGAAAACCAGTCGGTTTTCCAATTAAATCACTTGAGTCCTTGAAAAATTCAGTACTCAGGAATTTGTACAGCTGTACAGATGCAGAAGTCGGACATTTTCCGTCACTTCTTCATTCACACAGCTTAAACGAAAGCCGTGTTGGATGACATCTAATTTCCTAGCATTATCTCCCAGAGCCACTGTAATGGCACCTGCTATGTGAGTTATATGAAATCTAATCCGAAAGAGAGCAGTTGTGTAGAATGATCGAGATTGGACCAGATCAGTCGGATATTTGACTGCTTGCATGACATTTCTTCTTAGCTCAGATACTTTTCTTCATAGTCAAATCAAAGACATCAGCTAGTGCTTTTTAGTTCGCCAATGCTGCAGGAATCTGAGAGTTTTTCGAAAAGAAGAATATCGTGTTCTCTAAAGAACAACAATTCCTGTTTTCGTTTTAGAACCGTCCGCACACAAATATCTGTCAATGTCTATCAGAAACCACTGAATGCAGTGTAGAAGCCACGAAACTACTTTGCAGCCATCTGTTCTCCAAGTAAGTCAGTCAAGTGAGGTTCTACATCAAGGGCAAGGATAGTTCTAAGCGGGGTACGATGCAAAGGCGGGTCTTCGTTCAGTTTTTCTGGGTTATTATAATTCATCAAATTGTTCTCTGAAAAAAATTGTTTTTTTATGGAATCAAAGCTAAGTATCATCAAGCAAATTGAAAAACAATGCTCAATCGACATGGTTCTCATACCAGACGTCAGTAGGTAGGTTTGGATGGTTCTGGCTCACTTAAAGGTTGTGGTCGTTGTGGTTTTTCTTATCAGTAGTTTCCAAGTAGCATGAAGAGTTTATGTGTTGGGTGATTTCAGTCGGAGTGTGCTGTGTGGTTGATGAGGAAGTTGAGCATTGTTTTAACATTGACTTTGAGGTGGCTGGTCTGGTTTGATATTACTATTATGGGACACATTTGATACGAGGTTGCGAATGACCTAGTTGTCGGCTGTTGTGCGGTCAACGATCTTTGTGTAAACAAAAAAATTAATGATGCCTTTTGACTCTATATGAATGAGATAGACGACTGGTTTATTGGATTGTATGAAAGAGATGGGTATATTAGGATATGTGCAAATCAATATCAATAGGTGGGAAAAGATCAGTTGATGTTCAGTATGTTTAGGATTGCAATAATAAAGTTGTATGCGCTAAACGGTGTCTTCTGTATGTGTATAATAGAGTATGTTTTGGATTCAAACGATACGATCAGGAGATAAATATTGTGTTTGTCAATCATCATGGAGATATTTTCGAATAATTAGAGTGGATGTGATTGGATTATCTTTAACAGTGCATGCCACAGTAGAAGATGGATATGAATCTCTGTTGCTAAGCCAGCGTAGAGGGGAATCACAGCCCAATTTTTTGTCATCAGTACAGTTTGAATATAATGTTAATGATCATGTGAAAATCGCAGTAAATGGTGGATCAATAACTCTATTAGGTGTTTCTTATGATGGTAAACGTATAAAGAATATAAATCTTTTTCAAGAATTGTGTACATTTAATTATATTGATGATTTAAATAAATTTGTACCAAGTGATGTCGATGAAGAAGACATAGACATTTTAGATAAGCTATTGGTGATGAGTAATAAAAAGACATAAAAAAGCATGGCATACACAAGTTGCTTAGAATTTTTGAAAATATATTATTTTTTTTTGAAAATATATTGGATGAACATTTAGAGCAGATTACAACATGTTCATCGAAACTAAGTCAATACAAAGACATTTACATCACTACATATATAAATGGACGCCAACGCACTATATGTAGTCTGTGTTCAGATGATAGCATTGATGATAAACCAGATACTTGTGCGTGTTTTCTGATTGAAACGTACAAAGAATTTAATGTTACTCTATGAACGTATCTATAAATAAATAAAAAGCATTGCTTTCAATAACTCTTGATCAGTTAAATTTAAAAAATAGACTAAATATTGAGAAAAATTATGATGAAAAATTGTTATACAGTGATTTTAATTTGTGCATTGGCTGTGGGTTGTTTAAAAGCTAGTCCAATACCAATCAATTTATCAACTCTAGGTGACAATAATAAAGGAAACTTGCAGCTTAGCGTCCTACTACCAAATAATGACAGCCTGAAAATTGATTTGTCGTTTCAATTGATGAGATCTAGTGAATCTTTAGATGTTGATAATCATAAACCTCAAAACGATGTAGGAACACAATTAACATCAATAATAACAACAATAACAACAACCACAGAAAAATCTGATGTTAAATATTTTACAGTTGAAGAAGCTATAGAAGCATTTAGGCAAGATTTGATTCTCAAAGAAAGAGATATAGCTGGAATAATTGAAAGTGTAAATAAATTTTTTAGACTTTAGATTAGAATATGGCACTGTATTTTTAAATATTAGATGCACTTACAACAGTAATTACGTAAGACGTTCATTAAATATAAGTTTTTTTGAATATCGTGAAGTAGAAAGTGAGAGAATTTTGAGCAATGGTGAAATAGAAGTTTTTAAAACGTCAGACACAACATACCGTTCCGATGTGGAATTGATTGACATCAAGAAATATAAACAAACTTATGAAATGGTTATTTCTTAGAGAAATACGAAGAAAGAGAGAGAGAGAGAGATGATGAAGAAGATGATGATTTTTATGTATTAATAAAAAAAGAAAAAATTTAAAAATTAGTTTCAAAGGTTTATTTTTAATTAATTTTTAAGTGTAGATGTTTCAATTAGCGATGGTCTTGGGGAAAAAACCCTCCGCCTTCAGGACAGCTTCCATTGCTTGTAGTAAGCATACCAAGGCTCTGTATTTATTGAAGTCCCGCTTTTCAACAACTTCTTTAAGTTTGACTTTGGTTTGTCCTACGAGATCAGGATAGTCCCAAGTTTTCTTCTCGAAGTCCTCGATGAACTCTCCAATGAACTTCTGGGTGTACACCATGATGCGTTTTTTTTTAAGTTGTAAATATTACTGCTGCTTGCAACGAATTACTTTTTGAAAGTGAATGACTCTAAACACTTCTCGGGTTTATATGGCAGCCTAGGTTTGATAACCTCTCACGGACAATTGCAGTCAAAGGTTTGAGTAAATTTGATGAAAGTAGGGCCATGGCTTTAGAAAAAAAAAAAAACTGAGCAACAGCTTTCTCCTGGAAAAATGCTCAAACAAAACCTGAACCATTTTCGTATGGAAAATCCTACAAAATTTTTGGATCCAAAAAGGCCTAATTCTATGATGGAGATCCTGAAGGACCTGGAACTGCTACGATTTGTTTCTGTGAAGTCTTCTTCATCGGTTCTCTTCAGTATCAGAAGGTCCCGGCTGAATAGAGTCTAAAAAATCAATTTCACAGTTCTGCGATCAGCCAAGTAATCTTCTTGGCTTTTCTGAATTCTCGAATATTAATTCCTCAGTAAGCTCACTGTTGTCCGCTTCCTCGAAAAACCCAAATTTTGTTCATTTCATTTTTGTTTAAAACAACAAATCTAAGTAACTGGCGTTTTAAGCTACACTGTGCAATCAATTACAAATAAAACAACTTACTTCGTATTCCCTATGCTTGGTCCAAATACACAGCTAAACACATTTAGCAAAGCATGTTATACTAGTAGTCCATGGTCCGATTAGTAGGTGTCCCGATTATAGAGGCGAATTGGTGGTGGTGGTGCGTTTATAGAGTATTTTTTCAGCGTTCCATTTTGACATGATTTAAAATTACACCTCCTCCGTCAGCATAGACATTTCATAATCGGAAGACTTAAGCCCCAGCTACATCACAGCAGAGCTAGAGTCGTTAGAAGGCCAGCTCAATATTTCTATTATCTGAATTCCAGGTTACATTGACAGCCCAGGAAATGAAAAGGCTAGGCAGGGACTTACTCTTTACTGCTCAATTGCAGAGGAGATGCAGCTCCCACTACAAGCAGTCAGGGCTACACACTGCCTTGAAATAGCACACATTAGATGGGCCAGACTGACAAACTGTGCCTGACCTGAGTCTCTGCCGTTTCAAATGAGCAGCTGAAACCATTCGTGAATAATCTGATAGGTCCTTATCAGTTCGATATCAGGCTACCCAAGTCCACCATTGACCAAATCTTCACATTACGGCAGATCCGACGGATCCAAGATGGAAGACGGAGTAGGAAGCGGGGTGTTCTCTGAACATTCCAATCTTAACAAATCTATTCACTTACTCAACCGCCGCAGTGTTCTGCAAGCGAAAATAATGCCTGAGGTGGCATGTAATATACGCCCGCGATATTTGCATCTCTACGGCAGCAATTAAATCCCTGAAATCTGTTTCTATAAACTCTAACGTAGACATAAACTGTCCTGCAACTCTTTTTGAGATATCCGAACAGTTTCACACTGTTCGCCTGTGTTGGGTAGCAGGCCTTAGAGACATTATGGGACGCAAAAATCACCACAAACCTGCCAGATGATGGAACCTTTTGTGACGTAGGTACTGCCCTAGCTCCCTCAATTTACGAATCAATAATCAATGTTAACTAGAAGATAATGACAGATGGGATAAATCAAGCAAATCTGTCCCAGTCTGAGCCCTAAAAGAACTGATAGTTTGATCTTTTTAAAAGTATCCAAAATCAATACCGCAGCAAAAATAATCTCCGGACACCGCGTACACTGACTAAGACTATTCTTCAATTTGATTTTTGCAGAAGCTGCCTGGATGAAGAAGAGGAGGAAAGTGTGCAACACCTTCTCTGCGGCTGCTCTGCACTCGCAAGGAAAGTCACTTTTGGGCCCTACTTCTTCGATAAGAGAAACACCAATCAAATCGCTACTGGATTTCAAGGATAAATCTGCCTGGCTCTCGTAGTAATCACGCTGCCCTGAACCCCCGTTAGTATAAACCCACGTGGCAGTACATCTGGCCTACTGTGGCCTATGTACACCAACAAACTTTCTACCTAACGAGTAATTTGGTTTTTCTGTGGTCTATTTTTGACATCTCACTCTTGATTCGTGACATGCGTCAAGCATTGACATTTCATCATCCCAGGACTTAAACCCGAGTTGGATTGAATATTTCCGCACGAAGAAAATTGCATAAAAATTATTGGACAAATAAACTTATGTAAAAGAAAACTGTTGTACCACTGTTCAAAAGAGGTTTTTATCAAAGCGACATTTGCATGCATCATTCTTAAAAGGCCCTGCACCATTGAGATATGAGTGACACGAAGTAATAGGCAGAACGCACTTCACCGAGAGGACTAAAATTCAATCTCAGTAGCACTACTCGTCATACGTTCGCATGTCAAAAATAAATATTTTTGTAAAGTTTTCATTTTCTAACAGCCCTTGTTTCGTTAATTAGGAAATACATCCCGTATCTGAAGAAGAAAATGGCATGAAGTTTTGATTCCAACATTTTCTATCATCGAGATCACTTTTGGGGCTGAAGTAAATAAAACAAAATCTAAGCTGCTAGCTTCACGACGGACTTCGCGCATTGTTTTCAATACAAAGTACAATGTAATTGAATGGCCATGAGCAAAACCCAGAGAAAATATAGCTTTGCGTCGCTTGTGTGTCTTGTGTACTGCCGTCTTGTTGGAACCAAAGCTCGGATATATCAACCTTGCCAACAAGTCAAATATGGCCTCGTCCGAAAAGATGATTTGTTTGGTTAAAATCCGAATCAGCTGTCAAGCTGTCAACACTTCAGCGAACTCAGGCCGCTAACTCCCGGCCTTATTAAGATTTCAATTTAGTTCATCACCGATTTAAGGTTCAAAACATTATTTCCAGCTCACAAGAAGTCATCGAATTTATTTTTCTATTAAAATGTGGATTTTCAGAAAAAAGACTTCAATCAGAAAAATTCACAATACCCGAAAAAAAAATAAATAAAATAAAATAAAATAATCGAAAAATCAGCAGGCGCACAGAAGTCGCAAATTCGCAGTAGGTATCCCCAATCCCATACGTTTTTTTTAAATTTCGACGAGACTATCAAGGCCCCTAAGCCCGCCAAAATTATATGACAGGGCCTGGCGGGGCCTAATAGTCTTGTCAAAATGGGGGGGGGGGGGGCTCATAGTCTTGTCAAAAATTGACAAATATTTAATGACAGGGCCTATCGTGGCCCTGATAGTCTCTTCGAAATTTAAAAAAAAAATGTATGGGATTGGGGATACCTACTGCGAATTTGCGACTTCTGTGCGCCTGCTGATTTTTCGATTATTTTATTTTATTTTATTTATTTTTTTTTTCGGTTATTGTGAATTTTTCTGATTGAAGTCTTTTTTCTGAAAATGCACATTTTAATAGAAAAATAAATTGGATGACTTCTTGTGAGCTGGAAATAATGTTTTGAACCTTAAATCGGTGATGAACTAAATTGAAATCTTAATAAGGCCGGGAGTTAGCGGCCTGAGTTCGCTGAAGTGTTGACAGCTTGACAGCTGATTCGGATTTTAACCAAACAAATCATCTTTTCGGACGAGGCCATATTTGACTTGTTGGCAAGGTTGATATATCCGAGCTTTGGTTCCAACAAGACGGCAGTACACAAGACACACAAGCGACGCAAAGCTATATTTTCTCTGGGTTTTGCTCATGGCCATTCAATTACATTGTACTTTGTATTGAAAACAATGCGCGAAGTCCGTCGTGAAGCTAGCAGCTTAGATTTTGTTTTATTTACTTCAGCCCCAAAAGTGATCTCGATGATAGAAAATGTTGGAATCAAAACTTCATGCCATTTTCTTCTTCAGATACGGGATGTATTTCCTAATTAACGAAACAAGGGCTGTTAGAAAATGAAAACTTTACAAAAATATTTATTTTTGACATGCGAACGTATGACGAGTAGTGCTACTGAGATTGAATTTTAGTCCTCTCGGTGAAGTGCGTTCTGCCTATTACTTCGTGTCACTCATATCTCAATGGTGCAGGGCCTTTTAAGAATGATGCATGCAAATGTCGCTTTGATAAAAACCTCTTTTGAACAGTGGTACAACAGTTTTCTTTTACATAAGTTTATTTGTCCAATAATTTTTATGCAATTTTCTTCGTGCGGAAATATTCAATCCAACTCGGGTTTAAGTCCTGGGATGATGAAATGTCAATGCTTGACGCATGTCACGAATCAAGAGTGAGATGTCAAAAATAGACCACAGAAAAACCAAATTACTCGTTAGGTAGAAAGTTTGTTGGTGTACATAGGCCACAGTAGGCCAGATGTACTGCCACGTGGGTTTATACTAACGGGGGTTCAGGGCAGCGTGATTACTACGAGAGCCAGGCAGATTTATCCTTGAAATCCAGTAGCGATTTGATTGGTGTTTCTCTTATCGAAGAAGTAGGGCCCAAAAGTGACTTTCCTTGCGAGTGCAGAGCAGCCGCAGAGAAGGTGTTGCACACTTTCCTCCTCTTCTTCATCCAGGCAGCTTCTGCAAAAATCAAATTGAAGAATAGTCTTAGTCAGTGTACGCGGTGTCCGGAGATTATTTTTGCTGCGGTATTGATTTTGGATACTTTTAAAAAGATCAAACTATCAGTTCTTTTAGGGCTCAGACTGGGACAGATTTGCTTGATTTATCCCATCTGTCATTATCTTCTAGTTAACATTGATTATTGATTCGTAAATTGAGGGAGCTAGGGCAGTACCTACGTCACAAAAGGTTCCATCATCTGGCAGGTTTGTGGTGATTTTTGCGTCCCATAATGTCTCTAAGGCCTGCTACCCAACACAGGCGAACAGTGTGAAACTGTTCGGATATCTCAAAAAGAGTTGCAGGACAGTTTATGTCTACGTTAGAGTTTATAGAGACAGATTTCAGGGATTTAATTGCTGCAAATATCGCGGGCGTATATTACATGCCACCTCAGGCATTATTTTCGCTTGCAGAACACTGCGAATACCCCGCTACCTACTCCGTCTTCCACCTTGGATCCGTCGGATCTGCCGTAATGTGAAGATTTGGTCAATGGTGGACTTGGGTAGCCTGATATCGAACTGATAAGGCCCTATCAGGTAATTCACGAATGGTTTCAGCTGCTCAATTGAAACGGCAGAGACTCAGGTCAGGCACAGTTTGTCAGTCTGGCCCATCTAATGTTTGCTATTTCAAGGCAGTGTGTAGCCCTGACTGCTTGTAGTGGGAGCTGCATCTCCTCTGCAATTGAGCAGTAAAGAGTAAGTCCCTGCCTAGCCTTTTCATTTCCTGGGCTGTCAATGTTACCTGGAATTCAGATAATAGAAATATTGAGCTGGCTTTCTAACGACTCTAGCTCTGCTGTGATGTAGCTGGGGCTTAAGTCTTCCGATTATGAAATGTCTATGCTGACGGAGGAGGTGTAATTTTAAATCATGTCAAAATGGAACGCTGAAAAAATACTCTATAAACGCACCACCACCACCAATTCGCCTCTATAATCGGGACACCTACTAATCGGACCATGGACTACTGGTATAACATGTTTTACTAAATGTGTTTACCTGTGTAATTGGACCAAGCATAGGGAATACGAAGTAAGTTGTTTTATTTGTAATTGCTTGTACCGTGTAGTTTAAAACTTCAGTTACTTAGATTTGTTGTTTTAACAAAATTGAAATGAAAAAAATTTGGGTTTTTCGAGGAAGCGAACAACAGTGAGCTTAATGAGGAATTAATATTCGAGAATTTAGAAAAGCCAAGAAGATTACTTGGCTGATCGCAGAACTGTGAAATTGATTTTTTAGACTCTATTCAGTCGGGACCTTCTGATACTGAAGAGAACCGATGAAGAAGACTTCACAGAAACAAATCGTAGCAGTTCCAGGTCCTTCAGGATCTCCATCATAGAATTAGGCCTTTTTGGATCAAAAATTTTGTAGGATTTTCCATACGAAAATGGTTCAGGTTTTGTTTTTTGCATTTTTCGAGGAGAAAGCTCAGTTTTTTTTCAATATTTACAACTTTAAAAAAAAAAACACATCATGGAGTACACCCAGAAGTTCATTGGAGAGTTCATCGAGGACTTCGAGAAGAAAACTTGGGACTATCCTGATCTCGTAGGACAAACCAAAGTCATACTTAAAGAATTTGTTGAAAAGCGGGACTTCAATAAATACAAAGCTTTGGTATGCTTACTACAAGCAATGGAAGCTGTCCTGAAGGCGGAGGGTTTTTTCCCCAAGACCATCGCTAATTGAAACATCTACACTTAAAAATTAATTAAAAATAAACCTTTGAAACTAATTTTTAAATTTTTTCTTTTTTTATTAATACATAAAAATCATCATCTTCTTCATCATCTCTCTCTCTCTTTCTTCGTATTTCTCTAAGAAATAACCATTTCATAAGTTTGTTTATATTTCTTGATGTCAATCAATTCCACATCGGAACGGTATGTTGTGTCTGACGTTTTAAAAACTTCTATTTCACCATTGCTCAAAATTCTCTCACTTTCTACTTCACGATATATTAAAAACAACTTATATTTAATGAACGTCTTACATAATTGCTGTTGTAAGTACATCTAATACTTAAAAATACAGCGCCATATTCTAATCTAAAGTGATGGCTAGGCCATGTAGAGCGTATGGACAACTCAGCTTCATCCCGAAGAGTCTTCGACTCCGAGCCCATTAGACAACGTAACAGAGGAATCCCGCGTTTAAGGTGGCGCACCTAGGTGGAAAAGGACCTCAACCAACTTAGTATGCGGCACTGCAGGCAGCTAGCCAGAGAGCGTCTTAGTTGGAGAGGCTTGTTGGTTGAGGCCCAGGTCCTCCCCGGACTGTAGCGCCCAATAAAGAAGAAGAAGAGATGAACGGCTTCTCTGTCTGCTAAGACTAAGTAGGCTAGCACTTAGGGCTCTCATCGGTGACATAATATGGCACTGTGCAATTGACACCCAAGGCAAAGCAGAACATGTGCCCCATACCATGATTTTTTTAGAAGCTGGATGGACGGAGAAGTGGAGGAGACAGCAAATCACCTCATCTGCAGTGCTGTGTCTGATCAGGGGAACTCACTTCTAGGGTCTAGATTTTAACTAAATTGAGCGTCCATTGGTTTTAGGTGGAGGAATTAGTCAATCCGCGTGGTATCACAACGGGCCTACTCGACTGAGTGTGACTGCTGTCTGTAGATATTCATTGTTACCTCGCCTAACCTAGACTGGGTCTGGTCAGGGCGTTTATCTTGCTTTCTTGAACTAAACGAGCTTGTGGATTGGGCTAGGTGAAGAGCAGAGATATCGTGGTCACCGCGTTGTAGTGTGTACGTTAGGTAGGGAGGTAGGTAAATTGGGTGTCCTTAGGAGTATTAAGCTACCGTCAGACCCACTGCAATTCTGAAGCCAGCCGGATTCACACGCGAACCCTCGGAGGCCTTTCAAATCAACACCGCTTCAGTGCTATAGTTTCGAGAAGACGTGTTTTCCTGGAAAATACCTTCTTTTCATTGCTTGAGCAGGGCATTCGCAAAGCAGATGTTGGATGGAACCTATTTCTTCCACGTCTCTGTAGCTTCTGCAAAAATTGTTATGCGGTATTGTCAGTTGAATCAAATGTGTACCTACGGTACAGTGTGCGGTAAGGACTCCTATTAGCGTACGTGCGTCCAAGCGATTAAAACCGATCAATGATGTTGATCTTGTAAGAAAATACTGGCAACGCTTATCGTATATAATTATAACAATTATTCTATTACGTAAATATGAGCATAACTCTAGCTCTCTGGAACACTCTCTTGATGGGTAATGCGTAAGGTCAGTTCGATCTCAGCCGCCGTGATGTGCATACATACGCTTAAATAAATGTAACAAAATACTGAATATGAGTTTTGATTTCTTTGTTCCGTGGCTGTCCTCACAATCTCTTCTTGTTCAACTTCAGCCATAGGGCCCTTGATATGGCAGCAGTATTCTATTCAGGGCTATCCAGGGCCTCGTCGACTAGCTTTTCCTTTATGGAGCTGACCGGCGTATACGCGTACGGGATTCGTGTACCATGACTTCTATTTATTATATTTGTAGCCTCCTCGATAGTCTGCTGAGGTGCTCGTATATATTCGAACCTTTGACTCAAATGAAAATATTACCACTCGAAAAATGAGATATGGTCGGTTAATATTTACTTGATCGCCAAGAGCCTATTGCGGACAGCTTCCTTTGACGAACAAAACTGTGAGGACCACATTCCACAAAAATACTGCAAGCCACCCACATGTGAAGCTTGCATTTTGAAACATGAATACCAACGAAGTTCGCCCCACATAAAAAGGAAGTACACAAAACGTTCTCCAAAGGATCAGTTTGTTAGCCCATGGCTTACGCCTCACGCGCATCTGGTTGCGTGTACACACCGGACCCACAGCCATTGTCCAAACATTACTTAACAATCGAGCTTCAGCGAATGTAAATTTAGCATTTCACTCGAAAATTTCCAACCAAAGATAAGTGCATTTAATTATTCGCCTGATGTTTTTTTCCCCCACCCATTGACCAACCACTCGCAGACGTCAAACAAACAGCCACTTACTGCTTGATGTTTACACACTCAATCCGTCGGAAGGGACATACGCGCACATCCTTATCGGTCAGTCCACACGGAGCGGCCGCAATCAGCTTACCGAAGCTCGCGGTCCAGCGGCGCACAGGGTCCTGCGCCACCCACAAGAGCACAGCGATTAATCAATTTAAACAACAAAAATTATTAACATAATTAAGTGAGCTTTGTCCTGTTATCGGGGCTTAATTCCTCATTACGGGGCAGAGGGATGGTTGCGGCGCGGTCCTCGTGCGGTGGCAATTATGGTGCCGTCAATATTATTGCGCGACTCTGGCAGATCACAGGACTCGCAGGATTCGTCAGAGTTGGCGTTGAGCAATGCAATTTGCGCGACGCAGTTAATTCTGATGGCGGACGTTAAGCGATACCGCTTTTGCGAGGAGAATTATTGTTTTCAGGTCCTTTCTGTCAGGTATTGTCAGCGGCCGGGACTTTGTGTGATGTGTAACTCAACTCAATTTATGCGTCCATCCAATTATGGCGTACAAACACTCAGCTGGCGAAAGACAAACGAATTACGAGAATAATTACTGTAGCCATGCCACCACCGCTCGTTGCACTCATCCCACTCGGCCTCGGCGCTGAGCCGAGCAAAGGACGAACGAACGAATTTAATTCTGTGATTGTAATTATCCTGCACTGCAGACTGTGTTGGTCGTGCGTGTGAGCTGTGCCGGAGCTGTGTCCATTTGAAATCCGTTATTTTCCGATGAATTAATTACATATTTTGGATTTTCGCTTTGCGGTTTCGAGGCCCCACTGGAAGGATGCGGCGCGCACTTAATCCTGAAATGATGTTTGCTTAATGGTTTGGTAAATTTGCTTAAATATTTCATTTAATTGTGGCACACGGTCTAGGCGGTGAGGTGGCGGGCGGTGGCGGTGCGGGTGTTTTTGAGCTCTCTGATCGAAATTAATTTAGAAAACATTTGCAGTTGTGTGATCAATGGGTCGCGCCGCACTGTGAGGACTGTGGCTTATCCTTGACTGGCCCGTGGGTTATTGTTTTCGTCGTAATTTGATTTTACTGTTTAACTAGAACATGCAATGGCCTGGGTGGGGCAGGCTATTCGTGGTTTCGACGGGCTTTTGATGCGAAACTGTGGATGATTTATTCCGGGGATTAGACATTGAACATGTGATAGACTCATTGGATTTTTGTTTTGTAATTGATTCATTATCTGTCGACTCTGCATAGTGTTAGAAAATAGATGCGGTGAGTGTGGAAGGGGTGTATTTTTAAAGCTTATGGCTTTGAATTTGTATCAACAATGAATAAATTATTCGTCCATTTGCAATGGAGAGTGTTAATACTGCTAGAATGAACATGATAATTCTGGAGCATTTTTTAATGAAGTGAATTTTTTTTTAGTTCGGACATCCACTAATCCGGATGGCTTGTAATTCGGACGAAAAAAGAATTAACATATCACATTTTTTCTTAGTTTCTGGTTGGTTTCCTTAACTCGATCATTTCAAGTATGCAAGTCGCACTTGTTTCTCTTTATTTCCTCGCCGATCCGGAAAGTTAAATCCGGTGTCATAAATAGGACCCAACGTCTGGGGCAACAGCTGCTGTTGGTTGCTTTTAAAATGGTATCTTAATTTCTAAGATAAGTGAAAAAAAGAAAAAAAAAGGTATATTGTAGCAAGAATTCTTTAATTCGGACATCGACTAATCCGGATATGTTCTTATTCGGACGATACACAAAATTTATATTTTAGATTGCGTATTAAACAAATCTCACCCTTTATTTGTGTTGGCATTCGTGTATAGCCCGTGCTTTTCGTTGATTAATTTCCTTGTTCTTTGAATGGATTCTGATGTTTGATTTCTGGGACATCAATAGGTGTTAATTGCTGTTGGAATTATAAATATGAATAAGCAACAAGAAAAGAACAAAAAAAGTCAATTCTGGAGTACAGTAATGATCCGTTAAATCGGATTTCATATAATCCGGATCCCTTGTAAATAGGATGAAATACAAATTGGATATGAAGCTGCATTCCACCTTTGGTGGTCATGACGTTTTTGTTTAATAACTCTAGAGTTTCTTCCGTCTCCGATTAATTTGCCGAATGTTGAATTGATTTTGATTTATACCGCATTGAGTTGTGTCGTTCCCGACATGTATAGATCCCGGAACTATTTCCTCTGCCAGATACATTTCCTGATTTTCGTAAACTGAACTTTAACATGTCCATGTCCACCCACCAAGTCCACAATTTGTATGCAAAAATTCTCCAAATAATTCCACACATGGCAAGCACACACAATGTGGCGGATGGCACACAAATGGTACACACACGTTTGTGCATGCCTAAGTCGGAACTATTATGTATCATACGTCCATACGTGTATTTACATCCAGTAGTATCCCTTCTTTTCGGCGAAATATGAATGGAACTACATATGTAAACAGTGCCGCGCACATATTTCACGCAGGGATATCGAATGGACCTGCACTGTTCCGATTTCCGCGCACAGGTTTCACGCATGGAATTTTAAGTTCCGGTGACATGTCTCTGGGAACCAGTTCCAACTGCGAAAAGATCCATGATCCACCATGTTCCGTTGTTGGAACTGTTTATCACAACTCAATACTGCCAGATCGCTCTTTTTCTTTCATTCGAATTAAGAAGCTCCAATACGAAAACCATCTAAGCTAAGGCTTTGTTGTTCATTCTGTTCGATGTGGCCGAGTCAAAATAGCTGAAGGATCTCCATCAATATTATTATGCATAGCGATTGTGTGTTCTTCTCGATTCAACCTCCTCGTGGAAAGGAAAAAATTGCTTGGAAGGGTTAGAATCCCTCCCAAGTTCTCTGGGACCGGATTAATGACCCGGCTGTAAAGAGAGGCTTGGGGGGTTGGAGAAGTCCACGCTTTCCACAAGATAATACGTACTTTATCTGAATTGAATTGAAACTTGAAATGGTTATATTTATTTTTCTTTTCCTCTTCCATTTTATTCCCCAGGTTCATCCACCGCTTTCTGATCTTCTTTCAAAAGGTAGCTACTCAAAGTCAGAGTTTCAGTGTTGCTTTTGTAATCCAACTGTTGGGCTGATCTGTAGAGATACCTACCGTCGCCACCGTCTCAAGCTCTAATGGTAAACCACAACCTAAGGCTTTGCTATTCTTTAGCCTTCTGATGGTTTTGCTGACATCTTTGACATTAGTTGGGAGAACTATTTCAAGGACGAGGATAGGGGTTTCTTCATTACCCTTAACTCTATCCTGGCTATAACCGTTAAAAATCTGCTGGAAATGGCGCGAGTTACGTTCGTTGCCGAGGGGTTTTGTAAAAAAAATGCAAATGGATTGATTGACCGATCAGAACGAACTGATTTTATTTTACAATCGTCTTTTACATGAAACCTTTGTTGCAAAGGTGATCATACGAACTTGAAATTAGGACGGAACTTGTCCAGACGCTGAGTATGCATTCTGCTCGTATGGTCACCTGTGCAGTACAGTAAAATGATATACATACATGATAGATATGATTGCAAAGGTGACCATACGAACTCTTAATAGAGCGGAAATCGACTAGACGCTGAATTGCATATTCGGCTGTTCGTATGTTCACCTGTGCAGTACAATAATTAATATATCAATGGATGATGCAGGGAAGGCGGTGTGGGGGTGATGACTCTTCTTGCTGATTGTGGATAGCGATGAATGATGCGGGAAGGCGGTGTGGGGGTGATGACTCGTGTTGTAGGTCTAGGGGTTGATGGAGGGGCAGGAGGCTGTCGTAACTCCTCCCCCCTTAGTATAGAGCGACGGCCACAATGATGTCATTGGAGCAGGAGCGAAGGATTGCAGCACTGGAAAGTTCGGCCTTGTCTGTTTCTTGACAATGGTGATCGTGATGATGATGACCATAAGGATGACTGCTGATGAGAGTATTGTGGATGTACCGGTGATATAGTGCAGATTCTGGGTTTTGATTCCAAGGGTATGCAATTCTGCTTGAGTTTTGAAATTGAATTCCTTGAGTTTTTGTAGGCTGAGCGTATCTCTTGTGGAATTTGCGTGAATGGTGTTACTTGGTGGTGGCAAGACGTGGACTTCGTCCCAGAAAGTTGTCGGGCTGTCTTCATAAGATAAACCATTAACGTTGACATTGCATCCTTGGAAGTGGATTAATGCTGTGCCTTCTACTGTTGTGGTTTGGATGCTGCAAGTAGAGTTTATTAGAACTTTGGGTACATTAATGAATAATATAAAGTTCGGCTCAGGTTGTGATATATTCTCGATTTCGCCAACATCGTTGATTGGGCAGTGAGCAGTTTTGCCTGTCATCAAGTTGCCGATACATTTGGAGTTGATGACTTCTTCTCGGATTGTGGGTTGCGAACAATAGTAGGTGTTTTCTATTTTGGGGCAAGGGGCATTATAGTGTTGTATGTATTTCTTATTATAAATTACGTATGGTTCCGTAATTATTAGCTTCGTATCATTCAACGGGAGGGGAATGATATGGTACATATTGAATTTTTGTGGTAAAAATATTGGTATCTTAATGTTAAATACAATATTTGAGCCATTGTAATAGGCTTCTAGTTTAAGAAATTCATATATTTGTTCGTTTGAAATGATTGTAATATTTTGTTTTTGCAATTTATTTCGTATAAAATTTAGTTCATTTTGATTAAGTATGAATTTAGATATTATATTTAATTTGCTTTGGATCACTGCTTCAGCTATGTCAGAGATATGATTTCTTAATAGATCAATATTGAAATTAATTTGATTGAGGTATTGCGTCTCTGTTAGTATGTATTCTTCATGCTTTATTCTATTGGCTGTATTTTCTAAAAATGATGTTATGATAGTTTGGTCTTTATTAATATGGTTAGTGATGTTTTTTAGTCTGTTTATCATTTGAAAGTTTATTGTATTTTGGTTTAAAATTGAGTGTGTTATGTTATTGATGTTAGTATTTATGTTTTCTATTTGTTGGTTGATATTTTCTGCGTCTTGTACGTCTAAGTTTCCGGTTATGAGTTTAATGGCGGATCCTAATCCATTAATTAAACCTCTTCTATTCCTGATGATAGGGTATATTGTTGCCAATTTCCTTTCGAGTTCTTCGAGTTTGCGAAATGTTATGTGTACTGAGTTAGTAATTGTTGCTTTTTGTTTGTAAAGATTTAGAGATTTAGTGATAGCCTGAACGTTGTTAGTATAATCTTCTAGGTTAATTATATGTATGAGATTGTGAAAATTAGAGATGGCTCTTGCAGGTCCTATTTGGAGTGGGAGTATGCTCCGATTTTTTGGTACGTTATAAACTTCAATCAATTGTGGTGTAACGAAAGGTGCTCTAAAAAAAAATAAAAGATGCTAAAGCAGTGACCTATCTCAATTTTATATGTGTACTTATTATTGTTATAATTTTATTTTATTTTACTTTATATTATTATTTTTTTTTTTTTTTTTTTTTTGATTGATCTTATGTACTAATGTATGTATATATTTATGTTGGGGTAGCCTCTTGATCATGTTGATGATCATACTACCATGTTAACATTCATATGCTTTGAATGTTTTTTTCTTTTTGTTTGTTTCCTTAATTTACTTTTATGAATTTTTTTGTTGTTTAAGGTAGTGATTGTGAACTTATTATTTTTCTTGTTTATATGTTTGGAAAATCTTGGGGTTAGTTTGTTACGTCTAGCTTCTTTCCGGAAAACAATTTCATTTTCGCTTATATCTTCAGGGTCTTCTCTTACTTCATTCAGTTTTTCTAAACGAGTTTGTGTTATATTTTCAACACTTTCTTGTATTTTGGGATAAAGTTCTGAAAGGTATTCGTTTAATTTGGAAAGATAGTCATGCTCATTTTCGAAATTAAGTGTTTTTGTAAATTTATAAGGCCTGCCAAAAAAAAGTTCGTACGGTGTATGTTTAGTAATGGAATGTATGGAATTATTATATGTAATTAGCGCTTCAGATAGGATTTCGTCATGTTCTGTGGTAAGTTTACAATCCTTCCTTTTTTGCATTATTAATCGGTATATTTCTGTTAACGTGGAATGTAGCCGTTCCACTGGGGAATTGCTACTAGTTTGTTGAAAGGATGTGTGGTGTAGTGTTATTTCATATTGTCTACAGAAGTCGCGGAATATGTTCGATGTGAACTCTGCTCCTTGATCAGATACTATTTTCTTAGGTACTCCGTAAAGGCTTACATAGTTTTTAATGCATTTAAGCATTGTAATACTGCTTCTGCAGCTTAAAGTGTAACCGCTGGCAAATCTAGAGAATTTATCTATTATGGTTAAAACATTTTGGTTGTGTATACTGTATACGTCTATGTGTATTATTTCTAGTGGTTTAAGGGGTGTTTCGGGTTTACTAAAATGGGGTTTCGGGGGATTTCTGTCATATTTTAGTGTTTTGCATTTTTCGCAATTATTAATAGTGGTGGTGATTTTTCCTTTCATGTTTGGGAAATATATCTCTCTCTTAAGATGTAAGAAGGTTTCATTGATACCTCTATGATTGGACCGTTCGTGGTAGTCCCTTATAATTTGTTCTTGTTCATCTTCAGAGCGTATATCTTTAAGAATCTCGGTGCATCTGATGGGCTTAAATGTCTTGCTGTATGAAAAATATTTGGAATAAATCGTCTGAATGACTCGAAAAATTTCGTCACTAGAAAAAATTGCTATTGTTTTGTTTGGAGGAACAACTCTTTTGAATATATCTATTATGCTTTCCTCATCGAATGAAGGCCTTCTTACAATACTTCTTCGTCTGTTTTTATAAATGTTCTCAACTGTAAGAGGTGATCCTCTATTGCTGGTTTCGAAAATAAGTTGATTGTTAAACTCGTTAAGAGGTTTCTCGGAAATAGGGATGCCATCATTCAAATTTTCATCGGCACTATGTATAGTGGGGACCATTTCTTCGTCATTGTTAAATATTTCGTGATTGTGTAGAGAATTCGGACTTTCTACTTTTATACGACTCAAAGCATCAGCGTTGGTGTTTGATTTGCCTTTTTTATAGACAATCTCGTAGTCGTATTCTTCCAATTTGAGGCGCCACCTTACTAACTTGGAATTAGGTTCCTTGAGGTTCATAATCCAAGTGAGAGGTCTGTGATCGGTGACGATCTGAAATTTTCTTCCGAATAAATACGGACGGAAATATTTTGTGGCCCATATGATGGCAAGCAATTCTTTCTCTATTGTCGAGTAATTTCTTTCGCAAGTAGATAGGGTTCTGCTTGCAAAACAGATTGGCTTATCGTTGCCTATGCGACCCTGTGACAATACAGCACCCAGCGCATAATTGCTAGCATCCGTGGTGAGGATGAAGGGTTTGTTGAAGTCAGGGTGCTGTAATATCGGATCGTTCATAAGTAATGCTTTGGATGTTTCGAAGGCTTCTATGTATTTTTGGTCTGCGATGATTTCAGCGCCTTTTTTGAGGGAATCAGTTAGGGGTTTTGTAAGTTTAGCTAGGTCCTTGATGAATTTTCTGTAGTATCCTATAAGACCCAAGAATGCTTTTATTTCAGTTCGAGTTTTTGGAAGAGGAAAGTTTTTGATTGCATGTATCTTCATGGGGTTTGGTTTTATGCCATCGGGTGTGATAACGTGTCCTAAAAATGAGATTTCCTTTTTTAGGAATTCGCATTTATCCATTTGGATTTTAAAATTAGCTTCTCGTAATTTATTGAATACTAATTTTATATTTTCTAGGTGTTCCTGTAGTGAGGTTGAGAAAATTATTATGTCATCTAAATAGACGAGGCAAATTTTCCCAACCAATTCTTTTAGGACATTGTCCATCACCCTTTGAAATGTAGATGGAGCGTTCTTTAGGCCGAAGGGCATTCGAACATATTCATAATGTCCGCCTTCGACTGTGAATGCTGTTTTAGCCACATGTTTGGGATCCATTTCTATTTGATGGAATCCACTGGCTAAGTCTAGAGTTGTAAAATAGAGACATTTTCCTAGTTTATCTAAAATTTCAGTAATGTTAGGTAACGGGTATCTATCAGAAATGGTTTTGTCATTGACTTTTCTATAGTCAATGACAAGTCTCCATTTTTGTTGGCCACTAGCGTCTAGCTTTTTGGGTACCACCCAAACGGGTGAGCTCCATGGAGAATAACTATTGCGTATGATGCCTTGGTCCAGCATTTTTGTTATCTGAGATTTGACTTCATCTTTGTGGACATATGGATATCTATACGATTTTGTATAGATAGGGATTTCATCCACAGTATTGATGTGGTGTTTTATTTTATTTGTGAAGGTAAGAGGTTCTCCTTCCTTGTAGATAATATCGATGTATTCTTTAACTAGCTTGAAGAGTTTCTTCCTTTCTTCGGTATTTAGGTGATCAGTTTTTAATAATTTGTCTACATCTGTTTTATCCACTTCTTCATGCGTTTCAGTGTGCATATTATTTATTTCTAGGAACTCGGTTGAGTTATAATGTTCTACTCCTAAAGGCTCTTCCAATATGAGAGTTTGGTCCACGTTGGAGAAATTAGTAAGCTCAATTTTACTGTAGCCATTTTCAGCAAAGGAAATGCTTTCAGTTACATGCAGATCGGGTTTTAGTACTTGATGCTGTATATAGATATTACCACTATTTTGACTAACTGGGAGTTTCGTTAATGTTTTGCATCGAGCGGGTATTATTATTTTGTCTGAAGAGCGGTTCAGTTTTAAGTTCAGACTAATAGTAGCGTTTCTTGTGTAAAGCGTTTTGTTCTCGAGGTCAATTCTAGCTTCTAAAGTCGTTAGAGCGTCGACGCCTAACAGGCCATCGAAAAAGTTGTGAAATTTAAAGATTAGAAATGTAAAATTACCATTTTGTTTAAATTCGGAAAATATGGGTATGGTTGCTATTTTTGCTAACTGGTAGGTTTTAAAGACAGTTTTGATGGTAACTGGATTACAATTTACCTGTCGTTCTGGGGGTATATATTCTGGGTTTATAAAGGAATTTGTTGCGCCTGTGTCGACAAGGAATTTTAATGATTTACCAAAAGGTGAATATATCTCAATGAAGGGTAAGGTAGTAAGGTATTCTTTAGAATTTACGTATCCCGTGCTTTCTCCGAGGCTGATTTGGAAAAATTTGGTGCGTCTATTATATTGGTTATCAAATCTGTTTGTTCGTTGGTGCTAGCTTCAATATTGTCTACTTCGTGAAAGTTGAAGTTTCCATTTCTGAAGTTCCTTGTTTGTTGCGTGTTGTTACTTCTTGACTGAAAGCTAGTATTCGGTCTAGTAGAGGCTTGGATTGACGGGTCAATTCTACGCATTGTGGAGTTGTTACTATTAAAATTATTTCCGGGAGGTGAACTTTGAGGCCTTCGTTGGTCGGATCTGTAAGATGGATTTGGTGTTTGGGCCTCGCCTCTATTTCGATTGTAAGGATAATTATTAGAAGTTGCCCTATTTTGATATTGGTTAGGACTACTTCTGTTAGAAGACTTGAAGTAATTGTTTCTGGGTCTCATATTATTTTGGTTCCTTTGGTAGTATATGTTCTGTTCTTTGATGCAGCAGGACAGTGCCTTAACTAAGGAATCTGGTTGCATCGTTCTTATTCTGGAGCCGAGAGGTTCTCTGAGACCGCTAAGGAAAGCATTGAGGCACATCTCCATGTAAAGTTCCTTCTTCGCCTTTATAACATTAACATCTGTTTCATGTATTAGGATGTTGTTACACAGCGAAGATTGTATTTCCATTACCTCTGCATAGAATGTTTCTAAGGTTTTGTCGTACTGGTTGAGAATATGCAAATCCCTAATAAGAGACGTTTCCGTTCTCTTATCAGAGTATTGGAGAATTAGAGTATTTTTGATGACGTCCCAATTTAATGGTGTGCCAAACATATTGAGTGCCTCGTTTGCTTTACCTTCGATTTTGTTGCGTATAGCCCTAAGGAGTATCTGACCGTAAGGTGTATTATCAGTACCTCTTATGTAAAGGAGTATTTCCTCTACGTTGTTTATGAAATCATGAAGGAGTCGTGGGTTCCCGTCAAACCTGGGGAGGTCTTTAATTGCATCAGGAATCCTGAGCGAGTTGAAAATATCAACCTGGCTTGTGGGTTGACTGTTTTGTTCGTTTAAGTTAGGCATTATGCTTGTGTTGGGGGATTTATCAAGAAGAGATAGGTCAATGAGCGATGACGTTGAAGCTTCAGAGATTGAACTATCGTTTTCCTGAATGGAGTTTAAGCTTTTTGAAATTTTTCTTAAATTGTATGGAAAGAAGCTGACCTTTTCTTTTGCCTTTTTTTGATTAGGCATTCGGGTATTTTTTTTTTATTGTATTGTAAACGATTATGCTGGAGTGCTCCTCGATGGAGATCGCAGCAGCTTACAATAGTTTAAGTTATTCAAATTTCAATAATATGACTGGAGTGCTCCTCGATGGAGATCGCAGTGAATTTTAGTTATTTAAGTTGTATTGAATTTACTGGAGTGCTCCTCGATGGAGATCGCAGTAGATTACAATATTTTAGATTATTTAATTTTCAATAATTTTACTGGAGTGCTCCTCGATGGAGATCGCAGTAGTTTACAATATTAATTTTCAATAATCTTAACAATTTTAAACAATAGTAGTTTTTGTGTCAAATTTCAAAAAATGTTTGTTTTAAATACATACAACACTACTTATGCTATCGCTTACATGCACCCAAAGATTATGACGTTCATTAACATGTCCAACGATGGGAGGTTGAAGGTTTCTTTCTCCAGTGATAAAGAGCTGAGGCCCACCGGGTTCTTGTTCCAAAATTCTGTTTTGTTAACACAGGGAGTCACAACACTTGTTTCTATTTCTTTAACTGTTTCTCTAACTTTAACTCGGTTGTTCAGAAAATATGAAAATATAATTAATTATATTATTATTAATTTTTTTTTTTTTTTTTTTTTTTTTTGAACAAGAATGACCGTTCACCGGAGACACCGACTGCGCCAGTTACGTTCGTTGCCGAGGGGTTTTGTAAAAAAAATGCAAATGGATTGATTGACCGATCAGAACGAACTGATTTTATTTTACAATCGTCTTTTACATGAAACCTTTGTTGCAAAGGTGATCATACGAACTTGAAATTAGGACGGAACTTGTCCAGACGCTGAGTATGCATTCTGCTCGTATGGTCACCTGTGCAGTACAGTAAAATGATATACATACATGATAGATATGATTGCAAAGGTGACCATACGAACTCTTAATAGAGCGGAAATCGACTAGACGCTGAATTGCATATTCGGCTGTTCGTATGTTCACCTGTGCAGTACAATAATTAATATATCAATGGATGATGCAGGGAAGGCGGTGTGGGGGTGATGACTCTTCTTGCTGATTGTGGATAGCGATGAATGATGCGGGAAGGCGGTGTGGGGGTGATGACTCGTGTTGTAGGTCTAGGGGTTGATGGAGGGGCAGGAGGCTGTCGTAACTCGCGTGAATATAATGCACGTCATACTATTCTCAACGAGTAGGTAACAAAACTGGCATCGGAAAATTTTGAAGGACTTCGGTGCCTATCCTGATGCCTGGCGCTGCTAGTTTGCGAGAAATCTTCTCATTAGAAGCTTCTTTGCTTCCCCTCTTTTGCACGTTGTTCCACTTGCGCTCCACTTGTTTATTTCTGCTCATACTTGTCATAAACCCATGGGTTAATTAGTAGTGGTTGCATTTAGCCTAGCCCGAGGTTTAATAACGCCGTCGTCGAAATCCGGTATTTAACTATTATTTTTCTTTTTTCAAAGAGCGAATAATAAACTATAACGAGCTGTCGCAACATCGATGAGTCGTTTTGCTGCGACTCCGAACGGAGAAGTTTGCTTTTTCTAGACAGGAATACTCTTTGGGCATTGTCAGTGACTTGAAAAAGGTGGACCCGGAACTATAAAAATTCGTAAGTTTTGGGATCGGATCGGACGAGAGACAACGATGCCCACTTTTACATGTTGAGGCACTTCAAACTCCGAACAGTCCCCGAAACAGCCTTCCAAAATATATAAATGTTCTTATTTATGGAGCATTCAGACTGGTCGGTAGAGCGTGTGCACATATGATACTTTTATTTTCTTATAACAACCAGCCTGTAGTGGGTAAGTGCGTCGACTCCTACGCAGAGGGTACCAGGTTCGATACCCGAATTGACCACCTATCTTAATTCACGGCTCCACCTCTTTCGAGTCACTGACAATACTCAAATAGTATTCCTGCCTAGAAGAAGCTTCTCAAATCCGCCATTCGGAGTCGGCATTAAGCTATAGGTCCCTTCCACTCGTAAAAGAACAATGGCACGCACAACACGTGTGATTGCTGAGAAGCTAGGCCCAAGTCCACTTCGGACTGTCAATATTATTATATTATAACCAGCCTTATTTGCCTCTTGCTGTCTTAAACTTGCACTTTTAGAACAGTGGCGAAGAGTTAGAGGCAGGAGTAAAATACAAGAATCACATTTTCTAATCCGGATATCTTGTAGTTCGGATGAAATGAAATTAATTAAAATTATCGACAGGATTCGCCTTTAATTTGGCCAACCTTTTCATCCCACATTCCGCACATGAATTCCGGTGTTGCGGTTAGGACGAACATTCTGCAGCTGTTAATCGAGTTTTGTGCCGTCCTACAACAAAAGTATGTGTTGTACGACTCAACGGCTTCCGGAATACCCAGACAATCTCTCCTCAAATAAATATTAGGAACAAACCATAACGGAATGGGTTCATGTCACAGTCGTTTCATTGTTTGCGGTGTAAGAAGGAAGAAGAAAGATTAAAGACAGTTGACGGTTGAATGAAATTTAAATAAAAATACAAGGTGGGTCATATTGTGTTTTTTTTTTCAATCATAGAACTTGACACCAGCAGACGGGGTAAAGTACACTTGCACGCGCGAGCCCCGAAAGGAGGAACGCTGACCAAGCGTCTGGCGTATTCGCTGCATGTTGAATCGTTCCCACGACAGCAAGCAACATCAGAAGCTGAATCAGGGAAAATAGGGCATAAAAGTAAGCGCTCGAAGAATTGTTAAGTTAGTTTCTAAGCAAAACTGAACCAATAAAGACACAAGGCATTCTGCCTTGATTTTTTTTAATACCATTCGGTGGCATTTTAATTAACTTAGATTATTTTGGCACTGACAGCTGTTTTCTTCTCGAAATCTTGACAGAAAGTCACTATTATCCCACGTGGCAGTGGCCCTAAAGGGCCTACTTTGGCCTAAGTGCATCTAAGCCAAGTACTATCTAAACCACCTTCTACCTGTGTTGCCCAAACAGTGCGTTTTTTGGAATAAAATTGTTGACCGAAATGGAACACCCACTGTTGCTGACTTACGCTAATTTGTGCAAAAGGTTCGTGAGACTGGTATGCCAACACTCATCGTCCCGTCTTCCTACTAGATGAGAATTTGGCTACTGTCGCCAAGATCCTCACTCGAAAGCTAACCAAACGTCTTCTTTTAAGAGGACATATTCTCTTTTCCGGTATCCGGTATCTCTTTTTAAGTACATGCAATTTGTGATGCTTAAACGTGGAAATAGATGTCTTAGAAGTTATTCAAGGAGTTCAAATGCATTTGAGAGATATTTCGGTTCCTGTACATAATGCTAATGTTCAGCGTATATTTCATTTGATACCGAGCCAATGGATTGAAGATCAGAATAGTCTCAAAGTCTTAAATGTAAATGTGTTTTTTTTATTTTAGTTTTTTTCTTTTTTAATTTTTTAAATGACATTTTTGAAGGTGTTCCCTTTTGTGTTCATGGATCTGGTCATCCTAATCATTGGACCATTTTTCTTGAAAAAAGAGGCTTGGATCAACGTTTCGGTTAACGACGGGCATTACAGAGCCATGTTAAGCGATTTTTTTTATTCCTAGAATTGATGACATGGATTTGGATGACCTCTGGTTCAAGCAGGATGGCGCGTCATTCTACACAGCCATTGACACAATCGATCTTTTGCGCACCAAATTCCCAAATAGTTTTATCAGCCGTCTTGACATTGGCAATGGGAGGCCAAGGAGTTGATTCCGTTTGGGGAACTGCTGAGGACCGATGGTATGCCAACAAACCGGAAACTATTCGATCGCTTAAGGCCAATATCATCCAAGCCATCCGTGAGCTACAGCCCGAAACTATCAACAAAGTCTTGAAAAATTGGGTTGACAGAATGCGCTATTGCGAAGCCAGCCCAGGCACCCACTTGAAGGGCGCTGTGTTTCATAATTAATGGGAATGCTTGTTCTTACTAATAAAGCAATTATACACGGACAAACATTTACTTTTGTTCATTTTATTGCATTTTCAAAAATAAACTCAATGCACACATGGGACACATGGGACTAGAAGGCTTGACAGAACTGTCAGAAGAAATCACAGCAATCACGGAATTAGTGACTGTCATCTGATAAGATGGTTGAGTATGATGCGTGAATAACCTGTATGTCAAGAACAGATTGTACTCCATTTTGGGCAATCATTGCAGTCATCACAATCCTGTATCCTGTATTTTGCAAATTTTCAAAAGCCCATCACAATTCTATCTGAACTGAAGTAGTGGCATTTTGCTGGCGTCCTATCGGATGTCAGTTTCCATAGCTCACCTCCATCAAGTGGCAACAGTTTCACCGACGAGAACCGAGTCTGGCAACAGGAGGTCCTTGTCGCCGCTTCCCGAAAGAACCGCACCGCACAGCAGAACCTCAACACATTCACTAAATTCAAATATTTATTCAATTTTAATTAAAATTTCAAATCTCGCCCGCACAGCAGCGTGCCACCGCTCGGCACAAGGACTCGAAGCGAAATCAAGGAGAAGCGTCCCGATTCCCGAACACCTCCGTCATAATGATAATTGAAATTAAATGTAAGTATTGACAAAAATTTCCATCATGCGGCGGCGGGCGTGGATCACATGTGGAATCACGTCAAATCTGTCGAAGGTTCTGTGGCGCTGACAGGCTCCGTACAAGAAACGCTTTCCCTTCGCAAACAGCCCGCGCCCACACCCAGCCCTGATGAGCACGATGACGACGAGGATGATGATGTTGATGACGCTGGGTAAACAAGAGCGGCACACATCGTTTAGCTGTGCCGCGGTGGAATTCCTTTGTACCCATGTCGATCCCTTGTTTGACATGATAACGCAGCTGGAAGCAGCCGCCAACGCTGCTGGGAAAATTATGAATCCACCGAAGGAAGCCACTGAGGTGGGAGACGCTGCTGGCTGGGAGAGGATTGCAATTTTTCTCGTCGGAATCCAACTCAACCCCCGACGGAACGCAAATATTTTCCCTTGTCATGTTCGCTATGGGGGAAGACGTGGCTGGGCCCTCACATAGCACCGAGATGGAATCTCGTCGTACTTGTCGTCATTTGTTGGTTTTGATCCTTCACTCGGGAGCATATGTTCTCCCGAGCTGCCACGCTGCCAGTGTGCGTGTGCAGCTCGGGAAGAGTAAACAGATTTTGCGGGCTTCTGTACGGGCGGAATACGCACATTGATTAGTGGGCGGGTGAGGGTGGATGAGCTCGTGTGCCTTTGTCCCTCTGACTTTGTCACCAAGAGCACGCTGGAGTTCGGGGCTTTCCGGGGCGCACCATGCCTCCTTGGCATGGATTCAGTTTTCGGAAACCTCACCGGTCTGGGGACGTTTGCCAAGCACTCGTTCTGTGCGTGCCTGTGTGCGTTCGAGCAAATTATGTTGTATTGTGCGTGTTTTGTTTGTCTTTGCCTGGCTCTGTGGGTCACACTGGTAGTGGGAGGCGGCCATGTGCACCACAGAGCAAGGCCGGGCCGCAGAGAGTTGTGTTTTTGGGGAAATAATTGGCAATTATTTGAAGGAGGAATCTTTTGGCAGATGTTTTAATCAGCACTCGCTGGAGGCGATAAAAGTTAACACAGTCACATCTTCAACGAGGATCAGGTCGAGAGGGAGATGATTGGGATGTTAACGTTTGTTTCATGATACTCGACGTGAGGACACGATGTGCCATTGGTGCAGCCCCCCAATGGCCTTCAGGAATCAAATGGGCGGTGGGCGGGTGATGTGGAATGGACTGAATGTGTGCAGCTAAAGAGAAATGTGAGAGCAAAGTTCAATTATGTGCGTCGTTGAGTGTATCGTTATGATCTCATGATTGACTTTCCTGTGTTCCCATGTCAAAGCGACTAGGAGCAGTGTGGTTCTGAGAGACACCGTTCCTAGTCCTATAGGGGACGGGATTCGATTTTCTCGCGTGTTCTTGCGCTCGATTTGGCTCAAATTGTAAGGGATTAAGGTAAACGAAAAGTTGGTGTTAGAAGTTGTCTGAGAGCCGATGAACACTTGATTGTCATTTGCTCCAAATTAATGTTTCACTAACTTCAGAGTCGGATTCTTTCGGATTTGAAAAGGAAAACAGTTTTTGATTGCTTGAACTGCTGACATTTTTGTTTCATTGCCACGTAGTCACTTAAGTCATGTACTAAGGAATAATGAATAATCTTTGAAATGGAGAACCAGCTGAGAAACTAACACACACGGTGGAGTCGTGTCCGCCTTATAGGCGTTTAAGTATCGGTATTTCGAACTTATATCGACTTGAGCTTAGTTCCACACACATTCCACAGCAGCAATTTAAAACTGGCTGTGGAAGAACGACTACTTTATCGACAATATTTATACCGACATCATAGAGGTGTTTAGAAACGAGGCGTTAAACGACTCGTGATCGCGTTGGTTAACACGTTTCAGGGATCAGGCCACAGTAAACACACTGAACACTCATGTAATGTTCAGACTCATTGTTGACCTCCTACTAAAAAAAAATCTCAGAATATATCTTCCCCTCCAGATCACGCTTGCCCCTTTAGTATATTTTAACCAAATCTGGTTACTCTTTTTTGCTTCCAAACTCTTGAACTTGATTTGTTAGATTGAATTTACTGAATGCACTAATGTATAGTGTACCTACACTAAATGGATAGCAAATTCAAAAAAGGAGTGATATTCGTTTAAAGCTCGCAAATCAGATACACGTCACGATCAAAGCTGTTAGGTTAGGAAAGTGTTAAATGGCACTGATAAGGAACTGGCTACGCGATATGAGTTTAGACCTCGCGGATCATAAAACGGAGCCCGTTCTCATTACGAGCAGAAAAGTGCTAGAGATCATGACGATAAAAGTCGGGGACCACACCATTAATTCCAGTCCATTTATAAAATACCTGGGAGTGATGATTGATGCTCGGCTAAATTTCAAGCATCACCTCGCGTACGCTTGCGAGAAATCGTCAAAAGCGATAGGCGCTCTTTCAAGACTCATGCCGAATATCGGCGGCCCGAAGCAAGGCAAACGATTAATGCTTGTGAGAGTTGTGGCTTCCATACAGTTGTATGGTGCACAAATATGGTTTGACGTTGACACGCATGAAGGAAATCAAATCTGTGTAAAGAAATCTGTGTGCACTGCGAGTTAGTAGTGCATTTCGAACGGTATCCCACGACGCGATGTTGGTACTATCCTCTATGGTACCAATCGATATCCTAGCTTTAGAAGCTAGACGGTTCTATGACAATCGCGCGCAAGGCGGCCTAAACACAAATCATGCGAAGAAATTCGTAAGAAGCCGCAGTATTGAAGCGTGGCAACAACAATGGAACGAGTCCCAAAAAGGGAGATGGACGTACCGGCTAATCCCGCGGATAGAAAGTTTGGTAAATCGAAAACACGACGAACTGAACTATTATCTTACACAGTTCATGACTGGTCACGGTGGTTTCCTGGAATATTTATTCAAGCGAAACCGTGACTCGAGCCCGGCATGTCCTCACTGCGAAAACGCGGCAGAGAACGTGGAACACGTCTTCTTCGAATGTGCTTGATATGCAACCGAACGAGCTGTTTTGCGGGACGCATTTCGTCAACCGCCAATACCAGAAAACATTGTCCAACATATGTTGAGCTCTGAAGAGCTTTGGTCTGCTGTGAACGATACAGCAGTGCGAATAATATGCGATTTAAGGAATTTAGAACGACAGCGGAAAGCGAATTCGCTAAACGATACGTGACGAAGCAAAGAGCTCGAATCCGTCCCTCGCGAAGTAATACCTAGCGGTAGTTCGGCGAGGCATTAAATGGAAAGTTTCCACGGGCGGTGGTTTTAGTCAGTAAGAATCTGACACTACCAATGGACGTCGGACCATTGGTGCTTATGCAAGGTTTCCACCTACCCTAGAGAAAAACAAAAAAAGGTTAGGTAAGTGTGGCTAACTGCCATGAGTAGCAGTCAGTTCTGAGATTCTGAGACCATCTACGTTTGGTATGAGTCAAGTTCAGTAGATGGCTTGCAGTAGAGACAGGCATGGACGCCATCATTTATTCATTCTGAAAGTGTGTTAAGGTAGTCGCTAGCTGTCTCCAGTGTCGCACGCCAAGTTGGTTGCGGTCCTTCTCCAACTGGGCAAGACACCTTAAACGCGGGCGTCCTCTGTTGCGGTGTCCCACGGGTTCGGAGTCGAAGACTCTTCGGGTCGGAGCTGAGTTGTCCATACGCTCTACATGGCCTAGCCAACTTAGGCGTTGGATCCGAAGATGCCTGACTAGACTCATGTCGCTGCACAGCATGTACAGTTCGTGGTTAAATCTTTTCCTCCAGAAACAGTCAACGCAAACAGGAGAAAAGACCGCACGCAGAGCTTTTCTCTCGAAGATACCAAGAACTTCCTCATCCACTTTTGAGATTGCCCATACCTCCGCGCCGTACAGCAGGACTGGGATGATCAAGGTCTTGTATAAAGTCAGCTTGGTCCTTCGTGAGATGGCTCTACTACTCAATTGCCCCTTGAGCTCATAGAAACAGCGGTTGGTAAGAGTTACTCTGCGTTTGATCTCGGTACTGATGGTGTTTGTACTGTTTACTGCGGAGCCGAGGTAGACGAAGTCCTTCACTACCTCGAAGTTATAGCTGCCCATTGTGATGCTCTGTCCAAGACGTCGATGTGTCCTTTCTTGATGACAGCATAAACGCCTCATTGACGGCTCGCTGTGTTCTGCCAACCACGTCAATGCCGTCCGCGTATGCTAACAGTTGTACGGACTTCTGGAAGATCGTGCCTCTAGTGTTGGCGTGTGGGTCTTGCCCGATTTACTTCAGAGTGATGTTGAAGATGTCACATGACAACTCGTCGTCTTTTTTAACTTTATAGGCCTCGGTGAACTCTTTGCCGAACCCCAGGGCCACCAGAACCTAACGGTACCTTGCCACGGTACAATTTTTCTTTTGCGAATTAGCCCAACCTGCCTGTGAACCAAGCATCATTTGATCACATCGATTGGATAATCCCCTTTGCAAAATAAGCCCAAGTGCTCTCGAATTGACCTCAGCATAGACCGTCACCTTCTCTCCACACTTTTTGATTCATTGTCCGCCACCTTTAGTTGCGCTTCAATTCACAAAAAAAAAATGCAAAAAATAAAAACTATACCTTTAAGCACTGTTTGGCTTTATTAAGCCTCCACCCTGCCAAACGTAAAGCACTCTAAAATAATTTTTTCAAAACGCGTCTACCTTGTGCTTATTCCGAACGTTAAAAAAAAAAATGCCCAAATGGATTTGAATTTTTCCTCTCAAGCCCGGCATTGACATGCAAATGAAATCCAAACCAGAAACCCATTCGCTCTCCTCCACCGGGAATGTGGAATCGCCTGAATCATTTTTCCTCAAATTTAATTTGTCAAAAATTTGCATTTAAAAGCGGTCGATCAATCGGCACGAACACCATCGGTGGAGCACACAGCAATCCGCGAACCGTCCCCATATACGGCCACAATGGCACGCCATCCACTAGATCGCCAGTCATGCACGGACACGGCCGGTGGGGCGATAAAATAATACGCACTCCAAACAACAAACAACTCCTCCGTGTGTGCCGCTGTCGATAATCCCTCAGAAAAACAAGCCAGCCAGCCACCCACTGAGGAGCACCCTCTCCAGCCTGCCACCAGCATTCGGATGCATTTTTCCGCGTTATAATTATTTTCCGCCCCTCAGCGGGCAAAAAACAACAAAAAACAAAAAGAAATAGCCACCGCTCTGTTGTGTGCATTCCATTTGGGTTTTTATTATATTCCTTCCCCGCCCCCGACACCCTTCAACCGCTCGGTTATCAGAAGCACACACTCCTAGCCAACCGGTCAGTGGAAAAGCCACGGTGGCGTCGGCGGCAGTGGCAATGGTGCTGCCCAAATCGCTGCCAAAAATCCGCAAACATTTCGGTGATCGAAACCGAAAATTGAACAGTCAAAAGCAAATAAAACGGCCAACGGGCTTCGCAACTCGTCCGTCCGCCAATCATTCGCCCGCGGACCTGGAGCCCGTCAAGCGGAGGCGGACGGATGTAAATAGAATTTTTAAGTGTTTTTTGAAACGCAAAACACTGTTAAATATTCATGCCGATAGGTTTCGCTTGTTTTTGAATTGCGGGCGGGCGCGAAGCGATAACGCAGAACTCGAACGGACGGCCGAGGATGGGTGCAAATTGAAAATTGATTCGGCGGCAGGTAGTTAAGAGTGGGGGCTTGTCCGACAGGCCAGCGAGTATTTCGAATGCAAATTCAAAGTCATGTACTCATGCTGGAATGGGATTAAGATGCGTTTCGACTGGGCCTCCCACGTGATGCAACTTGATTGCGGACTGCTGGGCAGATACTAGTGGAATTGAATTTCAATTCAACTTCGTATGGCGTGGTTTTGAAAAACTGGGAAAATTTGTGTGGGTTCATTGGATTGTGGGTGCCACTGGCAGTTGAATGATCTCATAACTGTCAGAGGAACAGAGCATGGGCTTGCAGCTGTGTGGGAGGGCGGAATTTGATTTTTTATTTTGATGAGATTTTTCGAGAGATAGATAGTCTCAAGTTGATGATATCCTTCGTCATTATCTGACTTTAATTGGGTTGGTTAACTTTATGCCTTCTCATTGCCTTGTGATTTCATCAAGCCCTGCATTTAATGGAAGTGTTGTAATGACTCCAGAAGAAGAATGAATGCAGAATGTTCCACCCAAAATGGACGATGATCGACGAGAATTCCGTCCCCCCGAATTAGACGAGGTCAAGATAGTAATATCAAGACTGAAGTCTAACAAAGCTGCCGGTGCCGACGGACTGCCCGCTGAAATCTTTAAGGCAGCTGGAGATGATTTGGTTGGGGGCATGCACCAGCTCATCTGTAAGATATGGTCGGAGGAGAGCATGCCCGATGAGTGGAATCTCAGTATCGTTTGCCCGATCCACAAGAGTTGACTGCGCCAACTACCGAGGGATAAGTCTCCTCAACATCGCTTACAAGAACTTCTCTGCCGTTTTGTGTACTCGCCTGAAGCCGTTTATAAACAACCTGATAGGTCCATATCAGTGTGGCTTCAGGCCAGGGAAGTCCACCATCGACCAGATTTTCACACTACGGCAGATCATGGAAAAGACCCAAGAAATGCAAATCGACACCCACTACCTTTTTGTCGATTCGCATACGACAGCGTGCATAGGGACGAGCTATACAACGCCATGTCTAGTTTTGACATTCCTGCCAAACTCGTCAGGTTGTGCAGGATGACGATGGAGAATTCTCGCTACTCCATCAAGGTCGGTCACGACTTCACCGAGACCTTCAATGTCAAAAAAGGGTTTAGACAAGGCGCCGCGCTGTCATGTGATTTCTTTAACATCATCCTGGAAAAATCGTGCAAGACTCACACGCCAACACTAGAGGCACGATCTTCCAGAAGTCCGTACAACTGCTAGCATACGCGGATGACATTGACGTGATTGTCAGAACACAGCGAGCCGTCAATGAGGCGTTTGCTGGCATTGAGGCGGAGGCGGCTAAAATGGGTCTAGCGGTGAATGAGGGCAAAACGAAGTATATGCTGTCATCAAGAAAGGACACACAACATCGACGTCTTGGACAGAGCGTCACAATGGGCAGCTATAACTTCGAGGTAGTCAAGGACTTCGTCTACCTGGGCTCCGCAGTAAACAGTACAAACAACATCAGTACCGAGATCAAACGCAGAGTAACTCTTGCCAACCGCTGTTTCTATGGGCTCAAGAGGCAATTGAGTAGTAGAGCCATCTCTCGAAGGACCAAGCTGACCCTATACAAGACCTTGATCATCCCAGTCCTGCTGTACGGCGCAGAGGCATGGACAATCTCAAAAGCGGATGAGGAAGTCCTTGGTATTTTCGAGAGAAAAGCTCTGCGTGCGATCTTTGGTCCTGTTTGAGTTGACGGTTTCTGGAGGAAAATATTTAAACACGAACTGTACGTGCTGTGCAGCGACATGAGTCTAGTCAGGCATCTTCGGATCCAACGCCTAAGATGGCTAGGCCGTGTAGAGCGTAAGGACAACTCAGCTCCGGCCCGAAGAGTCCTCGACTCCGAACCCATGGAACAACGTAACAGAGGAATCCCGCGTTTAAGGTGGCGCACCTAGGTGGAAAAGGACCTCAACCAGCTGGGCGTGCGAGACTGGAGACAGCTGGCCAGAGACCGTGCTAGCTGGAGAGGCTTGTTGGTTGAGGCCCAGGTCCAGCCCGGACTGAAGCGCCAAATAAAGAAGAAGAAGTTGTAATGACTCCACCTTGTGGTGTCCCCATTTTTACCATTTTCATGACATACAGTCAGCGTCACAAATGAGTGTACAGCATAAACGTGCTGTCAAAGTGACTCCAAGAAAAAATGTTAAATTCGGTCTAAGGTAATTACTAATATACATAGATCCATAAAAACATCACACAGTGAGTCAAAACCACAAAATGAATGGAAATTCACATCTCAAAAGTAAGTATGTATACAACATGTAAATCGCATACAGAAATCTGCCCTAACATGGGTTTTTTAGACAACATCAAATGTAGTAAAACTATTAAAAAAAATATGACCAGTCAAAAAATGGATCTGTTTTGTTATTTGAAAAATCTGAAGAGTAACCTGTGCCTAAAGCGTGTGCAAGCAAAGCTCACAATTTCCATTTATTGGTGATTCAAATGTCATTACATTCTTTGTCTATAGCATAACCAATTGCTTAAGAATACTGCATTTAAGAGGCTTTCCTTGAAGTAGCGTTTGAATTGAATATTAATTATATGTATATTCACTTTTGGCGCTGACTGTATGTACTTAGCAAATTTGTCGTTTTTTATTGCGTCATCCAGTGACTTTGTTCGTTTTGAAATTAACATCTTTGCCGTGCCAAAATCCTATCAGCTCTGTTTATCGAGTAAGTCAATATAAAGTTGCACTACGAGCATATCGATCTGAAGGAATACAAATCGAACAACTGACGGCGGGACAGGAATAGGACATTTGTGCCTTGACAGTTCCTGAGTGTGGTTCCAAAATTTTTAATCTGAGTACAACTTGAAAAACATTGGCTAACTTATTTATAACATTAGGGTCCGCGAAAATGGTTTGACCCTGAACGCGAGACTGTTTTCATCCGCCGCGGTGCCGGTTGTATGTTTTCCAGTTGGTGAGGCGAAACTTCTTAGAAGGCTTCAAGAACATAGAACATTGGGTGGTGTGAATAAAAACTGAGTGTGAGCATTTGCTTTGCATTTTGGAGGAAATGCTCCATCTGGTGTGAATAAAAATTTGTTTCGTTAAGTTTAACTGAATTTACAACTGAGTCTTTTCTCCGTTTTGGTGTGAATAAAGATGGAATATGCTCAGATATCTCTTGTAGAAGTTGGGTGTGCATAGGAGGTGACTTCAAGAGAGAATAAAATGAAAACAATTTAAAATAATGGCAAATATTGCGTCGAAAGAGGAATACTTTGACGGATTAAACTTTAATCCTCGACAAAAAAAAGGAAAATCTGGAATGGACGGTGACGATTTCATCAAGTGAGATTTTATCCGTGCTTGCTGGAAGACAGCCAAACTCCAGACATGAAAAACAAAATCCGCTGAGTTGAAAGCTATGGAGGAGGAAATAAAAATAATCCCTCGGTTTAATTTGAACATCTCGCAAATGAAGAAAAGTATTGATAACAGAAGGCCCGCGTCAAATCAAAAGGTGATAAGAAAAGGGTCAGTATGGCACCACCACCGGTTTATTCAGGCATATCGGAAAGGAAATGAGTACTTAACAATTCCATGTTATCAAACTCGAATCTATACACGTTCTTGAAATTATCCCTTATGTCCCCAAGAAGACATGATTTATAATTCTTTGTTTTTCGCGTTTGTATGTTTAAAAATGTTGCACCCACCTGTACCGAACTTTGCACTCACCCTTAAACGCCAAGAACTCTAGTTTTTAAGGTCAATTGAAGGGAGGGTACCTTCCTTGAGAAAAAATTTTTTATTAGAAAATACTTGACTCATGTGGTCTTACTCGGAGTGTTTTCTCAGTTTTTATTCACACCACCCATTGTCTATCCCTAGCAAATCTCACCTCCCTTGCCAAAACATTACCAATGTCTCGCGACTAACTTATCACGTTTTGAGGCCGCTCAAAGAGTTATTGCCTATGTCTTGCTTGGACTACAAGTCCAGACCCAAATAAGCACACAGTGTTTCATCCCTCTAATGTATGATACATTCCACCGCGATTTATTTAGGTTGTACGATGTATGCTCCTCACGAGTTCATCGGCTGCGAGTAGTCTGCTAAGGGCTCTCCCTTTCCTCCTCGTCATCATCATCATCATCTTCTGACACTCATGATCCACTAAAGTGGTCTCCGAAGTAAAGCACGCACAAGATATCCAAGCAACTCGATTCTCCGCCTTCAACTCTAACTCATCAGGAGTTATGCTCAAGTGTAACCGGCGATTTTTGCCCAACCACCTCGTCATGGATCTAGAATCAAAAATGATCAACCCCAATCCATTTAATGGGCCCGTCAACAGAATGCCTGCGCATATCTTCCTTCAACTGACAGCTGATACTATCTTCTGCCGACATCCTTGAGCTTGAAGAGAAGTGATCCTAGTTACAGACTCAGTCATTAAGGCTTCCCCTTTGATTCCATTCTATCAAAACGCTTTTCACTTTATTAGGAGCAACGATTCTGACTTTGAGTGAGATATCTTCTGCTTCTTAACCTTTTGAAGAAGTTCTTAACCTTCTTCTTCTTAAACAGGCTACTGTCCAACCGAACGTGGGAATCAGCCAATAAGCAAACGCGGAATCAGCTAATTCTCCAGTTTTGTGGGATACATTAAACATATAAGGCAACTTCTGGTCGGAGTCAAGACATCCATTCCTCTTGCCACCTTAGGCTAGGCGTGGAATAATCTTGATCGCAATAAGATATTACCATGCTCGCACTTGTGGTTTTCTGTCGCCTGATTATTCCGCGAGAAAGAAAAAAAAAATGTCTAAGCCAGCCACCAAGTCTAAGCTATGTCTCCCATTTTAATTTGCGGTAAACAAAAATATGTAGTCTATAAAATGGGTCCTCTTAAGTAGCATATATGTGCATTCATGTGTAAAATAGTATGTCTCATTTTTTGCGACTAAATTGAAATCCGATAGAAAATCGCAAGTTCGTACATACACACATATTGTTGCGACAGCGACTATTTAATCGCAGCGATTTAAATCGCAAATGTGTATGTAGATTTTGTGGCCAGTACGTATGGTTAATTTTAACTTGCGACAATCGCGTCGCAAGAAATGTGCGATAAATCGCAGGATTTTAATCCTTGAAATCTGTGAGGTGTCCTGTGAGTTCGTTCACGTTGATAGTTAAGTGTTCAACGTTTTGCGACTGATTAATCGTGCGACGGAAAACGCATGTGTGCTCCTGGCCGTGGTCAAGGCTCATATCGCTCTACAGTACTTTCTGTGCATTAGTTAAGTCTTCTTAACTTATCATCTTAAAGCAAAACAAGACCTTTCTCGTTTCTTCATCCACTTCATCTCATTATTATTATATATATACTTCATATAAACAGGAGTCGTTAGACCAGGGCTCTAATCGCATAAGGCGACAACCGTCTCGCGCTAGCGTTTCAACGATAGTTTCGCTTCATGTACGCATAAAAAACGATAGCGTCTGAGAGATATCGTTTTGCCTGCTTCGCGTATACTGAAAACTGTCATTAACTATCGTCTCGACGACTGATTTTTGGCGATACCTATTTCAGTATCGTCTCCTATTAAAAGAGAACAAATTGTGAAATCTGTGACGTACATATTTTGTTCTACACTTTTGAGACATTTTTAGAGTGATAGGTCACATTTGTATTAGTTTTGTTCGCAAACTGAAATGAGAATGTATTAATGAGATTTGAGAGCAATTAGAGCACAGATGTCAGTTTTACGTGAGAGATATTATTATCAGAGCACTCAAACTGTAACGATAGGCGAGACGATAGTGATGGTCTTACACGAAGCAAATCATCGACGCTATCATCGGAGAGAATCAAAAGGACGATAATAAGCCGTAGAGGGCCAGGGCCTAGCTTCTCAGCAACCACTCGTGTGGTGCGTGCTATTGTTCTTTCACGAGTGGAAGGGACCTACAGTTTAATGCCGACTCCGAACGGTGAAGTTGAGAAGCTTTTTCTAGACAGGAGTACTCTTTGAGCATCGTCAGTGACTCGAAAGAGGTGGAGCCGTGAAATATGAAAGGTGGTAAATTCGGGTATCGAACCTGGCACCCTCTGCGTAAGAGTCGACGCACTTACCCACTACGCCACGGCGAACCACTCAAAGGACGATAGTTGTCTGAAAAGTTACGCGATGAGAGCCCAGAGTTTTGAAGTGGAACATTCTGACCGATTCGTCGATATTTTGGCCCAGGGTAATTGCCAGCAACAGCCTCATTAATGGCTGGCTACCTTCACCCATCAAATCGACCAAACCTGCCAAAGTGTGGAGATCTGGTGTAGGTTTGGTTAAGGCTGACTGTCAAAATGCAGCAATCTCACTTTGGCCAACGTTTACACATTGTTTCACAGTGAATATCGTCGTTATTTGATATTTGATGATGATGGCTGATATATATCGAAGAAGCATAATTAACTGGGCAAAAAACCAATAGAGTGGAATTCAATGCTTCAAAAAATCAATGCTGTCTAATGTCACTCAAGCGAACCCTTGATAATCAGCCATCATGGATTGGCGCTTGTGTCGATGAAACCGGAAAACTTTCCATCCTTGGTATGTGTATCAACACAACACTTAGTTGGAGCGATCACATATTTGAGGTCGCCAAAAATGCTGCGAAATGTTTAGGTTGCCTTAATCGATGCAAGAAATATTTCACCCCTTCTGATTTGACTTTATTTTATAAGGCGTATATCCGCCCCAAGCTTGAGTATAACGCTCATATCCGGTCTGGTGACCCCAAGACCACCCTGCACCTACTTGATAGAATCCAAAAGCCAGCGATAAGACTTATAGGAGACAACAATATCGCAGAGTCATTAGACTCGCTCGAACATCGACGTACCGTCTCTTCTTTTTGCGTGTTTTATCGTTATTTCAACAAACGATGCTCAAGTGAGCTAGCCAACTGCATTCCTCCTCTCCATGAATTCACCCTCAATATCCGTCTCGCCAGGAATGCCCATCTGTATACCCTTAAGCCTACTTTCGGACGCACAGTTGAATTCAGAGACTCGTTCTTCAGCCGCACTGCATGAATATGGAATGCTCTACCCAGTCTAATTTTTTCCACAGACTACCACCCGCAGATATTTTAGAACAATGCACAGGTACCTCCTCTCCCTTTCTCCCTCTATACCTTCGGCCCGTTCTGAGTCTTGACTCCGGTCATATAAGGGTATTACCAATCCCTTGAGCACGCGCAAATTATAAAAAAAAGTAAGACAGTTGCTGATTTTTCCTTCGAGAGGATAGGGCGCTGTAAGTGCATGGATTGCAGCTTCTGCGGAAGTCGTTGTAGGGTAGACGAACTCTGAAGTTGTGAGCCGATAAAAATCCTGGGAAATTGATAGAGTACTCTCGACTCATCAGCACGTCTGCAATTGTCTGTGACTAGAACACAACTACTCTGGGACAAGATTGGACACACACAAGAGAACAAAGAGAGAACAAGACCTAAGATTCATGTCATGAGCATGAAAAGCACAAACTAAGCTCCCACGCCCTTCCTTAGTGTTGCCAATACACTACGGATGAAATAGATGGAACTTGTGGCCCCTCAAGCATCATCCTTGACAGCACAGAAAATTATCTTGTGTCCGAGCTCTGATTTAACTTGGTCTTCCAGCGCTTGGATTTTCTCTCCGTCTCCTACCATGTTGCTTGGAGATGAGTGTTCATAGAAACGATGGAGGCGCTACAGTTCCGTCGACTGCTCCTTGGCTTCCGAAGAACGTCCACACATTTTTACAGCACAGCCCGAATGTGTCGACGAATATCCGACATTGAATTTTGCTTTCGAAACCATTAAGAACCAACTCTGCAGTTCTGCTATCGTTCAGGTCTTACATTTGTCCACCGAAAAAGCTGTACAAGTCAATTATGGGGTTTCAATTATCGGCTGACTACAATCATCACATACTCTCAACACAGCCGTCGTTTCATTTCTTGTAGCACCAAAGCGTCATTGGCTTTACGAAGTGCACTTGCAGCTCACGACAAACCATCCACTCAGCGCACAACAAATGGATACTGCGACAAGAAGAAAAACCGCCGCATATTCGATGTGTGTGCAGCAAGTCGGCCGCCACAATCTCTCAATTTAAAAGCAAATCCCCACAATTCCTTGCCAACTCAAGTCTGAATGGAGGACACAAACTTAATCGACCGCAAGTGTAGAGTATACCACATAATCGATTTGGCACAAGTCGCCAACTCGAAAATTGAAACCCAACACCCAATCGAATGCAACCCCACCCCAACCGCCAACGCCCAACCGCTCACAATCAAGAGAACAATCGAAAGTTTAATTCAAGTGGGTTGCCCAAGGAAGCCGCAGGACATGTGACCGACCAATCCAAAGTAATTGTGTTCCTGTTTCATTTTGATCATTACTCAACCCTCGCGGAGGATATTCCCGTTTCAATGAAAAACCGTCATGCTGCGATCTCACCTGCTTGCCAGGAGAGTATCGCATTCAAAAACTAGAAGAAAAAGAGAAAAACAACAATCGGGAGGATATTGGAAAAAGTTCGAATGAAACTAGAGTTCACCGCCGCAAGGCTGTTCATTCCGAGGAAAGAGCGTGTTCTGTTCGCAATTTCAATATTCCCTCCACCGCTGCCGCGCCGCACGTTGCCGAAACGACGACTGGTGTTGTGGGTACACAATGTGGGTAAATATCCCTCGGGATAAACAGCAGAACAGTAGCAGCAAAACGAGGAGAAACATTGAAATGAATAGGACCTGCGATTGAAAGGAAGCAAGGAAAAAAACACAAGAACAAGTCTTCTGCATCGGGCGCCACTAGTACACGTTTGATGATCCGCCTCACTCCCTCTTTGTGGTTCGACAGGAGTAAATTCCCCCCCCCCCCCCCACACTGACCGAGAATAGTTTTCGATTTCGTGAGTCAATCTGGCAGAGGATAGGCGTTGGTTCAAATTGCCTGTTTCATGAGTCGAGCACACGCCGGGTACGGCCGAAGCCGCCGCGCTGCCTGGCTGAGAAAAAAACATGTAGAATGTGGCTCAGCAGAAAAAAAGGGATGCCTCCCCGAACTAAAAGTGAACTTAAACAACAAAAGGATCTCCTACAGGACAAAGTTTCCTTTTTGCCAAGCTCCGTGTGTGTTTCTTATTGGATAGGGTAGATGGAGGGATGGTGGGACGGAGGTCCTCTTCCAAGGAACTCAACATTTTGGGTCATCATTTGTTTCGTGTGTGGCTGAGCGTGTGTGGCGGTGGCAAACAAAAGGAGAACTCCAAACCACCACTCTGGGTGGTGCCTTGGCTCTTTGGGGAAATAGTTCTTAAGTTCGTTTGTTATCCTTTGAGTGGGTGGGGGTCGCTGAAAACAACACACGTTTGGCAGTGTGTGTCCATGTGTGCATGCGCGCGCTTGTGTGTGTGTTGTGTTTGGGTTGAATTTGATTGAGAATAGGCCGACGACTGAGTAGGACCAGAGAAAAATACAAAAACACAGCAAAGCAAGAAAAAGCAAGTCTATTTCGGGGATATTTGAAAGTTCCCCAGAGGCTGTTGAGCCGAAGTGGAATGCATACAAATCAGGATACGTGCTGCTTGGAGGGTGACTAAATTAAAGGAGAGGAACAACAAAATCACAAGGTAATATTCATAACAATTATGAGAGAGAGAGAGAGTCCTTTATGATGAATGCCAAGTGAGATGGGCTGGGTGGGAGTGTGTACTGGAGATCTGAAGGAAGATTACGAAGGGGGATGGAAGATGAGAGATGTGATTGCAGAGAGTATGATTAATCAAGTGTTGATACCGCAAGGCATAGGATCTTGCAGACTGACTTTCAAAAGTTTCCTGGACCTTCTCAATGGGACACGTACAGTATCCGATTTTGAGAGGCATTTCAAGTGAAAAGAGGGAAGATAAACTTTGAATTTAACTGTCCAAAGGTCACAGTCTTTCCGATGCTTTTGAAGTTATCCTTGCGTAATTAACAGAGCTGTAAATGATCTTTCATTTATAACGATTGTGGGTTAAATGAATTCTGTTACTTTAACGAAACTTATGAGCTATCGACGCATGGTGAGTTGGCCTTTGAATAAGAAGATTTGTAAGGAAAATGTGATTACATATTCCCACCCTCTCAGCAACTCACAAATTTGTACTGTAATTCAGTACAAGGTCTGCGCCTCATGGATGTTCTAGTCCTGAGCAAAAGCAGTATTCTAGTCTTGGGTGCGTGTCTTCTTAGTCTTCTTCCTGGGTTTTCTGATTCCATAACCCTCTTAACTGAATCCTTGGTGTCCATTCGCCCAATTTGAGGAAGCAAGTACATCGATCGATTTTAGGCTTCCGGAATACATCCAAGACATTGCAGAGCTCTTAGAGCTCGTAGTGCTGGCGGTTGTGTCTTCTCCTCCATTCACCTTGCTCAATGATTGGACGATAAATCCGACGCAGTATTCATTCAAAGTTACCATGAACCAGCTCTGTTGTTGTGCTTGTCGTTCAGCTTACGGCTTCATAGAGCATCCTTTGGTCCTTCGAACTCCAGAATATCGAAAAACAGAAGCAGATTTCTATGCTGGGATGTCATTTGTGGAGTTCACGCTTGCCTCCAAATTGTAGCTGTCGATCGTGCTGTTTTGTGTCAATTCGAGTGTGACGGAGCGATACTTTGTATTGTATATTTCTCGCTTCGAATAGTTCCTTCCCATGAATGCTGTCGAATGCGGCTTTAAAACCGATAAAGAGGTCATTTGTATTGATTTGAAACTCGCTGATCTTCTTGGTATGAATAATTTTTTTGTTTTATTTGATATTTATTTTAAAATTGAATATTTCGAGTTCTGGTATCCATTGAATTCCCAGCATTTTGATTGCATCTGATGCATCAAAGTTGAGAGAGAAATTTACTTCCCGTTCCGTTTTCTCCTACTTGCTCAAATACCTTTGGTGAGTTTTGAGACCTGATGTGTAAAGGATCTCTATGACATCCTTCTAAGATTCAGTAGTATGTTCTTCGGTATCTGCTCCATATCTTAGGTCGTCAACGTAGAAAACTTCACGAAGTTCCCTCGATACTTGTGGATGAGTGTCTCTTCTCCGATTTTCTCCTTGGTATGAACACTTGGCTTATGGTAAATTTGCCGGTCCGGTAGCCGCAATGGTACGTCCCGATTAGTTCAGTGAAAAACGGTTTTAGAGTCTATAGTTGTTGCATGAGTACGGATCGAATGTTTTTTATGGATTTTAATTAGACTAGAAGACCGATCTGGTGGACCATATAAGTTAACGCCAAATTCTATGTAACACCAAAAAACACAATTTCCACACTTGTCGTTGCTTTTCGCTGACGTAGCGTCTAGGCGAATTCCATAGCACAGTAGCGGATGCAACCCAATACTACCTGAGGGAACATCATTATCATCATTACCGGATGTAAACCAATACCACCTGTGGAAACATCGCGACAGCAACTACGAATGCACATGAGCGAGGTTGGACATTTAGGGAAATATAAAATGTAAAGTAGTCTTAAGTTGAATCTAGAATAAAGAGGTCGATCCTCATAGAAATAAAATTAATTTTTTTTTTATTCTAACACCACTTAAGATGTTTTAATTGGCGCCCGAGCAGGGACCCAGGATCAAGTACGCGATTTTTTTTTTAATAAACGTAAGTAGGGAATAAAAGCGCTCAAAGAGCCCTAAGCCCCGCGAAAATAAATAAATTAAACGTTGGAAAAATCCTGTGGTCCCACGCGATCGCGAGCGGTGAAAAAGTACGGTCAGTTAAAAAAAAATAATTACCGTAAAGGGCCCCGTAGTAGCCCTGTGAAACAGGACAAACCGGAAGCTGTAGAGCTAGCCGCACCGCCGCATCAATTTGGCAATGATGAAGAGCAGTGAATTTGCGCATATCATCGTCATAGTGACATTGATCACTACCGTAAACTGCGAGGTCAAGATGTTCGATTACTCGAATGCCCAACTGATAGAAATTGAAACTGGAACCGCCAAATTACAAGCTGGCGCATTTAAAGTAATACACGTTATCGACATCGAAGAATATCAGAAGGCTCTCAATGAGTTAAGTGCTATGTTGTCACAGATTAAATCCTATCCAGATTCCATCCTCCCTATCCTGTCCAGCCATCTTAAACGAATTCAGCTGCATCTTGATAGACTAGTTCCCAGGGTCAGAACGAAAAAATCATTAGATTTCCTGGGTTCAACCTGGAAATGGTTAGCGGGAACTCCTGACCGGCATGATTTCAAAATTATGAAGGACAAAATGAATAACGTTCTGATAAATAACAATAAACAAAGGGTTATAAATAATTTGGTTAGTATAAGAATAAACGAGTTAAGTAATATAACAAATAATGTAATACAAGTACTAAAATCTAATGAGAAATTGAAAATGGAATTCATGTTAGAGTTAAAATTTAAATTAGAAATGATAAAAGATGAGATAACTAATATTGAGTATGCTATGCAATGGGCAAAAGCAGGAATAATAAACACTCATATTTTATCAAACCCGGAAATAAATTTAATAAAAGAAATTTTAACAAAGGAAAAAATGCCCTATAATAATGTAATAGAGGCCATAGAGTTTTCAGAGGTTAAAATAGTCTCAGATAATAAATCACTACTTTATATCCTAAGCTTAATAACTACAGAAAACGAAACATGTAAGAAAATCCTTATTAAACCCATAAAAAAGGGAAAAACTATTGTAAAAGTTAATTTCAATGAAATACTAAAATGTAAATCAAACTCATATGGAATAAGTAAAAATTGTAAGTCCTTTAATACCTTAACAATATGTAAGCAAAATGATTTAATAGATATAAGTCAAGAAAAATGTATTGTTAACTTGTTATCCAGCCAACCTCATACGTGCACGGAAATTAACAACCACAACGCACATTCCAACTGTAGAAGAGATCACCCCTGGATTGGTGCTACTGAATCAGTTTGAAGATAAAGTTTACATCAACGAAAACGAAGTCCTGCTCAACGGAACATATTTGATCCAGTTCCACAACGCCACCATAAAAATGCAACAATACACGTTCGAAGAAACAGAGGTCACCAAACACAAACCACTTCCACCCATGCTACAACCATCAGCTGTCAAGCCAAGAATTGAAGAATTACTCTCCCTGGAAATGCTGAAAGAAATTGAAGCTAAGAACACGAAACATATCAGCGAATTCAAAACAGCCACTGAGAAGAAATCTATGGAAATGATACTCCTGCTAGCAGTAATCATAGTAATCCTCCTATTCATCCTTTGGAAGAAAAAAATGATTCCATGTAACAACCGAAAGGAAAATGTCATCGAGGAAGTTTCTCTGGAAGAACGAGACACTAAGCCAGAAGTACCAAGCAGCAGCGCAGCCAACCCTATTCCAACACAAAGAACAATAGGGATAGATGACCTTCATCAACATCTAAAATCAAACCGATCGAACGAGGACGTCCGACTTTAAACGGCGGAGGAGTTAACGCCAAATTCTATGTAACACCAAGAAACACAATTTCCACACTTGTCGTTGCTTTTCGCTGACGGAGCGTCTAGACGAATTCCATAGCACAGTAGCGGATGCAACCCAATACTACCTGAGGGAACATCGTCAGACTTTTGTCCTTCAAAAAAATGTGGGTTCTACAGCCAAATTCGTGTCCGAGCTGACTCAGCCAGAAGAGTTTACCCCTCGAGACAGAGAGTAATACAGTGCACCCAAGAAAGCTGACAGTACATCTGTCAGTGATACGTCTTCTTCTAACCGCACACATACGGAAAGCTGAAGTTGTACACTGGGTCGCTTGCTTACTCGCTTAAATATTTTCTCGCCGTATAAGGAATTTTGCTTGTATTCCTTCATACCATATTTTAATTGTTAATCCTTAATTAGTTCTTTTTCTAGTTCCTCATTATAAGGAAGGCGGCGGTAGCTATGTATACTTGCAAGAGGATCCTCGGTTCCAAATGGGGGTTCAATCCGAAAATGACACACTGGGTATATACAGCAGTCGTCAGTCCAATTCTTACATATGGTATCCTTGTTTGGTGGCCAGCATCACGAAATAGAATCAATCTTTGAAAGATAAGTAGTATACAATGATCTGCGTGCATTTGCATTACGGGTGCACTTCGCTCCACACCTTCAGCCGCTATGGAAACAATCCAACAGCTACTTCCATGGACACTCATGGGAAGGTTGAGGGAATGCAACCGCTGAAGCAAAATACACAGTTTAGGTCACATGGAAATACTCAAGAATGTGAACATCCCAAGATATATACTTTGAATTTGGGTATAAAACACTCATCCCAAATAGAGAAGACTGGGCATCAGACGTAGTCAGAGGAGCTACCTATCTGGAAGAATACACAGACGGATACAAAGCGAAAGAAGGCACTGGACTAGGAGTATTTGCGTCATCGTAGGAAATATCGTTCTCTCTGTCCCGTCGACTGTACAACCACTGTACCATATACCAGACAGAAGAGGCTGCCCGCTTACTGTCAATGAACCCGATAGACGGGCTATACATATACATTCAGGCGCCATCAGGGATCTGGATACACCATCAATCAAATCTAAGATGGCAAAACCTTGTCGTTTATCTCTTAGGGAGATAGCGGTCAGAGGCAACCTTGCCCTATGCTGGGTCCGTGGGCATTGTGGTATTCCATAACGTAAGGACCTACGAGCTAGCTAAAGCAGGTGTGGGCTTGCCAATGGCAAGTAATCCGGACACCCCATACCCCTCTCTTCAAGTAATAAAGACGTTGTTACTTACAGGTGCCATCAAAGCCGCCAGTCGAAGGGGCATGGATTTAGCTACTTGCAGGACTTCAAGGCTAGCCTTCAGTAAATCCCAAAAAACAAGCATTCTCCTAGATCTAGATAAAAAAGAAATCAGTAATGTAGTTGGCATTATTACTAGTCATTGCCTATTCGGCACACACGCAAGGGAATGGGAACCCCCTACAATGACTTTTGTAGGAGCTGTAGGGACGAAGAGGAAGAAGAACCTACCGGCTAAAACAAGGAAAAACACGCTAGGCATCTATTCATTCAATAGCGTTGAGGAAATGTCTAACATTAAAATTATGGACATAGTAAAATGTATGAAAATACTAATTGGGTGTAACCCAGCAAGGGAGTGCTTCATCCAGGATATACCACTAGCATACCAGTAGGTATCTTCAGGTTTGTACCCAAAGAGGAACTGGCACATAAGCTGCCGATTAGTGATATCACATTGGATCCAATCAGGATCTTAGTGGGCCAGAACTGCTTCAGTTGTGGCAATCACATAAACTTAACCTAACCTAGTTCCTCTTTGTAATTTTATTAGTAAATTGCTGTCGTTACTTATTACTCGTTCCTTTTTTTTACTAATAATTTCTTCAATTTGTTGTCCACTTGCCCGTTCATCGGTAAATATCGGACTTCGGTCTGAATATTTGAAAACACAGAGGTAGACAAAGAAACGTCTTATGGTTACGGAAGCGATTTTTACTGAGGAGGAGTGTCACCAACCCCTCAACGGCCTCAACGTAGCGTAGAAACGCCATCATCTACGTATTGCGAGGACCAATCTCCTATTCCCTCTCGTGTTGTCCAAAGGGGCAACTATAATAATAATATGGTTGGCGCTACAACCGTACAGTGCCTAGTTTCTCAGCAACCACTCGTGTTGTGCATGTTATTGTTCTCTTACGAGTGGAAGGGACCTACAGTTTTACGCTGACTCCAAACGGCCAAGTTTGAGAGAAGCTTTTTCTATATAGCGAATTACTCTTTGAGCATTGTCAGTGACTCGAAAGAGGTGGGGCCGTAAAAAACTATTTCTGGTCGTATCGACCGGGAATCGAACCCAGGCAGCCAGGTTAAGTTGCGTAAGGATGGACTCACGCACCCACAACGCCAAGGCCAGTTTCCCAAAGGGGCAACTGCACCAGGAAGTAGTGATTTCTTTTATTCTAACCTAAGAACTATCTATTTTTTCTAAAATTCTAAAATTTGAACTGACCATATTTAAATTAGTTCACTTTACCAAGTTTCTACTGTATTAACTTTCTTGGCAGAGCCCATCAACGTATACTGAACGGTCCAAACGCCTACATTAAACTGACTGGCTTCGACGATTTTCTCCGCCGTTGTTTATAATTTCCCAATTGAGATCCTGACCAATCTCCCGTCATTTGGTAATGCTTGAAGCACAATAGTGCGTTTGCTGTTTTGTAAGCTGTTTTACAGCAGCCAACTTGATACCAGGGTGAAGGTAATCTGCTATATGGCCCTCATAAGGCCAGTCATGGTGTATGGTTGTCCTCTGTGGTTCAACGTGAGTCCTTCCCAGATGGAAAAGATGAGGGTGTTTGAGAGACGGTGTCTTAGGACTTGTCTCCGGTTGTATCGAACAACTGAGTCTGAGTACAAGAAGTACTATCCTAACGAGGTCCTGTACAACAGGGCAAACGTGAAAAGGATAGACAATATTATCATCAAATTAATAAGAAGTCACATTGCAAGAAGTATGACTTCTACCAACAGTCTGATCTTCGGGGCTTACTATCCCAATTATATGTACCATGAGAGGGTGCGCCACAACGGCTTTGTTCCACCTGAAGCGTTCCTCTATTTGGATTCGATCGGATTGATACAGGACACGGAAGGATGTCCTGTAATCTACCACGCGATGCGCCGAACAGTTGACAGGCGACTCCTCTACGAACCGGATGTCGTCCGCGAACACGAAGATCTTCTCCGGTTCAGTAGAGCGATCCCTGCTCGAGATAGGAGAGAGAGTGATAACGAGCGGCACTTCTTTTGGTGGTTACACCAGAATCAGTCTCCGCCTTCGCCGGCTCCTGCCTATATACAAATCGTTTAGTTGGTATAACGGCCCACTTATCTAGTTATATGGTAGCTTAGTCAAAAAATATATGTATATGTATATATATGTATATATGAAAAAAAAAAAAAAAGGTGCACAAGGGCTTGTGGATTATATATGTTCCGCATATACATAACATACAAGCCCTTGTGTACACGTCCGTAATGTTACGGACATAGATTAGTTAGATTAAGTTCTCTTAGGCTTTTTAATAGGTAATAGGGTTTAGGTTTAGATTTAGGTTAGGTAAAATAATAGTGTATAGAGCGCCAAGTTTTTTCATAGTTTTCTTGGCCAGTAAGTATTAAACAATAAATAACTTAATAATTTAGACGCCGAAAGGCAAATAGTCAGTTAGATTAGAATATTTTAGAGTACCCGCGAAGGGTCAGTAAGATAGAATTAAGAACATGATTTGTTAGATATTAAGATAGATTTTTATGTCATTTTTGTCTAGTAGTAAGTTGTCCCGAAATGAAATAAAAATGAAATAAAAAAAAAAAAAATATAGTGCGTTTGCGCTGGCGTTGGCTTTCAACGCACACAATTCAATGGCCAAGCACAAAATTCTGAGTCGATCTGCGTTAATGAAAATTGAGAGAGATGTGAGGATCGTAATAAAACGTAAAACGTAATCCATCGCACGTCATTATTCAACATGTTGGATATTTTTTGACAGAGGGGTGCGCTGTGAGGGACATCTTCTCCCAGATTGAGAGATTTCTTCCAAATTGAGAGTATTTTGTGTCAACTGTCATTTGAATTTAACGGTAAAAGTCATTTCAAATGAGTGTATGCAGAGAGGCGGCAATATTTTTCATCTAGTAGAAGGGACAGAGAACAGCTGATAAATTGAGTATTTATTTCAACGCAGTGCGTCATCGCACTCTCTCCGTAACATGAAGTCGGCTGGCGCAGCGCACTATTGTGTTTCAGGCATAATGTAATTTTGGTCTACTTGCGTACGTACTTGCGACTGGATGGCACAGTTGGTAGAGTAGTTTCCCCCTGGTTAGCGGGGTCCCCGGTTCGAATCCCAGTGAAAGCAAAGTTTAAACGCTTTTGTCTTTCAAATCTGGTCCATTCACCGTTTGCCATTGGGATCAAATTAACGACACTGGAGCAGTCAATCAGTGGTAGTAGTCTGAATGTGGGTATCACAATGGACCAGTATGGTCTAAGTGTGCTGGTGAATGCGCTAACAGCCCATCTACCTAACCTAACCTACGTACTTTTCTCTACGATTCTCGTAGATGACAACACGAATTTTGGTTGGTGTTCTAGCTAGAAAAAGAATTACATTTTCACAAGCAACCTTCCGACTTATTAGAGCCGATGTATCCAAACGGTACACAATTCTACACACACAGAAAAAAAGAACAGAGTAAACACTCCAAACAACGTGAAGTTATGGCTTGTTCATGTCCTTTCAAAATCAACAAACCCGAACAAAGATTTAGTGTACTTGTGGCAAACTTTGTTCACACTCGATTGCGATGAGTCAACTGAATTCAATAGCTCCTCTTGCATCCTCCTCCTCACCATCAGATCCATCTCCTTCGTCAGATGCAACACGTACCGACCGGATCGACTTGTCCCATCTGCACCGGCAGCGCACCCAATTTCGGACATCCCGAACTTAATGAAAACGTAAAATTCAAAAACAACCAAAGAGGAACTAAATTAAAAGTCAAAAACGATACCGTCCAGCTCCTGCTGCTAGGGCATATCGCTCGTCTATCGGTTTTGGTCAGCAGTCCCTTCTTCGTCTGCAGTCGTCCTGGATTGCAGCAAAAAAAGGAAACAATCGAACCGACAGTGGAGTTAACTTTCTCTCGAAACAGCGGCTGATTTCGGTTGATTTATTTATTTATTTGTTTTTTCTCCTGGACGGCGACTTCTATCCCACTGCCAACCCCACCCACACCAGCACTCCCTCACTCATCGTTAGGTACCGCCGCCGCCGATTGTTTTTCCAATTATTGAGTGGGCGGCTGAGCACTACGTTCCATGAATTTCTAAAAGAACTCCTTGTTGATGTGCTGTTGTGCTGTTTAGAGGGAGGCAGAGGGTGGGGCTGGATGAGCGAAACTTTTAATGGATTTCCTTTTTCTCCTTGTTTTATTATTTCGATGGTATCCCTGGTTCGGGTCATCCGACTCCTCTCCCTCCCCCAACTCTCGAAGGGTCATGTGCTATGAAATGGACTTTTTCAATTTGGCTGTTAGTGGGTACATTCGCAGCGGTCTTCTGAGAGGGCCCGGCTGGTGGATGGTGGGTAAACAGTGAACAAATCAATCGGGGGAAAAGACAGCTCTTTGTAGGCCAATGTAATTGTTCGGCCTTTGATTACCTATTTTCGAACTGGGAATTAGTGAAGGATGTCGATGCGATTGCGAATCGAATTGATTCCCGTTTCAATTTATTCGTCCGTTCGCTTTGGTTTCCATTGACTTGTTGAAGTTTCAATTAACCGTGAATGAAAACGAAAGTTTGCCAGTGGAACTAATAAGGACCGGGGTCCAATTGAACGGAGAATCCAACCGGATGCCGATGTCTGCCTCTCAACCGAAATCCTCCATTCCTCAGATTAGCATGTGGGGGAGGGGGCCAGCTGAAGCAGATTCACATCCTCCGGTAATCCATTCGTATCCTCTTGCATTCGATGGAAAACTTCCATCGGTTCTTTGTGCCTTGTCCACTAAGACTCTCCGAAAACCGCTTACGTCGGTCGAGCCATTCAGTTCTCCATCTTATTGTCGGATGTTACGGATGCAGAGGAGGAGAATCGTAAGGATCAACATAATTGCAATCTTCTTCGCAAATGGCTGCACCTAGATCCCGAGGATATGCTATCACAGCAGAGAAGGGCAGCCCCACATCCACACCCAACCCACACACACACTCGCTCGTTCACATGCAATTGTCGTCGTCATTCACCTGAATGAAGACAACTTCCATTCCATCCATGACCCATATTTCTCGGAACAATCCCCACCCACCCAGCACACAGAGAGTCCTTAATGCCGGCTGCCAGCATCAGTGTCATATATAATTCATGGGTAAACAGGAACCAGATACCTGCTTATCTGCACTAATGTGAAAAGTTCTTGTCCTTCAACGACGTCGAAACGTAAATTGAAATCGAATGCTTCACGGTACGATGGGGAGATTGGTGGCGTTGCTTGTTGTTGGCCAGTGGAGCACCCGGACGAGGATGAAATAAATTTCACCTCAACATTGTTGGAGATTGGAAATTAAACTAATGGAAAGCAACACAGTGTGGAAAGTAAGCCGGGGAACTAATTGACGTAATAAATAGGACATGTGTACTTTTGGCATTTGGAATGCAGACGGGGGATGGGTGCGATTCGAGAGAGTGCCTGCAGATTGATTAAATTGATGGGTAATTCTGTTGCAGTGAGTGCTGCTTGAGGAGATTCCTGGAATGGCAAAGTGAGAGCTTAGCTACTTTGGTGCAATTTATGACCTCAAGTGAGAACTTTGGCCATCTGCGAGAAATGTGAACTAGATAGTTTCGAATTGAAGAGGGGGAAGGCAGTACGGAGTGGATCTTCGAGGTTTTGCAAGGAGACTGAAGAACTGTACCTTTGTGGATATCTTTCCTGACGCTAATCACTTCTATTTCTTCACAATTAGATGTGAGAATGAAGGAAGTTCCGGGAGGTCGTTGTGGGTTAGTGGCGGAATCTTAAGCCGGGAACAAGTTTATAACGCTGCCGGGCACCATTCCATTTCAACTCATTGCATTCAACTTGTTCTCATGATGTGGGCCGCGACTTGGGCGATACACAGAAGAAATATGTTGACGGTGTTCGCAAAGGAATTGGTCTGGCAGGGACGTCATCAGGTCATGCCTTCACATAGAGATTATCTGTGGAGGCAATTGTCCCTCCTTCTCCGGCAAACCCTTCCATCCTGAAAATAGAAAAGGAAAATTTAATAAAACAATATCACTTTCGGTGTCATCTCCACAAACCAAGTGGCTTTGTAAGTGACACCACGCATAATAAACAAAAAGACATAACCTTCTTATTAATCCTTCTATCCCGATGTTGTGAATTGTCCAATTTGTTGTTGCTAAGGGAGGAATAAGTATATTTTCTTGTTTGGTATGTCAATACTAGTAAGCAAAAATAAAATTATAACACATGAATTTATGCTTACATGAAAACTTTTAGTGAACATTAACAACTGGCGTTAGACCCACGATCCAAGTTTTAGTCGGAGTTGATAATATTCCAGTTGGAAAGTGGAAATGCCATTAGAGATCTCTGTCATTCGCAATGAAAACTGGAAAATGGGACAATGGGATTTAGAAGAAAGGGGGATTGATAATCGAAGTGCGAAAGACGGTGGAAGAATTTGAAAACGAGTGCGCGGATTTTTTATTTTAACCGACTAGATAAATCGCAGGAAACGATTATTTCCCGGATATACATTGTGTATTGTGTAATATATAAAAAAAAACAAGGTGAAAGTGAGGTGAAAGTTTTCACAAGAACAATCCAGAACATAGAACACGTGTACACACATTCATATACGTACTTATGTATGTGATTAACAGATTAACAGATTAACAGATTTTATATTTATATAAAATTTATTTTTTTTTTTTAGATAGATAGATCTTTTATTTCGCATAATATTGATGACAAAAGTATTTTTACCGCACATTTTACAGATTAGAGATATGATATTATAATATCTTTCTTCTATAATATTTTACATGTAATCATGCAAAATTATGTTTTTCAAAATAATATGATTATACTTTGAAGGAAAATACGAAAAAAAACCTCCAATGTGAAAAAAAAGTATATAAATAAGTGAACAATACAATTTTAGTAAAGAAACAAGTTATGTAAAAAGTAAAATAAATAATAAATAAATAAATAAATAAAAAAGTAAATAAGTAAATAAATAAATATAACACAGTAACATTGAATAAACAATAGAGATTAAGTATCACTTAGAATATTAATAAGCGGGTTTTCAACAAAACTACAGCGTTCTTGGAATTTTAATTTCAGTTTCTTTATCCTATCAGAAATCAATTCAACATTCGCCCTTTTGTGTATGTCTTTAGTTGAGTGATGCCAAGGCAAGTTTAACATCATTTCTTTTTATGTGACATTTCGCACTGTTACCCCATACTTGACATCCATATAGCATAATGGCTTGAAAAATCACCTTATAAATAATTATTTTATTTTCAAGCGAAAGTAACGATTTCCTATTTATAAATGGGTACAACATTTTTGTTGCTATCCCTACCTTTTTAATTGTTTTACTAATGTGATCATTAAAATTTAGTTTCGTGTCTAGATTAATACCCAAGTAACGTACGGAGTTTTCCCAATTTATAGACAATCCATTTAACTGCAATTGCCTTGTAGGAACAAAGCAGGGCTTTCTTTTTCGTGTAAAAAATATAGCCTGCGTCTTTTCCTCATTCAACTTGATGTTCCATTTGCTGAAATATTTTTCCACAATTTTGATCACATTTGAGAGATCGCTCTCAATATTGAGAGCTAATTCGTGTGAAGAAAATATGGCGGTATCATCTGCAAAAATCGCAGTGTGACAACTTGGCAATTTTGGGAAGTCTGATACATAAATATTATATAAAATTGGAGCTAGAACTGAACCCTGTGGAACACCAGAATTGAAAAAAATTAGGTCAGAAACATCACTGTTTACTTGGACTACGAAACGACGACGAGATAAGATACTTTGGACAATTTTACATATATAAGGAGGAAACCGGAGGTGTATCAATTTATACAAAAGTCCGTCGTGCCAGACAGTATCAAATGCTTTCTCTATGTCAAGTAGAACCATCCCAGTTGATTTGCCTATAGCACGGTTTGACTTTATGTGATTGCAGATTCGTAATACTTGATGGGTGAAGCTATGGTGTGCCCTAAATCCAAATTGTTCATTAGGGAATATATTGTTTTCAGAAATATGTTTTAAAATCACTTCCTTAAGAACTTCCTCAAAAAGTTTGCTAAGGTTACTAAGCAAACTTATTGGCCTGTAGCTTTCAGGATTTTCAGGAGGCTTGCCTCCTTTTGGTATAGGAATAACTTTGGCTAATTTCCAGGAGTGAGGAAAATATTCCATTTTGAGACACGCATTTATAAGAAATGTTAAAAACTTTACTCCACTTTTGGGCAGCTGCTTGATGTAGATGTTTCTAATCAGATCAAGCCCTCCCTTTTTGCGAACATTTAAGTTGTTGACGAAAAATGCAATGTCTTCTTCTGACACATAAACAGCAGAAGGGATTTGCTGAGAGCTGTTCTCGAAATAATTCTGAATAGTTCTCTGCACTGTGTCGCGTGTGCCTTGGTCACTTAGACCACTATCCACGATGTGGTTATTTGAAAATGATTGTGCAAGAGCATTTCCTTTTTCAGAATCCGTAAAGAACACGTTAAAAGAAGATAAAATATTATATAAAATCAATGAGCATGGCTTTGGCGTCTGCCAGATTGACAATTATTACGTTACTAAACATTGCATCTGATTTTTTTAACTAAGGTATACATAGTTTAAGTGTATTACTCTATCAATTTAACAATTTTAAAAAGATTCTGTTAATATACATTTCCTATATTTTAAAGCAATTTCACAGTATTTAAATAGGTTTATTACATTCATTTCATTGTGCGGTGATACTATTTCCATTTCAGATAAGTAGCCTTTCTCAAAAACTCTTCTTCTAGTCTCATTCAAAATTGGACACATGCCTATGAAGTGCATGACATCTTCTCTTTCATTTAGATTACACATGCCGCATAGTATCGGGAGGTCCTCCCTGTGGGGAGGTAAGTTTTAGTAGTTCTCCACGCAGCTTGAACATAGTTGATATTTCGCGGATACTATTCGAATCTTTGAAATAATTTCTACTCCCCAGGTTGTAATTGAGCCGGTTGTACGTACTGCGATGCGTTGAAGATGCTGCCTTGTCGAGAAATTTCTTTCTCGCCTCGTAATCGACTTGTTTTATTTATATGTGCAGTGTGTCGTCCCAGTCCAGGCTTCCCACGTTCAACTGTATACCACATGTATGCGCTAATTCCAACCACGCTGTTTTTCTCCTAATTGTTTGCAAAGCCACTATTTTCGGAAGTCGGTTATCTGGCATTTTCATTACCCGCAGTATGTAATTGACTTGCATCTTGAGTGTTTTTACAAATAGAGGAGGTAATCCTGTATCCAGCATAAACATTTAGTTTGGCGTCATTGTAGGCAAATGGAAAATCCTTTTAATAAAAAAAAACCCCTTGCAACCTCTCCACTTCCTCATAGGCTTTATGTCCCCACACTTGCCCCGCGTATAGCATTACCGCCTCCGAAACCGCTTCAAATACCTTAAATTTACTGCTATGGTTGATGTTGGGATTATTGAAGCACCTCTTCCACGCCATATTTACAACAGTCCTTGATTTGTTGAGCTTTTCCTGGATATATCTCTTCATATTAAGATTACTAGTTAATTAAAAAAAGCTTCTCAAACTTGGCCGTTCGGAGTCGGCATTAAACTGTAGGTCTCTTCCACGCGTGAGAGAACAATAGCACGCACAACACGAGTGGTTGCTGAGAAGCTAGGCCCAGATCCCCCTCGGACTGTAGCGCCACCCATATTATATTATTAGTTAATAAAATTCCAAGATATTTATACTCTTCGACAACTTCTATTATAATGCCATTTCTCATTACGCGCTGTTCTACCGCCTCCTTTTTTGAATATAATTATCTCTGATTTTTGCAAGTTCGCGTATAGACTCCATAGTTTGCAGTACTCATTTTGTTTATTAATCATCAGTTGAAGAGACTCTAGTGATTTGGCCAACAGCACAATGTCGTCTGCAAATAGAAGGGCTTTGAAGAGAATTCCCGCATATTCCACCCCACCAGAAAGCAGGTCCACAATATCATCTTTGAAGAGGGCAAACATGCTAGGGCTTAGCGAACATCCTTGTCTTAACCCCGAATAAGTACGGAACCATGCTGATAGTTCCTCACCATTCCACACAGCTGCCTTTGTGCTTCCGTAGAGATTTTGCAAGACTTTCCCGAATTTCGATGACATCCCCAATCCATACAGTTTATAAAACAAAGTGGTTCCCTTCACTGAATCGAACGCTGCTTGAAAATCTACGAAGAATGCATACAGCTTCTTATTCCGATTTATGCATGAACTGGCTATGCTGTTCAACACAAAGATGTGGTCAGTAGTTGAATAGCCGGATCTGAATCCTGCTTGAAACTCTTTTACTAAGTGGTTGTGTAAGTTAAGAACAGCGCATCATTATACAAAATTCCATTCCCACATTCCCAGAAACAGAACACCTTGCACGCGCAACAACGCTCCACAGCAGCCAACATGCTCGGCACCTGACACCTCTGGAATGCACCGCGACGAACTTACCTGCAGCGGAAACGCTGACGATGCGTCTGACCGGATGGCTATGAGTAGCAATAGTTTAGATTTATTATTGTTGTTAGAATTAAGTTCAGTTTCTTTTAATCCGTCAATAAAGGAGGTTCTCCTCCCGGAAAAATGATTTTTTTAAATTATTATTAAAGGAAATTCTTAACTTGTATGTGCAGTGGAAGCGAATAATAAACAAATACGCGTATATATTTATATATACAATAAGAAAACTACATATAAACATATACAAAGTACTACAAAAAAAAAAGTAAAATCTTCAAGCAAACATTCACACCAATAAACAACACATCTTTATTTTGATACAAGTGACGCGAATCCTCCGTCAATACCCACAGCAACAACAACAATTACAACAAATAACGATCAAAATAAAATAACTAGAAAACAACAAGACAATTGTCAATAAAGCCTGGAAGTGTCAACAGTGCCAACAAGAGAAGCCAGTGGTGCCAGAAATCAGTTCCGAGAGTTGCCGTCCAGTTTTTTTTTTTAATTTAATTGAATTCCAATTTAAATTGCAGAATTAGTCTATTTTGATTTAAATTGTCTAATTTTTGGAGCATTCTGTAGATCAATATCGAATTGAAATTTTATAAATCTGGCTTTAGTGAGTGTTACCCGAGAAAAAAGAAGGAGAATCTTCACAGGTAGAACCTTCACCGTGCTGCGCGCAGGACGTCCGTGTTTATTGGGAGTCTCTTTATGTAGTGGGGCGTCTATAACTTTAACCAGTGTTGGAACCCTCACAGTTTGTTTTTATTTTTTTTTTTTTGCATTTTTTTCTAGTAATTATCTTAATATAGTTTATAGGTCATGTCGATTGACATGAGGGGCGGGCTAGCGGACTTGTGCCAGCAACAGCAGGCACCCTCGGGTTATTTACGAACCTTGATCGCCAAACGACGCTGGAAAGGCGTTGACTCGGTTTAGGACTGAGCTAGATAGTTTTAAGTTAGACGAGGTTTAGGTTAGTTTTAGATTTAAGTTTAGGTAGGTTAGTTTAGGCGTAGATTAGGATAGATATCTAGCTTATCTCCGCGAGCCCTCTTCCGATCTCTTTTGTTGGTAGAGGCATAGGCTTTGAACACACTTTCCTATTCCACTTTCCTACCTCTTCTACTTCTTCTTTATCCTATTTCTAGTCGTCCGTCCGTGGTCTGCTTTAGGTTATTAGGCTTTCTCTCTCTTTCTATCTTTTCTTATCTCTCGTCTATCATAGCTAGCTACAAGCACGTGATATTTTGTTTGCAAATGGGTACACAAGCCAGGGAGGGGACAAGAACGACCAAGTCCGACGAGCTTAGCCGTGTTTTTTTTTAATTCATTTTTATTTGCGAATGGATATACTTAAATACTAGACAAAAATTCTTAAAACTAGTTAGACGAACAATAATGCCAAATGTAACTTACTTGCCCTCGGCGGGCACTCTAAGCTAAACTTATACTTATTCTATGTCTTTCGATCAAAGCTTACAAACTATCTATTTTTGTTAAAGATTAGATATTGAATGACAATTTTAAATTAAGAAAATGTATGAAAAAACTTAATAACATCACTGTTTTATTTAAAACTTATATACTAACGTACACACTATCTTAAAAATAACTTACACTACCTTAAGCTAAGCTTACATGTACATATGTGTATATATACTTATATACATATATATATATATATACTCAATATGTATTTACAAATGCATACACAAAAGAACAAACGAGTGTACATAAGTGTATACCTTTTTTTTTTCTTCAACTTACGACTACCTGAAAGCTACCCTAATATATTTAAGTCGACCATAGGATGCAGCAGATATACCTACATCCATGCAGTGGATTGCAAGGCAGACCGACTACTCCCTCATTCGGGGATACGCAATACCCTTTTTAACCCGGATCCAAAGGGTTCGACGCTGCAGTTCCCTTGTTCCCCAGTCACCAGAAATTTTGGTGCTGCGTAGCAACAACGTACTGAACCGGAGGAGATCCTCCTCAGCGTCAGGTCGTGGTTGAGTCGCCCATCCACAATTGATCTGGCGATGTGGTAGATGAGCGGTACCGCATTTATATCCTGCATCAATCCGCTTTTGTCTAGGTGCAGGAAAGCTTCTGGGGGGACGAAGCCACAGCCCTTTCATGGTATTGTGGATTGGGGTAGTAAGCCTCCGAGATCAAGTTATTGACCGAGTTCATCGCTCTAGCAATAACCTCGAATCAACTTCAACAGGAAATTGTCCACTCTTATCAGGTTTGCCCTGTTGTATAAGACCTTATTGGAATAGTATTTTATGTACTGGGACTCTGGAGTTCTATAAAGGCGAAGGCAAGCCCTACAAGACCTCTCGAACAACCGAATCTTTTCCATTAAACTTGCACTCATGTTGATCCACACGGGACAGCCATAGGTGATCATTGGCCGGATGAGGGCCATGTAGCGGATAACCTTCACCCTCCCATCGAGTTGGCTGTTGTAAAACAGTCTCCTGCTCTGTTGTTTTATTATGTACCTAACTTTAATTAAGAATAACTTATACTAATATAAACAATTAAAGCAAGAGACATTTTAGGAGGAGGTTTAGAGGCTTGGGAGGAAGTCTAGAGGCCGCTATTGTGAGTTGTCAAATTTGAACGTGTTGTTGCCCGTTCTTTATTGATATTGGTTGAGGTGAAGATAGTGAGGAAAATGTCGCTAGAGGTTGCTGCAGATGTTGATGACAAGCTGGAAGATGCGTCTGCGGATTCGATCTATTGGCGCTGTGCTGGGTCTTGTTGACGATGAAGGTTGGTGATGGATTTGAGGCTGGAAGAGTCAGAGTTTCTCCATTTGATTGGGAGTAAAATGGAACCAAACTGGAAGGTGTATGCCAGCGAGGGTCCTACAATCTGTTTACACAAGATCTTGTTTATCTTTAGGAGAAGACCGTTGAGTGTCCACATGACTTTCCGACAGTAGCTTAGCTTAATCTTGGTCTTCTCGATGCATTTGGAGATGTTCTTTTCGAAGGAGAAGTTTCTTTTAAAGTAACCCCTAGGTATGTACAGTACTCCCCGGATATAAGCACCCCCTTGTATAGCAAAACGCTTTTAATAAAAACAAATTATATTCAGCTGAGATTTACAGTACTCCCAGGATAATAGCACATATACGTATGGACATAAAATCGTGTTGCTTATAAGCTGGTTTTCAATTAAATTCCTATTAAGCGGGCCGTTAGGTAGGTTTAGGATGGCGTTGTTAATCTCAGCTGAACATAATTTGTTGCTATTAAATGGGTTGCTAATATCCGGAAACAGCTGTATCAACGCCATCCTAACCCTAACTAAGTTTATTGAAAACCCGCTAATAAGCAACACAATTCTATCCCCATGGCCCCATGCGTATGTGTTATTATCCGGGGAGTACTTTATAGAGATTCTTGGGGCTTGTGTATTTCAACTTAGATTAAAGAAGATTTCTAGAATTCTGGAACTTGGAATTTGTTTTGTCTCTTGTTGCATTTCTCGCATGTGTTCAAGATGCATAACTGATTCCCCGAGTTGAATACGATAAGGCACAACATCTCTTTATCCTATTCCAATTCTAACACTTACCCTCCATTACTGTGTTTGAGTTGACTTTATCTGTAAGTCAACCCACTTGCATTGTATCTGGTGTAAGTCTAGTTTTCCGAAGCATACCTGATCTTCCGTTGTGCGGCATCCATTCACTTCAGATGGCTCTAGAAGATATACAGGAAGAGTTCGACAACGCGGTCAATCAATGCATCTAAAATTAAAATGATGCATATACGAAATCCTCAATTTAGCGCTACACAATCACAATCACAAATCTACTTCAGAAAAGAATTATGTACGAAGTCCACGTGTAGTCCCATCGAAACAGTAGAAAATTATAGATATTTGGGAGTTACCATCGACAGCAACTTTCTGTGGGAAGTACACATAGATGCACTACGAGTGAGCCTATGACGATCTTTATACGCACTAAATCATCTACGGTATCATGACACAATGGACGTCCTAAAACAAGTATATTTTGCCATTGTTGAATCTAAGCTGAGGTATGGTATACTTGCTTGGAGCAATGCATCAGCGACACATATCCAGAAGCTCCAAAAACTCCAAAACTCAGCACTGAAGATAGGTGCACGTAACCAGCACAACATTCAGGAGCAACTGCGTTTCAAAGTGCTTTCAGTAAAAGATACATATCTTCAAGATTACCTTTAAACTGGAGTATTATGATGACAACCGATTTGTAATACCGATTCAACATGAAGTCAAAACAAGACGGTGGGCTCAAGGCATTCTTCATGAGCTCCGTTTCGACAACAATTATGGAAGACGAAGACAGCTGAGATGCTGTGTACCTGAAATCCTCAACACAATTCTACAAGAACTCAAAAAAATACAAAATTCAAAAAACAATTGAAAAAATGATAAAAATCTTTTTATTAAATTCTCTCCAAATACTTAATTAATTAAAATAACTTATCCTTAACCACGATTCCTTCAATAAATGTGTTGTAAAATATTCGAATTCAATTTAAGCTTATATTTAAAAATTATTTAAAATTACAAATTAATATAATAATATGGGTGGCGCTACAACCCGTAGAGGGCCAGGGCCTAGATTCTCAGCAACCACTCATGTTGTGCGTGCTATTGTTCTCTCAAGCGTGGAAGGGACCTAATGCCGACTCCGAACGGCGTAGTTGAGAAGCTTATTCTAGACAGGAAATACTCTTTGAGCATTGTCAGTGACTCGAAAGAGGTGGAGCCGTGAATTAAGATAGGTTGTAAATTCGGGTATCGAACCTGGCACCTTCTACGTAGGAGTCGACGCACTAACCCACTACGCCACGGCGACCCATGTTTTTATTTTAATTTTATATTTTAAAATTATGAAACTCAATCTTCTACAGGAAAGCCTTAAGCCGGAAAAATTAAATTGGAACCTATTAATCGATATATATAAAATTCTCATGTCACAGTGTTTGTTTGAAATTTCGTATATACAGTGTTGGACAAAACAATAGCACCGAATTACACCTCGCAATATTTTGCCCAAAGAAACTGTCTAAAAGTAAATCAATTTAAATGAATTTTATTTATGTTACTTGGATAAACAACAGATCTTAAAATATTAAAAAACAAACTATTCAACTTCAACACTTAAAAAAATATAGTAAAAATAAAGAAATTCAACAAAATCAAACGCGACAAAACTAAAGCACTTATTTCAATTTTCTTCTAAACATCTTTTTTTTATTAATATTTTGTAGCCAACCCATTATTTTGAATAATTGCTTCACATCTCCGGGGCATTGACTCAATTAAATTATTTATGATATCTGTGGGGATATTCTTCCAAGCAATTTCAGCTTGACCAAAAAGCGAATCCTTACCGTTACACCTTTCCCGATGAATTCTTTGGTTAACAATCTCCCATAAGTTCTCTATGGGGTTAAGATCTGGGGACTGCGCTGGTACGTTCGTTAGGCCTGAGAATAAGTTTTTATCTATTTGTTATATTTATAAGTGCAATTGACTAATATATAGTAGTAATTTATTAATTTTCACCCACCAGGTGTCGTTGCTCACCCAGTAAATAGCACAGAGTATAGATGAGACTACTACACTACACACCAGACGCAGTGTGCAACATCAAAAAACAATTTTCCATGGCCACAGTGCTGAAACAATGAATGCACTATGGCACAAAAACATTGAAAGATGTAAAAAACAACGACAAACTATTTGGCGACAGTTTGATACTCCTTTCAAGCGATTTCAGACAAACGCTGGCAGTCATTCCGCGTTCAACATACGCTGATGAGATCAACGCGTGCCTAAAATCATCGCCACTGTGGCGCAATATTGAAAAATTTAAACTGACAGTAAATATGCGCGTTCAAATGGTTCAAGATCCATCGGCTGAAACATTCTCAAAACAACTATTAGATATCGGCGATGGAAAAGTTACTACGGATGAAACTGGGTGCATTCAATTACGGGCGGATTTCTGCACAATCGTTAATTCGCAGGATGCTTTCATTGACAGATATTTCCTGACGTATACACATAATATACTAATCATGACTGGCTGGCTGCAAGAGCAATTTTAGCAGCAAAAACTGATTACGTTCACGAGATTTTTTTTTTTTTTATTTGTGTGAAGCTTAACAAGTGCATACAGTCTTACAATTTCGTCATTTACAAGTTAGAGCTAGAACATTATTGTTCATTCAACTATAATATTATTATATAGACTGCCAGAAAAGAAAATAATAATAATAATAACAAATGTGGGAAAATAAAGTCTCATACTAAACCCAATGATTTTTTTTTTATAATACTTAGCTTACATTTAAATATATCGTGTTAATTAGGATTTGGCGTAAGTTGCCGAATAAGTGGATTTTGCGAATATGAACAACGATTAAAGAAGTGAAGAGCAATATTGTTAATTCTGTCTTCTATTAATTCAACTTTTGCTATATTGTGTAGTTCTGAGGTGGAGAAATACCAATGCAGATTCAATATCATCTTCAACAATTTATTCTGAGCTGTTTGCATCTTTTTTATATGACTACGTGCACACAAATACCATATGGGAGCACCATATGTCATAATGGCTTGAAAAATAGCTTTGAATATAATAATTTTGTTTTCAATCCTTAGGGTAGACCTTCTATTTATAAATGGATACAGAACTTTTATTAAAACATTGATTTTATTCAACACAGCTGGCACATGCTTGCTAAAGGTTAATTTTTTGTCGAGAGTGATTCCTAAATATTTAACTTCATCTGACCAGGTAATTTCGCAATCACTTAATGTAAGGTGACTATTAGGTAAAAACTTTGTACTTCTTCTGCGAGTGAAGAACATTGCCTGTGTTTTGTTGACATTCATTCTAATTCTCCATTTGTAGAGGTAGTTTTTTGTAGTGGCAAAACCATATTGCAGAGTTGAGCAAATATGCGAAGGAAGTTCATCGGAACAATATAATGCGGAGTCGTCCGCAAACATTGAAAAATGGCTATTTGGAATGCTAGGGAAATCTGCTAGGTAGATATTGTAGAGGACTGGAGCTAGGACCGATCCCTGTGGTACACCTGCTGATATGTGTTTTAGTGTAGACGTGGTAGCGCCCATGAATACCTTAAAGCTAGGTCCATATACGAAGTCTTTGATGACAGTTATCAGGTTATTGGGAAAATCAAAGTGCTTCATTTTAAACAAAAGAGCGTTATGCCACACAGAAACAAAAGCTGATTCAATGTCGAGAAGTAGCAAACCGGTAGATTTTTTAACCGAAAGTTGATGTTGCACGTGTCTAGTTAAACTCAAAACGGGGTGAGAAGTATTATGTCCAGATCTGAAACCGAATTGGTGGTTTTTCAATATGGAGTTGTCTTCAATAAACTCTATAAGTTTTTGTTTAGTTACTTTTTCTAAGATCTTTGCCAAGTTACTTAGAAGGCTTATTGGGCGGTAACTAGACGGGATGTCAGGAGGCTTCCGGGGCTTGGGTAAGGCAATAATTTTCGCAAATTTCCAGGTTTGGGGAAAGTAAAGTAGCTTAAGACAGCCGTTGATAATCAGCGTAATATAAATAAGTCCTGTACGAGGAAGATTTTTTAAACAAATATTTGGTATACCGTCGAAGCCGGGCGCTTTTTTAGCGTTAGTATGTTTAAGAATATTCATTATTACTTTCGGACGTACATACCAATATCTTCAGCCTTCAGTCTTCAGTCTTCAGTCTTCAGTCTTCAGTCTTCAGTCTTCAGTCTTCAGTCTTCAGTCTTCAGTCTTCAGTCTTCAGTCTTCAGTCTTCAGTCTTAAGGCGTTAGTCATCACTCTTTGGACTTCAGTCTTCAGTCTTCAGTCTTTAGGCATTAGTCATCACTCTTTGGACTTCAGTCTTCAGTCTTCAGTCTTCAGCTGTCAGTCTTCAGTCATCAGTCTTCAGTCATCAGTCTTCAGTCTTCAGTCTTCAGTCTTCAGTCTTCTGTCATCACTCTTTTGTTTTCTATCTTCAGTCTTCAGTCTTAAGTCTTCAATCATCAGTCTTCGGTCTTCAGTCTTCAGTCTTCAGTCTTCAGTCTTCAGTCTTCAGTCTTCAGTCTTCAGTCTTCAGTCTTCAGTCTTCAGTCTTCAGTCTTCAGTCTTCAGTCTTCAGTCTTCAGTCTTCAGTCTTCAGTCTTCAGTCTTAAGGCGTTAGTCATCACTCTTTGGACTTCAGTCTTCAGTCTTCAGTCTTTAGGCATTAGTCATCACTCTTTGGACTTCAGTCTTCAGTCTTCAGTCTTCAGTCTTCAGTCTTCAGTCTTCAGCTGTCAGTCTTCAGTCTTCAGTCATCAGTCTTCAGTCTTCAGGCTTCAGTCTTCAGTCTTCAGTCTTCAGTCTGAGAGTCACTTAGATTTTCGGAAATCGTAAATTTCGATGCGAAGTGTTGAGATAAGACTTCACACTTCTCAGCATTAGAGATGTACCTCGTATCATTTAACCTTAAGGGGGGAATTGGCATTCGCTTATTTTTAATTATTTTAGTGAGATTCCAAAATGGCTTTGAACATTTTTCCATATCAACAAGTAATGAGTCCCATTTCCGATTTCTGTACTCACTAACAAGGAGTTTTATTTGTTGGTTTAGATATTTTAGTTCTAATTTATAGCCTGGTAACCTGTATCGTAACCAATTTCTACGAGATATATTTCTTCTTGCAATTGTATCAATAATATAACTAGGGAAATTGGATTGCACTGCGGAACTGGGTATTGGGCAATTTGACTGGTTTATCACTTTCAACTATACAGCACAAAAGTGATGTTGATTCTATGATCTCGTCTCTGTCTGAGACTCAGTCCACGTTCACGAGATGAACTTCAAGATTCAACAGTTGTTGCCAGGAATACAGTCTGCGATACCACCGAAGCTGTGAATTATCCGACAAAGTTTTTGAACTCATTGGATTAACCACGCATGCCACCGCATAATTTACAACTGAAGGTTGGATCTCCGGGAATTTTGCTTCGTAATTTAAACCCAGCGCAGCTGTGCAACGGCAAGCGATTAGTCATTAAAAAATTGATGAATAATGTTATCGAAGGCATTATTTTAAATGTCAAATTTCGATGTGAAAATATATTACTACTGCGGATTCCTATTGTACCTACAGATGTCCCAATTCAATTCAAGCGGCTTGAATTTGCAATTAGATTGGCATTTGCAATGACTGTCAATAAGTCTCAAGGCCAAACGATGTCTGTTTGTGGCTTGGATTTGAGTACACCATGTTTTCACGCATACGTAGCATGCTCTCGAGTAGGTAAGCCATCCAGTTTCTTTGTGTTAGCTAAAGATGGGATTACAAAAAATATTGTACACTATTGCATTAAGGGATAAATATTGTTTTTTAACAATACTGTAATAATGAATGATGTATATATAATTTTGAGGCATCAATTGCAATAAATTTAAAAACTAATTTTTTTTTTCGTTTTATATTTTTCTTTATCCGTCATCGTCATCATCCATCAGAGCGCTCCATGTCTCTCACTAATATACCACATCATCACACACCCACAATAAATGAGTTCCTTTTTTCTGCCAACATATGCTCTAGAAATAATTTATATGGCAAGACAACGTTTGCCGGGTCAGCTAGTAATGAAATAAAATTAATTGAAAACTTCAACCATTTGCCTGTTCCATATTGCCTCTCAAGTGATGATTTCCTGACTCACTGCTTCAAGGCTATTCAGTTGTCCCTACGTCATCATTAATCTCCCAAAATGAGGAGTGGTATCAAGTTTTCAATTCGATGGACTCCATCGCTGAAAACCTGCTCAAGCTTCGCACATACCTAGGCTTCCTAGATTCCCATATCCTCGCGTCACAATTCAACTGCCTTTGACCACTCAACTCAGACCGGACTGCCTTCGTGCCTTGGTGCCAGCACGTGAACTTTGTACGTGATAGGTTTCCGCAAGCGTCTTCAATTTCCGCTCGAATGTGTGAAATTTCAATTACCGCGACGTGATTAAGCGCCACACATCCAGATCTCAGCCAGAACCCAGGCAGAATGCCAGCGCGCACACTCCTAAGGCGCAGCAGATTACGCAGCCTAGGCAAAGCCATCAAGGGAAGCATTCATATTCCCGTACGTGAATTACTATCATCCGGCGGCGCCTTGATTACCGAGCATAACTCAGTGAGCACCTAATTACCGCGCTCAGCTCATTGCCACAAGGTACATCAACACTTCTGCACCGCGGGACCAGATCACTTCACGACTTCAAATCCCATTACCGGACGCGTTGCAGCCGAGATGAAGAAGTAATCAACCTTACAAATGCCTGCCATTAATGTAACGCATTTCCCCATTCCAGCTCGATGATGTTTTCCTCCGTGACGCAGCCACGGCGCAGTCCCAACAAGAGGTATCATCCCAAATTACCAGGACAAGCAATTAATTCGCCATAAAAACGCATTAGCCGCGCACATAGCTCGTCGCACTCTCTCGCCGAGTGTGTGCGGCTAGAATGGCATCCGACGACACGACAAGAGCTTCAGTCGCCGATGAGGAACTACGCGACGACTGCAACTCTACGACGACATCGCTCGACCGAGCGCTAAGCTACGATCGCTATGCTTGGCGTGCGTGCGCAGTCATGGTTGTGGCGGAGACAACGACGTGCGGACGGTACGCTGACACCTTTTCACAAATTCCACGGGCGGCGGACGCGATCGGTGATCATTCAGTTCGACTGCGACTGCGACTGCGAGTCCGAGATCCGGAAGAGCCGACCCGGACGACACACATTCGGTCTCACACACACAGTACCTACAAATGATGGCAATTACTGATATCTGGCGTCAAGAACATGGTCGTCTCGCGGTGGGATGCCGATTTGGTGGTGGTGTGCGGCACCGCGATGTGTGTTTTGTCCTGCAATGGGTTAATGGGAAACCGATGTGCAGCACCAATGTACCACATTTGATGAGCCGTCCCACCGTCCGCCGCCAACTAGAGTGCGCTGCGCCACGCCGCCGGTCGTTGATCGGATTGGATGGAATTTTTGGAGCTTGCATCGTACGTGAACTGTTCCAGCGGTGGAAGGTGATTGGAATTTTCCGCGGAAAACTGGCGAAAATTGTTTCGAACCTTTCTGGGACGTCTAGTTACAGTTACTGGCAACGGTGTCGGCGAGCACGATGCGACTGCTAAGCACGCAGTGTGGATTTGTATTTGGGTCGGCCTATGCGACTGGTCTGCGGATTTCGATTGATTGGATGCATCGAGCATTCATTGCTTTATGAGTGCGGAAGTGTAATTGAGTGGACTGCCAAAGAAGGACAAGCTGATGAATTCTCAGGCAATTCGGGACGTAATAGATGATAGCTGAGTTGAGCCGGAGTGCCGATGATCTCTGGATGCCACGGATTGTTTGGAGGAGCGCTGAGTGGATGGCTTCAGTGAAGGGGAATGCGGTCGTCAAAGGAAGTCAAACGTGACTTGCACTGTAGATCACGCGCACCCGTAAGCAATCATGGGGATAGGAGTAGCCTCATCGACAATCTCCTTCACTTCCCCACACATCCTGTAGTCAATTCAACAAATCACTACCCTCATTAGAGAACAAACCACGGTAGCATCAATTAAATCATTTGGGTCACGAGCACCAAGCCTTCAGTGCATATCCTTCGACAGCGTCCCGATTTATGTGACATAAACCATGACAAGTGGTGGTACCGGCAAAGGGCACCGGGAGAGTGCACACCCCGCCGCGAAATCAAAAGACACACCGATCCTTCACCGTTTAATAATTTTTCAAATCCGATTTGATTGGCGAGGACATTGAATGGACCTAACCACGACAACGACGACAACGACGACGACGACGGCAGCGACAGCGACAGCAACAACCGCAACGACATCTCCTGTCGTCGTGGTCCGTCTATGAAAGAAAACCTTGAAGGCACAGATCGTGCACACCGCCGACGCCGCCGCCGACAACAGGTTGGGTGCACGGTACACGGCGACACAGCCCGACAAGCCAAACTCAATCTCCATCTCATCTGGTGCGGCGATGGGTCACCGCAATAAACCGTGCGACTACAGCTTTATGGGATCGCTTTATAATTTTAATTGATTGGAAATTAATGATCCGCAGATATCGATACAGACCAGACCTTGCCTCCCCGGCTGGGGAAAGATGATTTCTTCCAGCGACAACGACGATGCCGAAGACTGGATGTCTCCTCGTGGGTTCAATTTTTTCCTCCATTAATCTTTGAAGTCGAGGACCTCTGCCTGTCCCCGGCCAGTTCCAGACCAGTCCCCGGCGAGATTGACATATGGCCGTCGACATTTTCTGTCTGCTGTACGTCGGAATGTTGTAAATTAATTGAAAATGAGGAATCGATGATGGGCACCGACTTACAAAGCGCTCTAATAGACCGGCAATGGGGATCTCATTTCGCCGGCGTGCCCCGGCTGCAGCTGGGGCTGTGCTGCAGTCGATACCGGAGAGCCGGCCGGAGTCCCGCAGTCGGGGACAATGTTATTGATACAAATGCTGATGACTTTGGTCGCAGCCGGGACCATGCCTACGACCACGACCACGATTGTGACTACGACAACAACGTGCACGACGATGGCTCTGATGCTGACGATGACGATGATGACGGGAGATTGGTTGATGTCAAATGGCTGAGGTTTGTTGCGGTGTTTGGTGGTGGATCTGGCCGGGCATAGGATGCAGCAAAATCCACTCGAGACCATGGATTGCATTGGATTTAAATTATGATTCATTAATTCGATTTATCTGCGCGGTATTATTCTGGTCGGACTTTCCATACTCAGGTGTACGCGCCGCGCGTAGTGGGGGAAATTGCTTTCGGAGTCAATCAAGCGTTCGAAGAGGTTGTCAGTTTTGTGCGGTTCACCATCAATCACACGGATGCTCCGGGGATTCAGGTTTGAGGAGTGCTTCGGATTTCGGGAATGCGAATGAGAGTAGGCTGGATGCTGGCTGTTCCTTTCACCTCTTTTTTTCCAGTATTTTGAAGGCTGTTTGGATGCGAGTTGACATCTTGTTAGAGTTTGATTTGTGCTCTCGATAAGTCAGTGGGCTCTTGTCACAGGGATGAGATTGAGACGGTGATGGATATTGGAAGAGACTGTGGTGTATGATATTGGGACGCAGGTTTTTCGCTTTCGAATGGCTTTTATTTTCACTTTGCTTGGCTTTTTGAGTGGATGACTCCAGTGAGGGTAGTGATTTGGCTGTTGCGTCAGGTGTCATGGGCTCTTGATATTGCATGGATGCACTACGAATTATCAATATTCATGTAGATGTGTTCTTGTGGTTGCCGTGGCGTTGTGGGTAAGTGCGTCGACTGCTACGCAGAGGGTGCCAGGTTCGATACCTGAATTCTCCACCTTTGATAATTCAGGGCTCCACCTTCTCAACTTCGCCGTACGGAGTCGGCTTTAAACTGTAGGTCCCTTCCACTCCTGAAAGAACAATAGTACGCACAACACGAGTGGTTGCTGGGAAGCTAGACCCAGGTCCGCCTCGGACTGTCGCGCCATCAATATTATTATTATATTAGATGTGTTCTTGTGAATGAGAGCTGAGTTTGAACGCCGTAGGGCCTTTCCAAAAACAAGTAAATGTCCTACGCAGCTTTCCTACAGCATTGTTGAGTGATAGAGAGACTTCCAATGTAGTCATTGCCGGCAAACAGTTGAGTGAGAGAATGTCGAGTGGACATCAGTATGTTTCAGGAGGCATTTGCAAATTTGATGAAAGGATGTGGTATTTTCGTTTGACAAACCGTTTACTGACTCGAAAGAGCAGGGCTCATTTTTTCAAAACCATAAGTAAAGATATAGGATGGTGCCGTCTTTATGTTGCATTAGATGGCAGTGATGTCATGGTGATCAATGTTTGATTGGCCACGAATAGATAATTTTTTTCCACTGTGGATGCTATGTGAACCAGAGCTGGTAAGCTGGTAAAATCAAAATTATATTCCTTGGATTCCGTTCAGTCTGAACTTTTAGTTTGGCATTGCAAATGCAAGCTGCATTGAAATCATAGGTACGCTTGAAATCTATCAAACGCTGTGTGCGTCAATTTAGAAAACTTCTTTTCTATTCCCTAAAAATGCATGTGAATTCGCGAATGTCGTTCTCTAGTTATCACGTAACCTAGGGAAACAGGGATTATTTTTTCTTTTTGTTATACACATAATATCATTTCCCTACTCCGCCACTCTCTTACCGCGCTCTTGCTCTCTCTTTCTTCTTCTTCAGGCAGATAGTTGAGTTTAGCTTCCTCTTCTGATTGGCAGTTCGGACTCGAGTCTTAATTGAATCAAGTTTAACGCGTAATTAAAGTTTTAATAATTGAAAAAAAGTGTTTTATTTGAAAGTGTTTTTTTTTTTGCATGTAATTTTATTTAGTTGAATATATATTTATTTCTTGCTAGGCAAAAGTACTTAAAACTAGTTGAACTAACTTAAGAATTACAAATGTTCTTAATACTAACCTACCGACAATATGCGGGTACTCTAAGCTAATCTAATCTACTTTATAAATGTGCCTTTCGGCTTAATCTACGTTTGTTTTTCCAGCCATTAAGACAATCTTTTATTTCTTTATTCATTTGCCAAGAAAACTTGTAAAAGACTTGGCTAAACTTAACTACTTGGATTTTATCTTTGTTTTAAAACTTTTTTTTTTTTCTTAAAAACTATGTAAGCTGGCCACTGTGCTCTATCTGATCCTGACAAAAAGCGGTGGGGGATGCTGGTTTTGGTGTACCCACCAGTAAAATTGCCGTTCTTTGGCAGACTTTTCACTATCTCGAGTGGGGATCGCTCCACTGAACCAGAGGAGAACCACGTGGGTGCGAACGACATCCGGTTCGTATTGAAGGCGCCATCCACTGTTCGGCGTACGACATGGAAGATTAAATTTTTCAATTGTGTCTAGATAGAGGAATTCTTCGGGAGGAATAAAGCCGTTAACGCGCACCCTTTCATGGTACATACTATTGGGGTAGTAAGTCCCAAAGATCAGACTGTTGGAAGAGGCCATAGCTCATGCAGTGTGCCTTCTGATCAGCAGTTCACGCTTGCCTCGTTGTACAGGACCTCGCTAGGATAGTACTTCTTGTATTCAGACTCGGATGTACGATACAGACGAAGACAGCTCCTTAGACACTGCCTCTCGAACACCCTCATCTTTTCCATCTGGGAAGGACTCACGTTGAACCACAATGGACAACCGTACACCATAACGGGCCGTACTAGGGCCATGTAGCAGATTACCTTCACTCAAGTTCAATTTGGCTGGTGAAAAACAACCACCTTGCCGCAGCAAAGGCTTTTCTGGCTGTCGCCAGAGCAATATCTATATGTTTGTCAAAATACAGATAATTATCCAGCAGTGAATATAGAAAACAAGACGGTATACAGGTATAGTTGCCGTCAAATGTTCATAAAATCCAAACGTCCCAACAGATTAAGTATATTTTTTTTTATTCGATGAAAGATATTGTATCAACCTTGATACCACTTTATTTCTACACAGCGACCTAGATACCACTATTGTGTTTTTACTCGCGTCTGGCAGGGTGATGGTGACATGTAAACCACTCGAAACATTTTTGAAATCGCACTGACGAATTTTACCAGATTCTAGAGTCACGCAACGTTCATAAAACTCTGATTTGGGTATATCATCACGTGGGCTTTTAGACTATACATAGTTTTTGCTCGAATTACGGAAGGAAAAGGATATGTAACTTTATTTCATCGATTCCTTAATATCTGTTGTAAGTGTCCTTCGCCTCTTCATTACTCCATTATAGTATGAATGAAAAAACGAAACAGTGAACTCTACGAGCTTAATCAAAGTGTGGAGGTAGTACGGAAGGCAAAAATCGGCAACATCGTGCCCATGGAAATCAATGCTTAACCTACGTACATCATAGAAGGTAAACGGGCATCTTAGCTCGATAAAGTGAGGAAGATCGGTTTTCCACATTAAAGACCAAGTGAAGCAAGTCAACGATGGAAGGCAAATTTTGCTCAGAGTTAGATCTTTCATAGTCTGTGGTTAGATAGTGTTCACCCGCACCTTGCTCAATATGTCGCTAGTAGCCTTAATTTAGACATACCAAGTTGGCTAAGATTTTCATTAACTTGCCTCAGACTATAGTTAGTTAGTTTAGTTTAGTTGAGTATTTATTTAGTTGATTATTTATTTTCTGTTTATTGCATACTTCTACAAAGATCCCAGACTCGGTCACCGTTTAAGATGCTTATCGTTTCTTCAAGCGAGAGTAGTGGCAAAGAAGTGGCAGCGGAATTCTTTAAGAATGGGACATATAGCGATGAAGTGGTATACGTCCTCTCGTTCCTGAAGGTTGCAAAGGTTGCACAAAAGAGGCAGTTCTGGGCGATGCGGTATAAAGTTTAAATTTATCAGATCACTTCTTATTTTAAAGATGTTGCTTATCACATCCGTTGTGAAACTTGCCATGAAATATATTCTGCCTTGTAAATTGTGATAAAATTTGCTGTTTTTTTTTTTTTAATTCATTTTTATTATTTAATTCATAATAAACTTTCATACTAGACAAAAATGCTTAAAACTAGTTAGACGAACAATGTTTTTATTTCTAACTTACTGGCCCTAGGCGGGCACTCTAAGCTAAACTTAATCTTATCTTTCGACCTAACCTAACGAATAAAATATAAATGGAAATTTAAAAGGAACACATTACTGTTAAGAAAAAATTGAAAACTTAACTACTGGACGGTTTTTATTCCTTATTATACACAATGTATACATGTATCGTCATGTATACACATATACATTCGTTTTTTTTTTTTTTTTTTTCACACCTTACTCTACCTTAAAATATACTACTCTATTCTAAGTACGTCAGCCATAGGTTGCAGCTAATAATATGAATATTTATATTCAATACACTGCAAGACATGAAACCGACTGCTCCCCATGCGGGGGTCTGAACTAAAACCTTTCTAACCGGGGTCTAAAGGATTCGAGGAGGGAGTTCCCTCGCTTCCCAGCCACCAGAACTTTTGGTGCTGCATTGCAACTTCTCGAATGTCCCGCCTGGATACCTCCGTACTGAACCGGAGGAGACCCTCCTCAGCTCGTTGTGCGACGGAACGGACGTGGTTGAGTCGCTCATTCACGGTTGATCTGGCGACGTGGTAGATGAGCGGCACCGCATTTACATCTTGTATCAGACTGTGCTTATCTAGATGGAGAAATGCTTCTGGGGGGACGAAGCCGTTGTGACGTATACCCTTGCGTGGTATAATGGATTGGGGTAGTAAGGCCCCGAGATCAAGTTATTGACCGAGTTCATCGCTCTAGCAGTGTGACCTCGAATCAACTTCACCAGGAAATTGTCCACTCTTATCAGGTTTGTCCTGTTGTATAAGACCTCATTGGAATAGAATTTTATGTACTGGGACTCTGGAGTTCGATAAAGGCGAAGGCAAGCCCTAAGACAAGCCCTCTCGAACAACCGAATCTTTTCCATCAAGCTTGCACTCACGTTGAACCACACGGGACAGCCATAGGTGAGGGATAGGTGGCCGGATGAGAGCCATGTAGCAAATAACCTTCACCCTCGCATCGAGTTGGCTGTTGTAAAACAGTCTCTTTGTAAGGGCAAAAGCGCCTCGGGCCCTGGCCAGAGCAGCATCTACATGTTTGTTAAAATATAGATACTGATCTAGCCAGATCCCCAGGTATCTGACTACAGTCTTTTGCGCCAGTGGTTCCCCGTGTCTTCCAACGATTGTGAATTTTCGCCAATTCTTTTTCGTATCCGCCGAGGCCTTATACAACGGCGTCCTGAACAGAATGGTTTCCGACTTCCGGAAGTTGATGCTCAACTTCCAGTTATCGCAACTTCTCATGAATGAATCGAAGTCACCCTGCGCGAGAGTAGTGATTTCCTCGATCTTTTTGCCTGATCTGTATACGATCAAGTCATCGGCATACGCAATTGCATGAGGAAGAGAACTTAACAGATCGCTAAAGTAAATGTTGAACAGGATCGGCGAATTAACGGCAGCCTGTTGGAGACCATTTTTTACCTCAAATATACCTGTGGAGGTCACGTTGCCATTCTTGACTACGAACCGTCTACCGGTAAGCATGTTACACAGTAGGTACAGCAGTGGCTTGCTAATGCCTAGCTGATTGAGCTTGTAGAAAAGACCTTCTAACCATACGGTGTCGAAGGCCTTCTCCAGGTCAATCAAGCAGGCACCCGTACATTGTTTCTGGCTCTTGTTCCATTGGATATCCGACACCAGTTTCGACGCGGCATGAATAGTGTCATGCCCCGCTTTGAAACCGAATTGGTTATCCGGAATTATATTTGTCCTTAGTCCAGTTGATCAGAGTTCTATTGATCACCTTCTCGAATATCTTACTGATGTTCGGAAGGAGACTAATTGACCGGAGGTTGCAAAGATTCGAAGAATCTTTTCCTCTTTTGGATATGGGTTGCACAATCGCAGTTTTCCAATGCTCCGGATAATGTGCGTTATTCAGAGCATTGTTAAAAAGGATTGTGTACATGTTAACCACTTCCAGGGGGAGGTGTCTTAGCACAATGTTGGAGATCCCGTCTACTCCAACTGACTTTTTCCTCTTTAGTGATTCGAAGACCGCTTGCAGCTCTGCCTTCGATATGAACGGGGGATGAACCCCTTCGTCGGCGATGGCATTATCTGCCATGTTATCATCATTGAACACGACAAAGCCAGTGTTCTCAGATCGCCATTGTTGCATGTCTTCTCGAAGTTGCGAGTTGCTAGCCATTACGCGGTTATCCAAGTCGTGATTTGGGCGAACACTCTCGTTCACCTTATACACTTCCTGAAAGACCGCGCCTAGTACCTCCACTTTTTCTTGCGGATCTTTGTAAAATTTGCTGTAATATGTCCTGTATTGCGACGACTTGGCTTCATCTACAAATTGGTTTGAAGATTCGATGTCTTGTTTTCTCCAACAGTGTGAAGAACTGGCGTCTGGCGTAACTCGGAGATTAATATCACATTGCGATGCTAAGTTTTCCCATTCACGGACACATTTTCCGTTTTTTACATTTTTTGACTCTTACCACATAGTCGAAGTGGAGTTTGGGGGTTTCCAAAAATAGGGGCACTACTCCAGTTTTCAGGTGAAGCATGTAGTTGGGTGTGCCACTTAAAGTAATTTAAAAACTCGCTTGATGAAATAGCGTAGACATTTTTCAACGGCTTCAAATTAACGATATCCCCATACTTGCGCAGCGTAAAAGAGGATGGACACTGCAGTGGCACGAAATATTTTCTGTTTTGAGAAGGGGCTGATGTTTTTATCGTTGATACAACTACCCCAAACGAAACAAATAGCTCTTTTCGCTTCAGTTAATTTGGTTTCCAGGTGCTTATTCATATTTAAAATTAGGCGTAATTAAGTCAACAGGATACTTGTATTCCCTTAGCTTAGAGTACCCGCTCAGGGTCAGTAAGTTAGTTGGTTAAGCTAGTTTTAGGTACTTTTGTCTAGCAAGTAAGAAACATCAATATGAATAAAACAAAATTACATGGAAAAAAAATACTTGTATTCCCGCACAATTACTATAAGCCCACCATGAAACTTCCACTTCTCATTGCGGGAGTATCTACATCCACCATCCCTGAATATCATAACCTCACACTTTGATAGGTTGACTGTCAGATTTGAAATTTTGCAGTATTCGTCGAGCCTGTTTATCATTAACTGCGTTGTGTCCACCGAGTCTGCGAGGAAAACAATGTCATCGCCAAACATGAGAGCTGGTATTTTGGCTTGATTTATCTCGATTCCACCTCTAACGTGATCTGTTATATGACTTATATATAGGATGGATAAAAGTGCGTAGTGGGTAAGTGGTACGACTCGTACACAGAGGGTGCTAGGTTCGATTCCCGAATTTACTACCTTTGATAATTCACGGATCCACCTTTTTCGAGTAACTGATAGTGCTCAAAGAGTTTTCCTGTCTAGAAAAAGCTTCTCAACTTCGCCGTTCGGAGTCGGCATTAAACTGTAGGTCCCTTAGCGCCACCCATATTATTATTATTCTTATAAAAGTGTACTCAGAACGCATCTCTGCTTCACCCCCATTGTTGTGCTAAACTGCTCTGATAGATTGTGTCCATCCCAGACACAGGCTGAGTTATTTTTGTACAAAGCTCTCAATACTTTAATAATTTTTGTTGAGCTTCCGTAACAAAGCATATAAATAAGGGCTTCACGAGGTATAGAGTCAAAAGCAGCGCGAAAGTCGACGAAAAAGCCTCTTCTCTTGTATATATCCTCAGACCATACTTAATGCCATCCTTTGCGGCATTATCGGACATGTTTGGAAACCGGATTTGAATACTCCACACGACATAGCATGCCCTGGTTTTGCTGTTCGACAAAGAGCAATGGTTAGTTTGAAGCTACTATACTTCGTCTATACCACTAGTTTCCATCTGACAATCGCTGTATAATGTGGATGTTTCTTTCGATTGAAAACCCAACTAACCTTGATGAACTAAGAAACATTGTATAAAATGGAGCTCTTCCGGCTAGGTGTTTATGGATATCTCCAGCACTGCACGTCTGCAATAATCTGTATGAAATTCTGTAAATACTTTGCTTTTGCTGTGGAATAGGAAATAATCTGCTTTACAAACTATCTTTGTATGAATTTAGCTTTCAGATCGAAAAACATCTCGATCTGCATGTAAGCCGAAAACCTGATTAGACACGTCGAATTTAGTAACATTGATGTTGTCGTTCAAGGTACTACAATTCTACCACCAAACAATCAGCTGCCTTGCTTGTTGCCATCTCCCCTTTTCAGAAGTCAATGTGTGTATCCAAAATGAAAAAGTAATCTCGCCCCATTTCCAAAATCCACAAAAAGGGAATTAATTCCCTTTGCTTAGCTCCAATTCAATTGTCATCAACTCTCCACCCCGGCACGGGAGAACATTAAATCAATTACACACGAAAAAGCAAGCGTCTCTTATCAAGAATCCCAGAGGGCTCCAGAGCTGTCACACCCCATAAATAAGTAAACCACAATTCGTTCCACAGAACCATGCTCACACAGTTAATCAAAAAAGGATCCACTTCGCCCTCAAAGTTAAATACTTCCACTGAGAGAAAACCCCAATTGAGGTGGACTACTTCAACTGCAATTACTAAGTCCACTGGAATGGATGTAACGACCAGCACAATGCACAAAACTATTGCCTCGTCCCGCTCGGACCCATCACCGCACCACCCTCATGCACCACAGCAGCAGTACAGAGTCCCGAAAAAAGGAACACGAATGAAAGACAAACGAAAAGTGGGTTGGCATGCCAGGATCGACGTGCAGTAGATTGGCCCCAAAACAAATTCCCGACCAGGTGCACATAATTGCAGCACACATTGTAAACTAGAGCATAAACTTTGTTGTTTAAACAGGGTCACCACTACGGTCCAGATGTCTGAAAACTATGACCTGCATCCTGGCGCTGAGTTCGCCCCCGTCTCTATTAACATTTGCCGTGGTGGCGGAGAGCAAAAATTCAATTCGTTTCGATCCTGGAGGAGAAACGTGGACGAACCCGAGACCTGCCAACAGTGTGAGCTTGCCCTTGTGTGGCTCTGCCCTGCTCCCAGTGGTCCTGCTGCACACACAATCAAAATCTCATTACAGAAAGTTTTTATGGCGTTTTAAAATAATCCTGCAGCAATGGCAGCGGCAGCGGCAACGGCAGGAGCAGCACTAAAATCAGTAGCCGGAGCAGGAGCAGCAGGAGTGTGCCTGTGTGCTTTGTACACATGATCATCATCATCATCATCGTCGTCATTATCATTAACAGGGTGAGTGGGTGAGTTATTCGAAGCACCCACAGCACAGCCGCCCACCCCCAGCCACCCTCATTACTTCTCGGCACGTTGTAAATTATTCTTGGAATATTTGAAGCGGCAATGAGCGCTCGCTTTGGAGAGAAATTTAAACTTGAGAACTTCAAAGTCATTATCCTTGAACACGAGTGCAGCAGTCCCTGCGGGTCATGCATCCCTCACCCCACTCCTCACCGCACCACACCGCCAAGCAACTAGTGATGACGATGTGCTGATGGAGATGGCAACCACACAATGTGCTGAAGGATTGGATTGAATCCTTGGATACGTTCTTCCCAAAAACCAGACCGCTTTTTGCTTCATCCGGGAAGGACTCATCCGGCTCGCCGCTGCCGCCGTCGCGCCGCTGCCGCCGTCGCGCCGCAACCACCATCACTAACGTGACTCTCGAAACGAATCTGACAGATCTGATCCCCGCCGACATGAGGAGGAGCTACGCTCGAGAAGCAGAGACACTCGTGTCGTTGTGCCGTCGTCGTCGTGTCGGTGCATCCTGTGGCAGAAGCAGCAGCGAACAACACCCTGTCCGGAGTCCCGTTCTTAATGTTTGCGTTTAATGTTCATTAAGTCTGATTAAATTGAACATCAGCCTGACACCGTGCGCACACGGACTGTGCTGTGAGTAGTTGGATAGCCGGGCTTAGTTGGTTGTGTTTCGCCTGATTATGGTGAGAATGGCGGAACAATCCGACACAGAGCCCATGTGCACGGATTGCTGCTCTGTCGTCTTGCATGGCATTTTGTTGTGATTGCCACACAAGCAGGTTAATGACAAGGCTTTGGTGTGAAATCGCACACGCATACACGGTGGTGGCGGTGCGGTGGCTACATGTGACGGCTTCACCTGATGGATTTGCTTTGACAAAGCGGGCGGTAGTTGCGTTCACAAGGGTCCTTGTTAGCTTGATTTGAAAATTGAGACTTGGAACTTGAAACTTGGTTTAACTGCTGCGAGTTCCTATTGAAGATGTGCTGAGCCGTGAGATGGGACTTTGGATTAAGATTCGACGGCAAATTGCCTGTTTTCTGCTATAAATGTGGGACTTCGATTTGAATGACTATGCAAATGAGACGAAACAACCGCAGAAATGCATTTTGAATTGATTGTGACAGTATGCAGTTTGTATTTTTTTATAATTTGCGCGCGCTAGAGGGCCCGGGGCCTAAGTGGCCGGGGTCAAGACTCAGCACGGGCGAAGGTATAGAGGGAGAAAGGGAAAGGAGGTACCTGAGCACATTGGTCTTAAATATCGGGGGGAAATATTGGGGTCAGTGGGAAATTGGGCTGGGAAGAGAATGGCATAGTCGCGTTGAGCGGCTGAGGAACGAGTCTTTAAATTGAACTGTGCGTCCCAAAGCAGGCTTAAGGGCAAAATCAAAACTGTTGGGTATTCATTGCGGGAGAAGTCATGGAGAGGAGGAATGCAGTTGGCAAGCTGACTTGTTTGTAAAAATAGCGATAAAACACGGACAAAGAAGACACGGTACGTCGGTGTTCGAGCGAGTCTAATGACTCTACGATATTGTTGTCTCCTATAAGTTTAATCACTCGCTTTGGATCCTTGTACTAGGTGCAGGCCTTGCTCCAGGCCAGATATGAGCGTTGTAACCAAACTTGGGGCGGAAATATGCCTTATAAATTAAAGCCAAATCAGAGATTAATGAGTTAATAAAAGGAAAAACAAAAGAATTCCTACACAAGCGATTTTATTTGAATGTTTTTTTTTATTGTGTATTTACTAATTGTGGTAACATCTAATATTGATAATGAGAGCGTAATATGAGAGCGCCCAAGAGATCATATTATGCTAACAGTGTAATTGGATATGATGCATGATTGGCTATTGTACTCTGTTAAGAGAGGGAGAGTAAGTAACATGCAAAAGCGCATCGAAGCTTAGTACAGCAGCATCGAAGGTGTGGCTTCTTATTATTGCAACGATCAATGGTAAGTTTTTGGAGCTTTGCCGTGGGTAAACCAATGTGGCTTGTTTACGACATTTGTGCGGCTGTACAAAACAGGCTTGAGTTTTGGACGCATGACTCCACAAACACATTGTCGCTATGTACACATGCCACCAATATAAGATTGATGCTGTTTGCTATTGGCATGAGTTGGCGCATCTTACCAGAGTGGCTGAAATATTTCTTGCATTGATTAAGAAAACCTAAAACATTTCGCAACCTAAACATTCGCAGACACTTAAATCATCGCGCGTTCTCTACGTGCCGTAGTGGACGCTTTCAAGGCGATTGAGGAACAGACCAAGCGAGCTGGTCTTAAGTACAATGAGGATAACACTAAATATATGCTGTCGAGCAAGAAACTATCCGCGGCGCACCGCCTAGGGCAAATCCTCACAATCGACAGCCACAATTTTGAGGTAGTTTTGAGGCAAACGTAAAGTCAACTCCACGAATGACATTACTGTGGAGATCCGACGTAGAACCGCCTTTGTCAACCGGTGTTACTTCGGTTTGTCGAAACAACTGGGCTCAAAACTCCTCACTCGACGGACCAAAATCATGCTCGACAAAATTCTTATTTTGCCAATCCTGCTATATGGAGCCGAAAGATGGACGATAAGCAGAACTGCGGTGCTGATTCTTGGTGCCTTCGGAAGAAAATTCTACGTCGGATATATGGTCCCGTCTGCGAGGAAGGTGAATGGAGGAGAAGACGCCACCGTGAACTCTACGAGCTACACCAAGATGTGGATGTAGTCCAGCAGGCAAAGATCCGTCGACTGCACTGGCTCGCCCACATCGAGCTCATGGACAACAAGGCTCCAGCTACGAGGGTCTTCAAATCTGAGCATTTTTTCATTTAATTTTTATTTAATTTTTAGGACAACAAGAAAACTAGACAAAAACGACATTAAAATCTTAATATCTAACAATTCATGTCCTTAATTCTATCTTACTGACCCTTCGCAAGTACTCAAGTACTCTAAAATAATCTAACTTACTCTCTGCCTTTCGGCGTCTGAACTATTAAGTTTCCTTTTTTTTATTCCTCAGGGTAGACTTTATTATTTATGACTTACTGGCCAATAAAACTAAGAAACAACTTAGCGGTTTATTCGAATCCGAGCCTCCTGGTTCGAGAAGGAGATGAAGACCGAATCTCCGGTATAAAGACCAAGTAATCGCGGATGAAAGACAGCTTGGTCTTATTGACTGAAAGCAGGGTGCTCAGGACCACCAACTATGGAAGGCAGCGATTTCTTAGGCTCGGACCCTCCACGAGTCACATGCCTAATAAGTAAGTAAGTAAATAAACAAAATGTCAAATATTTGATCGTTGCAACTAAGTTTGGGGCCGCCGTGGCGTAGTGGGTAAGTGCGTCGACTTCTACGCAGAGGGTGCCAGGTTCGATACCCGAATTTAACACCTTTGATAATTCACGGATCCGCCTCTTTCGAGTCACTGACAATGCTCAAAGAGTATTCCTGTCTAGAAAAAGCTTCTCAACTTCGCCGTTCGGAGTCGGCATTAAACTATAGGTCCCTTCCACGCGTGAGAGAACAATAGCACGCACAGCGCGAGTAGTTGCTGAGAAGCAATGATATTATTATTATTATTATAACTAAGTTTGAATATGAAAAGCTGTATTTGCTGTCATCAGCGAAGAAATCAATTGCATTAGAATTATCAGGTAAGAGATTATTAATAAAAATGAGAAAAAGTGTCGGAGAAAGAACTGAGCCTTGGGGAACACCATCGCCACCGTCTGATATCCACCAGCATTTACTTGGTCTATATAAGACTTGAACCCATCGGGAAAGGTTCGAAAAGGTGGTTTCTAATCAATAAGAAGAGATCATCGATACCAAAGCCACGCATTTTCGACAAAGAGAGTTGGATGCTAAAGTCTGTCGAATGCTCTAAGGCTCCGGCACAAAGAATACTTTACATGCGTGAGCGTCAGCAATACTTTGAGAGATATATAAAATACATGTGTTCTAATGGGAGGTGACATATAGACCAACGCTGATGCTCACGCGACGGATATAGTTACTCAACTTTTAACTTTTCTCTTTCCATCAGCGTTGACAATCCTCATATTGTGACATTTCAAGAGAATTCGAATGTTATGTTAAAGCTTGGGAGTTGGTTCTCGTTGAAACAACGTTCAAAAAAGATGAAAATATAAATGAATGTTCATAATTGAGTATTTATAGCAAAATAAGTTGAATTTTCAATTCAAACTTGGAACTGTTCAAGGAAATCAGCTGTGCGTTGAAGTATTCATTGTGTCATACCCTTGCGTCAGATACTTCGGCGTGTACGTATACGACGCAAGTAAAGTATTCTTTGTGCCGAAACCTTTAGAAATATTAAAAGCAACGATCTTGCCTACTTGTATTGAGCCTTGGGATTGGTTCCACTTCTCGCTGAGATAAGTTAACAGATCACCAGTGGACCTGTTGCTGCGGAAACCATATTGTCGGTCATTAAGAAGCGTACGATTCACGATATGTCATTATCAGCGATTTATCAGCGTTTCCATGACCATTGAAAGAGAGGACGTATGTGCTATAGGTCGGTACGAGGTAGGTGAATAAGGCTCACCCTTTTCAATGCTGTTTTCCATCCACTCGGCAAGAGACCTCAAAAGTAGGACATATGAAAAAAAAACTTAGGTAGTGGTTATGCCAGCGAAGGAGGACGCCTCTTCAGAAGTATGGGGAGAAAACCAACGGGGCCAGCGGATTTGTGCACGTCGACATCCTTAGGTTAGGTTAGGTAGGGGGGCTGCTAGTGCATTCACCGGCACACTTAAACCATATTGGTCCATTGTGATACCCCTAGTCAGACTACTACCACTGATTGACCACTCCAGCGATAGTGCCATTAATTTCATCCCAACGGCAAGTAGTGACTGGACCAGATTTGAAAACCAGATAAAAGCGTATTAACTTTGCTTTCACTGGGATTCGGGGACTCCGCTAACCAGGGGCAAGCATTCTACCAACTGCGCCATCCAGTCGTTGTCGACATCTTTAAGTACTCTTGCAACTGAATAGTTTTACAGTAAGGCATGCATGCCGGATCTAACTCCGAGAGTTTTGATGGAGATTGTCACCGCTCTAGAAAGCGTTTTAGGAACAGACGGATTTTTGGTGAAGTGAAACCAACAATGTATGCAACTCTAGAAATTTTTTTCAAGTTTTGCTGGTTATCTAATGAATGCTTGAGGGTTTGGTGGCATCTACTTAGTATTTCTAGAGGCGTCTGATTGAGAATCAACCACAAGTGGAACTGCACTGACGGAAGTAGACAGACAAACATCATGTTGCCCGCTGAAATGACACAAATTTATTTATTTTTCTTCAAATTAATTTAAAACTTCCAACTTGATACCAAGGGGCTACAGTTGGCCGATGCGGTACAATTCAATTCAATTAAAGTTTATTTGTTTAATTCAAATTAATATAACATATTGCCTTAAAGATCTGCGAAGCCTTCAGGGCTTGTCTGCAGAAGATTGCATTGCAAGGTTTGCAAATGATTGCTTACGTAGTTTTAGATTTATACAATATAACATTAAGGTTTTTGAAAGGTGTGTTTGCAGAATTCAGGTGAAAAATTAAGTACATAACTTAAACGATACAATAATTCACCACAAGAAAAGCTCAACGTTTATTTAGATTTAAGTTTATTGTCTCTGTATTTCAAATACTACCCCGTTCAAACGATTAGCAACGCATGCCGTCCTCATTCCTTCATCAGCGATATATTGAAAAAGGGTCCTCTCCTCAGTGCTGCCAAGTCTCGGCAGATATAACGTCACATAACTCATATTTCATGCAGTAAAAAAGAAAGGAGAAGGAGATTAATTTTCAAGTAGGTGGAATTATTACAAATGATAGATTAAAACTTATGTTAGAGGCTTAGGACACTTTGGTCGTTTACAGTTTTGAAATAAAAAAAATGGGGATTATACAAATTTATATGATTATGTAAGGGAAAACTACTAACAAACGCTAACTGAAAAAAGCGTGAAACTTAACCTAGTATTGCATTCTCCCGTCGGTCTTCCAAGGACTTTCTTTTCAATGTACTTTTGTACTAATGTAGCGATTGTTAAGTTAGGAGTTCATTATCAGATAAAGAGCAATTTTGGTAGAAACACATTTTTGACTTGTTAAGATAGTCAGTGAAGTTGACGTTGGCTTTTTCATGGAGTCTTCTTGTGGAGTATTGCCATGGCAGGTTGAGCATAATGTTTAACAGATTGTTTTGACATCTTTGCAATTTCAACTTATGTGTGGGCCAGTCGCCTCACACAGGAGCCCCATACATAAAAATGGATTGAAAGATAGTTTTATGGATTAATATCTTAATTTCGACGCTAAGCTTTGTATTTCTGTAAATCAATGGGCTCAGTGTTCTTGTTGATTCGTTTACTTTATCAATTGTGGTTGAAATATGTGCCTGAAAAGTGAGCTTTTGGTCTATAGTCAAGCCGAGATATCTTCATTTTCCTGCCCATTCCATCTCCATAGAATATAATCGCAGCTTAAGGCTGTTGGGTAGGAAACATTCTTTTCTACGCCTAGTGAACCAAAATGCCTCTGACTTTTGGGGGTTTGTCTTAATCTTCCATTTGAAGCAGTACTGTTAAAATTTAGAGAGCACAGCTTGAAGTGTATTATAAACATCTAGGAACAACGTACCAGATGAAAAGAAGGCAGTGTCATCTGCAAACATTGCTATATTGACATGTCTGTCGAAAGAAGGTAAGACTGATACATATATGTTAAACAGAGAAGGTGCAAGTGCAGATCCCTGGGGAACTCCTTGAGCTCGTCTTTTGGTATTGTATCGGTCGATGGGTATCTTGAAGCGGGTGTCGTCGTAATACCCCATAGAAAGCGTGTTCTCGTCCCGGAGAGTCTTCGACTCCGAACCCGTGAGACAACGCAACAGAGGACGCCCGCGTTTAAGGTGGCGCACCCAGGTGGAGAAGGACCTCAACCAACTTGGTGTGCGACACTGAAGGCAGCTAGCCAGAGACCGTGCTAACTGGAGAGTCTTGTTGGTTGAGGCCCAGGTCCACCCCGGACGTTAGCGCCAAATAAAGAAGAAGAAGAAGCGTCATCTCGACATTTTGTTTAACGATTAATGCCTTGAAAAAGTTAACCTCGAATGTGTTGGATGCACTTGTTCTGTTTATGTTAAGCATAGTGTCTTGGAGCTTTTTAAGTGGGTTGATGTTTGTGTGAGTTTATTGAATGGGTGTGGAAGCATTACCCCAAGCAAGTATACCGTACCTCAGTTTAGATTCGACCCAGGCAACAATGTGAGTCCCATCTGTGGTACTTTCATGTCTTCGGTTTTATCGATCAGTCGAATCTGAGAACAATTGAATTCAGATCTAACGCAGTCTTATTTAACGAGATAGGATAGGTCATTCAAGTGCAGAGTTAATTCTTAGGTAGATTACGTGGTCTGCATCTAGAACCGGTCTAACCTTTCTTCTTCTTTATTTGGCGCTACAGTTCGGGGTGGACATGGATCTCACTCTCCAAAGAACACAGTCTCTGGCTAGCTGCCTTCAGTGCCGCACACCAAGTTGGTTGAGGTCCTTCTCCACCTGGGTGCGCCACCTTAAACGCAGACATCCTCTGTTACGTTGTCCCATGGGTTCGGAGTCGAAGACTCTTCGGGCCGGAGCTGAGTTGTCCATACGCTCGACACGGCCTAGCCACCTTAGGCGTTGGATCCGAAGACGCCCGACTAGGCTCATGTCGCTGTACCCGTACAGTTCGTGGTTGAATCTTCTCCTCCAGAAACCGTCAACGCAAACAGGACCAAAGATCGCACGCAGAGAAGAGACCAAGGACTTCCTCATCCGTTTTTGAGGTTGTCCATACCTTCGCGCCGTACAGCAAGACTGGGATAATTAAGGTCTTAGTTTAAGTCAACTTGGTCCCTCGAGAGATGGGACTATTACTCAACTGCATTTGAGCCCGTATACGAAGCGGTTGGCAAGAGTTACTCCGCGTTTCATCTCTGCACTGGTGTTGTTCGTACTATTTACTGCGGAGCCAATGAAGACCCATTGTGACGCTCTGTCCAAGATGCCCTTGTTGTATGTTCTTTCTTAAGGACAGCATATTCTCCGTCTTGCTCTTGTTCTAGGCAAGAGCCATTTTTACGTCTCAATGCCAAAAAAACCTCATTGACGGCTCTCCGTGTTCTGTCAATCACGTCAATGTCACCCGCATATGCTAACAGTTGTACGGGCTACTGGAAGATCGTGTCTTTAGTGTTGGCGTGTGAGTATTGCACGGTCTTCGCCAGGAAGATGTTAAAGAAGTCACATGACAGTGTGTCGTCTTGCCTAAAACATTTTTTGACATTGAAGCGAACTCACCGCTTCCGAACTTGATGGAGCAGCGAGAATTCTCCATCGTCATTCTGCACAACCTGATGAGTTTGGCAGGAATGTCAAAACTAGACATGGCGTTGTATAGTTCGTCTCTATGCACGCTCTCATATACGGCCTTGAAGGCGACAAATAGGTCTTGTTTGTCGATCTGCATCTCTTGTTTTTTTTTCCAGGATCTGCCGTAATGAGAATATTTGGTCGATGGTGGACTTCACTGGCTTGAAACCTCACTGTTGGGGACCTATCAAGTTATTGATGAATGGTATCAGGCGCTTACACAAACGGCAGAGAAGATCTTGTATGCGATGTTAAGGAGATCCTGTGGTCCCTCTGTGGTGGACTCAGTCAAGCGGGTCTCCTTTCTAGTGGATCCGGCGAACGATACAGAAATTCCACTGGGCATGCTTTCCTCCGACCATATCTTCCAGATGAGCTGGTGCATGCGCCCAAAGAGATCTTCTGCCCAGCTGCCTCAAAGATTTCAGCAAATAAACCGGACTCCTTTGTTTGACTTCAGTCTTGAGCTCGTCTAAGCCGAAGGGATGGAATTCTCGTTTGACAGCCTTTTCCTGACAGTGGTTTCACGGTCCTAGACTGAGAAAAGCCTGCAGACACACACAAACATTCTGTCTTCCGGTTGCAATAACACAAACAAGTCCACTTTTCATCATCATCGTCATCTTCGGACCCGCATGATCCACTAAGGGGGTCGCGGGGGTAAACGCACGAGAGATCTCCAGGCAACTCGATCCTCCGCCATCGACTCATCAGCGTTTATGCCCAAGCGTAAGCATGCGAGCTTATGGACTTGGTCCAACCATCTCATCCTGGATCTACCAAGTGATAGCCTACCTGATGGAATCGCATTCAAGGCCCGCCTCGGATGTCATTGTGCTACGCGACCAAGCCAACGAAGCACAGCTCTTTCCGTTCGAAGAAGCAGCTGCTCAACGTTGAGTTCCTCGCGCACTATCGTGTTTCCCACCCTATCCCGGCGAGTAATTCCCGTAACAGCACGAAGAATTCTCATCTCAGCAGCTTTTCTTTGCGATCTATTAATTCACGCTATTCTCTAAGGATCACGTTGTTCCACGTGATCCTTAGAGAACTCTGACATACACAACATGTAACGCTTTACATTCGCAAGAAAGTTCCTCGATGTGCTTCCTCGTCAGTTAAAGTGGTATGCCTCCATGTGGATCGGTAAATCAATCCTTTAATTCACTTTAATCAGTGCAAAGACTTTAAAGCATCTCCCGCTCTGCCTGCACTTCCTGCCTTTCGACCAGGATATAGAAAACCCAGCCACCCAGTGCAGGTTTCGTGGTTAATTTAATCCGAGCATCTGCCATGCGATTCCAGTCCTCTCCTCTCGGCCACGGTCAGTCTTATGTTTCCACGTCTTCTGCCCTCTCCCACCCCTTGGGAGTGGGATTTTTTTCGGGAGGTTTCGTAATTTAATTTCACGCCTCTTTGCGCTCGCTGAAAATCATGAGGCGACAAACCGAACATGAATCGCGCGCTGTTCTCTGTTGAAACGTTGTTTTTTTTTTGTTTTTGTTTTGCTTTCGCCGTCTCGTTGCTTTCATCTTCGCCTGGCTCGGCTCCTTCCACGCCAGTCACTGTGGCGAGTCCTCGGACTTGGTCGTGTTTAAGGAATTAATTTAGAGAGTGAGACCGCAGAGAGTGCGAACAAATATCCGCCAACAAGAGCATGACCAGGGGGACACCAAACACGACCAAAAAGGGAGGCAGCCAGACCGCGTCGTCGGAAACGAGGGAAGGAACAACTGGACACAAATTCGCAGCGACGACCACGACGAAAAGGGTCAAATAGCCAGCACCACTACAACATGCAGCCGCACTGTGATGGGAGAGCTTGTTCGGCGCGACGGAGCGGGAGCGGGAAGTTGGCAACACAAATGGTCGGCGAAGACATCGCACGGGTGAGTTAACCAAATTCTGTTGCGAAAATTAAAATCACAATTAAAATTAAAGACGATGGAGTCACGCCCTCCCAACCGCCCGTCGATGCCAAATTAACGCCACACACATGCACAGGAGCTGGACAGATAATTTCCCGAAGGCTGACCTCCAGTCAACCCTCTCAGTCGTCGTTCCCCGGTCCGACGACGGCAGTGACCCCTCGCCAAGCAGATCAGCACGCTCGTGTGAGACTTAATTAATTATGACCAAGTCTCGGGGTCTCCGAGGAGGTTAGTTGCAGCAGCATGTGCAAATGAAGACTCGCACCGGCCAAGATGTGGTGACAGCGCACATCTACCAGGCGTGGGCCCACGGCCAGAAGTACAGCAACAACAACGGAAATCAGAGAACTCTCTTGTCGCCGGGACACATTTGGCAATTATTCGCCACCCTGTGCCTGGCCCGCTGTCGTCGCGACACCATCACCAGTCAGCATCACTGTTCGGCGATGCTGCTCCTGCTCCGGCCTGTCCGGTACCGTAAAAAGTTGTTATTTAGTGCGATTTATGTTGTCTTCGAAGACAGCGAGTCCGGCGAAGTGGCAGAGGGTCATTGTCACTATCTGCTGGCAGTGATCTTCTCGTCGAGTGACTTCTCGTAATTTCAGGGAAAAACTACTCAGCACCTCGGCCGGTGGTGTGGTTGCTGCCAGCCACTCTGAGGCTTCCTTTTGCTTCGGTTTTCGCGCTGTGCCTTGTCCATGTTGGCCTGCTAATGGGAAGATGGGGACGAGAGAACAATGAGACTTGCGAATCACCAACCATATTGTACCTTTGGCCATTTGGTGATCCTTATCAGGCACAACCACAACTACTCCGGCATCAGTGGCAGCAGCAACAGTAACAGCGGCTACACCATCTACGCCACCAGCACCAGCAGCAGCAGCTGAGGAGACAGTCAAAAAGGTCGATCAAGGAGCTGGAACGGTTCGGCTTCGTGGCAGCAACAGCGCCCGGTGCTGGGCAGCGTTTACGGTGAAAGGAACGAGGTGCTGCTGCTATCATCGCATTTAAACTTTGAAACTGTTTGGAGAATTAATGGCGACCAAGATGCAGATATACTTTAGAGGTGCAGTTAAATTAAATAACTTCGATCTAACTGTGCCTGCACTTCGAATGAATGGTTGGACGGCGAGGAGGGGTGGTGCTGGATGATGGTGGACTTGGTTTTTGGCTGCCGGTTAGAAAGGTGGTGTATTCTCCTTCGCGCTGACAGCTCGGAAGGTGTGCAGTGGCTTCTGGCGACGGGTGTATCTATCATGTGCCAAGAAAGCATCGAATTTAATGGCCAAGGATAAGGTGGCACTTGTGCAGCGCTTCAGCGGTGCTGTCAGTGTGCCTGTTGCAGTGCTTGATGCTGGTAACGGATCGCTTTTAATTAGCGCGGTCTACGCAGGTCTGACAGGTGAATGGTGGACGATTGGGATAAGTGGAAGGTTGAGACATTTTGGTGGACACTATCCTCTGCGGGACGGGTCCAAGCATTGACTTTGAAGTCGTTGAACTCCTGTCTCCAGCACTCAAGTGAACATATTCCTTCGAAGAATACATCCACCTTCTCGAAGATTTCTTTAGCTGGCCCCCCAACAGGCCAACTCATCCCCAATTCATGTCCAGCACAACACATTAAAAATGAATCCCTACCCCAACCTGCCACAGCCCCCGACGTCAGCACCGCACAACCATCCACAATGCGTCGCAATGCATGCTGAACTCATTTCATATTCAGGTCAAAGGATATACTCTCTGCCAAAGCCGAAAGTTATTTGACACAATTACTGTCCGTCTATTCCAGCGAAATTATTAATTTCAACCGGACTTCCCGGAGGTCCAATTAAAAGGATAATTGCCAGGCGGCCATTACAAATGCACACCGCCACCGAACCACCGAACCACCCACCACTCACCACCCCCACACACCCACACACAGACCAGATAAGGTCCAGCGGCGGCAACAGCCCACCCGCTGCAAGGATTTCATTCATTTCTGCACAATCGATGCAAAGTTAATATTTAATTACGCTTCTCTGAGGCCTGCTTTGTCATCCGGTGTCCGTCTGCCTCCTAACCAGGCTGAGCGATGCGAAAAGAGTGCGGTGCACTGCAATTCGCAATTCCGAACTCAATTGTGTCCGGAATTGGATTTAGGTCAAATCCAATTGCACTGGCCTTTCCGTGTTTCGCTGTGTAGCTGCAGCATTTTCGGCTTTTTGCTTCACAGCGCACACAACCTGCCGGGGACCTTTCAAAGGGATTTTCCAGCCGGTGACATGGTGGGGCCCACATCCGGCCCCATTCCGCGGCGACTCCGGTGTGCGAATTGGTTATCTGCCAATTCTATTGCTTAGCGGTTTTCAATTTTATTGCCTCGCCATATCGAAATTGTTTAATCGCCTCGATTGTTTGTCTGCATCGCATCGACGACGACAGTGGTCCGTTCGGTGGTGCTGCTCATTTGGTCCTGTCCGGGCCGCCACGGAGATCCGCTTTTCGTGTCGCGTCGACCGGGATTATGTCACTTGGCACTTATTCCGCAAATTTATTTCGGAATATTACAGAGAGGGTCGCGGAAGCAGATGCGAGCGTAGCGGAGCATCGCAAATAAATTGCCAAGGATTGTGAGCTTAAGTTGTTTGTGTGCCTGTGGCGACCATAGAAGTGCAGTAATACATTGGTGAATGACGTCGGTAGACGGCGTTGTTTTGAGGGCAGACAGGTTTGTCCCATTTAGTTTATTTAAGTCCGCCCCTTGGCCCGATGTGGGGGCGTGTGGGAAATGGGATTTATTCCCGTTGCATGCTGGTATTTGCCCGAAACTAATGCTCGGCGGGAACTGTTGCATTTCATTTGTTTGCTCGGATCTGCATCTGCTGGTGGCGTGCAGGGGGGCGTTGCAGTTGACGCAGGATTTCGTCAATTAGTGCTGTGGAGGTGAACACAAATATTTGGATATCACCTCAGCTATGGTGATGGTTTTTAATGCATTGGAAATGGTTTGTTTGTTTCACTGAGAGGAGGGTAAGCACTGCTGCAGTGAATAGAATCTCTGTTTGATATTTGGTAGCACTTCGGGAAATGTATTTTAAGTACGTTTGCTATTGTTAACTAAGCGGTGATACGGATGAAGGCAGTTTGCGGAAAGCTGTTGCGATGCATCAGAATACAATTAACTACTTAACGAAATGTAATGGATTGAAATGGTTGTTCAGTTTTTGAGTGCATCTTCATCACAATCATTAACAGAAATGTGTAAAATGCTTCGCTATCATTTGTATTGCTAGAACCTTCACCATCGTTGCCATATCATCATCATCGTCATCATCGTCACCATCGTCACCATCGTCACCACTGTCACCATCGTCACCATCGTCACCCTCGTCACCATTTTCACCATCGTCATCATCGTCACCATTGTCACCATCGTCTCCATCGTCGCCATCGTCACCATAGTCACCATAGTCACCATCGTCACCACTGTCACCATCGTCACCATCGTCACCATCGTCACCATCGTCACCATCGTCACCATCGTCACCATCGTCACCATCGTCACCATCGTCACCATCGTCACCATCGTCACCATCGTCACCATCGTTACCATATTCACCATAGTCACCATAGTCACCATCGTCACCACTGTCACCATCGTCACCATCGTCACCATCGTCACCATCGTCACCATCGTCACCATCGTCACCATCGTCACCATCGTCACCATCGTCACCATCGTCACCATCGTTACCATATTCACCATAGTCACCATAGTCACCATCGTCACCACTGTCACCATCGTCACCATCGTCACCATCGTCACCATCGTCACCATCGTCACCATCGTCACCATCGTCACCATCGTCACCATCGTCACCATCGTCACCATCGTCACCACCGTCACCCTCGTCACCATTGTCACAATCGTCACCATCGTCACCATCGTCACCATCGTCACAATCGTCACCATCGTCACCATCGTCACCATCGTCACCATTGTCACTACCGTCACCATCGTCACCACCGTCACCCTCGTCACCATTGTCACAATCGTCACCATCGTCACCATCGTCACCATCGTCACAATCGTCACCATCGTCACCATTGTCACTACCGTCACCATCGTCTCCATCGTCACCATCGTCACCATCGTCACCATCGTCACCATCTTCACCATCGTCACCATTGTCACTACCGTCACCATCGTCTCCATCGTCACCATCGTCTCCATCGTCACCATCGTCACCATCGTCACCATTGTCACCATCGTCACCATCGTCACCATCGTCACCATCGTCACCACTGTCACCATCGTCACCATCGTCACCATCGTCACCATCGTCACCCTCGTCACCATTTTCACCATCGTCATCATCGTCACCATTGTCACCATCGTCTCCATCGTCACCATCGTCACCATCGTCTCCATCGTCACCATCGTCACCATCGTCACCATCGTCACCATCGTCACCATCGTCACCATCGTCATCATCGTCACCATCGTCACCATCGTCTCCATCGTCACCATCGTCACCATCGTCACCATCGTCACCATCGTCACCATTGTCACTACCGTCACCATCGTCTCCATCGTCACCATCGTCTCCATCGTCACCATCGTCTCCATCGTCACCATCGTCACCATCGTCACCATCTTCACCATCGTCACCATTGTCACTACCGTCACCATCGTCTCCATCATCACCATCGTCTCCATCGTCACCATCATCACCATCGTCACCATCGTCACCATCGTCACCATCGTCACCATCGTTACCATCGTCACCATCGTCACCATCGTCTCCATCGTCACCATCGTCACCATCGTCACCATCGTCACCATCGTCACCATCGTTACCATAGTCACCATAGTCACCATCGTCACCATTGTCACCATCGTCACCATTGTCACTATCGTCACCATCGTCACCATCGTCACCATCGTCACCATCGTCACCATCGTCACCATCGTCACCATAGTCACCATAGTCACCATAGTCACCATCGTCACCACTGTCACCATCGTCACCATCGTCACCATCGTCACCATCGTCACCATCGTCACCATCGTCACCCTCGTCACCATTGTCACCATCGTCACCATCGTCACCATCGTCACCATCGTCACCATAGTCACCATAGTCACCATAGTCACCATCGTCACCACTGTCACCATCGTCACCATCGTCACCATCGTCACCATTGTCACTATCGTCACCATCGTCACCATCGTCACCATCGTCACCATCGTCACCATCGTCTCCATCGTCACCATCGTCTCCATCGTCACCATCATCACCATCGTCACCATCGTCACCATCGTCACCATCTTCACCATCGTCACCATCGTTACCATCGTCACCATCGTCTCCATCGTCACCATCGTCACCATCGTCACCATCGTCACCCTCGTCACCATTTTCACCATCGTCATCATCGTCACCATTGTCACCATCGTCTCCATCGTCACCATCGTCACCATCGTCACCCTCGTCACCATTGTCACCATCGTCACCATCGTCACCATAGTCACCATAGTCACCATCGTCACCACTGTCACCATCGTCACCATCGTCACCATCGTCACCATCGTCACCATTGTCACTATCGTCACCATCGTCACCATCGTCACCATTGTCACTACCGTCACCATCGTCTCCATCGTCACCATCGTCTCCATCGTCACCATCGTCACCATCGTCACCATCGTCACCATCGTCACCATCGTCACCATCGTCACCATCGTCACCATCGTCACCACTGTCACCATCGTCACCATCGTCACCATCGTCACCATCGTCACCCTCGTCACCATTTTCACCATCGTCATCATCGTCACCATTGTCACCATCGTCTCCATCGTCACCATCGTCACCATCGTCTCCATCGTCACCATCGTCACCATCGTCACCATCGTCACCATCGTCACCATCGTCACCATCGTCATCATCGTCACCATCGTCACCATCGTCTCCATCGTCACCATCGTCACCATCGTCACCATCGTCACCATTGTCACTATCGTCACCATCGTCTCCATCGTCACCATCGTCACCATCGTCACCATCGTCACCATTTTCACCATCGTCACCATTGTCACTACCGTCACCATCGTCTCCATCGTCACCATCGTCTCCATCGTCACCATCATCACCATCGTCACCATCGTCACCATCGTCACCATCGTCACCATCGTTACCATCGTCACCATCGTCACCATCGTCTCCATCGTCACCATCGTCACCATCGTCACCATCGTCACCATTGTCACTACCGTCACCATCGTCTCCATCGTCACCATCGTCACCATCGTCACCATTGTCACCATCGTCACCATTGTCACTATCGTCACCATCGTCACCATCGTTACCATCGTCACCATCGTCACCATCGTCTCCATCGTCACCATCGTCACCATTGTCACCATCGTCACCATTGTCACTATCGTCACCCACCATCGTCACCATCGTCACCATAGTCACCATAGTCACCATCGTCACCATCGTCACCATCGTCACCATTGTCACTACCGTCACCATCGTCTCCATCGTCACCATCGTCACCATCGTCACCATCTTCACCATCGTCACCATTGTCACTACCGTCACCATCGTCTCCATCGTCACCATCGTCTCCATCGTCACCATCATCACCATCGTCACCATCGTCACCATCGTCACCATCGTCACCATTTTCACCATCGTTACCATCGTCACCATCGTCACCATTGTCACAATCGTCACCATCATCACCATCGTCACCATCGTCACCATCGTCACAATCGTCACCATCGTCACCATCGTCACCATCGTCACCATCGTCACCATCGTCACCATCGTCACCATCGTTACCATCGTCACCATCGTCACCATAGTCACCATCGTCACCACTGTCACCATCGTCACCATCGTCACCATCGTCACCATCGTCACCATCGTCACCATCGTCACCATCGTCACCATCGTCACCATCGTCACCATCGTCACCATCGTCACCATCGTCACCATCGTCACCCTCGTCACCATTGTCACCATCGTCACCATTGTCACAATCGTCACCATCGTCACCATCGTCACCATCGTCACAATCGTCACCATCGTCACCATCGTCAACATCGCCACCATCTTCACCATCGGCACCATCGTCACCATCGTCACCTTCGTCACCATCGTCACCATCGTCACCTTCGTCACCATCGTCACCATCGTCACCATCGTCACCATCGTCACCATCGTCACCCTCGTCACCATTGTCACCATCGTCACCATTGTCACTATCGTCACCATCGTCACCATCGTCACCATCGTCACCATCGTCACCATCGTCACCATCGTCACCATCGTCACCATAGTCACCATAGTCACCATAGTCACCATCGTCACCACTGTCACCATCGTCACCATCGTCACCATCGTCACCATCGTCACCATCGTCACCATCGTCACCATCGTCACCATCGTCACCATCGTCACCATCGTCACCCTCGTCACCATTGTCACAATCGTCACCATCGTCACCATCGTCACCATCGTCACCATCGTCACCATAGTCACCATAGTCACCATAGTCACCATCGTCACCATCGTCACCATCGTCACCATTGTCACTATCGTCACCATCGTCACCATCGTCACCATCGTCACCATCGTCACCATCGTCACCATCGTCACCATCGTCACCCTCGTCACCATTTTCACCATCGTCATCATCGTCACCATCGTCACCATTGTCACCATCGTCTCCATCGTCACCATCGTCACCATCGTCTCCATCGTCACCATCGTCACCATTGTCACCCTCGTCACCATTGTCACCATCGTCACCATTGTCACTATCGTCACCATCGTCACCATCGTCACCATCGTCACCATCGTCACCATCGTCACCATCGTCACCATCGTCACCATAGTCACCATCGTCACCATCGTCACCATCGTCACCATCGTCACCATCGTCACCATCGTCACCATCGTCACCATCGTCACCCTCGTCACCATTGTCACAATCGTCACCATCGTCACCATCGTCACCATCGTCACCATCGTCACCATAGTCACCATAGTCACCATAGTCACCATCGTCACCATCGTCACCATCGTCACCATTGTCACTATCGTCACCATCGTCACCATCGTCACCATCGTCACCATCGTCACCATCGTCACCATCGTCACCATCGTCACCCTCGTCACCATTTTCACCATCGTCATCATCGTCACCATTGTCACCATCGTCTCCATCGTCACCATCGTCACCATCGTCTCCATCGTCACCATCGTCACCATCGTCACCATCGTCACCATCGTCACCATCGTCTCCATCGTCACCATCGTCACCATCGTCACCATCGTCACCATTGTCACTACCGTCACCATCGTCTCCATCGTCACCATCGTCACCATCGTCACCATTGTCACCATCGTCACCATTGTCACTATCGTCACCATCGTCACCATCGTCACCATCGTTACCATCGTCACCATCGTCACCATCGTCTCCATCGTCACCATCGTCACCATTGTCACCATCGTCACCATTGTCACTATCGTCACCCACCATCGTCACCATCGTCACCATAGTCACCATAGTCACCATAGTCACCATCGTCACCATCGTCACCATTGTCACTACCGTCACCATCGTCTCCATCGTCACCATCGTCACCATCGTCACCATTGTCACTACCGTCACCATCGTCTCCATCGTCACCATCGTCTCCATCGTCACCATCGTCTCCATCGTCACCATCATCACCATCGTCACCATCGTCACCATCGTCACCATCGTCACCATCGTCACCATCGTCACCATCGTTACCATCGTCACCATCGTCACCATTGTCACAATCGTCACCATCATCACCACTGTCACCATCGTCACCATCGTCACCATCGTCACCATCGTCACCATCGTCACCATCGTCACCATCGTCACCATCGTCACCCTCGTCACCATTGTCACAATCGTCACCATCGTCACCATCGTCACCATCGTCACCATCGTCACCATAGTCACCATAGTCACCATAGTCACCATCGTCACCATCGTCACCATCGTCACCATTGTCACTATCGTCACCATCGTCACCATCGTCACCATCGTCACCATCGTCACCATCGTCACCCTCGTCACCATTTTCACCATCGTCATCATCGTCACCATTGTCACCATCGTCTCCATCGTCACCATCGTCACCATCGTCTCCATCGTCACCATCGTCACCATCGTCACCATCGTCACCATCGTCACCATCGTCTCCATCGTCACCATCGTCACCATCGTCACCATCGTCACCATTGTCACTACCGTCACCATCGTCTCCATCGTCACCATCGTCACCATCGTCACCATTGTCACCATCGTCACCATTGTCACTATCGTCACCATCGTCACCATCGTCACCATCGTTACCATCGTCACCATCGTCACCATCGTCTCCATCGTCACCATCGTCACCATTGTCACCATCGTCACCATTGTCACTATCGTCACCCACCATCGTCACCATCGTCACCATAGTCACCATAGTCACCATCGTCACCATCGTCACCATTGTCACTACCGTCACCATCGTCTCCATCGTCACCATCGTCACCATCGTCACCATTGTCACTACCGTCACCATCGTCTCCATCGTCACCATCGTCTCCATCGTCACCATCCTCTCCATCGTCACCATCATCACCATCGTCACCATCGTCACCATCGTCACCATCGTCACCATCGTCACCATCGTCACCATCGTCACCATCGTCACCATTGTCACTACCGTCACCATCGTCACCATCGTCACCATCGTCACCATCGTCACCATCGTCACCATCGTCACCATCGTCTCCATCGTCACCATTGTCACCATCGTCACCATCGTCACCATCGTCACCATCGTCACCATCGTCTCCATCGTCACCATCGTCACCATCGTCACCATCGTCACCATCGTCACCATCGTCACCATAGTCACCATCGTCACCACTGTCACCATCGTCACCATCGTCACCATCGTCACCATCGTCACCATCGTCACCATCGTCTCCATCGTCACCATCGTCACCATCGTCACCATCGTCTCCATCGTCACCATCGTCACCATCGTCACCATTGTCACCATCGTCACCATTGTCACTACCGTCACCATCGTCTCCATCGTCACCATCGTCACCATTGTCACCATCGTCACCATTGTCACTATCGTCACCATCTTCACCATCGTCACTGGCGTCCTCATTATCGTCAGGTGTTCGCTTCCCAACCCTCTCCACTGCTGCAGTAAAATTAAAATTCAGTTCCCATTTCGGACTTTGGCTCTGGCAACGAGTGTCCTCAATTGAGCGCCAACCGCGCTGCAGCAAATACTGTTGCTGCTGCAATAAGGATTATGTTTGTTTGCACGCCATGGCGCGGTTCCAGAGCTCCAGTCCAGGATGTGCACTGCCGCCACCATTCCCAAGAGTAAACATTCGGAAGAGGCAGTTGGATCGAATACTTTGTCTAATTGCTATCGCCTCATGCAGCTTACAACAATAATTAACATACACCCACCTCGCCTACTGCAGCTGGTAGCTGAATATCGTAGCGGTTGGGTGCTCCTCGTCACACCACGTCCAACCCGGTGGGAGCTAGATCATTAGCTCCTCTCGATGTTTTTTGGCACTTGCCGTCTGCCATGTTTGTTTTTTTTTCGTTTGGCTTCGTTGTGTGTGTCCTTCGATTTCCACCGTTGTTGGGCTCGAATTGGAATTTCCATATTTGAACGGAACTCCCGCTGTTGTCGCCGTTGTCCTGCACTGGATCACTTAATTGTGTAGCGGCCTGGCTCGGGGACGAGATGATGACAGAAAGGCGTTCGCGCTTTACAGCGGAATTATGGAAAGCTCTCCATAATCAAATTGGAATTATGTCGGACGGGGGATGTCGGTTTCCGCCGGCTTGGACGTGGGGTGCTTGGGCGTTGGTGGAGGGGGTGATGGCGTTAAGGATTAGGGCCTAATTGAAACAACAATGGAATACATTTACGGATTTGCACGCTGCAATGTTGAGTGCCGGGTGGAGGTGGAGGTGAAGGAGGAGGAGGAGTCGTGTTTTCGGCGGGAGGGGGCTTTCTTTCTGCTGCGGGACGGCGAGTGGTAATGGAAGCAAATTAGATGGAGCCTGGGCTGGTCGTCTAGGAGGCCTGGGCTTAATTTGGTTTTTGTAAATTATGCCGTCAGCCGGGAAAATGAATTAATGGACAACGCATTAGAAGAATCCTTTTGTGCGTAGATAGGAAGGGAGATAGAGTACTTCGGCAAATTATCATAATTTCCGGTTAAGTATTTCCATGGTGGGTGGTGGGCTGGGTGGATAGTAACATTGCGAATTGGTTGGTGAAAGAAGGCTGTCTTGCTGGATTCTTAATGGGAGCAATAGGCTAGTCCCTGGAGCATGACGCACGTGATGCTAGTGAAACGAGATAACGCAGATGTTTCACATTGATCCCTGCAGATATCCAGTTGCATGGCCTCACTTCAAGCACCAGCACTCAGTCAGACTCTGTTGACATTTTTTACTCATGAGAACCAATCCACATTTATCATCGTCCAACGCTGAGTGCCACGGTCCATAAGGCAAAGACAGTTCACATCTCAGTTAACAATCACCACCTCGCTTGCGAAGCCGTGTCGTGGCACAGTTCCCATAAAGTCCTTGGATCAGTTCCGATTCATTAGCCCGCGCAGATATCCGATTGCGAATCTCAAGTCTCCACCTCTTAATCAGCCACTTGAACGGTTGATGAATTCAAGCAATGCACTCTGAGCTGCAAACACGTGTTCCCGCTCCCCATTGCGTGCCACAAAGCATATCGTGCCCAACGAGGCGACTGGCCCGCGGCTAGACTTACACAGCTCACCCGATTGCTGGTGCATCTAAGCAAAGTATTTCACTTTCATTTCTCGAGGTGGCATTTCGGCGCGGCAAAGTGTTACACCACTCAACGTCATTCGGAGTGCATTACAAATGTCATACGAGTTGTCATTCAGCATGTGTCCAGTGCTGTCAGTGTCGCAATCCACCGCGGACTTGGATAACATCGATTACAAGCGAAGTAGCGAGATGAGAGATCATTTCGGCCTGTTAATTGTTCCCGGCTCCGGCCACGCACCCTGCTGCTGCGCTGCTGCTGGACACCAGCCAGCAGGTTGTAATTATTTCTGCGCAAAACCAGAGACATCTGTGGACGATTAATTGACCAGCTAATCGGACGCTGGGCTTCGTTTACGTTAATAATTGACTTTACGTCAGTCTTAATTGCCGGATAGACAAACGACCGCGACGACGACGACGAGGAGGCGACAATCAGCCCGGGCAAAGCGAGTGCGCTCGTAAACGACAGCCCAAGCGAGTGCTGGCTCCCCCAGCGGCGCAGGGTGCCCGTTCCAAGTGCAGCTTTTGTAATAACCCACTGCAAGTGATCTGTAATTGCAGATATTTGACCGGGCTAACGTGTTGTTTTTATCGATGAACATTAAGGTGGGTAATTACAGGCGAAGCGAAAAAGAAGCTTGATGCTCGGTTTCGAGTGCGCGCTCTACGACGACGGGACGCCAAGCCGGCGCAAGTGGGCCGCCACTTGTGGCTGTCGCATCTCAGCTACAGCTCGTGGGCTCGGAAATGAATACGGGTGCGAGGGTCTGTCATATGCTTTCCGCGCTACACCAAGATGACTGAGTGCTGCGGGTAATTGTGCATCCCGGCAGTTTAATTGCTTTCACTTGAGTGCGTCGCGCTTCGAATGGCAGAGATGAAGTAATTATGTAACACGCATTCCGGTGTGTCGATTCGGTGGCTTGGATTGGAGTCGAGTCTTGCTGAATTACTCACGGCTTGGCGAACTTGTTGATTTTTTAAATGAGCATGTTGGTGGTTGTTTACGACGGCGGTTCTCGTGATTGCTGTGACATCTTGGAAGCTGTCAGGAGGGCTTATGTTAAGTCGCGAGAAGTTAGGAGAGTTTACTTTTTCTCTCCCAGATTGGTTCTCCTTTTTATATAAGATTCAGGTATGCTGACAGTTTGGTCATTCTTTGGTTGCCGTGTGAATGCAACAAGGTGGATGGGTTGTGTAACGACCTGTGGTCTGAATGAAACAAAAAGGATTAAATAAAATAACACGCGTGATGCTGATATGAGTTTACTAAGTCCGAGCCGGTTGTTTTTAATCTCGTTTTGGGTTTGTTGATTTCTATACAATTTAACAATGTCACGACTGGATGGCACAGTTGGTAGAGTGCCTGCCCTGGTTGGCGGGGTCCCCGATTCGAATCCCAGTGATAGCGAAGTTAATACGCTTTACCTTGGTTTTCAAATCTGGTCTAGTCACCATTTGCCGTTGGGAACAAATTAATGACACTATCACTGGAGTAGTCAAGCAGTGGTAGTAGTCTGACTAGGGGTATCACATGAACCAACATGGACTAAGTGTGCTGGTGAATGCACTAGCAGCCCTCCTACCTAACCTAACCTAACAATGTCCCTCCGCTTATCCTCCTCCTGTGTTATTATTCTACTTGTCTGTAAAGACCTGTGCAGCACAACTATCGCTGTGTCGTCGACATAGACAAATGGGATCCATTAAATTCCAAGCAATACGGGGCTCATGCGAATAGAATATGAAGAGTACTGGGCCCATCCCTGATCCTTGAGGGACTCGATATTTGCCGTCTTTCTTTTGAAAACCGATCTGACTTTCATGAATGAATGTCCGTTTTCGATAAAACTCTGCTGCCTGTTTACTATCACCTCTTCGAAGCACTTTCTCTTTTTTTTCTACCTAAATTTATAAATTTACAGAATGTAAAAAGCATGTTTCCCTACTTCTCCTTAAACATCTCCATCAAAAATGGCCGCAGATACTGGTGCCGGATTCTACTCGGATTCCTTGCACAAGCAACAATCATTTAGATTCCCTGATATGTGTAGTGTCTTCCAAGCAGAGATTCTAGCAATAGAGAAGGCAGCCAAACACATACAAAAAGATATCCCACCATCAGATATCACCATCTTTGTTGACAGCCAGGCTGTACTGAAACAAACACTCACTTTTAATAAAAAAAACTCAAAGCGTTTCCAGTCCAATTTTCTTAATTGGATATCTTCCTCCGTCTGAAATAGAACCCTAAGAGGTAAAATTGGTAATTCTTTATCAAATCTAATTCAATGTAGGTCGGGTGTACCGCAAGGTAGTCACTTTGGTCCCTTATTATTTATAATATTCATTAAAGACATTACTCTCTCAGTTAAACATAGTACATGTTTGCTATATGCTGACGATATGAAAATATTCAAAAGTATTCGAAAGGTTAAGGGTCTCATGCTTCAATCGGATATAAACAGCATCTTTGATTGGTGTGCAAATAATGAACTTGATCTTAATTTAAGTAAATGCAATTATGTCTCTTTTATGAAATCGGTTTTTCAAATCCAATTGGTAATTCATATCTTTCGAATGTAAACAGTGTCAAAGATTTCGGTGTTATGTTTAACTCCACATTTACATTTCAAAATCATATCTGTCATATCTTAGCAAAAGCCCACACTGCAGTCAGCTTCATCAAACGTAATGCTAAAGGACTCACTGATCCATTTGCCTTATTAGCACTGTATACTTCCCTAGTCCGACCTTTCCTTAAATATGTTGTCGTAGTTTGGAACCCGGCTTTCAGCACTTCTTCCGAGTGTATTCTCGGTCGCAACTCCCGTTTGATTCCATCAGGCGGGCTGATGCAATGACTGAGAGTGCGTAGCATCTGACATAGCGGATCTTAGAAGTGTGAATTTGTTGGTGGACCAACTCGAATCGATGTATGGGCATAACACCTACATCGATTGTTGTTGGGAAGCTAATTTTGAATTTGCACTTCTCATTTCTGCTTCACCACTTGCAATCGGAGTTGGCTTTTTCATATCTGCGTTTTGTCCTTTATGGGAAGTTTTAGGGTTGATGTGAGCAATGTACGTGGGCTTAGAGCGAATCTCTTCGCTGTGTATGTCCACCTTTTCCCGTTTCAAACCAGCTCTCTTGGCGCTGAGTGAAACACAGGTAGGTGGATATAGCTTGGTGCCGCTCTTCTTTTTACACCGCGGTCTCGCCATTTACGTGCGTAGTGATGTAGCTTACCAAATTCAACCACAATACGGCCTCTGTTCCAATCCGGAATTTAATTTTCTGTGGTTAAAACTCCATGTCCGTAAGCATTTAATCCACTACTGCTTTATTTATAGAAGTCCAAGCTTGGATAGCAATTCAACTTTTAACGAATTTGATGCGCTATCCGATTCCATCTCAAGAATTGTATCCCTGTATCCTCACACTGAAATTGCCATTGCGGGCGATTTCAATGTACACAATTCTAATTGGCTTCGGCATTCAGGCCAGACAACACCCGAAGGAAGGTACGTCGAAATCTTTGCTGAGGTAAACGATCCGACCCAGCTAGTAAATGAGCCCACACGAATACCTGACATTGCAGATCATTCCGCCAAAACCCTGGACCTGTTTCTCACCTCTCATCCTGATAAATATTCTGTTGACATACTGTCGCCTCTAGGCTCGGCGGACCATTGTGTCGTATAGCAAAATTCTCGTTATCACCACACATAGTTAGAGAACAAATTCCTAAAAGAACAGTTTGGCTGTACGAGAAAGCCGATTGGAACAAACTTAACAACTTCTTTAGGAATTTTAACTGTTCACTTTGCTTCCTCGATAGTGACGTGGATGCCGCTGCTGATATGATCACAAATATTCTTCTGCTGGGCATGAGAACCTTCATTCATCACAGAGTGAAGAGTATCAAGCCCAAAGCAAACGCATGGTATGACTCGAGCTGTAAACAGGCTATTAGGATGAGAGAGTTGAATTTCCGGACATACAAAGCCAACCCTACTGAGGAAAACCGGAAGAAGTTTAAACGGGCCAGAAATGACTGCAATGCAACTATCAGACGTGTGAAATTCTCTTATGAGCAAAAGTTGAGGCAAAAAGTGCTACAATGTCCCAAGGGTAGCAAAAACTTTTGGTCATTTGTAAAAAACGTAAAGAATTCCGCCTCGTCTTCAATTCCCACGCTCATTTACAATGACATTCCAGCTGTCAGCTCCTTAGATAAAGCTAATCTGCTTGCGGCTCATTTTGCAGCTAGCTCAACACTGCCAGATTCCAATTTGTCTCCACCTGTACTTGAGAGCGTTGATTTCACCATGGGACAAATCCACTTCCGCACTCGTACAGTTGCAAGAGTACTGAAAGATCTCGACGTGCACAAATCCGCTGGCCCGGATGGTATTCCCCCTATACTTCTGAAGAGGTGTTCTTCTGTGCTGGCAAAACCACTGCGTAAGCTTTTTCATCTATCCTACTCTTTAGGTCTCTTTCCGAGCAGATGGAAAACAGCATTTGTCCAGCCAGTCCCTAAAAAGGGCGAATCTTCGCCACCCACCACCTACCGACTTACGCCCCTTCCTTCTAAGGTCATGGAAACGCTGGTAAATCGTCAGCTTATGAAATATCTTGAATCACGGAAGCTTCTTAAAGACCGACAATATGGTTTCCGCAGCGACAGGTCCACTGGTGATCTGATAGCTTATCTCACCGAAAAGTGGAACCAATCTTTGCACAATTCAGGCGAAAGCAAGATCGTTGCGCTTGATATTTCTAAAGCATTTGGCAGAGTTTGGCATCAAGCTCTCTTGTCGAAAATGCGTGCCTATGGTATCGATGAATCTCTCTTCTATGGATTAGAAATTACCTTTCGAACCGTTCAATTCAAGTTGTTTTGGATGGGTTCAAGTCTGATATCCACCAAATTAATGCTGGTGTTCCCCAAGGCTCAGTTCTGTCTCCGACACTCTTTCTCATTTTTATAAATGATCTCTTGTCTGCTACTTCTACTCCAATCCATTCCTTCGCTGATGACAGCACCATTAGCTTTTCATATTCGTTCCTAGATTCACAACCCAGCGTATGTTAAGCACGTTGAATGCCGATCTTGACAGCATAATTAACTGGTGAAAAACAATAGAGTGGAATTCAATGCTGTCTGCTGTCACTCAAGAGAACCCTTCATAATCAGCCATTAACCAAGAATAGCGCTTGTGTCTATGAAACCGGAAAACTTTCCATCCTTGTTATGTGTATCAACACAACACTTAGTTGGAGCGATCACATATTTGAGGTCGCCAAAAATGCTGCGAATTGTTTAGGTTTTCTTAATCGATGCAAGAAATATTTCACCCCTTCTGATTTGGCTTTAATTTATAAGGCATACATCCACTCCAAGCTTGAGTATAACGCTCATATCTGGTCTGGTGCCCCTAAGACCACACTGCACCTACTTGATAGAATCCAAAAGGGAGTGATACAACTCATAGGAGACAACGCAGAGTCATTAGACTCGCTCGAACATCGACGTACCGTCTCTTCTTTGTGCGTGTTTTATCGTTATTTCAACAAACGATGCTCAAGTGAGCTAGCCAACTGCTTTCCTCCTCTCCATGAATTCACCCGAAATACTCGTCTCGCCAGGAATGTCCATCAGTATACCCTTAAGCCTACTTTCGGACGCACAGTTAAATTCAGAGACTCGTTCTTCAGCCGCACTGCACGAATGTGGAATGCTCTTCCCAAACTAATATTTCCCACAGACTACAACCCGCAGATATTTAAGACCAATGTGCACAGGTACCTCCTCTCCCTTTCTCCCTCTATACCTTCGGCCCGTGCTGTGTCTTGACCCCGGACACATAAGCGCAAATTATAAAAAAAAAAAAGTTCAAAAGCGATTCACCAGGTACATCTTATTTAAAATGCATTGGAATTTTCACAAAGCTAGATGCCAACTGTTTGGTATAAAATCGCTATCAACTAGACGGACTATTCATGATGTTATGTTTATTAGGGATCTACTCTTCAGTCATATGAAAAGTTCTTGTCTCTTATCCACGATTCAATTTCATATGCATTCTAGGTCACTCCGTTCTTGGGATTTTTTATTTGAAAGGTTTTACAGTACAGAATATTGTCAAAACGAAGCATTAACAAGAATAATTCGCGTTTACAACGAACAATCACAACATTTTGATCTGTCCCATACTAGACAGCACCTTAAAAGTAACCTACTAAGCGTTTTTACTTTTTAGAATATAATGAGCTCCGAAATTAATTCTTAACTTATTATTAAATTATTGTACAATTATAAAAATACACTACACAAAATCTGTTAATACATATGTAATTTGTAGATTTTAAATAAATAAATAAATAAAATCAATAGGATCCTGCACGACGAGATCAAGGGATGTTATGAACTACCGCGACTCACTACAGTCCATTAGTCACCAAAAGGTTAAACTCTACGAGAGAGCGGACGGTCAGTGAATCGGACACATCCCTTCAGTCACCGATCATTGGACTACTCCGAACTATCAGTGACACCATTTCTAAAGAAGCCAACTCGTCTTGGCTCGCATGAGATGACTATCACATTACAAGATCAACGTGGCCAGAACTCAACAACGGCAAAACAAAGAAGCTCATGGCAATGGACCGCAACTCAATCCGTGTGCTCGTCGGAGTGATCCCAGGACACTGGCCCATCGGAGCAATGCTACAAAATTGGATCTCCGCCGGAGGTGCGGTGACGAGGAAGAGACCGAAACGATCCAACATCTGCTTTGCCACTTTTATATTTTAATATTTATTTCAATATATATATATTCAATATAATCATAGTAGCTTTTTTGGCTACCGCTCAGACATATCATCTCCTCCGCTGAGAATCATCTCGAGTGTCCGTTGGAATATAGCTGGGTAACTGGAACAAACCAATATTCGTTATCCAATTTTGTTTGCAGATATGCATCAGACATGTCACTTTTGCTAAATAATTCTCCATTTGCGAGCTTGTGGAACAGTTCTTCCTAGCGCGGTCCACCTCTGTGCTGATCCACCTCTAAGTAAGGATTGAGAGTGACTTTAAAATCGCCGCATATTCTAAGTTTCTTATTTTGCTTTATGACTATAACAATGGGGGCTGCCCACTGGCTGAAACGTATAGGTTTCCATACTCCCGCTTCTGTTAATCGCTTTGCTTCAATTTTAAAAGCTTCTAGTTGTGCGTATGGTATTGGTCTTGCTTTGAAAAATTTTGGTGCTGCTTTAAATAAAGATGGGCCTCAAAATTAGACAGTAACCCAAAGTATTTGAAAAGAGTTGGGAGAATGCAGATAACAAGTTATTGACATCCGACGTGGGGGTGGGAAAGGGTTTAATTGATGACACGCTATTTATTTGCTCATTATTCTGTGAAGACCTGTTGGCTGTAAATTTGATTTGGATTCCAAAATTATGCGCCCAATTCAGTCCAATGGTAACTTGTGAGATTCACCATTAAACTCCACGGTAACCACGGTTTCCCCAAGTTTGGTATACTATTTGCTCCAAATGCTTTCAATTTGCATGAAGGTGGTCCATATTTCGGACTGTTTCATTTTTTAAAACCTGGAATACCAATGACAGTTGTACTTGCGCCAGTGTCCAAGAGAAATTCCATATTTGTGTCATTGATCTTGACATCTAATAGTAGTTTATTCTTCTGTGTACGGAAGTTTTTTACAGAGAGAATATGTTCTATGGCATAAATATGCTGTTCCCGTTGTGCTTTCTGTTTAAAATTGCTTTGACATACCGGTGCTATATGCCCTTTCTTCCCGCACTTTCGGCACGTTGCCTTTAAGAAATTACACTCATCGCGAGGGTGATGTATTAAGCAGCCAGAACAGGATTGCTTTCGGTGTTGTGAAATTTTCTTATTGTTTGGTTTTTTCACAAACTGCTTGCTAATGATTTTGTTTACTTCTACACAGTCCGTTTCATTTTTTAGAGCTTTAAGAGATTTCAGCGCAATGCTTTAGCTTTCTGCAATGTTGCGCTCCGCACACTGTCGTGTGGCGTGTACAAAACAATTACGTCACGGATCATGTCATCCACAAACTCTTTGGCACAGTTGTCTTCCGTACAAATAAACTGTGCAAGCAAAATCCCATCCTCGTCGTACATCCGAAGCTCGCGATGGTTCGACCAATACTGCCTAAGACGAGCTTTTTTGGCTACCGCTCAGACATATCAGCCACTGCCCAGCTTTCCAGAACCGGCGCCTAGCTTTGCTGGGCCAAAGATTCTTCGCAGAGACTGCAGACCTAGCGAATGCGGATATAAGCTTCTCATACTTTGCCATTCGGAGTCGACATTATCTTACACTCCTGAGGGAACAATAGCATGCAAGACATGGATTCAGATTAGCACATGATTTCTTTTTAAACGCAATCATCGCCTAACAGGTTGTTAAACACTGGTTTTATAACATAGGATACTCAGTGAGTGCTTGTATTTGATGGTAATCCAGAACTAAATGTTTGTCAATGTTTCTTGCAGGAACTGCTTTTCTGGAATCCTTATGAGAGTTACAAAATCTTCCGATGCATTTGACTGCAATTGAATATTGTGCACACATTAAGGATCTGTCCTTTTCACCATTTTATTTTCAAGATATATTTAACTAATCGGCCTTTGATTAGTGGGTTCTCGGTTCGAATCCCAGTGAAAACGAAGTTAATACGCTTTTACTTGGTTTTCAAACCTGACCTAGTCACCATTTGCTGTTGGGATCAATTTACGGCACTATCACTAAAGTGGGTGATCAGTTGTAGTAGTCTGACTGTGCGTATTACAAAGGACTAAAATGGCGGTGTGCTGGTGAATTCACTATCAGCCCCCCTTACCTATCTAACTCTATACTTATGTTTCCATTTTATTAGAGGGTTAAACCCTTCCATCGGATCGTTGTCTGGTGGCGTAGTGGATTGGTGCGTCATATCCTAAGCAAAATATGCTAATTACAATTGCCGAATTAATCATTAATCAACATTCCTAATTCACGCCTCCACATCTTTGGAGTGGAGGAGACCATATATCCGACGTAGAATTTTTCTTCCGAATTCACCAAGACTCAGCTCCGCAGTTTTGCTTATCGTCCAGCTTTCGGCTCCATATAGCAGGACTGGCAAAATAAGAGTTTTTTAGAGCATGATCTTAGTCCTTCGAGTCAGGAGTTTTGACGCCAGTTGTCTTGAGAAACCGAAGTAACACTGGTTACCAAAGGCGCTTCTAAGTCGGATCTCCACAGTGATGTCGTTTGTTGATTTTACGTTTCCCCCAGGGTAGACAAAATTCGTTACTACCTCGAAATTGTAGCTGTCGATTGTCCTATTTTGTCCTAGGTGGTGTGTGACGGATCGTTTTTTGGCTGACAGCATATACTTAGTCTTATGACCTTAAAACCAGCTCGCTTCTCCTCTTCTTCAATTGTAGTTAATGCGACCACTAAGGCAAGTTGTAAACGCGCGATGATGTCGATGTGGTCTGCATATCCCAACAGTTGGACTGACATGAAAACATGTAGATGGTATAATAACGGAAATGTCTCGCTCAGCGTCAGATACGTGCACCAAACGAAACATTTTTCCCGGATTGAATGGTCTTTCCATAGTGGCTTTAGTTTACGTCTCTCGAATTGAGCCATGTTTTTCAAAATAAATTTCGAGGAATTGCATGATGATAGTCAAACCAAACCTACTTCAAAACATCGGAGAATTGCTAAATCTGCTGTCACAGAAAAATATTTCAATTCTCATCTCTACAAAAACCCTCTTTGGAAAAAGAAAACATCACTGGCAGGGTCGTTTGAGCACGTTCATAAATTCAGTCAATTTAATTGCCTCACCATTCACTGTAGACGATTTGATCAAAGCGGTAACTCTCCACTCTTCGCCTCTCCAACAGCAGAGAAGTTTTAAATCGAATACTGACACTGACACTGTGTCAGATGCCATCAACGCTTCACTTTGCCCAACACTCAAAGTTAATCAACTCCAAGTAAATTTGCAGAAAATTCCTCGCAACCTTGTCGAACCGGGGCACCACGTACCACCGTCAAATGTCATTTCTCAGCCCGACATCTGGAAGATAATTGCTGTTGAAAACAGCACCACACTTGAGATTGTCTCCATTCGGTCAATCGATCACTCCCCGAACCCACTGCCATGCCGACAGTCAACATTCGTTAACTGCTAAACCGAAAATTATTTCTGTCATCACGTTGTCCATGTACCCAGTTGCCGGCTGGTCCCCGGTCCGCCAATCGGCAAGAATCTCGCATGTCGTTGGCAAAATCACGACAAAGTCATTACGCTCACCCAACTCACTCTCTCTCTCACAGCACCAGCAATTATTTGACACTCAGAAATGTCATTTAGCGAGTTGCCGATGTCATCAGTGAAAGTGACATTGTTTGCTGTGCCAGGCCATGCCGCCCCGGGGCGACTGTCAGCGGATGTCGCCGTCCCATGAGTGTGTGCCGTGTTCGCCGTTCCGTGAGAGGTAGCGTCAGAGACTGGCATAATTTTCCGAAATTGATTGTCACCTCTTGGCCCGTAGTCATGTGCCGATGCTGCAATATCCGATGGGCGCACATCGACCTATGCCCCAGCCATGGGTGTGCTGGTCCCCCGCCCTCCCACTCTCACCGCGAGGCGTGACTTTGTCTTCGGGACGGAGGCATATGGAATCTGTTCAAACTTTGGCATAGCCGACGATCCCCGCAGAAACGGCGAAAACGGCCCATTCGCACTCCATTCAAATGTCAAAAGTTACACACTCCGGCAAAGTGCAAGTGTCGTCACTTGACACACACGCGGAGGAGGTAAGCGCATTAATTCGAGACTCGGGACAAGATGATTGTTTCAGCAGAAGAAACGAATTAATTTCGAAAATCAAAGCGAGCACCAAGAAGTGGAGATGCAGATCTCGAGTGGAGAGCGGGAAATGGGCTTCGCACATGCCTCGTCATCAGGGCCATCATCGACTTAAGGATTATGACAGTAAGCATGTTGGCGCTTTGCAGTCAAGTGGATTCGCGAATCCAGCGAACTGCGGTGATGTGCAGTTTGTTTTTCTTTTTCGAAGACAATCCACGTCCGAGAGGCAAGCCATCCATTTGCTGGCCGGATTGACTTAAGTGGATTCGGCTGTTGAGTGTTGAAGAGCACCAGCACCAGAACCAGAAACAGCACCAGCATCAGCAGCGGCAGCAATGGTGGCCAGTGGATGTGCTGTTGACGGAAGAAGTGTGTATCGGCGTTGGTGAGAGTGCAAACAAGTGTATGGACAGACACTTGGATGAAATTATGTGGTCAGCCATGAGGAGATGTCATTCTCATCCGCTTCACTGCCCACAAACACATCCATCCTCCAACCACTCGAGAGTGGCGCGTTGATGGGAGCGCTTCGGCAAGTGGAATGGATATCGATTTGGTTCGGTAAGATGTCGTGGAAATGAAAGTCGGATGGAAGTGTTTGAAGTGTTGTCAGTCTGTGTCTGTGGATTGGCAAGGATTGTGCAACGATGGATATTCGCTTTCGAATCGGTTTACGAGAGCTGAATCTGGACGTGGAACTCCATTGATCGACAATGAAATCGAATTAAGGCGCGTCTTTGTGGGAATGAATGACTGGGACGTTCTGGTTGCCATCGAGTGAAATGGAAAACCAACATTTTGTTGCAAACTGTCACGACATGTTGTTTGAGTGATGTTACGAGAGGAGCTGCGGAATACTGTCATGTGAAAGGAAGAACTGAAGGAGGAGCTTTGAGACAGAGTTTCTACTGATTTGTTGATGTTATGGCTTAGTTACTGCGGTGTACATATGTAGCTAGGATATCCATTTACCACAAAGATATTCATTAGTTTGACACATTCAGCAAATGCTTTCGATTTTCAATTTCAACAGCTCATACATGTTTCGTGACATGCCCAAAATTCAAATATTCGCCATAAGAAATACTCTGAAGAGAATTTGTCCTCAAGGACCTTCTTCTCCTTCTGGTGGTGCTCCAGTCCGGGGTGGAGCTGGGCCTCAACCAACAAGTCTCCCTAGCCGGCACGATCTTTAGCCAGTTGTCTCCAATTGCACCCGGCATGTTGGTTGAGGTCCTTCTCCACCTGGGTGCGCCATCGGTTCCGTGTCCCACTGGTTCAGAGTCCAAGACTCTTCGTTAATAAACACAACGGTCAAATTTGGTCAGGTGAACAACCTCAGGCAATCCAAGAGAAGACAATGCACCGAGAGAAATACCCATTTTGGTCCGGCGGAATCATTAGCTCGTATTTTTTCAAAGACTTATTGTTCAACGAATTCGAACTTCTTTTGCTCAAAGTGCTCGAGTTGCGCTTAGTCGATATGTGGTTCCAGAAAGATGGTTTCCAGAACATGCCACAAAATACGCGAATCGATGAAAACGGAGAATTAAACGGTTAGATCCTGGCATTTACACCTTTAGAATATTTTTGTTTATATAGATACATATGTATGTAAAATCAATCTTAAGTGCAAGACTTGAAAGGCATTATTACAGGTGCTTTTGCTTTTTAGATCAGCCACTGAAGCACCAAAGGTCTAAGCTTGGGTTTAAGCTGCCTTCGAAGTTGACTTAGGATGGCCATCAGATGGCTTTTGACATTTCTTCCCCCATTTTAACGCAGAAGCTCGGTATAAAACCGGAGCTTTGGTGTTCAAACAATCGTCGTCTGAGTCAGTTTACTCGACAAAACAAAGCCATCGTCTATACTGGCGAAAAACTGAAACGCCCGCTTCCACAGTGCGTGCTTAAGAGTCGATCCACAGATAAAATCAGAATCAATAAAAAAAATCGTTTTCACAGTGTACGTGTAACGATACATGCCACTTTATTAGTGGCTTAATTCAAACCACCGATTGACATGGCTTACGTATAGCACTGTATGTAAAATGTATGTATTCGTTACTGAGTAACGAGTGTTCAATAAAGTATCATATAACGAAACGTCACCCCTCAGTGTATATCGTTACTATTAAGGTATAGTCACTTTTTTACATACATTTACTATCGACCACTGACTTCGGTGCGTTCACTTTCTTCTCGTCTCTTTTAGAATATATTGTCATTGACGATAGTTGATGATTTGATAACGATGTCCGGGTCCGTCCGGTGTTTATTCTATATCTCTCTTGAATGCGAAAAGCGTATTTAGAATTTTTTGTGAGGAATACGACCGTATCACTGTGTATCTTGCATCCTCAGTTAGTTATATTTGGGATGGTATACAGCAAGTAAATACATCTTTCGTATCAGCACATTACCCGTGAGGTAATGTAACTTTTCTATGAACTTGTTTGGTATACGCTACTCTTGCAAATGCGAGTGTTTTTTTGACATTTGCTTTGATTTAGTAGAGTAATTTCATTTTGTTTTTAAAAGAGCTATAATGAAATGACTACAACTATGGTTAATTCGTATACAAATTCTGTCATGATGATGATTATACTGGACACACAACATCGACGTCTTGGACAGAGCATCACAATGGGCAGCTATAACTTCGAGGTAGTCAAGGACTACCTCGGCTCCGCAGTAAATAGTAGGAACAACATCAGTACAGAGATCAAAAGCAGAGTAACTTTTGCTAACCGCTGTTTCTATGGGCTCAATAGGCACACACGTATTAGAGCCATCTCACGAAGGACCAAGCTGACTTTATACAAGACCTTGATCATCCCAGTCCTGCTGTACGGGGCGGAGGTATGGGCAATCTCAAAAGCGGGTGAGGAAATTCTTGGTCTCTTAGAGAGAAAAGCTCTGCGTGCTATCTTTGGTCCTGTTTGAGTTGACGGTTTCTGGAGGAGAAGATTCAACCACGAACTGTACGGGTACAGCGACATGAGTCTTGTCGGGCGTATTCGGATCCAAAGCCTAAGATGGCTAGGCCATGTAGAGCGTATGGACAACTCAGCTCCGGCCCGGAGAGTCTTCGACTCCGAACCAGTGGGACAACGCTGAATATTAAGTATATTATTAATAGTGTGTGAGATGAAAATCACAAAATATTCGTATGTGTTTTTATATGTTTTTGTGGGCGTAAATTAATGATATGTTCATAGCAAGTAATTTACAAAAGAGGCAGATATCATTCATGCCCAGCTGAATAACTTATGCAGTAGAATACAACATTCCTATTTTAGGTCATAAATTCAAAAGCATCACTCTTATCATAAAAATAGCAATTTGGAAGAAAGTAACTAATAGCGATATAAATGTAATGAGTATTCAGATAAAAAAAGTACCGAATACATACTGGTTCTCAATTTGTCCTTACTTTAACAGACATATTCTGCACAACTACGAGTGTTGCGCCTTCAGGGTTCGATATTATTTGTAAGCATTTCGAAAGCTAATGAGCTTTAAAATGAGAGTTCTGGCGCTGCGCCTCGTGGTGCTGAAAGTAATTTTTGGAAATCTGAAAGGAAGGATTACTTGTACCAGCTTTCGTTTAATTTAAACAACTCTGAGACTTAAGGAAGGATCATTATTCATCAGTCTCCAACAATTTCAGTGGCTGAAAAGTGCTTTATTGATTTCCATTTGGTCGAAACAGCACAGGTGACGTTCAATATCGACTTCTAGTGGGCTTTCAGAGAGTTGATCTGATGAGTCTTTGGCTGCAGACATATCAACTGAGAGTGTTACATGAATTGTTTGGCATGACAATGCGATCCGGGCGATGGGTGTCGCGATTGCTCACCTTCGACCATAGGCATAACCATGTGACATTTTTCCAAGGAGTAATAAGATTTCATAAATTGCACCACGAAGTGCTACTCCGTACTGCGTATTCTCCTGAGTTTGACTCCTGCGATATTATCCAGTTTCTAAAACTGAGGAAATGGCAAATCAACTCTGATATTTTCGAAAAGTCTAGATTTCTCAACAATACATTTTTTCAATGGTTAGGTCATTTTTTTCAGCCCACTCAACAAGTTGTAGTTCGGATTTGTGAAAGGGTAATCACTGAACGATGCGTGTACTTTATGAGCCTTGAGGAAACTGTTATTTGGAGGAAATAATGATGGACAATTGGACTGATTATAGACCTAAAAGGAGGCTCTGTAACTTGTACAAGTACAAGTATCGGTACCAGACCTGGAATTGTACTAGTACTTCAGTACCTCGGTACTGGTACATTATTTGAACAGAGTACAAGTCCTTTTTATTCAAGTACCTGAGCAGTACTTTTGAGTATGTGAGCAGTATACTTTAAAAGCAATAATTTTGTGATATCTTGAATCAGAAACAAATCTATTTCAGCGTCTCAAAACTCAGAACTGTGTAGAGATCGAAATTGATAGTTTCATACACTAGTAGTACTTACGATTAATTGCTAAAATCTTTTTATTAAAATACTTGTCAATATTTCATAATTTTCAAAGTACAGTACCATTTCGATTATTGCAACAAATGCAATAATCGAACCTCTCGCCAATAGAGAGCCCCCTTCATGAATTTGGTACAAAAGCTAAGCCCCTGCTTTTCAGACAATAACGGTATTGTAACAGAAAAAATCTGTCATATCTTTTCTTTGTATCGTATAATTGATTTTCAGGTAATTCGTCTTAAGCTGCTAAGGAAAATTCAAGTTCAGTAGTGTTCCGTAAGTGAGAAAAAATCAGTATATTTTGTGAAATTGAAAGAAACGTTGACTTAGAAGGTAAGTAATTTTTTTTAATTTTTAATTTTACCTAATTAAGGCTTAATGTAACAATAATAATGTATATTTTAGTATTTAAAAAGCAATAGTAAGAAAAAAATAATTATTTATTAAAATATATATTTGGGGTACGTTACTGGGACGAAAAAATGAGGAAATCAAATAACGAACCGGGGGCGGCTCATTATTTGGTTAGCAAAAAATAATCAAGTTCCAGTAACGAGCTCGGCCAATTTTCAACCAAAAATTAAAATATGGCATTTTATGTAGATAGACTTTTTACTAACTGCATTTCTTATTAATGTATGTTTTTGTGCAATATGTGATATGTGCTTAAGTATTATTTTTTAGATAGATAGATTTATTTCGTATTAAATTGTACAATGATTTAGTTATCGCACAATATAATTTACAGAGATTTGGTATGTTGTATCTATATCTTTCTTTTGAGGAAATTTCACAATTTTACTAAACAAAAGCAGAATACTAAGTAATATTTTGAAGGAAATACGATAAGAACCTTCAACATAAAAAAAACAATGAATAAGTCACAAAAAAAAAGAATATAGCATAATTGTAAATAAATAAATAAAATATGTAAGTATATTAATTCCAAGCTTTGCTATAAAAGTTGTTACGTTTTATAGAAATAATGTCATTTTAACTGTAAAAGTCTGATTAGGTATGTTTTCACAACCAAGACAATGCAATTTTTACTTGTCCGTACTAGATTGATCGTCTTAGATTCAAGATGAAATTAGATATCTATAAAAACTAGTCAACTGTCACACAAACTTTTAAAGTTTGCATATGAAAACCTTTATGTTTCCGAATTTTAATTGTTATATTTGTTGTAGTTTCGCACATCGTATATGACAAGCTACCAATTTTTTGGATAATTTATAATTATGTTTTATGTCATACTTCTTTAATGTACAAATCAATATGTATAATAATATAATTATTATTTCAAATAAAATTATATTTTGGAACTATGACTTTTTCATTCCTTCTGTTTGTTATTCATTCAAAACCCATTAAAATACTAACGAGAAAAGAATGGACGCAAAAAGAAAATATAACTTTAATAATGTCTATTTTTTATGTTTGCGACTGCTTTTCTTAAGTTTTGTCATGAATTTATGAAAAAATATTTTTTTCCTTTTTCACCTTTTGAATAAATTTACTGTAAAATAACGACTATCTCATTTTTGCGTTATGATTTATATAGGAGGCTCATTAATGGAACGCTAAGGGCTCGAATTAGGAACAGGGGGGCCTTGTTACTGGCTCATGTCTCATTTTCTACTTTAAATTTATTAAATTTGAGTCCTATACTTACAAAAAGTTATTATTTATACCAAACAGTAATACAACAGGCTTTCTAGAAATGGTAAATTGTTGTTTTGATTCATCTAAGTAATTGATTTCAAGAGAACAACGAACTCAAAACTTTCCTTAAGGGGGATCGCTACTGGGTAGTCGACCCTATGTTAAAAAAAATTACGCAATTTACTTTTTAATGCAGAAATGAAGTATCCTGAATCCCGGTCTTACATAAAAAAGAAAACAAATTGATTTGCGATTGGCAGCAGCTTTATCCCGCATATTTTGCAGTTGAATACATTTTTTCAACGGTTAGGTAATTTTGTTGGTCCCACTACTAGTATTTGATAAAGCATTTTATTACGGCTTCTAATTATATATACTTTGTTCTTTATATCAATAACCTCCTGTGGAAGTATTTAAGAAAAAAAAAGAGAAGAGTCAGAGAATATTGGCTTTACCGCTTTTATTGACTGTACTGAACCGATGATGAGTACACACAACACAATGCCTTTTATATGGTTAATCTTTTGGAATATCACCGCTTCGAATAGATAATACGATCGGCTGGTAACATTTATGAAAATAATGTAGACTGGTGTACACACTTGTGTTTAAAAGTCAAGAAACTTTTTTTTTAAATATTTGTCCACACTCCATTCACTACTATCATCGGAAACTTATTCTTCTACGGCTTCTACGGAGATCCTTCCAGAGAGTCTTCTTCCTCCCAATAATCAGGAGTTCTGATAACTTTTTTCCAACACTTAATGATTGCAGAGCTTTCAACTCTTTTCATGAAAAGGGCGATAAGTACTAATTCGTGATAACCGTCAAAAAGTCTCTCAAATTCGTTGATAGGCAAGCGGACAATCAGCTGTGAAGTTGGCCATCCCTATATTACATAATTTCTGCCCGGAACTGTCTTCAAATTCCCGAATCCACCCAGATGCCTGTGCTCGCCCTCTTTCCACACAAACTCACCACTCTCTACATTGTCTTCAAGCATAATCGCAGAACCACCTTCATTTCAGAAGCAACAGTCAGCGAAGCGCAAATCCCCCAGGATTAACTGCGTCTCGGTATTTCCGAAGGAGACAAATCAAGTCACTTAATTGCTAGAACTAAAACGAGATCAAACGACTGTCAGCTAGTCAATGACTTGTCAACTCTGCACGGAGCATTCCGGTCGCCATACGCGGCATAGCATTCAGCGACTCCGACATAGCCGCGAGGACGCAACAAAATGCTAAGCACGCCACAACATAGTTGCCATTCCAACTGACAATCACCAAAACAAGTTTCAAGTCTCACACACAGCCGGCCGAGAAGCCAGTACCACTTAATTGAAAGGTGCCAAGATCCATCACCTCTCGCGCTCAGTATGCCTATCGGCAGCCGTCATCATCAGCGACACCAAATGCAATATTAATTGTCATCTTCCTGGTTTTTGTTCCACATTCAAGTGCTCCACCCCAGTTGGAGATGGAATCCGGGCTGCCGATCCCAAAGGGACGTCGCGCGCATCTGCAATTCCGATGTGTGAAAACATGCGCTCGAATTAATAGCGCAAATATTCCGAGTCCAGTTCCGAGGACAATTGACACAGCCCCAACAGCCGTTGCAGAGCCACTTAAGACAGTCAATTATATCTCGGACGGACTCAACTGCGGATCGTCACAAAAATGAGAAGGAATCACCTTCAGCCAGTTCAGCGACTGTTTTTATTTTTGTCGTTTTGTCGTTGTTTTGTTGCCATCAACCGTCCCGCTGCACAGTGAAGCCCAATAAACCGTTGACGGGACCATAAATCAACTGCATCCCGCGCGCAGCGACAAACTCCATCAGCGCTCGACTATCGCGGATGGGGCCATTATTATTTATTAAATTTAATTAATCGCGGTATCAAAGCCGCATACCAATCAAGGGGGTATGCGGCCACTGTCACTGCCACTAGTGCTGCAGCAGCAGCTACTCAGTTCGGGTCGGCCGCGGCCTGTGACAGGCCGGTGGTGTAATAGCCGCATAGCTACAGCATAACTGAGTGTTGTCCGGCCGCCTTAATTAGGTATTTATGAAATCAGCAAGACAATCAATAATTTATCGAATCCAATAAATAAAGATGGGATCCACGTCGCGTCGTGGCTAGACAGGGACTCTGCTAACAAATCGCGGCTACGCACATTCGCCGGTTAGCGCTGCCAACGACAACGTCAAAGGTGTCGTCGTCGCAGTCGTCAGCGAGTGGGCCTGTTAGCCGCGTTTGGGTTCGGGTTGTTCTGTTCGTTTATGGAAGTGCATCGGTTTGTGGGGATTGTGGTTGTGGCTGAAGAGGCAGCCAAAGTCGTCGCATCGCCATTACTAATGGTGCGACTCGATGTGGCACTGAGTGACAAGTAGCAAGTCTAGTAGTTCCCAATGTCAATTGCCCATTGCGAGGGGGCATAATTCATTGACGGTGATTTGTGTTGGGTTTTTGCTTTGAGTGGACACGTCGTCGTTGTCGTTGTCCGGCCGCGACCGCTGCTGGATGGGCTACCGAAGGTGCTCGATTGTGTGAAATGCCCATGAGACGCATTGGCATATACACAAGATGGCGTTCTGCGCTGGAGTTGCATATGTGTTCTTTACTTTGAGTTTGAGCGTCAGAGGGATGGGCATGCTGATGAACTTGTGTGTGGTCAAATGCTTAACTGAAGGAGTGTAGGGCTCTGGACGGGTAAAATTGTGGTCAATACTGCACACAGAAGGCTGTTTTCCACGCTCACCTAGAATGAAGTGTCACGACTATATTTCTGTGGTCAAATCTTGTGAGTTTTGTGAAAAGGTAGTTGTTTGAGGGGACGCAATACTCAGAGGAACCGGGGAGTTGACTGCATTGCTCTAGACTATTCTGTAGAATCTGAATAGGAAGGTTTAGAGATTTTTTTTATCTAATTTTAAGTTATCGTCAGTATCATCGATGAGGGATACCTTTTTTGAGCTCGTGAGCAGAACCGATGAGCATCGCATGGGATATGCGAAAGTGTCGTAGTATCTGATCGACGGCTTATGACTCACCGATCTTATACGACAGCAAAGACTTGGGTTTGAACGATGGTTTCTTAGGCCAGGCGTGTAGATGTTAAGGTAACCTGTGCTGAATGTCGTCAATAATGACGCCTTGCCGATTTTGTCCGGAGACGACTGTTGCATACTTGGGGAGATAGATCAGACTCAGGCATTTATCCTCAAATCTTTTGAAGTTTTTGGTAGTAGATATACGGGATAATTGATAATAACACATAAATTGAATTTTGGTGTATGGACGTCACATAATAACACATAAATTGAATTTTGGTGTAAGGACGTCACCATCATTATTATCTTCTGACCCGCACTCGAAGCTGGGCTTGAATGGTGGGTGTTTACGAGCGTCTGGTGACCGGCCTGTCCCTCTTGGTAGCCGGTCAGGCTTGGCCTGATGAAACAAGGGGGGTAATTGAAGACTTTCACCTATCATTGCTTGCCGGGATTAAAAGGTAACGGACAGCGGCGTAAGGATGTACCAATGTCAATGGTGACCTGAAACACAAAAAACATAGGAGCATGTGATCCCACCTCACATCAGTGGATTCACTCATGAATAATTTTAACCCGAAAGGGAACGTCAAGGAGGGATGTACAATAAGTCGTAATACCAAAAAATCGACAGTGTGGCTTATTAAATAAAGTCTCACAGTTGCTTAAAAAAATCCAAGGACTTGCTGGGCTTTTCACAAATATGTCACTTCGTTTGGTCCCCTCAGATTATCCTTGACGATTCAGTTAAGCCCAATTTTGTCAGTCAACAAGTAGATCAATTCCAATGTTTGCATCCTTACTATGGTTTTTTTTTGTCCTCCACAAATTGAATCTCCTTTCTGGCACGAGTACTATAAAGGGCTACTTATATGAGCTCACTACGAACCGTGAACTTCGCAAAGTCCGACAATTCATTCATATGGAGTTTTTGAAGTTTTCTCATTCGCAGAGAGCAATGGCTACAATTTGACCAAACACACAAACGTCATCGCGATTTTTTTGGTCGTAAATGTGTGGATCGCGTTTGGCTCTCTTGTGTATTGCGAACTCAGATTGATAGTCCGCAGAGCGAATGGTTGATTCGTGTACAAAAATGTATAATTGTTAATAAGGATACGTACAGTAAATATTTTTGAGATTTTAGCCGATATATATACTCGATAATTCAGTGCCCATCTTCTTGCGTACCAAGAAGTATAACATTTTGTTTATATTTTCTTGGAAATTGGTTGTTTCCAAAGGTTTTCGGAATTCGCTGCCATATGAATGGCTCCTAACTTTGGCGCCAAGAGGATTTAACGGTATTTTGTAGAGGGATTAAGAGCTAGCATTTTTACTATGGGAAGAAGGGAGATGGACCCATCCATCTTGAACAGTTTTTTTTTTCATTTTAACTCTTTTTTTTTTTTCTAAAACTGCCCCTAACTCCTTAATAGTAAAAATTGCCGTTCTTAACCCATCTACAAAATACCGTTAACATTTCTTGGTGTCAAACTTATCCTACTCTCCCCTCCTTCCTAAAATGTATGCCGAATGCACATTGGAACCCTGAGAAAAATATTTGAGGAACTGGCATCATATTCCACAATGATTCTATACGAATGAGCATTGGCATCCTCTCCGAATTCGGAATTTCAGTTTTTCTATCTTGACCACTTTAACTTTTTGACACATTTGTTGCAAATTTATACAGTATTTGCTCAATATTATATAGTATTTTCACAGAGAGCCAATATACTTCGTCAGTCACTAGTTCATTGCCATGTAAATGCCAGCAAACGCCCCCGACTGCTCGTTGTTGGACCAACCATTTAAGTCTTATCCGCTGTCAGTTATTTTATATACGTTCGTCTGGGCAATCTTCGACAATAGTCTCTTGAATGTTGTGGCCTCGAGTTCGTCCAAGTACTTTGCTTGGCCCAAGGGCTTGACTAAGGCTCAGAAAAAATAATCGAGAGAATTATCGGGTGCGGGTGCACACAGTAGTCCACTACAACTTTAAGCGTCGCCTTTGGTTTTGTCCATGTTTTCGAGCGCTGACTACAGAAAGTCGGTTAATATCGCTCTATACCTGAGACTATTAACGTTTTCATTATCTCTTTGAAAGAAACAAAATCCGATATGACGCCATGTTTTAAACCTCACTAACAAGTGGGTTTTGGGATTGCGTGATATCCAGCCTTTTAGGCTTATATTACGAGGTATTGTAGCTGCTGTGAGGAAGATCTTCGGGACGCAGCTTTCGGTTGGTTTTAGCAACTCCACACAGTCTATAAATAAATAATCGTCCAGAAAAAAAAAATCATTTGTTCACACGGAGAATTGCAATTTAATTGCAAGTAAAAGCGTTACAGTGACCACCGACCTCGAAGAAACGGTTTCGAGAAAAATGTGTTTAAGGTTTCAAACATGCCTATAAAGATTATCGACATTCTTCTTTTTTATTAATTTTTATCATAAAATTAAAAAAAACCTAGACAAAAATGCTTAAAACTAGTTGGACGAACAGTGTTACATATTCAAACTTACTGACCCTTGGCGGGTTCTCTAAGCTAAACTTAGTCGTATTCTGTCTTTCGACTTAAGCGAACATTAATTACATACAAAAAAATGTACAGGACTAATACAGATACAGAGATTTATCTCCATAAATAACAATCTGATCTGGTTAACATTTTCCAGAGAATACTTTGAATATGTACAAAAGTTAAGAATATGCACACATTTTTTTTCAAAATCAATTCTTGCTAAATGATCGAAGTCTCATGCAGATGTATGTAAATAGGCCCCAATTCTATCGCAAAATAAGTCACTTTATCTCTGACGAAGTTCCATTCAGCTGAAGCTGAACAAATCGACATTTCTAGATCTTCTTCGATACTCAGTGCCGTGTGCCATGCCATGTCGAGTTTTCTTTCTTTCGCACCAATTTCGATATGGTGGTTTGTGGCTTAAGTGGCTTAAGTGCCAAAAAACTGTTTTACAGTACTTTCCAGTGTGCGAAGTATTGCCTGCACACTGAAACTATGTCGGCAACCAACCTGGCGAGGAAAACCACTTTAAGTAATTTCAACTGGGACGTGAAACAATGCACGGTTAAATGGCTGAAATACTGAATATTTCGACTGCTGGATGTCATTGGTGACAGGTAGGTTAGGTTAGGTAGAGGGGCTGCTAGTTCATTCACCAGCACACTTAGACCATATTGGTACATTGTGATACCCCTAGTCAGACTACTACCACTGATTGACTACTCCAACGAGAGAGGCGTTAAATTGATCCCAACGGCAAATGGTGACTGGACCAGATTTGAAAACTAGATAAAAGCGTATTAACTTTGCTTTCACTGGGATTCGAACCGGGGAACCCGCTAACCAGGGTAGAGTGCCAACCAACCACGCCATCCAGTCGTCGTTGGTGGTTGCCATTGTTTAATTCGTCCTTCACTTCATTTCTGCTGATTTCATTTATATTCCCGTTAGTAATCTAGTTCCCTTCATGGAAAGCTGAGCCTAGCTATCATGAGATGATAGCCCTTTGCCCCACAATGAACCGACGTACTTGATGGTTCCCCGTAAAGTATAGCAACAACTACCTTAACTATGGTTGAAGTGGCTCGCGGTGTCTGCATCTTTACGGATAAATAAATATCGGACATCGTTCCCTCTTGACGAGATATTCCAACAGTTTCACATTTGACCGTGCTAGGTACCAGGCCATACAGCTATTATGAGAAACTGGGAAGCTCAAAATTTCGAAAAAATTGCCATATTTCTATACACTTAGACAACTCGAACAACCACTTGCCACAAACAAATTCGAGTCATCACGACATCGAGTTATCAGGTAAAATACTATAACTGATACAAATATATATTTATCTGCGATATAACACATAAAACATAGAGGAGCTTAATTAAAATATAAAATAGTCTATTACACATGGCTGAAGAGCAGATTTTTTTAAAACAATCTTCAATTAAATTTAAACCTTCGTAGGTACACAGATTCATTTGTTGTTACATGAGTATTTTAATATAAACCCAAAATGAGTAATGAATTTGCAACCAACTCGTTTGAATGTGGTTGAATCAAAAACTCCCCAATTATGTTAAGGTATTTCAATATTAGATCACTTAAGAAGAAGTTGTATCAAGCAGCTTATGCTCTGTTCCATCTGAGCGATAAATGTACAAGTAGTGTTCTTAAACAATGCTATTTCGGATTGGTGGAATCCCATATTAGGTACGGCATACTTGCATGGGGAAGAGCTTCGCAGATGCAACAACTTCAAAATCTACAAACAAGACTACAAAAAATTGTACAAAAAGCGAGGTACAATGAAGAGCAGAATCGGGGAGATCAAAAAACAAATATGCTGAACATCACACAAATCCATAACCTCGAAGTGATCGCAAGTTTCTATAACGACAACGCATACAGAATCCAGACGCAGCAAACGGTGAACACTAGAAGACGACAACACCAACTATACGCAGTACCGAGGTTCTGGAACGGATATGGTCGAAGAACTTTCAACGTAGCAGTCCCAAACATATTAAACAGCATCCCAAGAGAATACCGCAACATCACGAGAACTGAAGCGCTAAAGAAGATCAAGCAAATGTATCTACAATCGTGAAAAAATCACAAAAAAAAACAATTATTATATGTATATCTTTATTTTCAATCATTCATCTTTTTATTTGTAAATTTGCGTCCATTCATATCAAAATATGTAATTATATGCATGTCTTCATTTTAATTTAATAATTCAATCTGTACAATTTTCAACTTGAAATTTTATTTTTTCTTAATTTTTATATAATTAAAGTAGTTTAAGCCTTGAATTCAACAACAAAAATAACAGAAACAAATATTGTATTCAGTCTTCTGCAGACAAGCCCCTTTGGCTTTGCAGATAATGTAACTAAGAAACATTTTTATTGAATAAAAGCAAAATTGAATTGAAAAAAAATTGAAATTGAATTGCAGCTGTCGTCTTTATTGTCAAGCTGAGAAGATCGAGGTTCACATCTAAATATCTCAAAAATATTTACTTCTGTGGGAAACTCCAAAGTAACAATATCGTCACCCACCTACGGAAAATCATCATACGTGACATCTTGTCTATTTCAGCTGAATTCTCCCTCATTTCTTTCGTTTGGGAGTTCAACTCATAAAATCATATTCACCAAAAGCACGTTTCCGTTTATACTAGGTTAAATGAACATACAAGCGCAGTGCCCCGAACGCTTTTTTTTTATTCCTTCTGAAACGAACTCGTACAATACGCAGAATCCGAAAATTTCTCTTCAGAATTCGACTTATCAAAGGTGAGACCAAATAATCTGTTCGAGTTATCAAGACATTCGAGTTATCAGGCTTGACGCTATTGCCAACCAATTTCATTCGAGTTATCGAACTTCGACTGTATAAAGCTTTTGTGACGTACTCCCTTACAGATCAACATTCTCAGTAAACAAAAATTCAATGCCAGATGGAAGATAGGCATTGGCACCATCTTCTTCTTCTGGTGGCGCTACAGTCCGGGGTGGACCTGCCTCAACCAGTAAGCCTCTCCAGCCGGCTAGATCCTTAGCCAGCTGTCTCCAACTGCGCACACCAAGTTGATTGAGGTCCTTCTCCACCTGGGTGCGCCATCGGTTCCGTGAGCGTCCTCTATTGCGTTGTCCCACTGGTTCGGAGTCGAAGACTCTTTGGGCTGGAGCAGTGTTGTCCATGCGCTCTACATGGCCCAGCCATCTTAGGCGTTGAATCCGTAGACGCCTGACTAGGCTCATGCCGCTGTACAGCCCGAACAGTTCGTGGTTGAATCTTCTCCTCCAATAACCATCAACGCAAACAGGACCAAAGATTGAATACTGAACTTTCCTCTCGAAAAGACCAATAGCTTCTTCATCCGCTTTTGAGATTCTCCATGCCTCCGCACCATAGAGCAGGACAGTGATGATCAAGGTGTTATACAATGTTAGCTTGGTCCTTCGAGAGAGGACTCTACTACTCAGTTGCCTCTTGAGCCCAAAGAAAAAGCGATTGGCAAGAGTAATTCTGCGTTTAATCTCGATATTGTGTTGTTCGTACTGTTTACTTGCGAGCCGAGGTAGACGAAGTCCTTCACTACCCCGAAGTTATAGTTGCCTATGGTGACGTTTTGGCCAAGTCGTCGATGTTGTGCGCCCTTTCTCGATGACAGCATATACTTCGTTTTGCCCTCGTTCACCGCTAAACCCATTTTGGCCGCGTCCGCTTCAATACCAGCAAACGCTTAATTGACGGCTCGCTGTGTTCGACCAAACACGTCGATGTCATCCGCGTATGCTAGCAGTTGTACGGACTTTTGGAAGATCGTGCCTCTTGTGTTAGCGTGTGAATTCTGCACGATCTTCTCAAGAATAATGTTGAAAAAGTCACATGACAGCGCGTCGCCTTGTTTAAAACCTTTTTTGACATTCAAGGTCTCGGTGAGTTCGTTACCGAGCTTGATGAAGTGGCGAGAATTCTCCATCGTCATCCTGCACAACCTGACGAGTTTGGCAGGGATGTCAAAACTAGACATGGCGTTGTATAGCTCGTCCCTATGCACGCTGTCATATGCGGTCATATCGACGTGGTGGGAGTCGATCTGCATCTCTTGTATTTTTTCCAAGATCTGCCGTAGTGTGAAAATCTGGTAGATGATGGACTTCCCCGGCCTGAGCCACACTGATAAGGACCTATCAGGTTATTTATAAACGGTTTCAGGCGAGTGCACAAAACGGCAGAGAGGATCTTATAGGCGATGTTGAGGAGACTTGTCCCTCTATAGTTGGTGCAGTCAAAGGGGTCTCCTTTCTTGTGGATCGGGCAAACGATACTGAGATTCCACTCGTCGGGCATGCTTTCCTGCGACCATATCTTACAGATGAGTTGGTGCATGTACCTTACCAGCTCATCTCCAGCTGCTTTAAACAGTTTCGCAGACAGTCCGTCTCCACCAGCAGCTTTATTCGACTTCGTCTAGGTAGGGGGACGGAATTCTCGTCGATCATCGTCAATTGCGTTGAGTGGAACATTCTACCTGACAGCGGTTTTGTAGTCTTCCTCGCCGTTTAACAGTCTACAGAAATGATCTTCCCAGATTCTCAGTATCGACTACGAATCTACTGCGAGTTGTCCCTCTGTGTCACGACAGGCTTCTGTCCGAATTTTGTTTCCATTGGATAGTTGTTTTATCCGTTGGCCTTGAAACCTAATTAAAAATTTACCTAATTATAGCTCCCCACAGAACGATTGATTTCGCTCCCACTTAAGGAAATAACCGAAACTTGACGAAATTGAGCAAGGATTGATTTATGTCTTATTTCATTGTATTCGCTCGGTTACTAACGTCTCCTTACGTCAATTGTGGTTGGGCCTTATTGCTCAAAGCCGACAGAGATGTAGGATTTGAACTGTTATCACAAGTACCGGCTTTGCTTACACCCTTATTGCCACCATCAAGAGATGCTTCCAATCGAAGAAACATTCTTAAAGCACCCGAATAACATCAATATCAGATGATCTCTATAAAGATTTGCAATATTATCACTGCTGTGGGAATAGTTACCGGGCAAGGCCTATTATGTATACACGCAAAAAGACTATGACTATTCGTAAATAATTTCTGCAGAAGCTGCCTAGATGAAGAGGAGTAGAAAAGTGTACTCCACCTTCTCTACAGCTGCCCTGCAATCGCCTCGAGTCCGAAAGCAATAATGGGCTCCTTCGTCTGTGGCAATCTGAGTGACCTTTGTGAAGCACCTGTCAAATCAGTTAGGGAACTCACTGAAAAAACTGGCTGGCTGACGTAGTAACCACGCCGACCCAATCGATGTTTGTTAACCCACATGGCGGCACAATAGGCCTACTTTGGCCTAAGTGCATCCTTTAAGCAGATAAGGCTTGAAAGCGAAAGGGAATAAAAGCGTCTATATTTTGTAGACACTATAGAAAATTAATTATAATTGGTTACAATGCAAGCTAACTTTGCAGTGGCAACTTAAAGCGAGTGGCAACCACTATTGATCCACAATCTTGCATATACTCTCGCCTCAGAGATACTCTCGCTCAAGTTAAAACCGCAAGTGACAACAGACTCCCTTTCAAACAAACTTCCTAGACCTTCAGGAGTCCAGGCAAAACTGTGAAATAACGATCCAATCGGACGAACAAAGCAATCGCCCCGACCAATCATCGCACAGCCTCACCAGTCCACATCACTGATCAACAAGACATCGCCAGCAACGCATTTATAAGGCAAAAACAAATTTGACACAACAAGAAAAACTGACGCTTCAGCATTCATTAGGTGCACCATGTGTCCTCCCCGAAATGATGCAGGCAACCGACTTCATCCTCGCCACCACATCACCGCATCTCGCGCCTTTGATGGACTCCCAACTAACGCAGTGGACTCCGTCAACGGCGGTGGCAATTGCTGCCATGATACCCATCACAAAGCCGCTGCCGCCGTCCCGCCACAAACACCATGTCCGACGGAGTCCGCTTAATCAAAGCCAAAGCTATATTCATCTATTTGCGCCGCACATTGTCCTAATGTCCATGATGGGAGCCGCTGCCAAACCAGCACCACCACACCAGCACGGACTCCTTTTGATTAATTTTCATAAGGCGACTGTGCAACCCATCACACCGGCCGGAGGAGTCTCTCAGGACGAGCCAACCAGCCAAACGGCCGGATGATGGCGACGATGGCAGCTTCGGAAGGAGGCACACAGCAAAAAAGCGGCAATATCGGCCGTTCATTACATTTGTTCCAAGTCAAGGCGACATGACAGTGACATAAGTTCTTTTCTGGCTTCTCTCATCAACAACCGACACTCGGAGCTGGTGACTGTTTTTCCTTGTCACCGGACACCATAAGGAGACGGATCCAAATAAATTTCCACCAATTCCTGGCCCCGACCGGGAGTGGAATTCAGCCCCTGTAACCGCCACCGCCACCGCCGCAGCCGGACTGATGTGAGCCGGCTAACTGGCGAGATGAGCTCTCTAATCACAAACCAGCAGCGGTGCAATTACAGATTTTTATGGTCACCGAAGCGCAATTATCTTGACGCTTCAACTCGTCCCATTGACGACACAACCAGCAACAACGCCGACGCCGATGAAGGCGAAGAGGATGTCCGAGCCGACGACGGTGATGAGTTGCACTTCAAAGATCTGACGCAGCTCAAGTTCTAATTCCTCTGTGGGTTGTGGCGCAGTAATTGCCCCGAGCTTGTGCGCAGACGCGACGCCACGCCATGCGGAGGAGGTCAACAAACTGAAATAGTTTTGTCATCCCAGGCGATTAGTGTCAGGCCGAGGCTACAATGGCTCCGTGGGCCCACACCGGACCGGTATCCAGAAATTCCGGCTCATAACGCGGAGGGGACGGGATTAAACCACATCGCGGGAAGATTTGTTTTAATTTGCCTTATCGATGAGACGGGGCGTAATTAATTTGCATCTGCGGTGCCCTAGCCTCGCCCGGGCAATGTGCACCGATATGAAGGGCGTCCTCCTTCGGCCGCACCGACGGCGCAGTCGCAGTCGCCGTCGCTGTCTGGTGGGGCGGTGATTAAAAGGCCACAATCGCTGAACGATGATCGGGAGACCTTCGCGCTTGTTCTGCCTTTAAGCCGACAGATTGATCTTTTTTCGGGCGCTGTTATTGTGGCATTATCATCTCGCTAAGTTATTGCCGTGATCCGATTAAGGCGGGGACGACAACGGCTCGATGGTGCGCGTGTGTTTGTTTGTGCCTTCGTTACGGTCCGAGGCACATTCGTCTTTGGGGCTTCAAGGGTCTCGTAATATGTAATAATGACAAATTAAGAGCTTGGTTTGTTGCGGTCCATCGTGCTGGTGCTGGTGCTCTGCCCGAGATTACGCGTGATGAGGACCGGCGCGGCGCGGCTTTCTCTCTATGGTTCATGGGCATAATTCGCAAAAATGTTGATTAATCAGTTGTAAGTTATTGGGATGATTTTTTATGGGTTTTCAGGGGCGATCCGATCATAATCAGGTGACGGCGAGGTGGTGTTCTACCGCCGATCGGATGACAGTGATAGAGTGCTGTTGGTTTTTTTTGACGGATTTCAATGATCTTTCACGTCGATGTTGGTCGACCAGTGGGAGATGATTCATTTCAGAAAACAATAAAGAAGATCAAACGAATGATGTCTTTGTCTCGATTTAAGACATCCGATGGATGTGTTCTCAAGTGTTTGTGGGCTGGCTTATTCATTTCAACTCTCCCGAAAACATATTGTGATTTGGCAAAGCAAGTAGGTAGATGGGTGTCCTAGTCTATGCCTGTTCTGTGGAGCCTGTCAAGCTATTGACAGCTCGGATTAACTGTCTCCATAGACTTATAATAATAATATGGGTGGCGCTACAGTCCGTGGCGGACCTGGGCCTAGCTTCTCAGCAACCACTCGTGTTGTGCGTGCTATTGTTCTTTCACGCGTGGAAGGTACCTACAGTTTAATGCCGACTCCGAACGGCGAAGGTGAGAAGCTTTTTCTAGACAGGAAAACTCTTTGAGCATTGTCAGTGACTCGAAAGAGGTGGAGCCGTGAATTATGATAGGTGGTAAATTCGAGCATCGAGCCTGGCACCCTCTGCGTAGGAGTCGACGCACTTACCCACTACGCCACGGAGACACATAGACTTAACGTTCAAAAATACAGGACTATGGCGAGAAGGAAGGAGATGCGCGTTGGTCTCACTTATAATATTTTACCGATTACATTGCATTTATTTTTATTTCTAGCCTGGACACAGCAACTACATTGTGCCTACTACAGTGATCCCGGGATAATAGGACATACGCATGGTCATAAAATTGTGTTGCTTATAAGCGGGTTTTCAATGAAAAGCGGGGATCTTAGGTAGGCTTAGGATGGCGTTGGTAAATCTCAGCTGAATATAATTTATTCCTATTAAAGGGTTTGCCTATATCCGGGGAGTACTGTAGTTCTACTTGAAAGGGCCACATGGATATTGGCACATTTACAATAAATTACAAGAATACTTCATAAACGCCACATTCGAACTATACGCCACATTCTGTTGTTAATATAACTAATAGTACAATGCTACAAGTGTATTTATTTTTTGCACTTGACTGTATATGTCCAGCTGTCGCAGAGCATCTTGAGACAGAAATTGCGTGAATACCTTGGAGTACCATTTAAAAGGGAGTTTGGTCAGCCGAGAATTGCACCTTTTTGTACAGTTTGACCCTCGCTGCACTTCTTTCGTGTCACTGACAATGATCAAAGATTAATAACTGTCTAAAAAGAAAGATTCTCAAACTTGACCGTTTGGAGTCACCATTAACTGTGGGTCCCTTCCACTCGTGAGGGAATGTGAAATTTAAACATATTTAACCAAAGCACGAAATGAATTCTAATCAAAAATTTGGAATTTTTTTTTGAATTTCAATCCATCAAGCAGACCAGTAATTCAGATATGGAAGAGACATGTATAATGACTTTGATACACATTCATTAAAAAATCCATTAAATGCACGTTTCAAAGCATTGAGTTCGCTTCATGAAATGAGAATCTCAATTTCATATTCAATTAGACCTCTAATTTAGTCGTTTCTCTTTTTGGCAGACTCTTATGGTAATCGTGTCCTGCCCTACGTCGCGCGTTATTTTTTGGCAGATACCTATGGTATCCATGCCCTGCCTGGTTAAACTAACAATTATAACCCCTCTAAATACCACACCCTTAAACTAATGCGACGACATTTTTTTGACTTTTGTAAAGTCTTGGAAACTTGAAACCCACAGAAAATTCGTTAGATCCTCAGCATATATCAAATAAATTATATATATAAAAATTTACAGAATATCATTAACAAATAAAATAAATGGTAATGGTACTAAGTGACTGCCTTGGGGAACCCTAGACAAGACTCTAATAATTGTGGATTGACAAGCACCAATTTTCTGCGGCAGTGCTATTTAGCGGGTAACTCGAAATCCAGCCCATTTAGGACGACTGTTACCATACGGTCACTCTGGTAGTGTTCCACTTACCGCTACTAATTAACCAGTTGTGGTTGTGAGTATGCGTTGACCTATCTGCTGAGATATAATTTGAAACGAATCCGCATGTTGTTAGACATAGTAGCCGGTTGCATAAATTTGTGTTTTTCAGGCACATTAAAAAGAAGGCAAATGGAACGTCTCTTTAGGTAAGAATGTCCATACGTGCGAGAATAACAATTTTGTGCATATGGGTTTATACATGTGTATATGCATATATACGTAGGTTAGCTTAAGTTAGTTATTAAGTTTATTTAAGGTAGAATGTAAGTTAGCTTGTAAGTTTTTATAAAAACCGTCCAGTAGTTAAGGTTTCAATTTTTTTCTTAACAGCTATGTGTTCCTTTTAAATTTCCATTTATATTTTATTCGTCAAGTTAGGTCGAAAGACATAGATTAAGATTAAGTTTAGCTTAGAGTGCCCGCCTAGGGCCAGTAAGTTAGAAATAAAAACATTGTTCGTCTAACTAGTTTCAAGCATTTTTGTCTAGTATGTAAGTTTATTATGAATTAAATAATAAAAATGAATTCCAAAACAAAAAAAAAACAAAGCGAATAACGATTTTGTTTGCGATTCGTGCCTTTGGTCATTTGCACAGAACATCAAAGTATAAGAAAACATATTTTATAACTTTTTTCGATGAGTCGGATTTATTGGTATCTTGGTTTGAATCTAGCTGTTACCATATGGTCGTACATACCGCATGCAAATAACATTTTGTTCAGCAATTTTTTTACTTTTTATCATCTCCTTTTTTGGTCTTGGAATTATAATACAGTATAGGCTATAATTCTTAATAGATATAACAAATTGAAAAGTACCGATGATGCTCTGGAGTATTTGGAGGATATGGTGAATTTGGTTGTTGACGACAATATTTTTCCAAGCACACTCTTTACAGAGATGCCGGATTCGGGTACATTGTCTGGAAAAGATGATGCTGAAGAAGATATAACAGGTACCGGTGATGATCTTCACCGTACACTATTATTAAAGCCATGCGAACTTCGGATAAAAAATGAGAAATGCGAAGGTGATGATAACCTCCCGCACCTTAGTGCCTATGAGGATATCTCTGATGTTATTTCAAACGTGAGCAGTTTATTGAACGTACGCCAATGACTTCTTACTTCTTCAAAATATGACTCATAGTAAAATATTCTAGTTCTATAGGTTAAGATGTTAGAGAAAACGGTAGTGTTGGAAGCTCCACAACCGAGGCATATGAAGAGTTTGGGATGCGTTGCGTCGGTCTCAGCGGAACCTGGCACATCTGCAGAATTTATTGGTGAAATAAACGAAAATGTGTCAACTGATTCTTCTTCAAGCAAAGTTCCAAAAAAGAAAAACAAAAAGAGTTCCACGGAATTGTCCATTACCTAAAAATGATCAAGTAGAGAAGATTCCAAGGGGTACCCACTACTCGAAGCCTATTTCGAAGTTGGGCATTTCAATTACCAAATGGATGGATAATTCTGTGGTGTGTGTTGCATCGACCATATTTGGAGCAAATCCTGTCGGAATAGCAAAACGTTATTCACATGAGACGTTCCCCCACGTCACCGTTTCAAGACCTAACGACTTGGAAGAATATAATAAACCTATGGGTGGAACCGATAGGATGGACCAAAACATATCATATATTCGTATATCTACCCGGAACAAGAAATGGTGGTGGTCCATTTTTACGTATTTTATTGATGTAGGTATTCAGAATGTTTGGATCCCCCACAGGAAAGGTGGAGGAAACCTTTCCCATAAACAATTTCGTAGAAATATTGCAACGCACTACTGCAACAAGTATGCCGATCTTACGCGCATTCAGAAGGCTAAGAAAAAGTATAATATTTCGGATGCAGATGTAAGATTCGACGGATTGAGTCATAATGTGGGACCTTCTGCAACACGTCGAAGGTGCGCCTACCAATTTTGCAAGGCCACGACTTGCTTAATTTGTACAAAGTGTGATGTGGGCCTTTGCCCACGTGTTTTGAGCGTTATCATCTCATTTCAGCAAAATATTTTACTTCGAAAATTGGTTTTTTATTTCTTACTTTATGCAAAATTGCATGTATATGCGGTATGGACGACGGTGACCATACGGTAACAGGCTCGATTGGCTAAGTGATCAGTGGGCCAAAGAAAAAAAATATCAGAATTGTCTGCTAAGGTTATTAATATTCACTCCTGAAAATTGTTCCCAAAAATTCCCTTTTAATCGTTCTCGTCCTAAATGGGTTAAGAGAGCATGTCTTCCTTTTGTCTAACAAAAAATAGTGCGGTATTGTTTTGGAAAAACATGCAATTTATCCTCTTTTTGGATTTTCTCAGTTAACTCAGTTAATTTAATTATTCAACACAAAACTTTCGAAACAAAACTAATTCAGATATTTTTTGCATCGAGTTTGATTGTTTTACCTAAATTAATGTACTTAAACAAAATTCCCAAATGGAGCGAAGATTCGTTACTTTATTTGCGAAACAAAGGTGTGGACAATATGTCAACAGAATATTTATCAGGATGAGAGATGGGCTCAAGAGGCAATTGATTAGCAGAGCCAGACCTTGATCATCCCAGTCCTGCTGTACGGCGCGGAGGCATGGACAATCTCAAAAGCGGATGAGGAAGTCCTTGGTATTTTCGAGAGAAAAGTTCTGCGTGCGATCTTTGCTCCTGTCTGCGTTGATGGTTATTGGAGAAGAAGATTCAACCACGAACTATACGGGCTGTCTACGGACTCAACAGTCTTCGACTCCGAACCAGTGGGACAATGTAATAGAGGACGCCCACGGAACCGATGGCGCACCCAGGTGGACAAGGACCTCAATGGTCTTGGTGTGCGCAGTTGGAGACAGCTGGCTAAAGATCGTGCCAGCTGAAGAGGCCTACTGGTTGAGGCCCAGGTGCACCGCGGACGGTAGCGTTACCAGAAGAAGAAGAAGAAAAGTCCTGTTTAACAGGTAACTCGGCAGCCAGTTATAGAGGGTTGTGTGAATGCAAAAGAACTTTAATTTATGTGCCAAAACTGTCTTTCTGAATTACATCAACTTGATGTCTTGACTCTACAGAATCAAAAAGATAGTTAGGGAGGGAATTATTTCAAGTTTCCTTAAGGTGAATCTTCCAGACATAAGCTCATGTTGTGAGAATCTTTAGTTGTGAAGTAAAGTTTTTTTGTTACAATTAACTCGAACAATTTCGGAACAGCGGAAGGCTTTGTGACGTCTCTATAGTTCTGAACTTTTTGTTCTACCATTTCAAATAGGAAGACGAACTCTATAGAAGGCTCTCTTTCCCTCTTTACAAACAGCTCCCTTCGTGCAAAATCATCCCAACCTCGAAACGACATCCTTGTAACTCCTCGAAAATATTTAAATTGTTATTTAACAAGTTCAACATGCAAAACAAACCCATCTTTTATACATTTCATTCCCGCAGCTCTTGATCCCGGAACAACAGAGTCAACATTCCTCTCACTCTCAACAGATCCCCGTCCATTGAATTCCTTACGACATTCCGTTCTCTCATCCTCTGGAGGACAACAGCTCCAGGGCAGGTAATTCTCACGGAAATGGTCTTCAATAAAACACAGTTGGAAAGCCAACGCTACATGCAAATTAATTTCCGTAAACTAATACGATACCATCGCTGGTCTCCAGTCGCATCACTCAACGTCTGTCCCACCTGGAAGTGGAGAAAAATCACCGCAACACAGCCAGGACAAAGAAGCTCCATCAACATGAGCACCGCCACCATCACCGTCACCATCGCCATCAGCCGGAGACGGAGAGATGGGGTCTCTCACCGCCCAAGTAAATTGAATTTGAATAATTGATGAGGCATAATTATTTAGAGCCAGTTGATTAGCCATCGGGAGCAGCAGCGCACCACCCCCTACAAGTCAGGGCCGAGAAGCAAAAATCTCCGAAGCACTCCGCCGCGTCTCACCGCCCTGCCGGAGGCGCTCCACCTCACTGCAGGAGCCGGACCTGGAGCCGGAGAGATGCCTCAAATGGAATTTCAGATGTGATTTAATAGCTGGCCATTAGCCTTCAAACGGACCCTCGGATCTCACTCTCTGGCGAGGAGTGTATGTAAATTCTCATATCCGGAGGGCATATCCGAGGATATCATATCCACCTCACTTCCTGACGGAGATGTGCCTCAGCAGGGCCGGGCTTAGCCGCTCTGCCCAAGCGAGCGCACAAAAAGGCATCCCTCACAACACCGACCTTGCAAAATAGATGAGCAGCAAACTTGATTCTTTATTAATGGGATCAGCTATATATTTGCCAGCTATTAGAGTTAATCCTTCGGAAGATTACACCCCGAATGGACGTGGAAGACGATGGCTGTGCTGCTGCGTTCCCATGAGATGACTGGAGATGCCTGGAGATATGCCATCAGATGCGATGCGATGCGAGATGAGATGGGATCTGGAGAGGACTTGGTGTAGTTTCCGGTTCTTTGGAAGCCGCACACACATCCACACTGGGGGGATGAAATATTACCGAACACATTACAAACCGGGTGCCGAAGGATATTAAACATTCATCCAGATGTCATGTGGAAGGGTGGGTGGTGCGATGGTGCGGATGGACTTCGACAAAGAGTTGAACTTCAGATCATCCTCACTGGCATTCTCGACCTGGGTTCAGTTTAATTCATCACATCGTCATGCCGGTGGTGGCGGTGGTGATGGTGGCTCATGTGCTGCTGACTAAGTTAACGAATCCCCGTCTCGTATCCTGTCGACACGTGAACCGGCACAGCACAGGATGTACGGATAGCAGTTCGAGCGAATATTTGCCTGTCAATGTGTCGACTTTTCTGTCTCTCTTCCTCTCTCTCGTCCCCTCGCCCGTTCGTTGTATCGAAGTGAGATGATGAAGGATTTATGGCTGACTCCGAGGAGCGGCTGGGTGGTGGACACTTAAATAATTAATTTCCATGCCGTTTGACAAATTTGCATTTTTCAAATGTCAGGCTGGCGATGTGTTTGCCCAGGCAGCTGCTGTCACAATTCTCGTGCCGCTTCTGTTGCATGCAACTTTGATGAATGAAATCGAATATTTGTTCGACGATGTGAGGGCCCCGATGGAGCAGAATTTCTTCCTCCATTGTTCACATCCGTAGCCATCCATTTGAGGTGCAAATTCCGGAAATCCAACCCACCTCCACCCGCCCCACAGTCGTGCCCCTCCTGCCCTGCGGAGTTGGATGAGTTTCTGGAGTACGTACTTGGAAGTTAATAATTTAAGTGAGACTCACTGATGAGAGTGGATGGGCTCGGATGGGAGGGCGGTGTACTTTTTCACTTTTCCACCACCATCCCAACCGCCGTTGCGATGGTAGCATCCGTTTTGTGAATGAAATAATTAAAATTTCAGCACATGAGCTGGCTCCGCACGCTCGGATATCATTTAATCATCTGGTAAATGAGAAAATTTTGCACTCAAACGAAAATGATTAAGCGGCGGAAGAGCGGCTAGGGAGGGCCAGCGCCTGAATGGGGCCGGTTGAGATGGTGGCGAGTATCACTTACTCAGGGACTCATTTGAATGTGTGTTTAATTGGCCTGTTGTGGAATGAATGACTAATGTGGGGTGCCATGTGCGACGGAGTGTGCATTCTGGGATGTTGTTTCAATTGAATTCATCTGTCAGTCTCCATGTCTCCACGGGTGGACGGGTGGGAGTGCTGGTGGTGTTTTGATGCTGCTGAGTGTGTACGTATGACACAATTCATTTAGTGAACTCATGACAGAGCAGTTGTTATGTATTTTGCGCAATGATTCGAGGTCGAAACTATGTTCCATCTCCCAGAGTGGATGGCGTTGTGGATCCTTTTTGAATCCTTTGATGGTGCCTGGGTTGGATGGACAAGAGTTAGATGAATGGTTGCATCTAAAACGTTTTGCTAAGTGGATGGCTTGTCTACTGATGTGATTGAGCTCAGTTTGTGATTGCCAAACTCTCTGATGGGTTGTTCCGAAAATTTAAATACAGCATTATCAACTTATAACCAGAAATTGTTCCACTTACGCTGAAAAGACCATGTCTTGGATGCGTAGGTATTCTCCATTAAGATGCATCGTTTCAGTGGAGACGACCGATATTAGAGTGTGTCTCAGAGCTCAGAGAGTATCATCAACAAGATAAAGCGAAAAAGATTAAGTTGACTTATTTGGCTACAGACGAAATGCCAGCGAACATCCTAAAAAAAACCACTATCGGGTCGTAAACTAGAAAGATTTTTGGATTTGATTAAATATTTGTATTGTTTCTATCAAATTTATTTTTTTTTTGTGGCCTTAAGACAATTAAAGTGAGTCGCCGTGGCGTAGTGGGCTAGTGCGTCGACTCCTACGCAGAGGGTGCCAGGTTCGAATCCCCATTCTACCAACTTTAATAATTCACGGCTTCTGCCTCTTTTGAGTCACTGACAATGCTCAAAGAGTATGCCTGTCTAGAAAAAGCTTCTCAACTTTGCCGTTCGGAGTCGGCATAAAACTGTAGGTCCCATCCACTCGTGGAAGAACAATGGCATGCACAACACGAGTGGCTGCTGAGAAGCTAGGCCCAGGTCCGCCTCGGACTGTCGCGCCACCCATATTATTATTATTATTGAGAACCTAAATCCATTGTTTTTCGTATCTCTACTTATACGGCAAATTCTCTGGGAATCTTATAAACTCTAACAGGCCGTCCATCTCTCAGGGAGCTAGCGGTTAGATGCAACATCATCCTATGTTGGGTCTTTGGGTACAGTGTTAGCAAGAGCAGGGGTGGGTCTGCCATTGGAAAATAATCAGGGCACCCCATATCCCTCACTTCAAGTAATACACACCTTTTTACATACAGGTGCCAGCAACACCGCTAATTGGAGATAAATGAAAGTATATACTTTTAGGAATTCAAGGCTTATGTGGCCTTGAAAAACCAAACAGGAATAAAAAAAATGAAATACTGTGGACATTATCACCAGCCACAGCCTCTTCTTGGTATGCACGCCAGAAGAATGGGAGCCCTCTACAACTACTTCTGCAGAAGCTGAGTTGTAGAGAGCATCTGCAGAAGTTGTTGTAGATGAGGAAGAAGAAACAACGCTTCAGGATTCACAACGCCGATCATTGTCACGCCTTAGGATTCAAGACAGGAGGACTCACCTAGTTTATCAGCTGATTGGCTGTAAACCAGCACATTAGTGGTTCATAGTAAAAACAGGATGCACCTGCCGCAAGACGCGCTCGTTGTTGTTGTATAAGCGCTCGTTGTTGTTGTTGGTGTGGTCAAAACGACGGTACCACGTTTTCACTCCGGACTGTAATGCTGACCGATGAAAAAGGACTCATTTGAAAGAGTTGTCATTTAGTACCACTCTCTGTTGTGTCACCAACCTATAAAAGGTTTGTACTTTTCCGCAGGTTTTGGTGACTCTTATCATTCTCTCCCTGCGTTCGCTACTTCAGTAAACCGCTCTGAAATTGCTCAGCGCTTTCTGGATTTTATGACCTTGACCAAGCACATGTGCACGCTGAAAGGAATTGCTTCAACTTCGCCACTCAAAGTAATCAGCTTGCCTCGCTAGGACTAGGGCATCCCCACGAGATGACAACAATGCCCTTGCTGGTTTAAGTCGCGTCCAATTCAGAGAATGTCCCCTCGTTGGCAGACTGCACTCGCTGCATACTAAACCACAGCTCATCTCATTCCACAAACAAAAGCATTTCCAGCCTCCATCGGCGAAGTACCACTTCGCTCCCGCCCACCAATCAAACTTCCCACTTTAATTACCCCAATAAAAGCGAAACGGTAAAATGTTGGTCACCACCAAATTACCGCTGCACAAAGAACAAATTACACCACAAGCACTAAATGTGTTAACAAAAAACGCCCAAAAAAGCACAGTTACCGGCCTGTGTCCTGCTGTGCGAACTCTCATAAAAAGGAACACACACCACACTACCACCACCGCCGCCGCGCCGTCCCTGAACACCGTTCAAGCAGCCACCACCGCCATCGCCATCGCTATGACCAGCAGCAGCAGCAGTGCTGGTGTAAATGGACCAACGCCAAGTGGACAGACTTCAAACAACCTTCCCACATTAAGCTTGACGTTGCCAGACATCTGTGCTGAATACTAATTTCGCCCGAAGAAGGTGCTGAAAAATTCATATGTTCGTCGCCGACACCGTCGTCGCCACCGCCATCACCCGAAAAAAAAAACAAGAGAATAAAACAACAACAACGAGAAGCGAACACATTTCCAACGCAACCAACTGTGACGAAGGTCCACACTTCCATGGCCACCACCGCCACCGCCGCGCCGCCGCTGCGCCACCTTGCGAAGGAGGCAGGAGGTCCTCTCCGCCGTAAACCGACACGACGACGACTGAATGCAGGGTTGTAAAATTTTTCCTTTGATTACTTTTTTATTACCGCGCACTCGTTGGGTCGGGGGCAGCCCTCGCAGCAGTCGTGGCTGCCGGGCCGGAAAAGCTCGTAAAGCCTCTGATGGATTTTTGGGAGAAAGCAAAAACGAGGCCAGCTCTGTGCGAGCTCAGGGCTGTAATTGACGAAACTGTCAAAGTGAATCGGGCTGCATGCGGGACATTGGATGTCACTCGGCAACCTCGGTGATTGTCATTGACGGTGTCCCCGTCCGGGCCGGGCTGCAGGCGTTTTTCATCGACTTGAGACGTGAATCATCGGGTGATGAAAAAAGGCAGCTGACCGGCTACTGGAGTTTTTGCCGGCACCCTGCTGCGGACAGTAACCACAATCGACATGGCATGGAGTTTTCTTCGCGTGCGATTAATGTGTGCAGCGGGCAGAAAAAGTTTCGTGCCATAGAGCACACGGTCAGCTGTCATGTGAACGGGCGTTCGGGGCAAAAACTCAAACTCAAACTCAGAAATGTTGTCTAAGAATTCCAATTGCGGATCGCGAGTCACATGCCACACATGTACGAATACGTGTGTGAAAAGTGGGTCTTGGGTGGGTGCACTCGGGGGAGGGGGGTCCTGGTGGATTGTATTCCATTTTTTCTCGCGTTTCTCCTGTCAGGGGGAATCATAAACGATGACTCAGTCAAGCAGTGAGGCCTTGTAGTCCGACGGTTTTATGAGATCAGCAGACATAACTACAAGTGAATACAAGCGTTAAGCACTCTAAAAATACAAATTACGATGGCAACGTGGTGGCATGGTGCCATGCTGGTGGGGCATGCGACGAGAAAGGCTGGGCGTGCATATGAATCACTTTCATAGCTGTCACTCGACTGCTGGTGGGAGGACGGATGACGACCAGAAACGATGACTTCCTTGAGCGTCTACCCGTTCCCGAATGCCAACTGTCTTGGGAGTGGCTAGACAGACTGTGAGTCGAGTCTCTAGAGAGTCATCAGGCGGACACAGATAGATGGTGGGATGAACTAGCCTCTTTATTGTTTCTCAAGTGTACCTTCAAATTTGTGAATCCAATCTGCAAGCGACCCTAGGGATTACCTCCTTCTGTTCTAAGTACTAACTTGAACGAATGATTATTTCAACGATGAACTCAACGTGTGGAGCTACAAACCGGAAAGGGTATAAGTAAGCTTTCAATCTTCTAGAGTTGCCTCCAATTTCGCGCAACAAGTTTGTTCAGATATTTCTCTCTTGCGCAGCCTTACACGTAGAGTCATCTGATGGCCTATACCAAAGTTTGGCCTCTCTCTGGCATAGGACAGCTTGCGCCTTTGAATAATTCGTAAGGAGGTTTCTGTCAGCAGGATCTAGCACTCCTTTGGCAATGCAATTAAATCACTTTGCATTCACTCACTTTCACACTTTCAGTTTCAAGTTCCGGTAGACAGGTGAAATATTTAAACTTGAATGGAGTGCGTCACGTGACAGCTGCCTCATATAATTACAGGATTGGCTATTTTAAAATGGGTGTACCCCAGGATTCAATACTCGGACCAATACTGTTTTCAATGTATGATAAAGTTGTGTCAAACGATTTTTCATTCTCAGTACCTTTCTGTCGTTTTTATCTTAAGAATTCATAAGAAACTTACATTCTAGACAAAAATGCTTAAAACTAGTTGGACCAACATTGGTATATACCACTTCTAACTTACTGGCCCTAGGCGGGCACTCTATGCTAAGCTTGAACCTATTTTATGTCTTTCGACCTAACTCAACAATGAATATGTTTGAAATACATGAATTTAAATGTACAGCTTAATATTTAGAAAATTATGGAGAAAAAAATAACTTAATCACAGAACTGTTTTTACTTAAAACTTGTATACTTTCATAAAATAAATTAAAACTACCTTAACTAAACCTACAAACATACTTTCTCAAACATACTATTTCCGTCGTGTGCTCAAACATGTGCTATGCGTGCGGTCGTGCAAAATTAAGGCACGTCAGTCGAAGCGGGTAAATGCAATACTCAGCACAACCTCGCTAGTCCGGACACATAGACTACAGAGAAAATCTAAAATAAAGTGGACGACCGGAAATGAATGGTCGAAATTAACACTGTATGATTTCTTTACGGTCTTTGTGCTGGAACCAATTGTTACATGTCCATGAAAAGTAGGTCCATATTGCTAGAATTCAAGTTCTGCTTACTTTATTCAACTTACCTGGTCCTTGAAATTACCGAATATTCAGTTTGTTAGTTTTTATGTTTTAAACAGTTGCAATAGCTCCAATTTCATTTAGTACATTGAGAAAGATACGTGATTTGCTTTCTTTACACCAGACATGATAAATATGAATTTAATAATTCTCTTCTTTGAGAAACTTTTTAGTTAACGTGGAATGCGAAAGAAAAATCAACAGATTTGAACTCTCATAGTAAAAATAATAATATAATATGGGTGGTGCGGCAATCCGAGATAGAAGTGGGCCTATCTTCTACTGCAACCACTCGTGTTGTGCGTGCTATTATTTGATGAGTGGATGGGACCTGCTTCGACTCCTATGCATAGGGTGCCAGGTTCGGTACTGGAATTTACTTTGCATAATTCAACGCTCCACTTCTTTGGAGTCACTGACACTACTCAAAGAGTATTCTCGTCTAGAAAAAGCTTCTCAACTTCGCCGTTCGGAGTCGGCATTAAACTGTAGGTCCCTTCCACGTGTGAAAGAACAATAGCACGCACAACACGAGTGGTTGCTGAGAAGCTAGGTCCAGGTCCGCCTCGAACTGTCGCGCCACCCATATTATTATTATTATGGGACCTACAGTTTAATAACGACTCCGAACGGCGAAGTTGAGAAAACTCGTTGAGCATTGTCAGTGATTGAAAAGAGGTAGAGCCGTGAATTGTGTAAGATGATAAATTCGAGTATCGAACGTGGCACCCTCTACTTAGGAGTCGAAGCACTGAACCACTACGCCACGGTGACCCACAATTGTACATAAAGATACGAAATATGTATTTCCATTAAACTTTCAAATTACAACACCCGGAATTGAATAATCTCTCCGCATAGAAGAGATAATATTTTGAAAGTGTCCATGCTAGGGAACACCCAGTTCATCTAAACTCAATCGACTGTTCTTCAATCGCAGTACAACCAAAGTTATTCCGAAAGTAAAGAATTTTGTTAGCCACAAGAATAGTCCTTCTATTTAGCTTAATTCAACCATTGTCGAAACGTTTCTCAAACAAGCAAATATTACTTAAGCACTACAATTACTTTACATACATTTCCCTCAATTTTTCTTACAAAAATATGCTCTTTAAGTCAAACTCTGTAACTCGAACAAATCGTGGTATCCCATGAAAAATCGAATTCCAGCTGATATTTTTAAGAGCTGACAAGCAGGTTTCTGGCTGTCTGCAAAGATCACTTCCGTGGACTGTTCAGGCAGAATGCTCCACTCAATCTGAACGATGATCGATAAGAATTCCGTCCCAGCGACCTAGATGTAGTCAAGATAGCGATATCAAGAATGATGTCTAACAAAGATGTCGGTGAGGATGCTCGATCCGTTGAAATTTTTAAGAAACCCGGCGATGATCTTGTTGAGCGCATGCACCAGCTCATCTGTAAGATATGATCGGTTGAAGGCATGAGTGGAATCTCAGTATCGCTAGCCCCATCCAGAAGGGAGGAGGCCCCTTTGAATATGCCAACTATAGAGGAATAAGTCTCTTTAAAATATCTTTTCTGAGCACGCAGGAGGCGAAGGACCTCAACCAACTTGGTGTGCGACACTGGAGGCATCTAGAGGTCTTGCTAGTTGGAGAGGCTTGTTGGTAAGAGGCCAGGTCCAGACTTGCAGGTTTGGAGTATATCCTGCTTATCAGCCCAAATCTCATCTCTCACGTAAGATAAAGTTTCCTGAGTTTATCAAGTATTCTCTATGATCTGTACTAAGAGTAGATTCTCCTTTCTCGACTGTGTTGCGAACCAGTACTTCACCAGTGCCAAACTTGTTATTTGGCTTCCTAAATGATTTTTGTCATCGCAGTTCTGCCTCTACTTGATCCAGCAGATGAGTAAGAAGACTAGCTTAAGTTTCCTTAAAAAAATATATATCTAGCGCTGTTTGGAAGACAACATAGATGTCCACAAGCTATACACGGATGTGGATGCTCTTCTGAAAGAAATTAATAAGGCGTAAAGGACGAAGCTAACTCATGGTAGCCAATCTTCCATATTAGAATCCGAGCCGAAAGAATTGGAAGAGAAATATCTTGCCCGTGTTGACTTAAAGGGCTACATTGCCCCAGCCGTCGAAGCGTCAAAAGAAAAATTGGCTTTGGACGTTCTTCTTCTTCTTCTTCTTCTGGTGGCGCTACAGTCCGGGGTGGACCTGGGCCTCAACCAATAAGCCTCTCCAGCCGACACGATCTTTAGCCAGCTGTCTCCAACTACGCACACCAAGTCAATTGAAGTCCTTCTCCACCTGGGTGCGCCATCGGTTCCGTGAGCGTCCTCTATTGCGTTGTCCCACTGGTTCGGAGTCGAAGACTCTTCAGGCTGAAGCAGTGTTGTCCATGCGCTCATGGCCCAGCCATCTTAGGCGTTGAATCCGTAGACGCCCCTAGGCTCATGCCACTGTACAGCCCGTTCAGTTCGTGGTTGAATCTTCTTCTCCAATAAAGCTTTGGACGTTCGTCAGCATTCATTTATGAATTAGGCGTCAAGAAAATAAAAGATTTCGTCTTTGGCAATTACAGACACCGCTACTACGGTCTGAGCATAAGTCATAAGTCACAATGTCATAAGACCACATGGCAATTGTTGAGTTATCTACCTTTAACGGAACGATGTAGTGGTGCAAACGACAAACGATAAATCACGCCGATGTAAAACTAAAAAAAGACGCGATGAGTCTTATTTCGCTCGCTGTTATTTCAAGCCATTCTACTCGACACATCTTTTCGCACACTTCATCCGCGGACAGGATCAAATTTTCATTGAATCATTATTTCAAATGAGCCCAAGATCTACGAAGCTCTCCTCTTCATTGTTAATTGATCAGATTCATACATCATTTATTTGGCACCCTTCTACCAAAGCCTGTCTTAAGAGGAAGAGCCACTGTCAACATAACCAACGCACTAGGTGTCCTCTTACATAACCCAACAACCATCTTGTCGTTCAAATAAATTTGCCAAAGCAACTTCTTCCGCACTCAGCACGAAAAGGTCTTTCCTCCAACACGAGCATTCCATGTCACAACCAGAAAGTGCCAACTACCCCCCGCACAGACGCCATCTGATATGTTACACGTGTCCTGTCACGCAAAACCATATCATCAACCGCTCACCTATCTGGCAAGTTAATCACCAGCGAAACAAGACCCAAAGAGGTGGCGTTCAGTGTCCACAGTGTTCGGTGTACAAGCAAACGATACCCGATCCGCCCTCGTGAGTGATATCCAATTAAACTGGAAAAACAAAAAATTGCAGAATTATGAGTGAACGACATTACGGCACAGACACACAATCACTCCCCCAGGTGGGGTCCCTGTATCGGCATTGTTAGGCCACAAGTTATCACATTTTTACGAAATTATGCCAAAAAGGCTGTTGTTCCTGTGTCCGATTGTCCACCCTGCGAGCTCAGCGATCATAAAGCCTGGTTAACATGACAATCGCCATCACATAAACACTGGCCCCAGTCAGCGGCCGCCATGTGTGCCCGACCTGGACTCGGGGCGGACATTAACGACACTAACGACGACAACGACAACGACAATGTCGGCACAATAAAAATAATAATTATCGCACGTCGCGTTTACGGGGCCATTGTGCAGTGGCCGGGCTCCACTCCGACTCCGATGCTGTCTCATTGTACAGTGCAAGGCCTCGGACCTCGGAGAGTGACCGGGCGTGGGTTGATCGTTGCGCGAAGCTTTTGTCACCGACTTATGCAGCTCTCACGCCCAGCGAACGGCATAACTCTGCGCCGAGCGAGCCCCTATTCACTTTTGAAGCGTACTGTCGTCAGCCATACCCACATCCGCGTCCAACAGAGCAGACATCTATGGACGTCATTACCACTCGTGTCAGGGCATTATGTATCCTAATTGTCTCGTTACAAGTCCCCAGGAGGAGGGATATTACTTACGAAGGTGACAAAGGCGGTATAGGATTTCGGCTGCGTGCTACAGAGTGGGAGCGGGAGCGCATGGGCGTAAGTCGACATCGACGACCGCACTCCGGCCGACAGGGAAAAGTGAACGTTTTGACGTTTTGTCTGCCGCTTGGCGGAATGATTTACGAGGGGTTTTTGCGAAGCGACTGAGTGCTGCGCTGAAGCTTGACAGAAGTGGTGGTGCCAGTGGTAGCCACGTCCGCTGCGAGAGATAAAGAACGCGTGAAACAACTCCTCCAGCGATACGCTGCAGGTGCTTAGGGTTATCGCAGGTTTATTGCAGCAGGTAATGAGGTGTAGCGGCTGGGGATACATTACATCAACAATGTAGCTGTATCTGGTGATCACGTGAAGGGCATTAGGCTAATGATGGGGGAGATGGGAAGGCAGTTAATCGCTCGCCGAGCGAATGTGAGCAGCTGCTGATGGAAGCTCTCGTTAGGACTCAATCAAAGGCGATGTTGATCGGGTGTCTGAGAAGAGTGTGACGTATGGGAATCGACTGAAAGTGAGCAATTACGCCGAGATGAAGGATTCGTTGACAGCTAACTAACTTCCTTATGGAATAATGACTTCGGCGTGCTCACGAATTGAATCGATTCGAGAGGATGCTGGTTTCTGTATGTACATTCTTTAGAGGGACTACTACGACCGCACATTTATCGATACATGTATGGTCCTGTATGCGAGGTAGGTGATTTAGGGTGAAGACATAATGGCCGATTCTACGATGGGTACCAGCAAGCATCGGTGGACTACATTGGCTTGCTTGACACTTCGAGCTCAAGAACAACAATGCTCCAGACATTCCTCGGATCTCTGAGGATGACAGACCCTTAAGTCTTAAATGGGACGGAGAATAGTCCAGCGGTGGAGGAAGCCATTTTGGCGATAAATTCACTAAGAGTTGACAAATCCGCCGGTGAGGATGATATCCCGCCAGAAATGCTTAAGGTAATGGTTTAAGAGGGAGTTTTATGGATCTCTCGTGTTAATAAGGTGGCTTGGGAACACGGCAAGACACCAAGCGATTTGCAAACTGGTGTGATTGTCCCTCTTTTTAAGGAGGGAGACAATGGAGACTGCTTCATCTACAGGGGCATAGCCCTCTTAAGTCTCCCAGAGTAAGTCTACTCTAAGGTTTGGTAAGTGCTTTATAGAGCTATGGTCGAATCAAGGACGGGAGATGAACCGACCAGCTTTTCACTCTAAGAATGGTACTTGAGAAGGCTTTCAAGCCTTCTTTCTTTGCCAAACCCATCTACAGCTATTTTGTAGATTTGGAAAAGGCATATGACCGAGTTCCTCGAGGTAAACTCTGGAGTGATCTGCAGGAGTATGGTTTTGAGGGTCCCCTTTTGAGGGCTCATTCAATCTCTATATACAAACTGTAGTGACTGTGTTCGGGTTCCTTTTCTGTGGGCATTGGACTTCGCCAAGGGTGCGTCTTGTCACCTTTCCTTTTCTTCGCTTATATCAACTGGACGTTGCAGAGCAGCCGAGGAGAGAAATGTTTCACATTAGGAGAGTTGAAGCTAAGTCATCTTTTTGCGGATGACTTAGTTATCCTCACATCTTCCCAGACGGAACTCCAGCACACACTCGATAGGTGTATGGCCGTATTCGCTGTTGCTGGGATGAAGGTGAACGTGGACAAATCAGTGGTTATGGTAATTTCCAGAACTGCCCTCTACATGTTAGTGGAGTCCCATTGAAACAGGTGGGAGACGTTTAAGTATCTCTAAGAGTAATACTAAGCTTTTCTGTATGATTGGTCAAGCTTGTCAGTTTTGACACAGCTTAGGAGATCTGTGATCAGGAAGGCCGAGCTTAGTGTGAAAGCGAAGGTAGCAGTTTTCAACTCAGTATTTGTTCCAACTCTCACCTATGGTCATGAAATTTGGGTAATGACCGAAGAATAAGATCGCGAACACAAGCTGCTGAGATGAGATTTCTTCGTGCTGTTGTGGGAATTACTCACCGGGAACTCAACGTTGAGCAGCTGCTTCTTCGAACGGAAAGAGCTATGCTTCGTTGGTTTGGTCTCGTAGCACGAATGTCCCCACCATCACGACTTCCGAGGCGGGTCTTGAATGCGCAGACCTTGGCCGAGCCAGGATGAGATGGTTGGACCAAGTCCATAAGCTCACCTGGTTACGCTTGGGCAGAATCCCTGATGAGTTAGAGGCGATGGCGGAGTGTCGAGTTGCCTGGAGATCTCTAGTGCGTGGTTTACCACCGCGACCGCTTTAGTGGATCATGCATGATGATGATGATGAATTTTCGCCCCACCAAGAACATAACTATTATTGATTTATAGAAAATATCCAAATTTAGAATGTCCTCTCAAGCGGCATAGTTTTCCTTATTCATTTGCTATTACAAATTTTCAATGAATACATTTAAGTTTCTATGAATTACGTGTAGGACTACGGGACTGCAATACACGTTTCGAGAGTATCCAGGATTATTTTGAAAATTTCGAAAGCGAAACGGTCCTTTTTAACCATAAAATAATCGAAGACAGCTACAGAAATTGCATTTGCCAAGAAACCACCTGCGCCAGATTAAAATCCTCGTTCACGTATTTCAAAAAAATAATATGTGTGACATTTGAAACCGAAGTGAACTTGGCTGCATCTAAAAAAAAATCCGTATGAAGAACGAAAATTAGGTAAAGTTGAACAAAAGGCTTAAGTGTTTAAGTATAACTTGGCTTTAAACAATTATCGATTGAGTATACAAAAATGATACCACACTGTGACCACAAGAACCGATGCTTTAGTTAAGGTCCATTCACTTTTGCTTATTAAAGGACAGCTATCTACGTAAAAAAGGGAAGTTGGTGATAAATTTTACTCAAGTTTCCTGAAGCCATTATAGCCATTTTGAAATATTAAGGTTTCTGTCTGTTTCTTTTTTGAGTTGAGCAACAAGTGCAACTTATAGCATTGTATTTTCAAAATCAGTGGTTCTTTAGATAAATAGTTCGTGTATTATAATCCATTCCATTTTAAACATGATGACCATACCTGAGTCAGACGGTAAGAGAAATAATCAGACAGTACTCCTCTGTCATCGAAACAAGATGTCTGTTAAAACAACTATCGTTGCTGAGAGTTTTCAAAAAAATCATCTCAGGAGTTAACGCCGTTCAGTAAATTCAACCACATTTATGGAAGAAACTTATTTTAAACGGTTCTCATGGAAAGACCCTTTAGCAGCAACATTCTTTAGGCAGCTTTATTTCCACTTTCCAATTTCGATCTGATGATGCTCGATTTATGTTGATACTTCTTCACCAATAACCATCAACGCAGACAGGACCAAAGATTAGACGCAGAACTTTTCTCTCGAATAGACCAAGGATTTCCTCATCCTCTTTTGAGATTGTCCATGCCTCCGCACCATAGAGCAGGACAGGGATGATCAAGGTGTTATACAATGTTAGCTTGGTCCTTCGAGAGAGGACTCTACTCCTCAATTGCCTCTTGAGCCCAAAGAAACAGCGATTGGCCATAGAATTTCTGCGTTTAATCTCGGTACTGGTGTTGTTCGTACTGTTGTTTGCGAGCTGAGGTAAACGAAGCCCTTTACTACCTCGAAGTTATAGTTGCCTATGGCGACTTTTTGGCCAATTCGACGCTAGCAAAGGTGTCTTCCTTGCCCAGCTTTGCTTTGTAATCTCCTAGAACGATCTTGGTGTCCTAGCTGGGGCATTGATCGTATGTTCTTTCTATGAGATCATAAAAGTCATCTTTGCTGTCGTTATCTTTATCCTCCGTTGGGGTGTGGGTGCAGATCAGGCTGATCTTGCCGAATGTAGCCTTGATGCGGGTTGTTATGAGGCGCTCGCTTATGTATTTAAAGCTTAAGACTTCTTGCTTCTTGAGTAAAAGGTTGTCCTTTTCAGTCGTCATCAAACAGCTGTTGTCGCATTAGTACTTCTGATCTGCTCGTGTTCGTAACACTCTACGCGTTCGGCCACCACATCTTCCTTCTCATCATCGTCGTCAGCTGATCTTCGCTTTCATTTCTACTGTTTGATGGTTAAGCTTTCATCCATGCATTGTGATCCCTATTGCCAAGCGTGTTTAGTCTTTGCTGTTAAACTTTGCTATTGACATTGCTGGGCCTCAGGTGAACCCAATTATAAATGATTTAAGGGAACTTAAGCTTTTGCCAGAACCGAATGAAAGCAGCCACAAGCATAGCCAACTTTCAAAGTGCATACAATTTTCTGTGGTGACCTGATTAATTTCCAACACCAACTGCCATTTGGGGCCGTTCCATTTCGATTCCACTTCGTTAATCAAAAGTGAACGAAACGTAACAAAATAGACGAAGCAATTATTACTGTCACAATAAATCTTTTATGTGTAACTGTACGACTGGAACAATTGATTGAAGTCTCCTTGTGTCCAATTTACCCCGACCTTGAACATCAAAAGAGCTTAGAGACCATGAATCCAAGACTATATCATCCACATCAAATTCGTAGAAGCCAAGAGTGCTTACTCGTCCCTTCTCTTCTAATCCCCGCCCTGAACGTCAACCACTTCACTAAAAAATCACACAAATTCACTGAACAACACTCCCAAAGGACACAAAAAATAATTGCCAATTCTGCTGACCACAGCCCTTTTCAAGGGCCACTGTACTCGGCATTCGACTGTAGACCGAATCATAAACCAAAGATCGCATAATACACCCAACACAGCTGTGTATCATTCACCAGCTAAGCAGCAGTAAATCCTTTGAGGACTTATAAAACTATCCAATTTCAAGCAGCCACCCGTCGTCTAGACACACTTAACCCGTTCAAGTGGCGAACAAAAAGTATCGCCAGCGCAAACAAAATATCCGAAACTCATGGAACCCACCACTTCAGACATTCATCCGACCATTCATCCCCGTCCGTCCATTCATCCACCCACTCCTTTCGTACGACCAATCAACTGTTATTCTGTTTTTATTAAACACCACACAACTCAAATAAACTCTGCCTCCCACACGTCACCAGACGGCCATGCGAGGGCAGCCCTTCAAACGTCCACTTGTGGACTCTCCTCTGGCAGCGGCAGCAGCACGCTGCTCTTCCGTTCATCGACGGCGCACCCATGTCATGCAAATAGCGACGCTTTGCGAATAAATCTCCCGCACGCACGTAGTCGTCAATCGGCCCGACCGGCTTAGCCCAGTGCGTGATAGGAAAGTATGCAGCTAATAAATAGAAAATTTGTCCAACCCCTCATCCCGTCAATCGTAAATCAATTCAAACATCCTCAAGTGGATCGGGGGTGGCACGTTACATGCCAAACATGCGTCTCAAGGCGGACGTACCGGAGTCATGAACACATCCTGCGACTGCAACAACGAAGGGTGGACGCAGACATCGTCGAACAAACAAGAAACAGAAACGAAAATATTTTCCCTTCGGCATCCGGCAACCCCCAGACAGACACCGCCGTCGCACGCCGCCACCCTCCGCCACACCGCATCCTTCATCGCCTAATGTGCGTTGTCCTTGGAGCCGGAAAATTATGACTTCCTTTATGAGAGCGAATGGCTTCCTTCTGCTGAGATTTCTCTTAATAGTTTTTTTCTTGGGGGTTGGAGGGTGTACCGAAGCAACCACCCACCCGTCCTCAGCGACCCGCAAAGCAATTGTTCCTGTCGCACAAGGATGCAATAAATTTCGATTTTTTTTCCTTGCTCGCAATTCTGTGGTTTTCTTCCACCCTTTCGCTGAAGAGAGCGCGCGTCGGCGACGATGGCGGCGAATGGCGCAGACCCTTTCATCGGCATCCCTCGCGAAAGTTAATAAATGTGTGCCAGGCTAACGGAGCGAAAATGTGCCGATACGTGGCGCTCTGCGCCGCTCGCTATTCACCCAGCCGGAGGGTAATTGAATTTATGGATCGACAATTATTTGACAATGTGGCGCCAGCAGTAGATCTCCGCCCCAAGGCGCTGGCTGACGTTGGGGGTTCAGCTGAGCCCAACTTGTCACCTGTCAGCAAAACAGCTCGCATCCTGGGCGGCACACGGAGGGACGCATGACGCAAACAGAGCACCCTATGAATACGAGAATCAATCAATCACTCGGATCAGGTTGACAAACAATGCTGCCTAGCAGCAGCGGCTGGTCCACTTGGTGTGTCTTATGTGCCGCCTGTGCACCTCGAGCGGCACAACAACTCCTTGGTACTCGGTTCGATTGCTCGACGGCTCCATGGCTTGAAGTTGGTGCCACCTATAAATGGAAATAACCTGCATGTTTGCGGTTCATTAAGGCCAATCAATGTGGTTGAGTTGAATAGCTTCGGTATTGTGTGATCGATCGACGGTCTTTATGCGCTCGGTTGACGGATGTGCCTGTGCTTTGACTGGTGCTGGTGCTGCTCACGGTGTGGTGCTTTGCTCGTTTGTACACATGACCAAAAGACAAAGCGATCCCGCTAGGTTTTTATGGTGATTCGGCTTCAGGTGGCAAGGAGGACGAACGGACGGTTTTTGTCCGTCAGCCATGTGTCGTGTCACCAGTGATGGGTGACTGTGGCGAGGTTTCACTAAATCACTGTAATTGATTCCTATTGTTGGTATTTATGGCACCTTTAGTAGCCGCATTTGGAGTGTGACATGTAAGCCTGCAGTCGATGTCTGTTTGTGTTAATTAGGTGGTCTGACTGATTTCTTGCGTGGCCTTTTGAATGATGCTCGTTGGTTTTGCGAACAGTAGGCGATTTTCTTTTATTTTTCCTCCTCCGGAAATCTGATACATGAAGGTGACTGGCTAAGTGAATGGTTGGAAAAGCGATGACCCTTGACTTTTCGAGTGTAATTGGACATTCGAATGTTGTCGATGATAATTATGTTGTGGTTCACTTCATTAATTTCCTTGTTGGTGACTTGTATCTTGAAGTGCTGGATACACAGTTTAGTTATTATTTCTGCTAATTAGTGGTGGCTTAGCAATTATCATGACTTTATGGACTTCGAAGGGTACTTACGTATGAAATTCAAAGATTGAGAGGGCTCCATATGCAAGCTATAGAGCCAGGAATCGTTATGAGTCCTCAGGTAGCCATGTGTGGTAGCAAATTCGGGTGGTTGCTTACAAAAAGATTTCCTCCAAGTCATTATCACCATCATCTTCTGACCCGCATGATCCACTAAAGGGGTCGCTTGGGTAAGCCACGTACCAGAGATCTCCAGCCAACTCTATCCTCCGCCATCGCCTCTAACTCATCAGGGATTATGCCCAAGCGTAACCAGGCGAGTTTTTGGACTTGGTCCAACCATCTCATTCTGGCTCGGCCAAGGTCTGCGCATGCAAGACCCGCCTCGGAAGTCGTGATGGTGGGGACATTCGTGCTACGAGACCAAACCAACGAAGCATAGCTCTCTCCGTTCGAAGAAGCAGCTGCTCAACGTTGAGTTCCTCGTGCACTATCGCGTTTCTCACCCTATCCCGGTGAGTAATTCCCACAACAGCACGAAGAAATCTCATCTCAGCAGCTTGTGTTCGCGATCTTATTCTTCGGTCATTACCCAAATTTCATGACCATAGGTGAGAGTTGGAACAAATACTGAGTTGAAAACTGCTACCTTCGCTTTCACACTAAGCTCGGCCTTCCTGATTACAGATCTCCCAAGCTGTGTCAAAACTAACCCAGCTTGACCAATCCTACAGAAAAGTTCAGTATTACTCCTCCCAACACTCGTGAAGAAGACCCCGAGATACTTAAACTTCCCCACCTGTTTCAATGGGACTCCACTCACATATAGAGTGCATTGACCAGGCGTTCCATAACCTCTGATTTGCCCACCTTAACCTTCATCCCAGAATCAGCGCATAAAGCCACAAACCCATCGAGTGTGCGCTGGAGTTCCGTCTGGGAAGACTCTTCCGTCTGGGAAGAGGATAACTAAGACATCCGCCAAAAGAAGATGACTTACCCTCAACTCTCCCAATGTGAAACATTCCTCACCTCGGCTGCTCTGCAACATCCAGTCCATATAAACAATGAAAAGGAGAGGTGACAAGACGCACCCTTGGCGAAGTCCAACGCCTACGGCGAAATGTGTTGATATGGCACGGTTAACCCGAACACAGCTGCTACAGATTGTGTATAGAGATTAAATGGCCCTCAAAAGAGGACCCTCAATCCCATATTCCTGCGGCACACTCCAGAGTTTACCTTGAGGAACTCGGTAATATGCCTTTTCTAAATCTAGAAAACAGCTGTAGATGGGCTTACCCATTGCTTTAAGCATTTCCGGCGGATTTGCCAACTTTTAGCGAATCTATCGCCAAAATGACTTTCTCCATCGTTGGACTACTCTCCGCCTCACGTAAGACTTCGGGTCTGTCATCCTTTGTGGCCTGTTCGGGATAGATCAGTTCCGAAAAGTGCTCGCCGCATCTGCGCAAGATGTCCTCCTCTTTGACTCCTTCGATTATGTTGAATTTTCTTTCTCTGAGTCGGAGAATGGTTTGCCAAATCTATGGTCGCTTTCCAACTTTTCGCCGGACTCCTTCCAAGACTGCTCTTTAGCTGTTCGCACAGACAATTTGCAAGTTATTCGCGCCTTAGTGTACCGGTCACGAGAAGCAGAAGTTGCAACTCTAAATTAAAACATTCAACTTTGTTGGTTTTTGCTTTAAATCAGATCGTATAGTGGAAATTATTTGAGCATCAAACACGGCTTACGTTTTCATAAGTTAAGTTTCCCTAGACCTATATTTTAGAGTTGTGTCCATTTGATTTTACTAGCATGGTGCCCGCACCTGGCGTCTCTATCAAAGCATAAATGAGGTAAAAGAGAGGGCCAACAACTCTACCTTGTGGTACTCCAAGTTTTTTTTTTTTAATTTGAATGGAGTATTTCCTCTCTAAGTTTGTTTAATGTTTATTGGAATATTTTATTGAGTAGAGATCAGACGCTAATGGTCCGATTCCGGTTTTTGATGAGGCAGAAAATCTTACGAACATATGTACACTTAGTGACAAAAGTCTACGTACGCTAGAAGTTCGAGTAAATAAACGAGTTATTCTCTAGTAAAACACAGTAAAATTTAAAAAAGTAGATTAACGACAAACGACTCCCTCAGTCCTAGTTTTTCAGCACTCTGGTTCAGGTTATTTTCAAGAATATTCAAGTACACGAATTTATCCATTATGGAGTTGATAAAAACTAGTTTTCCAACTCCCGTACTCTCACTTTATCGTCAATATAATAATAATAATAATAATAATATAATATGGGTGGCGCTACAGCCCGTAGAGGGGCAGGGCCTAGCTTCTCAGCAACCACTCGTGTTGTGCGTGATTTTGTTGTCTCACGCGTGGAAGGGACCTACAGTTCAATGCCGACTCCGAACGGCCAAGCTTGAGAAGCTTTTTCTAGACAGGAATACTCCTTGAGCATTGTCAGTGATTCGAAAGAGGTTGAGCCGTAAAATATGAAAGGTGTTAAGTTCGGGTATCGAACCTGGGATCCTCTGCGTAGGAGTCGATGCACTTACCCACTACGCCACGGCGACCAACTCATTATAGTAAATATAAAATTTTCATTCATCGCATGCTTTTTGGTGGAATTTAGCGAAGTCTAACCTATTTTTTCCATTCACTTCGGTAATAAAGGGTTTTTTTCTGGCCACTCTACTCCAAAAACCTTTTCTTTTGAAAACTCTCCGAACAGTACTTGGATCACAACACTTAACCGTTTCCTCCAGCAACTTAGCTTTTATTTCCGATGCGGTTATTTTCGGATTTTTACTATAAGACTCTCTTCACGATTGGTAAATATTTTCGGGCGTGCAGATCAGCGTTTAGGATTAAATGATCCGGTCGTTGTATAATTATTTACTATTGTTTGTACTGTACAGTGTGGTCTTCTAATAAGTTTTGCAATCTCCCGTAAGGATTTCCTTCAGTACTATGTTTTATTATCAGCTTCCGCAGTTCAGTTGAAACTTCCCTGCGTTTCGCGTTCATTTTGTGCACAACTCAGTAAATATTTATTTAAAAAAACTCACAGTTCCACACTGACTTACTAGAAGAACACAACCGAATAAAATGCAAGCAAAAAAATAATAATTGCAGAACCTTACCACACAAAAAGGAAACAGCTGCAGCTGGTGTACGTAGACTTGTGTCACCCTGGTTTTACTTAGATTTACGGAACAAATAAGTTGTTTTCTAGTTTTTACCTTTTTTTACGGAATAAATGTTTATGTTTATAGTGGATCGCATAATAAAGCGAACCACATTTACTTTTTTGAATTTTCCTGTGTTTTACTAGAGAACAACTCGTTCATTGACTCGAACTACTAGCGTAGGTAGACTTCTGTCACTAAGTGTATGTTCATACGCAGGATATCATGACTGCACGAGAGGAATCAGGAACACAATCCTAGAGTTAATTTGATTCAGACGGCCATACACACCCACATATATACACAGCATACATCTATATTATTGAATTTACATAACTGTTGCAACTTCATATTTGCGACTGCTTCAGCGAGGAATTTACTGGGCTCGAATGACCGCATCCGTGAACGAGTGAATCGCTGTCGAAAATCGTGCATTTGGGATTACATTACAGAATGTAATTAGGAATCATACAACACGTTATCGAGCACGTAAATGTATAAAATTATTATTAATTGAATAGTCGATATCGACGAAATTGTCGATACTAATTTCAGCACAGGAGGTAGTGAGGTAGAAAAAGTGGGTATCGTTCAAGTTCAGGGAGAACATGTTTAAGTGCTCATTATTCATGCGAAAACGTTTGCTGAATTTGAAAATCGAAGTCTTATATATTCGTATTATTGTGTTTCAAATTATTCTCACGATTTGCTTGATTATTCCACAGGGTTACTCTTATCTCTTAACTGCCTTCGGACCAATCTTTCTATAATAATAATATCTTCTGAATCAGAGGAACTCAAGTAAAATTGCAAAATTGAATCCATCGCTTGTCTCAATCGTTACTTTTACATTAATTAATTTCCTTATGACACATATTTGACATTTAACTATCACATTTACTACTTCACTCTATTTCAATATTTCCTACACAGAATAGTTACGTGTCGCCAGCATTAATGAACCATCCATTCACGGCTGCGGTGATTCGACCTCTGAGTTTTTCGGTCTTCGAATGTAAATGATTGATTTACTGTGTTGAATCGAAAACTATTATTCCCAGACTAATAATAATGTGAGTAGCAATACGGAGTGGAAAGCCGTGGCGTAGTGGGTAAGTGCGTCGACTCGGACAAGGTTACAGCTATTGGTGCAGTGTTCCAGAGAGTGTATACGGTCAACGAGTTTAGTAGGCCGAATCACGATCTGGAGAACAGAGTCCTGCTAAACCACTTCTATCTCCGCAATGAGATAAGTCAATGGCGATCAGAGAATCCAGGTTTTACCAGGTTCAATGACGAGAACGTGGCACATAGTGCCATCGCCAATGATGGGAATCACATCACCAGGGTATCTTCCACTCGCTGAAGAAGAAAAAGTCAGTGGGAATCGATGGAATAGCGAACATTGTGCTTCGCCATCTTCCCCCCGAAGCGGTCCAAATTTACACAACCTTGTTCAACAATGCGCTGAGTAATGCACATTACCTCACGCACTGGGAAACAGCTGTTGTTCAACCGATCCCTAAACGGGACAAAGATAAGTCCATTCCGACAAATCTTCGGTCGATCAGTCTTCTTCCCTGCATAAGCAAGGTTTTTGAAAAGATAGTCATTCGAGTTCTGAAGCAATGGGCTGATGAAACGAAAATCATACCGAACAACTAGTTCGGATTCCGAGCTGGGCATGATACCATTAATGCCGCGTCAAAACTGGTGTCCGACATACAATGGAATAAAAACAAAAATCTGATTGACTTGGAGAAGGCGTTCGACACCGTTTGGTTAGAGGGCCTCTTCCTCAAGTTGGTCAGGCTTGGCATAAGTAAACCATTGCTATACATGATCTATGACATGATAACAGGTAGAAAGTTCGTTGTGAAAAATGGTGACGTAACTTCCACTACGGTCTTTAACATTAAAAACGGTCTGCAACAGGGGGCCATTGGTTCCCCGATTCTGTTTTCCATATTCACTGCAGATCTTATAGGTTCCATGCCGCTCTTAATTGCGTACCCCGACGACCTTGTTGCGAACAGATCAAGTCCGAAGGTCGAGGTAATAAACATCTTGTTGCAGCGTGACTTCGAGAAAATCCAGCGATTTTGCGACGACTGGAAGTTGCTTATCAACTTCCAGAAGTACGAAACTAGTCTTTTCCGGACCCCGTTGGACAGGGCAACGCGGGATACGCGCCAAAATTGGCGTAAGTTCGGCATAGTTGACCCGCAAGGTCGGCCGTTAGCAGTGAAATGTGTAGTTAGATATCTAGGCATTTGGCTGGATCAATATCTGTATTTTGACAAACATATAGATATTGCTCTGACGAAAGCCAGAAAAGCCTTGTTGTTGGAGGGAGGTTGTTTTTCAGCAGCCAACTTGATACCAGAGTGAAGGTAATCTGCTACATGGCCCTAGTACAGACAATTATGGCGTACGGTTGTCCCCTGTGGGTCAACGTGAGTCATTCCCAGATGGAAAAGATGAGGGTGTTCGAGAGGCAGTGTCTTAGGAGCTGTCTCCGTCTGTATCGCACACCCGAGTCTGAGTACAAGAAGTACTACCCTAACGAGGTCTTGTACAACGAGGCAAACGTGAATAGGGTAGATAATTTTATTATTAAGCTGATCAGAAGGCACACTGCACGAGATATGTCCTCTTCCAACAGTCTGATCTCTGGGGCTTACTACCCCAATAGTATGTACCATGAAAGGGTGCGCCTTAACGGCTTTAGTCCTCCCGAAGCATTCTTTTATGTAGACACAAGTGGCCTTATACAGGATCCACAAGGATGTCCTATCATCTTCCATGTCGTACGCTGAACAGTGGACAGGCGACTCCAGTACGAACCGGATGTCGTTCGCACATACGAGGATCTCCTCCGGTTCAGTAGGGCGATCCCCGCTCGAGATAGTCTGCCAAATAACGGCAATTTTACTGGTGGGTACACTAAAACCAGCCTCCGCCACCGCTAGCTTTTCAAGAGGATCAGATAGCTGACCATAGTGACCAGCTTACATAGTTTTTAAGGTAGATGTAAGAAAAAAAATATTATAAAACGAAAGATCAAAAAAAAATATAAAACAACAAATCAAAATAAAAAAAAATAAATAAAACAAAAAATCAAAAAAAAAAATAAATAAAACAAAAAATCAAAAAAAAAATAAATTAAAAAAAAAATATATATGAAACAAAAACCAAAAAAAAGGTGCATCACGGCGTATAAATTATATATTATATATACGCCCTGGTGCACGTGTCCGTACTGTTACGGACATAGTTAAGATAGTATTAAGTTTTATTTTAGGGTAAGTTAGTATAAGGTTAAGTAGTTAGGCTTAGCCAAGTTTTTTATAAGTTCTCTTGGCAAAGGAATAAATAAATAAAAGATTGTCACTAAAGACATAAAAAAAAAACGCAGATCAAGCCGAAAGGCACATTTATAACATAGATTGGATTAGCTTAGAGAACCCGCATAGGGTCAGTAGGTTAGTATTAAGAACAATTGTAATTCTTAAGATAGTTAAGCTAGTTTTAAGTAATTTTGTCTAGCAAGTAAGAAATATAGAATGAATTAAATAAAAAAAAAAAAAGTGCGTCGACTCCTACTCAGGTTCGATACCCGAATCGAAAAAAAAACTTTGATAATTCACGGCTCTACCTCTTTCGAGTCACTGACAATGCTCAAAGAGTATTCTCAACTTCGCCGTTCGGAGTCGGCATTAAACTGTAGGTCCCTTCCACTCGTGCAAGAACAGTAGCAAGCAGACCACGAGTGGTTGCTGAGAGGCTAGGCCCAGCTCCGCCTCGGACTGTCGCGCCGCCCATATTATTATTATTGTTATTATTATTTTTATTATAATACAGTTCAATAAGGAATTTATGGGTAGATTAAACCGCCAAAACCACCTTATATCCTATTGTCAGTCTCTCAAGAGAGATGGAGGTGTGGATGAAACAAATTGTTAGTGTCGAAATTTGAATTTGAAAATTTTACGATTCCAACACCTGCTTAGTACGTAGTATGTATCACCTACCCACTTTGTCATGGCAGCCATTAAAATCAAAATGGCAGCTGGTCTCGCCGACTGGAATGCGTAAATCAGTGGTGGGACACAGTTATCTAAACAGACCTTCAAGACAAAAAAGGATAATCAAGCCACTATGTCATCTATTCGAGAGCTGTTCAACGATCTAAGAATCAAGAATTTGTATAATCTATGAAATTGTTTAGTTCTTTATTTAAAAATGATTTTGCGTGAATTGTGGGCACCTTTTACCGAGTTAAATTTGACACAATTTTATCAAGTTTGACAGTCAATAAATCAAATAATTTCGTTTGGAATGCACTTAGCCTCGATTCGAGGTACAACAATTCCAACTCGGGTTAACTCTGTTTAAGAAATCTTCGGTTTGGGGCATCACTAATCACGCTTCCAATGACATCTAGATAAACAATATATACGGTGTGTTATAGATTTGACATAGTTTATTTCTATTTGGTACATTATAAATGAATACAAGTAACAAAAAAGAGGCATTGTTACCGCCGAAATCCCCGAGACCGATTGGGGTTGGGCGGAAGAACACCAGCCGCTCAATGGAGAATGGCCGTGAGCTAAAGATGTTAAGTTTGGGCGCCACCGCCGGGTTTCGAACCTACGTGGCCGCTACCCGAAAAAAATCTCGCGCCCCGCCCTTGACAATTCGGCCCACAAACCTATTGCAAGACCGACGCGACAAAAAGGGACATAAATACACTTCACTACACGACAAATCAAAATATATATAAAAAAAAACAGGGTGTACTCCTTTCACCCAAAAATCGATATAATTCAAATTAAAAAAAAAAAAAACAGCAAGAAAAAGGAAGGATAAATCTTCTACAATAACAAAAGTAATAAGACAAAGAAAAGAAAGAAAGAAAAAAAAAATATGAGCCTCCTTCCCCCGTGTGAGAGTAGTCATCTGTCATCAGGAGCCTCTTCCTGGCCTCGAAGATCAACACCGCCTCCTTCAGTGTATGTTCCTCTCGCCGTTGTTTTTTTCTTTTGTATTATAGATGCTCGTATTTTTTTTCACTCGTTTTCACTCTTTCTTTTTTTTTTTGTTTTTCCGATCAAACCTTTCCTTTTTTTTTGTTTTATCGGTCGGTTGATTTATTTTCCGATCCGGAAGGAAACACAAAAGCACCCAATTTTTTTTTCAGTTCTTCTTTTTCGTGCGTGACGTTCTGACTTCACTATTTAGAAGGTGTCGGTGGAAGATTTTGATTCTGACAACCTCTTGCACTAAAAACGTCACAATGAGTTCACTTTCACGATTTTCTTTTGCTTCAATCTTCGTTTTGGTCTGGTCTGAACGTCTGAAAGCTATTCACCCTCGAGTTCCCTTTCCCGTCGTTACACGGCCGAAATGGTTAACACAAAGAAAACAGAAATCTTCTCAAAAAAAAAAAAATAAAAGACGAGGGAAACAAACTACGCGTCTTCCCATGCAAATCTCGAATTTTCTTCGCTGAAGATTACAAATTTCCGCGGCTAGCCTACCGAGAAGAATCCGACGTTCCGACGATCTTCGTTGCTCTTCACCCAAACATCAACTGACAACTCCCAAGCCACGATCAAACCTCCCGACATTCCCAAGCAATCCACGCCATCCCGATCAGATGGTCGATCCCTCCTTCACCTTGCGGGACGAACGCCTGTTGGGCCGATCACCCGATCCACTAGTCCGCTAACTTCCCATCACGCCACACTAAGCACTACTAGCGTGATCCTGGAAAGGGGGGAAGCCGAGGAAACACCAACAGGTTCACACTAGAAAAGGAAGACTAAAAAAAAAAAAAAAAACACAGAAGCCCTTCGGCGGTATCGAACCGGACACCCCTGATACTGGAAACGACCACCCACACCTGGCGCTAGCACGACGACACAAGTGTCCTGGAATATGACACCGTCAGGATCAATGCCCCACACGCCCACCTACCATGACGAATCTGTAGCATATTTCTTGGTCGGAACCCATAATAGCATGCTCTAAAAAGTTGATCAAAAGTAAATTTTTTGATGTAACATGTGGTAGCTAAAATTTGGTAAAATTCGTTGCTTAGTAAACTTTTTTGAGAGTCAACCTTTCCTCTAATGTATATGTTTAACGTATCGGAAATTGTTTTTGTAAAAATATTTTTAGACATTGCTAATTCTGTTCCTTAAATTCAAGGGTGACAGGTCCGGCAATAGGAAGCTGTTCTCGTTCCCTGATTCTATGCAGTTTTTCTATCGGTTGCGCTGATTTTATAGTTTTCCCAAGTTCTGTAACTTCTGTAGGATGTGTCGAAAAGTTGTCCAGCATTGCTTGAACACATTTGCTACGTTTTTAATATTTTGTGTCAAGTTAGCGATTTGCATGGTAATGTAATCAAATATATTTGCTGGTGCAAATAATGTCAAATTTTCTTAATATCAATCATTTAATAGAAAGTGTTCGGATTGTAGTTAATGACTGGACTGGGCTGCTGGTGCACCTACTCTAACCCTTGTATGAAATTCATGCATTCTGAGTGCATTCTCAGCGCAATACTGGCGGAACCCACAAACCCCGAAAATTATGAAAATAAGTACTTTTGATGTCCCGGAAGCTCTCCAGTGACGATCAGCATAATTTAAATTTTTGTAGGTTGCGCGTCTTTCCTGCTGGTAGCGTCAAATAAAAAATATAAATCGTAAATTCATTGAATTAATTACATTGCTGTTTCAAAGCTGTCTGTTTACAGGCTTTTCAAACTTACCCTTATGTGTACGAGGCCAAGACACAGCACGGGCTGAAGGTATAGAGGGAGAAAAGGAGATGAGGTACCTGTGCGCATTGCTCTTAAATATTTGCGGGTTGTAGTCTGTGGGAAATATTCGGATGTGACTGGGAAGAGCACTCCATATTCGTACAATGCGGCCGAAGAACGAATCTCTGAATTTAACTGTCCATCCGAAAGTAGGCTTAAGGGTATACTGATGGGCATTCCTGGCAAGGCGGTTATTGCTAGTGAATTCATGGAGAGGAGGAATGCAGTTGGCTAGCTCACTGGAGCATCGTTTGTTGAAATAACGATAAACCACGGACAAAGAAGAGATTCAGAGAGAGTCCAATGACTGCTATATTGTTGTCTCCTATAAGTCTTATCGCTGGCTTTTGGATTCTATCAAGTAGGTGCAGGGTGGTCTTGGGGGCACCAGACCGGATATGAGCGTTATACTCAAGCTTGGGGCGGATGTACGCCTTATAAATTAAAGCCAAATCAGAAGGGGTGAAATATTTCTTGCATCGATTTAGGAAACCTAAAAATTTCGCAGCATTTTTGGCGACCTCAAATATGTGATCGTTTCAACTAAGTGTTGTGTTGATACACATACCAAGGATGAAGAGTTTTTCGTTTTCATCGACACAAGCGCCATACATGGATAATGGCTGATTATCAAGGGTTCTCTTGAGTGACAGCAGACAGCATTGAGTTTTTGAAGCATTTCATTCCACTTTATTGTTTTTACCCCAGTTAATTATGCAGTCACGATAGGAATTGCATCAATTCTACGGCCGAATAAACGTCTAATATATTCGTTTTTTTTTGGGAAATTGACATTGTCTTAAATCCTAAGCTCAATCCAAAGGTTTAAGTAGACTTAAGTTTCAACACCACTGTGGAATTGATTTTCCTTACGGATGAATGTGGTGGAATGTTGTTGGAACCAACCTTTCTTATCTTAGCGCTACAAATTTCTATGAACAACCTTGCATTATTATACCATTTGAACATACCTCCAAACCAGTTGCTTTATTCATTCCTCGATTCAAAGCCGCAGTTCCACAAGTAGAGACTAATTCTATGTTCCAACCCGAGTAACAAGCTGTGAGCTTTATGAAAATATCTCCACGCTTCAACACATGTCGAACACCAACCTCTGACAACACAAAGACTTCGATCGGAGTTTGAACAAGAACCCAACCATCAACAGCGCGACACTCAATTGACCAAGACGTTGGCCTGCTATGCGAGCCAATCAAGCCACCTGACCCGTTGACCCGAAAAGCAATAATTCCCAACTCCGTTCGTGTTAATGTCACCCAGTCAGCCTTCCACTTGTTCACCTTCACGGTCCCCCAACGCAGACTCGGTCGACGAGACTCCCCGACAAACACAATAGAATGCACCAAGCCAAAACCAAAAAGAATCTTAATCACTTCCATTATGGCTCCTATTACCAGCATCGCCCCGCGTGCCGTCGTTCCACACCATGTCCATCCAGAGAGCCAGAGAACCAGCATCGTTGCAGCTCCATCGTCGTCCCACAATCAATTAAAATCAACATCAGCTGCCCACACTTTGGTGTCGCATTGACTCCGTGCAAGGCATGCCGGTGCACCGCTCTGTGCCCGCACCGATGTGGGCCACATACTCGTAACTCATTCACCGGTTATTGTTGTCATAAGGTGGGCAAAACTGTGCCTCCAAAGTGAGACCTCAATTTCAATTCCGAGCTCCACGCTTATGATTGTTCTCTCGCTTTGACGGAGCAGCCCTGCAGGCTGCGGCTTATAGTTGCGCCCGAGAAGGACCCAAACGCGCGAGGTATTAGGTAGCAGCAACAGCATGTCCGCGCACAATTACTTTGCATGTTGATTGGAATTTAACCCGCCGCCGGTGTAAGGATGGTGCGCGCCGTTTCGTTCCGCATCGACGGCTGACATGGCATAAAAATTCAATTTGCAAGCGGCTCTGGGAAATCGAAGGCAGGCCGGAGAAGGAAAAAGCCACGACATCCATGTTCGAGTGTCAACGCAACGTCAAAATGGTTTAGCATGCCACCGGTCGACCTGCATATGCACCCTTTCTATTCGAGCCGTTGCTGGCGGTCTGCTCTTCGATGTAATTTACCACAATCGGCCGGTTCATCACGACCGAAAATCAAGTCAACCAGCCGGTCCGGGAACAATGTGTCCAACAGAGAAACCACAAGGAGATGTGGATGACGATGACGATGACGACGGCGACGTGGACGATGATGATGACAGGGAACGACGAGGATCCCACAGCAGATTGACATGATATCCACGAAAACAACGTCAACAACGACGACCACGACGACAATGACGAGAAGGAAAACCGATCCTTGTGCGGCCCCTTCTCCTCTCCTTCTCACCCTTCTTCACCCGGCACCAGCACACACCGTGGCGAAGTTATGTGACATCTTCAATCATAATGGGGCTCAGCCAGGCACTGCACCGGTGCTCGGTGCTCGGTGCTCCATGTGAGCGGAACGGCAAATCCAGCCGCAAGACGACAGTTTACCTCAAAACAAATCCCTAATTGACAACACAAGCAATGTCGCGATTCAAATGAATCTCGAAGTGAGATCTTTGCATACGTTACCCTGTCGGAGCACGGCCGCAGATGACGGTCGCCGTCATCGTCATCATCGTCGTCGTCTTCTGCCGTTCCGTGTCGTGGTGATGACTGAGTTAAGGGCACGACGATGACGCGCGGATGGCTGCGAGGAGACAAGCACGACGTGGATGAGGACGACGCGATGACGGTGCTGATGATGGCAATCCGCTTCTTGTATATACATGGCTTCAGCTTGGGGATCGTTGTCAGGGTTCTGGCCGGCTGTCGATCATCTCTCGATCTGATACTAGCCGCACTAGACGCGTAATTACGGCGATATTAATTGCCGGGCTTAGTGACTTGCTTATTGGCGGTAATGGAAGTTAGGGGCGTATGGGGCGAATTGTAGTGCCCCCGTGGGACTCCGCCGATGGATGAGAGTGCGTTACGGTGCGGCAGCAGGCAGAATGACTAAGCAAATTCCAGTCAAGTTGGGTCCTTTGTTTAAATGGAGGTTTTGCATGAGACTTGGCTTGCCATGGCAACACAATGGAGGGTAAAATAATATGGCGATGTGGAAGAAGTTTTCAATGATCTAGAGTTTGATGATAAACGTCCGACAAGACTATCGGTCTTGTATGCCGAGGTATATTTAGGAAAAAAACTTGACAAGCTTGACGTTGACATTTACAGCGTTACGCACATGTTAGACATGTTAGAACAGATATACAAGATGTCGATTATCGATAGATTTTTAACATTAATACAATAATATGGGTGGGGCTACAGTCCGAGGCGGACCTGGGCCTAGCTTCTCAGCAACCACTCGTGTTGTGCGTGATATTGTTCTCTCACGCGTGGTAAGGACCTACAGTTCAATGCCGACTCCGAACGGCCAAGTTTGAGAAGCTTTTTCTAGACAGGAATACTCTTTGAGCATTGTCAGTGATTCGAAAGAGGTGGAGCCGTGAAATATGAAAGGTGTTAAATTCGGGTATCGAACCTGGCACCTCTGCGTAAGAGTCGACGCACTTACCCACTACGCCACGGCGACACGAATCATGTCTAACATTAGTTCGGATCTATTGTGTCTTATTCAGAATTGAGATACAAATGATCTCAAATTTTGGACTTGTTGATCTTGATTTTAAACCGGAACTAAATATCACTTCGTCTTCTTGACTGGCACTACAGCTCGGGCTTAATATGGGTCTCAATCACCTTGGATCTCAGATCATGCTCGTGATTTTACGCAAATTGTCACGAGTGTCGCCGGCAAACCTGGTTGAGATAATCTCAATCTTGTGTACACCATCTCAGCTGTCATGGTCCTGTAATTCATGATTATTTGGTCATACCTGACAGGAAGGTGATTGAAGGGCATCTCTATGAGCTGCGCAAAGATGTGGACATAATTGTTGCCCGTAAGGCATCGTCGATATAAAGAAAACTCAAAACTCGACGGATGATGCTATCCACAATATTCACCACATGATGTGCAATTTACTCGCGATGTCAAGTGTTAAGTGACGACATGAAGGAAAGTGTCATATTGTTCTTTCATGTAAACATGCTTATAATTATTTTTCTAAATAAATCACTTTTGAATTTCTTTCAGACTTTGTAGCAACTTTCTGGGGTAAGATGTAACATGTTACAACTTCGTTTCAGAACTACACTCTCTTCAGATCCTCAACTGATACGAGTATAGGCTTAGCTAAGATGAGTGGGTAAACTTGGTGGGGCCACGTCTAACTTAGGTCCATCTGGACCAATTGTTATGATGGGCTATGTCCTCCTAGTTGCTAATCGCGTCGTTTCTTCAAATGTTGTTGCCCAGCCTTTCTGAAATCCTGAAGAACCAGAAAATAGAAGTGAGTGGGATTTCTGCCAGCTCCTGGAGATGCTGAAAGAAGAATTCTCCCAGTGTTCTATGAATCAATAGACAGAGACTGACAAATGTAGAGATTATTTCCTCTTCGTCCCCGCAGTCCCTGCATATGGTGTCATGGGTGAGTCTGATCTTGTGTTCATGATATCTCAGATGACTATGATCAGTTAGCACTCCGACTACCATCCGCTGCATTGATAAGAGCTTTCGCATCTTTGCACTGTTGAACTTAGGCCATAACAACCCTTGCATTAGCTAGATCGATGATTTTGTCATCCGCTCTTTTCCTGATGTCTGCAACAGGGGGATCAATACATGGGCTTTTTAGGAACCAGTAAAACTAATGGTGAAGTCGACACTGGGACTGGTTTGAGTCGCAATTAGCGCATCTGGGAATTCTAAACCACGTATATTTGTTTTTTCCAAGAGTAAATAATAGGAAATATGTACATTTCATACCCAAGAGCAAAATCCCCAAAACACACAATATCCACATCTGAATATACACGATTTTATAAAAACCAAGCGCAAAATCCCCAAGCACATTCCAATGCAGGGTCATAAGTCCACAGATCATAGGGCCACAATGGATAATAACACTTTGGTGGGTTATAAGACCGTAATGCAATACTCAAGAGTAGATATAATTAAACTTAAGCTCCAGTCACCTGCCAGTGTTGACAGTTGTTGACAAACCCTTAGCGAGCCAGAAAAAGTGTTGAAATCCTGTTAACGAACACGTACCTACGTGGCGTTATACGTTAAATATACCACACTTTCTTGTTGGCATTGTTTCCAAATCAAAGTTAGCTATATTTCGATTTCGAAATGGAAATAGAACCAAAGCCAAACTTAACTTCTTTGATAGAATGAGACTATAGAGGGTTTTGTGTTTGCGGATTTTGGTTTGGGGATTTAAATATTGGGTATTTCGTAGCCAACCCATGGTGGCCAGAGGGCCATTTCTACTTTTGTTGGGAATCGTCTAAGGCCACGCCTTAGGAATAAAACCGACTCATATGCGGTGGCGGCAATTGACATGACACTGTCTCGCCATTACACTCCCTCTAACGCAACTGTAGAGTGTGTACCATGCACCACATTCAAATAATAGCGGCTGTTTCTTCCTTACGACGAATCAAGGCATGGTGTTGTTAGGACTTGACGGATTTTGGTGAAATTACTACTATGCTAATTATTTTCTGGACATACAGTCAACGCTCATATTAAGGACAACTCTCGTTGGCGAACAATCCTCCTGTGCGGACAATTTCTTACGACCGTGGATCTGGCATTGAAGTTCAATTTATTCCTGTGGACAGACACCTCCCTTAGCCGGACAAAAATTCTACAACCGTCGCTTATGGGAGCTTTCACTGCACTGAGTAACATTAACTACTTATCGGATAACACAACATGAGTAAACAATGAACACGGTAGGTCGAAGAGCTGCTGATCTGCTTCTGTGAATTGTTGTTGTCCAAGCACACGAGGGAGGAAATTGGAATCTCTTCCCTCATTAGTGTCCCGTATAATCAAAACCAAACCAGGTACCTCCTCTCCCTTTCTCCCTCTATACCTTCGGCCCGTGCTGTGTCTTGACCCCGGACACATAAGGGTATTAGCAATCCCTTGAGCACGCGCAAATTATAAAAAAAAAAAAAACAAAAAAAAATTCAGTGAAACGTCAAAGTGGAATGCATACATTTTTTTGTTCATAAATTGAAGATATCTACGGACTTCAAAACATATAAGCTTAAAAGAAGGTTCCAGATCACAACTCAAACAAAATTTGGATGCGACACAACGGGCAACACTTTTGCAAAAAATTTCGGTAAATTTTTTGGTTGCACACGTTACATATCCTTTTTGGTGGAGACTTCGTGTTTTTCAGATTCGATCACAGCTTTGAAACGGAACTGTGATTTTGAAATCTTGCAAATTATGTTATCTTGCATTACACTACGTTGTGCATGTACGTCACCCCGCAATATTTATACTTCTCCCACCATTTCATTTTTTATACCATTTTATGTCCCATTTGTGTGACTGATATTTTAGTATATTAGCTTAAGTTCAATTCTTCAGGCTTAAGAAAGGCAAGAACTTAAGAGAACAGAAGGAAAGCTTGGAATTAAATCCATTTTTAAAATATCTTGCCCTTTATTCTGATGTATTCTGATGTCCTGGTAAATTCAGCGAATTCAAAGATTCCGTCGGGTAATTCACAATTTATTTATAATACAGTCGAACTTTCCTATAGTGAACTCCTATATAATGAAGTTCTCCCTATAATGAACAAATTTCAAGCACACAGCTGTCTGGTTCTGTTTTAAGTGTATTTTTCCCTCCGTATAATGAATTTCTATACAGTGAATACATTTTCTAGTTGGAAATTTTATTTTTATACGTTTTGTGTCTCCTTATAATGCATTTTTTTCATACTACTTTCTCATGTCCAAATGTTTTAACATCTGCACAAATATCGACGGTAACGGTAATTTAACCCGTTAGTTTTTTATTTGTTCGATGTCTCCTTGTCTGTTTCATTCATTTTGAATGCACACAAATATCTTGAACTTCGACGGTGAGTGATTATAGTAAAAATGTCGCAGCGAAATAGTATTTCTCTTGAAAAAAAGTTGTTGATAATTAATCAAGTTGAGGGAGTAACAAGAAGGAAAGGTATTGCCAAGGAGTTTGGAATTCTTCCCAGTTCATTGTCAAACATTCTAAAAAACAAGTCAGTGATTCTAGTGCAGAAGACGGCACTAGAATAAACGTAAAAGAAACGTAAAAGACTTCGAACATGTCTTTTTGAGGATATTGATGAAGCAATGCTGATGTATGGATAACCGCTGCACGTGGAAGGAATCTTCCTGTATCTGGAACAATAATAAAGGAAAAAGCCAAAGAGTTTGCGGATGCCCTGGGACACAAAGAATTTTGTGTGAATTTGAAGCGACTTGGATGGATAAGTTCAAAAACCGGCACGGAATTGTTCAGATAACCTTATGTGGAGAAAGTGCTAACGCCAACTTACAAGATCGGAATGATTGGGTACTGAACGCTTTGCCGAAACTGATGCAAACATATAAACAAGACGGGATTTTTAAAGCCGATGAGACTGGCTTATTTTTTAAATGCTGGCCAAATAAAACACTGGCATTTAAAAATGAGAAGTGCCTTGGCGGAAAACATAGCAAAGAGCGAATAACCGTTCTGACAGCAAGCAGCATGACCGGGTTAGAAAAGCTTAAATTGCTTGTTATTGGAAAAGCTAAAAATCCACGATCCCTTAAAGGTATTAGAACATTAGATGTGCATTATGAGTCTAACAAAAAGGCGTGGATGACCGGTGAAATTTTTACAAAACGGCTTTTACAGCTCGACAAAAAATTAGCTTCTCAAAAGAGGAATGTATTGCTGTTTGTTGATAATTGTACTGCGCACCCCAGGGATGTAAGGGATAAATTGAAAAGTATTGACCTAGTATATTTTCCTCCAAACATGACTTAATTACTTCAACCAAGGCATTATCCACACCAGAAAACAACTTTACAGAAAGCAAAGTATAACAAACATATTATCACAAATGGATGAAGGCAATCCTGTTATTGCCATAGATTTGCTGCAAGCCATTCGAAATTTAAGCACAGTATGTAACGTCTACTTAAAACCAGAAACAATTGCAAACTGTTTTAGAAAGGCAGGATTTTTTAAGGATGACAATCAAAAACGATCTTTGGAATGGAATGAAGAGGACTTTTTACCATTATCCCATTTGGCAGCTTTACAGTCTTCATTTAAAGAAGTAGCAAATATCGATGCATCCTTTGAAGACTACGTTAATATAGATACTGATGTCCAAACCAGAGAAAACCCAACCGATGAAGATATTCTTAATGAACTTCGAACTTTCGTCGAGATGAAAAGCAATCTACCGGATAGTGTGTTTAAGTTTTTTAATATATATTAGAAAACTTTATTGAGGAAGAAAAATGGAAAAGTGTAATCCAAACTAAAATACCTCATTATTTTAAATAAAATCATATATGTATATAATTTCTGTATAATGAAATTTCTATAAAGTGAAGTTTTTTTTTTGGTCCCGTGCGAATTCAGTATAGGGAAGATCAACTGTAGTGTCGAATGATTTTTAGGCAAACAATTTTCGATTTTTCTCAAAAATAAATGCAATACTTTCTTCGACATCTCTATTTAGGGCAGCCAATAGTGAATAAGGGGCAGCTTTGAACGTGGGGTATCCTCCAACAGCACATACGATTTGATTAGAGATGTTCTAAGGTATCCTACGCTCTTAGGTGCCCACCTCTCGCCTATAGCTTTTACACTTAACCAAGTATGATTTTTATAGTTCTCCACTTTACTTGGAAACGCACTTTGAACCAATTATTTCTATGAATTCCTTGCACAATAGAAACTGGTCAAACTGTGTTATTAGGCCATCTGAACCATCAACGGGCATTTTCAGGACAAAATTCACTTCAAATATTTGAACAAAATGTTTCACAAATATTATTGCTAACCGTGAATGATGAGGACTGAATGGAGAGGTTAGTTAAGTGCCTGCCCTTCTTTAGAAGGGTCCCCGGTACGAATCCCAGTGAAATCAAAGTCAAATTGCTTTTTTCGGGTTTTCAAACTATGTTCAATCACCATTTGGCGTAGGGATTAAACTAAATGAACCAGCACTGCAGTGGTCGATCAGTGGTAGAAGTTTGACTGGTTTGACGTTGTGTCTGAGTGCACTAGTGTGGTGCTTAGCAACTTCTGACAAAAAAAAAAACCTCTCGCTATTAAACCAACCAAGCACTTGATTTAGATTTACACATAAGAAAAATCACTTGTACTTGGCATACTTCACGCGACATCTCTCTTAAAATGGCTCACAAAAATAACGATATTTATCTCTAGTTTTGCCATTGCGATTTCTATTATTTTTTAGTTAGAAAGGTATTGTTTTTTTGCACACAAACCTGCTACAAAAGAGTACCTTTCCAGCAAAAAAGGAATCATCAAACTCGGTTTTGCTGAACTCGAGATATAAACGAACGAACGTATATCAAAATAATTTTTATCATATTTCGCAGTGCGCCACAATTGACGCAATTCCGACAATTCCGCAAGAACTTATAAGCATGAGAAAATTCAAAACTAGGGCCAAACATAAACAACTTTCTTTTGAATCAAAATTCCAGCAACAAATTTGGGCAGTAGGGTTCTTCACGTTTTCTACACAAAGAGATCCTTGAAAATAATTGCTCTCAGCCAGGCATGAACTTACAACGGAACTAAGCTACCAGCAGACGACTGCATGGCGCAGTTGGTAGAGTGCCTACCCCTGGTTAGCATGACCCCCGGTTCGAATCCTAGTGAAAGCAAAGTTAATACGCTTGTATCTGGTTTTCGAATCTGGGCCAGTCACCATTTGCCGTTGGGATCAAATTAACGGCACTATCACTGGAGTAGTCAATCAGTTCTTGTAGTCTGACTATGGGTATCACAATGGACCAATATGGTCTAAGTGTGCGGGTGAATGCACTAGCAGCCCCCTCTACCTAACCTAAGCTACCAGCACTGAGTGCCCAATAAACTCAAATCATTCGAGAACAGTCGAAAGATTCAATAAGTCAAACGCCAGCTTCCACACTGGCTCCCGTGATCTTCATTCCATCTAACCACAGTATCAGTAAAGTATCTTAAAACGCCACCGACGCGCCATCGCTTTAAATCGCTGCAACATCTCGGTCGTGGATGAATTGCTGGCTCAAGGCCTGCTTCCTGGCTCAGCTGTTTTCAATCGATTCTCTTTCGCCATGCACCGTGCAACAATTGTAGACTCATTGTCGTCCTAAGCTTGTCGAACAAGTTATCGTGTTTCTTGCGAAACACAAACCTGCCGTCATCGCGCCGGCTCAAATCTCAATTCATGTTCGCCACCTGTGAGCTACTTAATATCGCCCAGGCATCTAATGAATTGGGACGTGAGAACAGTCATGTAATTCCTTCCATTGTTCCCGAACGACAATGAATCCCGGACCAGCAAGGCAGCCCAACTGACAGATCAATACCTCGATACCAAGTGCCGGCGGCCATTCAGAAACTGAATTCAAATTCGGATTGTGTTTCGGTGCCGCAGCGGCAAGAATTTGTCGCCGGCTTTGGCGGAAGGCGTGCACAGTGTCGCCCGTCGTTGGTCTGCCATAGAGCAACGACTAAATGGCCGCGTCCGCTGATAAATTGTTTTCCCACAGCGGGGTTGTAATAATTACCATTCGTGCCTCAAGCCTGAAGCCAGCCTCGTCCCGCTTCCTGCGCCAAGTCCATGGCACATATTTCACCATTCACGTTGGCACAATCCGAAAGGATGACATTTATGGCAGACAGCGACTTGCGGACGTTTTATTTGGCCGCGACAGCGGCTCTGTTGGAAATTGCACAGATTTGTGCTTCGCGATCATGGCGATTTGTGGCAACGGCCTGGCTGGCATTCGGATCTGCGGCTGGCAGCCCTCCCAGCCGCCATGCCTGATGCAGTGAATGGACGCCCCCCGTCGTTGCACCTCGGCGGCGGTGAGGGTGAGGTTTCTGCAACTGCAGCGCCATAAATCATACCACAACCCAACCCAGCACTGCATTCATACGTGGACAGTTTTCGTGTAGGTTACCGATACACAAATTCTAAGCCAATGATCCAATCTGACAGATTTTTGATCTGCGCAATGGGGTTTGAATCGGACACACATGCCCATGGGGGTTCCGAGAGCACTGGCGACTTGGTCCTAGGCAAAGTGCCCGGCCGAGAGCAGTGCGCGCATGCGCGTGGTATCGGCGGAGTCCTTCGGAGGTGTACGAGGCTAATTTGCTTCGGGGTGGCGCGGAGGCGGCCGAAGCGATTGTTTATTGCAGTTGACATTTGGAGATAATGGAGTTTTCGGTTGTTTTCGCCCATTCAATTAGCGGTGAGTGGTAATCGCGTCGAAGTCGCGGTGAGCGGGGTCTGGTGTGGAGCCAGTCTTACGGCGCATGTTAATAGCGGAAATTTATTGAATTGACAGTTGGACTTTGAGTGGAATTAGTCAGTTCGAAATGGTCCACGGGCTGCCTGTCGGGCTCAAAGGGGAATGTGGAGCTGTGCCTTTAAGCATGGCCTGGGAGCGACTTCAGGAGAGGGGTCGTTTGCGTGGAGATAGTGTGTGACTAGCAGGTGCGACTGGGGATAGGAAGATTAACAGACAACCGAAGACAAGTTTTTTTTGATTTCGTACGGATGACAGGTTGTGTGGAACTAGTTTCGGATAGGCCACCTGTAATTGGGTGTGGGTTGCTCCATGCTTCTTGTAGTTTGACTGCACTGAGACTGCGACTGTGACTGAGACTGAGACTGTGACTGAGACTGAGACTGAGACTGAGACTGAGACTGAGACTGAGACTGAGACTGAGACTGAGACTGAGACTGAGACTGAGACTGAGACTGAGACTGAGACTGAGACTGAGACTGAGACTGAGACTGAGACTGAGACTGAGACTGAGACTGAGACTGAGACTGAGACTGAGACTGAGACTGAGACTGAGACTGAGACTGAGACTGAGACTGAGACTGAGACTGAGACTGAGACTGAGACTGAGACTGAGACTGAGACTGAGACTGAGACTGAGACTGAGACTGAGACTGAGACTGAGACTGAGACTGAGACTGAGACTGAGACTGAGACTGAGACTGAGACTGAGACTGAGACTGAGACTGAGACTGAGACTGAGACTGAGACTGAGACTGAGACTGAGACTGAGACTGAGACTGAGACTGAGACTGAGACTGAGACTGAGACTGAGACTGAGACTGAGACTGAGACTGAGACTGAGACTGAGACTGAGACAATTTTTGCTTTACTATGAAACTACCACCCTCTCCATTATCATCAAACTCGTCTTGTGACTTATTTAAGACAAAATGACATGCTTGGCTGATGAAGCCACTCCGACCTCCACTGACCTATAAATTCGTACCGCCTTTCATCGTCGCCACTCCTTCCGCAGGTCTCCCCTATAATCACTTTGTATTCATCCTACAGCCCGAACGTGAAATCGATTACACGTAAACAATCAATTTCGCTCAACTTCGGAACGGCAGCACGCATAATGAAATTCCAATTATTTTACCTGTCCTTCGTGCTCCCAAGCTGCCAACGAGCCGGCGCGCCGCCCACCTCCTCAAATGAAGCATGAAAAACTCACTTAGCAGCTATTTCAGCCCAGATAGCTATTAAATAATGTTATTGTCATCGTGCCAACTAGCAATAGGGGCATCGAGGACATAGATATCCCGAACGGTAAGTACGCCGGGAAATGGGACAAAAAAGGACGTTAAACGAGCGTTGCACGGAATCGAAGTGCTCGCGACTAACAGTCACGAAGTGGTACCGACCCGGCTGAGGGGGTGCTCGAGAGGACATTGCTCGGCGCTTTTAATTGAAATGGGACAGAGCCCACCGCCTTCTGTGCGAAACTCCCCACGGGCTCCGCCTCAGTTAACAGAGACATTCAGCAATAGCGAACCTTCGGTCAATCATCCGTTGGAACTTGTAACGATTCTCGATTCCTCTAATTGCCTTGCGTTTGATTGGATGGCCGCCATCGAATCAGCCGCGATAAGCCGTCATCCTCACACCTCACCCGCCGCCACACGACTCTGAACGGCCGGGGGAGAGATTTAATTTGTTGCTACCAGCTAATGATACTCGGAGAGATGATAGTCCTAATCAGCGGGAGAACGAGTGCGTGACACAAGGACCGGGCTTTCAAGTCTTTGAAGAGCAGACACTTAAGTGGCATTGTCGCACGCATAGAGCCGACACTGGCGTCATTACAGCGTCGCGCTACTGCTCGCTGACTGTGTGTGCCACGGTGCACGGCTGAAGTGCCCTCGACGGTAAGGATAAGAGTGTGCGTTGTAATAATCCACGCGTATCCTTCCCACATTGGAAAGGAGCGGTGCGCTGTGGCGCATTGTTTCACATTGAAGTCCTTTTGGAATAAATTTATTTCATTTCGCATTTACTCCCTACCCCCTCCGCCATTGACTACTCCCACAATCTTTCAACGGTGCTGTGCTATGCGAGTGTGTGTTTATCCTGCGAGCACTCAAGACTGCTCAAATTGTCGCTAATTTTCCACCAGCACCGCGTCATCAGGGAGATGCTTAAGTAAATAAGGGTAGCGACAGTCGGTGGGGTGATGTGTCGGCGGTGGTGGGCGGGGGGATGGCAAATTAAATGCGATGGGTCCTGAACTCATTAGTTGCTGTAATTAAATATTTTATATTTGCACATCCCCCACGCGCGGCCTGTACCAGAGGGTGGTACTGTCTCACTGGCTTACAGTGGAATGCAAAAGTTTTGTCACACTTTCTGTGTTTTCTGGAACTGTTGCCAACTGCAACAAAGCTTAAGATGATGCAGAAAGCAGCGCTAAAGTCAAGCAATCATAGTCACATTCTACGCCCTTAAAACTTGGTCATATTCCCGGGTTGCAATAATCCCTGTTATCGTTGTTGCTGACAATTCGAAAGCCTAATAATTTTTTTTTTCCTACCGTCTACAAACTTTCGTCATGTACTGTATCGCCAGTAAGTACACCGTCATTGCTATATCTCTCGCGATTGAGATAAAGGGGGTGAATTATTTAGAAATTCATGGAAAAATGTTCGCGAAAATTTCCGCCTCACGCACACTGAACAACAGCACACAACGCTTACCCGCCCCGCTCGCCGCATCAATTGAACCAGGGCCTTGCGCCTCGCTGAAGGTTATGCGAAAAGAGGTACGCAGTACCTTGCTCCCATTGTCTCTGGAGGGACATTCATGTTTGCTAGAAATGAAGATATTTGAATTTGAATTGTGTTTCTGGCGAAAAGAGTTCTCTGCTCTGCCAGTGGCGTTCGGATCCTTGTAACGGGGCACGCCCGCCGCCGCTCTGTCAAACTCACTCCTCGGCGGCGACGGTGACGGCGGCGTGCTCCTTTGCTCCTTCGGCAAGCCAGCGAAGGACTCACATTAAATTGCATGTTTATTTCGTGTCTCTCATCTTTTCTTTCGCGAGGGTACCCTCGTTGTCGGGTGGCTTATCTTCCGTTCTGTTCTTCGTTATTTTTTTCGAAGCTTTCAAATGATGCGATGCCAAGGATAGCACTTTTCGCGGGCGCAAATGAAAGTACGATCCGGGGAGCAATAAAAATAAATTCATTTTTAGTTGGCGGCAGGGGGCGGGCGGGTGGGTGTCGTCGTGCGTCTAAGGCGTGGAAGGATATATTTGGCTGTTGTCTTCTTGATTCGTTTCTTGACTTTCATGGCCTGGCGGGATGGCTGACTGCTTCGCTGGCTGGCTGGCTCGTTGGCTGGAGGAATCCTTTATTTTTCTCTCAAGTGTAATTGCGTTTTATAGTGCGCAATCGAAGTTATTTATGGGAATTGTCCCGTCGCCGTATTCCGCCTGCGTTATCGGCATTTAAGGTGTAAATCGACATGAAAAACGCCGAGCAGTTCGCATTGTTTTTCAACTTCTGACTGCTTCAAGTGTGGGGCCCGACGCACGCACGGTAAAGCAGTTACATGGGTGAAAGCAATTTTGGCGGCTCGACTCGTATGTGCTCCGCCGCCGGAGGCGGACGATGGCAGTGGAAGTGTACCCGAAGGTCGTCTTAAAATCAAAATTGAATTCCTTCGTTCCGTGTGGGCCGTGTGGGTGTGATGTAATGCAATCGTTTCAAGGGAGCATCCTGATTTGAAAGAACAATGCGGAGCATGCCCTTAATGTGGCATCTGAGAATCATTCAGCGTTGATTGGAGTTGCTTTGGAAATGTGAAATGTGAAGTGGAACGTGTACCAAGAAAATTGTAATGTCTGAAACCTGATGTCAGAAGAGCAATTGCGGTTCGTTCGCCCATAAAATATTTGAGGTTATTTGCACGTTTCCAAGGATATTTTACTTCTTCTGACTGCGCGCAAGCCAATTCCGTGAATGGGTTAAATTTGATCCTCATATGCTTCCATCATCTAAATATTATTTGTGCCTTGTCTAGACACACTGTGTGTGCCTTGTCTAGACGCTCTTTGCACTTTGAAATGCTCAAGGATGCTATTTGTTTAATATCATCACGTTTTATCGTCATACCGGCAGCTTCACAAGGCCTCGCATAAAGTAATCATATGCGTTCCATCGCAATGGCAGAAGTGGACAATTCGCAAGTCGTTTTCTTTCTGTATTGCTTGAGTGTTGAATCGAGGCCACTGTCATTCAATGATTTTATGTGTACAACGGTCTAGGGCGTCACACCATTCGAATGGCGTATTCTAAAGCCAATCGATATCTTTGTTGTCAAATTCAATTAACGTCTGGTCTTTACCTTATAACGCCACTTCACTATTTAAAAATAGAATTACTCCGGAAGGTGTTTACGTCGTTGGTTGTTTCTAGTTCCTGATTTACAAGCAGCGCTTATCTTCGTACCCAATTTTTCAAGATAGATAGATAACTTAAATGACTATAGCAAAAATAAACCAGAAATAAATCTGAAACACCATTTGGAAATGTGTTTTTAAATACATTTTGTCCCGAAGACAAGACGCTTGTCGTAACAAGCGGCGTTCACACTGTACCACATATGGTTACATCTGGTCATGGTCTTACGTGTGAACGCTGTTACTGAACTGTTTAAACTACAGTAGAATATTAGAAAGATGAAACGATATTACCATGATCCGTTTAACTTTTGCAGTTTGTTCATCTTTTACAGAATTAAATTAGAACGTATGTATATCCACCAAAAAACATTTAATTTTATTTAAAACTAAATTTAATAGACGCGCGTTGTTATGAATATGTTAAATTTTTTTATACATGAACATAGGCTTCAAACACAAATTGTCTGCACAGTAATCAGCTGTTCATGTAATTTCGATTATTCACGTCTGTAGGGGAGAGGGGGCACCCTTGAACATGGGTACATTTTTTTAGAGATGTTCAAAGGTACCGCCCTCTTCCCTAATGTAGACTTCTGATAACTATTTGTACGGAGTACAGATTACATTTTGTATTCATTATGAAAAGTAATAAGATTACAATCATTCAGATAAGGTTAATCATCAAGTCAGATTAAAAATATGATCAGAAAAGTACTCAGATTACGGTCAACTATCTAATGAAATAGATTTCATTTGCGTATGAAATGCAATCAATGACGAAGATAAATTGCAATAACAAGTGGTATAAATAACAAAACTAGATACATATGTATGTGGTAACAAACATGATGACAGACATACATCCGGCTTGCTTTAGAATAACAGAAGAGAACTTGTTCCTTTACTTCCATAAATACATATGTATTTTCATACACAACTCACAACATAAAGCCGAATGCAAAATCTCCTAACAAAAATTGCGCTACCAAATCCCGATACAATTTATATATTTTTATGTATATATAAGGCCCAGTCAAATATACGGATGAGAACATGGCACATCACAACCTCAAAGTAAGGTGGAAGTAAGGCCGCTTTCACACAGGAACGCAGGTGAGACGTGCTTGGGGTAGCCCGCGTCTGGTGTGCTCGGGGTTTGCTTTTAGATTTTCTATTCACTTTTATCTCTTCGTTTTTTTTGCTTTATTTTTATGTTCTTAGTGTTGGATATCCGTAGCATGCTGTACATGTGTAAGAAAGAGATGTCGCATGTGTGAGAGAGGGTAGGAAACAGAAAAAGTTCAGAATTCAGATCTCAATTGCAGAGACTGAAGGATTTCCTGTGTGAAAGTGGCTTGAGATTACAAAAGGGAATTTGAAAAAAATCGCCTACGACATTTAGCGAGTGTGAAATCGGCCTAAGCAGTGTGTTTGTGGCTTTGTGACAATTCAAGGCATATAATCTCGTAAATTATCCAATTAATTCGTATGTATTAAAATTATTTTCTTATTGAATTAGTAAACATTTTTAAAATCATTTCCACATAAATAGTGGGTGTAGTAAAAATAGATCTATGCACGCAATTTCTAATAATCGTTGTTAAAATGCTCCTACTTATTTCAAATATATAAGACTGGATGGCGCAGTTGGTAGAGTGCTTGCCCTTCTTTAGAGGGGTCGCCAGTTCTAATCCCAGTAAAATCCAAGTCAAAATGTTGCTATTGCTGATGGGATCAAACTAATGGGACTATCACTGCAGTTATCGACCAGTCCTCCGCAACATCTCTGTTACGATGGCTGATAAAAGTAACGATATTTTTCTCCAGTTTTGCAATTCCGATTATGATTATTTTTTCGTTGGAAAGGTATTGAAATTTTTGCACACAAACCTGCTACAAAAGGTTACCTTTCCAGCTAAAAAAGAATTATCAAATTAGATGTTGCTAAACTCGAGATATAAACGAACGAACGTCAAATTCATTTTTATAATATTCAGTAGTGCGGCACAATTGACGCAATTCCGCAAGAACTTAAAAGGATGAGAAAATTGAAAACTAGACCAAAACATAACAAACTTTCTTGGGCAGTGGGGTTCTTCACGTTTTCTACACAAGGAGATCCTTGAAAATAATTGCCCTCAGCCAGGCATGAACATACATCGGAACATGCTACCAGCAGACGACTGGGTGGGCGCAGTTGGTAGAGTGCCTGCCCCTAGTTACCGCGGTGCCCGGTTCGAATCCCAGTGAAAGCAAAGTTAACACTTTTATCTGGTTTTCAAATCTGGTCCAGTCACCATTTGTCGTTGGATTCAAGTTAATGCCACTATCACTGTAGTAGTCAATCAGTGGTAGTAGTCTGACTATGGGTATCACAATGGACCAATATGGCCTAAATGTGCTGGTGCATGTGGTGTGCAATAGTAGCCCGGTTACCTAACCTAACCTAGGTCAAATATGGGCCGATTTGTTGGATTACTTGGCATTTTTGTGGTAATGTGTTTTGTAAAATGTGTGTCTTGTTTATAAGCACCTCTTGACGCGAACTTTTCACCAACGAAATCGTTCGCCATGTTGTCCTGCTGGAAAACAATTCCACTACTATGGGCCGCTTCTGAGCCATTGCTTCCTTCAGATGGTCCAATTGTTGACAATACAGGTACGAACAAAGATTTAACCGAGTCCTGCGTAACAGAGCATAAGCAATCCAGAAACTGCTTGTTATGTCCGAATGAAATTAGACAAGTCTTTAAGCCGATGTCACACAGTCTATCTCATGTTGTGCCAGTCGTTAATCCTATAGTCCTCGTTACATGTAATACCTTCACTTTCGAGTGCATTAATGAATATGACGTAGCAAAAGCGATTTTGTCAATAAAGTCGAATGCCATAGGCCCTGATGGAACCCGCCCAAAACTCCTAAAGATATTTCTCCCCCATATACACTTCCCTATGTAACGCACATTTTTAACTAATGTATATATAGCTCGCGTGGTCGCCGTGGCGTAGTGGGTAAGTGCATCGACTCTTACGCAGAGGGTGCCAGGTTCAATACCCGAATTTACCACCTTTGTTAATTCATGGGTTCCATCTCTTTCGAGTCACTGACAATGCTCAAAGAGTATTCCTGTCTGGAAATAGCTTCTCAATTTTCCCGTTCGGAGTCGGCATTAAGCTGTAGGTCCCTTCCATTCGTGAGAGAACAATAGCACGCACAACACGAGTGGTTGCTGAGAAGCCAGGCCCACCTCGGACTGTCGCGCCACCCATATTATTATATTATATATAGCTCACAGTTCCCGGACCAATGGAAAATCGCAAACATTATCCCGATACCAAAAAAGCATGGTGCGCCTGTTCCTTCGGATTTCAGTCCGATAAGTATGCTATGTTTTATTGCAAAAGCATTTGAAAAGATTCTCGCCAATCAAATTCTGGAACATATTAGTGAAAATAATATGATGTCACGCTGGCAGTCCAGTTTTCGTTCCAAGCATAGCTGTGAGACAGCTGTAATGCAGGTAACAAATGATCTTAGGCTGTCTTTAGATGCTGGAGATCTTGGTAGGACTCCTTGACTTTTCAAAAGCATTTGATAGTATTGATCATTCTTTACTAATTTCGAAACTTAAACAAAATTTTATTTTTTCTTCCTCGTCCCTAAAATTACTGCAATACTAATATTGGTGTCCCACAAGGTTCTGTGGTGGGACCTCTTTTATGCTCACTGTTCAACAATCAAACAATGAAAATCCGCACAGTGTCTCATTAAAAGATTGCAAATAGCCCAAAACAAAATTTTAAAAATGATGTTAGACCTACCACGGGATTATTCCACCTTAAAACTCCACTGAAGGGCGGGTGTTGAGACGGTCTATAAAAGAATATTGAAACTGACAGATAAGTTTAATTACTCATGTGTTTTCGCTGACAATCCACTAGTCAATGAACTAACGAATTGTATCCCTCAAAGTGAATAAATATTATTACATGTTTATATTTTGTAGTCTAAAAGTATTATTTGTTAACTTTAATATTCTTAGTATTTATTGGCCCTTTTTATTTATTTATTTATCTTTATTATATATTATTTATTTATGTAATTATTTATTTATTTATTTATTGATTTTCATTTACTTAGTAGTAAAATCTATATTGTGATATAATTATTTGCCTGTCTACTGGTATGAAACATTTATTTACTTATGTTCATTGACATAAATATATACTTGTACATATATATTACTATATATATACTTTTTTTTTACTCTTCTATTGAAGTTTTTTTGTCGTATTTTCCTTCCAATTTGTTTGTTCCAACACTTTTTTCAGAAGTAAGATATATGATATATCAAATCTCTGTATCAGATACTGTGCGATAGCTAACATCAATGTATATCCTCCTCCGTTTGCGCAAATTCACCGCTATTCCCCCACTTTACCACTTTAGGTTGACGTTGTCGTAAGTGATCCTATCTTCGTCATTCTCAGTCGCCATTTCGTTATTTTCAAAGGCACTTTTTTAGATTTCTCTTTACTATAAGATCTCGTTTGAAAATATGCTTTAAATGGAATGTGCACAGATTATTTATTATATTTGGTGCGACGAATAGAAGCACTAACATGGATTTGTATCTTTTGCAGACAGGCAAAAATGTTACCTCTTTGCGTTCGGTGACACCAAGCTTGAAATGATAAATTTAAAAACTGCCCCAATTGCAAAGTCAGAGCAGGTTGACAAATTGAGCAGTATTGAGGCAGTATCCGCGGAGTCCTATCGGGCTTAACTTCATAGTTAGTCCCGTCCATTGTCACATTCGAGACTTCGCTGATGGAACAGAGCTTCATAAACGCAATTAGTTTAACTGAACTATCATTCCTCGGGCATATCTCGCATCAAACCCAGTTGCATCTGAAAGCACTGCTGGACATTTATAATTGTTAAATTCGTCTCAAAGTCTGCATCACAACCTCTGCGACCCTTTGGCCGAAAGGAGAATTAGATTTGCCAACGACTCTCATTTCACATCGATCACAACACACACCAGAAGGCACTTCTTCTCCAAACTGTCATCTCAATCTTCACTTCACAAGCCCCATGGCTACAGGAATCGAATACAAAAACTAATTATCTCCAACGACAGCGGATGCTTCTGGCCTACACGACTCCGATTCGTAATCCATGCAATAATAGCTGTGCTAAATGGATAACCCATCGCCGCCGGAGGAGAGAAATTAATGATTGCAATCCCAAGAGACTACATATCCTTTCTGGGTCCCACTCCTCCAACACACTCTCACACACCCACACACAGTCTGCAGCAGCATAATTTAATAATTTAATTCCTCACTCGACTATCGCCTATCGACACAATCTTTCCCATTCGAAGACATTTTCCTTCAAAATGGAAGAGATTCTTGCGCCTTTCACCACCGCAGACCGAACAGCATTGTGGGTCGTGCTGGGAGGAGGAGGAACGAGCACTCGTGGAACAGTGACGGGGAGGGCTCCGGCATCAAGATGGTCCACATTTGGTCGCATGGCCAGTGTGTCGGAGATGCATGTCCGGACCCAGATGCCTCATGAATATATTATTAAGCATCTTCCTCGGCGAAAGAGCCGCTCTTGAGAGTTCTGTCGCCTCACGCTTCACCTCTGAGCGCCTCATCCGGCAACGTGCGACATCTACTTGCGGCGCACGGAACATGCATCCAGATGCACATGTAGATTCCTATTGATTGAGGTGAGGTTTCTAGTTTCGAGACAATTTTCGGCCAGAGTCTTGGCCAGGACCACACAGAGTGTTCGCTGGCCTATGAGCGGAGATTGTCTCAGGCCCCTTCAATCGATTGTCCACCGCACCACACCACAATCGATGTCTAATTGACAGGTGTGCCACGTCGCCCATTACCGCTGATTGCTGCTGCGGTGACGGCGCGGGTAGGTGGAGCAAATGGCATCTTTATTATGGAAAATTACCACCGTCGGAGAAATTTATTTTTCGCCATCGAGCGAGTCTGGAATTATGCGTCATTTTATCGGGTGTTTGCTCTCGGGCGCGAACTGCTTGCATGCACGGCACCGCGCGCATCCTCGAGACGAAATGGCTTTCTATTCATCGTGACACCGCGATGATAATTCCGGCGTAATTATTCCGCCTTGAAGTAGGCGAAATGGGCGACGGAACGATGGAGCGATGTGGCGATGTGGCGATGAGGCGATGGGCGATGCTCGCGATAGGGGCACACATTGTGCTCTAGCTGTCACTGGTAAACCAACAAACTTGGCCAGCGCCACCACGCCCACTTGGACGAACCTCTGGCAGAGCTGAGAGAGGCGCGACGCGGCCGTGATGACTTTTTCTGCTTGTCATGACGTACGCTGCGTCGCGCATTTAAATGTTAATGAAATTTAAATTGTATTTGCTCTCGAAACAGGAATTCGAAATAAATTCTGTACCACCAGCGGAAAATGATTTATTACGGTAAATTTGAATTTTGAGGATTTATGAGGGGAAGGACGAGCTGTGTGAGCCACTGTGTGTGAGTGGGAGATGGAAGGGGTGGGGAGGGAGTCTTTCACACTTGGTGTGCCGGCGAGGACATTAGCATTTGATTATCGCAGTGACATCTGCTTTGCAAAGCGAATTTTAATTCTTCACTTTCAAGGATCCTAACGAGGCTTCTACAACCGCCCGGCACCGCGTTGTGAATGGATGGGGCTGGTATAATTTGTCAAACGGAAATAAATTCTGGTGAAGTTCGTGTAAACGGTGTTTAATTCGCCGACAGTTATGCATACATTGAGAACTTGTTGGGATTTGCCTTCGAATTAATTTCACGATTGTTGTTTCTTGCTGGGCTGGCTGTTGTGGAATGGGCTTAGGCTATGAAGCACCTAATCAGGGTGACTTGGGGAAATTTGAATACACGTCGGTTGCAAGCAGGTGACGGACAAAGTTTCCACACTCCGTTCCATTTCGAATTCAAGTCTAGGTGGGGTTGGTTCTCATGTCAGCATGCTGGGCGCGTATAATAATTTGGGTCCCATTGTGAATTTGGCGGGACTTTTTTTGCTGAGTTAGTTCCTCTGCACCGGGCAACCATATAAGAACGAGACAAAAATAAACGTAAATACAACAATTGTGCGAGATATCAAAATAATTCTGATCTTATACTTACTTATTTACTTAGCAGGCTGACGACCCATGCAGGGTCCGAGTCTGAGCGATAGCTGCTTTCCATTCCTGACAGTCCTGGGTATGCTGCTTGCATTCACCAAGACCAAGCTGTCTTGCATCCGCGATTACTTGGTCTTTACAACGAAGATTCGGTCTTCCTCTCTTTCTCGAACCAGAAGGCTCGGATCCGAGGACCCTATTAGCTGGAGCATTGTTGTCCATGTGCTCGATATGGCCGAGCCAGTGCAGTTGACGGATCTATGCCTTCCGGACTACATCCATATCCTCGTGCAGCTCGTAGAGTTCGCGGTTGTGTCTTCTCCTCCATTCGCCTTAGGTATAATTTTTCTTTCGAAAGCACAAAGAATCAGCTCCGCAGTTTTGCTTATCGTCCAGCTTTTGGGGCAATATGGCAGGACTGGCAAAATAAGGGTTTTGTAAACCATGACCTTAGTCCTTCGAGTCAGGAGTTTTGACGCCAGTTGTTTTGACAAACCGAAGTAACACCGCTTGCCAAAGGCGGTTCTACGTCGGATCTCAACAGTGATGTCGTTTGTGGAGTTTATGTTTGACAGGAGGTAGACAACTCCTTTACTACCTCGAAATTATAGCTGTCGATTGTCCTTGTGTGTGACGGATCACGTTTTGGTCGACAGCATATACTTAGTTTTATCCTCATTGGCCTTAAGACTAGCTCGCTTTGCCTCTTCTGTAATTGCCGTAAATGCTTCCACTATGGCACGTTGGGAAGGCGCGACGATGTCGGTGTTGTCTGTATATCGCAACAATTGGACAGACTTGTAGAAGATAGTGTCTTCCGTGTTTACAGCTGCCCGCCACACTATCTTCTTCGGTACCAAATTGAAGAAATCAGACGACAGCGTATCTCAGCTTAGCATGGTCCATCGAGTATTTGTTCCTGTGGTTCGACACAACCGGATCAGTTTTCCCGGGATCCCAAATTCGGCCATCGCACCAAATAACTCCTTGCGATTAATGCTGTCATATGCGGCTTTAAAATCGATAAAAATGTATTGCGTAATGATTTGAAACTCGCTGGTCTTTTCCAGGATTTGCCTTAGTGTGAAGATTTGGTCTATTGTCGATTTGCCGGGCCGGAAGCCGCACTGGTACGTGCTTTAGACGTTCACACAGTACGCTGGATAGAATCTTGTAGGCGCCATTCTTCTTTATTTGGCGCTACAGTCAGGGGTGGACCTGGGCCTCAACCAACAAGCCTCTCCAACTAGCACGGTCTCTGGATAGCTGTCTCCAGTGTCGCACGCCAAGCTGGTTGAGGTCCTTCTCCATCTGGGTGCGCGGGCGTCCTCTGTTTCGTTGTAGAAGACTCTTTGGGCCGGAGCTGAGTTGTCCATACGCTCTACATGGCCTAGCCATCTTAGGCATTGGATCCGAAGACGCCGGGCTAGGCTCATGTGTCTGTACAGCCCGTACAGTTCGTGGTTGAATCTTCTCCTCCAGAAACCGTCCACGCAAACAGGACCGAAGATCGCACGCAGAGCTTTTCTCTCGAAGAGACCAAGGATTTCCTCATCCGCTTTTGAGATTGTCTATGCCTCCGCGCCGTACAGCAGGACTGATATGATCAAGGTCTTGTTTAAAGTCAGCTTGGTCCTTCGAGAGATGACTCTACTATTCAATTGCCTCTTGAGCCCATAGAAACAACGGTTGGCAAGAGTTACTCTGCGTTTGATCTCGGTACTGATGTTGTTTTTACTGTTTTAACGGCAGCATCTTTGATGGCTGTGCGTCGCCGTGGCGTAGTGGGTAAGTGCGTCGACTCCTACGCAGAGGGTGCCAGGTTCGATACCCGAATTTACCACCTATCATAATTTACGGCTCCACCTCTTTCGAGTCACTGACAATGCTCAAAGAGTATTCCTGTCTAGAAAAAGCTTCTCAACTTCGCCGTTCGGAGTCGGCATTAAACTGTAGGTCCCTTCCACGCGTGAAAGAACAATAGCACGCACAATACGAATGATTGCTGAGAAGCTAGGCCCAGGTCCACTTCGGACTGTCGCGCCACCCATATTATATATTATTATATCTTTGATGGCTTCTTGACAACGCCTCCAATCTTTGTAGGCGCCGTTGAGCAGAGATAGGTTGGATGACAGTGGGAAAGATGAACAATCCCCCTTCATCGTGGAAAATTGTGCTGTGCAGAACGATATTCTTGTTTCCAACTAGATTGGCAATATCTTTGGTCAATCAATCCGCCAATAAGGTATCCATATGGCATTTGCACCAAGCAACGAGATGAGGATACGGCAGCACGGGAAGTGCCATTCCAGTGGTCGTCCCGGATTCGCTCACAGTACTTCAATATGGGCGTCTCAAATGTAGAGCTCGTCCAAAGTGGTGAGCTTAGAAACTGCTTAGCTCCAGACAAAATAATCGAGTCCAGTCGTACGATCGAGGCAGCCAATGAATAGACCTGATACGACCCAGGTTCAAAATTTCCCATTCGCCACTTTGAGCTTTGCGTGGCTCGTGTGACATGTAACACAGTTGTCGGATACATTGATGTTTTCTACTGAGCCTCGTTCCTGATTTCGAACGAAATAAGCTCCGCTGATGCCTTGTTGCCATGTTGGGTGAGGTCCAGGTCCACCCCGGACCCTAGGGCCATAAGAAGAAGAAGAGGAAGATGCCGTCGTACCATAAGCCACCACAATTCGGTCAACTTTATTTTACTAGTCGAAAGCTTGTGGATTGGCTTCGTCCATGAAAGCCGGATCTCCGGCCAATATTTCCAGAGTAAAAGTAGCGGCCTGTCCGTATTGTGTCTGGTCGTCTGGCTTCACTTCTTGCGTCAGCACAATCTTATTCTTCTTCTTCTGGTGACGCTACAGTCCGGGGTGGACCTGGACCTCAACCAGTAAGCCTCTTCAGCCGGCACGATCTTTAGCCAGCTGTCTCCAACTTCGCACAACAAGTCGATTGAGGTCCTTCTCTACCTGGGTGTTACATCGGTTCCGTGGGCGTCCTGTATTGCGTTGTCCCACTGGTTCGTAGTTCGAAGACTCTTCGGGCTGGAGCAGTGTTGTCCATGCGCTCCACATGGCCCAGCCATCTTAGGCGTTGAATCCGTAGACGCCTGGCTAGGCTCATGTCGCTGTAAAGCCCGTACAGTTCGTGGTTGAATCTTCTTCTCCAGTAACCATCAACGCAGACAGGACCAAAGACTGATCGCAGAACTTTTATATCGAAAAGACCAAGTGCTTCTTCATCCGCTTTTGTGATTGTCCATGCCTCTGCACCATAGAGCAGGACAGCAATGATCAAGGTGTTATATAATGTTAGCTTACTCCTTCGACAGACGACTCTACTCAATTGCCTCTTGAGCCCAAAGAAACAGCGGTTGGCAAGAGTTACTCTGCGTTTGATCTCGGTACTGGTGTTGTTGGTACTATTTACTGCGGAGCCGATGTAGACGAAGTCCTTGACTACCCCGAAGTTATAGCTGCGCATTGTGACGCTGTGTCCAAGGCGTCGATGTTGTGTGTCCTTTCTTGATGACAACATATACTTCGTTTTGTCCTCATTCACCGCTAAACCCATTTTGGCCGCCTCCGCTTCAATACCAGCAAACGCTTAATTGACGGCTCGCTGTGTTTGACCAATCACGTCAATGTCACCCGCGTATGCTAACAGTTGTACGGACTTTTGGAAGATAGTGCCTCTTGTGTTAGAGTGTGTGTTCTGCATGATCTTCTCAAGAATAATGTTGAAAAAGTCAGCGCATCGGCTTGTCTAAAACCTTTTTTGACATATAAGGTCGCGGTGAGTGAATTCTCTATCGTCATCCTGCACAACCTGACGCGTTTGGCATTAATCTCAAAACTAGACATGGCGCTGTATAGCTCGTCCCAATGCACGCTGTCATATGCGGCCTTGAAATCGACGAATAGGTGGGTGTTGATCTGCATTTCTCGGGTTTTCTCTGGGGTCTGCTGTGAAGATTTGGTCGATGGTGGACTTCCCTGGCCTGAAACCGCACTGATAAGGACATATCAGGTTGTTGACGAATGGTTTCAGGCGCTCAGACAGACAGGATCTTATAGGCGATGTTGAGGAGACTTATCCCTCGGTAGTTGGGGCAGTTGAAGGGGTCTCCATTCCTTTGGATGAGGCAAACAGCACAATCACATACAGCAATATAATAGTGACTGACTGTCAGTCTTCTTCGACTCATCTTTGGCTTAATGGGCCTGGCTTCTACAGCAACCACTCGTATTATGCGCGCTATTTTTCTCACACGACAAGAAGGAACCTAGATTTTTATGCCGACTCCGAACGACGAAGTCTGAGAAGGTTTTGCTAGACAGGAATACTCTTTGAGCATTGTCAATGAAATGAAAGAGGTGGAGCCGTGAATTATGAAAGTTGGTATATTACGGGGATGGAACCTGGCATCCTCTGTGTAGGAGTCGATGCACCAACTCAGTGATTCACGTGTATAAGGAAAGATACGTCACTAGATCCTCTATCGATGCCCAGAAGGATGGTCTGATAATCGGCGCGGTTTTCGATATATGGGTGATATTATATTGTCAGTTCTTTTTCAGTTAATTTTTCAGGACCCTTTTCCTACCTTTTGTTGCGTGCATTGCTATTGTGAATTGCTACTCAGTCAATGGACTATGCCTTCGTTGCTCCACCCCTTTTTCGTGCTGAGTTTAATGTTTTTATCGCACTGCATGCACCTCGAGATATCTTCAAAATTGCGCATCTGCCTTATTACAGACCAGTAACTCTCTCTCTCTCTTCACTGATACACTTTCAAATCCCCAAGGAACCCACAGCACACATCATCACCCACCAGAAACATTCCGGCTTGGATAGACAATTGAGTTTTCACAAGGAAACTTGTTACAATACAAAACTTCAGCAAGGCTCTTGCCATAGCCGATTGAAATATCCTCTCTCAACATGCAAGCACTTTCAAAGTGACACATTCACTGCTGCCGCTCCACGTCGTTCGCCTAATCGCGACATAAAAGCCCAAACCACAAGTTTCCGCTTTGCCTTTGTTGCCACCGCTCCGCATCAAGCAGCAAGCGAGATTCCCTAGATTCCTCGCCTTTGCAGCCGACCCATAAATATTTCAAGTCTATCGGATGACTATCAGCCTTAGATTGTACAAATTCCTCGCTGGCTTCCCCTTGTCATAAGTCTACACACGAATACAGCGACCTCTTTGGGGACACTCCTGCATGCTTGTTCTAAACTTTTTCACTCGCAACCTGGGGCGAAGGAGAGCGAGGGTTAGCCAAGGTGAACGCTGAACAGCGAACAGTGAACAGTGAATAGCGAGCGAACAATCCCCGTATTGCACGTTTCCAATAAAATTCTACAAATAATTTATCCTGCCGCTGCTGCTCATTGTAATGCATATGCACTCGGATACGGTACGATATGACACGGTACGACACGGTACCAGTGCAGCAGCAACAGCAACAGCAACAGCACTCATCCTTTGGAAGGGGCTGCCTGAGCTTCCTTCAGCCACGCCACACCGCCCAACATTGGCTTAGCCACCGTGTGCCCGTGCCCGTAGCAATCGTACATCTAGATCAGCTCACGTTCGAAATTCGTTTATTGCCGGGACCCCTTGGCTCAGGCCCTTTCCATTACCGCGCCACCCCGCCGGAGACCAACGCCTGGCTGCAGTGCAGCAGTGACAAAAGTCACCATTGTCGTCGTGGCTCTCCTAGTTCCTCGCCAGAGTTTGCAGAATGAACAGCAGGAAATGAGGGAAACAAAGTGAACTTTTCAAATTATGTTCTTTACGACTCCGTCGGGTGGTTAGTCCGCCGGGTTCGGTTGTGGGACCATCTCGAGTTCGGTTTTCAATTATGCCAGCCAGGTAATGGTGGCTGTTGCTTTGTTCAAGATTTGGAACTTATTTAAATTCATAAGCCCTGCCGGGGAGTTGGCTTACTGTTGATTGCCATCCAGGCCCAATCCTTCCGTCGACGGTGGCGGCGGCGGTGTGGCGGCGGTGTGGCGGGTGTAACTTAATTGTAATAATTTTTTATTTACGATAATTTGGGGAATGGTTATGGGTCCTCCTGGCTCCTGGCCGCACACATCCTCCAGTTGTGGCGGAGGAGATCGCTTATCGAAATGGGAAATTATTCACGGCTGCGGCCGTGCTCCGTGGGGAAAGGATGGCTCCGCGGGCTGAGAACGAGGTGGCAGGGGGCTGGGCAACCCAGCGGTGCAGTATCGTGTTCGCTGGCACTGTTGCAATCAGGCGAAACAATGTTCCGAGTAGGAGGACAACACACGGTACAGCGGGACCGATGTACTGCCACTGTTCGCCTGCTACCGTTTGGTCACGTTTTCTCGTCAACATCTTTACGTTTTGTTAGGCGCGCGATCAAGCGGTACATAGTTGCCCTGGCTGGCTGCTCGCAGATAAGGACCTACGACCAGGTGGCGCGGTGTTGTGCTGCGCCACGCCGCGCCGCCGTGGCGAGTGAGTGCAAGGATGGAGCATTCCGATTCCGATTTGAATTTTATTGCCTTGCCATTGGGGATGTGGTGTGTTCATGGGCGGTGGGGGCGATGGACGGCAGGTTCACCAAGGCGAGTCGAGGCGAGAAAAATGTAATGCCTTCGTTAATTAGTCGGTTAATTTGGCTCTGACTCTGGCTGCGCTGACTGGGGTTAGGTGAAACGACTTCGGAGAAGTTTTTAGAAAGTTTATGGGCTTCGTTAGTGTTGTATAATTCGGCCATTTCGACTGCCGGCTGGCGGGAGAGATTGCGAGCAGAATTCGTGGATAGGATGGATGGTAATTTTCAATTAACTCTGCCCACTAATCGGTCGACTGACACTTTTGGGTAATAAAACGAATCGAAGGGGTTAACTTGTGGGCGATGCGAAGCAGAGATTGGGGCTGCTGGGTGTTGAGAAGTGCTCCAGTTGTGATGTATGGCAGGGGTCGACTGTTGGCTGATGTGTTGCGCGATTGGATTGACTTTTCCGCAGCGAGATCAGATGGTATACTACTGCCTTACAAAACACTTTGTGCTGTGGGCTTGCCAAGTCACTGATTGTGGATAGAGAAAGTAGAACAACAGACGAGAGAAACAGATTTGTTCTTCACCATCCGAGAGATGAACTTCTGGAGAACAGTTACAACTACTCTTGATGATTTGGTCAGGCATCCTTTCACAAATGGCTGTGGTTGAAAAGCTTGTCTTTTAAAGTAATGCGGTCAAGAAATAAAATCCACACGCTTTTACTCTTCACAGAGGAGTGGAACTATGTTCGTTTTTGGCTTTTGTAGTTCACAAACCAACTAGTTCAAAAAAGAACTATAACATGTGATTTAATTGAACTAGTTCACAATGTCATTTTAGTTTAGTTCATTTAGTTCAGTAGTGCAACGAACTCGGGTATACCTTCTATAGAATAAAATGTTTTCGAGAAAAAAATTAAGATATTCTGACGTATTTTGTCCAAAATCAGAAAAAAAAAAATGTTCAAATTTTCGATTTCTGGAGGGTTTTTTTTAAATATTCACCTCTGTTTATATAAATTTATAATATAAAAATATATTAATATAAAAATTAATTTAATTAAATAAATAAAAAGCTAAATTGAAATGAACTACAGAACAATGATTTCGATCGCCATGAACATGAATTTATTTGATCGATTATTCCAGCTGAATGTGTGTGTATTGCAGCTGTTTCCAAACATATTCATCAAGATTTTGGGCGTGAGACCGTCGCAGTAGGTGCGTAAATGGCATTAATTATAGCTCCAATTTCCTCATACTCTTCGTAGTACATCAGGGTCAAATGTTAGCTTCTAAGTCCAAGTGTGGCACGAAAAATATCTCATGCAGAGGCTAACTTATTTCTTCACGGTCTTGATGTCCTGTTAAATGTTCTTAAGTGTCTTTAACTCTCGAGAGTAATGGCCAATTGAAACTACTTGAGAGGAGATGTGCTACTTAAGACAGTTTATTGAGAAGGAAGAAAATTACATGACGGGTTATATTTATACTTTCATATGAAGCGGTACGCTTATGTAAAAGAAATGAGATAGTGTGAGCATCATACGATATGACAATAGTTTCTTACTTTCGGTTAATATTTTCTTCTGACAATCTTAAGTATGTGTTATACGAGAACACTTACAGTAGTGTACAAAAAAATGCCTACAACATTGAATATAGAATCGGACCTAAATCAGAACTTTCGAACATCCCAGCTTTTTGACGCAATCTCTCGACGAGAAGACTGTCTTATGGCCTTGACCATCAAAAGTCCCTGGTTCAAACAAATTTTCGAAGGTATCTGCCTTCTGTTCACCACTTCACCAACTGACATCTCTTTGGAGGTGTTTTGTGGAAGTTCTTTGTTATTCTTCTACGTCTTTAATTAAGTTCAGAAATACGCCAATCCACAAATATATCACTCAATCTGGACAGATAAGAAATCGGCTATCTGACCAAGAATGTGAGATGTAGAAGTCAAGATATTATTTAGAAAGAAAAGGCCTTATAAAGAAAAGCCCATTCAACTTATTTGAACGCTCCCCTGTCTCCAAGACCCGTAGCTAAAGTTAGAGTATCTATTTCTCCTTTTTCGAGCAACTAAAATTGCAAAATAATAGTAGCGCGCCTAGTTATATTGGTTTTTCAAGCTTTTTCGAATGATAACAACTTATTTTTGAATTTCATGGACTTACAATGTTTTTATTCTTATATACAGATATAAAAGGTGTATTTTAATAAAATATTTCATTAATTGACAACGTTTATAGCTTGGAAATTAAAAATACAAAATAACAAAAACTACAAACCAAATTTTCCTGTTCAAAATACTAGTAGTTTTTATTAAAACTAAAAAAAAAAAATACAAAATTTATTAGACATTAAACAAAAAAATGGGTTTTAGACAATAGATAACCATAATACTTGGTTGTAAGCCCCTTATTCTCTAGCACTGAGTTGCACCGCCGTGGCATGGAGTCCATCAAATCCTTGCATCTCTTGGTTGTAATATTCTGCCACGCGTTTTGCACTGCTTGCCAAAGTTCTCTATTATTGGTTGGCTTTGAGTTCGCCACTGCTTTCTTTAAGTCGCACCACAAGTTTTCTATGCGGTGAAGATCTGGTGACTGTGCGGGCCACACCATAACGTAAACCCCATTGACCCAAAACCATTCCTTGGCTTTTTTGCTGGTATGTTTCGGGTCATTATCTTGCCGAACCAGATTAATGGCATTTCATATTCTGCATAAGGCAACATTACCCTTGCAAGAATATCAACATATACAGTCTGGTCCATGATCCCAGAAATGAGATGGATAGGCCCAACACCTTGATAGGAAAAACAGTTGGGGCTGTGCAACCTATTTTCTTCTTCTTGAATTTCTTTTTACATTTTTCCATCTGCTCTTAACTTTAAAATTTATTCTCTTTCCTGCTGTGTGCAATGTTTATTGCGGCCCACTTTTTAATTAAAAGTTCAAGATTTTACTACAATCTAAGTTAAAAATATTTATTTGTTCGAACTTTTATGTTTCTACCTTTAAATTTAATTGTTTATCAAGTTTTAAGTCAGTTAATTAGCACATTACTATTTTTTGAACAGCTGTATAAGCACTTCGACGAACGTTTAACGACTGATTGATACAACGACCGACATGCAGTGGAAAATATTATCAGTATTTGTTTTGTAAATTACCGTTATACGTTTCTGCAGGCTGCATTCAGGGAAAATATAACAAAATTTGCTTGCAATTGCTTGGGATATGAAGGAAAAATATAAAAACTTGCCTTGGAATCCCTTGGAATATGCTGTTTATATATATGTGTGAGTATTTCTTTGTGTTTATTATTATAGCATTTTAATTGGAAATTTGGTATAGTGGACATATTCCAATATTATTTACTTAAACAAGCAGTTATTCGTAAAAAAGTAATGTTCTGTAACGTCTTTCTTACAAACTCCAGCTTAAAGTATGATTTCACATCCCACTTTGTACTGGACTAGACTTTAACCGACTAATGGTTTCTCTCAAGAACTCCATTTTTACAAAAGCTTACAGCCGAAAAATGAATGTAAACATGTACATAAACATGCACCCAACATGTATGCCCACGGCCATTGGAAGATGTTAGTTGTTTTTCACAATTGTGGCTTAGAATTGTTTGAAGTGTTTACCCAGCCAACGGAGATATCTATAATGGTATGGAACCATCTGTAGAAGAAACGAATCATGGTGAAGATATGATCAAAGATTTGTGTTGCAATATAGTCTGTGGAAGTGCTCCCAACATCTTATTTGACAACTGCAATAATATGTCTCTTACTCTAATGATACATAGGCTATAAAGTTTCACTTTTGTACGTTGTAAACAAAATACGTACATTTGTAACAGCAGAATTTTCTAATTCAAAAGGAAGAGTAGCGAGGTCATGGAGTTGCAACACATTAATTTTCATTACGACATTGAAAGTGCTAAAAGAAAGCCAGAAATGATACTCGACTACAACAGGAGCAAAGAAGGTGTTGACAATACAGACAAGTACCTTGGTGAATACACTCCTAAGAGAAGGACGAAGCGATGGCCTTTTGCTCTTTTTACAACATTATGGATGGGATTACATTTTCAGCATTCGTGATCTGCATGGAAAATAATCACATTTGAAAACGTTAAACGAGCGTAGAAAGTTGTTCCTACAACAGTTGAGTGAGTAATAAGCCATTGTAGAAATCCTGAATCGTACAAAACATGCACAGTCATACGAAATTTTCCATCACGTAGTTGGGCCACCTAGTAACACTGACTGTTGAGAATCTTCCAGTAAAGGCTCAAGGAGAACGTAAACATCCTGCTGCATCAAGCAGAATGGAAATTCTTGCCTTATATAGAAATCCAGTTTCTGTTGAACATTCATTGTATATAACACAAGTTAGATGTACATCTTATTTTTTTTTTCTAAAAAAAAAATAAAAAAAAAATGCAGTTCAATAAAAAATTATGAATTTATAATTAAAAAAAAGCGTTTTTATTCATTTCTAACTAAAAGTATACATACAGTCGACTCCGCTCAAACGAAACTTTCGGTTATATGCAACAAACAATTTATCACGGTGTAACAAAGTTGCATACATGCGAACATCGTTTATAGGAAAACTGAAACAAAGTGTTGGAAATAAGCGAAGTCGACTGTACATTTCTCTATGCACATCCGAGTGTCATGGCAATAGATATTGGTAGATGGTAAATCGATGGTAAATAGCAACATCTGCTTGTAACTTTTGACCAGAAAAGAAAAATTTACCTTTTTTGGAATAAGATAAAAAAAAACATTTGGAGGCTATTGAAATCTCAAGTCGATAGCGCGCTTATACCACAAAATATATCAATTTGAAAGTGAAAAAACACATCCGGGTGTGTGGGTAAATGTGTATAAATACAATAAACAAAATAATTAATTTAATTTTATGATGCCGACAATTATCTGTTACATATCAATTGTAGTCAAGTGAACAATTCAGTCTATAGCACCAGACGATCCTTATATAGCGGTCAAGACTTCAAAAGTCAAGACTTCACAACACACTGCTGACATTGAAGACCATTCAAGTTGTACCGCCCTTGATTATGCAGAAACAAGAGGTGTATGAGGTATATCATTAAAGCTTTTGGTGAGAGTATAGTAAAAATATGGTTCATAAGTTCAGTGACGATATGGCACATATTGCCATCGCCAATGATGGGAATCACATCTTGATTTCTCAAGAAGATCTCCAGTCTATCTTCCACTCGCTGAAGAAGAAAAAGTCAGTGGGAATCGATGGAATACCGTACATTATGCTTCGCCATCTTCCCCCCCAAGCAGTCAAAATTTACACAACATTGTTCAACAATGCGCTGAGTAATGCACATTACCCGATGCACTGGAAAACAGCTATAGTTCTACCGATCCCTAAACGCGACAAAGAGAAAGACTCTCGACAAACCTCCGGTCGATCAGTCTTCCTCCTTGCATTAGCAAAGTTTGAAAAGGTAGTCATTCGAGTCCTGAAAGAATGGGTTGAGGAAAATAAAACCATACCGGAAAACCAGTTCGAATTCAGGGCGGGGCATAAAACCATACATTCCGCGTCCAAACTGGTATCCGACATTCAGTGGAATAAGGGCAAAAAAAAATGCACGGGTGCCTGCCTGATTGACTTGGAGAAAGCGTTCGACACCGTTTGGTTGGAGGGCCTCTTCCTCAAGCTGGTCAGGCTCGGCATAGGTAAATCATTGCTATACATGATCTATGACATGATTACAGGTAGAACGTTCGTCGCGAAAAGTGGTGATGTAACTTCTACCACGGTCCTTGACATCAAAAATGTTCTTCAACAGGGGGCGGTTGGTTCGCCGATATTGTTTTCAATATTCACTGCAGATCCTATAGGTTCCATGCCGCACTTGATTGCGTACGCCGACGATCTAGTAGCGTACAGATCAGGAGCGAAGGTCGAAGTTATAAATAACTTGTTGCAATGTGACTTCGAACAAATCCAGCGATTTTGCGACGCCTGGAAGTTGGTTATCCAGTTTATCCAGAAGTGTGAAACAATCCTTTTGAGGACCCCGTTGTTCATGGCATCTTGGGATACACGCATAAACTGGCATAAGTTCGGCATAGTTGACCCGCAGGGACGGGCTTTGGATGTGGAAAGTGTAGTAAGGTATTTTGGCATTTGGTTGGATCAAAATCTGTATTTTGACAAGCATATAGATGTTGCTTTGACAAAAGCTAAAAAGACCTTTGCTTTGGCAAGAGGGTTGTTTTACAGCGGCCAACTTGATATAAGAGTGAAGGTAATTTGTTACATGGCCCTCAACCGGCCAATTTTGGCGTACGGCTGTCCCCTGTGGTTCAACGTGAGTCCTTCCAAGCTGTCTTCGGAACTGTCTCCGGTTATATCGGTCACCCGAGTCGGAGTACAAGAAGTTTTATCCTACAACGAGGCAAACTTGAATAGGATTGATAATTTTATTATGAAGCTAATCAGAAGGCACGAGCTACGACTCCTTTCAACAGTCTGATCTTTGGGGCTTATTACCAAAATAGTGTGTATCATGAAAGAGTGCGCTTCAACGGCTTTGTTCCACCTGAAGCATTTCTATATTTGGACACAATTGGCCTCATACAGGATACTCAAGGATGTCCTGTCATCTTCCATGTCGTACGCCGAACAGTGAATAGGCGACTCCAATATGAAGCGGATATCGCTTGCACCAACGAGGATCTTCTTCGGTTCAGTAGAGCGATAGCGATCCCCGCTCGAGATGGGAAAGAGTCTGCCAAAGAACGGCAATTTTACTGGTGGTTACACCATAACCAGTCTCTGTCACAGCTAGCTTTTCTTAATGATCAGGCTGGCCATAGTGGCCAGGTTACATAGGTTTTAAGGTAGATTTTAAGAAAAAAAAAATAAAAAATATAAAACAAAAAATCAAAAAAAAAAAAATATATATAAATAAATTAAGCAAAAAACAGTGTGCACCACGACGTATAAATTATATATGTTAGGCATATAAATAAACATACGCCCTGGCGCACGCGTCCGTATTGTTACGGACATAATTAAGATAGTATTAAGTTTTATATTAGGGTAAATTAGTATAAGGTAGTTTAAGTAGTTAGGTTTAGCCAAGTTTTTTATAAGTTTTCTTGGCAAAGGAATAAATAAATAAAAGATTGTCACTAAAGACTAAAAAACGCAGATTAAGCTGAAAGGCACATTTATAACATAGATTCTATTGGTTAAGAAGTTCAGTCTGGCCAAGTTTATCATAAGTTTTCTTGGTAAACGAAAAATTAATAAAGTTTGTCTTCAAAGACTAAAAAAAAACCGAAGATTAAGCCGAAAGGCACATTTATACAAACATTTGAGTATCAATTGTTAACTGTTAAGTTTAGCTAGTTTTAAGTAATTTTGTCTAGCAAGTAAGAAACATGCATATGAAAAAAACAAAACTATATGAAAAAAAAAAGTTGCACCACCCTTGATTATGCAGAAACAAGATGTATATGAGGTATATCTTTAAAGCTTTTGATGAGAGTATAGCAAAAATATGGCTCGTAGATGTTTAAACTGATTGCACCAGTAAAATAGAGTAGATACAACATGCCAATTCAGATTCATGGAGGCATATTAGATCTGCAGAAAATTCCGCTTACAATGCCTCCAGACAATATCTTCAATATCAAAGACGGCACTAGACAATCCTTCTTGCCAGTGTTATCAGGCACATTCTGTCATCCACATCCCAATTATGGTTTTTCATAAACCGTTAACATGTCCGGAAATAGATTTCAATCCTGTACATCATTACTTTTATAAAAGGATGTTAAGATTTGATGTATTTATGTATCTGACACAAAATCTCCGAATCTACCCAACGGATTCGAGCGCAGTTTTCTACTATAGCTTCATAATTCTTCTGCTGAGTATTTTCTATGCCACATATTAAGATTTTTTCAACAAAAACCCTTTAAATAAACATGTTAGCTAATAAATTTTATTTTTTCCCATTTTTCGGTGGTTCATCTCAACTTCTCTTAACTCTCACATAACCGAACTTAACTTAATTTACATATCTGTGTAGAACTTTCATTAACGAATCCATTGGTATATATGTTATCTTTGTACGTCGTCTAAGAGAAAAGTTACAACATAAAACATATATTATTTGCATTGTTTTGCGAATAAGATGAGTGGAGACCATTGCCAATATCAAAGCGCAAGCGGCGTTCGTTGATGTGCGTGTTCATTCTGAGAAATGAATGTATGTGTATTCATACTACTTGAGCTGCATAAGATATTGTTATTTTCGATGCATTACACCACAGTATAATTAATAAATAATAAAAAAGTGGTACTTAACACAAGGTATGTACATAAATCTGAATGTGGTTATTGGAGGTATGTATATTATCGGCGAGGGTATACGGTACGGTACAAGAAGAAAATGGTAAAGTTACTCTTTCCGTTGGGAAGCAAGTAAGAGATATTAGCTGCGTTTTTTTGCAAGCGTATATACGCTTAAATTTCGATTTGCATGTAAAATACACTAGCAACGAATTCTATATCCGCTTAACTTACTCATCATATCTATCGCCGCTTAACGAATAAGCGCGGATAAAAACAATGCTTCCAATCATTAATTTCTGTGTGTTCATTCCTGAATTCATTCATTCATTGTTTAGGTTGCTGTATGTGGCTTACACCTGCAGGTGTGATTGATGTATTAGATCATTTTTCAATTTTTTGGCATCCATAAGTATGCAATTTTCGGTATACCCAGAGTGTCTCTGCTTTACATTTTATTAAGGGTTCGTAATCGATTCTTTTCATTTGATGAAAATTGTTCTTATTTTATAATTATTAAGTGTTATTGCTTTTAAAGAGATGGTCACGCTACACAGTCACAAAACGAAGATTGTGACCATCAAAGATCAACTATCACCTTCCACGACTTCACCCCTGATTGCTTAGCAAATGTCATAAATGTCGTCGGTGCTGCCAAGATTTGATGATGAATCATTAAGCGCCGATGATCGTTTTTTTGTGCACTTCAAAATTAAGCGTATATACGCTTGCAAAAAAACACAGCTATTAGTGAATTGGTGGATTCGATATATCCCTCTGTTCAATATATAAGTAGCAGGACACCTTCCTGGTTCAGAGAAAGAGCTATTCTGGCTCCAAGAAATGATTCAGCGTCCAGAATCAATGAATTCATTTTAAGCAAGATCAACGGTGACGTACAAATTTATCGATCCATTGACACCGTTGTAAATACGGATGATTCGGTACATTTTCCAACAGAATTTTTAAATTCCAGCAGGAATCCAGCAGGACTACCAGGGCACATCATTTTCTTAAAAGTTGGAGTGCCAATAATTTTGCTTAGAAATTTGTGTCCTCCAAAGCTGTGCAATGGAACAAGGTTACTGGTAACAGCTTTAAGACCTAATGTAATTGAAGCGATTATTATAATAGGACCAGGCACAGATGAGCATGTATTTATTCCACGAATACCGATGATACCTTCGGACTACCCATTTCTTTTTAAAAGGCTGTAGTTTCCAATTAAGTTATGTTTTGCTATGACTATCAATAAGGCTCAAGGTCAAACAGTTAAATTTACCGGTATTGATTTGAGCAATGAATGCTTTTCCCATGGACAACTATACATAGCCTGCTCACGAGTAAATAAGCAGGAAAATTTGCATATATTAACGCCAAATCGTACAACCGCAAATGTTGTCTACAAAGAAGTGCCTTATTTAAGTACACAAATGCATATACACTCAATTCTCTTTTTATGCGAATCTTTTTTATGCGGTTTTGAAGCTATGCGATTTTTCCTGAGAATCTAATTCTGATTTTTTTGTACAAGATTTTGAAGTTATGCGTTATTTTTCTATAGTATTTTGTATGGGATTCCCCTTTTTAAATATTTCTTCTATACAGAGCAAGCAAACAATAGTTACATATGCTGAATGCTATTTGTGTAATAATGAATTATCACTTGAGCTAATGCTTTCGTTTAGTAAAGACGCGTTTGGTTGATTAAGAACTTTAATTTTTTAAATTTTAAAATAAAAATTTGTTTGAAGATGGAAAAAGAGAAGCAGCAAAGAAAAGCAATTTCCTTAGAAATAAAAATTGCAATTTTAGATTGCTTAGTGAAAGGAGAAAGATTTACTGATGTTGGGAGGCGTTTTGGCTACGGTGAATCGACAATAAGAGCCATTAAAAAGAATGAAATTTCAATAAGGCAGTCTGTAATATCCGGTACTAAATTAAGTTCCAAATTTTCTTCATATTCAAGAAGTGTTTTAATTGAAAAAACTGAAAAAGCGCTGGTGGTTTGGATTGAAGAACTTACAAAAAAAGGATTCCTTTAGATGGTAATTTAATAAAAAAAAAGCTCTTTGATTTTACGCGAAGCTAAAGCAAGTGGAACCATATACTACTTCTTGCACTCAGTCTGGTACAGAATTTTCAGCGAGCACAGGATGGCTGACTCGTTTTCTAAAAAGAAATGCTCTTCACAACGTGAAGATTACCGGCGAGGTTGCATCAGCAGATGAAGAAGCTGCAAAACGTTTTCCTGAAAAGTTGATTAAAATTATTGAAGATGGTAGATACTGCCCCGATCAAGTTTTCAACGCAGACGAAACAGGATTGTTTTGGAAAAAAATGCCTACACGAACTTACATTTCGAAAGCCGAAAAAAAAGCAAGTGGTTTTAAAGCAGCCAAGGATAGAGTAACATTCCTACTTTGTAGCAATGCATCAGGTGATCGAATACTTAAACCCTTGCTCATTAATCGATCTCTTAGACCACGGGCGCTAAAAGGCAAAGATTTAAAAAAATTACCGGTGCTTTGGATGTCCAATAAAAAAGCTTGGGTAACATCTGCGGTTTTCACTGACTGGTTTAATCAATGCTTTGTTCCAGAACTAGAAGCTTATATGCAGGAAAAATCACTAAAAAGTTTTTTTAATTATTGATAATGCTCCATCTCATCCGCATTTAGAACATCCAAATGTTCAGATACTTTTTATTCCACCTAATACAACGAGCATTATTCAACCACTAGATCAAGGCATAATTGCTACGTTCAAAAAATATTATGTAAAACATACTTTTAATTTTATTTTTCAGCAAATTGATAGTGAGCCAGTAACAGTAACCGACGTTTGGAAAAAGTTTTCGATTTTAGACTGCATAAATCATTCTTCTTCTGCAATCAGTGAAATAAGACCACAAACTTTAAATGGCTGCTGGAAAGCAATCTGGCCTGAATGCGTTGCAAGGGACAATGCTACTAATCAAGCAATGACGGTTTCAGCTGAAATTATTGCTTTGGCACATGAAATTGGTGGCGAAGGTTTTGATAGCCTTAACGAGATTGACATCAATGTGTTGCTTGTAGATGAGCCCCCAAGTGATGATGATATTATTGAAATGTTATTTGATTCAGTCGAAGAACCAGAAAATAACAGTGAGAAAGAAGATAACAATCCTTCCTCATTCACTGCAAAAATAGTTCGAGAAGGTCTTCAACTTTGCAAAAAATTAGAAACACATTTTCTTAATAATGACCCGAATACTGAGCGGGCATTCAAATTCCAGCGTGAGCTGAATAATTGCATTTCTGGGTATCAAGAACTTCATAAAGAATTAGGGAAAGATTCGCAAAGCTTAATAACTGATTTTCTTATCAAATCAGGAGAACCTTCAGCAGGCGAAACTTACGTTGAATCTATTGATGCAGTAGCAATCTCGTCACAAAATGAACTGTAGTTCTATTCTAGTGATGATAATGATTTCGCGCCAGTTCACAAAAGGTTGCGGGTGTTATCAGAAAGTGAAAAAAATGACTAAATATAAAATTTTTATAAAACTACTAATTAAAGTAATGTGAAATAAATATATTTAATTCAAAATAAAGTAATGTTATGTATTTGATTTGAATTTACCAAAACTTTATACTCTGCTCAAAAATTCTCAGATATCCTCATTTTTTATTAGTTGATATCGACTTTTCTTTGCGATTTTTTGGTCCTATGAACTTTTAAAAAATTTTGGAACGTAACCCTAATTTTATAATGTAATTAATGTCTTTTTTATATGATTTTTTGGTTTTATGCGTTTTTGAAAATAATAATAATAATCTATAAATACATTTGTGTATTTTTAATATGAACTAATAATAACTTATTTATTTAAAAAAGAATGATTGTGTGCACATGTACATATGTTTGCCTTTTATTTAAATCCGTTTAAGGCTAATTCTAATGAAAATTTGCACACTAACTGTTTATGTTTGTACTTCATTAAAATGTTCTCAATGTCAATACTTTATTTGAAGGGGATGTTTTTACTGTGTTAAAATCCCTTTCGTCATGTGGTCGGTCCCCATAGTATCTCTTGAAGATTTTCACCTACCCTCGCACAAGAAAAAAGAAAAAGCCAAATGGATCATCACTTCATCAAGTTAGATTGTCGCCATTGAATTGTCCACCTGATTTTTTTATCTATATGTTATCGTGGGAATTGCAACGACGAAATTGTTTAAACGCGCACCATCCTCGAGAAAGAATTGCTGACTTGCAAGTTTATTTTCATCAGCATAACGGATTGCTGACTGTTTAAAACGGCATTGGACAGAATGCCGACGGACGATCATAGAATTGTCATAAGAGCTGACAAAATGCCAAAATGCGTAATCTTACCAGGCATCGCGTCAGGAAGTTCGAATGTCTACGCGTACGAAGTCGCGGGTACAGCTAGTAACAACATAAAAGAAGATCATGAGTGGATAAATGCAGTTCTGATTTCTCACTCATTGTCACATTAAATAGTTACGCCAGCTGACCAAATGATGCACTTGACAATCGTTGCCAGCTCTTCAATTAACAAGGTCATTTCCAACTTACTCTCTTGCGTGTTCTTCTCACACACAAATCACAGGCCGAGTAAGGAGACGTTACGTAAGCTGACCTTCCCACGTCATCTCTTTAAGACACCCACCCCGTGACACACCCTTCGTCATGCCCAACCTTAATGTGACCAAATCCCTTGTATGCTCACTTGGACTCAGACAAATGGACACATGCTGACACTGGACAGTAGCTCGTCACTCTGACTATTATCACCATTGTGCGGAGCAACCTCTCTGCTAATAGCCATTTATCGTGGTCAATAAATTACAACAACACAACACAGTCCGGCACAATGAGGCCCAGCCTCACAGCTTGAAAGGCAAATTTGACTGATTACATCCCAAGCTAAGACTGCAGCGCCCACACGCCCACTGCCTCGGCCCACCCCGCAATCGAATAGAATTAATCAAATGCGAATTATCACGTCCACACACGAGCAGATAGTGTCAGTTGCACTTACCGAGCCTAGTAATTGTCATCTCCAGAGCTACCATGCCGTGCGAAGGCTTGCCAAGGATTTATTATCGAGTAGCCTCGCATCATTTGCATGTGTGAAGACAACACGCATAAATCACCGTCGCCGCCGTTGCCTTCCTTCTAATCGTCATCCCAGGCAGACTCACCCTCCACCCGGTTCATTTGTAAACTACAATCAGCACCTACATGCACCTAAGAGGTGTGTAACTACCACCATCACTACACAGCACCATCACCAGCAGAGCCGTGTTGTATGCAAATCTCGAGTCGCTCCTTGCACGTCAACAGGCAGTCAGTCCCTCAGTCAGTCAGAGATGTTGCTGCTTAAGGAGAAGAGCTATCACCTCGGTGCTGACTCCTGACAGTTATATAAATTAATCAAACAATTCCGCAGGACACTTGATAGATGAACTCATGACATGGCTGCTATCTGCGGTACACTCCTCAGTGGGCTCCCCGGCCATATGGTCAGCGACGGGCGGTTGCCGCCCTCTTTTTATCTTTGTGGTCATTCTTCCGTAAGAATCTTGTATGCTGTACCCGTGGCTGTGGTTGGCCCCGGAGTAGCTTCGAGTCGGTGGGTTGGCACAAAATTAATGTTTGGCCAAATGAACGACGAGCCCCTTATCTCGGCCGCAACGATCAGGAGCCGCATCAAATCGAAGCCCCGTGTCCGCACAATCAATTCACTTAGACGCTGGACGCTGGACGGTGGACGGTGGACGGTGGACGGTGGACTTGTGGAGGATGCCCACGTCTCCACTGGTCACAGTGCCGGCGAATGCCGCTCGGGTGTATCGTGTGCATCGACGGAGGGAAAATGTGGAAAACTATATTCATTAAGATTGCAGCAACCACAAGTACGAGAGTGTACCTCGGTCGTCATCGTGGCCGGCCACTGGACGGACACATGCTCATGCTGAATGCGCCGCGCCGGCCCTTCCGCCCACCCCTCGGGGCTACTTCACCGCTTTTATATGCAGAAAATTGAAAGTAATCGATTTGACCTATTGTGTTCGATTGTGGTCCAGATGAGAGGTGAGCCTGGCCGCTGTTGATGCTGCCGCAGTTCAACCCCATCTTCTTCCAAGCCATCGACGATGATGGTAATGACGATGATGATGATGGGTTTCGGTCTTGGTTTCGGTTTCGTTCAGACGGTAATTGAATGCTTCGATTCAATTACGGAGCTGTTAGAGCGATGTGTCGATGGCGTCCTGTGGCTTCTCATGTCTCTATCTCTCTCACTCTCTCTCTCTCTCCGTCCGGCTGTGTGCGAGCGAGATTTTTATCTTAATTTCCTTCGTGGGTAGGTTTCGTGTCTGTCATTCGGTGGCAACAGCATGGGGCGCCTCATAATTGGGTGGTTCTTGTCATGAACTGGACGCGCACACACACGTAGTTCTGCTTGACGAATGCCTCGGTCTGTTTGTCCGGAGGACAATGGTGTCATCGATCGATTGCATGTGACACGAGGGAAAACTTTCACCCATCAATCGAATGGTAATGATCTGTCAGTGAAGTGTCACGGACTTGTCACGGGATGTCAGTTGTCAATTGGCTTCTAAATGAGCGCTCGTTAGGGGCAGCTTATTGACAGGCCATGTGATGGATTCGCGGGCCTTTTCAATTGGAAGGTTCATTTAATCGGTTAAATCAGGTTAATGGCTCTGACGGGATGATTTGATTTTCGATGGAAGACTTACTGGAAACCTTTTGATGGATTATTTAGACCGGGAAGCATCCTGTGGTGGTTTGAGAGTGTGACTGCTGCTGGCGGGAATGTGCATAAGTAGAGGTTGTCTTATTTGGCAAGGAATTGATGGTGTAGGACCAACTGCAGCAAAAAGGCGAAATCGTGAGTACTTATCATCTTAGACTACCCGGAGCTCGTGAAATCATTGACGGTGGACCAACAAAGAAAATAATGAAAAGAAATAACAAGAACCAACAGAAGAGGTGCGAAAACAAAATCTGTGTTGTTAAAATTGAGTGATGTCAAGAATATAGTTGCTAAAGGCCTTAAAATAAAAATGCATCCAGCGCGACAGTAAGAGCTAGTCCTGGGCCTAGATGCTACAACAAGAACTATTGATTTCTTGTAGGTAGATTGGGCCCACTGCTTTACGCCGACTCACAAAGGCTGACAAAAAAAATTTTTGGAACCTAGCTTAACAAATGTTCTTAAACCCAAGACATTAACACTACGTTGGTACACTCAGCTACTTTAATCATACTAGTAAGAGCAGATGAAGAACCCATCAGGAGGAAGATTTACGTTGAACTGTTTGGTCCTATTTGCGTTGGTGGCATCTGAAGAAGAAGACTGGAGAGTGACAAGAGTCTAGCCATGCATCTAAGGATTCAACACTTCGGATGGCTTATCCATGCAGCGTGAATTGACAAAACTGCGCCGTAACGAAGGCTTCTACTATTTCTCAGCTTTTCTTAATGCATAAGCGAGACACCGCAATACAGTATCCAGAGGAAACGGATGAGGGACATAGCAAACAATTCTCTCCAGTCTATGGCACAATTTTTGGCCTGCTGCCTCCAATCATGCAATCCAAGTTGGTTGAGATCTTCTCAACCAGAGGGCGTAATGGGCTGCGTTATTCCACGGGTTCGGACTCAAAGAATTTTCGAACCGGAGCTGAATTGTCCATACGCTCTACCGGCCCTAGCCATGTTAGGCGTTGGATCCGTTGGATTGGTTGAATCTTCTACTCCATAAATCACAAACACAGAATTTTTATTGCGAAGAGACCAAGTAGGGCAAAGACGATCAAGGTCATATATAAAGTTAGCTTGGTCTTTCGAGGAAGGGCTCTATTGCTCAATTGCCTCTTTAGTACTGCGAAGCCATAAACAGACAAATTCCTTAACTACCTCGAAGTTCCTATTTTTTTTTTATATTTTAATATATGGGTGACATTTTATATTTTGTATACTTCAAGTATTAAAATAGTGTCAAATGCCACTTCAATTGGCTTCAGTAAACAGTTTTAATTATGGGTGGAGTGACCCTAAGAATCAATTTACAAAATTGAAGAAAAAAAATATTTAAGGATTTATAAAAAATACATGCAAAAGATTTAAATTGAAAAGGAAAAGAGATAACAAAAAATAAAAATGCACAAGCGCACAATGCACGCCGGAATGTCAGAAAATGTGCATTCAATACTTTCGTAATCATAATGTAATAGCCAACGCCAGGATATTTTGCAAACTTTCCAGAAAATGTTAAAGTTCTGATTGATCGAGGGGTGTTATTAAATAGGCGGCAAGATGAAACGACATAGTACGAGAAAAGGGCACTGATACAACATTCGAAAAGTGTCTACGTAGATTATAATCAGATCTTAATCTGCAGTTAAGATTTCCAGATCGCATAAAGAATGTCTTCAATAATTTAAAACAGTACAAATTACGGACGGGAAGATTTTTCATATCACAAAACAATATATAGCTAGGATGACGGCGGTGTTTCCGACCTATCGTTCTCAGCACTTTTTTTACAGAATTAACAGAGGCTGTATTTTATTTTTGTATGCACCCCCCAACAGGCAATACCATACTGGAGCCTTGAATGGAAAATACCACAGTAAATAATTCTAAGTAGTTCCTTCGAACAAACATTTTTCAGATTAGAAATACCTCTGAGAGAGCGACAAAAATATTTCCTTAGAGACTCCATAAGGTTTGCAAAACTCATCCTACAGTCAATACTGAGACCCAAGTACTTAAACTCATCCACTTTTACGATGGGGAAGCACTTGGCACTGCAGCTAGTAGCGCTACAAAAAGTAGGGAAGGGTAAGTCGGGAGCACATTTGCAACCTGCCAGTTGGTATCTTTGACACTCCGGTGCATGAAAGCAAACTTCTGCATTGGCACCAACTGGGGTGGATATTTTAAAAACATAATTTTGGTTTTAGGGGTAATGCTCAAACCATGTTCAGCAAATAAAATCCGTAATAAATTAAGGTCCCAGTTGATGTCAGAAACCAAATTAAAAAGCGCTATTAGTTCCATATGAACAGCCTACATCATCAGCGAAAGCAGTAAGTGCACCTTTGAAATTAAGGTTAAACAGCGAATTGATGTAGACCAGAAACAGAATGGGTCCCAACACAGAACCTTGTGGTACTCCCAAATTGAAGAACTGGATTTCGCTCCTTAGCTCACAATTCTTTACTCTTTGTGTTTTATTAGAAAGGTTAGACCTAAACCAATCCAGCATGAAGCCGCGAAAACCAGCTTTTTCAAGTTTCCTCAACAAGATAGTGTGGTTAACCATATCAAATGCTTTTGCCTGCAGTGAACTTTTTGCCATCAAGGTTACAGAAAATGTGAGAGCGAAAATGTTGGAGAGCATCTTCAGTTGATTTCCGTTTTTGAAAAACAAATTGCACTGAATTAAAAAAAATTAGAGACATTTAAAAATGATACTATCCTCTCCTTAATAATTTTTTCAAAAACTTTGCTGAAAACCGGGATAAGTGAGATTAGCCTATAATTGCTCGTATCATCAGCTCAACCCTTTTTGAACAGTGGAACTACGTCGTCGCATTTGAGACCGTCAGGAAAAACTCCTGAGAAGATACTACGGTTAAAGATAACAGCTAGTATGTCAACTGTGAAGCACCCGATATCTTTTAAAAGTAAATTCGAAGTCCCATCATAGCCACAAGCATTCGAATTTTTGAGGGCACCAATGGCTTTTAAAACTCCGAGAGAAGTTATAGGCTCGAAGGCTAAACTATTACTTTGTATCGGTTCCTCACGCTTACCAAAACCTAAACAAGAGGTGCAACTCATTTGGGCCGTTTGTGCAGGTAGACTACTACCTATTGATGTAAAGTGACAATTAAAAGCGTTAGCAATTAGGTGTTTATCAGAGACTTCACAATCATTGACACGAATTGCGGAGGATTGGTTCAAAATACTATCTATTACCTGCCATTCACTTTTTAAATCTCCCTTAGCGAAGATAATCTGATTTCGATAATAATTATCGCGGCAAATTGGAATTTCTTTTTTCAGTTCCGAGCACAATTTGGTATATCTTATTTTTAACCTGAGGTAGTTGGCATGATTAGAACACTTGATTCGCATTTTATTTTTTCTCTTAATTTTCTTTAAAAGGTGGCTTATGATCCAAGGTTTTAGTCTTTTAATAGATTTCCTTAGGATCACTGCGGAGGTACATTCTGACATATGTTTAGTGAGGTTATCAATACACAGTGCATAAGATGTTGAAACATCAGTTTTCAACCAAGCATCATCAAAAAATTCAGCCAAAAGTTTATTTTTGAGGTGGAATATGAAATTTCACTATGACTATTACCAAGTGCCCTATCATTGAATGATCGGTAATATTTAAATCAAACACGCACTTCTCACAGGAGCTTATTGGGAAATGGCTGAATCGTCCATAAATGTGATCTAAACATTTTCCCGACACCACCCTAGTTTCCTTTCTTGAAGACAGCATATAGCTACTTTGTTTTGCCCTCGATCACCGCTAGATCCATTTTACCCGCTTCAGACTAAATGCCGGCAAACGACTCATTGACGTCAATGTCATCCGCATGAGCTAACAGTTGTACGGACGTCTGGAAGATCGTGTCTCTAGTGCTGGCGTGTGAGTCTTGCACGATCTTCTCCGGGATGATGTTAAAGAAGTCACATGACAGTGCGTCGCCTTGTCTTAAACGGTTTTTGATATTAAAGGTCTCGGTGAATTCGTTACCGACCTTAATTGAGCAACGAGAATTCTCCACCGTCATACTGCACGACCGGGCGAGTTTAGCAGGAATGTCAAAACTATAAATGGCGTTGTTTAGCTCGCATCTATGCAAGCTGTCATATGCGGCCTTGAATTCGACGAATAGGTGGTGGATGTCGATCTGGTTCTCTTGGTATTTGCCTAGGATCAGCCGTAGTGTGAAAATTTGGTCAATGGTAGAATTCCTCGACCTGAAACCGCATGGACCTATCAGGTTGTTGACGCTCACACAAAACGGCAGAAGAGATCTTGTAGGCGATGTTAGGGAGACTTATCCCAGTGTAGTTGGCGCAATCAAAGGACTCTCCTTTCTTGTGTATAAGTGTTAACGACCTTAAATGTAGGAGAACGAAAGTAAATAAATAAATAAGTAAAACAAACAAAAAAAGTTCATATATGATGCTTTTTTTTTAATTAATTCGGATCGATTATTCTCTGTTTGCACCAAAAAATGTGTTCATAATGTTGTTCCATTACCATTTGTGGTTGATGAAAATAATTTGCCTACTTTTAACGAGTGTAAGTGGGGACTAAAGATTACCCTTGCCGAATCTGGGCAAGAGACTCAATCAATTATTTTTGTATCTGAATAAGGTTTGCCTTATCGACTGTCAGATGCGTCCCACTGTATTTTGACATTTTTCATTTATTTATTAATAGGAACGGACATTAAGATATACAGTGAACTCTCCCTAAGTCGAAACTCTCTCTATCTCGAACTCTTTCGCAATATTTTACATACACTTTCCTCAATTTTCCATACAAAAACCCCTCTCTCTGAGTCAACTTAGACTCTCTCTCGCTAACTCGAACAAATTATGGTATTCCGTGACAATTCGACTTAGGGGGAGTCCACTGTATATATTTTTCTTTACTTAGTCCATTAATTGACTAAATTCAAATTACAATTAAAACTAGTATACAATATATTTATTTATTTATTTATTGGATAGCTTTTGTAGCCAGAGCACCAAGAGCGCCCAGAGGGCCAAGGGGCGACTCTTAAAAAAAAATAATAATATGGGTAGCGCGACAGTCCTAGCTTCTCAGCAACCACTCGTGTTGTGCGTGCTATTGTTCTTTCACGCGTGGAAGGGACCTACAGCTTAATGCGGACTCCGAACGGGGAAATTGAGAAGCTTTTTCTAGAAGAAAATACTCTTTGAGCATTGTCAGTGACTCGAAAGAGGCGAATTATCAAAGGTGGTAAATTCGGGTATCGAACCTGGCACCCTCTACGTAGGAGTCGACGCACTTACCCACTACGCCACGGCGACCCAAGGGGCCACTCTAAGGCCCCTTATAATATTTTTTTACTTACAAGGATTGGAATTGAGGTTCATTGTTGATGTGTGGCAAAGTGGTGAAGGATAGCACTTTTAAGAATGTGCGGGTATGAAATTGGTCTTGTGTGGGAAGGCAAAGAATTCCACGTTCTAACAGTGTGAATGAAAAATAAGCGCACGGAGCATAAATGATTGCTCCGAAAAGGGATAATGTTAGTGGTTCTAAGAGACCGATTGAGTCTGTGTTATAAATAAGGCGGACTACGATTATTAATTATTTTGTGTAAAAACATACAATTCCTTGCGTTGATGTACTACAGCGGTTCACGAGAGTACATAGATATATGTTCGTATCGTGAAATCCCATCGATATAAGGCAGGTCAAACTTACGTTGAGATAGTCAGGTTATTATATACTACTTCAACATATTGGTAGGATTAAAGAGACTACTAACTACTTTCGTGTTTCTAGTGGAGTAAAATAAGCGATGAGCCACAGTTTTCGCAAACAGCCATAAATACAGCCAATGACCATGTTTGTGTGTTTGTAGCAAGATCGATCACGATTTGCGACATATCCAAGGCTACCAGTAGACTCGACTGCCTTAATTTGAGAGTTATTGAGGTATATGTCAGGTAAAAGAACGAGATAAAAATGTTTTTTTTTTGATATTGGAATAACTTGTGATTTTGTTGGGTTTAATAGCAATCCATTTATGATTGACCAAGAATAGACTCGTTTTAGAGAATCATTCATTAGTTAAGCAAGTTCATGCAGATCAGAGAACGGTTTGGAAACTAGTAGCTGGACGTCATCAGCATATGCATAGATGAACCGAGGAGTGTTTGCATACAGAAGAAAGATAAGCATGGTGTGTAAGTGTATTACCGAATACGAACAATGAATATGTAGCGTCAGTTGAACGAGAAAAGAAAAATTCCAACAGGACGGTGTCACAGCACACCTTACAATCGATTCATTGAAGAGTAACTATGGTGAGCGTGTGATCTCAAGAAATGAGCCAGCCTATTGGAGGCCTCGTTCGTGCGTTAACGCCGCTTGACTATTTTTTGTGGGGATACATTTAGGTTTTTGCCAACACGTTAAAAGAACTCAGAGCCAACATTTAAAACGAAATAGGCTGATTAGCGATTTTACTAACGAGTTTATTGTGTAACCTCCTTGATGATCAATTTTAACAAATCAAAACTGATATACAATTTTCGAATACATGTGTAAGGAGTGTGTAGATAATGATGTGAGTATGACAACATATGAAAATGAGAACATTACGACAATTAGAACGATATTGATAACTTCAAAGTGAAATTATATTAAACTTGAGAACAGTACGAATAAACGTTAAGGTGAAAATTATTAAACATAATATGGATAGTAATAAAAACAAGATTACAAAATGATGAATAAAATAACTATTCCCAAACACGTGGAGAACAGTAATGGTCTTAATATTGACAGAGCTGTGGAACACCGAAGTGAACATACAAAAAGGACGAGCAATGGTCTTCCAAATATACCCTTTATGACCTACCGGAAAGAAAACTTCTCAATAAGCGAACTGGGCTCTCATTGCGTAACTTTCCAGACGACTATCGCCCTTTTGATTCACTTCGACCATCGCTATCGTTTCACTTATCGGTACAGTTTGAGTGCTCTGAAAATAATATCTCTCACGTAAAAATGATATCTGTGCTCTAATTCCTCTCAAATTTCACTAGCACATTCTCATTTTGAGTTTGCGAGCAAAACTAAGCCAAAAAAATAAGGCCTTTCACTCTAAAAATGTCTCAAAAGTGTAGAACAAGATACGTATACACAATTTGTTCTCAGTTAATAGGCGGCGATACTGAAATAGGTATCGATCAAAATCAGTCGTCGAGACGATAGTTAATGAAAGTTTTCAGTCTTCGCGAAGCAGGCAAAACAATATCTCTCAGACGCTGTCGTTTTTTTCTGCTTACATGAAGCGAAACTATCGTCGAAACTCAAGCGCGAAACGATTGTCGCCTTACGCTATTAGAGCCCTTACCTTTCACTGAAACCGAGAAACCTCTAATTTTCAACATAAAATATCATGGTTTACGTTATCGAAGGCTTTCGAGAAGTCAAGCAATCAGAGAAGAGAAACTCTGTTTTCGACGTTTTCATCCCAGAAAGGCGCATACATTGAATTTGTACAATCTCCGCAGTTAGCCGCTTCAATAGAACGAGGTGTATCAGTTGACAATACAAAACAAAATATGACGTATCTCTTTCCTTCTCAGTTGACGTAGCAACATCCGATCCCCGTATCTTACGCACCCAAGTGGAGAACTCCCGAACTATAGCGGCACACAAAGATAGATAAGAAGATACCTTCGAAATCTGCATACAAAATCTGTTAGTATGCAATTTACTTCGATGGAGAATTCGGCTTTATTTCCGGATTTATCTTTCAGCACCTGCCACAAATAGATTCTCGATCTTAATAACATCCCTAAAAATCATTAGGTTATGCCCATATGTTATGGCGCGCATAACACACATTACATCTGGACGTTGACACCTTTTATGCTATTTGCCACACATAGCTCTGAGATTTACTCACCTTCCGAGAATTCACTCGGTTGTTTGAGCTGTTGAGGTAACATTTGTTTAGTGTTTGTTTGGGGCTCCGGAGTCGTGGAAATCACGCACAACTGATGGCGGTGCGATGATGTTTAAGTGATGAGCCAAGTAATGTATGCGGTCATAGTGTGGAGTTTGCTAATATTGAAAGGGAAATGGTTTAATGGATCTCATGTTAAATCATAGCAAACAAGATGTACAAATAAGTGCAAGCAAGATTTGGGTGCAAACTCATTGATGGCTTTAAAATTCACGCATTTTAGAAGCTGTAGATTTGGAAAGTTTACCTCAAGTCAATGTCTTGAAATCCATTGCTTAAATGGACAACCCTGATGGAAATTTGTCTCCTTGTTAGGGTCTAAGAATGTACTGACGACTATTTGGGATCTGCAATCCACAATCATTTTCACGGTCTGGGCGAATACACTCGTTCAATAATTTTACAATATTTTTAGGGATTAAAGCAACCACTAGGCACTGGTAGAATTCATAAGCAGTACAACTGAAGGAGAATGAAGGAATGACTACCGATTAGGCATGACAAAGAGATATGGGCGTCGGCACATTTGATCTGAAGTAGCTAGAAATGATTCGTGTAATGTTGTAGAACTTATAAGTGATTTTCCAATAATGACAGCTTTGAATTTGATTTGTGAGCACTCTTTCACTAATGATCAGATCAATCAGCCGCTGTCAATTTATTCAGTAAACTCAACACTTTCATCATGGTAAAGTACACGAACGAGCCACGTCTGCAATTTTTAACAATTTTCTACCGAAGTTCGTCGTTGACTGCAACTTGAAAAACTTTTTTAATTCTAATTTTAGACGAAGCTCATTTTTGGCTCACTGGTTCCCACATGTGTTTTCCACGGGTGAAACTCCACATGTGCTTTATGAATCAATACTTCATCCACAAAAAATAACTGTTTGGTGCGTCGACAAGATTGTGCCATATATTTTGTCGACGATAAAGATCGTAACGTTACTGTAAATGGTCAGCGCGAAGGGTATCGCGCCATGATCACCGATTATTTTTGGCACGAATTGGAAGATATGGACTTGGACGACATATGTTTTCAACAGGATGGTGCCGCAAGCCACACAGCACACGTTCCAATCAATTCATTGAAGAGTAAGTATGGTGAGCGTTTTATCTCAAGAAATGGGACAATCGATTGGCCACCTCGTTCGCGCAAGTTAACCGCCGCTTGATTATTTTCTGTCGGGCTGCTTTAAGTCATTGGTTTTTGTCACCACGGTGTAAGAACTCAGAGCCAACATTGAAAGCGAGATAGCGGCCGTTTCGGACGGAATGTATGGCATAGTCGTTGCAAATTTGGTCCAACGAATCGACCGCTGCAAAGGTGCCCGCGGGGTGGCTATATGAACGAAGTCGCGTTCCATTTATAAATGGTTGATTCAAGATGATATTATAGGTTTTCAAATAGCTGAAATGGTTTGCATTTTATTGGAAAAAAAAGTTGTCAAGTCCTTATTGGAAAACCCTTTAGAATCAAAATTGTCCTTTCCACTGATCGGGTCAAAATTATGCGCATTCCTGGTAGATGGCCAGGAATCGCTTCTCGCAAGCAAAGACCTGGGGAGCTACTAGGCCTAACTACATGAACTTGATGCCAAAGGTTCCTACGACTCCACATGTCGTGATACAGGTGTATGTGAATAGTACGTGAATTAATAATTGACATGCATTTCATTATTTAATTCCACGTGCAAGTCTAATACTTGAATTTGCTTAACGGTTAGATTTTCGAAAGCATAACGTACCACCTACTCATGAAATTTGAGGTGATTATTATTTTGAAATGCAGAAAGAAGACATTCCTGGCTGTAGAGAAGTTATGTGGCTAATGTACGTGTTGTCGTGTCTATAGGATGGCAGTTCTACAAGTCACTGAGCTTGAAATTAAGTACGTACTTGTTTTTGTTTTTTGTCACAAGGTATGGCAACTGTAGGACCATCATCTACCTTAAAAAAGAAAAAAAATGTAAACAGAACTCAAACTAAAAGGCAGTTCGAAATTTAGAGGATTGACACATGGGAGTTGAAATAATTTTCATTTCAGTTTCATTTTATGCTTTTTATCAGATTTGTGTTGACTCTATTTTTCTTTTTGAATTCAGAGTGCGATGATTTTTTTTACTTTCAAAATAACAATTACCCGTTAGGGAAAGAAAGAGGAGAATATCTTAAAACGTTGTAGGACGTTCCACGCTGGTGTTAAAACAAGACATGTAGCCTAATCCAACATAGGTTAGATTAGGTAGGGGGCTGCTAGTGCATTCACCAGCATACTTAGACCATGTTGATCCATTGTGATAGTCCGATGTGTACAGTCGGACTACTACCACTGATTGACTACTCCAGTGATAGCGCCGTCAATTTAATCCCAACGACAAATGGTGACTGGACCAGTTTTGAAAACCAGATAAAAGCGTATTAACTTTGGTTTCACTGAAATTCGAACTCTACTAACCGCGCCATCCAGTCGTCTAATGTAACATCATCATCATCATGAGAGATCTCCAGGCAACTCGATCCTCCGCCATCGACTCTATCTCATCAGGGGTTATGCCCAAGCGTAATTAGGTGAGCTTATGGATCCAACCTCATTCTGGGTCTGCCAAGTGGTCGTCTATCTGATGGAATTGCATTCAAGGCCCACCTCGGAAGTCGGTGGGGACATTCGTGCTACGTGACCAAACCAACGAAGCATAGCTCTTTCTCTTCGAATAAGCAGCTGCACAACGTTGAGTTCCTCGTGCATTATGGTGTTTCTCACCCTATCCCGGAGAGTAATCCCCGCAACAGCACGAAGAAATCTCATCTCGGCAGCTTGTATTCACGATCTTATTCTTTCGGTCATTTCCCAAATTTCATGACCAAAGGTGAGAGTTGGAACAAATACTGAGTTGATTGCTAACTTGGCTTTCACACTAAGCTCGGGCTACCTCATTACAGATCTAACAAGCTGTGTCAAAACTGACCCAGCTTGATCAATCCTACTGGAAGGTTCAGTATAACTCCTTCTATCACTCGTAAAGAAGACTGCGAGATACTTAAACTTCTCCACCTTCTTCAATGGGACTAAATTTACATTCAGAGTGCATTGAACAGGCGTTCTCGAAATTACCATTACATCTGATTTGTCCACGTTAACCTTCATCCCAGCATCAGCGAATACGGCCACACACCTATCGAGTGTGCGCTGGAGTTCCGTCTGGGAAGATGTGAGGATAACTAAGTCACCCGCAAAAATATGACTTACCCTCAACTCTCCCAATGTGAAACATTCCTCGCCTCGGCTGTGCTGCAACATCCAGTCCATATAAACAATGAAAAGGAGAGGTGAAAAGACGCACCTTTGGCGAAGTCCAACGCCCACAGTGAAAGGTTGATTTAGCAACGTTAACCCGAACACAGCTGCTATAGTTTGTGTTTAGAGATTGAATGACCCTCAAAAGAGGACTCTTAATCCCATACTCCTTCAGAACACTCAATAGTTTACCTCGAGAAAATCGGTCGTATGCCTTTTTCCAATCTATAAGGAAATCTTCTCAAGTACCATTCATAGAGTGAAAAGAGGTGGTCGGTTGTACTTCTGGCCGGACGAAAGTCGCACTGTTCATTCCCCAACCTTGACTCGACCATAGCTCTAGAACGCGCTTCCAGAACCTTAGCGCAGACTAGGTTGGGTTAGGTTAGGTAGCAGGGCTGCTAGTCCATTCACCAGCACACTTAGACCATATTGGTCCATTCCGTAGTGTTGTGATCACAACAGATGATATATGACGCCAACTCATATCTCACACAGCACTCAACACACAGCACACAGCTCACTGCACATATTCAACTCATATTTCCACTATTACTCTAGTGCACATCTTTCATTCACCTGTACTCACCTCTTTCGCTTCTTATTTCTTCCTATCAAAAAATTTAAATATCTTGTAAAATAAGAAAAAATGAAAATTTAGAATAAGCACATTTATACTATATAAGTAACGATATGCACAAATAAAGTTCAGTTCCATACAAAATCCTGTGTAGTAAGTTGACTTCCCCCCACCAGCGGTAAGGGGTCAATAAATTATTGTTCAGGTATTAATAAACACATTGGTGCTTTAAGCATTCATTGGTCATTCCACCATAATGTATGATTTTTTAATTGGTTAGGCGTCAAACCTCTGGACGCACAGTCAGCAGGATTTTCTGCAGATCTAATATGCCTCCACGCATTTGGATCTATGGCTTCGCGTATTTTGGCTACTCTATTTGCTATGAACGCCATTTTACTCGTGGGATTACCTTTTATCCAAGCAAGCACAATAGTGGAGTCAGTCCATGCAGTCACTTTATCTATCTGTGATCCAAATGTTTGCTGTACTTCCTACTTCCAACAGCTTGGAGAGAAGATGTGCTCCACATAATTCAAGCTTCGGTATTGTTAATTTCTCCTTTATCGGTGCAACTCGTGTCTTTGATGTCAGCAGTGTGGTTACATATCCCGTGTTATTGTGCACTTTTAAGGAGATCACTGCTGCATAAGCACCGTCTGATGCATCACAAAACCCGTGCAAGTCAAATTGTTGGGACCCAGATGTGTTCATCCATCTAGGAATTGTGATCAACTCAGCATCAGGTAGTTCGGTTTTAAAACGAGTCCAAGACCGTTGTAGTTCTGCAGTGTGTGGATCATCCCAATCGAGGTTAGCCTTCCATATACGTTGCATGAGCATCTTTGCACTGATTGTTAGTGGTGACACATAATTTCTTCTGATCCTTACTTACTCCCTGAGTCTGAACAGCCCCATTTCTTTTGATACATGACTCAAACGTCTTTCGGTTATTGTTCCTTGGCCTGCTTCATGCAATGAGCGTTGTTGCAAGTTTCTGTCCGTTTTCTGCCTTATAGTTTCCCGATTTCCTCACTAAGGACATGGTCGACTAGATCTCAGACTGTTTTGAGGACTGTGAAGTATCCTATGCTCCTTTCTCAGCTCAGGAGTCGACCATTTTCTTGTCTCCTATCCCTATAAGGCCAGGTATCTAGCAGAGTTTTACTCCGTTCCTCCTGCTCAACTCTTTATGTCTCTGAATGCATAACCACACACCCTTGGATTTGATGACGTAAGAGTGTAGTCCCAAGATAGGCGCACGACTGTCCGACATTTTTGCTATGTCACAGTTGATATAGATCCTGTCAATATTGATTTGAACGCATCTGGTTAGGGTTAGGTTAGGTTAGAGAGACCTTAAAGGTAGACGCACTTTGGTTTTTTTAGTAGGCCCGTTGTGTTACCACAGAGATCTAGTAGATACTAGTCCGCGAACCATCTAGAGCTTTTTAAAAGTGATGAAGTTGACTGTTATTACTTAGTTCTGACAAGTCGTTGAAATATGGGGCATCCGTCTATGTCACAGATTTCCTCTTGAAAAATGCTGGTGTAGTGATAAACGACAACATTAAATTTTATATCGCAGACTGCCTGTTGTCCATTTCATATTTATACTCACGCTTGGCCGAAGTCAAGGCAAGCACAACCAGATGATCGCGTTCACATTGCCAATCTCTTGAGAACTTCTGATAAGAGTGGCTCCCAAGAGCGCAGACAGTGCGGCTTAAATTACGTCTCGAAATTGTATGTCATATTGCAATATGACGCATATCAGATTTACTACACTAGTACATCGGCGCATGGGTTCGAAGTACTTTGTCCGGGTTTCAAATACCCTGTGACTCCATCTGTATACCATTTTATCGTGTTGTTGTTCAGTCTGTGGACTGTGGATTCTTTGCTCCAGCCCTTATTGGTGCCGATCGTAATGGCAATTTTCGTGAATCACGCTATCCTTCGGAATGACCTAGGCTTGTAGCTTACCGACGAGTGCATAGAAATTTCTCTATGTGTTGCACTTGTCTCTTCTTACAGACGATGTTTTTACAATACTCAGCCATCTCGTTAAGAGACGACTCTTCAAGTCAAACATCATCCATATAACGAACATAATTATTATCTAGAAGTGCTGCAGCTGTTTTTCTGCTTCCATCGCAAGGTGCTGTAAAACTCTCTAATTTGTGATGTGCTTGCAATTAATTTCGCCGACACAGTCCCGATTGCAAGTGATTTGAGAGACAAGTTGTAAGCGCCACCTGAAGTGCTAAGTTTCCTGGAGGCTAAGCGCCCGGCTCGGATCCAATTCCAGAAGTGCACTTAAACTTTTACGATTTGAGTCGGAGACTCTCATTCATTTCCTAACTCGTTGCGATAAAGTCATCATTTCCACGTACCACCTCATTTTCAAAGCAAGGAAAAACCAACACCTCTGCTCCTCACCCGGATCGAGCTACCATCTCACGACGATCTGCCTCCGAATGTGTCCGTCACGCCATTACTCTCTCATTAATTTCTATTAATTAAGGTGCCCCACGAGATGGGCTCTTAAAATCTTTACGATCTACGGAACCGTGCAGATATCCTAATTAAAGCCGAACACACATGGTTCCGCTTAATTGGTGGTGCAGTGCTGAACGCCACCTCTCCACTGGGGAGGCATCGGTGAACTCTGCAGCGACATGTTCCCCTCGCATGTGTGCGCTGATCAGGATCTGGCGGGACGCCAACTTGAAGAAATCATTTGTGACCATGTTGCCGAGCACTCGAATCGACATGGGGTATGTTCGTTGGCACTGCCCACCGCTGACATGGCAGAACTATGCAAATTAACTGTTCGCATTCGCGGGTCGCCCGAGAGGAGTGCGTTGTAGGTTCGGTTCGGTTCGGTTCGCCCACCGTCTACCCCACAAATCATTGCAATTATGGCCAGCGGGCTGTGCACAGAGCAAAGCAATGCAATCGCGTCGCAAATAGGTCCACCGCGACCAGGCCGTCGCCGCCGCCGCCGGTGGGCGGATGGGTGCAATAAATCCAGACGCTCCGCTGTCCCCTTGGGGGTGCGATCATTATTCAGCATTAGCGAGCATTAATTACTTAATGAACAAATAATTTAATTTGATTTATTGAATCACCGGGTGGGGGGTGACGTTGTGCAGCGTCCAGCGGTGATTTAAATCAGCCATCATCACCATCAGGGGTGCCCTCGATTGGGCAATCTATTTTCAGTTTATCCACGACGTGAACTTTAGTGTTTTTTGGCTTTGTGGCTCGGTCAAGCCATGAGGGTGCAATCAAGCGGAATGGATGGCAGAAGTTTTGCCCAAGCCCCGAGGGGCATCGAGATGAACTTACGCACACTCTGGTGTACCTTTAGTGGTACCTCTTTTGGTTGGGAAAAGTTTTTGAAATTATTCCTGTTCCGTCGTCGTTAGAAAAAGAATTCCTAACGACGACCGCGGGGTCAGAGCGATGCAAACGGAAAAGTTAACCAGAAACGTGGGGCGTTTTCGGGCGGGTTGGCAGGCGGGTCCCCGCTTGCGTTTGACTCAAATTATAAGGATAACCCATGCGGTGAGCATTTGCTTATGGAAAAGTTTCGCAGTAATCGACGGGTGGACAGCAGGCAGAGCCGGGCTTTTGCCGGGGATGTGGGGTCGCATGAATAAAGTATGATTTGCCCGTGCCCCGAATGAAAGTTTATGCAGCGGGCTATATGAAATTCCAAGACAAGTTGAGGAGGAAGTTGGTTTTAAAGTTCGCCGCAGTGTAGTGCTGCAACGAGTGGGGTCTGCACGGTGGATGGGTGGATCGGATTAAAAATTCCTTTTTGGTGGTAATATCTTCCTTTAGAGTGTTTTAAATGTGTTCCAGGGTGGCTGCGCTTTGAGAGAGTTGCTCTGTTGAATAGGGGATGACTGAAAGGTCATCAGATGGGACTTGAGATGTTTAATAGAAACAGCTTTGATTTACATCGACCTTGCTGATCCCAAAGTGCACAGAGTTCACAACGCCACTTGAGGATTCCAAACATCAGTTCCCAGGACACCGGCGATCTGCACAGAATGCCGAGACTTCGAACAATCGCAGCTGCGCAGTTGATGTTGATTTTGTCCTCTCTCGCTCCTCGCCCATCGTCTCACTCTCTACACTGGCACATGATCAGCAACCTTGTTGCTTCGAAACATTCAATTACAACGGCAGAACCACTCATTAGATTTCCGTGCCCAGAGTTGATCTTCATTTTCGCAGCAAATTCTTCGAGTTCGTCCATAGAGCCTGCATCACGCAATCCCCCTGACACGCTATCAAGTGCACGTCTGGTTCAAGTGGCCCGTCCACACAGAGCCCCGAACCAATTTGTGAACTGACCGCACCCATTAATCCACGTCCGCCAGCAGAAACCAGAAGCCAAGATCGCAGAGGTCTGCGATCATGGTCTAAGCCGTTTTCCGCATACCCACTCGCCGGCAATGCAATCGAACGTCAATTAAGTGTGACCATTAATGCGTTTCGTTGCGGCAGCAAGTCACGTAACTGTGACACAAGTGTCACCAGCGCGGAACTATGCTAACTCGGGTGCTATCGGCGCGCAATAAATCAGGCGGTCTGTCCATCTGGAACGATGACGCTAATGAAATTTACTGGCCTAGACGATGGGCGATGGGTTGCACAGGACGTGCGCACAATGCGCTTCAACTGCAAATCTTCTCCGCGAAATTGAGGTTCGTGATATACAGATGACAGAGTTGATAGGCACGCTCATCACCGGGAGACAGGTGCATTCAGGGCCCTTTTGCTGGGAACGAGTGCTGCTCTGGAGGGAAATATTCAAATGATTGCTTCGCTTCTCGGGACTCGGTGAGTCCAGACGGGCGAATGTGGGAATCTCTGGCGGAGATGTAGTCTGGAGTGCAGACGATGAATCTTGTGGCTGTGTGTACGCCGCATTACCTGCCGCAGACGGAAGATAAACTGCAATTAGATTGAATCGGGTTACAGTGGGGATGAAAAGTTTGCTGACCAATTTTAATATACGAATTAATTTGCAAGTCTGCAATTGGATTTTAACATTGCTCCTTGGACAGTGGGGACGAAACGTTTTGGGTTCGATTATTTGTTATTTCAATGATTTATTTAATATAAGCATTTCGAAATTAGACTAGGGACAAATTAAGAGGCTGTTGTTCAATTTTCTAACTAAATCAAAAAACTTAACTTCTTTCTACAAGGGTGGTCCGATAAGGACTTAGCTTACAAAAGAAGAACGAATGTTTTAGAAAAGTGGCGATTTCTTTCTCAATGTGGTTTCCTTTTAGCTCGATACACTTGACCCAGCGATGCTCCAACTTCGTTAACGCGTCTTAAAATAGGCCCCTCTGTGGTGGCGATACAGATACTTATTCAGCCCGGCGAGTGACTTTTCCACTTTGGAAGAAAAAATGTTTCAAATGGGGCCAAATCTGGACAACACGGTGCATGGGAAAGCTGTTCGTGGCATAATTCGAATAATTTCGCCATGGCGGAGGTGTGAGACGGTTCGTTGTGTTGGAGCAAGACAAAATCCGCTGATAAGCCCTTCTAGCATAGGTTGAGGTGGCTGACTACCACGCATGCGGACAGCAGACACACTTAGTCCTATTGTGTTATCAGGCGGATCTTAGGCTACCTATTCCGCAAACCAATTTGTGCTTTTGGTAAAGCCAAGAAGAGGGCTGATTATGATGCTGCTCAGTTCAGCCGGATTAATCGTGCCCCCGGAAGTCTGAATCTACGGGATGAGAGCACTGCAGTTAAATAGCAAGTGTTCGATGATTTCTTCCTCATCCTCGTCCATGCAGCTTCTACGGAAATCATTATAGGAAAGGCATAGTCTAGAGGCGTGAGTTAAGACGGCACAATGCCCTGTTAAAACACCAATAAGAGAACTGAGATTTGGCCTGCTTAATCTGATCAAACTAAGAGATCGCTTGGGATCGATCATAGGCTATAGTTGTTTGGTAATGAGGCATCCTGTGCCAGATGTCCATCCGCGGTTGGTTTGAGCAAGCGTTTCTCACGCGGTCAAAACAAAACTACAATTCGGTCGCAAACTTTGGCGGTGGTGTGAGCCGGTGCGTTGTGTTGTAGGAAGAGAAGATCTGCGGACAAGCCCAAAAAAACTAGAATTCGGTCCCTAATTTAGCCGTAGCCTTCTAGAGGGATGTACTATACGATAGAAAACTTCTCTTGCGATAGTAGCGCCAACGAGCAGTACGGCTAAGCAGTGTTTTAATAAGGGCAGTGTCAGCTGTACCCATAGCCGTGGCGGAGGTGTGAGCCGGTGCGTTGTGTTGGAGGAAGATAAGATCCGCGGACACGCCCGCTTCCTCACGCGGTCAAAACAAAATTACAATTCGGAATGGATGTACTATACCATCGGGCAGTAAGGCTAAGCAGTGTCGTAACAAGGGTATTGTCAGCTATACCCAAACAGAGGTCGTAGGCGTAAAAGGGCTTAGGCGCAAGAGAGCGTAAATATAGAATCTCTCACACGGCGCATAAAAGCCCAGTTGCGGCACTGGAGCTGAATACTTACCGGACAACCCCCGTATAAGCTTTCTCCTAAATTTTTTCATTCTCTACCCCCACAGTCCTTCAACATCATTATTTTCGATTTTTCTAAGTTTAGTTGCATTGACCATCGTCCGTCGTATTGAGTAGACCGGTTCTGCAAGGGAAATAAAACTATCCTGATTCACGCTATTTTATAACCAGGTGGCTTATTAGCATTCCCTTGGGAATGCAGATCGCCTTGGTATGTGGAGCCGCCATCAGCTGAGTTAACATTGCAATTTTCTGATGCGATGGAAGATGGGGAACTATTCTTAATGAATGACTGAAGCCTATCCACCGCAGTTCTCCTAAGACCCCAGAAGCCTTGACTATATCTTGACCAAGGATTCTTCAGGATGGGGGTTTAGACACAAATCCAGAGTGATCTCTGGAACACGCATTTTGGGTGCATTTTGCGGCACCATAACTTCCAGTAATTATCCATCCCACCCCTGCCGCGATTTTCCCAGTTTTCTGATTGCTTACTCGCTCGCCCCAACCAGACAAAATATGTCGCCATCGAAGGGACTAATAACATTATTGACCGAAATTTCACAATCAGCTGCTTAAAGATTAAATTCTGATTTGATTGAGTGAAATGCGAAAAAACTGTAACATCAAAACTCCGATCCTGTCTGAAATATTTTCCACTTCACTGTATGTAATTCTTTCATTCATTCTATTCTTGCAATCACAGCAAGAAGCGCATTTGCTGTGCGTTGTTTACACTACACTGGTCTGGATTTGCGGATTTATTCCGCCTCTCTGGACCGTCGTCGTCCCTGCATGGATACCTGAGTGCCTCCACCCATCGCTCCGCTTTTGCTAAAATAATCCACAAGCAAATATTAGCCCGAAGTGCATAAATTATGTCGGCGTAATGAGAGGGGGAACCGACACGAGTGAGATAAAGGCACAGGCATCCCGGTTCCGAGGCATCAGGTAATCGGCGTAATTTCCACACAGGCCCGCGGAGCGTTAGGATCCCATTCATTCAATGGGGAGTGGGTGGTTGACTGCGAATTCGACTTGTCGGAGCATAATGCAAAATTTTCGATGATTCAGCATAACACAACAAATGTTTTGTGTTCGGGTTGCAGATTCAGTTTTTTTTTCGGCGGGCGGTTCAAACCCGAGCCTGTCGAGCCACCCCCACACCCCCACATGAATGCGGTTTCGATTGCGCTGCACAGCACACCGCATACTCTACAAGTGAATTAATTTATTTGTGCACAGGTCTCAAGTGGTCCGGGTGCATTGCGAAGGGCAAGAATCCGTCTTGGCTGCGTTGCTGTTTGTCCGGGCGAGCTGCTACCGCTTCAGTTGATGCCTGCTGCTGCTGCTGCGGCAAGTTGACTGTTTGTTTCAGTTAGTGAAGATTTATATCCAAAGAACCCTGGCGTGAGCGTCAGTGTTGGCTAATTAAATATTTTCTCTAGATGCGCACAGGCCAACTGAGACGGACATTGCTTGTGGGTTTTATTTATAAGCACCAGAAGCTGTGGCAGCTCCTTATTGGTTCTGAACCTGAGCGGCTGATAGAAATTGCAAATAAGGATGTTTAATTTATTAAGGAGCAAGCTTAAGTGCATTTGCGCAGCGGCAGGACCCTTCACTGCTATCGAGCCATAAATAGGGGATAATTTTTGTTCGCAATTTTTTCAAGTCAAGGGAGTCCTTCCTTGACGGCGAGGGACGTTGATGAGATAGTGGTTGCAGCAGGCCCTTTCCGAGATTGATTTTTCAAGCTCACCGGGATGGCTGCATGGGCGATAAAGACGATGGTTGGTTGCTCTGTGCCTGAGAGTGGCTTTCTTCCGCGTGGATAAGCATAAGGAGGTGGGTGTGAATTGTATGCAGGATACTGAATAAGTACAGAGAAAACTTCATTAGTCGGACAGCGACACGTCGCGACGGTCGCAAACGGCTAAGGGAGTTGTCGGTCCATGGGGATGTACGTAACTTCAATTCAAGGTCCATGGTCGTGAGTAATCGTCAAGGGGGTTTTGTCCGGCTAAGAGATGTCCATTAAGAAGCTTGCGCGCTACGTGCTTTGTTTCTTGAGGATGGTGACGAAAAGAAGTTTGCTTAAGATCTATGGAAAACGGAAAGAATGTATCCAAAGGATAAAACTCCTCTCTTTGCACAAATAACCGATGATCGTTCTTCAATCGCTGCAAACCCTCCACTCACTCAAGTTCCTAGATCCCCCCAAGCCGCCTGTTGGCCCACTCTTCGTCATGTCGAAGTCCCACACTTGCCTCGTGATGACAAAAAGAACACAGGGCTTCCTCCTAACCCAATGCGCTCGTTATTTATCGCCATCCGCCGAAGCTTCCACTTCGTCTTCCTGAATGTATCCGCTTCATTTCTCCCGTAATCCCCTCGAGTTTGTGTGTAACTCTACACGTTGTTCGTAGATCTCGGTGTCGTAGGCATGTGCGTCTTTGAAAAAAAGCTTTCCCAAAAATTAAATATGCCACACATTGTTTGGCACCCTCGCGCCCACACATCCGACCCCTGACACTGATGTGTGCTCCGAAGCACAGCACAACGGCATGTGCATACGATATGAAACAACGACCGGGGATCATCAAAAAGTCCTTGGAAATACGAGCCAGCAACTGAGCGAAAACAGCCCGAAAGTGGTGCCGTCAACAAGGTTTCCCTTTCAAGAACCTCACCCAACCGAAGCATCCCCTTTGTGGACGCCTCCATCCGCACCGCACACAGCAGTCCTAGATGGATTTCGTTTCGTTGTGATTTCTGTGCAGTGCAGTCCACAGCCATTCCCGGGACTAGTGCAGCATCTCGGAGCAATTCACATTACTGCACACCCCGGACTGGGAGTGAATATCTGAACATTCACTCATTCTCCCCCGCTCCACCCATCAGCTCCGGCCACAGTTGGGCCTAGGCATCTCCGACAGCTCACCAAACTCACCGGGCAAAGCCAGAATAATTACAATGAGTGCGGCAGCGGCGGCGGCGACGGGAGAGTGCAATGGGCCTCTTTATTTTTCAGCCGCCCTAAAACGGTGCACACCCCAGCTGCACGTATCCTGCATGTCAACAATGCAAAATGAATGTCGTTCCCTTTGTTGGGATTGGTTTCGTCCTTTTTGCGTACTTTTTATTTTTCGTCGAAATTCCTGTTCTTGCTGAATGTGCAATTAATGTAATGAGTTTGCATACGGACGGTAGAGCTTTCGCTAAAGCCTATGGAATGGTTATATAGGCCCGTTGCGCTGTTGCGGCCCTGGGGAGGGGTTTGAAATTTTATACATTCGTGTTTTTTTTTTTCATTTTTTGTGAAATATTCACGGCAGCCTATGGTGCACAGTTGGTCTTTGTTGCAGATGCTACATGTATTTAAACAGTCACAAAATGGCAAAGCGGCAGGTGTGCAGAGCAGAGAGAGGGAAGCATTGCGGGTTGGGAGGGTTCCAAATTCCAGGGGTTGTGGTGGAGTGCATGGTATTCGAGCTGGGCCAGTGCAATTATTTGTTACATCACTCTGCTGCGAGTTGAAGAGAAGAATTAAGATTTCAAGAGGACTGAGGTGGGTTTGACGAAATGTGGTCTAGGCCCTCGAGCGGTGACCTCTAGCTGGAGAGGGTCCCTTTGTGAAAGCGACTGAAAACTAAACGGATCTGAAGTGTTTCGAAAATGAGTAAGTTGTTGTGCTGATGTTATTCGGGTTCTTTGAGAATGTTTCTTCAATTGGAAGCATCTCTTGATGGTGGCAATAAGGGTGTAAGCAAAGCCGGTACTTGTGATAACAGTACAAATCCTACATCTCTGTCGGTTTTGAGCAATAAGGCCCAACCACAATTGACGTAAGGAGACGTTAGTAACCGAGCGAATACAATGAAATAAGACATAAATCAATCCTTGCTCAATTTCGTCAAGTTTCGGTTATTTCCTTAAGTGGGAGCGAAATCAATCGTTCTGTGGGGAGCTATAATTAGGTAAATTTTTAATTAGGTTTCAAGGCCAACGGATAAAACAACTATCCAATGGAAACAAAATTCGGACAGAAGCCTGTCGTGACGCAGAGGGAAAACTCGCAGTAGATTCGTAGTCGATACTGAGAATCTGGTAAGATCATTTCTGTACACTGTTTAACGGCGAGGAAGACTACAAAACCGCTGTCAGGTAGAATGTTCCACTCAACGCAATTGACGATGATCGACGAGAATTCCGTCTCCCCGACCTTGACGCAAGCGTTACAAGAAGTCGAATAAAACTGCTGGTGCAGACGGACTGTCTGCGGAACTGTTTAAAGCAGCTGGAGATGAACTGGTAAGGTACATGCACCAACTCATCTGTAAGATATGGTCGCAGGAAAGCATGCCCGACGAGTGGAACCTCAGTATAGTTTGCCCGATCCACAAGAAAGGAGACCCCTTTGACTGCACCAACTATAGAGGGATAAGTCTCCTTAACATCGCCTATAAGATCCTCTCTGCCGTTTTGTGCAAACCGTTTATAAATAACCTGATAAGTCCTTATCAGTGTGGCTCAGGCCGGGGAAGTCCATCATCTACCAGATTTTCACACTACGGCAGATCTTGGAAAAAATACAAGAGATGCAGATCGACTCACACCACCTTTTCGTCGATATGACCGCCTATGGCAGCGTGCATAGCGACGAGTTATACAACGCCAAAAAACCAAACTCGTCAGGTTGTGCAGGATGACGATGGAGAATTCTCGCTGCTTCATCAAGGTCGGTAACGAACTCACCGAGACCTTCAATGTCAAAAAAATTTTTAGACAAGGCGACGCGCTGTCATGTGACTTTTTCAACATTATTCTTGAGAAGATCGTGCAGAACTCACACGGCGTTTGCTGTCATTGAGGCGTAGGCGGCTAAAATGGGTCTAGCGGTGAATGAGGGCAAAACGAAGTATATGCTGTCATCAAGAAAGGACACACAACATTGACGACTTGGTCAAAGCGTCACCATAGGCAGCTATAACTTCGAGGTAGTGAAGGACTTCGTCTACCTCGGCTCGCAAGTGAACAGTACGAACCACACCAGTACCGAGATTAAACCCAGAATCGCTGTTTCTTTCGGCTCAAAAGGCAATTGAGTAGTAGAGTCCTCTCTCGAAGGACCAAGCTAACATTGTATAACACCTTGATCATCCCTGTCCTGCTCTATGGTGCGGAGGCATGGACAATCTCAAAAGCGGATGAAGAAACACTTGGTCTTTTTGAGAGAAAAGGGCTGCGTTAAATTGTTGGTCCTGTCTGCGTTGATGGTTATTGGAGAAGAAGATTCAACCACGAACTGTACGGGCTGTACAGCGACATGAGCCAAGCCAGGCGTCTACGGATTCAACGCCTAAGATGGCTGGGCTGGGCTGTGTAGCGCATGGACAATACTGCTCCAGCCCGAAGAGTCTTCGTCTCCGAACCAGTGGAACAACGCAATAGAGGACGCCCACTGAATCGAGGGCACACCCAGGCGGAGAAAGACGCCAATCGACTTGGAGTGCGTAGGTGGAGACAGCTGGCTAAATCGTGCCGCCTGGAGAGGCTAACTTGTTGAGGCCCAGGTCCACCACGGACTGTAGCGCCACCAGAAGAACGAGTGGCCATTCTAGCTGGAGAGGCTTGTTGGTTGAGGCCCAGGTCCATCCCGGACTGTAGCGCCAAATAAAGAAGAAGAAGTATATCTCATCAAGGAGACTAGACTATTTTCAAACATATTTTGGCACCAAAACTCATATCATCCTGAAGTATAATACAACAAGATGGCATTCCCGTCAGGTAAGATTGAAATATTCCATAGATAACATTTTTAATACCTTTCATTTTTAAAAAATGTATAATTTGATTGACCGATTGGTTGAACAGTGGGGCGCATTATGTTATGTTACATTACGAGATTTTGAGACTTTCCACGAGAAGGAAGGAGGACAATTTGGTGAGGTTAGATTTTATATATTATTACTTAGTAACAACAGTAATATTGAAATGCAATCTGAAGAAGCGCGGATACATGTCCTTTGTGTAGAAACTTAATGTAAAAGGAGACTTTTACTGACTTAGATGTTAATCAAATTAATTTAAAGAAAATCACTTGCCTGTAACTAGCGTTTCCTGTGGCACCGATGCTGAAATCTTTTATATTTCGAAAAATATGAGTATAACTGATTTAATAACTTTTAAACAACGGGCCAAATTATTCTATACATCGTTCTTAGAAGATTTTAAAAAAAGAATCGATTTTGATAATGAATTTTTGAAAAGTTTGAAGTATTTTTATCCGAATTCAGTCGTCTCAGGTGAGACAAGCTCCATAACTGCATTTGTTATGAAATATTTTAATAAAGAACAAAAAAATGTACAAATAATAAATGATGAATTCAGAGCGTTAGCTGATTTGGATGAAGTAAGAAAAACAATTTTTAAATATATCAGATTCTTGGAGAGAAGTAAGTTTACTAAAAAAGTATTGTTATTCGTTTATGTTCAGAAATATATGCAGAATTGTACAAGCTGTTCTTTTCGTTTCACATACTTCAGCAAGCGTTACAAGAATTTGCTCTCATCAAAATATAGTTAAAACCAGATGCAGAAATAGGCCACAGATTGATACATGTTCAACAATACTAGAAACAAAAAATTGAATAAAGACTGAAGAGCTTCTAGAATAAAATGAATTTATCATTATTAAAATTTTGCCTGAAATATTTTTCTTTTCAGTTTGACTGAGTTCAACTATATGAATAGTGTAGAAGTTTGTTTCAGCTTTTTTGATCATTAGCTGTAAACAGAAACTAGTCCAAGTTTTATTTCATTTTACAACTATTTTATTTCACTTTACAACTAGTGATCAAAAAAGCTGAAGTAGACAAACTTCTACACCATCAATATGTTTATTTTTTAACACCATCAATATTTTTCTTCTTTTTTGTCCTGAAGTACGTTTAGTTCTAATAAACTAAATTGTTTTGCAAAATTACTTATATTTTAGTCCAAAGTCACTTGAGTCACTTGAAAAGTATTGTTATAAACGTTCCTGATTATAAAATATTTTTCTTAAACCAATATTCAGTAAAAATAACATATTTAACATAAATTTTGGTTTTGTAGTTTCTGTACAGTAAAAAAACATTTCAGTACAATTTCATTTTGGATTTTGATACATATTCAAAAGCCTTTTTTACATCCCTGTTCTTGATACCTTCGAAAGACAAATTCTGTGGCGGATACTGGTCCTGTCAGATAGAAAACACAATGGAGATTAAAAACACCTCGTACCCTGTCAGCTGAACAAAGTGTGGGAGTTCGGAGGCCAAGTGTATCACCATCATACGTTTTCGAGTCTGAGCCTACTGAGTAAAAGCGGGGAATATATACTGCTTGGCTGAGGTGCAGGTTAATAGTACTGTTTCGGAGATCTGTGGGATCCTGGATCCAACTTACTCAGCCCAAATTGGGTTCGGATTCATGGTAGGACGGTGTCCAAGGAAGCGAGGACGACTTCTTCTCGGTTTCGTAATTTACACTGATGTGGTGCAATGCTTTTTAATACAAGAATAATTCTCACAGTTAAAACATTATCTCTTCGGAGATTATTGATGCGCTTTGGGGGAAATCCCGCTCTTGCCTGCAGTCGGAAACGCAGGGTATAGCGGGACGTTCGACGATGTAAGTTTTGATTTGGTGCCATTGACAGGACGAAATCTATTCAAATTTCATGTTGGCATAAAAACCATCTCAAATCCAACTCATGTTCTGTCGGTGGTCAGTACTATGAATCAAACGAAGTTCAAGTCAATCCGATTATAGAGTCTCTCAAGCACGCTGTGGAGCCCATTTTCAACCATGAAACTTTAATTCTCTTAATTATTCTCTTATTCTCTCTCTTTAATTATACTCAACTAGGGCCAGAACTCGATGGCTTGGTCTGAGTATAAGAGTTACAGCAACTACGTTATAACCGAAATTGAGAGAGAAGAGATCAACTCCCTAGCCTGTGCACAATGGGCCCAACACGTTGGTCGAAGTAAGCCACGCCGACAAGGACATTAGGGCACACAATTGTCTATTTACCTGTTAAAAGAAAAGACTGCTCATCTAATGATTTGGGCGGTTCACCTGTTGCAGTAGTCTTGCAGCGAAAACTACGATTCCTGAAACTATCCCTTTAAACCAACTAAGTTGTCCTTACTTGCCCAAGATAATTCATAGACTTCTTTTTAAAAATGCAATGAAATCATTAAATTTATATATTTCCCATGTATTATGGCTTTATGGTCGCCGTGGCGTAGTGGGTAAGTGCGTTTACTCCTACGCAGAGGGTCCCTTGTTCGATACCCGAATTTACCACCTTTGATAATTCACGGATCCGCCTCTTTCGAGTCACTGACAATGCTCAAAGAGTATGCCTGTCTAGATAAATCTTCCTCAACTTCGCCGTTCGGAGTCGGCATTAAACTGTAGGTCCCTTCCATGTGTGAAAGAACAATACCACGCACAGCACGAGTGGTTGCTGAGAAGCTAGGCCCAGGTCCACCTCTGACTGTCGCGCCACCCATATTATTATTATTATGGCTTTATTAATAAGAACAAACATTCCTATTAATTATTTGATACATCGTCGTTCAAGTGGCTGCTTCATAGTCACAGTCCATCTGCCTGATTTTCCAAGACCTTGTAGATGGTTCCGGGCTGTAGCTCACAGGTTGCTTGGATCATAATGGCCTTAAGTGCCTGAATCGTTTCCCTATTGTTGGTCCTTCACGGTTCCCAAAAAAATGTCCATCGGTTCAAATCGCAGCTCCGAAGCGACCAAATGGATGTCGCCAAGACAGCTTTTAGCACGCTTTGGAAATTTGGAGCGCAAAAGATTTATTGTGACATGGGTTTTGTGGCATGGCGCGCCATCCCGCATTAACCAGAGTTCCAAATGCATTCCTTCAAATTTCATAATAAAGAAAGGTCCGTCAACATGGCTCTGTAACTTCCACCGCTGACCGAAAAGTTGTTGCGAGCCTCATTGTCGAAGAAAAACGGTCCAATGATGAAACCACTCCATAATCGCAACATTCTTACAACGGGGACCATGAGTGTTGTTCACTAGCGTACCAGTCTTACGAACTTTCTGCACAAGGTTGCGTAAAGCTGTAGCGGAACGTGCTTCGTTTGCGACAAACATTTTTTTTCCAAAAAAACGCACTGTTTGGGCTACTATATTGTTTAATCATAAGGCCACTCATTTCTTTCCACGGAGATATGATACTGACAAAAAAAGCCACTAGATTTCACACCCTGTGCATACTTAGCGCAACAGATGACCCCGTCATCAAATCCTTTCACTTCTTTTCACTCGCGTGACTTAAGGAGATGCACACTAAAACTTTGCATTGACTTTTTCCCCACCACGCACCGCTATAAAACCGTCTTGAGAACCGCCCTCACACCCCACCGGTGAGCAAGCATTTCAATTCCAAAGGATAACAGTTTTATTACCCCCAAACCTGCCCAAGGAACATCAATGCAAAGACAAGGGACATCTCTTTATTACTTTCCGAATCATATCGCTTTTCCAAAGACTACACTTAATAGTTCCACCAATCACCAAACGGCCATAACCATGAAAATAAAGACAACTCTCCGCAGAGCGATTAAAAAGCTCTCTCCTTAAGATAATACCCTCGTCCGCATTCCACAAAGCATGCGACAGATACCGCCATTGTAAACGTCATAAAAGGTTTTAAGTTCCATCCGTGATCAAGACTTCTACACCGAGCACAGCGCCTCGTGCCTCGCGTCCACTTGAGCAACACAGCATGCGGCTCGAAGGACCAGGCATCTTTTGCACGAGCTCCTTATCTGCAGGAAGGCAGCGCCTACAATAGAGCGATATAGTCGTTTACGTCCTTAATTAGTAGACATAAAATGGATTCTCGGTTTATGTCCAGTTTTATGGCATTCAAGCCTTCTTTCACGGGAATTTATCGCTGCAGGCCCACCCTGTGAACCTAAGCATTTCATCTCATTTCAAGGGTAATTAATCGCATGGCGCTAATTTCAAGAGCGCGCTAAGCCATGTGCTGACCTCGTCACACCGGCGTCAAGGTCGTTGTGCCGATTTTCCAACGGGCCGGAGAAGTGCACTCACCACTACTCGCATGTGTACCACGGGGCCGCAACGCAAGACAACGTCCCCCGTTAATTACGCCACCAGCCCGAAGAAAAACAAGCAAGTTCGTGTGCGCGTCGGCCGGCTTCCGACCTGCATACGTCACTCGAGTGCATGCACACGTCGCAAGTACGTGCAAATTAATTTGCTTGTCGTCCTTGAAGGAGATCCGAGGTAATTCAAGGCAAAACAATTGAAGCCTAAACAGGGAAGTTTGCTACCGCGCCCGCCGCCGACGCCGCCACCGCCTTCAAGGCTGCCGTCGTCGTCGCCGGCTTGGTTGTTGCCGTACCGCCGCCGCCAGCAGCAGCATGCGCTGCTTGCCTCAAATTGAAAATTACGTAGCATTTAGTCGAGTGACTTAATTATGGGCCTGCATCCAGCCAGGCATACATCCATCCATTCACCCATCCATGCTCGGGCTGGGCTGACTGACGGAACATGCCAATTTCCTGTTGGCATGTCCAAATTGGCATATCACATGAAGACATCATGAAGGCTGTGCATGGCGCTGATGGTCGTCGTGGTGGTGAATGGTGTTGCCGGTGCTGGTGCTGGTGATGGTGCTTTTGCCGGAGGAGCAGTGCACTTCTTGCGTCTTTGGTCTCGTCTCGTTGCAGTGGTTCCGGTTTTTGGTGGATGGAAGCAATAACAGGTTTGTCAGGAGCTTGTGTTTGCTGAAGGGTGAGCGCATTGAAAGCAGGGCAATGTGTGTGTGGCTGTGCGAAGCAGAGGAACTCCTCAGGAACTTGAATGGAAATTTAATTGAGACTGTCATTAAGTCGAGTCATGTGGGCGTGGATTGGATGGTATACTGTCAAAGGAAATTGACCTACGTTGATATGCTGTCATCAAAATGTTGATTAGGTGCATCCCTGTGGGGCTGTACCTCGTGTGAGCGCATGTTCGGAATAAGAAATTGCCACAGGGATGCATGGGAGATGGCTGGTTGCGTTCACTGAGTCTGAGCGACTCTTTGGCTCGTCGTGCTGTGATATTGAAATTTCTTACGAGTCGAGTTTTAGATTAAACATTTTTGCAACCTAGTTGACGAGGCAGCGATTTGTCCGGAAACAGGAACGAACACAGGCGAGAGTATGTGCTCCGAGAGTATGCCCCGCTGTGTCTAGGGATTATGGAAGATCACTGCCTAGTCCCAGTGTGACCACATCTGTGGTACGGGGACCTACCATACAAGCTACAGCTGGCCGTAATGAGTTTTGGAGCAAGTTGATGGAACATGATTTCTCCGTTACTAACCTGCGGAAGTGTAAGCGTCACGTCTAAGCAACGAGTGGCGGAATGCTTCAAAAGGACCGATGCAACTGGGTCTAAACGTGTTTCATTTTGTGAAAGACAGGAAACAATCTGCATTTCAGTGCTTGACCAACGAGAACAGATGGACAGGAAATCGTTTAACTCAATATCCAGAAAATAGAATCAAGAATAGGAAGCAAAAAGTCTAATTCTGCATCTAACACCACTGACATTCTGTTAGACTTCATCCGAATGTACTATCAGCCAATGGAATGTTGGGGGATGAAAACTTTTTTCACTAGGTACTTGTCTTGAGTTGTCTGCAACATCAGCATCATCTCTTGCAACCACTTTGAACGCAACATGATGTTTAAGGGCATTCTTTTCCAACAGTCAATAGGCGAAAGAACAGCGGATTCCCCGGGTTCAGTTCTGGTGGCACAGGAAAAGAGTTTGTGGATTAGCCTAAGCATCTCAAATTTTGGCCGAAACTGTAAAATCTTAGAATCTCAGTTCCTCATCCATTCATTTCCTGCGGGAAGATCTCTCATAACCAACCAGTATGTTAAGGAGCCCCGTCGAAACAATGTACCTACCGAAACTTGATTGCAAAAGTTTTTTCTCGTTGTTTTGCATCCAAAACAAAATTGATCTTGCGTTGCGATATGTAACCTTTTTCAGTTTATATGCTTTCAAACCCGTAGTTATCTTCACTCCATGAACTAAAAAATTTTAACATTTCACCTTGTTTGTAGAATGACGTTCAGAAATGTTCGGATTATTTTTTTTAAAAACTCAAAATCTAAGTGACCTTTTTTGGATTCATAAGACCGGCTTTTCGACCAGTTTTTGCATAGTTATGCAAGCAGAACTAGTAGATTTTTCACCATTATGCCTGTTATCTTGGAGATTTCGGACAGATTGTGTTCTCATTCTTTGTTTTGTTGGAAATTGTAAGTGTGGGTGTGTTCTATTGTGCAAAATAATAACACAAATGTCCACGAAAAGGCATTTCGCTGTCAGACCATATTGCTTCAATAGTAGTGTGAATACTTTGGGTGGTTTCAAAATGACGATGCCTAAACTGTGCAATTTCGCTTTTAGTTGGAACACAGTATTACATCCAATTCAGATACCACGTTGATTATGTTAAATACCAAACAGAAAATAGAAGCATGCCCAGCATCAAAAAAATAAAACAATTTGCTTGATTTATATCTAATTTTTGGGAAGACAGAGAAAGTAAGTTTTTTCGATGATACTCCTTAGATAAAGTGGACTTGGCGATGTGGGTATGTGCTTCACTATACCACTTCAGATCTTATATGTAGTTGCGTATAGATCAGGTCCGAAGGTCGAGATAATAAACATCTTGTTGCAGTGTGACTTCGAGAAAATTCAGCTATTTTGCGGCTGGAAGTTGCTTATCAACATCCAGAAGTGCGAAACTAGTCTTTTTCGGAACCCGTTGTACAGGGCACCGCGGGATACGCGCCAAAACTGGCGTAAGTTCGGCATAGTTGAACCACATTGTCGACCGTTAGCTGGAGTGTAGTTGAATATCTTGGCATTTGACTGGATCAATATCTGTATTTTGACAAACATATAGCTATTGCTCTGACGAAAGCCAGAAAAGCCTTGTTGTTGGAGGGAGGTTGTTTTTCAGCAGCCAACTTAATACCAGAGTGAAGGTAATCTGCTACATGGCCCTAGTACGACTAATTATGGTGTGTACGGTTTCCATTGTGGTTCAACGTGAGTCCTTCCCATATGGCAAAGATGAAGGTGTTCGAGAGGCAGTGTCTAAGGAGCTGTCTTAGTCTGTATCGTACATCCGAGTCTGAGTACAAGAAGTACGAGGCAAACGTGAACAGGGTAGATAATTTTATTATTAAGCTGATCAGAAGACACACTGCATGAGCTATGGCATCTTCCAACAGTGTGATCTTTGGGGCTTACTACCCCAATGGTGTGTACCATGAAAGGGTGCGCCTTAATGGCTTTATTCCTCTACCTACATTCCAATTGGATTTATACAGGATCCACAAGGATGTCCTATCATCTTCCATGCCGTACGCCGAACAGTGCATATGCGACTCCAATAGGAACCGGATGTCGTTCGCACCCACGAGGATCTCCTCCGGTTCATTAGAGCGATCCCCGCTCGAGATAGGAAAGAGTCTGCCAAAGAACCGCAATTTACTGGTGGTTACATCGAAACTAGACTCCGCCACCACTAGCTTTTCCACAGGTTCCTGTAGCTGACCATAGTGGCCAGCTTACAAAGTTTTTAAGGTAGTTTTTTAAGAGAAAAAAAATATAAAACAATAATTCACAAAAAAAATATAAAACAAAACAATAAGAAAAAAATATAAAACAAAACAATCCAAACAAATAAAATTACATATATATGAAGCAAAAACAAAAACAAGGTGCACCACGGCGTATAAATTATTCATGTTTGGTATATACAATACGCCCTGGTGCACGTGTCCGTACTGTTACCGACATAGTTTAGATAATATTAAGTTTTATGACATGGTATATATAAGGTAGTTTAAGTATTTAATTGATTGATTGATTGATTCTTTATTGTAGCTAAAAAGTGCATTTATCTTAAAACTACATTGCACAATTTACAGAGATACGTATACACTACCTTACTACTGAAAACGTATTATAAATTGCAAGAAAATAATAATAATAATAATATGGGTGGCGCGACAGTCCGAGGTGGACCTGGGCCTAACTTCTCAGCAACCACTTGTGTTGTGCGTGCTATTGTTCTTTCACGATTGGAAGGGACCTACAGTTTAATGCCGACTCCGAACGGCGAATTTGAGAAGCTTTTTCTAGACAGGAATGCTCTTTGAGCATTGTCAGTGACTCGAAAGTGGTGGAGCCGTGAATTATGATAGGTGGTAAATTCGGGTATCGAACCTGGCACCCTCTGCGTAGGAGTCGACGCACTTACCCACTACGCCACGGCGACCCACTTGCAAGAAAATACGTTAATGAATTATTTAGGATTTTAGAAGGAAAATCTACAGAAAAACCTTCATTAAAACAAAAAAAATGAAGTAATATAAGTCCTAGATACTAGGGATGATGGAAGGGGAGGTTTAAGTAGTTAAGTTTCCTAAGTATTTTACAAATTTCCTTGGCAAAAAATTGATCAGATATTGTAACAAAGAATAAAAAAAAACGTAGATTAAGCCGAAAGGCACAGTTATAACATAGATTCGATTAGCTTAGAGCATAGGGTCGGTAGGTTATTATTGAGAACGAATTCATGAGTTAGTTAAGCTAGTTTTAAGTACTTTTGTCTAGCAAGTAAGTAAAATACAAAGAATTAAATAAAATTTATTATAATTTTTTTTTCATATTTTTATTTATTCATTCACTTTGTCTCCTTTGAATTAGGTGTCACAGTTGCTTCAAACTTTTGAAATCAAGTTGAAAATTCGCCTCTCTCTTCCCTGTAGCGACCCTGATGTTTTTTATGAAGGTTTTTAGTGGCTTTTCCTTCAAATTACTTCTGTGATATATTATTTAAGAACTTTTATTAATATTTTAGTGGTAAGGTAATAATACCGAATCTCTGCAAACAAAGAATGTTATGTATAACCATTGTAAAATTACTGCCACAATAAACAAAGTAACTAACTAACTATAAAATTACGTTAAAAAAAAATGCGTGTCGACCCCTACGCAACTTACCTCGCTGCCTGGGTTCGATATCCCGCTCCCGGTAGGACCAAAAATAATTTTCATGGTCCCACCTCTTTCGAGTCACTGTCAATGATCAAAGAGTAATAACTGACTAGAAAAAGCTTTTCACGCTTCGCCGTTCGGAGTTCGCATAAAATTGTTGGTCCCTGTCACTCACAAGAGAACAATAACACGCACAACACGAGTGGTTGCTGGAAAGCTAGGCCCTGGCCCTCTACGGGCTGTAGCGCTACCCATATGTCATTTCTCATTAGATAAGACGCCGTCTAGTTCTGTGATGAATAATGTTAACATATGTATCAAGTGGACAAAAGCATTTCACAAGAGGAACAAGTCAATCACTTTATACTTTTTTTTATTGTATAAATTGGTATGTAAAGTTTTTAAGTTTGTGAGTTTGTTTGTGCGTCTGGCACTACTGAACTAATTTTGAAAATTATTTCACCAATAGAGACTGCTTTATTTTTTAGTGTTTTAGGCTATATTTGACCGTTATTAAAAATCTTTTTGAATGTGAAATATCAATATTTGTCAATCAATTTACTAAAAGCAATCAATCAAAAAACATCGCCATCTTTCAATGGAGAGGAGACCGCAGTCGTGCAGCAGTGACTATCGTGCGTTGCTAAAGTGTGTGTGTCTACCTAGGCACCGAAGTTCACCATAGAAGGACCCTTCCGCAATCGCTACCTCTTTGGGCTTGAAAGAAAATTTGGAAATAAAGCCCACTCTTGATGACCAAAATATTCCTATATAAGACTTTGTGTGTTGTAGCAGACCTGATGTACCTAAGGGCAGAAGCATGGATACAAGCAAAAGCGGACGGGGAAGGTAGGTTATGTTAGGTTGAAGTGGCTGACTACTGTATGAAAAGGCAGCAGCCACACTTAAGCCAGCATAACACATTGTGCTACCACTCGGATCAATGAGTACTTATTCCGCGGTGCTTTTAAAGCGAAGAAGATGGCTGACTTTTAAGCTGCTTACTTCAGACAGGCTATCGAAATAGGAGGATCCCTGAAGTTTGAATCTACGGGATGAGATAGCACTGCTATCGCTTAAAAAGTATACAATAGTTCCTTCCTCATACTCGTCGCTGCAACTTCAGTAGAAGTCTTTGAAGGGGAGGTCAGTTCTAGAGGTCTGAGTCCCTATGGCGAAATTCTCTGTTATAACGTCAATGGCACTTCTAAGATACGACATCGGACCGGGAGACTCTTGGTCTCTTTGGTGTTTGGAGTGTTGACTAAACGACGATTGTGCTGTTCAGCCTCATCGATCTAGTCACCCGAGTTCGGGTCTCTCGTCTCAGACGACTAGGCCATGTGGAGCTAATGGACACCAGCCGGGAAAGTCTTCGACTCCAACCCCGAGGAACAAGTCTGTAAAGCAAGACCACGCTTCCGTTGGTGAACAGAGCTGGAAAGGGACCGCAATCAGTCGACCCTGAGTAGCTGGAGGTAACTAGCACCAGACCACCCCGAATGGAGAAACTTGACTGACTTAGTCCAGGTCGATATTTACTCAAATTATTCTTCAGAAAATGGCAAGGATTATTTTACCCGCTCACATGAAAAGATTGTACCCTTATTGCAATTTTGCAGTATTTTATTTGACAATGAAAAATCAAACGCCCAAAATTTTAGAGCAGGCATTCGGCATGGCAACTTGAAATTTTCCACCCGGCTCTAGGCTCTCAGGAACAACGGATTTTCATTTTTACGTTAGGTGCAATCTTAAGAGCACTCGCCGCTGCAAGTTCGTCTGCAAAACTCCGCGAAATCAAATTGATTTCAAAGCAATCCGTACATTCTTCGAATTCCCATTGTTTCCTACAAATATAAGTAAACACGAAGATCTCGTCTAGTCTGGCTTTGTTCAAGAAATCCTCTCTCCCCAACCCCAGTCGACGGAAATCTTTCGCAAACTTTCTTGTAAACACGGAAATTTCGGCTTCCCACTTGAGGAACAAAAATCCCACTTCAGACAAAACCGTCGACAAGTATGAAACAAAAAACAAAAAAAAAAGGATTCAAATGGAGAAAACTAATCCGCCAAATGGGAAATGTTCTCGTGGTGCACTAATTGACGGTACTTGTGTGGCTAATAAGCCGGAGTAATTTTTGGCTGCCTTCAGTCACCATCTCCACCGAACATGGACTCTCGTCATCGCCGTCGTCTGGTTGGTTCTTTTCTGTTTCTTCCGCCATTCGGTCGGTTTAATTTCATCGACTCTTGTGTTCATCCATCAGAAGGTACTCCTCCGGCATCTCCATACTCCTCCGGGCGTCCCTTCTTTATGGCATGCAATTTAAACTTTCGTTTAATTTTTATTTCTCTTCTGTTGACTTCTGACTGATGACGAACGGGATGGGTGGACCGGGCGGTTCGGTTCGGATGGCTGTGGGTTGGAATTACATTGTCTTCTGGGGGCCGTCTTGGACCCATACTTTGTCCGTCCAAGAGATAACAACAAAAGTCAAACGAGCGTGAAGAGATGTAATCATAATTCCCAGAACACAACTCTCGGATAAACACACTGACGTCGGGTGAGAGGCAGGGAGAGAGTGAGAAATTAAGCTCCTCCGCATGCCCTGAGTGCTCTAGCATTTTTTTCCCCGGCAACAACTATCCCCGATCTTCTGGACTAGGCCTGTGTCACTCTCCGAGGGGGTGGAAATAATTTCGCATGCATTGTTTGCCGGAGGAAAAAGTAATTTTAAAGTTTTATTACTTTCGCTCCTTGGTCCTTGCCCTGACGCTCTCACTCGCAGGGGGGTGTGGAAGGTGCACATACGTAGTCGCTGCAGCAGAACTCTTTATCTCTGCAAGTGAAAGCCTTGTGTCCGAAGTTGTGATGGCTCCGTGGCGGTATAGGGCTCCTTCAACACCCCCACATAATTATTCACACAATGAGGTTGCCGCGGGCGCTGCATATCGCGCCCACTCACCGCCCCCTGTTCAAGGTGGAGCCGAAGTGTCGTTCACTTGACAATTTAATACAAAGTTACTCGTTTTTTTTTCGCTCGCACTCCGCACTCCACCGCCCTCGCCAACGAATTGTAAATGAAAATGAAGATGAGTTGAGCTCTCAGTGTGTACCAGTCAAGGAGAGCTTGCCGCCGACAGTGGGCCGGGGTTGGTTGGATGAGGAAAGTGATTTTCTTTTCTCGAGTCATTCTCTGATGCTGAAAGTTATAACTTTGGCCTTTGTTTCTCCGCAGAACGACAGAGGGAGTGCTGACAACGAAATAGTTTTCTTCGGTGTCCCTTGCACCCGCCAAAGGGTTGATGAGGTGGGGAAATTGAAATGAAATTGAAAACAAACCCGAAAGGGAAGTCTTTCTCTCTCTTCCTCAGACTCAGCCGCGCCGTCATCGCTGACAAAGTTGCAGGTAGGGGCGGGCAATGGAGCCAAAGTATCTGAATCTATTTCATGACTTCATATTACTTAGATGGATTGATGAAAGGCCTGAGTGAACGAAACACACAAACAAAAAAAATGTGGATCAATAGATCGGATGGCAGGGACGAGGACGGCACATTGCCAACAGGATCGCATGAGTGGCAGTCGATGATGGATACACTGCATGCTTGCCGGTGTGCAGTCGAAACTTCAACTGGGTCGGTGGGAAGCTGGACGAGTGAAAGAAGTACAGTTTGCTTTTACTTTGATTGCAGAAGTTTACCCAGTTTTCTGGGTTCGTCAGATGTTACCTTCGAGAGTTGGCAAAAGTTGGCTTTTTTTCTTTGCTCCCAAAAATTAAGACGTGCAATGAAATGTTTCGTGCTGGATGCGAAAGGTACCTTGTTGCTGTTTGCGTCCGGAGGTGTGTTTTAAACTAAACTACACATATGGCTCTAGCGGTGGGCTGGAAGGGGGGAGGGGTGGAACTTTTATTGAATCACTGCTACCCCTGCAGTTCTGAGGCTTGCCCCAGTGTTGAAAGACGAAATCACAACATTTAGAAGCATGCGATCGATTTAGCAATTACCGCAAAGTAGATTAATGCATTTTCGAGCTGCTCTTTAAGAATTTTGAGTTCGCATTTCGTATTTAAAACAAGCTTTAGTTGACTCTTAGCTGCGGACATAGCCCCAATGATATACAGTCACCGTCAAAAGTGAGTGTAAAGCATATAGGTGGTCTGCATTTGAATTAATATTGATTTCAAACGAAAGAAACAAAATCGTAAATTCTAATTTTCTAAAGCAATTAGTTATGTATTATATAAAAATATGAGGATATCTCAAAAACTATGGAAACGGTGGGTCATAAACCAGAAACGTAACGAAATGTTGATCACCTATAAACGGCCTCTGAGCTTTGTTTGCCAAGACTTTTGGCGCAGATTACTCTTTAGATAGCTAGTTCAAATACCTAAACACATGCATTTTTTCCGTTAGTGGACACTAAATTCACCACGTTATATGCAACCTGGAGAACCCATATTAGGGCAGATTTCCAACATTTATGTGATTTAAATGCTGTACACATCTTCATTTTTTGGTTTATGACTCGCTGTTCCTACAGTTTTCGAGATGTCTTGTTTTCTTTATGTATGTACGTTACTGATTATGTACATTAAACTTGCATATAATTTTTTTTTTTTCTTAGAGTCCCGTTTGACTTAATTTTTTGTTGAGAACGTCAGCATCTTTAAGCTGTACACACACTTTTGACGTTGACTGTATGCACATACATATTCTCCCGTAGAATAGCAAAACAATTTAGCTAGGCTATCAACTACACAGTGTCGACATCTACCGGAATGCATCTTATCAGTATACGGACAACCAGGCAACTTTCTATAAGCGGGCTCGGTAATCAACACAAAGACAACCCCTTGAATTAGATGAAAGTGCGTATGTCTCGATTCATGCAATTCAGCAGATAATCCTATGCTACCTGGGATGCCTGGGAACTGATCCAGAAATTCTGGAACACACTAAGTCAAATATACGTGGCGGTGCGGCGGCCGCTTAAATGAAGCGTTCAGACAGTTAAGAAAAAGCGTTGATAGAGTGCGCCTAGAACGCAACAGTATGTTTTGTTAATAATTTCAAGAGAAAGCAGTTAAAGTGTAGTGAAGATTGGGCGTAACAAATGTTTGGAAATAAATTTATAAATAGTCAACGGTTGAAGTGCTGCGGTTCGCATCGCTACAATCCAGTGATCGAACTCTTTGTCTTTATGACGATTTTTTTAAAGATTGCTTACACTTGTGGAAAACGTAACAATATGATACAGATAATGCACTTTCCCTAAGGCATTTCAGACTATTCCCAGTCGATATTCTCGATCAATGTCCATCAGCACAACCCAGTGGTTCTTCATTTAATATTTCTGTTGTCTGTTTTTGCTCATCCTTTCCATGGACCGATGTGATTACCTCTATTTCAGCTATGGTGGCTGCAACCACACATTTTCAATCAACGAACGAGTATTTTCGTTGCGTTACAAAATCTTTATTCAAAATATAATTCAGGTTAAATATAATTCAATAATAATTACAGTGTACTCTATTACTTACTTGGTGTTACAATTTATTACAACTTAATTACTTTATTTGGCCATCTGAACGTCTCGATGGCGGTATGAGACTTAATATGTCGCCTACCTATGGATAGGGCCTACGTCGCAACAACCTCAAAAAGCACGCTTGGCCAACGTCTTGGTCGTGACGATACTGTACTAAGATACCCCTGATCGGGCATGCTTTCGTCTGACGAAATCTTACAGATGAGTTGAGTCCTACCAGCCCATCTCCAACTGCAGAGATTTGCAGAGAGACCGACTGTACTTATTCTTTGGTGGTGCAGTAAAACCCATCACATGGTGATGGCTTGTCGTCATCTACAACGCCTCCAATGTTCTTCAATTTTGCTGTGGCAGTAGCTTCTTACATACAGATAGTTTCTGGTGGACACGATCGGCTATGGTCCTAGCAGTTCGTCGCGATTGTCAAACAGTTGTTACCTTGCTTACAACAAGAAAATGATTTGAGTCGATGTTGGCTTCTTGAATGGTTAGACATAGGGAATACTGGAGGAATGTCTGACGTCGATTACAAAGTAATTAATCTGATTGACGGTCAATTAATCAGGAGACCGCCAGTTTTATTTGTGTACCAGCTGACCCGTGCCCACTTCGCTACACATCAAATATTTTTACTTGGGATAAGATCACTTTGTGCGATTCTTAGCACAGTACAGCCTCGCTAGTCCGGACACTCACTAGCCCGAAAACCTCTAAGTTTCCGATATGTTTCAAACAATAAAGCAAGAAAATTGTTTGTCGTTAAGTGCGCAGAACAAAATAAACATCTCAAATGGGTGTCCGTCTACTAAAGAGATAATGCGAAAAAGCCGAAAAGTTATTTTTAGAAAAGGCGTTCCAACCAAAACTAAACACGTACTTCCCTAAACCTTACAGATTTTTGAAATGTGTGTATTGTGCATATAATATATGTATACATATAAATTTGAATTATTAAATATATAAATAAAAAACATAAATTTCAATAAAATAAGAACGTGTCAGTTGTAGACTCAATTTTATTTTTGCCCAATTGAAAAATATTCTCTTCTCAAGATTGACTCTGGGTCACATGCTTACAACTATGCAGACTGTACGAAAGCCAAGCCAAGCCGAAGCCATGTGCTTGCGATGACCCAAACACGCTCCTAAGCATAGGCAGTCGCGTGATGTTGCTGTCCATTGGATCAAGAACGGTACAAGCTAGCCAAGCGACAATCCCATGAGGCCAACCAGCATATGCAAGAAGAAGCTGCTGATCTCATGCTATCTCATTTCCGCTGCATGTAAGCTTGTGCCAGACAACACGCTCTGCTACAACATGACATGTTGTGGTGTCTGTAAAATTTTGCTATTTCACTCTTTCTTTTCTCTTTTTGCTTAGGCTACTGTTAAAATATTGTGTAAGCTAGGTTTAGTTTTATATTAATGTAGTCTTTCTCTCACTCGATGTTTGGACTCAAGTCAATAAAGACCTACTAATTGTAACGATTAATTATAGTGTTTAATTTTTTTTGAGACCACGACTGGCTCCCACGCATATAACTCCTGAGCCTCGCAGTTTATTTCACAATGCCCACGCCCTTCATTAAAGCTTCTTGAGCACCAGTCGACATTTTTCTTAGACACAAACAAAAAACCCCTTGCTAAATATAATCCATGGTCATCCGGTTCGAAGGACCTAAAATGTTGACTGTCGGTCAAATCGGCAAAAAAACAAGGCAGAGAAAGAAAAGAAAACTAAATAAGCTGTATATTAAAAAAAAATACTAGAGTTTTGCGTAGCGAGAGCAAAGTACTAGATTTTTGCGTAAACGGACTTATCGATCTTGTGAACGTACGATCGTCGGCCGAATAGACAGAATTTTCATTTCCTCGTCTTAAAAGTACAGTGGACTCCCCCTAAGTCGAATTGTCACGGGATACCATAATTTGAGTTTGATTCGAGACTGAGTTTGACTTATAGAGAAGCTTTTTTATGGAAAATTGAGGGAAATGAACGTAAAATATGGCGAAAAATTTGGGCTCAGAGAGAGCTTCGACTTATGGAGCACTGTACATCTAAATACAACCTCACAGTTCTTATCTTCAACACACTATTGCAACGATGCATCTGATCTATCCAAAATAGTAATTCAATTTGTCTTATTTATATTTGGCCAATATATCTTTGTCATTCTCTCTGTGCAACCCATAGCACTAATAAGGATCTTTTTTTCAGTTGTTCCCATTTCTAATTTCTATTTCCAATTACATAATATTATTAACTAGATTTCGTACCCGGCTTTGCCCGAGTTTGTTTCTTCAACCGGTACTTTACCTGTAGTGAAAATATAGTTTTTTTCAAAATATCATGAAGAAATGAGTTAAAAATAGTAAAACGCAAAGAAAATTTAACTTTCTATTATTTTTTATTATAAAACTTGTTTTGAATAAATGTTTACGCCGCACTTTTTAATTTAAAACAATAATAAGACTGCTCGAACCAGAACTCAGAGAAGAATTTGAATTTTCTTTTGTCATTGATGCCTATCTCTCATTCACATCCCTACTCATAATGAGTAAAATTCGTTGACTGTGTGCATACATGTTGAAGATTGAATTATCAATGTGTGCTATCCATCCCCACCCAGCATCATCTTCAGCGAGGACAATCCAGCTGACGGACCAGCAAATAATGAGAGTTAACAACAACGGAAGAAATCGTGGGAATCATTCAACGCAGCAAAACGAGGAAAGCAGCCGGTGCTGACAAAATCTCGAACTTCATCCTGAAGCGAATGCCACAAGCGGTGATGGTATTCCTCACCATAATGAACAACTGCGTCAACAATTGCTATTTTCCCAGCAAGTGGAAAACGGCGAAAATTGTTGCAATACCCAAACAGGGGAACGCTACAAGTGTTTCAGGATACAGGCCTATATCGCTATTGAGCAATATAAGCAAGATCCTTGAGTACCTAATAGCGGAAAAAATTAAAGCAATGGTCCACCAACCTGAATATCCTCCCGGATATGCAGTATGGATTCCGGGAAAAAACATTCAACGCTTCATCCCCTAATGAAGTTCCAACACGACGTCGCAGCTGGCCTGAACAACCACCAAGTCACCGTTGCCTGCTTTCTGGACGTAGAAAAAGCCTTCGACACGGTCTGGATAGAGGGACTCGTCTATAAGATGAATCTTATGAGATTCCCCTCTAACCTGATCAAAATCATCTACAGCTTTCTCCATTCAAGGAAGTTGTACGTCCAGGTAGAAGACACCCAATCAACAGAGCGGGATATCCAAGCAGGAGTTGCGCAAGGATCAAAATTGGGACCAAGGCTATACATTATATACACGGCAGACCTACCACCTCTAACTGACACAGTCAAATGCTGTTTATTCGCAGACGACTCACTGACATACGCCACTTCAATGTCACCAGAAATCGCAGCACGGAGGGTAGAAAACCAGACAGCAAAGAAGTACAATCACTACATCAAATGGGGTATCCGAATAAACGCGGAGAAATCGGTACTCGTGTGCTTCAGAAGACCATCCGGAGGTAGATGCAGATCAGCAACCGCATGCCGAAGCATCAAGATAGTCCTTCATAATGGTGCTGAAATATCAACAAAAGAAAACGTGAAGTATCTCGGCGTTAACTTCACCGAGAAACTTAAATTCAACAACCATTCTAAGTCGACTCTTAAAAAGGCCAACTTTGGATTTCATCGTATCTACCCTCTCATGCGAAAACAAAATGGATTGAGCCAGAAGACGAAGTTGCTACTCTACAAGCAACTTATTCGGCCAATTATAGCGTATGGGTTCCCTGTATGGCATACCATATCCAAGACCAGCATGGAAAAGCTTTCGATCTTCGAAAGAAAGATACTCCGAACATGCACCGGTCTCATCTACGACAGAGACCGCCAGAAGTATCCCAGCAACAGAAGACTTTACGAGGAAGCTCGCATCATTCCTCTACAGCAATACTTGGTGACGCTGTTCCAGAGGCAACTACACACATCGGAAACCATCCAAACATGACCATCAGAGAATTGAGAAGCACGACTCCTGGACAACGATACCTCAACGCATTGAATCTGCTAAACGAGCAGACATTCCCACGAACATCAACCAACGGACTGTATCGCTTCTATTAAAGCAGTGATAACAGTCAGCATCGTGGCTAAATAGGCCGCCACACCACCACCACCCCATCCCGAGAGGACCACCAACGAACACACGGACCTGAACACCCCGATGTTAAGATCATAGATCACAATTAATATAATATAAAACGATAATTGTAAAACAATGTCAACACTTTATACTCTGTAACCATTGATCATCCGTTGGGCCCCTATTGTTGAGCCAACATCTCCTTATAGTTTAAGCTTTTAGCAAGTAAGACCAATTGTACAATTTTGGTTCAAATAAATTTGAATTTGAATTTGATCAATGTGTGCTGCAGCAAAACGAACGGAAATTACGGTTTTTTCTCAACCATTTACACACAACGTGGAGGGATATCAAGGGATTCATTGAAAAAAAAGGTCTTGGAAATCACATCTATGTTCCTGCGCGCGATGTTCACTTGTTGTGCAAATTGAACTCAAACTTCATGAACCATGAAAAAAATTGAATATCCTGTAACACATTATGTAATTAGTCTAGCTCTGAAATTTTATCTAAATCGGCTCATCCGTTCAGAAGTTCAATATTCACAATTTCAGCAAAATTGAATGATTTGTGTGTAGCTGTGTATATGTACATGCATAGATAGTTTGGGTATGACAAAATAAGAAAAGTGCGAAAATGTTTATTGTTTCCTTTTCGTTTGGTGACTCAGGCAGTCGTTCGAATATGTTCGATTGAGACAGAGATAATGGATGATAGATATATCCAACTTCGGCCATTTTTACCCCTAGCCCACAACGAAGATGTAGTGGTAATCCCTTGTATTTCACTTATCCATTTACAACGCTCGTCAATTCACCACAATATGGCGGCCGATTCGTGAATTTTGTGCCAAAAAGCGGCAGATTCATGAATTTAGTGGGAATCCATGTACTTTCCATGTAACGTACATGGGTATGTTGTTCGGAGGGTGTTCAAACGTTGACTAGTATTTTTAAGGGAATTTTCTTACATTGTTATATGGACTTTTGACCTAAAATTAATTCTTAAGTGTATATATAGCCTATTCATAAACCATACCTGACAAATTAACTCAAAAATGAAGCCCGCTTTATACGATTACAATATTTTTTTATACAATGGCAATATTTTGCAACTTTTACTAATGTTAAAAAATGGTTGTCAAAACATCTTATTTGTGATTCACGCTTCAATAGTATTTTTAGTATTGGTTAACTGAACGTGTGAATGTATTATTAATTTTTGTGCATTCATTAATTATGTCCAAGTATTTCAGATTGTAAATTGCTCAAAGTTTTAATGAATCGACTTCATGAACATAAGCTTTGTTCGTTCGTCTACCCCTCCATACTGTGTTGAAAATTGAACACCGAAATTTGAAAAAACGATCAAATAACGAGCGAATTTTCAAACAAGAACTCAAATTCACCCCATTACTAAGGTGGGGAAGGGTATCAGCTGTTCTCAAGAGCTCACACGTCTTCACAGACAGGGGACAAAAAGCGTATAAAAAACGCTGTCAGATGAAATCAAGGGGCAAGGGAGATAGAAGTTGGATATCTCTATTATAGGTTATCTCTGGATTGAGACGTAGAAAAAAAATGAATGGTTAAGTGGAAGTTACAAAACACTGGGGGGTGTTTGATATCCACGTCTACGCAACTTCATATGGTTTCATACCGCATTGATGCCACCACCCTTATTTTGAGAATTTTATTCCCGCTTAAAAAGTGCTCGTAACTTCCGAACCGTACCGACTTAAAAATTGTCACATTCAACATCTAAATTTTAGAATGATTTTTGTTGAAAATTTCAGAGCTCTGCGACGTGTAGTTTCGGAGCCTTTGTCGGTCAGACACACAAACTTTCTGCTTTATAGTTAAGATTAGCCTATGACATGGAGAAATTGGTTCAGTAGTTCCAGAGATAACTTCGTACAAACAAACTAAGAAACTTACAAACTGTACCTTTTAAGTATATAAGTATTAGTGTGAGTTTGATGTGATATATTAGTGTGATGTTCACGTATGAGAACCGCGTACTTGCTACTAAGAGGTTCTGTATCTAAGTCCACCAGCCTGATTCGGCTATCGGATGTGGTGCCGTGCAGACTGAGTTTCAAAGCTGGGGCATTGCTTGTATGTTCCTTCCAGGAGAACGTTGATGTCACCTTTGCTTCTATAGTCGTTGTCCTGACCCGGCTGATGTTGCACAAGTTTGCGTTGATTCGGTTTGATGTCAGGCAGTCGTATTTACAAACATAACCTATTACAATTTACCTACGTTTGCCTAGAACAAAAAATCCACATCCAAATCAGCGTCTCCCTCTTGCCGGCATCGTCGTCGTTAATATCGCAGTTTTTTTCTTTTATTGCACGGTGGGTGAGAGCCGCCACTGTAGCATTCGCACGAACGTCAGAGAGGACGTTGTGTTCATTATCCTCCTGAAGGTGAGTCCTTGAGTAAAATAAAAACTCTCCACTAATCATCGACGAATGACTTCCTCACTCAGCTCACAATGATACACTCTCCAACTACTTGCATCCGAGTATACTTGAGCAATGCCAATTACCACTAGACAGACAGACCCCCAAGTCCCCAAACAGCGCCAAGTAACAATGAACAATTTCCCAAATTAAAAGATCTCCCCTCGACGAGAGATGAGACCGACTCCACCTCAAGGACTCAGCCATTAAACACCAATCCGAAGAGGATTACACCACCAACCCCGCCATAAACAACGATGAGCTCCGCCATCCTGCCAGCCTGTGTTACTATTACTTGAAAAAATTCTCATTATATTTTACGTTCCCCGATAGTCCCTTTTTTTCGGCCGTAATCACGGCCCTCCATGCCGGGAACATATTTCCTGCGCTATTCAAAGTGCCCCCGCCAGGGACGAAATGAGCTCCGTTCAGTTCCGGAGTCGTCCTCCTCCGGCGGCGGCCGGGCAGTGAGGGAAACGAGCGGGCAATATTCTTTGTTAAAAATTTCTAGCAATATCCTTCGGAGTATACAAATTTGCTCAGATTGAGATCTCAGCGACAATGCGAATCAGTTCGAGGACAAACCAAACACAGACGGTACGAAGTGGGTGGAGGCCAAGGCGAAAGAAGAACGAAAAAAAGCGTCTCCCCGCCACTAATGACTCTGGATGGTCGCAACAAAGGAGCAATCTTCCAACGAACATATTTCTTCTCGCCAATTCGCATGCAAATGTGGCCAATTGTCGCCGCATTGAACACGTTGAACGCGACATCGCATTGAATCGGGCTTAGCGACTGGCACTTCGCGAGATGGTAACTTTGTTGTTCTGGCGATAACAACTCGACTCGACTGTCTGCGATTGACTGTGAGAATCATCAGCAGCGACATCGGCTTCTAAGTCAACATCCTTGCTGCATCATCAGTCCCACGGATTACATTAGCATAAATTTTCCTCGCCGCAATCGGGTCAAAGTTCTCCGGCACTCCGTCTCCACGGGGTGATGGCAACAGCACAATGCACCAGGTGGATGAAGACGTAGCGTGTAGTATAATGTGTGAATGCAGAGTGCATCCTTCGCTGCTGTCGGAGGGCCGTGGAACGTCTCAATCGAAGTGCGAATATTTTATGCAAAATGCAACCACACGAGGAGGTGTCACTGCCGAGAGGCTGTCAAAGTTGGCGGTCTGATTGTTTCGCGAGAACAGTTAAGGATCGAAATGCCACCATGAGAGCCGCCTTTATATGCCTCCTCTAATGGACATTTTGAATTTAATTTCAAGTGCGACTTGGACCCACCGCCGGGATAGTCGACTGGAGTGGGCAATTAATTAGGTTCCGTTCATGCGGTGCGGTGCTAAAAGGATTACAGTGAGGTGTTAATTGTTTGGCGAAGTGTTGAACACGTTTCGCCAACGGCTGTTGATCGTGTTCGCAGCACATAATCAAGATTTTACACAGGACTTCGTAAGCGTTATACGCTTTTAGCACGGAAAGCAGCACCTTATGGAATCTGTGCTTCCCGTCGAGAGTTTGATGAGACTTTGTTGGACAGTTGGTTTAACTTGTGGGTCTGGCAAGGCAGATGATGGGCATGAAGGAGTTGCGTGAAGTGTAGCCGATTGTAACAGTCATTTTTCTTCACGAGGGAAGGGAGCTAACGGGGAAGGGTTGTAATTCGGGTAGTACGCCGTCGACTGCCGGCAGAAGTTGCATGGTTTAAAGAATAACAACTACGTGGCTAACTGATGGAAGGGCCATCCCTTTTCGACGATATCGCTGCACTGACATGCACATTGACTTTACTTGATTACTTACTTACTTGTCAGGTCTGTGGCCTACGGAGGATCTAGGCTGTTAGGCTCTGTAGTCCCAGTAATCAAGCTGTCTTGCGTCTGCTATGCCTGAGTCCTCAAATCTGAAGTACGGTCATTTTTGGGGTATAGAAATGGAACCCTTAATTTTATTCGTCCGTTAGAGGTTGTCAAACCGAACAAGTCTACAGACTGAACTTCAGTTAATCTTCGTCATTTCGATGTTCATTTTCTCATTTTGTCTCTTTCTCTTTCCACTTTATCTCATACAAATTTCCTGTCATTAGACAGCTGTCTGGCTACCATTTAGAAATTTTGAAATTTTGAGCGAGTGAAAATCGAGACCAAAACCTCATCAAACTCGATAGGGACGGTCTTTCAAGTTTTCAGTAAAAGTTCTTCTGAACCTGGTGGTTTCGGTTCAGTGGAAACGTAGCAGTAGACGTCTTTCATATGTCTACAATGGCTGCGTGTGCAACGGTCGAATCTTTGAACACAAAATTCGATGACTCGACGAAATATTCCGACTTAAACGGCAACAATCTCTTGTCAAACATTGCCTCTCAACAAGGCCGGGTTATTTGCGTTGGCAGGAAAAAAGAATAGAAAAAAGTCTAGAGATACTAAGTCACATAATCTAGGCGGCCAGTCGAATTGAGTTTTCTCCTATAAGTCTATTGTGTCACCCGCAGTGTAGCCTGCGACACTATATTGTCCTTGCAATTGATCACAAAAATAATGTAAAAATGCATCAACTCTGTATCTATCGATTATCGTCACTGCATTATGTCTTTGTATACATTGACGGTGCATTTTTATCATTTTACCTGCTTAAGGGTTTGACATTGAGAGCTTGGTCGTTGGTTTGAGGGTGCTTTGACAGTGGAGGTTCAAACTTTTCAGTTGGAAAACCATTTATTATGAACTGTTAAGAGCTGGCGTAGTGTTAAATACTAAATCTTGCTGACAACAAATACAACCATCAGAATATGAAGAAATAAAAATCATGTTTCCGTAATGCACCATCGCAAACAGCATCCTAAAACAGAAATTATTGGAAATGGTTTAATGAGGAAGTTAGTTACAAATTCCTTTCATGTGCTGTTCACTCACCAGACTTGCATTCGCCTGATTAACTTCAGAATTGCCTCGATGGGACAAGCAATTGCTAAGCAGAGCTGAACAAAAATGTGCGCACTTGATTCCATCACATAAGCGGTTACAACTCATTGATTACTTGTTAGAACTGTTATCACAATTCTAATCCTATGATAATCGAAATGGTATACCCCAGGGTTCCATTCTGAGCCTAGTATTATTCTCAATGATTATCAATGCTCTGGCAATAATCTTGATTCAAATTTCACATCTATGCGGGTGATGATTTTATAAATTATTTTAACGTTTTAAAAAAGAGTTCAGTTATTCCCTCCTCATGGTTGAAGATTTAGTTGCGAAAATAAGCAAGAAATTGTCTAATAGCCAGCCAAAACTGGCCCAAGTTGAACCTTGACTGTACACGGGGTTACGTAAATGTCGAATTTTTTTCTTTGACAAGTGCCTATAATTCTAAATTCTAAATAATTCTATACGACTTTTATAAATTTTATTTAGTTTTATACATATTCCTTGCATTTATACACTGTTGTGCCCAACACTGAAACAACATCAGGCAACACATACGATACTTGCAAGACACTCAAGAAGGCTACAAGTAAAGAAACATGTGACATAACATATAAGTAGGCCACTAGTGCCAAATCAATTATAACTATTCTCAAATATGTTACGTATGCTTACAAGAACTTGACTTACAAACGAATGCAAGAATGCAGGTCAAATGCAACAATGCAATAAGGCGTCAAATGACAATAGTACATGTTACGTATTCTTGTCCAATGAGCAGAGGCAAGGATAAGAATACGATACATCGAATATGGTTAACCGAAGCAACTCGATAACGAGGTTGACCCAGGGATCAAGTACGAATGGACGGTGGCGGCAGTCTGCAGCAGATCGATATAAAAAAGATTTCGTTAATTTTTCATTCCTCAAACGCACCAACTTCTTCCTCTTCTTCTGGTGGAGCAACAGTCCGGGGTGGACCTGGGCTCAACCAGTAAGCCTCTCCAGCCGTCACGATCTTTAGCCAGCTATCTCCAACTGCGCACACTAAGTCGATTGGGGTCTTTCTCCACCTGGGTGCGCCATCGGTTCAGTGGGCGTCCTCTATTGCGTTGTCCCACTGATTCGGAGTCGAAGACTCTTTGGGCTGGAGCAGTGTTGTCCATGCGCTCTACATGGCCCAGCCATCCTAGACGTTGAATCCGTAGACGCCTGACTAGGCTCATGTCGCTGTACAGGCCTTACTATTCGTGGTTGAATCTTCTTCTCCAAAAACCATCAACGCAGACAGGACCAACAATTTAACGCAGCCCTTTTCTCTCGAAAAGACCAAGTGATTCTTCATCCGCTTTTGTGATGGTCCATACCTCCGCACCATAGAGCAGGACAGGGGTGTATACATAGGTGTAATATCATGTTAGCTTGGTCCTTCGAGAGATGGCTCTACTACTTAATTGCAAAGAAACAGCGATTGGCAAGAGTAATTCTGCGTTTAATCTCGGTACTGATGTTGTCTGTACTGTTTACTGCGGAGTCGAGGTAGACGAAGTCGTTCACTACCTCGAAGTTATAGCTGCCTATGGTGACGTTTTGGCCAAGTCGTCGATGTTGTGCGTCCTTTCTTGATGACAGCATATACTTCTTTTTGCCCTCTTTCACCGCTATACCCATTTTGGCCTCCACCGCTTCAATACCAGTAAACGCTTCATTGACGGCTCGCTGTGTTCTGCCAATCACGTCCATGTCAGCCGCGAATGCTAGCAGTTATACGGACTTTTGGAAGATCGTGCCTCTTGTGTTAGCGTTCTGCACGATCTTCTCAAGAGTAATGTTGAAAAAGTCACATAACAGTGCGTCGCCTTGGCTACAAGCTTTTATGACATTGAAGGTCTCGGTGAGTTCGTTACCGACCTTGATGGAGCAGCAAACGCAACAACACCAGCAACATTATTCAGATGAATAATATTTACTTTTATAGTAAACATGTGTGTATATAAAAGGAAGAAGAACAACATTCAACGCCATTTCGAAGCCATCTACGCTTAAGAATACGGCAAGCTAAGTAGTCCTTCAAGGGGAAATACACTTTAGCTTACATTGGACTGTGGAAAACCGTAAAATGCGTGACACAAGATGTCACCATCCATTGCATTCAAATAAGATTCATATTTGTTCTTCTTGCACCGTACTGTTTTCCACTTTAAGTCATTTTATTTAAGTTTAAGAACTGTTCTTATAAAATAATGTTGTATTCTGAAAGTACAAGTGATTGCTTCAATTATTGTACCTTTGGGCTCATATCAGAAGGTTCCCAGACGGTACAGAAGCGCCAAACCAACATCTTGAGATCGGCACTCAAGTACCAGAGCCATCATAGCTCTGGTCAGGCTGAAAATTTATTGGTCGTACCAAGAATTGAAATTAGGCACATACCCACCACGTCATTTCTAAAAAAAGTTAACCGAGAGTGGTCTCCAATTTAAACCACATTTGCACTCTGTTGCGCTGCTTTGATAGAGAGAGCATATTCCTCTCGACAAATGATGTTCGGCAATGGAATCTATTCCTTCCTCCTTTTTCCTTCCATTTTACTTTTCTTTTATTATCGACATTTGATGAAAGATTATTAGTCTTGTATGTTTGTTATCCGAAAGTTCCAAAGGACTGCACAAGATGCATAGAAACATAAAAATTCAATAAGAATTGTAGCAAATGCACGCAACAAATGGAAGGCTTGCCATACGCTTTCGACCGCGTTGTACAAACGAAGTTCAACTAAACTGAAGTTCAGAGCGAATTAAAGAAAACAATTAGAGCTCGGTTTAAGGTTCAGCTGACTTAAGTTTAAGCCTTCACTAGGCTCTAGGGTAACTTTACATGAGTGGGAGTGGCTTAGGGACATATGAGATGACTGTTAGCTCTTATTTCTTAATCGTCCCTGAGTCCTGACTCTCAATATTTATGAGTTAAGGGATAATTCCTCAATTTTTTGATGGCCACACTTTTTTTTTAATTCACATTTTCTGTGTCTAAACATATTCTAGCTCAGCTTAAAAGCTCAATCTTGTTAGTGCGCAGCTTAATATGATTCATACCGTCATTCCCATTGACCACAATGCACACAAATGATAATTGAACATGTTCTTACATCCAAGAGAACATCAACACTCCAACCCCCTTGAAGGCAATGTCCGACTGCAGTCTGGCTCCACATGCCCCCACCTTAGTCCCCATGAATGCGCTCAGACACTAGCCTCGTATCAGAAACAAAAAAAAAACAAAACCCCTTTTTCCTCGTCAAGTGAAACTTTTCAAAGGGTTCTTGTTACATTCTCCCACTCAGCGCGCTTTCTTCCCTTCAACATGGTCGAATCGCAAAAAAGACTCGACTCCATTCACATGAGGCATCGGTGGTGAAAATCCACATGGCATTCCGCTTGTCCGTTTGTATCGCTGCCGTCGTCGCCGCCATCGCCGCCACATCTGTAATAAATCGCTGATGATGCGTAAAGCTTCTATTTGTGTGTCCATTGGTTCCGCTCCAGCGGCGCCTGACAGTTTGCTTTGTTGGGCGGTGCAGTTGGCGAACAAAAAAAGTTTTTCTCCTCCTCCCCCCTTCCCATCCTCCTCGCCACCCCAACTCAAAGCTTGAGTGTCGATTCTATGCTTCCGACGTTGTTTCTTTCATTTAGAACTTCTGTGCAGTCGTCCCGTCCCTGTTGTTTCGCTCGATGGAGTCCTCGGATGACTTATGTCTTCCAGGATGAACCGACATGCTGGGGTTTGAGGGGTCGGGGGGATGTTGTGTGCGCCATTCGCATGTCACTGTTGTCTGCTGCACCACACTGCCACAGCATCCCCCAGCACCCACAGCACCCTCGAGCATCCGCCAGCAGTCTTTGAGTGGAGTGTTTTGTTTTAATGCAGACTGCGGAAGCCAATTTGGTTCTGGTCTGGTGCAAGTCGTATCCTTATTGAATCGAGCGAGGAAAAACCTGCCAAATTAAACTTTTTCCGCCACACAAAAACACGACCACCCTCCTGTCAGAGATGTATCCTAAGTGATTTACGCTTATCTGACTGTCGCTCAGCCTGTTGGAACCAATGGAATCGACAGGATCTAAATTGAATTCAGATGACCAGTCAATCACGCGACAGTGGAGTGTGATATTGAAACTCCCCACTTGATTGACGCGCAACGCCCGTCCAATTGAATGTGACACTAACACCGTTCGAACCCGACCCACACCCTCCTCTTTCTGGGTGTGGGGCTGAGTTCCATTTCAATAAAAAAAAAAAAAACACCCACACACAAAATCGAAAGGAATTCAAATGACTCCTTCGCGAGCGCGAATATTTTTTTCGGATTATTAATGTGTGTGTTTATCAGGATCCCCCAGTCGTCGTCCTGCCAGATGACATTACACACATCACTCAGTCAGCCACCCCCCGTCAATCGGTGTGTTGTCACCCACCACCGGTGTCATGTGGGTGGCTAGCTGATGGGGAAGTCGAGTAGCATGCCACCCGGCTTTTATATTGAGATTCCTCAATCTTTTGATTCAATCATAAGTCCTTAATAAAGAAGCAAAGGGAAATCAAAAAGTGGATCCATTTGTTGGAGTTGGAATTCGCATTAAAAATTCATTGCTTTTCACTTTTTTCCCTTCGTGTCCTTAATGGGGACGGTGGGGGTGTAGGTATGGTTGAATGGGGGTTCGATCGATGATGGGGAATGGAATTGAATGGGATTTAGGTGTGCCACCGGCGCGGCGCTGCTTGGCGGCTGAGAAGGGCTCAGCGGTGTGGTTTCTTATGCGAATTTGCGAAGCTAAGTAAATACCTAGCGAGCGAATTTGCATTCGGTGTTTTGATGGAATTTACGTGGTCCTTACGAGCTGGATGCTGATTGGCGGGGTGGCCGGGACTATTGGGGTTTTTATTCAAAATTCAATTTGATTTCTTTTCATTCTTCGTCGTTTTTTCGTTTTTTTTTTTTTTTCGTGCCCATTTCTTTCGGGAATTCAACCCCACGTCAATGCGCAAAGGGGGCAAACAAAGGCAACCGGAATGCCTTCGAGTTGCAGAGCGCTTCGCGGTTTATTGAGAAGTTGTGTTTATTTTTGGGGAATCGTCAAGGATCTGCGCGATGACTGTGAGAGGATGGGGCGGGGATACTTTGCTTAATTTTTATTGAGCTATGAAAAAGGGGTTCTGTTGGGAATGTAAATTTAAAATTCATGGATATTTGTTTTTTTTTTTTCTTTCTTTCTTGATGGAATGAAACCTTGTGGTGCAGTTTTTTATTGGACATTTTGGACCGAATCCGTGGGAGTTTTTGTTAGTCGATGCGAACGATGCAGGACTGGGAAACTATTTTATGTAAATTATAACTCGTGCGGAAAATTACTTTTCTTCGTTTGCTAAATTATGGCAACTGGAGGAGAATGGGTTTGAGCTTGGTAGATGACAAGAATCAAGTAATGTCATCACACGAACAGGAAATGATCACATTTTGAGTGCTCTTAGTAGTCACTTAAACAAAGTCGCTGGTATAGACCCGTCCGCTTCGCTAGACGATTCCTTTATTTGTTTGCTAGTTTAGTAAACATTTATTTGTTCTTCCAAATGAATTTATTGCAAAGCAAATCACTGTAAATAAATAATTAACGCAAGACACTACTTAGGTTAGGTTAGGTAGGGGAGCTGCTAGTGCATTCACCAGCACACTTAGACCATATTGGTCCAATGTGATACCCCTTGTCAGACACTACCACTGATGGACTACTACAGTGATAGCACGTTAATTTGATCCCAACGGCAAATGGTGACTGGACCAGATTTGAAAACCAGATAAAAGCGTATTAACTTTGCTTTCACTGGTATTCGAACCGGGGACCCGCTAACCAGGAGCAGGCACTCTAACAACTGAGCCATCCAGTGGTGTAAGATACCAATCAACGTCGTATGATTGTATTTCGATGTTTTGCTAACAGAATTTACGCCATTGGTCTTGAATTACATGTATCCTTAAATATAAATTATGCCAACAGTGCCTATGTCCTTGTCCTTGTTTTACGAATAGTTTAAAAGTATATGGGTTGAAAATTACGCGAGTTATACGTAAACACAAAATATCAAGTAAGTTTTATTATTTACATAAATATATAGATTGGAGTGGTCGCCGTGGCGTAGTGGGTAAGCGCGTCGACTCCTACGCAGAGGGTGCCAGGTTCGATGCCCAAACTTACCACCTTTGATAGTTCACGGCTCCGTCTCTTTCGAGTCACTGACAATGCTCAAAGAGTATTCCTGTCTAGAAAAAGCTTCTCAACTTCGCCGTTCGGAGTCGGCATTAAACTGTAGGTCCCTTCCACGCGTGAAAGAACAATAACACGCACAATACGAGTGATTGCTGAGAAACTAGGCCCAGGTCCACTTCGGACTGTCGCGCCACCCATATTATATATTATTATATCTTTGATGGCTTCTTGACAACGCCTCCAATCTTTGTAGGCGCCGTTGAGCAGGAATAGGTTGGATGACAGTGGGAAAGATGAACAATCCCCCTGCATCGTGGAAAATTGTGCTGTGCAGAACGATATTCTTGTTTCTAACTAGACTGGCAATATCTTTCGTCAATCAATCCGCCAATAAGGCATTTGCACCAAACAACGAGATGAGGATACGGCAGCACGGGAAGTGCCAACTCAGTTTATCTGTGTCGTAGCAGTGCAGATAACTTACAATAAACCCCTTCTTATTCAATTCAACATTAAGTCTTAAATCCTTCAGCTCTCAACTTTGGATGTTTCCGCAGCATCGAAGTTCCCAGTTGGCCTTTTATGACTTCCACATCAAAAAAATATACCCCCTTGGGCAGTATCCTTCATTTATCGCAAGCAATGACAATCAAATTTCTACGCTTCTGACGACCTAATCTACTGAAATTATTCCGCCATCGTGTCGTGTCACATTCACTTGCTCTAGCCGTTCGTTCATAAATCCAAGAGTTAAGTACCCTGCCTTGCGGTTCAGAAAATTACGAACCAAATAAAATCCTTTTCCGTTCTGACGGACCAGCTGACCTCAGAGTCAATCTGTTAACACGTGCAGCAACTCAACTCATCCATCATTAGGCCGCCCCAAACCACCGCACAGCTGAGGAGCAGAAAACCGCTAGATCATTCTATTTACTGTATCGTTACATGCCGTCCATGTAAAATGCGGAAAACTAATAAAGTTGAAGCGTTTCCTCTCGAGAGTCGAGTCAGAGTCAGAGGCACGTCTGCAACTCCCCAAATGGACATCGCACACATACAGCGAAAGTTTATTTGCACACGTACTCGGCGTACAGCGCTCAGCGCCCAGACAAAGCTCCGCAAAGCCGACTTTTATTAAACTTATTGGAAAAGTTTCACAATAAACTGGCAACGAAGCAATGGCAATCCTTTTGGATAATGCCACTTTTATGAGACCAGAAGCATCCTCCTGAATGATGATGAATAAGATCCACCCCGGGGCACAGTAGTCATCGTTGTGCAGCCGCCTCCAGCTGCTGCTGGTTCCCTCTGGAGGCTGGATGGGGTGGAGAGGCTTTGGGCGCTCTCTGGTTTGGAGGCCTTTAATTGAAAATTGAATTTGGAACAAAAAAGCGGAAACGTTTGAACTCTGGCAGCTGTCTCAAACCCTCTCGCCAGGCCACTCACTGCGCTCTGGGGCCTCTCTGAAAGGGAAATTCAGAAATTCCTCAAACAGGCCGAAGCCGCTCCAGCCTCTGCTATGCCCTTCTGGGGGGCGCCATGTCTTTCGATTGAGAAACTTCCCCCACAGCAGAGGCGCAGCTCGCTTGCGGTCAGTTGGGATGTGCAGTTGAGTGCAGCTGAATGGCATCTGTGGGCGGTGGGAGTGCATTTTGTGCAATGGATCCGGCTCTTAATTTCAACCCTCATTTGTATCATTACGCACTAATGGAGCCGGCAGAGTGGTGGGCTTGGCTTTCCTTTCATCCTGGCCATCTGAAGCATCGGACGTCCATGGACTTCGGGGTGCTACTCGTATGCTCTGGATTTCTTTTGCCGCATCAGCGTTCGGTGCAATTATTTTGAATATTTACAGTGACGGCGGGCCCCGAGAGGAGGCAAGCGCATGTCCTTCAACTCGACTTCAGCTACGAACTCAAAGTGCGTGGTGCGTGGTCTGCGGCGAACGGTGGGTGGGCGCTGAGTTCCATTAAAACGCACGTTTTCTTGTTTTCGAATAATTGACGTTAATTGAATTCTATCGCAGACATGGGTGTCATCATGCATGCTTGTCAACCCCATGGCCTTGTCCAGAAGTCAAACGCAGGCACTGACTGCCTCGATGGCTGTGTGTGGGAGGGGTGGGACGATAACAATTTGTCACCCTCCTTGTCAATTCTACGGCTGTCAGTGGATGCTGTGCAATTTCATTTTGGGGGAGAGACACATAATTCCGAACGTCCGAACGAGCGGTGATATACTTCGACAGGGTCTGGGTGGCACGGCGCACTAAACTTGCTGAGGCGGCACATTGCGGCACGCACTTAATCCTTTGGCATTTCGGGGTACAGGCGAAGTCGTGTAATTGAAGGCACGTATGGAGAATGGATGGCACTGTGGCTTTTGCGGTTGCGGCTGTCTCCAGGGGGGGGCAAGTGAATGGACTGTCTTGTCGCCTTATCGGTATCCTAATAACGTCGTTAATTATTGGGTGATGTCTATCAATTGCAGTTTGTTCTTGTGAAGGTGAAGGTGAGAGATTGGATAAATAAGCAGATAAAGACGATAACTTGTTGTAGACACACTTTAAACTTGTCAATGGAGTGTCAATTGAGGGGTTTGGGGGCAATTGCAGATGCTGGGGGTAATGGATTGGAAAGTGTTTTTGATGTGCTCAGCAGAATGGTTGGACCCCATGGGGAGTTAACTACTGTTTATCTCTTGGATAGATGGCATGGGAAGTGGTAATTGCTGTCAGGCAGCGTCATTGACTGTCTAATGAAGGATACGTTGGAGCAGTCTGGGGCTGGGGTGTGAGGAGACCCGTGTGCAGATTGGTAGGTGTTTTCTGTGCTGGAGATGGTACAATTTGGGGCACACGCTGAGTTTGGAATCTAATAAGAACGAACTTCGCCTCGTACACAAGCTCATCAACGTGATGAGTTCCAGTTCCATTGTTCCAGTGACTCACTGCAAGAGCTAATGAAAAAATATTACTCTCGTAGCCCAGCTGCAAGTTATACGGACGGGAACCTCTGCTCCAATTTGCCTCCCAGCGACTTAAGCTGAAACATAAACTTAACAAGCGAGGTTCTTAATTACAACAGCACACCCGCTCCCGCACGCGAGGAGCTGAGAGGAAAAAACCATCTCCTGCTTGAGAGGTTGAAATAAAAAGGAACTCATGCCCGAAAACACTCTTCGTCCTAAATCCTCTGCAGTCAGATGGGAGATAGCACGGAATAGCGCCAACCAAGTGAATGTCCCTTCTGCAGTATTATGTCGGGAATCCCTCGATCATAAAAAAAAATCTAAAATAGCACGACTCCCCCTCTCGGTCGAGGCGAGTTGAGGGGTAGCAGTATGCAACAAGGAAAAACGCTGCCACTATAAATAAACCAGAGCGAGTCCTTAAGAAGGATACATGCAAGAAAAACGAACAGAAAATGGCGGAAAAATTCGACAAAAAAAAAACCATCAAAAGTGTGTTTTTATTAAAATTTATGAAACCAAAATAAAAACCCATCCACCCTCCTGTCCGACCATCCCGACTGTGGTCCTCCAGCTCCAGTCGCTTTGTCTCCTCTCGCAAATCTCTCTCATCCCTCTAACAGCTTACCTTACCCCAAGGAAGTCGTGTAATTCCACGACATGTGTTCCATTGCCTCGAGCTGCTGGAGGAAGAGATTCACGATGTTCCTCAGTACTGCTGCTCTGTTTCGGCTCTCCCTCCTCCGCCGAAGGATGGTCGATGCGCCGTGACAGGGATGAGGTCTCATATCTCCGAAGGAACACGGTGCTGCTGGCAAGAGCTCGAGTGGGGAGGCGAAAAAAAAATTCAATTTGTTCACTTTTTATAGCCAAAAAAAGGAATTTACGGTACTCCAGTGTAAAAATGACTCCACTGGAGGAGCTAGCTTCGGTTGGTGTGCGAGTTGAGGAGGAGACGTCGCGTCGTGCGCAAAGGATTGCGCTTATCCGAGAGACAATGGACGCTAGTTTGTCGGAGAGGCAGGTAATGAAAGTTTTTGATTTTAATTTTGTTTTCGTGTTGCTCTCGTTTACGGTGTTTTCCACAGTTTGCGACACGTCACGTGGTGGTGTGTCTTTTTTGGCTGGGAATTTGTGTCTGCTGAAACTGCTACAATTTGGCGTGATATGAGCTCATCTGTGGAGGTCTTGAGGGTGGTTATGAGATTCATGGAAAACGAAAACATGTGTGGAAGTGAATACCGATCAGCCGAATGGAGATAGCATGTGGTACTGGCAGCAAATGGTTACAGATTGAGTTTTGGAATTATATTGGATGCTCACTTAGGGCTTTAGAAAGGATTTGGAAGAGCTTCTGGGGGTTCTCATTTGTGTTGAATGGAGCTACAGTCGTCGATTGTTCCTCATACCACTCTAAAGAATAGATCATCAGCTTAGAGCTGATTCTGTCAACAACTTGTGCGGTAGGCGTTGTGTTCATTCAGTGTTCTTTACGACTCTCACAAATTCAGAGGAGCAAGAACGACTGCAGGTCTCCTTCTATTGTTTAACTCGGAGAAGATGATTTATATGGTCAACCTGAAAATTAGTGCTGTTCATAGACAGCGGTTTGCTGGAATCGAACGTGGTCCCTCGAGAGTCGAAGTCCATTTAGGTTTAAAGCGATGTCGAAGTGCCATTGAAGTTTATACTCAAACCCAACGAAAGGAAATAAATTCAAGTCTCTGTCATTCGAAGAACATGAAGTAGAATTTGCTAGAAATCGAACACAATTTGATTAAGTTTCAGAACTTAAACTTAAGTGTTTCAATATTTTACACGCCAGTAGAGCTAGTGCATTCACCAGCACACTTAGACCATATTATTCCATTGTGATACCCATAGTCAGCCTACTACCACTTATCGACTACTCCAATAATAGTGCTGTTACAGCGGCAAATGGTGACTGGACCAGATTTGTAAACCAGATAAAAGCGTATTAACTTTATTTTCGAAGCGAGGATCCTGATAACTAGGAGCAATCACTTTACCAACTGCCCCATCCAGTCATTAGAGAGGGCCTATTTTCCCAGGAACCACTCGTGTTGTGCGTGCTTTTGTTCTTTCTCACGAATGGAAGGGTCCTTCAGTTTTAAGCCGACTCCGAATGGCCAAGTTTGAGAAACTTTTTCTAGAAAGTATTACTACTCTTTGAACTCTTGTTATTATTACTCTTTGAGCATTGTCAGTGACTCGAAAGAGGTGGGACAGGGAAAATTATTTGTGATCGTCGGCGAGACATTTTTTTTTATGGTCCATAGCATTGGCATTAGTAATATAAGCCATGTCGGAGTTGAGGGTGAAATGTAAAATCAATATTAGCTGTGTTTTTTGGCAAGCGTATATACGCTTAAATTATAAGTGCACGAAAAAACGATCTTCGGCGCTTAATAATTCATCATAAAATCTTGGCACCAACGACGACATTTATGACATTTGCTAAGCAGTCAGGGGTGTAGTCGTGGGAGGTGATGGTTGATTTTTGATGGTCACCATCTTCGTTTTGTGACTGTGTAGCGTGATCATCACTTTAAAACCAAAAACACTTAATAATTATAAAATAAAAAAAAATGTTCATCAAATGAAAAGAATCGTTAACGAAACCTAAACGGAACGTATAGCAGAGACACTCTGGGTACACCAAAAATTGCATACTTATGGATGACAAAACAATTAAAAATGATCTATTACATCAACCACACCTGCAAATGAAAGCCACATACATCAACCTAAACAATGAATGAATAAATTCAGGAATGAACACACAGTAAATAATAATTAGAAGCGTTGTTTTTATCCGCGCTTATTTCTTAAGCGGCGATAGATATGATGAGTAACTTCAGCGGATATAGGATTTCTTGTTAGTGTACTTTACATGAAAATTGAGATTTAAGCGTATATACGCTTGCAAAAAAACACACCTATTATTTCTATTAATAAACAGTATAACACCACCATTAATAAAGAATTTTTTTCATTTTCTTAATAAGAATTGGTATCACCAATCCAATCAAATGCAGAGGCAACCTTGATCCACTTAGAAAAAGCTTTAAACACTAAATTAACGGTACAAGAGATTTATGCCTGAAACACAATAGTGCGCTGCACCAGCCGACTTCATGTTACGATGACGCACTGCGTTGAAATAAAAACTCAATTTATCAGCTGTTCTCTCTCTCATCTACTAGATGAAAAATATTGCCGCCTTTCTGCATGCACTCATTTGAAATAACTTTTGTCATTTCATTATTCTTAATCAGCTGTTTTCGTTTTTTAAATGAAAGTTGATACAAAATCTTAATTTTTGAGAAAACTCTCAATCTGGGAGAAAATGTCTCGCTTTATACGATTACAATATTTTTTTATACAATGGCAATATTTTGCAACTTTTACTAATGTTAAAAAATGGTTGTCAAAACATCTTATTTGTGATTCACGCTTCAATAGTATTCTTTGTATTGGTTAACTGAACGTGTGAATGTATTATTAATTTTTGTGCATTCTTTAATTATGTCCAAGTATTTCAGATTGTAAATTGCTCAGTTGTAATGAATCGACTTCATGAACATAAGCTTTGTTCGTTCGTTTACCCCTCCATACTGTGTTGAAAATTGAACACCGAAATTTGAAAAAAGAATTTTCAAATAAGAACTCTAATTCACCCCATTACTAAGGTGGGGAAGGGTATCAGCTGTTCTCAAGAGCTCACACGTATTCACAGACAGGGGACAAAAAGCGTATAAAAAACGCTGTCAGATGAAATCATGGGGCAAGGGAGGTAGAAGTTGGATATCTCTATTATAGGTTATCTCTGCTATAAGTGCTCATTTTGCGCTAGTATAAAAGGGCGACACATTCTCATATCAAATCACTCTTGTTGGGATGCCATCTAACGACTTTTTAAGTACTGTCAATGAGAAACACCTACAAACCTTACAAAAGTCTGTGGTCTCAGTTGCGTACCAAAGAATACAATACTACATTCGTTAGTGCAACGGTTTTCTACCGCACACATACCAAATAATATTGCCTAGGGCAATCGTTGCTTGCTAGCTAAATGAAGATAGCAATACAGCGCACCCTAGAAAGTCGAGGGTACATCTGTTTGTGCTACGGTTTCGTCTAACCGCACACTTACAATGCTGTGCACTAAGTTGCTTGATTGCTAACTCGCTTAAATATTTTCTCGTCGTATAAGGAATTTGCTTGTTTTCCTGCATACCATATTTTTCATATTTTTTATTTATTTTCTTCAATTATCATTCCTTGTCTTCTTGGCCGTTCATCGTTAAAGATCGGACTTTGAACCGAATAAACTAAAGCAGAGAGGTTCACAAACACGATCGTTGTAGTTCTTAGAGTTCTGTAGACTTCAGACTGAATAAACGAAAACAGAGAGGTAGACAAAACACCGTCTTATGCTTTTGGAAGAGAGGTTGACGGAGGAGTGTCACCAACCTTCAACCTACCTAGCGTAGAAACGCCATCATCTACGCAACGTGAGGACCAAACCTCCTACAACAGTGTAGATGAGTTATTTTTAATTCAGAGTGTGCTTTTTAAGCAATATATAATTTACTATGGAAAAAGTAAAGTAAATTTGTTTCAATCATCAGCCAGTTGAATATGGTTAATTGTATTCATGGCTAGTATATTTGTCGATACTGAATTGGCATAGCCGACGCCGCGATTCCATGAATATCGTAGTTAGTCATTTGTTTGTCTGGATGATTTCTCAATTTCCCATCCAGTCGTCATAAGTCGTATTCACTGCTTTTTGTGAGTGGGCCATAAACGGAACGATCAGGAGGCTGAAGTTGTGTGCGAACAATGGGGTGGAAAAGATAATGGGTGGTGTGAATAAAAACTGAGAGTAAGAACACATGAGTCGAGTATTTTCGTAAATGGAAATACTCAATTTGGCTTGAATAAAGACTTGCCTCAAAGGAGGTACCCTCCCTGGGTGGAGCAGTTAGTTAAGTGTCTGCTCTTGGTTAGTGGGGTCCTCGTTTCGAATTCCAGCGAGAGCAAAGTAAATACGGTTCTATACGGTTTTCAAATCTGATCCAGTCACCATTTGCCGTTGGGATCAAATTAACGAAACTATCACTGGAGTAGTCAATTACTGGTAGTAACGTGAATATGTTTGGGTATCACAATGGACGAATATGGTCTAAGTTTGCCGGTGAATTCACTAGCAGCCGCACTACCTAACCTAACCTAACCTAGGTACCCTCCCTTCAGTTGGAGTTTAAAAACTAGAGTTCTTGGCGTTTAAGGGTGAGTGCAAAGTCGGGTAAAGGTGGGTGCAAAGTATGTGCAATAATGTTTTTAAACATTCAAACGCGAAAAACTTCCTTTCGGAGACAGCTGATAATTTGAAAAACGTGTATGGATTCGAGTTTGAACTTATGGAATGCTTAAGTACTAATTTCCTCCCCGATATTCCTGAAGAAACTGTTGGTGGTGCCATACCTTTGATTGTTTTTGTGTTTTTTAATGAAAGGTGGTTGCCATGGTGTAGTGGGTTAGTGCGTCGACTCCTACGCAGAGGATGCCAGATTCGATACCCGAATTCACCGCCTTTGATAATTCACGGCTCCACCTCTTTCGAGTCACTGACAATGCTCAAAGAGTATTCCTGTCTAGAAAAAGCTACCTCAATTTCGCCGTTGAGAGTCGGCATTAAACTGTAGGTCCCTTCCACGCGTGAACGAACAATAGCACGCACAACACGAGTGGTTGCTGAGAAGCTAGGCCCAGGTCCGCCTCGGACTGTCGCGCAATAAATATTATTATATTATAATGCAATGGGAAGATTGTCCGTCTTTTTCTTATCGCTTTTTGATTTGACGAGATGTTAAAATTCAAATTAAATCCGTTAATTTTTTTATTTCTTCTTCCATAGCTTTCAACTTTTTATTTTTCAAGTCTCGAGTTTGGCTTTTTCCAGCAATCAAGGATAAAATTGCAAATACTTGATGAAATCGTCATCTTCCTTTCCAGATTTCTTTTTGTCGAGGATTAAGGAATCCGTCAAGAATCCGCCGCAGTTTTTCCATTATTTTGCATTGTTTTCACCTTTTTCTCTCTTGAAGTCACCTCCTATAGACACTCAACTTTCTACAAGCTATATCTGAACACATTCCATTCTTTATTCACACCAAAACGGTGAGCGGAGAGGATTCGTTAAAGTTAACGAAATACATTTTTATTCACACCAGATGGAGCATTTCCTCCAAAATGCTTCGGAAATGCTCAGTTTTTCTTCACACCACCCAATAGCATAAAGCCGTTCTCCTTGCACAAATCGAGTGAATTAATATGGTTTGTTGGGTATTATAAGTAGAATTTTGTGTGTTGGGCAAGCTTTGTATGTTTTGAAAGTATCCAAAAAACTGAGGGACGACTCATCACGCATCCAACCATAATTGTACGCAGCTAAAGATCTAATGAGTACATCTCTTAAAAAGTTGGCTTGAAATATTTTAATACCTCTTGTCTTAGTCTTGGGAAGATTCTTTAGTGTATACTTTGTGGTGCACTGGGATACAAGAATATTTCCAAAATAAAGGCAGGTCCATAAGCGTCAATATTACAAATTAATAGATCAACATTTTACCGCAGGCTTCTAATATTTTGATGTGTAATGAAAATTCAACTTTTACGATTAGAATAGAATAAACTATTGCAGATATAAATTATGGTTTTAATGGTAGTGTTATTGTTTGTAAAATCAAAACTGTCATTCATTTTGATAATTTTGCAATAGATGACGATAACGTTACCATTATCAACCTATCTCATAATGATCAGAGATAACCTATAATAGAGATATCCAACTTCTACCTCCCTTGCCCCATGATTTCATCTGACAGCGTTTTTTATACGCTTTTTGTCCCCTGTCTGTGAATACGTGTGAGCTCTTGAGAACAGCTGTGGAGACAGCTGATACCCTTCCCCACCTTAGTAATGGGGTGAATTAGAGTTCTTATTTGAAAATTCGTTTTTTCAAATTTCGGTGTTCAATTTTCAACACAGTATGGAGGGGTAAACGAACGAACAAAGCTTATGTTCATGAAGTCGATTCATTACAACTGAGCAATTTACAATCTGAAATACTTGGACATAATTAATGAATGCACAAAAATTAATAATACATTCACACGTTCAGTTAACCAATACTAAGAATACTATTGCAATGTGAATCACAAATAAGATGTTTTGACAACCATTTTTTAACATTAGTAAAAGTTGCAAAATATTGCCATTGTTATTATCAAATTGTTTAAATTGAATTCATGAGTTTTTCGGAATTCATGATTTTAGCGTATAAAGCGGGCTTCATTTTTTGAGTTAATTTGTCAGGTATGGTTTATGAATAGGCTATATATACACTTAAGAATTAATTTAAGGTCAAATAGTTCCAGTTAAATGGACATTGCATTACATTGTTATTCACGAAAGTCCATATAGCAATGTAAGAAAATTCCCTTAAAAATACTAGTCAACGTTTGAACACCCTCCGAACAACATACCCATGTACGTTACATGGAAAGTACATGGATTCCCACTAAATTCATGAATCTGCCGCTTTTTGGCACAAAATTCACGAATCGGCCGCCATATTGTGGTGAATTGACGAGCGTTGTAAATGGATAAGTGAAATACAAGGGATTACCACTACATCTTCGTTGTGGGCTAGGGGAAAAAATGGCCGAAGTTGGATATCTCTATCACCCATTATCTCTGACTTCTATATCTTCGATAGAAATAAGATCGTTGTTATCAATGGTTATGACTTGATCATTTATTTCATCTAACGAGTGTTCCACTAAGTTCTCCTCACTACTGATTATGGAGTTACCTATAGAATGACTAGCAACGGAAACCTTGGCTAATGCATTTGATTTTTCTTCATTTGAAAGTAGAATCAAATTGTCCACCTTCAATGCAGGTATAAAGAGATTTTGACGTTTAATAACCTTAATTATGTTCAAAAAGGGTTTATTACGATTGTCTAGTTCATGTTGTTTCTTATTCCAATTTTGGTTTCTTATATCCAGAATGTGGTATTTTATTCTGCTTGTTAGATCTTTGACTAGAATCAGAAGCACATTGTCCCTAGTTCTAATCCATCTAGTCATTGCATAATTCCTTATTTTGATTAGTTCTATAATGTTATGCGGGAGGACATTTTTGTTGTTCCACTTAATAACTTTCTTTGGTACGGATTGATCAATGCAGTTTAATATTAGGTCGGTGAAATGTCTTACCCCTGCATCAATATTGTCTGGTTCTATTTCTTTAGGAAGAATATTCTGCCTGTTACTCAAATGGCAGGTTATTTTATTCCTAAATAGATTCCAGTTTGCGTTTTTGTAGTTGTAAACAACATATTGAACCTGATTGGGTTCCAAAAAATGAGCTACAAATGACTGGAAGGTGATCTGAGCTTAGATCATTTATCACTGTGGGCTGGCTGAAAAGTTCTGGCATATTTGATTTGGTGGGATGTAAGTTGGATGTGGGGGATAAATATGAAATGGATGGCTTGCATGTAGTGTGTCAAACACATTACCCCAAGCATTGGCTCTTAAGCAACCCCAGTTGCTATGTCTACAGTTCAGATCGCCACCAATTAGAAAGATATCGTTCCGCCTTAATAGTTCACCCAAATCACGATTCAAATCAAGGCATTTTCCAGGTGTGCTGCGACCCCCAGGGAAGTAAACACAGAATATTTTCATAACACGACCATTACTAAAGGGTATTTCGACTCCTAAATTCTCAATTAACTTGGTTTTCACTATTGGCAGAATTTTATGCCTTAAAGATCTTTTTACCACAATGGCAACACCACCTCCCCTTCGATCGTTACGATCTAGACGATACACAATATATTCACTATTTGACAGTTTTCTAATATTTGAATCAAGACATGTTTCAGTAACAAGACCTACATCAATATTATGGGTGCTTAAGAAAGCAAAAAATTCTATTACTTTATTGCGAATGCTTCTAGCATTCCAACACATAATTTTTAAGCCAATATTTATACTTATTTACCTTGTTGGTACAAATACTTAATATCTAATTGTGCAAAAGTGTTAAATTGTTCAGCTTTTGAAGTACAATTTCCAAGTAAAGTGATCATCTCAGCTGTGAGTCCCTTGATTTCTGGTAAAATGGTAAAAAGCTCGCTTGAAGCTTTTGGTGTAGTAATCACATTGTTTAAAAAATGATTCAACTTATTTAGCCACACTCAACAACCAAGCAGTGCCACCATCAAAGTGAGAGCGAATATCGTTAATAGATTGGCTTCGGCTTGATTCTCTCTCATACGTACACATTTCGTGAACGACTTTTGATATATATGAGTTGTTTCCACCGTACCCAGTCTGCCCCATCGACCGGGACGGGGGAGGTTATGTTTATATGCAAAGAATCCTTATTAATTTGTTTTGTATTTTATTTCTCAAGGTAGTATTGGTCTCCATTGAACTTATGTGAAGTATGACCACTGTGCATCAGAATCATTGTTCAGTATCATTCGACAAACTTTTCATGAAGGTTTTTCTCCGCCTCTTTAACCACTGGTCCCCTCATAAAATTAGCAAGGAATTTTTGTGTTAATATATCCATCAAACAAAATTATCGAATAGACACCATCTTTTTGGCCTCTATAAAAGTATTATCAGTCTTTCACGAAGCAGAACACCGAACTGTGAACTACGGGAACAATGTATCTCCAGAAGGCTTACAGAACAATGTAATCTTACATTAACATTCACTGTCTCGGAATAATTCCCTGAGAGAGTCCTGAGAATCTCAATAAAATTTTCCACACTCCATCAATCAAGACCTCCCTCCTGGGTACATACATACCTTAGCCTCCATTAGGGTTTTTATTGCTTCCAAACTCCTCCACCTTTTGTCAATGCACCCGCAAAGCTGGGCCCATTCTCACCTTCCCTTCCATACAAAATCCATCTTTTTCACGCGTCCCTAACCCTCTTCCGTCCCATTGCACAGCACACAACCTCAAACTTTGGCCCCCCCAAACAAACTTTGAATATAATTCATGTTGAGATACTCTCATAAATCCCCCCGCACCCGAACCGCGCATAGTTCTGTTAACAAAACTGAATTTGTTCGACTATATCTCTTCGCAGTCGCACCGAGTGATAGATGGACTCCAGATGCGGCACCCAAGCACCGCCGCATGGCGGGAGGATGCAACTTTCAACAGCACTGCTTGCTTTGCATCTTTTTGCTTTGTTTCATCTGCACCCACCTCCACCACAGGCGCAGCGAGCACAGGCTGTGTATCTGCTTATCTCGAGGTCCTCGGCAGCTTTGTGGTATTTATGAAGTTTCCACGGGAGGCGCGCTCAACCATCGACGGTGCAGTGGGAAGGTCGGGTTAAGTAGGTTCTCTTACTTAAGACAAAGTTTTCGAATAAAATTGATCTAATTCAGCCGAAGTCGTTCCTCTCATCGCCGCCGTCGTCGTCGGGAAGGGATGCCGAGCAGCCGGATGATTTTATGACGTCGTCGGGCTAAATTGTATTCAATTCCTCTGAATATGGATGAGGCAACGATAAAGAACAAATCGGGACCCGACCAATTAAAACCAAAAAGAAGATCAAATTTGAGGAATTAATTGCTTTTTATGGGGACCTCAGAAGTGTCGATTTCCTGTCGAGGGTTGCCTCATTAAAGGCAACGTCCCCCAGCCGTCATCCCGGGTTCTATGTTCACCGTCAAGTTTGTCATCAGCTGCCGCTCTGTTGTCAAATTAAAATCGTATCAAGTTAATTTTATTTGAAAGTTCGTCGATTAATCTCGCTTGGGTTCGTCGATGTTGCCCTCGCCATCAAAGTTGATCTCTTGATACTGCAAGATGATGACACTGTGGCGCCTCGTATTCGGTTTCGGTGTTTGGGCATGTGTAACCACCGCCTGGGCATCGACAACTTTTCCGCTGATACGAATCGCCATCAGACCCCGACGGCGGCGCGGCGCGGCTATGGCTGATGCGGCCCACTGGGGAGAAAGTATCGAGTTCGCCTGATGATGCAGTGAAAACCGAATTGAAACCGAAGTTGCTCTGCGGGCCGTCGCGTCGTTTGATGCGTAGTTAACTCGTGGATCCAATCAGATCGCATTGTTCGTGGATCTGGTTTGCCTATCCAGGATCGACGGCGGCGGTGGTGGTTGGACCTGCGTGGAATGCTGCGCCGAGATTCTTTTCTGTTATCGATTTCATCCTTTTTTTCCCTTCCCCTGACCGCCTGCCTGGTGGCGGTGGTGACTGCGTTTATGGGCCTTCCCATGGTCACACGACGATTACTGCATTTTTTATTGATCGTAAAAAATTCAATTAATTAAACTGAGTAAATATTTTCCGTGGTTTTTTTCGGTGCGTTTGGCCGTCGTCAATGGAAAGGCTCTTCGGTGGCGATGACGGAGGGAGGGGGGAATGTAAGTGTACACGCAAGTGGGGATATGTTAATCTGCTTACGCAGCCGAGGGGGCAGGGGGGTAGTCTGATACCCTCGGGGCTGGGTAACAGTGCGGGCGATTAAATTGTAAGAAAGCGCCATGAAATGATTCATTTCCTTTTTCGGGGGATTGATGGCCGGGAGTTGTGGCCCTTTTATGGAGCGAATAAACACATTTGTGGGCTGGTTTTCACAGGAAATGCTGCCTCTTCAGTGTGGCCGTGGCGGATGTAGGTTCGCGGAAAAGCGTTTGTTTGGATTTATGCCGAATTCTATGGAGCGGAAGTCATGGTGAGGTGTTCATTAAGTTTAGCTGCCATGCACATATGGGCTTGTGGTTTATAGTACACCATTTAGTTTGTCCCTGAATACGGTGTAGGTACGCACTTTTTTGGGGTGGGAATCGCCACCGACCTCATTGGCCAGGAGAACCAATAAAAGCCATCAGGAGGAAGGAATGTGCTTTGCAGAGGCGTAAGGTTAAAATGCTTGTTAACGACGCCGTAAAGTGTGGAGTTCGTACTTGGTCGGCATTTTTGGTCTCAAAAGAAAATGCAGAGGCTGTTAAAAGGAACGAAGGATGGAGAGGATGGTGTTCAAACGAAAGAACAGAAGTTGGATTAGATTGACTATCGGAGATACTCTGTGTTAGTGTTCGCTGTGGCCATAGGATAAGGTTTCATGGATTATTCGGAAACAGCATGGTCATCACAGATCCATGATCTTGCGGTTGCTCTGGTGCTTATGGACATAGACTATCCAATTTCCGATTAGACAGCTCTAAAGGGAAGAAGTAGGCGCATCGCAGGGAATTACTTTTGTCTTATTGACGCAAAATATTCCCTCTTCCAGTTCATACAGCGTTGTAAGTGATCATACTATCCATTGAACAACCGTTGTTGTCGCTTTTGCGAAAAATTGGCTAACAAAACCTAAGAAAATGTTACCAAGCCAAGTAAAAAATTATCAAACAGTTTTAAAGCTAGAAACATATTTAACCATTCAGGAACGTGTCAGAAGAACCTATAAGACTTTATATTGCTGTAAAAATGCTATAGTGCTATAGAGTGTATACAGCAGCGTGTGGTTCACTGGATATTTGTATGAGCCGATGTCAGCACAGCGACCAGACTGAAGTTGCAGATGGATCGAAAATGTACGAAGGAGTGGGTTTGGGAGTCTACCCTAAGGACCTGAATTTCCAACTGTCAATCCGCCTACCAAATCACTGTAGCATCTTTAAAACGCAGACGTAGCTCTGTCGTGACTAAAAAGCAATGTGTGGATTATTAGCCACAGATCATGTGGGTAACATTTCAGAAAATTGCGAAGCAGACGTACTCACTAGAAAGGATACTACACATCAACACACCTTCCATACGCTGAACTGCCATCCATGCTCATCGCTACTGCAAAACTCTATAAAAGCTGGAAGCGATTCCTCACACGAAACGATGGTCTTCTCGCACTGGAGCCAGAAAAGTTTTTATTCACTTTCACAATTGTTTCTACTTCCACTTTCATTTTGTTTCTTTTTAATAATTTTTAAATTTTTTTTCACTGCAATTTATTCTAATTCATTCTAAGCGGATATGACGCTGTGTAGGGTAAACTACCCAGTAATGAGCACTCCCTCCGATGATCCACATACATTTGCAATTTGTCTTATTATTAGTTTTACGACAGATAATTTGTTATTTTGAAAATTTTATCTGTAGCTGGCAAGTCTGTGTTATAAAACGGTCTGTTCCCGTACCCAAAATAAACAACACAAAACGGTACAAAACAACACAAATCTACGAAGGTCTGTTCCCGTACGCCAAAAATTTGGGTTTTATATCAAATGAGCGCTCTCTGGAGAATTTCCCCACCCTGCCCATTTTAACACAAGAAATTTCTGTGGGCAGTTTGTTTGTCTTCTGTCAAATCAGTTGATTTATCAAATACTTAGATTTGTACTTTCTTGAGATTTTTCTTCTCTCTGAGAGATTTTTCTCCTACTCCTTAAAAAATGACAGTCTTCACAGTTTTGTGCAGAAAGTACGGGAATAGACCAAATGAAAAGGCGACTATTTCAGTTGATAATTCAAAAGGTAGGGAAAATTTTATTGACATACAATTAACTGAACAAATGAATGGCTGAATATAATTGAAGCTAGAAAATAAACAAGTGATTCAAATTCAATTATGCAAAGAACCTTAACCAAAGAATAGATACATTAATATAATATCTTAACAGTCTGCTTAACTTATTCGGCGTGTTTCTTTCAAATGTGATATTTTAGTTCGCCTTAAGGTTCTTACAGAAATATTCTCATTTAGGTGTTAACAAAAGCAAAAACGTGAGAACAAGAGAATTTTGTAAGAAAGTCGAGTATTGGAATGGATCTTAAATAACCACTTTAAGGGATTGGCACCATCTGCGTGGGACTCTACGCACTTGCCCGCTACGCCACGGCGAATCTCTACAAACAAAACCATCAGTTTGGTATTGATAACTCGGTAAAAATTTTGGGATCTGTTGTAAGATTGGATTGCATTCGGTCGATGTATCTCGGATGTAGAGTTTTTGAAAGCAGATTATTTATTGTTATTGTATTATTAATCGTGCACGTAAAGCTTGTAAATCATTATTCTTTGTATCGAGCTACAGTCAGCAATGAATCCAAAAAAAACTAGGGCCATTTGTGTTCAATTTTGCACAAGAAGTTGGTTAATATCGTTCTCTTCTTGTCTGACATTCTTATATGTTAACACTCTCTATTGCGTAGTGGAACACAACTTCGCCGACAACTTCGAATAAAGTCTAAGGGCGTCAAACTAAACGATCTTGCTGGTCAATAAATCACCGAGCTCACCATATTTACAAATGTAATACTTTGTATTCGTCATTCGGGTGCAAGTCATTCCGTGATGAAACGTAATACAAACTGAGCATGTTTGACTTTGACACATGTCATAAATCACGCGTGAGCTGTCAGAATAAAAATAAATATAATCTAGTTATAATAATTGTTTGAATTATTACTAATGTAATATACACCACCGAACCAAACCAATCCACAGAGCTTTAGCTTATAATAAAAAAAAGCACGACACGCAGGAAGGAAGACATTTGTCTTGAAAATGAACAGAAAAAAATTTATAGGAGTATGAAAAAACTAAACATCGTAACAATCAAAGGAGGGAATGCAAAAAGCCAAGAAATAAATTTGTTGAAACTTCAGGTAAGGGGCTTACAAGTGAGACAAGTCCTGGAAAAGAGAACTTTACGTTTAAATAAAAAATTGTACTAAATTACAAGGATATAACAGAGATGCTTGGTTTTCTAAAAATTTAAATTTAATTAAAATTTTCCTTTGATTTTAAATGACTTTTTTTAATTCATACGAAATAAAAGCTTATGATACTACTAAACTTACTTCTTTTTATATTTGTAAGTCGTGTTGGAAATTCTGACAAAAGTAGTAGTAAGAGTACAAGAGTAACAAGAAGATACGTACTTAGGTTGAAGAAGAAGAACCTAAGTACGTATGCACTCACAACATTTTTGCAGTGATTTTGAAGTGAGACGATCTATGAAATTTTTGTGCCGATAGCTAGAAAATGGCACTTCACCGACATTTTGCGTCTTAAGACCTCAAATCAGAATTATAGTTCTGTTCAATTCAATAATTCAATAATAGGCACCCAAAAGAAGGCTATCAGTACGTATGTATGATCGGAACTCCCATTTTTTTCATTTTAATTCATTTTTATTGTGGAATTCATAACAACTTATATACTAGACAAAAATTCTTAAAACTAGTTGTACGTACATTGTTACTTCTTCTAACTTACTGGCCCTAGGCGGGCACTCTAAGCTAAACTTAACATTATTCTATGTCTTTCGACCTAATCTTACGGAGTGAAATATAAATGAGAATTTAAAAAGAACAACTTAGTATTAAGAAAAAATTTGAAAACTTAATGACTGAACGGTTTATATTAAAACTTACAAGCTAACTTACAATCTACCTTAAAATAAAACTTACAAACTAACTTAAGCTAACCTACGTATATATGCATATACACCTGTCTATACCCCTATACACATGTGTATACGCATATATCCTTAATATACACAATGTATACATGTATCGTCATGTATACACATATACATTCTTGCTTTTTTTTCACATATATACAACTTAAAAAACTACCTTAAAACTACCCTAAGATAAATAAGTCAGCCATAGGTTGCGGCTGATAGATTTCCATCTAATCCGCTGCAAGACAGATACCGACTGCGCCCCTTAAGAGGGAACGCACTACCATTTCTACCCCGGGTCTAAAGGGTTCGACGCTGGAGTTCCCTCGCTCCCCAGGCACAAGAAATTTTGATGCTGCCTAGCAACATCCCGAATGTCTCGGCTGGATCCCGCCGTACTGAACCGGAGGAGACTCTCCACAGCTCGTTGTGCGACAGAACGGTCGTGGTTGAGTCGCCCACCCACAATTGATCTGGCTATGTGAAAAATGAGCGGTACCGCATTCATATCTTGTAACAGGCCGTGCTTATCTAAATGGAGAAAAGCTTCTGGGGAACGAAGCCACTGTGGCGTACCTTTTCGCGGTATTCTGGATTGGGGTAGTAAGCCCCTGAGATCAAGTTATTGGACGAGTTCACCGCTCTAGCAGTATGACCTCGAATCAACTTCACCAGGAAATTGTCCACTCTTATCAGGTTTGCCCTGTTGTATAAAACCTCATTGGAGTAGTAGTTTCTGTACTGGGACTCGGGAGTTCGATAAAGACGAAGGCAAGCCCTAAGACAAGCCCTCTCAAACAACCGAATCTTTTCCATTAAGCTTGCACTCACGTTGAACCACACGGGACACCCATAGGTGAGCATTGGCCGGATGAGGGCCATGTAGCAGATAACCTTATTATCCCTGATCGATCGAGTTGGCTGTTGTAAAACTGTCTCTTTGTAAGGGCGAAAGCGCCTCGGGCTCTGGATGATCAGAACTCCCAAAACCAGATATGTGCCTGATTTCTACCAAGAAACCTGCGCGGGACATTAACCGTGCCGATCACTGGGTATTTTATCCTATATGCATTTATTTTATTGTCCCTGATCGTATTTGTTCATTCTCGTATGGATGTCGTATTTTTTTCGGAATTCTACCGACTGCGCCCGTAATACAGAGGCAAACCAGGGGTCGAATCACTGTATCCGTAAACGGATCGTCAATTATACGAACAGGAATTACGTTACGATTACGAACGAACGTATTGGGATCATGTCATACGAATGCTGACGGAACGTAATTATTCTGTGTAGAATATATTGTAATAGAGTGCAGCGTAGCAAATATAATAGTTAAATGGCAAATTGGTGTCATTTATGACATAATTAATGTAAATATATCGATTGTTTTTTTGTTTTTATTTTATTATATTCTTTTTTCTTTAAACTCTTACGCGCTAGACAAAAATGACTAAAACTTACTTAACTTACTTATTGGATCCAACTAACTGGCTCTTTGCAGGCACTCTAAGCTAAACTTAAAAATCTTAACTGTGGCTTTCGACTTAACCTATCTACTTACAGCACTTCTAGTACGCATTATGGGCACTTGAAAACTAAGAAAAATTTTGAAAGCAAGCAAAAAACTTAGTATATGAACTTTTTTTTTTGCTTTTAACCTACACCTAAAAATAAAACTTAAGCCTACCTTAAAAGTAAATATTAAACTACTTAACGCTAAGTGGAAGGCATATATGCATGATTTGAACTATATATATATTTTACAATATGTATGTAATCCTTACATATATGCATTCCATTGTATTTTTGTCATACTTATATATAGATCTAAGTATGTATGTGAAGTGGACTCCCTCTAAGTCGAATTGTCACGGGAAACCAAAATTTGTTCGATTTAGAGAGAGTTTGACTTAGAGAGAGATTTTTGCATGGAAAGTTGAGGGAAATGTTTCTAAAATATGGCGAAAAAGTTCGAGTAGGGGAGAGTTTCGACTTAAGGAGAGTTCGACTTAGGGAGACTCCACTGTATGTACTTTTTTTTTTGTTTTTATTTTTTTTTCTAAATACTACCTTAAAACCAAGGAAACGATGGAAGTCGGCCATAGGCCCTAATATTTCTGCCGGCTAGCCAGAAGTCTAGCCAGGGTCGAAAGGGATCGACGAGGGAGCTCTTTCTTTTAACCACCAGTCTCGTGTTGCATATTCACATCTTTAACATCTCGGTTGGATACCGATCTGCTCAACCGGAGAAGCTCCTCAGTGCTCAGTGCTACGTCTCGGCTGTAGTTGAGTCGCGTATACGCGGTTATCCGAGCAATGTGGAGGATTAACGGAACTGCTAATTTACCCTGGATCAGACCTGTCTGGTCCAAATAAACGAATGCTTCCGGGGGGATTAAGCCGTTATGGCGCACCTTTTCATGGTACCTGCAATTGGGGTAGTAACCCCCAGAGATCAGGTTGTTTGTCGAGAGCATAGACCTTGCAACATGCCTGCGAATCACCTTGATTAGGAAATTGTCCATTGTTATCAAGTTCGCCCTGTTGTATAGGACTTCATTACGATAGAATTTTTTTTACTGGTACTCTGGTGTTCTACAAGGCCGATGGCAGGCCCTAAGACAAGCCCTCTCAAACACACACACCACACGGGACAACCATAGACAAGCATCGGCCGAATAAGGGCCATGTAACAGATCACCTTCACCCTCGCACCGAGTTGGCTGTTGCGAAACAGTCTCTTTGTAAGAGCGAAAGCAACTCGAGCTCTAGACAGAGCATGTATGTTAAAATATAGATACTGATCTAGACTGATCCCCAGGTATTTGACTACACTTCTTTGCGCCAGTGGTTGGCCGTGCTGTCCAACAACTGAAAACTTTCTCCAATTCTTTTTGTTGTCCGCCAAAGCCCTATATAACGGGGTTCTGAACAAGATTGTTTCCGACTTCTCAAGGTTGATGATCAGCTTCAAGTCGTCGCAAAATCGCTGAAACGTCTCGTTGTCACGTTGCAAGAGTGCTACAATGCCCTTGACGGTACAACCTGATCTGTACGCAACCAGATCATCTGCGTACTCTATCGCGTGCTGAAGAGATCCTATCAGATCCGCTGTGTAAATGTTGAAGAGTATCGTTGAGTTAACCGCTCCCTGTTGCAGACCATTTTTAATTTTGAACGTACCAACAGAAGTTACGTTGCTATTCTTAACCACGAACTTTCTGTTGGTGAGCATATTAAGCAACATGTACAATAGTAGATGTACAATTTTTCTTTTGTTCTGCCTAGCTAGGTAGATAGGTGTGACCGGCAAAGATCCTCCAGCCTCACTTAGAGTTTTATGGTCAATTGTGCTGTCACTACATAGGCTTTTCCCATCGTGCACCCACTAGACTTGTTCTTACTTACCATGTGTGTATTAATACCTACAACCAGTTGGTGGTATTAAGAAACTTACGGATGTCCTTTATTTTTATGTTCGCTGTTTCTTCAGGACTGTTGTGGCAAGTTGCCAGTGTAGTTTCGCAGGATCCGAAACTTCCACCCATTTACTGTTTATGGCGTCTGCCATTAGCATTGATTTTAGCGGTTTCATTTGGGTGATGACATGTTTCCTGATTTTGTGCTTGTGGTAGACTTGCCTCCTTCTTGTTCTAGTCCTTCTAATTCGTCGTCTCTTTCGTTGCAAGGGTAGTCCGCCCTTGTACCCTTGTACCTAACACGGGGTAAGGTTGCATCTATCCGCAATCTCCAGTACAGATCGGCGACAGAGTTTTACCAACTTGGAATTAATCTTGGAATCTGTCTGGAAAACAAAAACACATAGTAGTTTGAGAGCCGCTAGATCAGGCTAAGTTAGCGTATACACCGAAACCTGTGCCTTCCTTCGCCTTGGGGCCGCCAGTGTAGATTTCCGTAACAGCGGGGTTGGACACCTTTCCTTCACACCATTCTATTCTCGTAGGTATTATTGTTTTGTGCTTAATTTCGAAGTCCTCAAACGGCGTTATATAGTCCGATTGTTGAGGGATCTTCGAGTTATGAACTATCTCCATATGCCCCTTGATGTGGGCAGTGTTCCGCCTAAAAGACTTATTGTCGTTCTAGACTTTTTCAGTCGTTCCAGTTTTTGTTTTCTTGTAAGGTTCTAAAGAGGGAATATGGTGGTTTTTACCGGAAGTAGGTTTGGCCCATCCGACGAGAACCATTTTACCATTCCGTAGTTATTGTAAGTTCCCATTTGATGATGTCGCATATCTTACCATTGATGGCTATGATGCCAAGGTTTGCCAGTATCTTCAGAAGTTCGTCTACAAGCATCACAGGAGATAGCATCCCTCCTTGTGGGCATCCTCTTCTTGAGTTGACTTTTATTATACCGTCTATTGTGCGAGTCTCCGTTAGTCTCGTTTTTATACATCCTTTTCGAGTTCAATAGGGTTAAGCCAGACGTGGTCTATGACCTAGTTTATTTAAATAAAAGGTATATACATTAAGATTTACATCTTTTTTAGTACTTAGTATTTACAATTTAGAATTTTTACAGATTTTTCTTAAAAACTATAGGATTTGAGGGATGATTTCATGGGAGTGTGGAAAAAAGGGGATTATTGCACTTTTAAAATCTTCGTGATTCGATATCGACTTAATATTAGGAGGTAGAGAGTTCCATAGTCTAGCAGTATGAATGAAAAATAAACGCGATGAATTTAAAAAGTTATGGCGATAAGTTATTAGATTAATTGACCTATTTGAACGAGTAAAATTAAGCCTGTTGAACAAATAATTTGGACTACGACTGTGAATCAATTTGTGGAGGAAAATACAGTTCCTGGCGTTAATGTACTCCCGGAGACTGCACCCCAGTAAGTCCCTGGCATAAGCAGAGATATGCTCATATCTGCGAATGCCATAAATATATCGAACTGCATCATTAAAAGCCACCTGTAACTTGTGCATGGAGAGCGAGTCAGGATTAGAATATATTAATTCACCAGGGCAGTTACAAATTTTTTGCATGTCTCTTGCGGAGTGTAATAAGCAACTGGGCCCTACTCTACGGAGGCAGCCATAGATGCGACCAACAACCATATTGATGAGATCATATCCAGAGAGATCTTTGCTTATTACATATCCAAGACTCGTTGTTTTCCCAACGGTTTTAATTTTATAGGAACCAAGATAGAGTTCGGGGATATGGTCTAGATCAAGCTTCAGTTTGGAAATAGGTACTAGCAGTGATTAAATTGGATTTAGTTGTAGCCCGTTTACACTTGACCAATCGAAAATATCTTTTAAGTCGTTGTTCATAAGAGTCGCAAGTTCATCAAGACTTGGAAAAAGTTTGGCCAGATGCAATTGAACATCATCAGCATACAAGTGTACTGTGCAATGCCCACACACGGAAGGTAAATCATTGAAGAACATGCAGAAGAGAATCGAACCTAGTATTGAACCCTGCGGAACACCTTGTTCTGCTTCCAAAATACAGGAATGACTTTGACCCATTTTTACTTTTTGTGATCTCCCTGAGAGAAAAGTCCTCACTAATCTAACCGCTCTATCACTGAAACCAAGGTAAATTTGAAGCTTCCAGCACAAAATATTATCGTTTACTTTGTCAAAAGCCTTAGAGAAATGCAGAAGACACAAATACGAGATGAATTTTTTGTCATTAAAAGACCTTATCTCCTTGAGAATATTAATCATAGCTGTGCAGCAGCTGTGATTTGCTCTGAAACCAGATTGCTTACTGTAAAGGAGATTATTAATAGACAGGTGTTTTGTGATCTGATTCGCTATAATTACTTCATCCCAGCATCCTAACATGTACACCCGCTCAAAAGACAGATCCCCGCAAATACCTAGGAATTCAGAAAATAATGTAAAACGACACGTATTCAAACAAGAACCGATTCATATTGAAGAAGTAGTCGAATGGATAGTTCCTTAGTTGAAGCCAACATTTTTCGATGATGAAGCTCATAACCGGCTGATCCTTGTAGATCCTCTTTAGAGTAGACTCTCGCAGTTCCACAGTAAAATTCCATGATCCTCTTTGCAGCATCCGCTCGTCATACCCACAAATCCCCGCTTCGAGCGCAAACTTGCATAACATAAACCGAAGCAGATGAGCGTCCCCATCATCCTCTGTGCCCATGTCAGCACCCCCAGCCCCCGCTCCACTTAACTGTTCAGTCGCCTTGTAGTATTAATCAATTTGCATGTTAGTTTTTTTTTCTATGTTTTCCGAGTGTCAACATTATTAATAACAGAAATTGCAACGTTTCGCCGGAGCTCAGACCTGAAAGAGCACAGGTATGCTTTTGCATATCCATTATGGAAGTTTTTTGCTCGAATTAATTTATGCATCCAATATCGTAAAATATATTTTCTATCCACCGGCGCGCCGATGGCAGAGCTTCTAGGCAAGCTCCGGGACCCACTAGCTTAGGTTCGAGTTGTTATTGGCTTTGTTTTTGAATTTTGTTTTTTTTCCATTTTTTGTATGAAATTGCAAATCACCGTTGGATCTGTGACTATGTCATCAATGTCAGAGCATAACTTAATAACGATGCGCCACAGAGAAGGAGTCTGCACACAGCTTGCTCGTGGGTGGAGGGGGTTGGGCAGCAGCCGTCAGTCGATGTTGCGGGGGTGGAATGGAAAAAATCCATCAGCGATAATTATTTTCTTTTTTTCTTCGCCGCAGATCACATCAAAGCGTGGAATTTATGCAAACAAGAATGACGCGCGGGTGGGTGGGGGTTTGAGGCTGGTGTGGAGGCAAAGGAAAGGGACCTTGGCGCAAACATATCGTGGCTTGTAATTCCGTGGTGGTTGGATACTCAGCGAAAGGCAAGGATGAACAAATCTTCTACCAGCGCTTACTAAGCAAAAAATATTTGTGTTGTCGTTGTTTTGTTGGCTGTCGCTGCAAGGACGATGGATGCGTGTCCGTGTATGTGTACAGGGGGCGTGAGTGATTTGATGCGAACACCGGTTTTTGCGCGCATGGACTTGCATGGTGTTAACCGAATTTCGGTTGGCTGGATAGAGCAATTGTTTTTTTTTACGGTGACCTTGAGCTGGGGAGAGGGGGTGGTTTACTTTGGGATGGAATTACACGCACATGGCTTTTTCGAGGATTCGCGAGTGGTAATTGGATGTGTACTTATCACACCCTTTGTCTCTTAACATATTTTAGGGCGGTTTAGTTCTCTAATGGGGAAAATGTAGGACTGTGGTTAGGCCTGTTAAGCGGAGAACAACTTTCGTCCTTGAGTGTGTGCAGCGGAAGTTAATATTGTTTTGGGGAATTACTGGGGCATGTTGCAGGGAAATCTTACGTAGGTGGGCTCGGCTACAAAGAAAATAAGTGGTTGCTTAATATTCTTTGATGGGCCTTAGGGCCATGAGGGATTAAGGGGAAAAGAAATAAGGGAAATAAGAAATAAGTCAAGTTCAAACTTGGACCTCGTTCAAAGCGGTTAACTTGTCAGCTTAAGCCCCTTAGAATATACGGTGCGGGCTAAATAAAAACCGCTTATTAAAAATTCAATAAAGTGAACAAAAATACATTAAATTATAAAATGGAATCATGTATTATGGCTTTATTTTTCGCCGATTCACGCTTTAACGGTATTACCGATTTTAACCAAGCTTTCACAAATCCATGGCAACGCTCAATACAGTACAAACCCGATTAACGCAACTCGTAGAAATTAAGGCTGTTGCAATAACAAAGGTTGTTGCACTTACCGGGTCACATTATTTTAATAAGAGATGATAGAGAGAGAGAGAGAGAGAAGAAGTGGCTATGATTCCATTGTCAAAATATTTAAAAGACACATGTTTGAAACCAAAGCAAAGCGTTATAGTTGAACACAGTTTTTTCAGATCAGAAAACCAAAGCTTGGAACAAACAGTAAAAATATTATGCGTTTTCGTTAAATTAATTGTATATTTTGCTGTTGCGAAAATCAAGGAATTGCGCGATTCGAGTGTTGCCTAAATCGATTCTGTACTTTTTGTAGTTTGTGTGAAGTTTGGTTAAAATCAGCAAAGGTAGGTGTGTTCTGCGTGCGTGATAAAACACATGAATTTCATAAGATTTTAGATTGTTTTCCACGCATTAGCACACATGTATGAACATACAGTGGACTCCCCATAAGTCGAATTGTCACGGGGCACCATAATTTGTTTGAGTTAGAGAGAGTTTGACTTAGAGAGAGGGTTTTGTATGGAAAATTGAGGGAAATGTATGTAAAATATGTTAAAAATTTCGAGTTAGAGAGCGTTTCGACTTAGAGAGAGTTCGACTTAGAGTGAGTCCACTCTAAATGTCACAACTTTTCATAAAAGCAATGTTTTTTTTTTTTACTTTGCTTGGGGAAAATCTTCAACAATACACTATGTACCCCGTGTCCACAGCGAATAAAAAGGATTGTCACGCGAGTAAACTGACCCACAGTCATTAATCTGTTCCAGGAAATCGTGTTGAGTTGTCTCCTGTTCGTATTATCCTTTCATCGAGCCTTGAGGAATGAGACCAGAAATTAATTTTACAGAATTGGGAAAATCTGAAACACAATCAATGCAAGAAGACTTTGAAACATGTGATGTGCATCTCGAACTCCGAGTACTTTTTACCATCCGCAAATTTGAATCTCAGTGCTCGTTATTGGATGGTGCGCGACCGAATAGATCAGATTGATCAGATAAGCCAGCTACGGCCCATGATTTGGAAGCCATCAATAGTCGCTTAACACGCCTATTCTGGTTATGCTGTGGTCACAACGCACGAATGTCAGTGAGGCGAAAATTATGATGCCTACCTTGTGAGGTTTCAGCTATTTGTTATTCTGGCGAAAACCTCACAAGAAAACACACAAGAATAGTCACCATGGTGAAGTGAATTCGTTGCCATGTCAAAAATAGTTTTTTTTTACAATTATTATATTCGCGCTTTTTTTTCTTACTGAGCGGTCTACTAATACTTGATTTTGGAAAAGTAATATCTACAAAATAATGGCAGAACGTAGGGAACTATTACCTTGTTCGCTGTGTATATTAATGAAATATGTATAAGTACTTTTATTAATAATGAATATTTTGCAGGAACAAGAAAATATCAGCGTACATCGCAGGAGCAGTTGGACCATTATACGAATTTCTTGCAAATGAATCCCGATTTTCTTCTGGGCAAAAATGATCCAACTGACCCGAATAGGATGCAGAACTATTGGGCCGCATTAGCAGATGAGCTAAGCGCCTTAAGAGGACCAGTTCGCACTGCGGTCATGTGGAAACAGGTAAGTTTTTCTAATAGCCGTTAATTTGGTATTACATATAAAATTACATGCATTCTTTACAGACTTTTAGCCACTGGAAACACCAGTTGCTTTCTCGTGCACGGAGAGTCAAAGTGCACAAGACTTTAACTGGTAGTGGCCCACCGTGTGAAACTCAGCTAAGTCCCTTCGAGGAAAAGGCGCTCAACATATTCGGTGCGGCCGCAATAGACGGGCTAGAATCTGGCTCAACGTTTGGATGTGTAGTAAGTGTTTTTTTACGTACATATATATTATTAATTATGAATGCTAATTGAATATGTTTTCATTTTAAGATTTCAGATAATCCGGAAGGATCCTTGGATTCGATGAGGATGACACAATTGAATCACCATCGACGACTCCAGCATCTTCATCACGATGCAGCACACGACAGTCAACAGCCGACATTTATGCCCACGTGCTAGACTTATGTACCAAGAGGTTTGCTATGGATAAGGCAGCCGAAGAAGAACGAAGAAGGATGCAGCAGCAAATCGTGGACACACAGAAAGTAATGGCTGTAGCCTTTCGCAATATTTCAGTTTTGTTGAGATTTGTCCTTGATAAACAAAATAAATAAAACATATATGTAAATGAGAAATAGGTTTTTTAATTAATTAAAACATTTTGACTAGTAAATGTATTGATATACATTTGCCGGACTTGTTTCCCTTCAGCTTAATAATCGCTTCTTCCACTGGGTGGATTTTCTTCACTGGTATCCGTTGAAATTGCTGGTTCTGATTATCTTCAAATGTTTCTATATTGCGACTTTGTATTATATTATGCAAGATACCACAGGTGTAAACAATATTTGCAGACTTCTCATGGGAGTAATGCAGTACTCGATGCTTTAACAGACATCTGAAACGAGATTTCAGAACACCAAAAGCTATTTCGATCACATTCCTGGCTTTTATGTGAACTTGATTGAATGCAAGCTCGTTTTGCGAAGAAGGATTATCCACTGGGGTCATTAAACAAGGTTCTAATGGATATCCAGAATCACCCAAAAGCCACTTGAACTGCCGGCTGTTATGACTTTGAATAAGCTGCATTCGGACTGACGATGTTGTCCAAATGCCGGAATCATGGCATGATCCAGGAAATTTCGCGTTTAAATGCAGAAACTTCAGATTTTCATCACAAACCTACACACAAGGATATAAAAATAGTAACATAAGCTGAGCCATTAATCAAAAAAATTCTTACGACTTCAACATTTATGCTGTGGAAGCGTTTTCTGTTCATGTACAAATGCGCAGGAGTTCTGGAATCATTCTTTGGCGGGGCGACTGCTGCAATTTGTGTACAATCAATAGCCCCGATTGTCCTCTTGATGTTAAACATTTGATAGAACCTTTAAAGATATTGAGTTATTTTTGGTACAATCATTTCATTTCATTTCATTTTAATTTATTTGTTTTAAATATCTATCGCTGTACTTCAAGAATCATATGTTCTTTTACTAGTACAGGAACATTATAACATAAAATATTATTTTGTGTGACATGATTGAGATAAGTGATTTCAAGTTACTTCAATTATAATTTAAGAGTGTAGATTTCTGATTTTAAAATTTAATGTAATAAGAATACATATGTGAAGAGAAAGAGTTAAGACTGAAGTTAATATAATAATATGGGTGGCGCTACAGCCCATAGAGGGCCAGGGCCTAGCTTCTCAGCAACCACTCGTGTTGTGCGTGCTATTGTCCTCTCACGCGTGGAAGGGACCTACAGTTTAATGCCGATTCCGAACGGCGAAATTGAGAAACTTCTTCTAGATAGGAAATACTCTCTGAGCATTGTCAGTGGCTCGAAAGAGGTGGAGCCGTGAAATATGAAAGGTGGTAAATTCGGGTATCGAACCTGGCACCCTCTGCGTAGGAGTCGACGCACTTATCCACTACGCCACGACCCACTAAGACTGAAGTTACTAGGAATTATTTCAGTTCGAGCGGGAGAAATATGAGAAACAAGCGTTACAAAATTGTCTGTACTTGGTCTTAGCCCGTACCTGTGAAGGTAGGTGATTCCATAAATGAACAGCATGAATGAAAAAAGTGCCTACGTGACATTAAACAGGTATGATTGGAGGGTTTCAAGGTAATATTACGACTTGATCGACAGAAGGTGATCTTTTCATATAAATATTTTGGCTGTTTCTTGTGAATAAATATAGAATGGGACGTTGTTCCGAGACGTGATCAAATCTGCGAAGGTTAAAAACATACCGTGCAGCCGCGTTAATTGCTTTTGTCAATTTTAGGGAGGAAGAATAATCACAGTCAGCGAACAACTCAGATCCATATGTCAAGATTGGCAATATGAGTGCTCTGGCAAGTTTTAATTTGATGTTCACAGGGAGAATGTATTTGCTGATTGATAAGCCTCTTAGGGATGTATACACCTTTCACTATTGCACATTATTCCAAGGTTTTTTTACACATGTAACATATTCAATTGCGGTCGAGTTCAGTTCTATTAGCGGGAAATTTGACAAGGAAGGCGGTTGTTTCGAGAACGGGATGGCTTTGGTTTTGTTAGGATTGAGCATTAGACCACTTTGTGTAGCCCAGTTTGCAATAGAGCCCAAATCCTTGTTTATTTTAGCAACTGAGTCTTCAACCACACCAAGAGGGATACTTAGTAGGATAAAACTAGTGGAAGGTCATTGATAAACATTGAAAATAATAAAGGACCGAGAATGGAACCTTGAGGAACACCATAGCGTACGTCACAAAATGATGACAGTTTAGAGTTATGAAAAACTGCTTGGACTCGGACTCGGTTAGTAAGATAAAATTACTGATTTCAACCAACCTTGTTGGAATGGTGTAATTATTTCCTCTACATTTTTGGTATGACCAATGTGCAAAAAAGTGCAAAACGGAGAGGAACTGTTGAAAAGAGAATTATCACATATTACTGACATAATATAGCATTTTTTTCGATGAATTACTCTAATATGAAAGGGCAATCTATTTCTCAGCTCTTCTATAATGTTCCAACATAATGTCTTCGGCAATCGGGAGAATTTAATGAAACATGCTTCATCCAATACGAAGGGAGAATACATTTCTCGCAAGTTCCTTAACATCCTTCTACGTTGCAGTCTAAAAATATTTACCTTATTTAATTGTCTACAGCATTATAAAAGCGAATTACCTTTTGTCTCTATTTTCTTCTTCTTCAGTAAGTAACAAAATCCAAACGATCTCCTCCATTTATTTCTTTATTTTCGCCTTTTTGCACATCAACATCTGTTTATTTTTCCTTGTGTGTGACAGTTCCTTTGTTGCTATTATTCCTTGTGATGTGCTCATGAGAACATCACAATTTTGACGGTTCTTGTGATGCTCACAAGCTGTGAGGTTTTGCCCAGAATACGAAAACCTCAGAATTTGTGACTCGCCATGCTCTTGTGAGGTAGTTGAAACTTAAAACACATCACTGAGGTTTCCCAGAATAGGGGTGTAAGTTAGAAAAATACCGGTGGCAACGCCGGAACCAGTGATCCCAAATTGGACCTTGAGAAGAGACCTTGTACGGCGTAGTCGCGGTTATTGTTATTGGCTAGTGCCTCACAAAATCCTAGTACATGCTGCAGAGACCTTTTTGTGACACTCCTACCTCCTCTAGATGCTCTCTGATGCTGCAGAGCGTTTTTATCAAATCTGTAAGGATGCGTAGGTCGCCGTGGCGCAGTGGGTTAGTGTGTCGACTCTTACGCAGAGGGTGCCAGGTTCGATACCCGAATTCACCACCTTTGATAATTCACGGCTCCACCTCTTTCGAGTCACTAACAATGCTCAAAGAGTATTCCAGTCTAGAAAAAGCTTCTCAACTTCGCCGTTCGGAGTCGGCATTAAGCTGTAGGTCCCACTCGTGAAAGAACAATAGCACAACGCGAGTGGTTGCTGAGAAGCTAGGCCTGGTCCGCTTCGGACTGCAGCGCCATGAATATGAATATATATTATTATACTTAAATAAGTATATTAATTCTTAATTTACAGAGATTTGAAAACAATAAAATTAAATAAAATGAAAAGTAAGAAACATGCTGTGGGCACTCCTCACCATTCCGCTAATGAGAATATTGAGCAATTTGTGCAATAGTGGCTTATGTCCTACTTATAGAAGTGTTCTCGTAGACATTCTGTATCAAAAGTCGTTACCGAGCCAAACTGTTGTTTCTACACACTACATCGTTGAAGGTCCCAAAGAAACCATGCTCCATACAATAATCCCGTAAGACTTCCTGTAAAAATGACACTCTATTTGGACAAGGACTGTTCAACTGATTGCAGAAAATAAATCAAACCTCATGAGCATATCCGCGACTTGCTTCGACTGTTCCCTTCGTGCTCGGCATCAAATGCCTGAAAGAAACATCTGAACAAATTTCTCTCGATTATCTTCAAAACACCATCAGCACTCGACGTATTTTTTCCCTCCTCCTCTGCATGTGAGAAAACAAAGTCAGACTTCAACCACTCGCCGTACGAGTACAAATTTATGTGCCACAGCGAATAAAAAGTGCATCACTGCATCCTTGGGATGCTATCAAAACCCAATCATCAATCCCAGTGCGCTCTTCGTCTGTGACTCTGACTCTGTGTTTTTCAACCAGAAAACGACATCCTCCGACCGTATCGGCACGAAAAAATATTGAATTTCGTTCAAAATGCAAATGACATCCCACACCACCTACCCACCACCCCACCATCGACACAGCCACCGCCTTCTCAATGAGATATGAGTAAAAAATTTCAACAATAAATACAGGAGTCAACAAAAAGTGCAGAGCACACACAAATGCAAGTACCTTATTCAAACACCATCGACGTGGAGGAAAAGGATGTACATATACGGGAACGATAATAAAATCTCATGGAGTAAGGTCCTTGCAACATTGCACGCCCGCCGAAGTAAAAACTAAATAAACCAATGCGCTCGACGATAGCGAGGGTGTGCACTCATTTGATTTACAAGCGCACATCCTTGTATTGACTTTCGCCATCGCAGGATATCCTACAACCACTGAGCTGACAGAGCGCCGCGCCGCGCCGCGTCTCACCGCGCAGTGTATTGGCGGCACATTGTGCAGCAAGGTCGTCGGCCTCACTGGCGACGATAGAGCGCCAAAAAGTTTTGCTGCGCCCAGAGAACAAGCCTTTCTGCAGCACCAGCAGCAGGAGGAACTGCAACCCTGAGATTGCCGGTTGTACGGCCGAGACGAGGTGGCTGATGATGGCGGTGGTGACGGCGGCGACAACAGACAACAACCAAGTTTCCCTTCGAGGATGCAGTTCATATTGTTACTTTGTAGTTGGGTGCACGCTAAAAATACCAAGGATGTGCCAGAAGGAGTGCATTATCTTATCAGCTACATCCTGTGAGTGAGTTCTTCTTCTACAGTCGCCCTACACTGGCTGGCTGGCTCCTGTATTGATGCAGCACAACGAGGACGAAGTTGAAAAGTTTGCGACCTCCATTCAACCTCGGAACAGATGAGGCAAGTTTCCCCAAGAAAACTTGTTAAGGGTTATGAGTTTTTCTTCAGATTTTCCTCGCCATCCGTTCCACCCCCGTTGTTTGCTGTGTTCTTTGATTTCGCCCGTCTCCTTCCTCGCAAGCACATTTTCCTGATTGATGATCCTTAAGTGGCAGGGTATGTCAACATTATCGGTGCGGTATTAGAAAAGTTATCCAGAGATTGCAATCAAATAATGAGAACGTTTAGGAATCACTTTGACCTCTCAGCTGCCGTGACGTCTGGCTAATGATGGCATTACCTCTGTCCTGCGGCGGATCTGGCACAAATGCGACTGCAATGGATGGCCCACTGACCCAGAGAGCGGCGCTAACAAACATGGGATGGAGCATGGCCGCTGGCCAAAAACCACTCAACCGCCGGAAAGAAACACAGCCCCAAGCCGGCTAGGGACAATGTCTCTGCGGCGTGCCGGTCCCAATCGCATCCAAGCCCAGGCAATTATTTAGATAAGACGAATTCGTATGCGGTTTCCCGCAGTTTGGGTCGTCTGTACACATGTTCCTCTCCCTATCGGGCACATGCCATTTATCCGGCTTCAACAAAACGCTTGCCAACAATCCATCTCCGGCGAGCGTCGAGGGAGCCGCTGCTGCTGCCGCTGCCGCCGCCACTTCCACTGGCAGGGAGGCACACAAGACATCTCAATCGTCAGATTAACGCATCCAGCTTGGGGTCCTGGATGCTTGTGTGGCTGTGTGTGTGTTCGAATGTGTTTTAGGACGACTGGATGGTGTTATGTTCCGCACCTTCGTTTGGATGGCGAACATTTGTTATGCAAACAAAATCGCAATCAATTGGCAGCTCTCTGGCGGTGATGCCCACGCGTGTGGACCCTGACACTGAGCATATGTGCTGGCGAACAAGATCGATCCGGCGAGCGGTGGGCTACGGGGGATTGGACCCTTGTAAGCGCATTAAGTCGTTTGGGCGCAACGATGTTGTCCTTTAGCACCTACGTGATGTGTGTTCACTAATCAGAGCGATTGACGCGGGTTGTTCATTTCGTTTTCCCGCCACCGCCGCGTCGCCGCTGTTATTGTGGTTCTCCCATTCTCTCTGGAAGATTGGTGGCTGCTCTATGGCTGAGGTTCGCCGCAACTGGGCACGTCCGGAGCTTAGGTGTGTCCTGTGCACTGGAGACCGACTCAGTCAGGAGTTCTGCTGTTCCTTGGTCGTGCGGAGAGGGCCCATAAAAATTTGCATATTAAATGGAGACAACTCGCAGGCGCTGATCCTGGAGATGCGGGGATTGATTGCGAGCGCGTCTGTCAATTTGTGTTCATGTTTAGTCATGAGTGGAGGGCGATGGTGGGTTGCGATTTATTTAATTGTCTTCGCTAGCCAGAGAAAGATTGTGTGTGTGTTTGTTTGATGATTTGACGATGAGGTGGCTTGGCGTGGGCTGAAATGGCTTGCAATTGAAGTCGACATGGAATGAGAGACTGTCTTTCGCCTCTGACCGAGCAGTCTGTGGAGTGATTGAAATCAACGGGAGACTTGTCTGAAGTTAAACAAGGAGAGATCGTTGGAATGGTGAGGGGACTCCAAAACCTGCCAGCCACACTTAAATTCATTTAACAATTAGTTCACTTTAAGGACACACTTAAAGACCACAACAGTTTCCCCGGATTCATTGAGCTGAAAAATATGAATAAAATCTCATGCAACTCACAAACATCCGGCTACACCCTGTGACCGTTCAGTTGCGTTAATTTAAGAACCGTTATACATCTTTTTTTCATTTAATTGGTTATTATTACGCGATATGCAATAAAGAATTGTGCGTATTCACCAAACCAACGAACGAACGAAGCAACGATCCAACGTCCAAGCCACCCCCTCGAGCCATTCACGAATCGGTGTGATTCTTTTACAGTGCGCCAAAGTGTGTGTGTGTGTGGAGGTGAACGACGGACAGCCGAATGAACGAACGCCCATATGTCCGCCCACACCCCCTGGTCGCCTTAATTTAATATTTAAATAATTATTTAATTTTCATATGCGAAAGCGAAAATAATTTAATTACGCTCGTATGCGGTGCGCCAGGAACGCACCCGCCGATGTGCCGCTCTCTCCAGCGGATGTTGGGCGCACATCCTGCCAGGGGCCCGTCCAACGAGCGAGGAATGTTAAATGGAACGAAAACTGTTGACCGACTTTAATGAATTCAATTTGGACCACGGTGTTTGGTGATGTCACAGACCCTTTTTTTTTTTGGTTTTGTTCTCTGTTCGATTGGTCAGTTTAGCAAGTGTTTACTGTGGATTTCAGGGGACAAAGCATAAAATCAGAAACAGAAACACATTAAATTATGGGCCACGCAAGCGGCCTAAATATTTTCAATAAAGTAGCCACGCTTGGCGGTATTGTCGGCGGCGTATCCTGTCGCTTAATGAACTCCAAATGGGGCCGGCGATTGGGAATGGAAACAATAATGGGGAGATCATTGTTTTGCTTGTATTCTGTGGCCATATTAATCAGATTTTCGAAAATGTTTGCGCTAATTAAAAGGTTAATGTTATTAACGAATTGTGGGCAGCCGGAACGGGAGTGGGTGACATGCGGTCTTGACAACATTGTCCGGTATTGGCCTTGTGCGTGTAATCAACACCTATGTTGGTCTGCACCTTCCGGGGTGGTTGGTTTGATGTTAGACTATGCGTTTATTGACCCGGACGGGCGTTGGTGGTGGGCTTAGCAGGTCTCATTAATGATGGAAACAATTTATTATGTTGTTTGTTTTTGAAACAAAATAAGTTCATTATTCATATTCGTGGTCGGTCAGAATCGATTGAACCGATTTGCAAGTGCGGATTGAAAATAAATCAGCGGCGAATCAGTGGAATTTAAGGTTCATTAAGAGGGCTTAAAGGGGCCACTGTACTAATCAGGGTAAATATATTTGAAATGGTGTCATTTCCTGGCCGGGGTGGCTGATGATTTGTGACCCTTACATGACTTGTGTATATTTTGTAGGGATCAGGACGAGACAATGACTGCCACGACGACTTTCAGGTTAAAGGCTTCCAAGGGTTTGAGACTTCAGAGGCTATAATTATATACTGAAATGACTTCTTAACCTGAAGTCGACTCACAATCACACCATTGACACAACCATGCTGTAGAGCTAACATCACAGTGGTTTCTCAGATAACTAATCAACCGCTAGTAACACCATACCACACCTCCACATTCAAGCCTCTGTCGAGCAATCAATTGCCTCTATTAATTCACACACGTTTTTAAGTAATATCAGGTTAATAACACCTTCAAAACTGAAAAAATATTGTTCGAAACCTAAAAACGAGAAAATCCCCTGGTTTCGATGGAATCAAAAAAGCCTGCCTTACACCAACTCCGCCATCATCCAGCTAACGGATATCTAACAGCTGCCTAAAACTGGGTCACTTCCTTTAAAACTGGAAGGCTGCAAAAATAATGCCAATACTAAAACCCGGTAAGCAACCTAATTTGCCCGGCAGCTATAGGCTCATTGGTTCCTATAGTTGCTGGGCTCTATAAGCAAGTGCCTCGAGAAAGTGGTTAAAAACAGGACAATAACTTTCATTGATGAAAATGCCATTTTACCACAAGAGCAATTCGGTTTCAGAACCTTTCATAGCCCTGTTCACCAAGTGCATCGCATCACAAAACACATCAAGCCAAATCTTTCAGAAGGCAATAGCACTGGTATGGTAATATTGGACTTAGAGAAAGCGTTTGATTCTGCCTGGCATGAAGGCTTGCTTCATAAGCTACTAAATGTCAATCTCCCAATGTACCTCATAAAGATCATCCAGTCATTCCTTTCAACAAGAAGTTTCAAGGTGTTTATTTATCAGCATTTTTCAGAAGAAAAACAAATAAATGCAGGCGTTCTACAAGGATCTGTACTTGCTCCAGTCCTGTTCAACCTATATACCTGTGATCTGCCAGGATTTTCAAACTGTTATATTGCCCTATATGCTGACGAAACATGTACTTTTTGATCCTATTCAACTGGTTTCAGTGTTGAAACTAACTTGCAATAAATATTTTCGAAGGATATTGTAATACCTGGAAAATGAAATTTAATGCTCCGAAGACCCATGCTATTTTCTTTATACATAAAATAAAGGCTTGTTTACTTCCTAGCAAAAACATTCAACTCAACGGCGTTCAGATTGAGTGGAAGTCCAGTGTAAAGTATCTAGGCATCTATTTAGATAAAAGCTTAACTTTCAATCGACATGCCCAAGAAATCATTAAAAAAGTGAATGGCACGATAAGGATTCTTTATCCATTAAATTGTTGAAACTCACAAAAAGTTATTAATTTTTAAAGCTATTTTCCAAGCCAGAATATTCCATGTATCTCCCGTGTGGGGCAAGTGAGCAAAGAGTCATCTTCGCAGACTTCAGTGTCTCAAAACAGAGTTTTGAAAATAATTTTAACTTACCAAGGTTTTTCTCTACAGAGGTACTTCATAAAATAGCTAGCATAGAAATGGATACACCTAAAACTGAAATCATTAAAAAATGGTGGAACGACAGCATAAGGAATCTCACGACAACCTGCCTTAAAGCCCGTCGTAGATCCCAGCGTTCCAGAGGTAGACTGGAGTTCCAGGAACAATTGGCCGCCTTCAGGCTGGCAAGGCGCAAGCTGGAAAAGGCAATTAGGGAGAGCAAAGCAAACTACTTCAAGAATCTTTGCAAGGAAGCAGACCTAGACCCCTGGGAAGGAGCATATAAACTGGTAATGAAAAAAGTGAAAGGCAGTAGGACGACTCAACTAACCTGCCCACTGGTGCTCAGAACAATAGTGGAACACATGTTCCCCAGGAAAACTCCTACAATGTTCGTCCTTACACAAGGAGCTAGCTCGGATCAAATCCCTCCAGTCACGACTGAAGAGCTGCAGATTGCGTGCAGGAAAATGCCGACAAAAAAATACCTGGCCCTGACGGCATCCCTAATAAAGCTATCAAGGCGGCCGTCGAGAAGAGGCCCGAGCTGTTCACAGCGACGATGCAAAAGTGCCTCGAAGAAGGAAACTTTCCAAATTGCTGGAAACTCCAAAACCTGGTACTGATACCCAAAGGCAATAAGACCCCAGGAGACCCGTCAGGGTACCGACCAATCTGCCTGCTTGACACCACGGGAATGATCCTTGAGAGCATCATATACGGCAGGCAGGCATGTGGCGGAGGAGCGAGGAGCCTTGTCCGACCATCAGTTCGGTTTTAGGAAATCGCGCTCCACCATCGACGCCATCAAAGAGGTGGTAGACACAGCAAGCGAAGCGATAACGGGTTCAAGATGGAGGGACGGTACAAAAAAATACTGTGCCGTAGTTACGCTGGACATCAAAAACGCGTTTAACACAGCGAACTGGTCCTGCATCATGAGAGCCTTGAATAGGATGAGCACACCGCAGTACTGGAGGAAGATTATCGTCAGCTACTTCACCAATAGGAAACTTAGATACCAGACTGACGATGGAATGAAATACCATGAAGTCTCGGCAGGCGTTCCACAGGGCTTAGTTCTTGGTCCCCTCCTGTGGAACCTAATGTACGACGGAGTACTGAGACTCACGCAACCAGATGGAGTCAAGGTGATCGGTTTTGCCGACAACATCGCGGTCGTGACAGTGACCAAGCACATCCACGAGGTGGAAGCAGCCACAAACGAAGCGATCGCCAGCATCAAGGATTGGATGGAATCCGCCGACCTAGAACTAGCTGACCACAAGACTGAGGCTGTCTTAATAACCAGTCGAAAGACGGTGGAATACGCTAGCTTCCGGGTTGGTTCCCAGATAATTCGATCGAAGATGGCTCTGAAATACCTAGGGGTAATGCTCGAAAACCGGCTTAACTTTAAGACTCACGTCGAGTACTGCAGCAAAAAGGCAGCAAGGATGCAGGCAGCGCTCTCAGGAATGCTGCCTAACATCGGAGGACCTGGATACGAGAGAAGGATCCTGCTTTCCACAGTGGTAAGCTCAATCCTCCTATATGCTGCACCAGTATGGGCGGGGGCCCTGGCGAACACGGATGCAGCAAGGAAGCTCTCGACATCATACAGGCTCTGCGTGATAAGAGCAATCAGCGGTTTCCGAACAATTTCGTACGAAGCGGCCTGCGTCATTGCGGGTATGGTCCCGATCGACATTCTCGCCACCGAAATGCAAAGGATCTACCTACGGAGATCTGCAAATCACTCGGAGACTAGCGCAAGAGGTCTAAAAAAGGAAGAAAGGGCAACATCAATGGCACTGTGGCAAACCACAATGCAATGTGATACCCACAATAGAAGCCTGGACAACGAGAGCTCACGGGAACTGCAACTACCACCTCACGCAGTTCTTGTCGGGCCATGGGGGTTACCGAAAATGCCTCCACAGATTCGGACACGACAGCTCACCCACTTGTCCAGAATGCGCGCGCGAAGATGAAGACGCAGAGCACGTAATATTCCATTGCAGACGCTTTGCCGTGGCGAGAGGAAGTCTACCAACTCCCGAGCTCCTAGTTAGCCATATGATGGAGTCAGCTGACAAATGGCTGGTGGCATGTTCCTTTATTACAAGGGTGCAGATCGAGCTAAGAAGGCTGGAAAAAGAAAGAAAGGCCGAATTGGCAAATATAGATCACATAGCGTGATATGCTAACCAGCCCCGCGAAGTAATACCTAACGGCAGTTCCGCGGGGAGAGTAGTAGAAGTGTGCAGAGGTGTGGTATAGGACTAAGGCGCGAGGAAAAAGGAGAATAATATCCCGTGAATCGTTCATGCTGGTAACACGGGTTACCAGTATCTTGAAGAAGATTCCACATCCATTGGCGCAAACCATAAAAAAAAACCTAGAACTGAAAAACTAAATCACAAATGTGACATCTCATGCTTATCATCTGAAAATAACTTGATTTCAAATCTAGATACTTCATAACTTATTTATTTATTAACACATTGCATTTATTTATATATTCCATTTATCTATTTATGTATGTATTTATTTATTTATTGATTATTCCTCTATTTACTTATTCGTACATTTTTTATTTATTTATTTGATTATTTATTCATTTATTTACTTGTTTATTTATTTATGACAAATAATCATTAATTATAATTATTAATAAATTATAGATAAATATTTTATTTAATTATTTTTTCATATATTAATTTTTTTGTTCACTTTGTCACTTTGTCACTTTGTGGAAAAGGCAATTAAGGAGAGCAAAGCAAACTACTTCAAGAATCTTTGCAAGGAAGCAGACCTAGACCCCTGGGGAGGAGCATATAAAGTGGTAATGAAAAAAGTGAAAGGCAGTAGGACGCCTCAACTAACCTGCCCACTGATGCTCAGAACAATAGTGGAACACCTGTTCCCCAGGAAAACTCCTACAATGTTCGTCCTTACACAAGGAGCTAGTTCGGATCAAATCCCTCCAGTCACGACTGAAGAGCTGCAGATTGCGTGCAGGAAAATTGCCGACAAAAAAGCACCTGGCCCTGACGGCATCCCTAATAAAGCCATCAAGGCGGCCGTCGAGAAGAGGCCCGAACTGTTCACAGCGGCGATGCAAAGGTGCCTCGAAGAAGGTAACTTTCCAAATCGCTGGAAACTCCAAAACCTGGTACTGATACCCAAAGGCAATAAGCCTCCAGGAGAACCGTCAGGGTACCGACCAATCTGCCTGCTTGACACCACGGGAAAGATCCTCGAGAGCATCATATACGGCAGGTTAATCGGTGTGGCGGAGGAGCGAGGAGCCTTGTCCGACCATCAGTTCGGCTTCAGGAAATCGCGCTCCACCATCGACGCCATCAAAGAGGTGGTAGACACAGCAAGCGAAGCGATAACGGGTTCAAGATGGAGGGGCGGTACAAAAAAATACTGTGCCGTAGTTACGCTGGACATCAAAAACGCGTTTAACTCAGCGAACTGGTCCTGCATCATGAGAGCCTTGAATAGGATGAGCACACCGCAGTACTTGAGGAAGATTATCGTCAGCTACTTCACCAATAGGAAACTTAGATACCAGACTGACGATGGAATGAAATACCACGAAGTCTCGGCAGGCGTTCCACAGGGCTCAGTCCTTGGACCCCTCCTGTGGAACCTAATGTACGACGGAGTACTGAGACTCACGCAACCAGACGGAGTCAAGGTGATCGGTTTTGCCGACGACATCGCGGTCGTGACAGTAGCCAAAAATATCCACGATGTGGAAGCAGCCACAAACGAAGCGATCGCCAGGATCAAGGATTGGATGGAATCCGCCGACTTAGAACTAGCTGACCACAAGACTGAGGCTGTCTTAATAACCAGTCGAAAGACGGTGGAATACGCTAGCTTCCGGGTTGGTTCCCAGATAATTCGATCGAAGATGGCTCTGAAATACCTAGGGGTAATGCTCGACAACCGGCTTAACTTCAAAACGCACGTCGAGTACTGCAGCAAAAAGGCAGCAAGGATGCAGGCAGCGCTCTCAGGAATGCTGCCCAACATCGGAGGACCTGGATACGAGAGAAGGATCCTGCTTTCCACAGTGGTAAGCTCAATCCTCCTATATGCTGCACCAGTATGGGCGGGGGCCCTGGCGAACACGGATGCAGCAAGGAAGCTCTCGACACCATACAGGCTCTGCGTGATAAGAGCAATCAGCGGTTTCCGAACAATTTCGTACGAAGCAGCCTGCGTCATTGCGGGTATGGTCCCGATCGACATTCTCGCCAGCGAAATGCAAAGGATCTACCTACGGAGATCTGCAAATCACTCGGTGACTAGCGCAAGAGGTCTAAAAAAGGAAGAAAGGGCAACATCAATGGCACTGTGGCAAACCAGGTGGGACACCACAACCAAATGCAGATGGACCCATAAATTGATACCCACAATAGAAGCCTGGACAACGAGAGCTCACGGGAACTGCAACTACCACCTCACGCAGTTCTTGTCGGGCCATGGGGGTTACCGAAAATGCCTCCACAGATTCGGACACGACAGCTCACCATCTTGTCCAGAATGCGCGCGCGAAGATGAAGACGCAGAGCACGTAATATTCCATTGCAGACGCTTTGCCGTGGCGAGAGGAAGTCTACCAACTCCCGAGCTCGTAGTTAGCCATATGATGGAGTCAGCTGACAAATGGCTGGTGACATGTTCCTTTATTACAAGGGTGCAGATCGTGCTAAGAAGGCTGGAAAAAGAAAGAAAGGCCGAATTGGTAAATATAGATCACATAGCGTGATATGCTAACCAGCCCCGCGAAGTAATACCTAACGGCAGTTCCGCGGGGAGAGTAGTAGAAGTGTGCAGAGGTGTGGTACAGGACTAAGGCGCGAGGAAAAAGGAGAATAATATCCCGTGAATCGTTCATGCTGGTAACACGGGTTACCAGTATCTTGAAGAAGATTCCACATCCATTGGCGCAAACCATAAAAAAAAACCTAGAACTGAAAAACTAAATCACAAATGTGATATCTCATGCTTATCATCTGAAAATAACTTGATTTCAAATCTAGCTACTTCATGACGTATTTATTTATCAACACATTGCATTTATTTATATATTCCATTTATCTATTTATATATGTATTTATTTATTTATTGATTATTCCCCTATTTACTTATTCGTACATTTTTTATTTATTTATTTGATTATTTATTCATTTATTTACTTGTTTATTTATTTATGACAAATAATCATTAATTATAATTATTAATAAATTATAGATAAATATTTTATTTATTCATTTTTTCATATATTAATTTATTTGTTCACTTTGTCTCCTTTGAATTAGGTGTCATAGTTGCTTTAAACTTTTGAAATCAAGTTGAAAATTCGCCTCTCTCTTCCCTCTAGCGACACTGATGTTTTTCAAATTACTTACGTTATATATTATTTAAGAACTCTTATTAATATTTTAGTAGTAAGTTAATAATACCGAATCTCTGTAAACAAAGAATGTAATGTATAACCATTGTAAAACTGCTACCACAATAAACTAATTAAACTAAACAAAACAGTGGTAAGTAGCACGTGACTCTATAAAAGACTTAATTCGACAGTCCTGTAATATGCAACCGAACGCTGAACGAGGAGAGTTGATTTTTGGTACCTCCGAAAGGAAAGCGAGTAGGGAAGAAGGAATGGATATAGTCTGGAAAACAAAAATCAGACGACTGCACTGGCTTGGCCCCATCGAGAACTTGGACAGCAATGCTCCTGCTCTTCGTCTGCATCTTCGAATCTGAGGCTCTTGGTTCGAGATCATGATGTCTGGAAACATCGTGCCAAGGACCATCAACTATGGAAGGCAGCTTCGACTCATGCATAGACCCTCCATAGGTCTCAAGCCTGATAAGAACAAGTAGCCTAACAGAATGATTCCAATTAATCAAATCACGTTTAAATATTGATGGAAAACGAAGGAAACACTAAGCTTTTCAATGAAACATCAAATCTGTTTTTTAGCGAGAAAAGTCTTCAACACTATGGGGACCGTTCCCACATAGCGGAAGGGATTTTTACCCGGTAAAAACATCTCCCTTCAAATAAAATATATTTCCACTGAAACTAAGTTTTACACTTATCCAGCAGTTTTACTTTCTTGGTTTAGATGCATCTGGCATGAGATTCTCCACTGAGAGTACCATACGTCCAGACGGGTTTTGCCACTTGCTTGTATATAAACTATTTGTTGTCAGTACTTAATAATAATACTTATGGTTATATAATATATCATGCGCGACAGTCCGAGGCGGACCTGGCCTAGCATCTCAGCAACCACTCTTTGAGCATTGTCAGTGACTCGAAAGAGATGGAAAAGTTGGTAGATTGGCGATTCGAACCTGGCACCCTCTGCGTATGAGTCGACGCACTAACCCACTTCCCAATACGCCACAGTCAGTACTTAGCTTGGAATATTTTCCAATAAACCAGTACATGACTTTGTATCCTAATTGGTGATCCTCACGGTTCTTTTTGACGCGCTCCTTCCATTTAAGCTTTACATCGAGAGTCATTCAGAGGTATTTCGCTTCATTGTCGAAGGGTATTTGTATATTATTTATGAAAACGGGCAAGTTATTCACGTTCTTATAAGTAAATTGTATATGAACGGATTTAGCTTCATTAAGCTCAAATCGCTGAGTGTTCGTCCATACTTCCTTGTGGTACTCCAGCTTGTATACATTTAAATAGGGACTATTCTTTCCAATATTTCACACGGAAGATTCTAATTCGATAAAATTGTGCAAAGTTTTCGCGGGAAGAATTGTTGAAGCTTGTGTTGGAAGCCTTCTTGCAAAACCTTGTCAAAGGCTTGAGAAACATCGAGAAATACAGCTGAGCAGACTTACTTGTTCAAACAATTTTTCTACAACATCAGCTATGCGATGCACTTGGTCAATAGTTGAATGCTTGCTTCTTAAACAGAACTGGTGGTTAGGAATAAGTCGTCCTTCTTCTACAACCGGGCTTAAACGTCTAAGTAATATACTTTCGAACACTTTAGACATTGTCGAAAGAAGTGAAATCGGTCTATAAGACTTTTTGTCCGTTGGGGGATTACCCGGGTTCGGCACCAATACTATTTCCGCTACTTTCCACTGACTAGGGGCATGTTTTAATCTAAAGGCGGCGTTAATAATGTAGAGAAACATAAGAAACGCTTTCTGATCTAAAGTTCTTTCAGAATTTCTCATGTGATTGTCTCATAACCAGGAGCTTGAAACACCAATGACAATAGGAAACGAACAATGATTGGTATCAGAGGAAAATGAAGACATCGTTGATAAAATTTACTTGTATCATTATGGAGGATTCTTGACTCAGACCTTCAATGTCTTGAATGATTTAGAGAGGGCGTCACGCTATCATGTGACTTCTTCAACATCATCCTGGAGAAGATCGTGCAACAATAGACGCACGATCTTCCAAAAGTCTGTACAATTTCTAGCATACTCGGTTGACACTGACGTGATTTGGAGAACAAAGCGAGCTGTCAATGAGGCGTTTGATGAGTTGAAGGGGTCTAGCGGTGAACTAGGTTAAAACGAAACACTTTATACTGTCTTCGGGCATCTGTAACTTTGGAAGTGAAAGCCTTCGTCTAACTCGAACAGAACATCAGTACCGATATCAAACGCACAGTCAATTTTGCGAACCCAAGGGGAAATTGAGTGATAGCGACCTCTCCCGAAAGACCAAGATAACTTTCTAGAAGACTTTGATCATCCCAGTCCTGCTGTACCTATATGTCCTTGGTCTCTGTAAGAGATCTTTCTACGTGCGGTATATGGTGCTGTAAGCCTAGCCCTACTGTAAGAACCAACGCCTAAGGGGACTGGGTCATGTCGGGCTTATGGACAACTCGGCTCCTCCCCGAAAAGTCTTCGGCTCCCAATCTGTTGCATACCGCAACAGAGGACGCCCGCGTTTTGCGTGGCGCGCCCAGGTGGAGAAGGACTTCAACCAACTTGGCTTGCGAACCTGGAAACAGCAAGCCACAGCAAACTACCAGGTTTCACCATACAATTTAGGGATGTATGATTCAGGGTGTCTGCGAAACCAGGTTGTAGCTCCCTAAATCATCAATCGGTGAGATGTCGTTAAACCGAAAAAGACTAAAGCGTGTACTTCAGTTTATTTTAAATAGCTTTTTTGGCGGGCATTTAAGAGTTGAGCGCGAGTGCCTTGAAAATGGCAATAACTTCGGTGGGAACGGCCTATTGAGGGCTGAAGGACCTCGATGTTTCTATTCGGTGAGATCGTAGAATGAAACTAAACCTTATGGACATAAATTGTTCTTGCCCCACCATTCACCAAGATAAAGGATCACTTTAATTCGCGCAATCTCCAAAGTCTTGTAACAAATTCGCACTAGGCTAATAACCATACATCCTTCGGAATTGAATCTCAGTCTGACTAAATACTCACAAGTCACGAATTGAAATCTTTTATCCGCAAAGTGGAAGCCGCACACGTCCAAGAAAACGTTTTGTCATAATAGTGGAAAGAAAGTGGTGTAGGAATGTGAAACAATTCTGTCCCACACCAAGCACACATTGTGCGCTCTCACAACAGGCACCGGTTCCATTTGGGGAATGCGCGCACGCTCTCTCATTTGAATAGAAAACGCGTTAGTCCAAGCCGAGAACATGACTATTCTAAGTGAACAAAATGTCAGTTAAGGTTGTTCTCTTATCTCCAAATCGCTTCGCTACTAACTCTCCTCCTCCACGAAAAAATAAAACCAAACTTTCCCGCTCTTAGTGGCCTTAACTAGCCGCACATACGTCTCAATTAATCCGAAATATTTAACGTTCTGGTCGTTGGTGGCCATTGAATGGCATAATTAGTGCGCCATTCATAGAACCGCCGCGCCGTTTACATAATTTTCATTTAGGGCAGCAATTTACATATCCCGCCTGCAGAGTCAGCACGGCCCGGCCCGCCGACTGGGCTCTCCGTCGCCGACGGGGTGGGGGCGCTGTGGAAACGGTAGCCGTTAGACAGTCGGCCTTTCACCTCACACATGTGAAATGGAAAAAATTAATAAAAAATATTTAAAATGATAATTCTTTCATCTGATAAGCGACGGCGCAGCCTATCAGTCCACTGGCGGCAGCGTGGACGGCCCGATTGCCGTGCACTCGGGGAACAGTCCGTGAAATGGCCCAATTAGTAATTAGTAAGCAAGTGGCAGTGGCAGCGGCGGCGACTGTTCCCAAACCAAAACTTTTTTCACAAACCACTCTCGAGTATGTAAATGTGCGGGTTTTTGTGCGGGTCCTGCTTAATTGCCGCAGCAGCAAGACGAGGCTGAAGGGAAACTCTTGGGCTGGGGTGAGAATGGTTCTCAGTGCGGTAGTTGCTCGCCTCCCCCTGGAGGGCCGGTGCGCCACAGTGTGCCAATTAATCAAACAGGTGGGCATGGACTTGTTTTGGGCTCACGGCACGAGAGGAGACACAGACACTGCGGTCAGTGGCATCAAAGACACATTTATAATTTTTTTTTCTTGGGTTCCTGCTTCTTGGGGGAGTGTGGTTCGTTTTCGGTGATTCCTGATGGATGTGGCAAGGCAAATGGATTGTGGATGGCATCATTAGGGGCATAATGGCTTAGGTCGAGTAATTAAGTCAGTGGGGGTATTTATCATTTAGCTGTGTGTCCTAGGGCAGAGGCGCATCATGCTCGGATTGTTAATGAAGCAACATCGTAATCACACCTTAGCGGGGTGCTTGCATGCGGGATAGCTTGGGTTTGGATACGTTTCGGTAAACCAATGTGGAGCGGGAGGGAGTACAGTGTTTTTGGATTTTAATTTGTTATGAGGTGTGCACCGAAATGGGGGTTACTGGTTGGATGAACTTTAAGCGGTGGACCGCGGGCAGGGTTTGACAAATTTGTCTGTGGGAACGCAGTGACGTAGGGCGTTCAATAAAAACAAGTCTAGCTGATGGGGAAATTAGTATCAACACAATTTCCAGCGAACAGGAAAGTTTAAGCGTACCGATAAATTTACAATAGAAGTTTATATTTTCAATAATTTTTTGAAAGCGTTTTCGAAGTTCCTTCAGGCGATTGCAGTTGACTCAACCTCAACTGCAAGGCCAGCATTTAAAAGTTGACGTGCGGCTTCTTCTCAGTAGAGCCCTTGAGGAGGCGATGGTATGGGATGAGCATAAATTCTGAATACTCGATATCATGGACATACTTTTATTAGTCTCAGCACATGGGCCATTCGAAAATATAGCTTTGAAGCATCCAAAATATTTTAAGCAACGAAGCAGTTGATGACTGTGACTATTTAGAACTCAACGGTCCAATGTCATAAAGCCGCTCCAGGCACCAAAGAGGAGAGACAAGGGACACCTGAGAAACAGAAGATTGTTAGAGCGTACTATGAACAATTACGTGAGAGACTCTTCGTGTCGATCGTGTATGTTGTTGTTGTACACAGACACCAACGATATGGGGCTGCATTCCCACTCAATAATCAACGAGGTACCGGAAACAGCCCTAAGCTACCTACCACCACCAACAACAAACCCGTGATATGAGGTCTAGCCTGAGTAGAAAAAACATGCAAGCCAACGGAAAACAAGAGCAGCTCAAGAGGGGTAACGTGCTAGAAGACGGGAGTACAAGAAGCTTCCACGTCTGAAGAAAAGGCAAATCTCACGCCTCAAGGATGTCGAACAGTCTTGGGACAAGTTAAAATACGAGTCTTTTAGAAGAAAGTAAAAACTCTGGCCACAGGCTTCAAGAATAACATCCAGGATCTTTCAAACTGTGAGAGTAGTCTCGCAGCACCTCCAACAGCTGCTGAACGGGTGGAACCAAAAGAGAGTGATAGGAAAACAAGAAATCCCAAGTCCATTTGTCGAGTAGTCCTCTCACTTGCCTGAAGAAGCGCAATCGACTCTGAGCATTTAGATCAAAATGCTGGTCTTCAAGGTCGGTGGTCATAATCCGGTAGCGAGCTTACGCAGATCATGTTCAGAATTCAATCAAATGAAGATTTTCCGATTGTGAAACCTGCACTGACATCCGATAACGGACTCAGGCTGGTGGACTTTGTCACGGGAGCCAATCTCTCTAAACCTAGCACGCGGTTCCGTCACCTCAACATCCATAAAGGGACCAGGCGGTCCCCTGATCAATCAACCGTCAACCAGATTGATCATGTTGCGGTCGACGTCAGGCACTCCTCCAGCATTCTTGATGTCCGAAAGTTCATCGACTCAGACCATTTCTTTGTTGTAGCTAAGGGAAGCACTCGGATATCAACAGATCAACGGAGTCGAGAAAGAACACTACGGTTTGATGTCGGAAAACTACAATCGCAACGGACTGCTTGGATCTTTGGATCGAGTGTCCCGGAATCTCTCTCTAAGTTCGTCGCCGCCTGCGCAAGCAATCGAAGAAGATTGGAGGCGTTACCAAAAAGCCATCAAGGAAGCCACCACTGATGTGCTAGGCTTAAAGGCAACACCTAGAAAAAACCCATGACTTGACAACGAGTACAGGCTGGCACATGCAGTGAAGCTGGAAGCCTACAAAGCAACACGGCAACGAACAACGAGAGCTGTTCGTGAGCTCTACGAACAGAGACGAAGGGACGAGACCCGGCTTCTCAGAAGAGAGAAGAAAGAGCACGAGAAGCGCGCGATCGAGGAGATGGAGAGGTGTTACGATAAAAATGGTTTCCGAAAGCTCTTTACCAGAGGGTGGACCAGTTATCCAGTGGATATAAGGTCCGGACAGAAGCCTGCCGGGACGAGAATGGACAGCTAGTAGTAGAGTCGCAGTCGATACTGAGAATTTGGAAGAACCACTTCTGCAGACTGCTAAACGGCGATGATGACACCAATACCGCTGTCAGGCAGAATGTTTCACTCAATATGGACGATGATCGAAGAGAATTCCGTCCCCCCGACTAAGACGAGGTCAAGATTGCAATATCAAGACAGAAGTCTAGCAAAGCTGCCGGTGCAGATGGACTGTCCGTTGACTTTTTTAATGCAGCTGGAGATGATCTCGTTGGGCGCAAGCGCCAGATCATCTGTAACATATGGTCGGAGGATAGCACGCCCGACGTGTGGAATCTCAGTATCGTTTGCCCTATCCACAAGAAAGGAGACCCCTTTGACTGCGCCAACTATAGAGGGATAAGTCTGCTCAACATCGTCTATAAGATCCTCTCTGCCGTTTCCTATCAGAGCGGTTTCAGGCCGGGCAAGTCCACCATCGACCAAATCTTCACATTACGGCAGATCCTGGAAAAACCCAAGAAATGCAGATCGACACCCACCACCTATTCGTCGATTTCAAGGCCGCATATGACAGCGTGCACAGGGACGAGCTATACAACGCCGTGTCTAGTTTTGACATTCCTGTCAAACTCGTCAGGTTGTGCAGGATGACGATGGAGAACTCTCGCTGCTCCATCAAGGTCGGTAACGAACTCACCGAGACCTTCAATGTCAAAAAAGGTTTTAGACAAGTTTAGGCGACGCGCTGTCATGTGATTTCCTTAACATCATCCTGGAGAAGATCGTGCAAGACTCACACGGCAACACTAGAGGCACGATCTTCCAGAAGTCCGTACAACTGCTAGCATACGCGGATGACATTGACGTGATTGGCAGAACACAGCGAGCCGTCAATGAGGCGTTTGCTGGCATTTAGGCGGAGGCGGCTAAAATGGGTCTAGCGTTGAATGAGGGCAAAACGAAGTATATGCTGTCATCAAGAAAGGACACACAACATCTACGTCTTGGAAAGAACGTCACAATGGGCAGCTATAACTTCGAGGTAGTCAATGACTTCGTCTACCTCGGCTCCGCAGTACAAACAACATCAGTACCGAGATCAAACGCAGAGTAACTCTTGCCAACCGCTGTTTCTATGGGCTCAAGAGGCAATTGAGTAGTAGAGCCATCTCTCGGACCAAGCTGACTTTATAGCAGACCTTGATCATCCCCGTCGTGCTGTACGGCGCGGAGGCATGGGCAATCTCAAAAGCGGATGAGGGAGTCATTGGTCTCTTCGAGAGAAAAGCCCTGCTTACGATCTTTGGTTCTGTTTGCGTTGACGGTTTCTGGAGGAGAAGATTCAACCACGAACTGTACGGGCTGTACAGCGGCATGAGTCTAGTAGCCTAAGATGGCTAGGCGTATAGCTAGCTCCTGCCCGAAGAGCCTTCGCCTCCGAACCCGTGGAACAACGCAACAGAAGATGCCCGCGTTTAAGGTGGCGCACCCAGGTGGAGAAGGACCTCAACCAATTTGGCGTCCAGGTGCAACCCGGACTGTAGCGCCAGATAAAGAAGAAGAAGAAACCTGCAGTGGGTGTCGGCAATGTGAGAGCAACGAATAAGAAATATCAAAACCATACCCTCGCAGTCCACATCCCATACAATGCTATTGGCTGAACTTAACGCGACGGCAAGAAACGAAATCTTGGCAGCTATAACCACAGAGGAACAAATATCAACGACACTGGTTGAGTAACTATCAGCTGAACCAGTTGTGAGCACTCCGGGAAATCTCACACGGAAAAATCTCGGAAGGCCAACGCCGAAAAAGGAATATCTTTAAGCTCATAAGGAACATAATGGTGGCAAGGGGGCCCCCGTCCTTCAATGAAAAGGAAAAACTGCCAAGCATGAGGAAGAGAGAGGTCTGCGCGCATGACGAGCTAACTAGACGAAAGTCCCGAGTTAACCCAAAGTCCCCGCCTCCCCCAAGGCTCTAAGCAAGCCCCCTACGTTAATAACACGGGCAGACCAGAAAATGGTGGGAATAACAGTGTAAGTTGCAAGGACCCCCGACAAGAAAAACCAATACGTGCGACGCATCCACATCGCAAAGTCCAAAGGGAGCCCTTAATGGAAATGGGTTGCGCAAGACACTGTATAACATGTAGGCATTCATGGCGGATGAATATAACACACAACGACTTTTGCATGAGCTGCAGAGATTTGGAAGAAATTGACTCCATCCAATATCTGTCTAGCGAGTGGCCAGGAAAAGAAAGCAGTTATCGGGGGAGGAATTCTTTCCAAAGCTGGAGGACTTCAGCGGTGTGAAAGTGAAAAACCTCCTGAGGTCCTTGTATTGTTACGTTTTTCATTAATTAAATTGTCCTTCACTGGATTGTGACGAATGAAACACAAAAGTATACTCATCCAATGTCTACACGGATTTGTTTAACAAACAATTCTTATACTTTACTACACTTAAACCACAATACAAATAGCTTACTTACTTATCAAGCTGGCGACCCATTCACGGTCCAAGCCTGAGGGATAGCTTCTTACCATTCCTGACAGTCTTGGGCCCGCTGCTTCCAGTCATCAAGACCAAGCTGTCTTTCATCCGCGATTACTTGGTATTTACACCGGAGATTCGGTCTTCCTCTCCTTCTCGAATTAGGAGGCTCGGATTCAAAGACCCTCTTAGCTGGAGCATTGTTGTCCATGCGCTCGATGTGGCCGAGCCAGTGCAGTCGACGGATTTTTAGCCTTCTACATCCATTGACAGATCATAAAGTTCGCGCTTGTATCTTCTCCTCTATTCGCCTACCTCGCAGACGGGAACATATATCCGACGTACAATTTTTTCTTTCGAAGGCACCAGGATCAGCTCCGCAGCTTTGTTTATCGTCCAGCTTTCGACTCCACATAGCAGGACTGGCAAAAATAAGGGTTTTGTTGACGCCAGTTGTTTTGACAAACCGAAGAAACATCGGTTGCCAAAGGCGGTTCTTCGTCGGATTTCCACAGGGATATCGTTTGTGGAGTTCGCGTTTGCCCCGATGTAGACAAACTCCTTTACTACCTTGAAATTGTCGCTGTCGATTGTGCTATTTTTTTCTAGGCGGTGTGTGACGGATCGTTTTATGGCCGACAGCATATACTTTGTTTTATCCAAATTGACCTTAAGACCAGCTCGCTTCGGCTCTTCTTCAATTGCCGTAAATGCTTCCACTACGGAAAGTTGGGAACGAGCGACGATGTCAATGTCGATACACAAATAGCACAAATTGTGACTACAAATCTTTGCCGCCTTTCAGGCTGACTCGATTTACACTTTGAACATTCTATGTAAAATGTCCTTTTTCACCAGCCGTTCCGATATTTAAACTTCCCAATATCTTTCTGGAACATACTGCCGCCAGATGTGGTTTGCAATTTCCCCGCTTGGTGCGTAATTCCTTGTACTACTAGGTAACACAAACAGAAAACCTTACAAGGGTTTACGTAAAATTGTAAATATATTGTAAAATAACCTAATTGTGTACATGTGTTCACCAAAGTCCCACTCAACCGTCTACTCGAAATTGCCTTTCGAATGGTGTAAGTATCATACCATTCTGTTAAGTTAGGTTAGGTTAGGTTAGGTTAATGTGATTGCTACAACTGAAGCAGTTCTGGCCCATTTAGATCCTGATTGGATCCATTGTGCTATTACTAATCGGCAGCTAACGTGCCGGTTCCTCTTGGGGTACAAACTAAGTAAAACACCTGAAGATACCTACTAGTATGCTAGTGGCATGTCCTGGATGATGCACTCCATTGCTGGGTTACAGCCAATTAGTATTTTTTATAACCTTTGCTATGTCCAGAATTTTAATCCCCGACATTTCCTCAAGGATATTGAATCAATAGCTGCCTAGCGTGTCTTTCCTTGTCCGTGCAAGTGCTGGGCAGGTGCCGAGGTAGTGACAGTACAGCTCCCACAAAAGTCATTGTAGGGGGGTTCCCATTCTCCTTGTGTGTTTGCCCAATAGGCAATGACCAGTAATAATGCCAACTACATTGCTGATTTTCCTTCAATCAGAATCAGAACATGCAATAGGAATGACAGCTGTGTGCGGTATGCCCAGGTCCAACCCGGCGCCAGCCAAAGAAGAACAGAGGCTTCTATTACTCAATTGGCTCTCAATAGAAACAGCCATTTGTAGGAGTTATTCATCGTTTGATCTCGGCACTGATGTTATTCGTGTTGTTTGCTTGAGAAACGGGGAAGACAAAATACTTTACTAGCTCGAATTTATAGCTGTCCATTGTGCAAAAATCACACTGTTGCCAATTTCGTAAATGAAATCCGCGTTAGTTAACAACACGGATGATCTCTGGAAAATAGTGCCTCTAGTGTCGCGCTTGAGTTTTGCGCGACCTTCTCCAGGATGAGGTTGAAGAAATTCCAAGACAGAGCGTCGGCATGTCTAGTTCCTTTTTGACATTGAAGGTTTTGGTGATTTCGTTACTGATCTAAATGTATTAGCGGGAAGTCTCCATCGCCATCCATTTCTTGGCAAGAACTTCAAAACTGAACATGGCGATGTATATTTCATCTTTATGTACGCTATCATATACGGTCTTAAAATCGAAATAAGGTGGTGGGTGTCGATTTGCCCTTCTTAGCTCTTTTACCTGATCTACCTTGTCATACATTTCGTGTAGGGATAACGCAAGCTTTGCGGGCTTAGTGCTGTTTCATGACACGCATGGTACTCATCATCCCAGGTCCTTAACACACTATTTAACTAATTGTTGGCAAATGTTGGTAAGCGGAAGGAGCTAGATTTAGGAGAGCGCTAGTTTTTTTGGGACTTATTGAAGGCCATATTAGCCTTGAAGTCCTACTAGTATCTTATTCCATCCACCTCCGATTGGCGGCGTTGAAGGCTTCTGTAACTAACAAAGTGTATATTACTTGAAGAGAGGGGTATGGGGAGTCCTGGTTACTTGTCATTGTCAAACACACCTCTGTTCTAGCTAGCTCGTCGGTCCTTTCTTTGCCTGGAATACCACTATGCCCAGGGACCCAGAATAGGGTTAGAGATAGACGGTAAAGTTTTACCATATTAGATTTTGATTGATGGTGTATCCAGAGCCTTGATGGCCGCCTGGCTGTCTATGTATATAACGATAAATATCCCGTCTATCGGGTTTATTGACAGTAAGCGGGCAGCCTCTTGTGTAGCTTTTACTTCTGCCTGAAATATACAATAGTGGTTAAACAATCGAAGGGACAGAGAGAGTGATATTTCCTGCGATGACGCAAATACTCCTAGTCCAGTGCCTTCTTACGTTTTGGATCCGTCTGTGTATACTTCCAGATTGATAGCTTCTGTGAAAACGTCTGATGCCCAGTCTTTTCTATTTGGGCTGAGTGCTTTATACCCCCACAAGTCTAAGACGGGCGCAATATAATAAGTATGCTTTGGGATGTTCGCATTCTTGATTATTTCCAATTTTTTTTTTTATTCATTTTTATTAGTGAATTCATTATATACTTAAATATTAGACAAAAAATGCTTAGAACTAGTTAGACGAACGATGTTGCTAGATTTAACTTACTGGCCCTCGGCGGGCACTCTAAGCTAAACTTAAACGTCGGCCATAGGATGCAGCAAGATAGACCTGGCGATGTGGTAGATGAGCTGCACCGCATTTACGTCTTGTATCAGACTATGCTTATCTAGATGGAGAAATGCTTCTGGGGGGAAGAAGCCGTTGTGACGTACCCTTTCGTGGCCCCCGAGATCAAATTATTGACCGAGTTCATCGCTCTGGCAGTATGACCTCGAATCAACTTCACCAGGAAATTGTCCACTCTTATCAGGTTTGCCCTGTTGTATAAGACCTCATTGGAATAGAATTTTATGTACTGCGACTCTGGAGTTCGATAAAGACGAAATCAAAGCCCTAAGACAAATCCTCTCGAACAACCGAATCTTTTCCATTAAGCTTGCACTCACGTTGAACCACACGGGACAGCCATAGGTGAGCATTGGCCGGATGAGGGCCCTGTAGCAGATTGTAGCAGTTAACCTTCACCCTCGCATCGAGTTGGCTGTTGTAAAACAGTCTCTTTGTGAGGGCGAAAACTCCTCGGGCCCTGACCAGAGCAGCATCTACATGTTTGTTGAAATATAGATATTGATCCAGCCAGATCCCCAGGTATCTGATTACGTCCTTTGCGCCAGTGGTTCCCCGTGTCGTCCAACGATTGCGAACTGTCGCCAATTCTTTTTCGTGTCCGCCGAAGCCTTATACAACGGCGTCCTGAACAGAATGTTGATTATTTCCATGTGAGCTAAACTGTGCATTTTGCTCCAGCGGTTGCATTCCCTCAACCTGATCGCTTCCTTGTGAGCCGCCAAACTTCCCGTAAACGTCCATGGGAAATAGCTGTAGCATTGTTTCAATGGCGGCTGAAGGTGTGGAGCTAGCTGCCTTGCTTGTACACTGCCATTCAGTTAGTAAAACGGTGTATAAGCTTTAATGGGCAGCACGGATTTGTATATAGATTCCATACGGTGTGGTGGTGACTTTTATATAAATTGCGAGTAAACCACCACTGTCATCCTACGCAGAGGGTGCCAGGTTCGATACCCGAATTTACCACCTATCCATAATTCACGACTCCACCTCTTTCGAGTCACTGACAATGCTCAAAGACTATTCTTGTATAGAAAAAGCTTCTCAACTTCGCCGTTCGGAGTCGGCATTAAACTGTAGGTCCCCTCCACTCGTGAAAGAACAATAACACGCACAATATGAGTGATTGCTGAGAAACTAGGCCCAGGTCCGCCTAGGCGCCACCCATATTATTATATTATAAACCACCACTTAATATCGGGAATGTTCTCCGGAGCTATGATCAATTCCTGATTTATGGTGTCCATGATGTGTGCGCGCCATGGTAGTACAATATCATATATCTAAAGCACAGTGGACCCAGCATGTCGCTCAGAATGTAAGGTACGCATGTACCTACATACCCAGCCAAGCCTAATATAGATTCAAAGCGTTTTAAGAAATCGATAGTCGTTCATCTTGTCTCAGATCAAAACTCAGTGGGAATACCGGCACCAATGACTTCTGCAGAAGCTTCCTTAACGAATCCTTCGCCATCAGAGGACAACACCATCAAATGTTCTTTGTAGATGACCTCTTACGCGTCACATAGAAAGCTCAATTCATTCCCTGTGTGCCTTGACCAATGGGGATTGCATAGACTGGGCATATTAGTATCCACTTCACCATACGCACCAACTTAGATACTAATCTGTCTGGAGAAACCGTCCTTCCGTCAGTGCAACGCGAGTCTGTCTCTCTTCACATTATCGTTGGAAATTCGATTTGGCTGGATGGATGGTAAGATGTAAAGATAACGCCGTACAGTTGGATACCATGCGAGCCTCACGCCGAATCTGATAAAGTCGCAAGCGTCCGATGTCAACTTTACAGCGTCTCCCGTAAATGCATTGATATCTTGAAAACTGTAAATTTGTCATTCACTCAGACCACCGAGCTGTTCGAAGATAAGATGACGGCGCGGCGTGGAATATGATCTGACAGCCAGTGAAAAGCAGATGCGTGCGTCTCAACTCACAACGACGACTTAAAGACGACATAAATGAATGAAAATTGATGATAATCTGCTTCAATCATTAACAGACTTTGCTCATAAAAAACAAACTCTTCACCGCACCTGTTTTCGTAACACTATCCGAAAGATTCCCGAAATGAATCTTCATTTCCGTCATGAGACGCTATTAACCCGATTGACCGCAGCACAAAAAAGGGAAGATAATAACTCAGGATTATCAAAAGATTCGAATGCCGCACCGGGATTGACATTTGAAAGGAGTCGCATTGCTCTCCTAGGACTCACCACAGTCCCAGTGGAAAAGGACCAACCCGGATCGGTAGCTGTGACCACCTGTGGTGTGTCATAGCTACCTGCGATGCCACCTTCCATTCGAACCAGGACACACAATTTATCGCCGCCAACGGAGACAGTCCCAGACTACCGAGACAACCGCGACTCAAATCGAAGATAAGACCCTTTGGCCGATTGATTAATTGCATCCACCATGGCATAATCGCCACCGACTCCAAACTCAAAGGGAAAACCGAAAGTATCGACTGCATCCAAAACGGATGCAGACATACACACACACGGAGCGGCGGCGGTCCGATGGTATCTTGTGATTTAAGTGTCAATTAGCGAAAGGAAATTGTCCTGTGTGGTCGACGGGCGGGGATTGATCTCGCCACACAGCGCACCTGTCCGAGGACGGCCTATTGAAGCGGTAAAACTGATGAATATTCAAAGAGCTGCCCCACCATCCAGGTTCCCAGCGTGCGGCGTACGAGACATTCGTCCCTCGGTTTTGTCACGCACCCGCCTCACTGTCTCCGCCCGCAATCCAATTAACGAATTTGTTTGTGCCGCTCAATTAACCTTGCCTACTCCGCGGGAGCAGTGTAAGCGCTTGATGATGTTGTTTTGAACTTCAGGGCGCGCTGCGCTTGGCTGACTTCTCGGGCGCACGCATTGCGTGTATGACCCTTAAACCCTTTGAGCTGTGCTCCAGAAAATATGAATTCGAGTCTGTGCGCCCGGGTTAGGGGTGCACTACGAGAGTGCATACCCGATTCATATCAAACCCTCACCACGACCCAACCACCAGGAGCAGCTTCTACGGCGAAGTGGTGGAATTAATTAATTGCTCGGAAGGTTTCATTTGCACCTGTGATCATTAATTAGTGGCACTGGAACTAGACTGGCCCAAGCGAGCGACGGCGCGGCGCTGCAGCGAAGGAGCACCAAGCCCCGATGGCGTATCTCTAACCCGGTGAGTTATTTCGTAATAATTACAATTTTATTAGCTGGCAGCTTGTAATGCGGTACGGTGCATGGTCAGAGTGAAAAGGAGGGTCAGCCGGAGCTCGTGGGCACCCGCTCGCATTCAGTGCACGGTGGCCGGTGGAGAGGGTGATGTGAGAATGGGGGCGATGGTCATTGTGTGGTGAAATTTTAGAAAATTCTTGAAGTGATGCACACTTGGGCGAAAGCTTGTTTGCACAAATGAAACCGTTCCGTGCTGTAAATTAATGAGAACGGAGCAGTCTACTTGGGTCATTGTTTTGAGGAGAGGTCAGTTTTGGTTTTCAGTGCAATAGACTGAAGTGTTGGACCAGCATTTGAATGGATGAACACTTTGCTGACCATCGCATTGGGAGTGCTTATGTTCGGCCCGGGCATCCTGCGGACTACGAGAGTGGGGCGTCTTGATTACAAAGGAGCTGGTTGTTGGCTTGCGGGTTGTGCGGCACTTAATTGTTTATTTCGAGACCCCCTACTGTTGCCCATAACCACGATTTAATTTAAGACCAACTACAACTCCTTTCATCTCTCTCATCTTTGAATGCTTGGAGTTCTCTCATTTTTGGAGTAGCCTTTGTTATCTCTACCGCAGTGCTGGATGACTGTGCAACGTCGTCGGTGACTACAAAATGGCGAATCATGTTGAAGGCTTTTGTATGTTCATCTAACGCTTACTCAGTGCCTACACAAAAATGTTGAAGGTCGAAGTTAGCTGACGATGTACAGTCGTTCGTATACATAGCTCGTATCTTGAAAAGAGGTCGCAATACGTAAAGCTATGCAACAAAAATGTTGAAGGTCGAAGTTAGCTGACGATGTACAGTCGTTCGTAAACATAGCTCGTATCTTGAAAAGAGGTCGCAATACGTAAAGCTATGCAATTAAACGGGTGGAAGTATCTAATACTTTAACCTAGACGTTCCACAAGACTCAGTTTTAGCTCCATTCTTCTAATTTTGTTCTCCTCCTAGTCTCTGCAGCTTGATCAAAAATTATTGCAAGAAAGGTCTAACCTAGAGGACTAAAGTCGTACACTGCCTGTAGAGGGTGGCTTTTTAAAAATGCAATAAAATTAACAAAAATGGTTATTTTTCATGTATTGCAAGCAGTAAGAGCAAAAATTATTTATGAAATTAATTATGAAATACTTCGTAGTCCAATTGGCTGCCTGTTCTGGCTTCGAAGAAGCACATTCTGTCACCCCAATATCCCCAAACTCCGGTTATGGTTTCAGGATGTATTGCTTGGGTGATAAGGCCATTGGACCTTCATGACTCCCCACAATAAAAAATCCAAAGGGGTCAAATCACAGCTCCGAGGCGGCGAATTGACATCGCCAATATGGCTGATAACACGATGTGGGAATTTGCTCTGCAAAAGATCGATTGTGGCATTGGCTGTTTGGCATGGCGCGTCATCCTGCATTTGGCACGACTCGTGCTGGGTCTTGACATCGGACTCATAAGGGTATTAGCAAATTATAAAAAAAACCAGAGGTAGTCCAAATCCATTTAAAAACAATCGGTTTACATTTTCGAAGAAAATGGTCAATGATGCCACCGATCGACGCTACATTCTCCTCTGTTCACACCAAACGACGACGGGACCATGAATGTTGTCCACATACCTGTCTCACGAGATTTTTGCACATACCTGCGCACAAGCTGTACGTGCTTCAATTCGGCCAAAAATTATTTTCAAAAAACTCACTGTTTGCACATAATTCGCGCTCTCAATTCGTGAATAAGTTTTCGATATTTCCCAACGTTGTTCAATCTTAAAGCGACTCATTTTGTTGCGCGGAGATATGATACTGTGATACTTTCTGTCAAGATTTCGAGTGGGAAACAGCTGTCAGTGCCCACGATTTAAAAAGAACAAAAAATCACTAGATGAGCAGTCCGATGAAAGTTCTGAGATTCGGCTAACTCAATCTGATCACAGTGATTGAGCGCTATGGATCGTGAGTGTGCGATAACTGTTGGGTGATGAGGCATTCCTTGCTAGTAGCCCATCTACGATTTACATGAGCGTTTCTAGCTTCAGTAGATGTTTTGCAGCAGCGGATGATTGGAAAGAGAGCGGAGCTAGTGGCCGTTTGTCTGTAATGTCACAGTGCCTTTGCACCAACATATTTTGGATGTTAAAATACTTGTCCATCTCGTTAAGTTATAGGCGGCAATTAAAGGAAGGCTTCGAATTGAAGGTGACTGCAAGCGGGAATTGGATCGCCGCCTGGCTGTCAGGAAAGATGACTATATTTTTTTTTGATTGTTTTTTAGCCAGGACAGAGATTTTTCAATCGCTACAGTATCAGACTAAATGACTTTACAGTGGTTCGGTAATCGGAAGAAAAGCAACTACTCCTTCATCCCTAATCGATGCATCTGTGAAGATTCGCATTCATCGTCTAGTGTAGGGACCCCCAGTACGATCCGGGGGAATAATATAATAATAATAATATGGGTGGCGTTACAGCCCGTGGAGGGCCAGGCCCTAGCTTCCCAGCAACCACTCGTGTTGTGCGTGTAATTGTTCTCTCGCGAGTGGAAGGGCCTACAGTTTTATGCCAACTCCGAACGGCCAGGTGAGAGGCTTTTTCTAGTCAGTTATTACTATGACTCGAAAGATATGGGGCCGTGAACATTATGTCTGGGCGTACCGACCGCGAATCGAGCCCAGGCAGCGAGGGTAAGTTGAGCTGGGATCGACGCACATACCCACAATGCCACGGCGACCCCTAGGGGAATGCTGTTTGAAGATCACAAATCCCAACATTACATGATAACATAATCACATAGAAAAATTTGATTCAAATGATAATGACTGATTTAGATGCAATGAGGTTTGTGTCCGTGAGTAGCTATAGACATATACCTACCTAAGTTAGTGGAGTGTTCAGAACGAACTTCGCTCCACATATGCATCGATTTAAGCGTGATCGCAATATAAGCTGCTGTTTTTCTGTAGAAAAGATCTATAGGTCGTAGCTTCAGTTGTATGTTCAAAAGCTGCAGAGGGGTTGTCCTTAGGGCACCATTGAAACATACGAATGCCAACCTCTGCACCATGCCGAGCGTATTGAGGTTGGTGTTCTTATCGAGTGCAGTCCGCCAAAGCACGATACCATACAACAGTGTGGATCTGACTACTGATACAAGCAGACAGTGTACCATGCTTGCTTGTAGTCCCCATTTGCACCCTAAGGTCTTTCTACAGCAGTAAAGAGCAGTGGGAGTATTTTTGACACGTTCCTGGATATTGAGCTAACAGCTTAGCTCCGTGGCTTGCAGAAATGAAGTATTACAGAGATAGCCGACATCACAGCTGATTGAACTTCACAGCCGGTAGTCCATCGAAGAATTTCAGTGCCTTTTTGACAGATATTCATGATTTTTTGACAGTTATTCAAGAAATAACGTGAATACTGTCGTCTGATTGGTCAATTTGGTTTAAGAAAACGTTGTAAAAATAGATGTCAAACATTTTAACGGGCAAGGGAGGTAGAAGTCGGGCATTTCATTTTATTGTTTTCAAATTTCTGTACTTTAAGAATTAATATTCTTGTTTATGTACAGGGCCTAAAGTATTACATTAATTGCATACATTATGTGATAGTGACATCTCTGTAATACTTCATTTTTGGTGTCTAGTATGAGACATGGGAATTTTTCACTAAATTTAAAGGGGTACTTCCGACCACCCTGGATAGGATCCATTGTATAATATCCCTGATAGCGGATACAAATTTTCCTGATGCATAGTCGATGTCCATACACCCAGTTCTTTCAAGAGCCAGTAGCAGTTCCTTCACCACTACGTTAGAGAGAGGAGATAATACTGCACTGTGCCAGTGTACCTCTGCAGATCTTGGTCTCGCCGAGCTTCGAGCTTACCGCCCTTTTTTGAAGAAGTTGGTGAAAAAAACCATTATGGACTTTTCGATAGTCCGAGTCTGTTGAGGGCTGAGGTTATTGCTAGGCACAATACTTTTAAGGATTCCCTGGATACATACAAAAGCATTTTCACCATCACAGGGCAAATACAATACAATACGTTCTCTTAGTGTATGCTAAGATAACGTATTGTTGCTTTACAAAACAGATGTTTGCTGCGCGACTTTGGATCATCTACCGATTATGTATCTCTTAGATTTCATCAAATAAACAATATTAATTAAAGAATAATAATAATATAATAATAATATGGGTGGCGCGACTGTCCGAGGTGGCTTCTCAGCAACCACTCGTGTTGTGCGTGCTATTGTTCTTTCACGAGTGGCAGGGACCTACAGTTTTATGACGTCTCCGAACGGCCAAGTTTGAGAAGCTTTTTCTAGACAGGAATTCTCTTTGAGCATTGTCAGTGACTCGAAAGAGGTGGAGCCGTGAATAATGATAGGCGGTTAATTCGGGTATCGAACCTGGCACCCTCTGCGTAGGAGTCGACGCACTTACCCACTACGCACGGCGACCCACTACCACACCCCAGTAATTAAAGAATAGTGTATTAATAAATTTTTTGAAGAATGGAGACTATCTAAAATGAATTTCATTGCAAAGTTCATTAAAAGTTCTTATACACCCTGTAATAGGTTCATTACAACCATAATTGGTTATATGCCTCTTATCCTAAAGTAAATTTCTCACCCGCAGAGATCTTTGGGGAGCATATATATTCATGAGAAAAAGTAATTCTGTTGAATTTACACGGTAATTAATAATGTCGCGGATGGCTGACGCTGCCTTACGCCAGAAACTTAAGGTTTGCAAGCCTATTATCTTACTGTCGTCTTTTTTAGGGAGTCCTTCGAGAGTATATAACTTACGGACAGCATATCTCGTGAAATTCTTTAATACTTTTTCGAATCTGAGCTCTTTTGTATTATATGGGGAATCCCAAATTATGGATGAGTATTCTAAATATGGTGTGACTAACGAGCAAAAGATGGACTTAAGACTAGTTATATCCCGATAATCTTCACTATTTTTTTTCAGAAAACCTAACATAGTTAGTCTTCACAATTGTATAATGATGATGTAATTTATTTTTAGAACAATTTAATTAAGTATCAAAAATTACACCGAGATCTTTAACATCTCCTAAGCGATTAAGTCTGTGATCCTTATGAAATAATCATTTTTTTTAATCTTGGAAGACTAACTTTTATTAATTTTTCATTTACCAAGAAAACTATGGCCAAACTATGAAATAATCAATGAAAACAATCGTAGACAATCGGGAATGCAATTCGATGTGGAGTAAAGATATTACATTTTCGAATATTCAGCTCTAGTCCATTTTCTTTACACCAATGCAATGCACAATGCACTAGGAACTTAATGCAATCAGTTAAACGATTGATGCAATTTGAAGTCGCCTGTGTATATTCAAATTTTACAGTGTTTGAAAATTTCATGAACATCGTTTATGAACAAAAGAAAAGTAATGACCCCAAATAACTACCTTGTGGCACGCCCGTTGTAATTTTTATTACACGAGGTGTAGAACTATCGATCTTCACCAATTGCTTCCTGCCCTTTAAGTAATTGGAATACAGCTCTAAGATTGAAGGATGCAATACCAAAGGCAATAGCTTGCTTAAGGGCAAAGTGTGATGTACTCTATCGAAGTCTTTCGAGAAATCGGTGTAAGGTACATCAACTTGTAAATGATTTTCTATATTCTTTCTATAAGGGTGATTTCCTTATACTAGATCGATTCTAGTTTTAGTGCTGTCATCCCTTGAAGATAATGACTAGATGTCTTCCATTATTGTAGGCCTTCCCAGCAGGCAATCGATGCTTTGTTTTACACTGTATACATTAATCACATTTCATCACAGTACTACTTCTAATACTACTGTTCCTACTACTACTACTACTACTACTACTAATTAATGCAATCTGCAACTGAGACCACGCTGTTTCTTTCACTGATAGCGGCCTTACATGAAATGTGTCATCGTGCTTGATATTGAGAGCACCTTATTCGAGATTATATAGGACCCCCATTTGAAAGAAGGTCGTTGGCCTACAGAACCTCGGAAGCAATAATAAACAGATAGGAGGCTGATTAGTTGGGAAAAATCAGAGATCCTAAAGAAAGAGTTCTTAAGTACGTTGCCGTGCATTTTTCATGTCCTTGCGATCAGCGCTCCCTCCCTTGCTACAATTGTACTCTTTGAGTAAATTTTTACGGGCTGAGTCGGCAGTCTATAGCGCCGCGCGTAGTACGTTTTAAAAACAACAATTCCATTTTAAATTATTTTTAAGAATTGTAGCATTTTAAAAGAAATTATAATATTCGCACCTTTTGAACACCCTCCAATGGTCAATAGTTTCGGTAAACATATTTTATGAAAAGCAAACGACAACCAACTTCACCTACATTGTAATTCTGATTCTAACTGGTGTCTGTTGATAGTTATTTTCTGCATATAAATAGATCAATTTATGGTTAAGCCTAGAATGTAAGTAGTTATTTTTTATATTATTTATATTGTTAGTTCAAATAAAGTATTTGAGTATTATCTCTAATTATCTTTAGTGCGGAATACACAAATGGAGATGCAGTTGCAACAAAAAAACCTAGAAGGCAGTCAACTTGAGGATCAGCATATGTTGAAGAATTTGAATCTAAAAAAGACGAATCCTTGGACAAAAGCGGCAACAATATAACGAAGCAGCAATGTATGCAACAATTACGGGGTGAGTGGTTGGAAGTGTATAATGGGCTGACTGTGATAGATAAGCAAAGTTTTTGCAAGATTTGCCAAAAGATTTTGATGAACAATAAGGCAATAAGGCTCACTTATAATAAAGGTTATAATATGGGTGGTGCGACAGTCCGAGGCGGACCTGGGAATAGCTTCTCAGCAACCACTCGTGTTGTGCGTTCTATTGTTCTTTCACAAGTGGAATGGATCTACAGTTTTATGCCGAGCCCGATCGGCTCGGATGAAAAGTTTTTTCTAGACAGGAATACTCTTTGAGCATTGTCAATGACTCGAGAGAGGTGGAACTATGAATTATCAAAGGTGGCAAATTCGAGTATCGATATATCACTTACTCACTACGCCACAGTAACCCCGCCACGGCTCACTTAAGGCGACATAATTTATCTGACAGCCATAAAACCAAATCAAATATAGTCAACAATAGCATAACCATCTAGGAATTCTTATCCAAAGCAAGCAAATTCAGCGACCATGCGCATATTAAAGCCGAAATCATGATGATGATGTACTGTGTCAATCATATTATGTTTACTTAAGACCTGATTCGTGGAAGCGTTTTTAATTTGCACATTACACATGAAATTCTAAAACGCAACTATGAACCTATTTTTTCAGGACCTGACAGCTGAAATTTAAACTTCTTGTTTAGGTTGAATGGACCTGTGACTTATTTAAGCAATTCACTACACATATGTATGGAATATGTATGTACATGGGTTTGATATTGTATTGTGGTATTACGTTTAATTTAAGTTCTTATTAATAATTTATTGTTTTACTATTTTGAATATATACAGATTATAAATAGTTTGTCTTCAGTTAAAATAAATATCTAAACATACAATGTATGTGTATTTTTTGTGTAAAATTTCCTTTACAATGTAGCTGTTAAACACCATGAAACCGCTATAGATGCAATATATAACGTAGTACCTTTGGAGTCATTTGAGTACGTTCTTCTAAACTGCCTTCCCAAAAGGGAGGGAACGCTGCTTACGATGTCTGAGTTGTAGTTCGTGACTAGGAAGGTTTACACTAAGATTAAGCTGGATGCTCTCTTCCAGGTCGGCGGGATGTCCACATTGTTTGTGGACTTACCCAAAACCATTGACCACACAACGCCTGGCTTACCCGACAGTGGTCTCAGCTACAACAACCAAATGCAAAACATGAGTTTGTAATGCCATTTGGCCATTTCTTAATGGTTCCCTTCATCCCCAAACATATGTTCACAATGGTGTCCCAAGGAACAACGAACTTTCATCATTCGCTTTTGGATTCTAATTAAACTTCTCCTAGTTCGATAGAACAAGCAGGCCCCATAGACTCCTTTTCAATTCATAACTTTCGTACGGGTTTACCTCGGCAAGTCACACAGAAGTCAAAACCAACTTTGTTACACTCCCAGAGACAGCTGAGGATGCACAAAGTGAACAGAATCCAGAAAACCACAACACACCAGGTTCAGATTTCAATTTACAATAGCTCGCCTGATTCCCAAGGGACTCATAATCTTGGCCATCAATCGAGACCGGGATACCAACATAACGACCAACTATCATCGCACACCCCAAGTCCAGGCGAACTTTTTGGCATGCTTCAACCTCTTCACGAAATCGGATTAGGTGTGCTCTGAAAGTGGCTTACAGCCACCACCCGACCGACCAACCCCGGCAAGGAATTCCCGAACGGTAGTGACATGTTGGCTGCCGTATAAACCACTTAACGTTTCACCCCCCCGAGCGAAGCCATTAAAGATCAAACGATTCCACTGCTGCTGAGTACACACAAACGAGTTTCTGATTATTGAAAGAGCATACAGTGCTACGCCGGGCACAACTTGTGCAGGGGCAGAGTGAAGACCCACAGAGCTCAAAGAAAGAAAAGAAAATAATCTAATTTACCGCAAATGAGGAACCCCAGATGCCACTTTTTTTTTCAGAGTCCTGGCGTCGTTCTTCTTTTCCAGAACTAAGTGTGCTGCTGCTTTTGATATCATCTCCTCGGTAATGTCATACCCCCGGCAAGGACGACTGCGACTACGTCGACCACCACCACTGCCGCCGCCGCCGCCGTTGCCGTTGCCACCACCGCCATATGCCACAGACCGCGCGTACACACAAAACTGGAAATAGAATTAAGCCTAAACAAAGTACTACAGGACATTAGAGTCCTTTTCGCTTGACATGGCACACCGCAATAGCAGCGGCCCAGAGATACACAGATTCAGACATTCCCCAGCACATCAGCGCACAGCAGCGCAGCAAGGGCAACTTTCGGAAACATATAATCTCATTTGCGGGACCACATCAAACATCAAAGTGGAATTCAAGGATCATCCATCCACATCCGACGTCGTAGCAGTCGTTGCCATCAGCATCGGCATCAGCATCAGCAGCAGCAGCAGCACCATCGTCCTCGTCGTCGTCGTCGTGTTGCGATATCGTTATGTGGCCCAGCCGGAAGGCGTTGGTGGCGTCGACCGTGGTGGTTCTTTGCTGCTCTTGGTGGCTGATTTGGCCGAATGAGCAGAATATGAAATACGGAATCTTAACTCATGTCCCTTGTGCATGCAGAGTGGGTGGGCGGCAGGCCGGACATGTGGAATGGGCGAGGCAGCTAGACATCATTGCGGTGAAGTAAATCATCGGATTTCGTTTCATTTGTCAAGGAGTACGTTTTATTCTTGCATTTTGCCCGAATTCACGTACAATTGGAATGACGGCGGCAGCGGCGTCGGGTAATGGCGGTAACTGAGGCACGCATTCGCTGGGATTGTGATGGTTTATACACTGGCTCGCGTGGTTGCTTGTGAATTGTGATACGGTCATGTGCGCTTTACAAGAATCGCATGTCATTTTCAAACCTAACATTCCTGATCCCAGTGAATGCCAGAGTGCCAGATTGAAGACCAAAAAGACGGCGGAAGAATATGCTTTACGAGAAGCTTTGTTCAGCAGGAGGGCTTAAGCTGGGACCATTTGACTGGCACATTGAGTGGAACTGCACGTACATCTGTGGCAACCAATGCGGCTGTCTTGCAACCCTCCTACTGGAGACTGATGAATGGCACATCGAAGATTGCTTTTGCTGATTAATTTTAAGAACGACAAGTAGCATGAAGGACGTTTAATCAGATGTACATGATCAGATATGTGTGATTGATTGTGTCATGTAGTGACACGAATATTATGCTCACTAGAAGCGCATGTCGCGATGTCTCGTGTATCGGGCTTATTTCTCATCAAGGATGAAGGATAAATAAAAAAACAAGACTTCTCATAGTGTGACGGGTTCTTTAAATCCGTCGTAAGGGAATAAAGTCCGTGGTTGTGCGACAATAGAGGACATGGGTCTGTGCATCCAGGGCAAAGTTGTTGACTGCTCTCAACTTGGCGATATGCTAGATCAGCTTGACATGGGACATACAGCCTCCTCGCGGCGCCCTCTGGATAGCCTTTAAAGCAACCGCTTTGAGGTGAACCACTGTATGCAGCGGCCCCCTTGTCCAGGGGCTTAAGCCAGGACCCGGTCCTCCAGGCTCGGAGTTTGCGTGTGGGGTTAACTTCCCCACCGTGTAAAAAAAGAATAGTTCAGAAACGACGAGGAACCTCGGATACGGTTGATCCTACTGCTGACTACCATGGACAACGAAATAAGGACAACGATTTTCGGTTCTGCACGTGGAATGTGAGGTCCATTAACAGACCACGTGCAGCCGATGAATTTGCTTAACCCCTCGAAGCTGATAAGGCTGATATCACCGCCATTCCGAAAGTGCGGTGGGATGGGCCGGGCAAAAAAAAGATGAAAAACTGCGATATATACTTCGGCAATTGCTACAAAGAGCGAATGCAGCACTTATTCGGATGCGGGTTTGTTGTTCGAAGCATACTTAGGCAAGAAGTCTTAACACCATCAGCTTACATTTATCTTACATTCGGCACCATCAGCCTGATGAGCGCCCACGCCCCAACGAAGGATAAAGATGATGACAGCAAAGATGACTTTTATGATCTCCTAGAAAGAACATACGATCAATGCCCCAGCTACGACACCAAGATCGTTCTAGGAGATTTCAACGCAAGGCTGGGCAAGGAAGACGTCTTTGCTAGAGTCATCGGAAAGCACAACCTGCACGACAACACGTCCGAGAACGGACTCAAGCTGTTTGACTTCGGCGAAACCACGTTGTAGCCAGTACGCGGTTCCATCACCTCAACATTCACAAAGGGACCTGGCGGTCTCCTGATCAATCAAACGTCAACCAGATTGATCACATTGCAATCCACGTCTGACACTCCGCCAGTATTCTCGATGTCCGAACATTTCAAGGAGCCAACATCGACTCGGATAATTTCCTTTTTCTAGCCAAGGTAAGAACACGGATATCGATAGGACAACGGAGTAGAGCAAGACCAAAACAGTTTGACGTCGGAGAGCTACAATCACAATTCACCGCGAGCAACTTTGCCGATCGAGTCCCCCTAAAGCTCTCAGAGAGTCCAACCCTGCCAGGCGAAACAATCTACGAACAATGGAATCGTTGTCCAAACGCCATCAGAGAAGCTGCTTCTGATGTGCTTGGTTTTAAAACGCCACCCCAAAAAAACCCCTGGTTTGACAATGAGTGCTGGCAGCCACATTCAGCGAAGCAAGCAACATCCAAGGCGACGCTGGACAGAAGGACGAGAGCGGTTCGTGAGCTTAAAAGAACTTAAAAGAAGGGAAGAAGCATGATAAGCGCCCGATCGAGGAAATGGAGAAGCGTTACGGCAGAAATGATGTCCGAAAGTTCTACCAAGGGGTAAAACAACTATCCAATGGATACAAAATTCGGGCAGAACCCTGTCTTGATGCAGAGGGACAACTCGTAGTAGATTCGCAGTCGATACTGAAAATCTGGAAAGATCATTTCTGTAGAAACGGCGAGGAAGACTCCAATACCGCTGTCAGGCAGATTGTTCCACTCAACGCAATTGACGATGATCGAGGAGAATTCCGTCCCCCCGACCTAGACTAAGTCAAAATAGAGATATCGAGACATAAGTCGAATATTGCTGCTGGTGCAGACGGACTGTCTGCGGAACTGCTTAAGGCTGATGGAGATGAGCTGGTAAGGCACATGCACCAACTCATCTGTAAGATATGGTCGGAGGAAAGCATGCCCGACGAGTGGAATCTCGGTATCGTTGGCCCGATCCACAAGAAAGGAGACCCCTTAAACTGCGCCAACTACCGAGGGATAAGTCTCCTCAACATCGCCTATAAGATCCTGTCTGCCGTTTTGTGTGAGCGCCTGAAAGCATTCGTCAACAACCTGACAGGTCCCTATCAGAGCGGTTTCAGGCCGGGGAAGTCTACCATCGACCAAATCTTCACATTACGACAGATCCTGGAAAAAACCCAAGAAATGCAGATCGACACCCACCACCTATTCGTCGATTTCAAGGCCGCATATGACAGCGTGCATAGGGACGAGCTATACAACGCCGTGTTTAGTTTTAACATTCCTGCCAAACTCATCAGGTTGTGCAGGATGACGATGGAGTATTCTCGCTGCTCCATGAAGGTCTGTAAGGAACTCCCCGAGACATTCAATGTCAAAAAAGGCTTTAGACAAGACGACGGGCTTTCATGTGACTTTTTTAATATCATCCTGGGAAGACCGTGCAAGAATCACACGCCAACACTAGAAGTACGATCTTCGAGAAGTCCGTACAACTGTTAGCATAGGCGGATGACATTGGCGTGATTGGTCGACCAAGCTGACTTTATACAAGACCTTGATCATCCCAGGAAGTCCTTGGTATCTTCGAAAGAAAAGCTCTGCGTGCGATCTTTGGTCCTGTTTGGGTTGAGGGTTTCCGGAGGAGAAGATTCAACCACGAACTGTACGGGCTGTACATGTAGAGCGCATGAACAACACTGCTCCAGCCCGAAGAGTCCTCGACTCCGAACCAGTGGGACAACGCAATAGAGGACGCCCAAGGAACCGATTGTGCACCCAGGTGGAGAAGTACCTCATCAATTTGGTGTGCGCAGTTGGAGACAGCTGGCTAAGGATCGTGGCGACTGGACAGGCTTACTGGTTGAGGCCCAGGTCCATCTCGGGCTGCAACGCCACCAGAAGAAGAAGAAGTAGTCTGTGGGACAATATAGCACACAGGTGGAGAAGCCAAAAAAAATCTTCTCCCCACGAATTCTTGTGTGGGATTGGAAGCAGCTTCCCAATAGCAACTGAGGCTAGTTGATTGCAGTCTTCTAGGTTTTCCATTATCCCGGTGAGAATTTATTTATTACCTAGTGCAGATGTATTACATCTGGTGAGCATTCTAGTTAAACTTTCGAACACTATACCTGCCATAACGTACTTACGTTTCTGTTTGCAGAGAATCTCTGTTGCAGAGATTTGCAGAGAATCTCTTTTAGTAGCGTGTGGCGCAGCATTCTTTTGTATGCTGAATGTGCCTATCAGCACTTGTTGGCAAACCTAACCATTCATAGGGAGCTGCTGCAATGCATCTACGTGTTTAATTTTTATTTTTTTAATTAAATTATTCGGCAAAATATGAAACATGGGCATATATCATGTACATTAATGGTCGTCTTTCATATCCTCTCGATCATGAAAATACATTACAGCTACCCCCAGTCTCCAAAGAGTCACTCTATGACGAATAGATGAAAAATGAGTGAGCCAATAAAACAGAGCATCCAATTTGTGAATTATGTTTCCCATAAATATGTAACAATGCATGAAACGTCTACCAGCCCGAGGATAGTTAAAAGTTTCGACACACTCTAATTAAGCGAACTAATTATTCGCTTGTCCAGATGTTGAAACGTTGGCTGCATTGTTCTGATGATTAAGACACAACGATAATCATTTTTTACTGCCCATAAAATCAATGACGAAATATTTTCCAAAGAATGGAGTCGTCTTTGTTTCGAGTCATGCGGTTCACATATGGTGGAAGTGACGCAGTGGGTAAGCGCAGTGCGTTTTGTACGATTTCATGCTGCAGCCACCTCCTCACCAAGCTTGGCTTGGTGTTAGACTAAGAAAATGCTTTTATGATGGAAATATATATTTTGTTAAAAAAAAGTCTCTAACTTGTAACAAAAAAAAATAACAAATCATCATGTTTATTTCGTTAATAAGTTTACAAAGTTTGCTTACTTTCTCCGCGACTATGAAAACTCAATTTTGACTTTCTATGATGAGCTTAATGTTTCAAAATGGTGGTATATGCAACAAGTGAAGTTTCTTTTTTTATATATCATATTTATTTGCAATAGAAGCCTGCAGGAATAGTATTAATTTGCTCTGTCTAAATGAGTACACTGCTTCAATGAGCAGAAAGAGTACCACACTGCGAAAGCCAGCTAAAAGAAACCAAAATGAATATTCAGTTCTCTTTCTCTTGCTTGAACTTTTTTAATGTACGAAGTTCGAGTATAGTGCCAGCTGTTAGGTTAGGTTAGGTTGAAGTGGCTGACTGCCGCGCATACGAGCAGCAGACACACTTAGGCCAAACATAGACCCATTGTGTGACCACGCGGATCTTAGGCTACCTATTCCGCTAACCAATCTTTGCTTTTGATAAAGCGAAGAAGAGGGCTGATTTTGATGCTGCTCAGTTCAGCCACATTATCAAAGAAAAGGGCTCGCGAAGTCTGAATCTACGGGATGAGAGAAGTGCTAGCTGTTACACAGTAATTCTTCTTCTGAGCGAACCTTTTTTGCAGCCAGAATTAAATTCTTATTTAAATAAAATAGAAATTTGCAAAGATTTAAAAAAAAAGGATTATTGTTAATTTTCTTTTAGCTTACTAATATAACAGTGCCACCCTGTCATTACTTATTTTTCCGAATCAAAAAAATGTCCACAGTTCTATCATTGAAGTTCGACCTTAGCTTGCAACAGAAATATGAAATGAATGTATTCAGTGCACTCATTGTACTCAGTGTAAAGTACACTGATTTTATGAGTACCCGTTATATGAATACTCGTTTCATATGAGTACACTACACTGAATGTTTCGTTGAATACGAGTACAACACTCACATTATAATCAACTATCAGATGATTCATTCATTTTACTATTAGGCTGTGAGTACAGTAAAGAAGTGTGCTTGAAGTAAAATGAATGTCTTGGAACTGGTTTAAGACGTCCAATTTCTATCTGTCAAAATATATGACAAAGAAATTTATTTGTTCGAAATTGATGTCAAAATGTATAAAAAAATTTCGAAGTCGAATTTTATCGGCAGCCACATTTCGCTGCTGATATTATAGGCAGAAATGAAGAACTACAGAGATAGCCGACTTCACAGCTGATGCCCTCTAGTCCATTTTGAGTGCCATTTTGACAAATATTTTATTCACGAAATAACGTGAATGCGGTCCTCTGATTGGTCAATGTGGCTTATGAACACGTTATAAAAAACAGTTGTCAAACATTTTAACGGTCAAGGGAGGTAGACGTCTGGCATCTCTGTAATACTTCATTTCTGTTATAGGCAGTGATAAACTGTAGATTGTTATATGTGCTTTACGTGCAAAATCCTACTTCACTATTTATAGATTTTAGAAAAAAAAACACGGCTATCGTAGACTGACCGTTTGTGTTTACTATTACACTTACAGTGGGTGCCATTAATATTCGGTTTTTTACTCGAATGTAATTATTTTCAGTTACAAGTTCAAACCAAATGGTTTTTAACCCAATCTTTTCCTGCTCAGTAAGTTCCTTAATTTTCTTCGAGATTTGCAATTTTTTGAGTAAAAAAACTCTTGCCATTACCACAAGATATTGAATTTACACGAAAAACTATGAAAAAGTACCTTCATTAATATTCGTTTTTTTAACTTGCATTTCTCTTTACGGTTTACATCTATGAACCCTATGCTCAGATTTGTATGTCTGTTTGAAATTATCATTCCTACAACATTATTAACTTCAAAAAGAAATAGGATGGGCAGCAAAGGAAAGAACACTTCGCTGGAAAAACGCGAATGGGTGTTAAGCCATCATTTAAAATGTGAAACTTACAATGAAATTGCGGAAAATTTGAAAAGGAAGCCTAATACAGTCGGTGACATCATAAGACGCTTCAGGAAAGAAGGCCGTATCGAATTCAAGAAGCAAAAAGGGCAGCCCAAGAAATTAACACAGCGCGAAGAACGCATAATAATAAAAAAAAAAAATTAAAGATGACAGCCGTCTTAGTGCACCTGAAATAGTAAGTCAGCTGTTGGTTGAATGCGGAAAGCCTGTTTCTGAGTCTACAGTTGGCAGAGTTATCAGATCAGAAGGGTTCAATGGTCGAGTAGCTAGGAAAAAGCCTTTTATCAACCAGTAAAGTGGGAAGATGTAATTTTCGCAGATGGGAGCAAGTTCAATCATTTCGGGTCTGATGGAAGGGTTATGGTGTGTCGCAAGAAGAATGAAGAGCTAAAAAACAATCATTTGAAGGCAACGGTGAAGCATGGGGGAGGTCATGTTATGGTGTGGGGGTGCATATCGGCTAAAGGCGTGGGCAATTATAGATGGGATCATGAATAAGGAGCATTATGTGAGGATTCTGAGAGAAAATTTGAAAGAATGCGCTGATAAAATGGGAATTAGTAGGTCTTTCAAAGTTTATCAGGATAATGATCCTAAACATAAAGCCCATATTGTTCGCGAATGGCTGCTAGACAACTGTCCCAAAGTTATAGCAACACCTGTTCAATCACCTGACGTCAACCCTGCAAGGAGTCCCGTTTGACATAATATTTGTTGAAGACAAAGACAACATTATGCTGTCTTTGCGCTTGACTGATAATGGAGACACAAAATCTCTCAGTTGTGCATTCGATGTGCCACACCACTCTGCAACTACAGGGGGCCATCGGTTCCCCGATCTTCTTTTCTATATTCACTGCAGATCTTATAGGTTCCATGCCGCACTTAATTGCGTACGCTGACGACCTAGTTGCATACAGATCAGGTCCGAAGGTCGAGGTAATAAACATCTTGTTGCAGCGTGACTTCGAGAAAATCCAGCGATTTTGCGACGACTGGAAGCTGCTTATCAACTTCCAGAAATGCGAAACTAGTCTTTTTCGGACCCCGTTGGACAGGGCAACGCGGGATACGCGCCAAAACTGGAGTAAGTTCGGCATAGTTGACCCGCATGGTCAGCCGATCAATATCTGTATTTTGACAAACATATAAATATTGCTCTGACGAAAGCCAGAAAAGCCTTTGCTGCGGCAAGAAGGTTGTTTTTCAGCAGCCAACTTGATACCAGAGTGAAGGTAATCTGCTACATGGCCCTAGTACGGCCCATTATGGTGTACGGTTGTCCATTGTGGTTCAACGTGAGTCCTTCCCAGATGGAAAAGATGAGGGTGTTCGAGAGGCAGTGTCTTAGGAGCTGTCTCCGTCTGTATCGCACACCCGAGTCTGAGTACAAGAAGTACTACCATAACGAGGTCTTGTACAACGAGGCAAACGTGAACAGGGTAGATAATTTTATTATTAAACTAATCAGAAGGCACACTGCACGAGCTATGACCTCGTCCAACAGTCTGATCTTTGAGGTTTACTACCCCAATAGTATGTACCATGAAAGGGTGCGCCTTAACGGCTTTATTCCTCCCGAAGCATTCCTCTATCTAGACACAATTGGCCTTATACAGGATCCACAAGGATGTCCTATCATCTTCCATGTCGTACGCCGAACAGTGGATAGGCGACTTCAATACGAACCGGATGTCGTTCGCACCCACGAGGATCTCCTCCGGTTCAATAGAGCGATCCCCGCTCGAGATAGGAAAGAGTCTGCCAAAGAACGGAAATTTTACTGGTGGTTACACCAAAACCAGCCTCCGCCACCGCTAGCTTTTCAAGATTATCAGATAGCTGACCATAGTGACCAGCTTACATAGTTTCTAAGATAGATATTAAGAGAAAAAAAAATCCAAAAAAAAAGTAAAAAACAAAAAATACAAAAAAAAAAAATATAATAAAACAACAAAACCAAAAAAAAAAAACAATATATGAATCAAAAACAAAAAAAAGGTGCATCACGGCGCATAAATTATATATGTTAGGCATATACACAACATATACGCCCTGGTGCACGTGTCCGTACTGTTACGGACATAGTTCAGATAGTATTAAGTTTTATCTTAGGGTAAGTTAGTATTAGGTAGTGTAAGTAGTTAAGTTTAGCCAAGTTTTTTAAAAGTTTTCTTGGCAAAGAAAAATGTAATAACGGATTGTCATAAACACTAAAAAAACGCAGATTAAGCCGAAAGGCACAGTTATAACATAGCTTAGATTAGTTTAGAGTACCCGCATAGGGTCAGTAGGTTAGTATTAAGAACATTGTAAATTCTTAAGTTAGGTAAGCTAGATTTAAGTAATTTTGTCTAGCATGTAAGTAATATATTTCAGAATAAATAAAATTACATGAAAAAAAAAAAAAAAACACAATCTGCAACTAACTACCAGGACGAAATTTCTGAGTCTCATCATCGACAATAAGTTAAGCTGGAGACTCAGCAACCAGGATAGGGCCAGGAAGGCTTCTTCAGCTCTTTACATATATAAAAAAGAAAAAACCCAAATGGGCACTACAGCCACGAATCGCTTGATTGTCCGACAGTTCTTCCTTCTGTGCGAGCTCTCAGTTTGGTGGGCAGCACAAAACAAAGCTGTCCACTCGAAAATCCCTCAATCGGTTGCTAAGTCTGGCATGCATTTGTATTAGCGTTCATAACATACATAACATACTCCTCCACCCTCTTCTATTGGAAGTTTTTTGGCAGGCAAGTAGCTGGCAGCACAAGTCTTTGATTTATAACACTCCGATCTCACCATATCGGTCACTCAACTATTCTTAACAAATGCACCTTCCTGCCTAACGACTCTGCGTTCTGGAAGGTCATATGTATGGATTTTTTTTTATTAATTTGTAGGCCGAAATGGATCGGCGAGTGCGGGAGAACCCTGTTTCTTCCGTAGACGCTCTGAAGGTAAGGAAGCATGGACTAAAATGCAAAAATAGAATATATAAAAAAAAATAAAACAAACATGCCAAAGCGATTATCCCAAGTTTTGGAGAATAAAGGATACCCTACAAAATATTAATAATTTTCTTCTTTTGTGATTATTTTAATTTTGATTATGTAAATTAAATAAAATAATTAAAAAACCGAATATTAATGGAGACACTTTTTTCGTAGTCTTTCGTATAAATTCAATATCTTGTGGTAATGGCAAGAGTTTTTTTTTACTCAAAAAATTGCAAATCTCGAAGAAAATTAAGGAACTTACTGAGCAGGAAAAGATTGGGTAAAAAACCATTTGGTTTCAACCTGTACCTGCAATTTTTCGCAAATTCGAGTAAAAAACCGAATATTAATGGCACCCACTGTACATACTTCTTGAACTTAGGCCTCATTACCCGACATACCTTAGTACCCGCCTTAGTACTGCCTTAAACACAGCACAAAATATATTTTCTGACAATGATCACGGTTGCAGAACCAAACCTTGGTTTTCCCGAACAAAAATGTCCCCCTTTTTTATCAGAAAACACCCACAATGGAAAATATTCCTCCCCTCCCTCCAAAAAGAAATGACAACCCTCAGAAGGTTGCTCCCGCCCAAAACCAAAAATTATATTATTCGGAATCGACCACGGCCATTCAAAGGTCAGCTTAATAAAGACAACCAGAACAGTAATCACTAATAATAATCTCGCCCACATAATCGTGTCCGATTGCCGGTAATGTTTTGTCCTGTGGAATAACGCCGAATTACACAATTCCTTCCAGGGCAGTGGCTTTCCCATTTGTATTTCTAAGAACTCGAGGAGACTGTAGGAATTATTCATTACCTAACTAAACTTTGACAGTTTACTTACTCTGTTTAAATGGGGAGGGACACAAGAACGTCTTCTGTTTGAATAAGAATATTGACATACAACGGTCAATGAATGCTGCACCACGAGTTGAACGAACTCTTGAGATCTCAAGTAGACATGCAGATTAGCAATATATTATACAATATCCGCCTATCTTAAGTCGCCAGATTTGTTTCTCCACTTTACAGAGCAGAAATCCCAGCCAAAGACCACGAGACAAAAAAGAAATGATTTAGTCCATCCTTCCACCCCGAAACACAATGGAATGCCTTTCTTCACCGCCGCAAGGCAGAGGGAAACAAAAGTAATAAATTGCCTCCACATCGGTTCGCTACTAGAGATTTAAACTATTTCAAGGATGCCCCACTCTGCCTCACGCCATATCGTTGATGCGCCGCTGTAGCCCCTTGTAGTGGTGCACTTCCATCCATCTCCATAAGTCCTATCTGTCCTAAACACCGCATTTCCGGAATGAGATATGATCCACCGTTCTCTTTACATTCATTGCAGAGAAATTATTCGTTTTTTTTTCTCTGTGCCTGGTTCACTCGTTCGTTCGTTCTTCCTTCAGCACAGCCACGTTCCACTTCACTCAATTCTCGTTCATCCCCTGCAGCCTATAGTCCCTGCCATCGTCCCATAATCATCATCATCCTCCCCTTGACATTCTAAATCCACATGAAAATTACATGGCTTTTCGGAGGAGCTTTGCAAACACAAAATGCTCCTTCGGATGATTCCATTCTGTTTTCGTTTTTTTTTTTTCTTTTTCGCCAACATGATACACCACTGTAGTGCTCGTTCTCGCCCCTTCCGTTATCGCATGAATAATAAAGGGATGTCCAACGAGATAGAAGGGACGAAGGCATATTTAAAGAGAAAATTGATCTCACGAAGGCATGGCTCACGTGGTTGAGAGGCCTCTCCACACCTTCGAAACCAAAAACGATGGAGGATAAAACCACGAGTAAGGAATGAACAAAAAATGATGAAAAAAAATACACGAAGGAAATAATAATTGGCTCCTTGAAGGATCTCTGCCTTTCACGACTGCTTGGGTGCTGCAGTAAAAAAAAAAAAAAAACAGACTGGGGGGAGCAGGAGCTGGTGCTGCTCGGCAACAAAAATAAGGGACAACCGCCATAAATCAAAATGTCAAAAAATAACGGTTCATTTTCATTTATATCCCAACATTACCCACCATCTCCAGCAGCTCGCCTTTCCTGATGGTCTTAAGCGCCCCGTCCGCGTCGTCGTCTCCGCTCATCAAATTAAGCACGCCAAAGGAAATATTCGTTTTTGAGTAATTCTTATCCCATCTACGGTGCTCCACCGAAGGGATGGATGTGCGAACGGTGTCCCCAGGGAGAAATAAAATATTCGAGAATTACTTAACACTGGTTGGGGATGAAGACCGGGCCGCTGCCAACTGAAATCCTTTCCAAATCCCCTCCAAGCGAGGAGGTGTTCTTGAATGGATTCATTCCATCTCGTCGGAAGGAAGAGCCATCTTAGACAGGGCTCCATCAACGCAGCGCGGGCGTCAGATCAAAATTAATGAAACCGTCAAGGCGCGGCGCGGTGGTTCGGACTGCCCGGGCCTCGAGATTGGTGCAATGAGCCTCCCCCTTGCTCCGACAGGTCATTAAACTGCATGTCAACGCATAAATTAACTCCGAGCCGAGGGCATCCACAGCTTGGGCGATGGCTGCTCCGCGATAGACTCACCGGTTGCTTGCTGCAGGCAGCATCCAGTGCGAATCTGGAGCTGGGTATAAATCATGTTATTTTTTGGCCAACCACTCGATGACAGTGAACATGTAACCGCTAGATACTTAATGGCATAAATGCTGGTCATATGCAGGACGGCTGATATCGGCGCGGCTTCTTGGTATTATACCCCCTATCCGGGCGGACATGATCCATCGAATGGGCTGCTTGTCAGTTGCCGTCGTCGACAGTGACGATGGAACTCTGACTGACTGTGTGTGTGTTTGAGTTTCTTCATCTCGAAATCTAAATCACCCGGACAAACTGAGGCGAACATGCTTCTGGCCGCAGTAACAACTGCCGGAGCAGCAACATTGCCAACAGCAGCCACATCCCAGACCAGCGGATGCAAAACGGAGGGCAAAACCTATTCGACGTGGCTTTCAATTGTAGTTGATGCCGGCCTAAATGACCGAAGAAGCGATCTACATAATTTTCTTGTCTAATTTCAAGATTTATATTTTTCTGGACAACAGCTACAGCAGCAGCGGCAGCATCCGTACTCACATCGGCACATCGGCACGTTGGCAGTACCAGCAGGAGCAGCAGCAGTGGCAATGGCAGCAGGAGCTGCAGCAGCTTAATGGCAATTGACTAACTGACTGTGCTTCCTCCGGACTGGTTCTCGTTTGGATTCCTTGTTCTGGTGATGGGGATTTGTGTAACAACTCTCTCCCTCCGTTTGGAGTTGTCAACGTTTCGGAGTGCGTTGAGGAGAATGCCAATGCCAAAGCTGAATGGATGCATTGTGATTGTTGGGTGTTAATGAAGTATTACGGGGAGATGGGTCGCTGATATTGGTAACTATCTGTGGGCTGGCGCTGGCGAGACGTTTCAGGAAGTCGTGCTGGAAGTACAGTGCATTGGACAGCTTCGAGTGTGGGGTATAGTGATTGCATGAGGTGTAGATGTTATCCAAATGAGTTCATTGAACAGCACAAATCTGATTGTTGGTTGTGTGCGGAACAATCCGCTTTGTTTTCTGCCTGAATGGGAGTGTGTTTTGAGTCATCCCTCTGACTTCCGGATGATCTTTTGCTGAGTTGTGTTACTGCCTTGATTGTCCTACCATATTGGTTGGTCCAATGATGTGATGACGACCTCCACGTCGTATGAGCTTTATCCTGGTTCATCTTTAAATGTTGTCATGAGTTTCAAGCCAAAGGTCAGAACTGGAAGCTTCCGTGCAAACAATGGCAAGCGACATAAGTCTAGAGGAGATATAATCGCCAACAGAGCTGCAGTTGTATTTTCAGCGCAAAGAATAAATCTGTCCAAAAAAGAGATAACACGTGGAATATCTGGTGTGATGACGTCACCGCAATCCAGGAAGGGGAATGAAAAAGGGTATCTCCAATTTGTTAAATATTCGCTAGCTTCTCAGAAACCACTCGTGTTGTGCGTGCTATTGTTCTTTCACGAGTGGCAGGGACCTACAGTTTAATGCCGACTCCGAACGGCGAAGTTGAGGAGCTTTTCTAGACATGAATACTCTTTGAGCATTGTCAGTGACTCGAAAGAGGTGGAAGCCGTGAATTATGAAAGTTGGTAGATTGGGGATTCGAACCTGGCACCCTCTGCGTAGGAGTCGACGCACTAACCCACTGGGCCACGGCGACCCACCCACCCAAATCTCTGATCCACTTCTTCTTTTTCTTCTAATTACGCTATAGTCTGGGATGGACCAAGTCCTCAGCCAACAAGCCTCTCCAGCTGACAGGATCTTAGGCCAGTTGCATTCGATTTCGCATGCCAAGTGGGCGCCATCGGTTTCTTGGAGGTCCTCCTTTTCGTAGTCGGAGTCGAAGACTCTTCGGGCCATACACCCAACATTGCCTAGACATGTTAGGAGTTGAATCCGTCGATGCCTGGCTGGGCTCACATCGCAGTTCATGGTTGAATCTTCTTCTTCAAATACGACCAACGGAAACAGGACCAAAAATTTAACGCAGAACTTTTCTCTCGACAAGACCAAGGACTTCTTCATCTGCTATAGGGATTGTCCAGGCTTCTGCGCCATAAAGTTGGACCGGGATGATCAAGGTCTTACATATAAAGTCAGCTTGGTCCATCGAGAGAGGGCTCTACGACTGAACTGTATCATGAACTCAAAGAAACAGCGATTCTTCTTCTTCTTTATTTGGCGCTTTAGTCCGGGGTGGACTTGGGCTTCAACCAACAAGCCTCTCCAGCTAGCACGGTCTCTGGCTAGCTGTCTCCAGTGTCGCACGCCAAGTTGGTTGAAGTCCTTCTCCACCTGGGTACGCCACCTTAAACGCGGGCGTCGTCTGTTGCGTTCGAACCCTCCACGGGTTCGGAGTCGAAGACTCTCCGGGTCGGAGCTGAGTTGTACATGGCCTAGCCATCTTAGGCGTTGGATCCGAAGACGCCTGACTAGACTCATGTCGATGTACAGCCCGTACAGTTTGTGGTTGAATCTTCTCCTCCAGAAACCGTCAACGTAAACAGGACCGAAGATCGCACGCAGAGCTATTCTCTCGAAGATACCAAGGACTTCCTGGGATGATCAAGGTCTTGTATAAAGTCAGCTTGGTCCTCCGAGAGATGGCTCGACTACTCAATTGCCTCTTGAGCCCATAGAAACAGCAAGAGTTACTCTGCGTTTGATCTCGGTACTGATGTTGTTTGTAGTATTTACTGTGGATCCGAGGTAGACGAAGAACTTAACTACCTCGAATTTATAGCTGCCTATGGCGACGTTTTGGCCAAGTCGTCGATGTTGTGCGTCCTTTCTTGATGATAGCATATACTTCGTTTTGCCCTCTTTCACCGGTAAACCCATTTTGGCAGCTTCCACTTCAATACCAGCAAACGCTTCATTGACTGCTCGCTGTATTCGGCCAATCACGTCAATGTCATCCGCCTATGCTAACAGTTGTACGGACTTCTGGAAGATCGTGCTTCTAGTTTTGGCGTGTGAGTCTTGCGCGGCCTTCCCCAGGATGAAATTAAAAAAGACACATGAAAGCCCGTCGTCTTGTCTAAAACCTTTTTTGACATTGAAGGTCTCGGCGAGTTCGTTACCCTTGATGGAGCAGCGATAATTCTCAAACGTCATCCTACACAACCTGACGAGTTTGGAAGAATTGTCAAAACTAGACATGGCGTTGTATAGCTCGTCCCTATGCACGCTGGCATATGCGGCCTTGAAATCGACGAATAAGTGGTGGGTGTCGATCTGCATCTCTTGGGTCTTTTTCATGATCTGCCGTAATGTGAAGATTTGGTCGATGGTGGACTTCCCCGGCCTGAAACCGCTCTGATAAGGATCTGTGAGGCTGTTGACCATTGGTCTAAGGCGCTCACACAAAACGGCAGAAAGGATCTTATAGGCGATGTTGAGGAGACTTATCCCTTGGTATTTGGCGCAGTTGAAGGGGTCTCCTTTCTTGTGGATCGGGCAGACGATACTGAGGTTCCACTCGTCGGGCATGCTTTCCTCCGATCATATCTTACAGATGAGTTGGGGCATGAACCTTACCAGCTCATCTCCAGCTGCTTTTCCGCAGACAGTCCGTCTGCACCAGCAGCTTTATTCGACTTTAGTCTCGATGTCTTGACTTAGTCTAGGTCGGGGAGATGGAATTCTCTTGTATCATCGTCCATTGCGTAGACTGAACTTACAGCGAAATTGCTGCCTTTCTCTCCATTTTACAGTCTACAGAAGTGAAGTGTCGCTTTACCGGCTGGAAGAAGTTCCCGACATCATTTCTTCCGCAAAAACTTTCCATTTCTTCGATCGCGCGTTTCCAATGTTTTTTTTTTTATTCCTTTTTCAAAGCCACTGCTTGCCCCGCTCTTTGGGTCGTAGAGCTCACTAACAGCACTTGTACATCTGTCCAGCGTTGCCTTCGAGGAGGAAACATTCCAGCCCTTTGATGGACAAATGTTGGAAGTTGATCCAAGTGCAATGCGAAGAGTATCGCTAAACGAACTCTGCCAGGCAATCAAAAATCTTAAAAACAACAAGGCTCGTGGCTAACATCTAATAACTGGACAAATCTTGGAGAACTTGCCCAAAAAGGCGCTGCTTAAACTCCTCTACTTAATTAACGCTAACTTTAGGCTATTGTATGTTCCAGACTCACGGAAGTTTGCAGAAGTGCTAATGGTTCCAAAACCGGGCAAACCGTTGAACAACAAAAAGTCATACAGACTTATATCGCTTTTACCAATAATATCCAAGATTTTTGAAAAACTCTTATTAAAACGCATTCAAATATTTATCGACTAATATCGATATCGTTAGTTCGGGTTTCGAGGGAAACACTCGCCAATTAACCAGGTAAACAGATAAACGAATGAAATTGAAGGAGCATTAGAAGAGAAAAATATCTGCTATACAGCCCGACTTGCCGTTTCCCAGGCCTTCGACAAAGTCTGGCATGAAGGCCTAAAATAAAAACTAAGCTGGCTTCTACCGATAAGCTTGTATAAGATACTAGAATCTAATCTCAATAACAAGATATTTAGAGTTAAACACGGAACTGAATACTCCGATTTTAAAGAGATCCGAGCAGGAGTCCCTCAAGGGAGTGTCCTTGACCCTTTTTTTTTTCTTTTTTATTTAACATAATTTTATTCAATTCATTCTGTTTCCTTACTTGCTAGACAAAATTACTTAAAACTAGCTTAACTATCTTAAGAATTACAAATGTTCTTAATACTAACCTACTGACCCTATGCTAACTACACTTTTTACAGCTAACGGCCGACCATGCGGGTCAACTATGCCGAACTTACGCCAGTTTTGACGCGCATCCCGCGTTGCCCTGTCCAACGGGGTCCGGCAAAGACTAGTTTTGTGTCCTTGGCCCTACAGTGTATCTGTTGTACACTAGAGACATCAAACTGAGGGTACACTTGTGGTTACATTTGCGGGTGACACAGCGGCCCTGGAAATGGGAAGCTCAGTTAAGTCCTCAACTGAAAAATAAACGAATGGTCAAAACGCTGGCACATTGCCCCCAATGAGACCAAATCAACGCATATACAGAAATAATGAAAATCTACCAGTTTTCATTAAATCTGTACAAATACCGTACGCTAATAAAGCAAAATATCTTGGTATGACTCTCGATGCGAACCTCAAGTGGAAGGCCCACGTGAAAAAGAAATGGGATGAGCTCGAACGCCGGTATTGAGAAATGTACTGGTTACTTGGAAGGTACTCCAAGCATGTACAACAAACTGCTATTCTACAAGCAAGCAAGTAAGCCTACATGGACTTACGGCATACAACAATGGGGTTGTACCAAACCAAATAACAGAGGATTTATTCAGTCATTTCAAGATAAAATTATACGGGATATTGTGAAAGCTCCCTGGTATCTCAGGAATTGTGATATACAAAGGGACCTAGGGATAACTAATGTCGACGAAGAAATAACAAACGCCTCAGAATCAGACTTCGTGGTCATTGTAACAAACTATGGACATGAGACGTTTAGTACGAAGACTCCAGCGTACGAGACGCTTCGATATGGCGCAATAATAATAAACCAACCTTACCTGGTCCTGGCAGGTGATTTTACCGAAGGTCTACCTGAAACAAACGAATACAGATAAGGAAACTTAGTTGCAGTACAGAAAAACGTAAATGGAGGGGTGTTTTTAGTCAGTAAAAATCTGACACTAGTATGTGGACACCAAGCAAAGTAAAAAAAAAACACCTTCGAATCCCTGACTACGGCAGCAGATATCCTGGTATAACCTGGTATTATTATTCTTATTGACTATCATGCGGCCATTTGGGCAACTAAAATCAAGTCCAATATGACCGCATTCTCTGCCCAAAGTTCTCGACACACAGAACTCGATTACTCTATACCGGATCCAAGGACGTAGAGACATAACCGGCAACTCAATCAAAGAATGAATCAGACCACAATTGGCGGATGTCGATTAAATCAAATAAGGAAATAAAAGGTGGAACTGCTTAACCGACTGCGAGACCACTTGGGTACTTTGGCCAAAGTTAAGCCGACTGACCCCTTCAATGCTACAAAAAGATGCTAGCATTGGAGCATAATTACTGGCCATAATCATCTGAAGTAACAAGAAATGTAAAACCACCCAAACTGGTGCTGTGGCGATATTAACACTGCTCAAACATAGAACACTGGAAGAAAGATCTCCAGGACCTTATAAAAATCCCTCCATAGCCTCAGCCTCTACACCAAGTCCGTTCTAAGAGAGTCCAATGGTTCACTGGGTAGGGAGGACATTTTTACTATAGTCATCAAGAACAGCGACGACAGCACCACTTCAGACCGAAGCTGGGGGGCTTTATCATGAAGCGCAAATGTATAAGCGAACTCGACAATCCTCTGATCAATCAACCATCAACCAAACTGATCGCAATGCCATCAGACAGTATGCTTCATGTTCCTCCTCTCTATGAATTCACCCGCAATACCCGTCTCGTCAGGAATGCCTATCAGTATACGCTTAAGCGAATTCAGAGACTCGTTCTTATGGAATGTTTTTTCCCAGCCTAATACTTGCCAGAGACAATAATCCGCAGATATTTAAGGCGAATGTGCACAGGTACCTCCTCTCCCTCGAAAAACAAGTGAAGGAAGAACATCGCTGTTTGACTTCGAACTGTCAGGGTCTTCGACGAACGAGTCTCCCAAAAACTCATTGTAAGTTCGACGCTGCACAAAAAATAATATTGGAGGCATCAAGAAGCCTTCAAAGAAGCTGCCGGTGATATCTTAAATTTTACGACACCACCAAACAATTGTCCCTGGTTTGGCAATAGGTGCAGACACCCAAGTGCATTGAACCTGGACGCCTTCAGGGCATCACTGAAGTCAACTATGTGTGGTGTGTATTAGTTCTCGGAACAGAAAAGGGAGGGACTTCTCGTGACAAAAATTGAGAGACCATGATGAGATCACGAGTTAGTAGAGAATTTAGAGGAATCAGTTCTGCAAATTGTCAAGGCGCAACGAGGACGCCGGCAAAATCAGTAAATTTCCACTCGATCTGAAGAATAATATATGAGAATACCGTCCCCCAGATGAAGGCAATGCGAAAGTAGCAACATTGATACTAAAGACTTTCGTTCCGATGAATTTTTTGAGGCACCTGGATTGTCTAGTTGGACGCATGCACTAGCTGATACGTTAGATAGGTCGGAGGAAAGCATTAACGACGAACGGAATCTCAGTATCGTTCGCTGGATCCGGAAGAAGGAAAAGTTAATTTGTTTATTTGTTTATTCCTCTTCAAGGATGCCAAATCCGGACCACGAACTGGAGTCGACATTAAGATGGGTCTCAACCGAGGTTGCATCTCGACTGAACCTCCTAGCGGAAGAATAACATATATCAATTCTCAGTCCTGCCCCAGACAACGCTCGACCACGAGTGTGACCCAACAAAGTACGGGGACGGCGGCGCCTAGCATGGGTGGCTATCACTGCGGCAGCTGACATCTCCCTAACTCACATGTCACCCATCAACCTCCCGATCCCCCGTTGTCTCATTAGTTCCCGATATAATTAGAAACTAATTGATGTGAGCATCTGTCAACCCTACAACGTGTTCCCCTCACCGCCATTCAAAACACACTCTCTCGCCGCTACTGACTAGCAGCTGCCTAAAAGCGCTTATCTCTTATGCTTTCCCAAGAAACAAAAATTGTTACCCCCCGCGATTCAGTGGAAAACACAATGAAACTGCACTCCGTCGTGCACTCAGTTGTAATCAAATCTTAATGAGCTGATAACGAGAGCGCCGACAAAGTGCCGATGCTACTGTACCCCGAACCGAAGTCGACAACGGACATAGGTCGTAAAAATTAGCCACCCTTCCCGGGAAGTTCATTGACGTACACCAGACCGTAAACTTTTCCTTTGTGCGCGCTCTCCAAAAATGAAAAATTACACCTGAGACAGATTGAAGCACTTGCCAATTGAGGCTGACCTCCATTGAGGGCAGGCAAGTTCATTGGTTGGATAGGCGCCTGTAAGCAGCACAAGTCTCTGGAACAAATTGAATGTCTTAGACAGAGCTGCCCGTTCCCTTTTTTTACGGGACCAAATTCAATTAAGATAACAAAAGTCACCGCCTCCCTTTCATTGTTCAGCGCTGTTCTCAGAGTTTTTGGCTTTCCATCGAAATCCGATTCAGACTCGGAGCTCACGGGGAAAGATATTAAATTACCCAAACATGTCCAGCGCCGCCGAAATGGGAGAGGGTTCCGCCGATAGCGCATGGGTTGCCTTTCAAGTGCACCGAACCGCGCTTAGCTTGGTGTCTCTTGATGATAATTCAATCGCAAGCACACCTGCGCCGCCTCTGCGGCCGCCGACCAGTGGATGGATGTCCATAGATGAGGAACAGGCTCCGCTTCTCCAATCCTACCGCACCACGTTCACTGTCCAGGCAGAGCCAGTAGACAAATTAATTAATTACTTGTGTGATTTTAATAGGGCCAGTGCTTGGGTACATGCTCTCGTTCCTTGACTTTCCGTCTTGGGTTTCGGCCATGTGTGCCGCCGACCGGTGAGGGCATAAATAATCTCTCGCCCTGGGATCCCAGAGAGAGTCCGAGGGAAAGGAGTGCCACAGTGCCACGGCATAACTCTCGGTGGGGGAGCTCTCGCTGCGAAAACCCATTAGACTCTGCACACAAACTGTTGCACTAAATCAGAGTCGAGATTCTAATTTCGGAGCATTTCTCTGGCCCATAATGGGGTGGGCAGTGGTGGGCAATTTTTCTTCGATTCTTCCCTCTCGGAGTTGAGCAGGCGGCGCAGCTAATGGATTTCGAATTGTTGGACGGTTCTTGGCTTGTTGATTAAGAGATGCCAGAAGTGGTGCTTCGATGGCGCAATCGGTGTTCTTGTGGGAAAACGATGCTTGAAATAGTTTTACTTTTGTAAGAGGTGGCTGCTTAATGGACGGCTACATGGAGTCGCCTTAGAAATGTCATGTGAGAAAAATATGTGTTTTGGAAAATGCTCGTGTGGCCATGAGAGGCTGGCGCGCATTGAAGGGAAATCGATGGTGGATGCCAATTGTACTTTGATCAAACGATAGCTATATCGAATGATTGAAGGTTTTGTCGAAGCGGCCGTCTCTGTAAGGAAAGGGAAAGGAGGCTGGTAACGAACTGAGTGTACAGATTAGACTTGGGGATTCCGCAAAAGCAACAAGTGTTCGGTGGAAGCTTTCGATTTTATGAAAGGTGCATACGTAAATGCAACTAGGCGACACTAGGTCTCGATGTGATGCTTGGTACAAGGCACTAGCAAACGTGCTCGATACATCGCAAACATCGATGTTAACTATTCAATGTATCGAATCAAGCCGATGCATGTATTTTTTTACATGCATTTTATTCGATGCATCAAATGAAAGTACGCAATGTACACAGTTGTATTTCACGTTAATATTTTCGGCAAAATATAGGTATGTACATATGAAGGATTCCTTCCAAAGGACAGACTACACAGTTTGTACGGTATACGACATACATCGACACACAAATCATATCTGAAGGCATCTGAAGGCTTACATGTCTTCATAGTGATATACCAATCATTCATCATTCATTTGAATTCATTTTTATTTTTTACTTCATGACAACTTATATACAATATAGACAAAAATGCTTACAACTAGTAGGTCGAACAGTGTTAGTTACTTATTCTAACTTACTGACCCTAAGCGGGTACTCTAAGCTAAACTTAAACTTATTCTATGTCTTTCGACTTAATCTAACATTATTTTGTAAAAAGAAAATTTTAACATGACTAATAAATAATAAGAAAAAAATTTAAAAACTTAATGACCGAACATATTTTTTTAAAAGAAACTACAAGCTAACTTACATTCTAACTTAAAATAAAACTTACAAACTATCTTAAGCTAATCTACGTATATATACATATACACATTTGTATAGCTATATACACATGCGTATACGCATATATCCTTATATACATAATGCATATATATATCGTTATGCATATATATATACATTCTTCCGTTTTTATTATTATTTATTTATTTTTTTTTTATTTATAAATTTTTTTTCTTTTTATTTTTTTTTCAATTTTTTTTTACGTTTTTATAATAATTAACGTAAACAGCTTGCCCACAACCTTACAACTACGCTAAAATATGTAAGTCGGCCATAGGTTACAGCTGATATAAAATCCGCTGCAAGACGTGGACCGACTACTCCCCATGAGGGGGTCTGAATTACCCTTTCTAGCCGGGGTCTAAAGGGTTCGAAGCTGGAGTTCTCTCGTTCCCCAGCCACCAGAACTTTCGGTGTTGCAAAGCAACATCCAGCACATCCCGCCTAGATACCGCCGTACTGAACCGGAGGAGACCCTCCTCAGCTCGTTGTGCGACGGAGCGGTCGTGGTTGAGTCGCCCATCCACAGTTGATCTGGCGATGTGATTGATGAGCGGTACCCCATTTATATTTTGTATCAGACCGTGCTTATCCAAATGGAGGAATGCTTCTGCGGGAACGAAGCCGTTGTGGTATAGTGGGTTGGGGTAGTAAGCCCCAGAGATCAGACTGTTGACCGAGTTCATCGCTCTAGCAGTGTGACCTTGAACCAACTTCAACAGGAAATTGTCCACTCTTATCAGGTTTGCCCTGTTGTATTTTATGTTCTGGGACTCTGGAGTTCGATAAAGACGAAATCAAAGCCCTAAGACATTTCCTCTCAAGCAACCGAATTTTTTCCATTAAGCTTGCACTCACGTTGAACCACACGGGACATCCATAGGTGAGCATTGGCCGGATGAGAGCCATGTAGCAGATAACCTTCACCCTCGCATCGATTGGCTGTTGTAAAACAGTCTCTTTGTGAGGGCAAAAGCGCCTCGGGCCCTGGCCAGAGCAGCATCTACATGTTTGTTAAAATATGTAGATACTGGCTAGATCAGTATCTATCTAGTCAAATCCCCAGGTATCTGACTACAGTCCTTTGCGCCAGAGGTTCCCCGTGTCTTCCAACGATTGAGAACTTTCGCCAATTCTTTTTCGTATCCGCCGAGGCCTTATACAACGGCGTCCTGAACAGAATGATTTCCGACTTCCGGAAGTTGATACTCAACTTCCAGTCATCGCAACTTCTCATGAATGAATCGAAGTCACCCTGCGTGAGAGTAGTGATTTCCTATATCTTTTTGCCTGATCTGTACACGATCAAGTCATCGGCATACGCAATTGCATGAGGAAGAGAATTTAATAGATCGCTCAAGTAAATGTTGAACAGGATCGGCGAATTAACGGCACCCTGTTGGAGACCATTTTTTACCTCAAATATACCTGTGGAGGTCACGTTGCCATTCTTGACTACGAACCGTCTACCGGTAAGCATGTTACACAGCAGGTACAGCAGTGGTTTGCTAATGCCTAGCCGATTGAGCTTGTAGAAAAGGCCTTCTAACCATACGGTGTCAAAGGCCTTCTCCAGGTCAATCAAGCAGGCACCCGTACATTGTTTCTGGCTTTTGTTCCATTGGATATCCGACACCAGTTTCGACGCGGCATGAATAGTGTCAAGCCCCGCTTTGAAACCGAATTGGTTATCCGGAATAATATGTTTGTCTTCAGTCCAGTTGATCAGAGTTCTATTGATCACCTTCTCGAATACCTTACTGATGTTCGGAAGGAGACTAATTGACCGGAGGTTGCAAGGATTCGAAGAATCTTTTCCTCGCTTGGATATGGGTTGCACAATCGCAGTTTTCCAATGCTCCGGATAATATGCATTATAGTGATATACCAAGCAGAGGTACCAATTACCAATGTTGAACACATCTTTTGCAACAAAATATGTATTTTGGTTTGTTTGGCAATTCTTTAATCAGCTTCTATCCAATTGATATTACATTCATAAGAGTCGGTTCAGGACGCAGTTTCCAGCTCTAGCAAGCTTATCAGCACATTGGCTGCCTGGAATCCCCTTGCACCCAGAGACCCAACCGAGCTTCCCTTTATTGTGTCTGGATGAAAGAAGAAATTACATCCAGCCCTAAGTGAGGAGAATATTACGGATGAAGTTGTAGCATTGCTCGTGTTATTGGCCAAATTCCTAATGGTGCTCTTAAAGAAATTAAAAAACTTGACGGAAGAGCCAACTACTCTCTCTATTCTGATCCCATCGACAGTCTAATAGCTAATGCTTGCAGTTAGGATCTATGTAGCCGCTACCCAATACTTCTGGGTATCTCCTGGTTATTACCCGCATGGCTTGGTTGCCGGAATCGTAATATTTTTTGAATATACTTTCCTTGTATTTTAATTGCCCTGTTTTTTCCATTATGTTCACAATCGGATGCCTCATCGGCAACATTACGCGATCTTGACTAGAATATGACACAAAGCTCTCTATGACAAAAATGTGGTGTATTTCCGTAACCCTTGTACTTTCGTTATTTTTGTTCCACAATCATGCAATTCAGTCCCACCACTTTACACTTAATCGTCGCATCTCTCATCTCATCTATTCATCACACCCCGTCCACTGAGTACAACATTTCTTGCCGCAACAATTGACCCGGGTCACCCCTTGACGCACACATATCTGCCATTAGACGAGATTTCGCCCAGAAGCTGCGTAAAATTAAATAACCGCGCTATACCCATTCCCACTGCCCAGATAAGAGTCCAGAGGTATTTTCAAGTAATAACTTTCCCCTAATCTCGCACAAAGGAACTTTTCCGCATAGAGACCCATCGCAGGCCGTTCCACTTTGCCGCCATTTAGATAAAAATTCACATTTTGCATAAAAAGGTCCACCTTGGCCATTCAAACTGGGCCCGTCCATCTTGCCGGCAAATATTCAGCAATCCAGCTGCCCCCTCGAGTGCAGTAATAAACAAAACGTATCTCTCATAATCCGTTCTGGGTTTGCGGAAGTTTATTTTTTCTTCTGCCCTTCTGAATGCGGAATGTCCTTTCTGGGAAGGAGTCCTAGGCATCGTAAATCCCCGTCCACAGCTAGCTGGACCACAATCGAACTGCATCGTTATAGTCCACAAGAGTGTCCATCGGTTCCAATTTCTATTTCATTCAACAATGGACGACCTTCCTTTTCGCCGTCACTCGTGTCCCTCTCCTGCTAAATATGCTAATCAAGGACCTTTTTTCGCCGGCTAAGCCAATGCGTTTTGGGCCATTTAAACGTAAATTTTCTTAGGCATGCGGTTCCGCATATGTACGAGTACATATTTTGAAAGTCGCTATCGGATGAGGGGGCTTGTGGGCGGCTGCGGGGTTGGGTGGAGATCCCTGCTGAGGACTTTGTCTCAATATGACCGACATAATAACGGATCAATGTAAATGCAAATTTTTTATGGTGTTTGGCATTCATCCGCCCCCCCGCCCCCGCCCAGGCTTTTTAGGGGAAATTACCATGTTATCCTTGTGTGCATTCTCGGCGAAATCGGGTCAGGTCCTGTGTAGGCAGAGAGAGAGAGTGAGAGAGAGAGAGAGCTGGAGAGGGGGATGGAAATGTTTCTTTGTTTTTACGGCCCATAAACACAAAATGAATTTATTTAGCAGAGTTTCGTTGTTGTTGGTGTTGTCCTAGCGGGTGTTGTCTTCCGTGAGGCGGTGGCAGAGCGGCTTGTCGAGCCATGTGATTGGAGATGGATTGAGATGTACCACCACCGTCGCTGCTGCTGCCGCCACCGATGAACGTTCGAATACACATATTTTCTCGTTTTAATAATAATTTTTACGATTTCAGCACGAGGGCGAGTCCGCAATACGCATCCTGGCCGAGCCGAGAGTATGCGACCAGCCTGGGTGGAGGTTTATGGGTTTTTCAGCGGTCGGGCGGGCGGGAGGATTTTCCTACATAAAGCACTCAGGCTACGTGTCGTCTTCTTACTTTCGGATCATGCACGGAATTGCGTAAGTCCTGATTTCGAAAACGATATGCCTCCATCGAGGGGGTGGAGCGGCGGCGTCGGTGGCAGAAATGTGGGAGCTGGCTTGACATAATTTGCTGGCAGCCATTTGTAATATTTTCTGGGCGTCGAGATGTAGATGGTATTTGCCTGCCGGCAAGATGTTCCATGTGCCGAATATCTTTCTTGTCAGGATGCGCGCAGTGGGTCTGACTTACAGTGCCTCGTGATGATGTTGACTTTCGTATGCTATTAGAAAATCGAGCTTTCCGCCGAGGGAGTAGATGAGGGAGCATATTTTCTTCACGATGCCCCGAGGTTGATGACTTGAATGGAAAGTTGACATTGTTATTATCCTGCGAATCGATTACGAGTTTATCAATCGAATGGAATTGGATTCAGTGCGGCGGCGGTAAGGACTTCGATAAGGATGATGATGGGTTCTAGTTCGGCATTGACATTGTCCATTGATTCCGATGACAGCTGGCGGGTGGGACTTCTCGTCGGCGGGAGGGTGGCTTTTGGACTTGTGCAGGCTGACGAACACACGATGTCGGGGATTGTTGACGCTTGAAGCGGTTTTGATTAAAATTTCTTTACAAACTCATTCTTTTGTCAGGATTTGAAGAGTTTTCGATGGAAAATGTGACCGCTTTCGAAGTCGATGTCGTCTGATTTTGAGGAGTGAGCGAAGGAAGTCACATCGGTCGATAAAAGTTCATTGTCAATTGAAGATAAATAACTTCAGACATATTGACATGAGTTGTGCGTTAGATTCTCTTCTCAAACGCTCTGGGGTATTTGCGCAATCATTCAAAAAGTCTGTTTTCATGATTGGACGGGCTACTTGAGTTCATGGAATAGTGAAGGAAAAAGCACTGATATTTAATACTTCAACTCGTATGACTTACAGTTTTGGTACACATTTGGATCAAATTGAAGCATAAGAGTGATGTTAAATATGCTTTTTGAACAAAAATTCTTCAGAGTGCATAGTTTTAGTACATATTGGGCTCAGATTTTGTCAAAACAAGATTTAACTTTAGTACAAACCCGGTTCAAATTAGTATAAATATGATACACAGTTTTTTCAAATTGGGTAAAAATTTAATACATTTTTAGTACACATTTAGTACATATTTAGTACACACTTAGTACAAATTTAGTACACATTTAGTACAATTTTATTTCAAACTTACTTCGTTTTTAAACTTTAGTAAAAATGTAAAATTTGTTTTAGTAGAACAGACAGAAATATAGGGACTCCACTGCATTTACTACCACTCTCTTCAAACACCCAACTCCTCCACTTGTCAAGAACTACACTTCATAAAGAGCGAAGTAGAGTCAACATAAATTTGTCAAGAAAAAGGACATGAAACTTTATTATAACGAAAACTGTAAAAACAAAAGTGTACACTTTAATGGAATGTCAACTTTATGGTCTAGTCACGTCTCATCGCACATCCGGCCAAAACAAAGCGAATTTATGTCGATTTGAGGAATATATGAGCGAAGCGTGAAAAATATATGCGTTTAACGACCGATGGCGAAACTCTCTCGAAAGCTGTGTTCTGTGTCAACCTTGAATGCGATATTCTACACAAAGCCTTCAGTTTAGTCCGTAGTCGGGGAGAGGGTGTTTGCTCTTTGACGGTTGTTGGGAGTGAGAACATCGTTCAGCATTAATCATCATGTTAGGAGATGTTCTCATTTTTGCATGTAGCGACATCCGTCATCGTGTTTTTGACATTTAAGAAGTATGAGGAAGTAGAATATCCTTCAGTGAGCAATGAATGTTTGAAGTGCTCAAAAACGACTAATACCTGGTAGAGTAAGTAGACGCGATAGGGGCTTGTCTGCAAGGAAGGTGAATGAAGATTTGAAGATAGTCATGAAAGTAAAGGTCACTTGAAGAAACGTACTGGGGTCACATATTGCTCATGGACCCCAATACTTCGCAAAAAAATGCTTTTAATTCTGGCCGCTTGCGTCGGAGGAGAAGAAGAAGATCTTGGTATATAGACTCATTTATGGCGTTCACAAGACAACTTAGCCTTGATAGTTGAGCTTAGTGACGCTCAAAAAAAAAAAAGCTTAGTGCGTGGCAACAACTGGGACCAAGACGATATGTGAATGAGCGTCAAACAGTAGATTCAGGACCACCGTAGATTGTCCCACCACCCATGTTTTTATTGTTATTATGCTCTATATGTGATGTAGTGGAGTCACTCACAGGCGCTCGTGCCGCATTCGTAGCTCAAACTCATACCTCATGCGTCCATTTTTTGGAAGGTTTTAAGACAACACCCATGTGTGGTACGTGGCGATGAGCTATATCATTGACGATATTGAGAGCAAGGTACGTAGAGAGTGGTTAATATTGTGAAGTCGCAATGGGATATAAGCACCTCTCAAACGATTACAAAATTTCGTGGCGGGCGAATTTGTGGACGACGTCCTGTGAAATGAAAAATGAGACTTCAAAGAGTTGAAAAAGGGAATCTCAGCATTCGTATTCTCCTGTGAATCAGACATCTGCTTAAGACAAGGGAGTGGTCCAATGAAGTTATCTATTTAATTGGCTCTAAAGTTAATTTGTTACTTCAAATTTGATCAGAAGTTCTGCTATGGTCTTCTTTACGTTGTTGTAGCTCTTGCTAAAGTCGTTGTATGAAAGGCTTATCCTCAAAACATGAGTCCAAACGGCATAGAGATTAAACAAAGTTAGCTTTTGAATTATAATGAGGACGATACTTTTAGACCATGTTTCACTATAGCGATTGAACCAGTTGCACTGGTGGTCTCCACACGCAGAAAACTTCGAGATCATAATAAGTCGTCGGTTTTAAAATAAACATTATTGCCAGGATGTCACGGCAACTGCCTAAGGTGAGTATCGAAAAACAGTTGAAACAGGCGGGAACTACGGACATGTAAACTTTGCCAAAAGATCTCATCGGTCTTGCAATTCAGTAAAATCACCATTCGTCTTTTGCTCGTGCGCCAATACAAAATACTCTTGACTATTTATATCGACATACTTATAGGTAAGTTCCCAGCGCCCACCCAACTTCAATCCATTTGTGCTTCCTGAAGAGTGTTTGAAGCAGTAGCAGTTCAGTGCCATTGGGAAATTATTTGCATTGTTCGATAATTTCTGGGATACTTGGGGTATAAGCACATTCATTCAAAAAGTCTTGTCAAATTTTTTTATGAAACGATGCATATACTAGAGCTTAGTGTTGACGCTGAACAATTTGAGAAAATCGCAATAAAAGTGTCACGGAGCAAAATAAGTCGCAACAAAAATAATTAACAAAGTAAGAATGTGCCTTGGTCTTGCCACATGTTACTTAAAGTTAAAGCAGAAAAAGATTCCGACTAGATCTTCTTAAACTTAAATTGGAAATGCAGAAATACAGAAACCTACACCCATCAACTAATTGCAAAATCATCATAGCAAAAGTGGCGTCACCCACAAAAATTCAAATCATACTGATCGTCACTAGAGAGCTCTGAGAGTCTCAAAACTTGTTATTTTGGTAATTTTCTGACTTTGAGGGTTAATTAGACTTCGATCATATGAAAAGGTTAGACAATTTTCGTTGCTTGTGGTTTAGTCCACTTCGATATCGACTTAACGGATTGACTTAAGACCGGTTTGACTTCTAATGAATCGCTACAAATTTTAACATTTCATCATGCCTAGAAGTGGTGCAGACTTATAGTTTCAAATTCCATTTCTTCCAAAATGTGTTTTTGTGATGGAATGCTGCTTTGAATGGTTCCGTAGAATCAGACTGGTCACATTGTGTCCAGATCTTGATTCATCCAAGGAAATTACATTTCTCATCCTTTGAAATAATTCCTATTCAAATCAATTTCAAATATTTTGGCTGGAGTCGCATCTGCATTTTGAACTTACTGTTGTGCTCACCACTGCAACAACATGAGACACATGTGACATAACATGCAAGTAAATAAGGCCACTAGTGCCAAATCAAGTGTTACTATTCTCAAATGTGTTACGTATTCTTACAAGAACATGACTCAATAATGAATGCAAAAAGGGCAGGAAGTACGATCGTAGGTTACGAGGGGATGCAGAATGGACGGTGGAGGCGGTCTGCAGCTGCAACCTCAAAGACAACATTACATATGATTGTGATTTGATTCTGAATCGACTCCGAATCTCCAGAAGTCGCAAGATCAAAAAGGAGGAAATCCTAAAAAGTCGTGTCACTGTTTCTTTTTGCGCCAACAAAAGGTCGAATCGCGTCTAAGGTCGAACATTGGCAACAGTGATTGAAGTCATTTACTATAATAAGAAAGATGCAATGATGAACAATGATATTTAACACATGCTTTCTGGTAAATTCTTGTGAATTTACTTTTTTAGCACAAATTTCGAACACTTTTAGTACAAATTTCGTACACATTTAGTACAAATTCAGGTCTGGTTTACAGGGTGATGCTATAAACACATTCTCCACAAATATTTGGATAGTTTTAGTACATTAGGCTTAAAATTTGTACTCCTTCAATAGTAGATCTATAAGAATTTATTTCAACCTTAGAACTACTTAAAAAAAAAATTTGGAAGAGTAAGCGCCTGTAGTAGTGTGCAGGGAAGGGGGTCGAAGAACGAAGAAACCATCGGACACTTGCTATGTAACTGCAATGCTCTCTCAACCGCTAGATTCAGACTTCTGGGGGCCCATTTCTTTTTCAATCTGGCTGAACTGAGCAGCATCAGAATAAGCCCTCTTCTTCAAAAGAACAAATTGGTTTGCGGAAAGGTAGCCTAAGATCCGCGTGGTAACACAATGGGCCTATGCATGGGCTAAGTGTGTCTGCTGTGCGTATGCGGCAGTCAGCCACCTCAACCTAACCTAACCTATATCTGCTTTACTACAGCAGTGGTTGATACAGGATATGGTCTAGAAATGAAGTTTGCGCAGCTTCGTCTACCTTTTGACAGAGGATGGTGAGCAACTATGATAACTGCAGCGGATGGTATGCATTTAACACCGCTACTGACACAGGTGCTTACTGACCTGTGAAGACGGTTTGGGGGTCACTGTCAATATGAAAATGGAGTAGGCTATACGCACCTTAAGCCTCCATATTTGTAGAGGTTTTCCTCATCCTATCCTGGATGTTGGATCTGCAAATGTGAGTTTTGGTGTACACTGTAAACTGTTCAGGGAAGAATAAATTAACCCACTTGATGGGATCCATTCACTCTGTTCCCGGCTTTGAGAGATGTGTTACGACTTCAGCATCAGTTTATTTCATTCTTGACACTGAGGTTCAGAAATGTTGCCTAGCATTGAAGGGCAGAGTTGTGCTAGATAGTCAGAACTGTTTGAAGTCTAGTAGTCGGTGCTAATTCTGTTTTAGAGACAGCTTGCTCTAGTCCCAGCAGATAGTTGAAGGTAGGCAGTCTGATGCATGATTCGTAGGACGTGGGTATTTAGACACAATCACAGGCTCGGCTCCAGAAAATTTTCTCCAACTTCTCCCTTCGTCCGTGGACACACAACTAAAGACGCAGTTCACCCTGTTCACACGACCACTAATTTCCATGCTCTCCACGTTCCTTCTACCAACAGACACATCTAACCACCAAAATGTCCATCACCCACCTTCCAACGACCGCCCCATGAGTCTTGGCAAAAGCCACAAAATCTGCGTCAGAAAGCGGAAGAAAACAGCATCACCCATCACAAACAACAAAGCAGAAGATTGTGCGTCACAAACAACCCATCGCCAGGATCAATTTGATTCCTTTTCACATCTTTATCTAGCAGTCCCCTAAATGGGTTCATTCTTCTGCTCAGCATTTTCCTGACATATGACATGATAAACATCATCATTACCATCAGCATCTATCGGCTAATTTACTCAAAAGAACAAAAGTCCCTCCTCCCTTCGTCTCGTGTTCCCTGTGCGATGACAAATGTCAGCCCCCCGTCCACACGACGGAAACTCGTGTTCCGCAAGAGAATCCCATATTTTAGTCGTCTGCGTGACTCCCTGCTAGCCGGGAAAATTTAATTCAAGCGGAAAAAAACTTTCCGCAAACAACCTACCCAACCCCATCCCAATCCGCGCGCACCAGGAAACAATGATCATCCCTCCACAGCCAGAGCCATAGCCCGCCCGCCACCCGGCGATGAGCGAACGAAAAACAAATCTTTCACCATCCACCAGCGAATGGAAAAGTTCAAATTATTATTAACTGCGAACATAATGAGCCTTCGCCGGGACGAGCAGCAGCGAGCGACTCCTCAAATGTTTCAACTTCGGTTATTTACTGTCATCCCAGCCTGAGGTGGTGGTGGGTGGTTGGGGGTATCCGCCAAGCCTCCGCCTCCGAGGAGGAAGACAGAATGTCATAATTTTCAAAAGCGCTCCCCGTGCTCAGCTGAATGGGAATCCGAATCAGAGCCGAGAGTGAAAAGTTCCACCGTCGTCGCCGCCGCGCACCGAAAAAAGGGGAAACTTTGCCGAGCGAGGGGGTTTTTCCGACGAGGCTATTTATCAACTTCTTTGCTAATTGGATGATCTGAATTTATGGAAGACGTTCCATTCTATGTTCGGCCATTATTCATTCGAAAATAATTGCGCGCAGCAGTGGCAGTTTATTTGGTTTGTGGGCTCACATGACGGTGAAGGCGGTGATGGAGGGGGAGGATGTGAAGATGGTAGACAGAAAGGCCGGCCGTCGCATGGGGTGGCATCGGTGAGGTTGTCCAAACATCCATTCTCGGCGGACAGTTCGCTGGAAACTGTCAAGTGGGATTAATCCGCGATATTTTGACATCTCCACTTCGTTCGGCTCGGCTCGGCTCGCAGATGCGTCGTTGTCGTCGTTCAAACCAATTTTAATCGAATCACATGGTCAGTGAGCAATGCCTTTGACGGGGCACCGCGCGGCGAAGTCCACCCGCTTCCTAGACGAATTAGATGAGACGTGCATTCTAGTAACCTGATATTTTGCAAGGATTTCAATTCCGAGAACTGGACCGGGATTCAGATGTCGAAAGCGCTCGGTTGACTCTTGGCGCTGAGAGGGCTTTGTTTGAGTAACACTTTGCAAGTGAATCCCCATTCTCGTCGTCATCGTAATCGTCGCCGTCGTCGTGCTAGTGCAGGTTCCATTGAAGCGATATTGAGTTACACAGTATCTCTGAAGTAGAAGAAGTGAAAACTTTTTTTCGAGTGGCTGATGGAAGTAGGATTTTAATAAGGTTTTCTAGTCAAACCGGCAGTCCGGCAGCCCAGGGGTCCTCTGGGGAGCCGTCTGAAGGACTCTTCACTCCCGAATCCGATGTGACAGACACACTCAGCAAGGAGGCCCCGAATTCCCCCAACTAATCACGATGTTCGTCGACTTCTTCTCCTCGGCCGAGGAAAATCGAAATCGACGTGAGGGCGTGTGCAAGTATCCCTCAACATCGAAGACGAATGTCGAAGGAGGCGCATAATCGGCTTATCACCGGCAAAAAGGAGACGGTCCACACCCGCAGGAGTCAACAAATGGCATTGGACTGCGGAGGAGTGTGCTTTCTTCACATGGCTTACCGCGGTATCAAGGATTCCGTTGAATCTTAGAACGCCTGAGTCCCCCCGAATCCCAGAATCCCTGAATCCGGTGCGAATCCTGTTCGTCAACATCCGAGAGGAGTCAGAAGAATTTTACTCGAAATAAAAATTCAAGAAATCTCATTGTACTGCTTGCGGGGATGGTGTGTAATCAAGACAAAGAGGATCCTGTGGGGAACGAGGCATTCCAGAGCTGGTAAATATTTAAATTCGATTTTCTCAACAGATGGCGGCTGATGATTGAAAATATAACGTTTCAGGTTCGTGTCGAGAGGCATGTGGGGGACGGCAAGGAGGGAGCGAAGTGGAAGTGAAGGTGTATGGACAGATAAGCGATGGTAAAGATACTCTGTGGCCGTCCAAGACTAGCTTGCGATTGGTTTTGCTGTTGACTTTAGCCGTAATTTATCAGCAGACGGCTTCATCTGTGAGGATGCTTGTTTTCAAGTGTTTACTAGATACGTCGTTCGAAATTATGTTGACTAGATGTCGATATCGATTTGATGTGCTACGTCTTCATCAAATCTCCGCAAAGAAAGACGGAATGTATGGATGTGGGGGCGACTGTAGTTTGTTGACTGATTGCCTTGATGTGTTCTTTGAAGATTTCTTCTAGCCCATTGCATTCGAATTAATATCAATTAGTGTTCGATGGAAATTCGTTTGCATGAGCGATTGGTTGAGGCTTTTTCTCAAGAGAGGGGCGCAGAAAAAAATGTCTTCACTGGCAGTGCATTTCAATCGGAAGTCCTGGCAGTCAATAAAGCGGCCATCAAAGCAATCAGCAATAGAAGTCAGGCCAATGATAGTCGCATATTGCCGCGAGGCGCTCAAGGTTCTGAAATAGGTATCCTTCAGCAATTTTAGTGATTTTTCGTTTGAAGACGTCCACGTATCGTCAGCCTCTTGGAAAGTTGGGACAAGTTGAGAGTACGTTCCGAGGCCTGGATGGTACTGAGGATACCTTACTTTTTGCGCCGAATTTCTTCCAGGTGTTACATCAGATACACGCGGGTATATACATCAGCGTCACAATCTGTTTGGGGACAGGACATCGATTATCACCGGCGTGATTACATAAATAGAAAGGAATAAAGAGGTCATTGGACTATTCAAAGTTTACGTGTTTTATTCTTTCTTACACGAGTATTCCTTTCCGCTTTCCTGGCTTCAGTTTTGTAAGAGTTCAGGCTTTCCTTTTTTGCGAGGGTAGCGAAAGGGACTCTTACTCAGTAAAAACACCTCCCTCAAAATAAAATATATTTCCACTACAACTAAGTTTTACACTTATCCAGCAGTTTTTCTCTCTTGGTTTAGACGCATTTGGGAAGAGATTCTCCACTGAGAGTTCTTGCTTACACAGTTTATGTCCTCTTCCAGGCGACGCTTATGTTTACGAGCCAAATTCGTAACTTCATCTTGGATTCATGATATTCCAAGATCTCTGTGGATATCGTTGTTTCGTATATACCAGGGTGCGGTGACAATGGCCCTTAGCACTTTATTTTGAAATGTTTGTAGTATGTTTCTATTACTTTCTTTGGTACAACCCCTTAGTTGTATACCGTACGTCCAGACGGGTTTTAGCACTTGCTTGTATATAAGCAATTTATTGTCAGTACTTAATAATAATACTATTGATGGCGCGACAGTCCGAGGCGGTCCTGGGCCTAGCTTCTCAGCAACCACTCATGTTGTGCGTGATATTGTTCTTTCACGAGTGGAAGGGACCTACAGTTGTATGACGTCTCTGTATGGCAAAGTTTTGAGAAGCTTTTTCTAGACAGGAATACTCTTTGAGCTTTGTCAGTGACTCGAAAGAGGTGGAAGCCGTGAATTATGAAAGTTGGTTGATTGGGGATTTGAACCTGGCACCCTCTGCGTAGGAGTCGACGCACTTATCCACTACCCACTACGGCACAGTCAGTACTTAGCTTGGAATATTTTCCAATAAGCCAGTACATGGCTTTGTATCTTAATTGGAGAGCCTCACGTTTCTTTTTAACGCGCTCCTTCCATTTAAGCTTTAATCGAGAGTCATTCCGAGGTATTTGGCCTTATTGCCGAAGGGTATTTGGGTTTTTGAACATTGGTTATTTTTTTCTATGAACGGATGTAGCTCTGTTACGCTCAAGTAACAGTGATCGTCCATTCGTGTATCTGGTCTAAAGCACATTGCTATTTTCTAGTTGATTCTTCGACCGTTTTGGCAGATACCAAAATGGCGGTGTCGTCAGCAAATGTGTATATCGCTGCTATACAGTAAGTAAAAGAGGGGACCAAGAACACTTCCTGCTGGTACTCCAGCTTGAATAGATTTAAATAGGGAGTATTCTATATTTCACACGGAAGATTCTATCCGATAGATAATTCGGTGAAATTGTGCAAAGTCTTCTCGGAAGGAATTGTTGAAGCTTGTGTTTTAAGCCTTCGTTCCAAACCTTGTCAATGGCTTGAGAAACGTCGAGAAATACGGCTGAGCGGACTTAATTTTGTTCAAACGAGTAATATTCGTTCGGACACTTTACACATTGTCGGAAGAACTGAAATCGGTGTATAAGACTTTTTGTCTGTTGGGGGTTTACCTGGTTTCGATAATAGCGACAGCGCTACTTTCCACTGACTAGGAACGTGTTTTAATCTAAAGGTGTCGTTAATAATGTAGAGAAACATAAGAAGCGCTTTCTGAAGTAATTCTTTCAGAACTTCTCCTGTGATTAAATCATAAGCAGGAGCTTTCTTGGGTTTGATTTTTTTTTCAATTCTTCCTTAAGTTCTGTCAAAGTAGCATTTCTTTTCAATATTGTCATTATTTGAGTCTGAACCGTAAGATTATACGGAAGGTGTTTGTCCATCGCGTGATTTAAACGTTGCTTCCAAATGATCTGCGAAAAGATCTGCTTTCTCTTTATCGTCTTTGGCCCACTCGTGTTGGTTTTTCCGAATTGGGGCCGCAAGTGGTTATCCTAAACCGTTGGCTGCTTTCCAGAGTGAGTAGTTGGCATCTTTTTTCGCCGACAAGCCTGTTAAATAGGCATTAAGATTATTATTTTTAAACGACTTAATTTTCGCTTTCAGAAGGTTAGACAGTTGGTTGATGCGTGTTTTATGCTGCGGCGTACGGGTTTGCTGCCATTTCTTACGAGCTTTATGTTTCGCTTTTACTAATTCTCGTATTTCCGGTGGATATCGCAATACATGTTTTATCGTCGTTTTTCTAGTCCTGAATCTCCCTTGCTCTCTTAGTCTTATTGAATTTTCTTCAACAGATGCGTCGTGATTATTCAGGTATGTGTTCCACCGGAGCTGTTTCGGCATATTGCCGGATGTTTTTAGTTGCCATGCGACTTTGATCGCATCATTGAGCTCGTGTGTGAGAAGATCAACAAGGTCGTTTAGCTCACTGGTATTTTGGGGGTGTGCAAGAAGTTGACAAGGCAGAGAGAGGGAGAATATAGAGATACCATACTGTTTTTGTTTTTTTTTTTTTTTGCATAATTTACACATGCTCAAGGGATTGCTGATACCCTTATGTGTCCGAGGTCAAGACACAGCACCGGCCGAAGGTATAGAGGAAGAAAGGGAGAAGAGGTACCTGTGCACATTGGTCTTAAATATCTGCGGGTTGTAGTCTGTAGGATATATTAGGCTGGGAAGAGCATTCCATATCCGTGCAGTGCAGCTGAAGAACGAGTCACGAATTTAACTGACCGTCCGAAAGTAGGCTTAAGGGTATACTGATGGGCATTCCTGGCGGGATGGGTATTGCGGGTGAATTCATGGAGAGGAGGAATGCAGTTGGCTAGCTCAATTGAGCATCGTTTGTTGAAATAACGATAAAACACGGACAAAGAAGAGACGGTACGTCGTTGTTCGAGCGAGTCTAATGACTCTGCGATATTATAGTGTGTATGCATAATCAAGGGCTGATTATCGAGGGTTCGCTTGAGTGACAGCAGACAGCATTGAATTCCACTCTATTGTTTTTCACCAGTTAATTATGCTGTCAAGATCTGAATTCAATGTGCTAATGAATTACACTGCCGTTCCTATTCTACGGTCGATGGGCGGGGTCGTGAGTCTTGGATCGAATGTGAAAAGCTAAGGGTGCTATCATCAGCGAAGGAACGGATTGGATTAGAAGTAGCAGACAAGAGATCATTTATGAAAATGAGAAAGAGTGTCGGAGGCAGAACTGAGCCTTGGGGAATACCAGCATTTATTTGGTGGATATCAGACTTGAACACATCCAAAACAACTTGAGTTGAACGGTTCGAAAGGTAATTTCTAATCCATGGAAGAAGAGATTCATCGAGACTGATATGTGTTCACACTTGCCCACCGTACTGTTACTGAGAGCAGTACAAGAGAACGTAGCTTAAGCTTAGCAAATAGATTATTGTAAAAGAATTAAGCAATAAAGTGTTATTCTGTAGCCGAACAGTGAACGTGCCGTTTCATTTCATCCTCTCGGGTGGTCATATACATCAGATACCACAGGCACGCATTTTCTACAAGAGAGCTTGATGCCAAACTCTGTCAAATGCTTTAGAAATATCAAGCGCAACGATCTTGCTTTCGCCTGCATTGTGCAAAGACTGGTTCCACTTTTCGGTGAGATAAGCTATCAGATCACCAGTGGACCTGTCGCTGCGAAAACCATGTTGTCGGTCATTAAGAAGCTTCCGCGATTCAAGATATTTCATAAGCTGACGATTTATCAGCGTTTCTATGACCTTAGAAAGAAGGGGCGTAAGTGATATGGGTCGGTAAGAGGTGGGTGACGATGATTCGCCCTTTTTAGGGACGGGCTGGACAAATGCTGTTTTCCATCTGCTCGCAAAGAGACCTAAAGAGTAGGATGGATGAAAAAGATTACTCAGTGGTTTTGCCAGCACAGAAGAACACCTCTTCAGAAGCTTAGGGGAAACACCATCCATGCCAGCGGATTTGTGCACGTCGAGATCTTTCAGTTGTCTTGCAACTGTCGGAGTGCGGAAGTGGATTTGTCCCATGGTGGAATCAACGCTCTCAAGTGGAGACATATTCGAGCCTGGCAATGTTGAGCTGGCTGCAAACTGAGCCGCAAGCAGATTAGCTTTGTCTAAGGAGCTGACAGCTGGAATGTTGTTATTGTTAATGAGAAAACGTGGGAATCGAAGATGAGGCAGAATTCTTTATGTTTTTTACAAATGACCAAAAGTTTTTGCCACCCTTGGGACATTGTAGCACTTTTTGCCTCAACTTTTGCTCATAAGAGAATGTCACACGTCTGATAGTTGTATTGCAGTAATTTCTGGTCCGTTTAAACTTATTCCGGCTTTCTTCAGTAGAGTTGGCTTTGTCTGTCTTCTGATAACATCTTTACAGCTGTAGTTCTTAATGCCGGTTGAGTGGTAATTTAGATCAAAATACAGGTAGCGATGGTCTGAGAGGAAGTGAGCTTTAAAAACTTTCCAGATAGTTATACGGTGGGACTGATTGCTCAAAATAAGAGCAAGATCTAACACTTGCTGGCGATTTCTGTTACTGAGAGTAGGGTAATTGGCTTTGTTACAGATCTCTAGGTTATTTATAAGAATAAAGTTTAAGAGTGACTCAAACCTATCATTTTTGTAAGTGCTTGTGGTGGGAGTTGGAGTCGCATCCAATTATGAGGTTTGCACTTTTGGTGAGTGACAGCTTCCATGGCGTCCGGGGGATTATTTCATCGTAGGCCACGTCTTCATATAACCCTAAATGTAGAGTCGCCGCCGTGAGATCTTGGTTTGATCAAGTAGGGAGAAGAGAGACGTTTAAGTGCTTCTTTGTCAGTCTGATCTTCGGGGTTTATTACCCGAACTTTATGTATCATGAGAGGGTGCGCCACACCGGCTTTATGCCACCTGAGGCTTTTCTCTATTTAGGTTCGTTAAATCAGGACATAAGTGGATGTTCTATAATCTTCCACGCTGTATGCCGAACAGTTGACAGTTGGCGACTCCACTATGAATCGGATATCGCTCGTTAACACGAGGATCAACTCCGGCTTAATAGAGCGATCCCCGCTCAAGATAGGAGGGAGAGTGTACAAAGGAGCGACACTTCCTTTGGAGGTTACACCAGAACCAGTCTCCGCCATCGCCAGCGCTTGATATGATAGTCGGTCTATTGGACAACAGTCCACTTACATTGGTTTAAGTTAGGTAAAGTTAGATTAAAAAAAAAAAAAAAAACAACAAAAAACATAAAAAAAAAGGTGTACAAAGGCGTGTAGATTATATATGTCCAGCATATAAATAGTGTACGTTATTGCCCCTGTACACACATCCGAAATGTCACGGACATAGTTTAAGTTTTATTGGGGTTAGGGTTTAATGTTAGAGCTTAGGTTTACTTAGTTTAAGAAAAATTAAAAAAAAAAAATTTTAGCGCACCAAGTTTTTTCTAAGTTTTCTTGGACAGTAACAAAACATAATGAAGATTGTCCATATCTTCTTCTTCTGGTGGCGCTTCAGTCCGGGGTGGACCTGGGCCTCAACTAGTAAGCCTCTACAGCCAGCACGATCTTTAGCCAGCTGTCTCCAACTGCGCACAACAAGTTGATTCAGGTCATTCTTCACCTGGGTGCGTCATCGGTTCCTTGGGCGTCTTCTATTGTCCCACTGGTTCGGAGTCGAAGACTCTTCAATTGTCCATATGGACTGGAAAAAAAACAGATAGTAGTGCAAGCGCCGAAAGTCAAATAGTAGGTAAGTTTAGATTATTTAGAGTACGTGCAAATGGTCAGTGGGATAGATTTTAAGAACATGAATTGTTTAGATGTTAAAATAGATAAAATCATTTTTGTCTAGTTTTAAGGATCATTAATATTCAAATAAAAATGAATTTTAAAGTTAGAGTTAAAAGTACAAGTTCTTTGTTTACCAGTGCTTCTCACGTATATCAGTTTGTAGTTTAACGTTTTAAGTCGGTATCCGTAGGACATATTTACACAATCGATTACTCTATAATGGCTATAGTGACAAATGCAATGAAACAGCGCATAAGTATGCTAGAAAAACGACCCATCCTCATTCTTATAGCAATAAAAAATGTATGACACAACTATAAAGTTACCAAATAGAAGGTGGAACTCCTACAACACCACTCGTATGCTTCGGTTCAACACTGGCAGAAAGTATCAAATTAAAGCTTACCTGGGTGGCAGGACATGAAGGCCATGAAGGAAATGAAAAGGAAAATGCTCAGGTACCCTTCATTGGATCCCACCTCTTTTTGGATTAAATAACAAGGACACAAATCTCAACCTACGCTAAAGTATCACTACATAGATGTCCAGTTTTGGAACAACCAGGAGGGTACTGAACACTCTAGGATATAATAATAATAATATGGGTGGCGCGACAGTCCGAGGTAGACCTACGCCTAGCTTCTCAGCAACCACGTGTGTTACATTAATGCCGACTCCGAACGGCGAATTTGAGAAGCTTGTTTTTTAGACAGTAATACTCTTTGGGCATTGTTAGTGACTCGAAAGAGGTGGAGCCGTGAATTATGTTAGATGGTAAATTCGGGTATTGAACCTGGCACCCTCTGCGTAGGAGTAGACGCACTTAACACCTACGCCACGCCGACCACTCTAGGATGTTAATGGAAAAAAAAACTACAATTCCAAAAGAGCCAAGGAAGCTCTAGAACTCAATAAAGCTGGCTTATGTCTGTCGATCCCTAACAGGACACGGAGCATGTAACTACCAGCTCCATGAAATGGATCTCATCAGTAAAGAAATCTGTAGGCAGTAAAGAAATCTGTAGGTGACCTGGTGAAGAAAATCATGGAACATCTGAAAATCGACTGCACAAGCCTTGCCCGAGAAAGATTCAGAATAATAAACAAAAAATCCGTAACAGGGAGAGACTTGCAACAAATCCCTTTAAGGAAAGTTCTCAAATGTTGAAGGCAGCACTTAAGTCCTTCACCAAAACAAGGGGTTTCAATAGATCTTTACGGTGGCAGAACAAGTGTCTGCATGACACCTCAATATCAAGTTGTACAGTGAAAAAACCGCCCCCTTCAGTGTGACAAGAACAGTTGGTGGCGATGGTAGTTGGTGCTATTGGTGGCTGCCATAACCTACTAAAGTGAACGACCACGACGACGACGCAGTGGGTAGAGTGCCTGCCCCTGGTTAGTGGGGTCGAATCCCAGTGAAAGCAAAGTTAATAGGCTTTTATCTGGTTTTCAAATCTGGTCTAGTCACCATTTGGCGTTGGGATCAAATTAACGGCACGGCAGTCAATCAGTGGTAGTAGTCTAACTATGGGTATCACAATGGACCAATATAGTCTAAGTGTGCTGGTGAATTCACTAGCAGCCCAACTAACTAACCTAACCTTCTAAAGCAGAAGAGGCAAATTATGATTCCCATACCTGTGTCACTGCCACAGTCTCTCGTCTAACAAAAATCCCACTTAAAGCCCTGTTTTTAGGTCCATAAGGGCATGGGCTGACTGAGTAACGTATTAACAGGACTGGCACGAAGAATGAGTTAAAGGGAGACATTCTCCCAACCAGTATCAGTAAGACGTGGCTTACTTGTCTACCTAATCTTACTTAACGTACCCAATCCCAAAGGACCTGGCAGATTATATTTCAGAGTAGACGGTTACATACATACTCGATTTCTTCTTTATCCATGCAGTTTCTTCGGTTGTGCGGTGGATTTTCTCGAGTACAGAATCTCGGTAATGACTCCCACCACATCTGAGGCTACTTATGATGAACTCGTTTCTACTCGTCGATGTAGACAATCCCCAAGTGAAAGCCAAATTTCACTCCCAAGAATTAAATGCCCATGCAACAGCTTATCCCGAAGACATGGTCGCATGCCCACAGGCCCCATTGCTTGATAAAAATGACAAGGGTTCGATGTTAACGAAGCTTCCTTAACATCGCCCACAAGATCTAATTTTCTGTTCTCAGACTTCTAAACAAAAACGTTCGCATATAGCAGACTGAATAGGGACCATACACCGCAAAGTTTGAAATTCCCGTCAAACAAGCATTTTTGCTACCCTCTCAAGGCCGATAACGAGACCTTCGATATTACAAACGAAGGTGAGACGCTGGCATGTGATTTCTTCAACATTATTCTGAAGAAGATCAGGTCAACACCAAAGGCACGGCCTCGAAGGTTGGACGGATCGAAGGACTGCGGATGACATTGTAGTAGAATACTGTTAGCTAAAGAGAGATCAATCAGCAAGTGAGATGAAAAACAGTCGGTTGCAATAAATAAAGATCGGGTTGAAAATGATCAATTATTCACGACTGTGTTTACAAATGGAATATTCAGAGGTTCTGAACTCTCCGTTCGCAGCGTCAATGAAGGGTTTACTAAAATTAGGATCTGGCGGCGATAGAGGGAAAAACGAAGTATAAGCTGTCGACAAGGAAGGACATGACACTTCGACGTATTGGTTAGACCGGCAAAGGACGGCAACCACTTCGCCTACCATCACTCCGCAGTGAACAGTATTAACCGCATCAGTACCAAAATGAAACTCAGAATAGCAATATCTTGAGAACCTTTGCTTTTTTGGATTCAACAAGATTGAGTTATAGTGTTCTCTCTCGAAGGATCAAGCTGACTTTATACAAGACACTGATCATTCCAGTTGTAATGTGCGATGACAGAGTCAAAGGTAATTGCAAAAGTGGACGAAATAGGCCCGGAAGAATAATTTTTCCAAAGTTTTCGTTAATGGCACTTGAAGGAGGAAGAGAAGATTCAGCTAAAAATATATGATGTGATGTGAAAGAGACGGGATTAAAAAAACAGCACGTTTGGATTAATTTCTTTATTTAATCTTATAAAGCTAATTATAAATCGACGAACTTAAAAAGAGTGAACGAGTGAACTGCTGAGTTAGGCCTAGCAGATCATGTTACACACATAAGTATGTGTGTACATTACAGTCGTTTTAACGTTACAGTGGCGTGACTTAACTGATGTACAGATTGAAGAGACAATGTTGAAACACATACAGCGAATATTCATTATATTGCTTTCTGACTCCTACAATGGCGACATGATCCTAGGAGCTTCTGTAAATCCTACGCCTATGCTTGCCAGACCATGTGAATAGCAGGGAAAACCTGAGTCTGGATTGAGGTGTCTTCAACTTCAGCGTAAGTGTTGAAATAATCACTGTACATGCAAATTAAAACACAGTTGAGTTCGCTGGGTTGTGAGTAACGGAACACGTCCCATCTCGTTCAACTTTATTTTCGAACTGCCTACATATAAAATTATTTTCAAACACATAACCTGAGTATGAAGCGACTATGCAATACTTGTCACCTTATCTACTAAGAATGTTGATGACCACTTCAAAGGGATGAAAAAATATATCTAAAAATAGAATGACGTAGGTCATGGATGAACATTAAAATTTGTATTCATATTTCGTCTCTACGAAGGATCGAAATATAATACCAAAGGCTATTTAAATTTGGACCATAAAATGAGAGAAGATAAGTGTAGTGAATGCTCACTTTAACTTGCACACTTACTATAGGGACTTATCATATTCTATCAAAGCATTCCTATATTATTTCGATGCATTTTATATCGTTCACTCCTGAATATTCGAGCAATAAATACGTTTTACTATTTGCAACTTATTTTTGTATCCAGAAGATATCCAGAAGATACCAAGCTACTCCCTTTCAACAATAGCAAAGAACTCCTCAGAGGCAACCAGAAAATGACCTCAATAAACATTGTATGCGTAACTGAGGAGAGCTGGAGTGTCTTGTTGGTCCATCGTTTAAGAAAGATCTGCAGAAAGAAAATTGAGAATGGTGGTCATCTGGTGCAGGAATTCATTTCAGTTTTTTTACAGGTGTCAGTCAACAAACATCAGCTATCTTCATGGTTACCACATACTTACTTACTTTTCAGGCCGGCGACTCATGGAGGGTCCGAGCCTGAGGAATTGCTGCCTTCCATCTCTGGCGGTCCTGGGCACGCTGCCTCCAGTCATCACGACCAACCTATCTTGCATCCGCGATCACTTAGTCTTCTTAACGGAGATTCGGTTCTCCTCTCCTTCTCGAACAAGGCGGATCGGATTCGAAGACCCTCTTAGTTGGAGCATTGTTGTCCATGCGCTGCAGTTGACGGATTTTTAGACTTTCAGAATGAATGAATGAACATCAACCAACCTCAGATCGTAGAGTTCGCGGTTGTGCCGTCTTATGCATTCGACTTCCTTGCTGATGTAGAATTTTTCTTTCAAAGACACAAATTATCAGCTCCGCAGTTTTGCTTAGCGTCCAGCTTTCGACTCCATATAGCAGGGCTCTCATCGCGTAACTTTTCAGACGACTATCTTCCTTATGATCCACTTCGATGATATCGTCGATGATTTGCTTCATGTAAGACACTCACTATCGTCTCGCCTTTCGTTTGAGTACTCTGAAAATGATATCTCTCACGTAAAAATGACATCTGTGCTCTAATTCTTCTCAAATTTCACAACACATTCTCATGTCAGTTTGCGAAAGAAACTAATACAAGTACGACCTATCACTCTTAAAATGTCTGAAAAGTCTAGAACAGGATAATGGGTACTCGAAAAAGTATTTTTCGTATTTTGTCAATAGATGTCCTTGGAGTCGTCTATCTCCAGTGCTACCAATCACATTGCCTCATACCATATGGTGTTGGAAAGGTGACATTTAAACAAAAAAAATAAATTCGGAGAAGTCGAAAAAAAGTTACAGCTGTTCAAAAAGGAAGGAAAATATTGAAGAAATTCGTGTAAAAAATTTGGAAAATTTTAAATTTGTGTAAAAAAAAAGGAAGAATGCCACGCAAGCCACCAATGAAATTGGTGAAGTTTACGGAGACGATGCTGTATCAGTTCGTGTAGCACAACGCTTCGCTCGCTTCCGTTCTAGAAATCTCGATGTGAAAAATGCACCTCGCTCTGGTCGACCGTTGAAATAGACGATGAAATTATGTAAAAGAACGACCAGAACCGTCACATAAGCAGCCATGGACCTAAACATTCATCATCAATCGGTTTTGAACCAAAAAGTCGATGAAACTATGTAAAAGAACGACCAGAACTGTCACTAAGCAGCCATGACATCGCCATGGAACTAAACATTCATCATCAATCGGTTTTGAACCAAAAAGTCGATGAAATTATGTAAAAGAACGACCAGAACCGTCGCATCAGCAGCCATGACATCGCCATGGAACTAAACATTCATCATTAATCGGCTTTGAACCATTTAAAAAACCATTTAAAAAAGGCTAGCTACAAAAAAAAGCTCGATGTTTGGGTACCACATGAATTGTCTGTGAAAAAAGTTTAAAGAAATATACGAAAAGACTTTTTCGACTACCCTTTATATATACAGAATTTGTTCTCATCATCTCTCCCAGACGCTATCGTTTTGTTATGCTTACGTGAAGCGAAACTATGGTCGAAACGTTAGCGCGAGATGATTATCGCCTTACGCGATTAGAGCCCTGAACTGGCAAAATAAGAGTTTTGTAGAAGTTGTGTTAGAGTCATCCAGTTGTCTAAACGGCTCTCTCACCTGTTGGTCTTTGATCTACAACGATTGTTTCCAACTCCTTTGTCTTATGTTAAATTTTCAAAACATGGTCTTATCTACATGTTTTATTGTTACCTCTGACGGTGGAGCCCCATTCTGTTCGTTCTAAACGAAGAACTTCTTATCTGAACACTTGCACTCACTCCTGTATGGAGTGAGGGATTATCAAAACTTAAACTAGGACAGCAACTTTTTAGTCATGCACCGATAGAACCAATATCTCTCCCGACATGATTTTAAAGTCTTCCATAACTTCAGCACAACTTAATTTGCTTCCGCTGCCTCCACCCCGATCTCTGGAGTCAATCAACTTCTTAATCTGTCCACAGTCATGCACTGCCCCGGTCGACCACAAGCTCTACACCCAGTCTTTGTGCGGTTTCTGGCACTGAAGGGAGCCATTACCCGCTGCATGAGCGCAAATCCCAAAACGAATTGCAGTGATTTTCCAATTTGCAGCCTGCAATCCAAACTTATGGACTCAACACTCGCACACAAAACCCTCATAATTCACGTAATTCAATTCAAGTGGATTATATGTGACCTCATAACCACCCCAATCCGCCTAGCCAAAGTTCAAATGCTCTAATCGATACCCCCCTCCACTCCCACTATCCACACACAAATGCAAAAGTCATTTCGATGATTTTATCGAGTACACACATCGACAATGACAAATGCAAACAGCCATGAGGGTCGGCTGTAACGAACACGACATCCTTGCAAACGACTGACTCCATGCGCCATCCCCTGGCTAATCCATAATTCGGGCACAAACGAATGACACAACTTTCAAATGCAAAAAAATGGCAAGGAAAACGAAATGAGACCAAATCAAATCCTCGTCTCTGTTTGACAAGTCCCAAAATGCCTTTCAAGTGACCCTGCTCCTTCGGAGAAGTGCGTCCCGTCCACCCTTCAGTATTCGAGCCACGCGTGCTGGCGGGGGGTGGCTGAGCCCGAAACCTAATCATTTCGAGCACGTGTCCGTGCCGTGGAGTGGGGGCCACAACTACCCTCGTCAGGTACGTGTGACCACTGGAGGTGGATGCATATGACTTGCACGTAGCTGCAGCATTTTTCCAAGTGGGCGAGGCAGCCAGGGCCTGGACCGAGACGCCTACACACCATGTCCAGCAGGATTCCCAAATTGGATTTCGGGTGTGAAAAATGATGTTCCTCCTGCCGCCAAGAAAAAGGACAATCGCCGATGAGCCCAGCACAACAATACAACATATCACCCCCGCGCCACTGTCCACGATTTTTGCAAAACTCAACATTTTTCCACGAACGCGCGTATTTTATCGTCCTAATCAAGCGTCCCTCCGACACCGCGCGCCGTTTCATTCTCTTCGACCAGGACAAGGCGAGGGATGAGATGCGATTTATCTCTTGGGGGGATGAACTGCCCGAGTGCCAGTGAGTCCGCCATTGTTCGGCGGAAGGACTCGACTTTGCTGGTAATAGGATTTTTGCCTTTTGTTGCAGTGCGCACATTTTTATGGCCGCGTGTGTTCGTGTGTGGGAACGATAATATCGATCACCGATGAACAACACACAACACACTGGGAGCGTCATCAATCGTGCGAACGGGTCATTGCTGACAAACAGAAGGACATTCCGGGGTAATAAACAACAACAGCCGGCAGAGCGGAGCAACTCCGGCTGCGGAGCAAACTTACAAAGCGAAACGTCAATGCGTCCTCCGATGATGACTCGACTCGTTACTGCGCTGCTTCTACTGCTGCTGTTGCTGGCTAGTGTGCAGAGGACTGCCAGTTGTGTGGCCATGCAAGTGGAGATGTGTGTTCCCTCTCTCTCTCTCAGGGGACAGCGACATGATCTGTGTTAATTGTCACCCTCCTAACAGGGGTGCAATGGTGTTTCGCTTACCATTTTTGTCTGTGTTTTGTTTTGTCACAGAGGACACTCTGTGCATTCCTGCCCTGCTCTTTATCCGCAGACAGGACACACACACTCACACCCGTGTCATCGTGTCATGTGACGGAGCACAGAGCGCGGAGGAGGACGACTGCCAGATGGTAAGGTAATTTTATCACAATCCCTTGGGTCATTGATGATGATGATGCCAATGCTAGCTAGTCCTGCTCCAATTTAACTGTCCTGCAACTCATAGGGTCTGCTTCAGTATTTTTCACATTTTTTCCGGTTTTGTTTTGTGCGGCGGTGGCGGCGATGGCTGGCATGGCGCACAGTACTAACCCTCTAAGGGTTGATGCATTTGTCGCTGGCTATCTCGACGGGTGCGTCTGCCACCACACTGCTAGATGATGCAGAACACATAGTGCGCCATGGCCCTGACGGCGGCGCTGTGCGGCGCGTCGGTGGTGGTGGGTTATTCCAGGTTCCACTGGATGATTTATGGAGTCCTTTGATGGCTATAAACTCGATTAAAGTCAGTTTTCTGCTCGATCATATTATCTCGAGGATTTATTGTCATTGCTAGACCCCTCCTGGGAGAATGGGAGATATATCCGGCGATACGAGACATCAGATCCTGCGTTGAATTGAACGAATGAATGGACGAGCTGAGGGAGATTCCTAGTCGCAGTCTCTTCTCGCTCGTTTCGTTATTAATGAAGTGCAAAGCTGATGCTCCTGCTGCTGGTATGATTGAGTGAGCAAATGAAGTGGAGAGGTACATGCACATTAAGCGTGCCAATGTGGCAATATGGCGACATTTGTAGATATGAGTGTCATTTAAGACGGGATGAGTGGCCTTTGAGAACAACAAGGGTAGTCAGTGATCACTTGGTGCAGGGATGGAAGGCATTATCTGGTTTTTTTTTATTCATTTGTTTCGTATCTAGCGAATTAATCGGACTGCGTAGATGGCGTGGATGCGGGAGAGATTGCATCTTTGGGTGAGGGGGATAGTCGGCTCAGATTAGCCCGAACAATGGCGGGGAGGAAGGACGTCATTTCTGCAGTTACATCAAGATGGAGATAACTTTTCAAAGTGTCGCTATATTTATTCCGGTTGAGAGAATAGATGCAGTTTTTTTTTAATTGAAGGGGATGAAGGGCACAACGAGCTTGGCATGACTTTCTGTCAAAGGGCTATTTCTTAAGACCTTTCTAGACATATCAATGGCAGCATCTTTGATGGCTTCTTGACAACGCCTCCAATCTTGATGGCGACGAACTTAGAGAGAGATTCCGGGAGACTCGATCGGCAAAGATCCTAGCAGTCCGTCGCGATTGTAGCTTTCCAACGTCAAACCGTGGTGTCCTTTCTCGACTCCGTTGATCTCTTGATATCCGAGTTCTTACCTTGGTTACAACAAAGGACATGGTCTGAGTCGATGAACTTTCGGACACCACCGGACGTCCATCGCAACATGATCAATCTGGTTGACGGTTTTATTGACCAGGGGACCGCCAGGTCCCTTTATGGATGTTGAGGTGTGGGAACCGCGTGCTAGGTACAGAGAGATAACGTCCCGTGACAAAGTCCAGCCTGAGTCCGCCATCTCAATTCCAAGGCCCCGACCTGGCCTTGTAAGAACCTTCCAGACCTGTGCTCCGAAAAGGTCGAAGTAGCTCTAGAAGGACTGCGACCAGGAAACTCCTTCTGACTGGTGTTTCGGATGCCACCGTTGACTGTTTTCCAGCTCTTCCGTCGCCATCCATAAAGAGAGATGAGCCATGGTACAGGCTCACTTAATCACTTCTTTAATTCCCACTCTCATTTACAATGACATTCCAGCTGTCAGCTCTTTAAACTAAGCTAATCTGCTTGCGGCTCATTTTGCAGCCAGCTCAACACTGCCAGATTCCAATCTGTCTCCACCTGTACTTGAGAGCGTTGATTTCACCATGGGGCAAATCCACTTCAGCACTCGTACAGTTGCAAGAGAACTGAAAGATCTCGACGTGCACAAATCCGCTGTCCAGGATGGTATTCCCTCTAAACTTCTGAAGAAGTGTTCTTCTGCCTTGGCAAAACCACTGAGTAATCTGTTTCATCTATCCTACTCTTTAGGTCTCTTTGCGAGCAGATGGAAAAAAGCATTTGTCCAGCCCGTCCCTAAAAAGGGCGAATCTTCGTCACCCACCTCGTACCGACCCATAGCACTTACGTCCCTTCTTTCTAAGGTCATGGAAACGCTGATAAATCGTCAGCTTATGAAATATCTTGAATCGCGGAAGCTTCTTAATGACCGACAATATGGTTTCCGCAGCGTCAGGTCCACTGGTGATCTGATAGCTTATCTCACCGAAAAGTGGAACCAGTATTTGCACAATGCAGGCGAAAGCAACTTCGTTGCGCTTGATATTTCTAAAGCATTTGACAGAGTTTGGCATCAAGCTCTCTTGTCGAAAATGCGTGCCTATGGTATCTGATGTATATGACCACCCGAGAGGATGAAATGAAACGGCACGTTCACTGTTCGGCTACAGACTAACACTTTATTGCTTAATTCTTTTACAATAATCTATTTGCTAAGCTTAAGCTACGTTCTCTTGTACTGCTCTCAGTAACAGTACGGTGGGCAAGTGTGAACACATATCAGTATCGATGAATCTCTTCTTCCATGGATTAGAAATTACCTTCCGAACCGTTCAATTCAAGTTGTTTTGGATAGATTCAAGTCTGATATCCACCAAATAAATGCTGGTGTTCCCCAAGGCTCAGTTCTGTCTCCGACACTCTTTCTCATTTTCATAAATGATCTTTTGACTACTACTTCTAATCCAATCCATTTCTTCGCTGATGACCGATGAATACCCTAAGTTTTTCATATTCGTTCCAAGACTCACGACCCCGCCCTTCGGCCATAGAATTGGAACGGCAGCGTATGTTAAGCACGTTGAATTCCGATCTTGACAGCATAATTAACTGGGGAAAAAATAAAAGAGTGGAATTCAATGCTTCAAAAACTCAATGCTGTCTGCTGTCACTCAAGCGAATTCTTCATAATCAGCCATTATCCATGAATTTGAGGTCGCCAAAAATTCTGCGAAAAGATTAGGTTTCCTTAAACGATGCAAGAAATATTTCACCCCTTCTGATTTGGCTTTAATTTATAAGGCGTACATCCGCCCCAAGCTTGAGTATAACGCTCATATCTGGTCTGGTGCCCCTAAGACCACACTGCACCTACTTGATAGAATCCAAAAGGGAGTGATACAACTCATAGGAGACAACAATATCGCAGAGTTATTAGACTCGGTCGAACATCGACGTACCTTCTCTTCTTTGTCCGTGTTTTATCGTTATTTCAACAAACGATCCTGAAGTGAGCTAGCCAACTGCATTCCTCCTCTCCATGACTTCACCCGCAATACCCGTTTCGCCAGGAATGCCCATCAGTATACCCTTAAGCCTACTTTCGGACGCACAGTTAAATTCAGAGACTCGTTCTGCAGCCTCACTGCACGAATGTGGAATGCTCTTCCCAAGCTAATATTTCAATCTAATCTATACCTTCGCCCCGTGCTGTGTCTTGACCCCGGACACATAAGAGTATTAGCAATCCCAATCAAGTTCAATCAAGTTAACTATCTTTCACGAAATGGAGACGAATCATACCAAGCCATGATAAAAAAGGAGAAACAAAAATATTTGTACGCAGAGCCGAGGTAATCGTGGCCAGTTAATTGGACGAAGGTTGTCAGTTTTGGACTAAAACAGAAAAACAAATGCTCATGAACAAATTTGCTTTGGTCGTTTGTTTTAGAGTTCCACCTCTTGCAAAATGATCTGTACCTGTACGAACACAGCACCTACCAATAGGGCTTGTTTAATTAATAAAACTATACAAGCAATTCAGAGGAGACTTTTCCAACTTATCTTCCCAGATCCTCACAAGAGTCCTGGTCCAACCAATGTAGAGGAGACTTTTCCTACTTACCTTCCGAGTTTCTCACCAGAGTCCTGGACCTCTAACATCCCAAGGCACGAGTCTGCCTCCCCTGTAATTTAAATTCATTTGTTCACAGGGAAAGGAAAAAATCTGTCTCGAAACTACTTAAGATGACAAAGCCAACAACATTCCGCAGCACCAGAGGCCGACTAAACGCTGTACCACCCCAGGGTGAACACGATCGTATGCGCGTTCTCATGTTACTTTGCACGTCTTCCAAGTCGCACAATAACTCACATCCAGCACCACACATCAAGGCAATTTGAAAGCCCTTCAATAAATCCACCACAAGAGCCCCAGTCGGAGCGCGAACCCCACGACCGACCATCAAGCGTCTAGCAGGTTGCTGTAACCGATCCTACCATTATTCGTTATTAATTTGCAATTTTCCAATCCATTTGTGCCGCACCATCATCCATCTGGATGCGCGAAGCGGCTACACCTAGCATCGCAGCCGTGCAATCGAATTCAGCGTGCGCCAGCGAATTCATAACCTAAAACTGAAAAATCCAGCTCGAGCACCATAAATTGTGGCGGCCGCCGCCGCCGCGCCGCGCCTGACCGTGATACTGTATGGCGCTCCGCAAAGACAAAACAGTTCGAGAAACAAAAATAAAACCGCGCAACACAGACGAGAGCAAATAAATAATAATATTAATAAATTTTCGCGCCAAAACGTGACTCGCATGTGGCGGCGCATGGGGATGCATGCGTGTGTGTGTGTGGACCCCCACAATTATAATTTATTATTGGGGGCATTAATGCTCATGGTCTGAATTTATTATATGGAAAATAGTTGTGCAGCCATCGCCCCCCAGAGGATGAGCGACGACAAAACGCATTCCGACACTCGGTTCGGTCCTGCAGTGGACACGCTGGCAACTGGAAACCACCACCAGTGACCAGACTTGGCATTAGAACGACGCACGGACGGACGGGTGAGATAGGATGTGTCTCAGGATGGCGAACGCATTTGGGGACACAAAGTGCGGTTGAGAATTGAAGACTAGTACTGCTGGGGTCTGTGGTCGATTAGGTTTACTTCCATCACCCCGGTCTGCAGTTGCGGTCGGACTCTCGGGCGCATTTAATTGACTTATGAATATGCATTGATGTGTGTGCACAGAGTGCACGCATTCTTAATTATCGAAATTAATCAATCCGAAGGATAATTTATGTAATAATTTGCAGCTAGTCTGCACCGAAGTGTGGTGGCGTTGAGCTGGGCCACGGCACCAGGGATACGACCCCATGTAATGACATTCATTGAGTTGCACCGTTGCACTGCGGGAAAACTGGAAAGTTTTGGAGGAGGAACTGGGATGATGTCTTTCTAGGGCGCCGATGGCGTGGCATCATAAATTGCAAAGTGAATGTCACAAGGTTCGTTGCTAGCTGTGCAATTAGATTGCGCTAAGAGGCTTTTAGGGGCGATTGCTGGTTGCGGAGCAGAGTAGAAGCTGTAATTATGAATTAGTGGTGGCTCTGCTCGAAGATTACTTATTAAGAGAGGTGGAAATTACTGGGTTTGGAGAAATGCTCAGGCGACGACCTACACGCAATTAGGTGACGCTGTTCTGCAAGAGTGTGTGAACGCACATGTGTGGTTTCCATGGGCTGGATTCTGAGGAGACTGGATTGCTGGAAACTTGAAAAGCAAAGCAAGAGAACTAAAGGCGCCTGATTATGGGAATTGACGAGTAGAGAAGAGTTGGTATGATGAAGAGTTTTTTAAACGTTAACACGGTAGGTTTGTGGCTATATGTGCTGATCCTGGGATGAAGGTTAACGTGGAAAAATCAGTTAAAGAGAACAAATCAATGCACTGCACATGTTAGTGGAGTCCCATCGAAGCAGGTGGAGAAGTTTAAGTACCTCGGGGTCTTCTTCACGAGTGATGGGAGGAGTAATACTGAACTTTCCTGTAGGATTGGTCAACGGTTTCGCGTCAGTTTTGACACAGCTTGGGAGATCTGTAATCAGGAAGGCCGAGCTTAGTGTGAAAGCCAAGTTAGCAGTTTTCAACTCAGTATTTGTTCCAACTCTCACCTATGGTCACGAAATTTAGGTAAAGACCGAAAGAACAAGATCACGAATACAAGTTGCTGAGATGAGATTTCTTCGTGCTTTTGTGGGAATTACTTGCCGGAATTGGGTAGGAAATAAAACAGTGCGCGAGGAACGTTGAGCAGCAGCTTCTTCAAAGGAAAAGAGCTATGCTTCATTCTTTTGGTCACGTACCCGCCATCACAACTTCCGAGATGGGCCTTGAATGCGATTCCCTCAGGTAGGCAACCACTTGGCAGACCCAGGATGAGGTGATTGGACCAAGTCCATAAGCTCGCCTTGTTACGCTTGGTGATGAATAAATCCGATGAGTTAGAGTCGATGGCGGAGGATCGAGTAGGCTGAGGATCTCTCGTGCGTGGTTTACCCCCGCGACCCCTTTAGAGGATCATGTGGGTCAGAAGATGATGATGATGATGACACCTTAGCATTTTCCCAATTGTGGCCTATGTTCACAACAATTTTTCACATGACGGAGAAGTTGACAATGCTGTAAGGAGAACAACGTATGCTGATAGCATTGTCGAGGAGATCCGTATCTCCATAATAATGAAAGTCATCAGAGTTTAAAGGAGGAACAGACACAAAAAGACATACGGTCAAAGCCGTTTATAACGACATCGGTCAAATTCGGTTAGAATCGTCAAATACGTAAGTCCCGGCTGAGGTTCATTACAGATCTCTTTAATAACATTTGGGTTAAAACGACATCACTTAAAACAATATATCGCTTACAACGACCGATTTTCCATATTTTTGGTATAAAATTTTGGTTAATAATAATAATAATATGGGTGGCGCTACAGTCCGACGCGGACCTGGGCCTAGCTTCTCAGCAACTACTCGTGTTGTGCGTTCTATTGTTCTATCACGAGTTGAAAGGACCTACAGTTTAATGCCGACTCCGAACGGCGAAGTTGAGAAGCTTTTTCTAGACAGGAATACTCTTTGAGCATTGTCAGTGACTCGAAAGAGGTGAAGCCGTGAATTATCAAAGGTGGTAAGTTCGGGTATCGATCCTGGCACCCTCTGCTTAGAAGTAGACGCACTTACCCACTACACCACGGCGACCCACAAAATTTTGGTCACAACGACTAAAATCGAGGCGGCTGCCGGCGCGACTGGAGAAAGAAGAAAAAGATGCAGCGCATGCAAATGTGCACATCTGATTTCGCATTATTTCGCTTTCTTTGTTTTGTGTTTATTATTCGTTTTGAGTTTCTGCAACTTATTGTACATTTTTCTGTGTGACTAGTGCTAGTATAAGTTTATTTTATTTGGTTGGTAAATTGTATTGGAAAAATGATTCAGATACGAAGAAATCTTTACGAAGAGAGAAGAAGTGGTATTATTAAATACCATCAACGCAAACAGGACCATAAGAGTAAGGACTTCTTCATCTGATCTTGAAATTGTCCAGTACGACATGCTCAAGGTGTTATATAAACTTGGCTTTGTCCTTGGAGGGATCCATGTATTACTCAATTGCATGTTGAGCCCAAAGAAACAGCGGTTGCCAAGAGTTATTCTGCACTTAGTTTCGGTATTGGTGGTGTTCAGTAATAAATTTAAATATAATTAGATTAAGTGTTAAATGATTATAATTTATGTAATTGCTACTGAATGATATATACTAATTGTTTAATGAACACTACTACTTTACAGACTTAAATTTAAATGTCAAAAAGTATAGTAAAATAAAGTTGATATTATGAGGTCCAAAACAACCCATTCACTATTTACAGTGGGCTCTCCCTAAGTCAAGCTCAATCTAACTCGAACAAATTATGGTATCCCTCGACAATTCGACTTAGGGGAAAATCCACTGCGATTCAATAAAATGTACTGTTCACTGTAACATTCCAATGAAGCCCAAAATAGTAATTTTTCAATATATTTATATGGTCCTTCGAGCCGGATCACTCAGAATAAAAGATATTTGGGTTGAGTTGGTTGTCTGTCACCATAATTTAAAACCTCCCGCCACGAAAAGATCAAGAATTTGAGTTTAAATAACGCATCATCCACATTGTGTGCTCCAATGAACTAACAAATTTGTCTAATTCGTACTCCTTACTTACAAAGTCCTTAACTACCTCGAAAGTATATCTGCCTCTGGGGACGTTCTGCCTGAGTCATCGATGCTGTGCATCCTGTCTCGATGAGAGCATCGTTTTGATTCAGGTGCTCACTAAACACGACAGAAAATATATTTGAGCATATGCCACGATAGGTGTCGCAATTGAAGGAATCTCCTTTCTTGTCGATCTGGCAAATGATTCTGAGATTGCACTCATAGGGCATGCTTTCGTCCGACCATATCTAACAGATGATTCGGTAAATGTACCCTACCAGCTCAACAACAATAGCTCATCTGCCTTAAACATCTCGTCTGCATCACTCGCTTCATTCGACTTTAGTTTCGATATGGATGTCGTGACTTCGGTTTGGTCGAGGGACGGCAACCTCTTCTTCCATCGGCCATTATGTGGATTGGAACAGGAGGTTTTCACAAATTGTTCTCCTTACACTATGGGTCTCATCGAATCAAATTATCACCACCGAGATCAAATGCATAAAACTTCACACGAATTCCTTTTTTTTTCAGCTCAAGATGTAAATGAGTAAAGAGCCGTGCTTGAAATCAGGCTTTTTAGAGCGAAGTTCTTTCAGAGCGAAGTTTTTCTGCTTGATTGGTCTCTGGACGACAGTATTTAGAGAAGTATGAGCCCAGGCGACAAGATCTAAGGATGGCTTGGCAGAGCGCAATGAAATCTCAGTTTCAAAATAGGAACAAAGGAACGTTCATGTCTAATGAGGCGTAGGCAATTATAAATGGTGGCAGCTAGCCAGAGATCGTGGAAGCTGGAGAGAGTTGGATAAGGCCCACACGTTAAAATAAGGGTTAAAAACAAAAATGCACTTTATAATGCCCAACTGTGCAAACTATTCCCCAGGGACTTTCAACACATTTCTTATAAATTGTATGTAACCCTTCCGTGGGTTGACGTGGCGTAGTGGGTTTGTTCATCGACTGCTAAGCAGCGTTCAATCCCCGAGCTTAGTTTCATAATTCAAGGTTCCAGCTCTTTCGAGTCACTGACAATGATTCAAAGAGTATTCCTGTCTAGAAAAAGGTTTTCAAAGCTTTGCCGTTCGGAGTCGGCAGGTCCTATCCACAAGTGAAAGAACAATAACACGCACAACACAAATGGTGGATGTAGAAGCTACGGACTGCCTCAGAATTTCGCGTATTGTTGGATTTGTTGGATACACAACATCGGAGGGGAATTTGGTAAGGCACCCCTCAAGTTGGATTTCAGCTGTTAAAATGCGCCATGATTCAAGACTTGAATGCTAAGACGCGCTCAACGTTACTCCCTGAAATCAAGACGCCATTCCTTCACGCCTACATCCACCACATAATATGACTGCATTTGTCACCCTGATCTCTTTGAAAATAAACCTTCGACATAAACCGACTTAAATGACGAATGCACTTGTCACCACTCGGCTTCAATCGAAATCCTCTCATCAAGTAACAAATGAGACTACTCCCCTTTTCTCGTTTCGAACGAAATGAAAATTCCACGATTCAACAAACCTCCGAAAAATTTCCCCCCAAAACGACATCCCATCGTCAGTTCAACATTTATCACCCGAAATCAAATCAACTTCTTAAACTTATCACGTTCCCCATTAATCCTTGACATCCATTAGCCCTCCGCCACCGACCGGGCTGCTGACGCCATTCACCCCATCCGAGTAATGTGACAACTTATCACAAGGATTCATTACCGCAATGCTGGGCGTCCGTCGTCACTTTTAAAACACCATCAAGGTCGAGCGCTCGAACTCGAGGTGAAGAATCTGTCAGTGCTCGTGTCACCATCCCCCATCCCACTCCACAACTATCAAATTCCATTGAAGTGTGCAATGAAAAATGCTAGCAATTCCGATCGTCGACGCTAGGAGAGAGACAGCATTCCAGCAGGCCAACCCCATTCATCCTGTCACTCAGCCATCCATCGCGTGTCCTCGTCCCAGTGTGTTTCTACTTCGACAAGGATGAAGAAAAATCGCAATAAAACACATCTCGACTCCTCACGCTCACACATCCTGCCTCTCCTGTCACACTATCAACACGAGGAGAAACAAAAGGAATTTTCATTTGTACGATGAAAAGACGCTCCTCGACGATGCGACATCCGTCACTCCGCTAAGCCGGAGTGCGTCGCACTCGGAGCGTGTGGGACTGCAAGTGACAATTGACAATCAGTCACTTACGCAGGAGAAAGGTTAGTTGGCTGGAAAATTGTCCTCGCAGCTCTCTTGAGTACCTTCATTACGCACTCCTCTCTGCCCTCGGAGTGTCAGAGATTAATGATGCCCTGGGCGTTGGAGCGCGCGCGAGAGAAGTCTCATTTTCCGAGTCACCAGCGAGAGCGAGAGCAGAGGAATGATTTTATTAATTATTTTGACAGGTTCGTGTCCGACGTCCCGGCGGCAGCATTAATCTCGTTGACAATCGACTGACAAATCGCTCTGCGGGCCCCGATTGTGATTCGTGGGAGGATGCGTGCGACGTGGATAAGGATCGTGAGGTCGTTTGGGTCCCAATGAGCCGATCGGGAGAATTGATTGGAGTCCTCTTATCGCGCAGCATCTGTCCGGGATGGTACCTGCTGCGAGATTCATCCTCGGAATGGGAATGTCTTCCTGGAACCCGGATCGGTGAGGGTGTATCGAGCGAACCCCTTCTCGTGCACGTGTGACACTGTCGGGTCAGGTACACCATATCCACTCATTCAAGAACCTCGCCCATAAGTCAGTCAGCAGCAGCTTGCATCCAAGCGTCAAGGTCCATACCCTGGACGTCGAGTGCGGTGCAAAAGTTTCATTCCAGAGTTACGACTTTGGCAAATGTTCATCTGTCGGTGTTTGCTCAGCTACAGAGTCGCCATGCAGCTCAGCTAGGACCGCCTGCATGCGGCTTCCATAAATTCACGCCCTACATTCGGGCATGTGTAGAAAAACTGCACTTAGACTGGGTGGACGTGGATGTGGGCAGATGTCCAGTCTACTTGTGGTTTGGCTAATCCTGACCATAAGTCCCAATATTTCAGCATCGCTTTACAACTTTCGTGGTCCTGCCAGTGGGGTGGGCCGGATGACTCAAGCACTGCCGCGGACATGTAAAAATACACACTCATCCCCGTCGGACACAAGAGTCATGTCATCCCAAGGACAGATTAATCCAGCTGCAAAGGACGAGGAAAAGTGATGAATTAATTTTTCCCCTCGTGGTTTCATGCTCGTCCTCATCATCCATGTGTACACACACACTCGGACCATCATCCGGGGATCCTGGAGCGATTTGATGTAATTTTCAGATGAACATGTTGTCACGAGGTTTCATATTTCAACCCCCTGCCATGTGCGGCTGTGTGGGTTGTGTGCAAAGTGGACTGGAGTGCAAAGGAAGATGAAGGCATGTTTGCGTCTAGGATTTGCGTTCATCAAACATTTTGATTTAGATGTTGTTGGCCATCCGGTCCAGCACGCAGCAGCAGCAGCAGCTTCATGAAGAATTAGGTCATGTCGACGTACGTAGACAGCCGCATCGAGTGCGCTCCGACTGCAGTTTATGCAAATATTTAGCCCAAGTGTTATGATTCTCGGAAGGATTGTGGGATGTCGGGGAGGCCTACCGACAGGGACGAGGGATGAACGATTAGAAGGCAAAATAATGGAACAGTTTATGGAGAAGGCACAAACAATGAGCAGATGAAAACAGCTTCAGGCTTTGTTGGCAACTCATCCAAGAGTGCTCTGCTCTGGTTGTTGAAATGTTGAATTCCACCTGAAGACGCCGCATGCTGCGTCCGATGGCTGAGAGGAGGGGACTCGAGTTTATTGGCTTTCTAAAGGGAACTAAACTCCAGGCTCTTGTTGGCGATTAGGGCGAGGAGTGACTGGTGGGCCCTTTGTCCCTTGTCCATGGAGTGGGCTTGGGCCTGGGCTTTTGTAATTAATTATTGGAACTCCAAATGGAATATTAATTCCGGAGAATGTGAAGGCACATCGACCGATGTCCGAATATGACAACAATCAATCAATTCCACAAGAGAGCTTATCTCAGGTCGATGCTGGAATCTTGGGCAAACTTGTAATGCAACTTATTTAAATGGCTTTACACTTTGAAGTGCATGCCAACGGTGGTGAGTGGAGAAGTTTCTGGAAATGAGGTGTTCTGCTGATGAATTGGGTGAAGGACTTAATCTGTGAAGTGGAATTCCGGTTCTGGTCGTCTGTGGTGTCGCATTACGGCCTGAAGTCTTCGTATCCTTTTCCGAATGAAATTGATAAGCCATGAGCACCTGCCAATTTGTCTCGAGCATACCATTGTGGTCGGTTGCTCGGGAATGTGTTGGCCTCATTTATTGTGGAGCAATAATCCTTCAGTTCAACAGGACGATTCAATATTTACTCAATGAGTTTAGCACTTTGAACTTCTGAAAAGGAAGCTTCTCCTAAAATCCTTGTTACGACTGTATGACGATTGTATTTAGGCGTATGTTTGCATTTGCAAAGATGGCATCAACTCGAGAAGATCCTCCTTCGATAAGGAAGGGGCCGCACTCAATGTAATTAACAAGTCATAAGCATTCGAAATTATCATTGTTATTTCACTTTTACTGCATATTAGTCAATTTCACATGATTGGATGTTTGAGACTTCCTGTTAGGGATAACACCGACCTTGCTGTTGAGCTGACACCCTTAGTCTCGGCCTTTCACACTGAAACGGAATTTCTTGACTGATGTTTTGCCAACATATTGACAGCTGAGATACTCTATCGCCATTATCTATGCAAGACTCATCGCCAAAAGGGCGTCGTAGCTCCTGCAAAAACAATGGAGTTATAAGTTTGTTGAGTTTCGTCAATGACAACAGGTTAACCCAAGGGTTCATAAAATTAATTCTTCTGCTATGGGTGGCGCGTTGTAATTATTTCAACAACATAATCTTTTATAGGATTCTTTATCGGGAAGTGGTACGAATGCTCTCACTATAGCTGTGACTATAGCGCGACATAGTCGCTTCCCTGAAGAATCTACAAAATATCTCTGCATTGCTACCTACCGGGCATTCATTCCATTGTTGACTAGGTAGATATTAGAAAGAAAACAAACCACAAGCATCAAGATTCAAAGTGTCAATTTTTGCGTCTGGGAAAAATATTCAACCATAAACCGTTCCTTACGCAAGTAAAGTGAATTTGATTTCGTTCCCACTTCACTTCATGGTTATATAATCACAGAAATATTATTCTGTGTGTACGCTGGATTGCCCAAGTTAATTTAAATCTTCTATCTATTAAATATTGCTAGACTTTGAGATCAGAATCAATGGTCCTGCACGCTCTGAAGTTAATAAGATCAAGTTCTCCTTTGACTTGCATTAATTTCGAGGTCGGACAGTGACGAAGGGGTCTTCATTGTTGGTTTCCTCAAGGCTTACGGGTATAGTTATAACACATAATAAACTTTATTGGTGGATACTGATTTATGAAAAACATCGCCATCTCCAAGTCAGAGTCTGCCTGTCCATCTTCATTATGAGCTTTACTTGAATATCCACGTAAATACCGTGATGTTGCGACAATTGTGTCATAATCCCGAGTAGAATTTCGATTTACTTGATTTCGTTATGAACAGGTCTTAGGATAGATTAAAACGTCAAGATCGATACCTACAATTTTGAGGCATTACAGTATCTTCCGCGAGGCAAACTTGAACTACATAAGAAAGGAGACCCCTTTGACTGCGCCAACTATAGAGGGATAAGTCTGCTCAAAATCGCCTATAAGATCCTCTCTGCCGTTTGTCAGACAGATCCTTATCAGAGCGGTTTCAGGCCGGGGAAGTCCACCATCGACCAGATTTTCACACTACGGCAGATCCTGGAAAAAAAACCCAAGAAATGTAGATCGACACCCACCACCTATTCGGCGATTTCAAAGCCGCATATAACAGCGTGCATAGGGGCGAGCTATACAACGCCATTCCTGCCAAACTCGTCAGGTTGTGCAGGATGACGATGGAGAATTCTCGCTGCTCCATCAAGGTCGGTAACGAACTCACAGAGACCTCCAATGTCAAACAAGTTTTAGACAAGGCGACGCGCTGTCATGTGACTTTTTCAACATTATTCTTGAGAAGATCGTGCAAGAATCACTCGCCAACACTAGAGGCACGATCTTCCAGAAGTCCGTACAACTGCTAGCATACGCGGATCACATTGACGTGATTGGCAGAACACAGCGAGCCGTCAATGAGGCGTTTGCTGGCATTGAGGCGGAGACGGCTAAAATGGGTCTAGCAGTGAATGAAGGCAAAACGAAGTATATGCTGTCATCAAGAAAGGACACACAACATCGACGTTTTGGACAGAGCGTCACAATGGGCAGCTATAAATTCGAGGTAGTGAAGGACTTCGTCTACCTAGGCTCCGCAGTAAACAGTACACACAACATCAGTACCGAAATCAAACGCACAGTAACTCTTGCCAAACGCTGTTTCTATAGGCTCAAGAGGCAATTGAGTAGTAGAGCCATCTCTCGAAGGACCAAGCTGACTTTATACAAGACCTTGATCATCCCAGTCCTGCTGCCTCAAAAGCGGATGAGGAAGTCCTTGGTCTCGTCGAGAGAAAAGCTCTGCGTGCGATCTTTGGTCCTGTTTGCGTTGACGGTTTCTGGAGGAGAAGATTCAACCACGAACAGTAAGGGCTGTACAGTGACATGAGTCTAGTCAGGCGTCTTCGGATCCAACGCCTAAGATGGCTAGGCCATGTAGAGCGTATGGACAACTCAGCTCCGGCCCGGAGAGTCTTCGACTCCGAACCCGTGGGACAACGCAACAGAGGACGCCCGCTTTTAAGGCGGCGCACCCAGATGGAGAAGGACCTCAACCAGCTTGGCGTGCGACACTGGAGACAGCTAGCCAGAGACCGTGCTAGCTGGAGAGGCTTGTTGGTTGAGGCCCAGGTCCACCCCGGATTGTAGCGCCAAATAAAGAAGAAGAAGAAACTTGAACTACACAAACGACGTAATGTTCAATTTATGGGTCCAGAAAATAACATATCTAACAAGAATCGAACGAACGAACCTTCTGACCGGCTTAAATTAAGACACATTAGGCACGTCATATGTGAGTCGCCGTGGCGTAGTGGATTAGTGCGCGGATTAGTTCGCAAATGGTGCCAGATTCGAAACCCCATTTTACCAACTATCAATTCAATTCAATTTATAATTCACGGCTTCCACCTCTTTCGAGTTGACAATTCGGAAATAGTATTCGTCTCAAGAAAAAGCTTCCCAACTTTCCCGTACGGAGTCGGCATAAAACTGTAGGTCCGTTCTATTCGTAAAAGAATAATAGTACACACAACACGAATGGTTGCTGAGAAGCTAGGCCCAGGTTCGCCTCGGACTGTCGCGCCATCAATATTATTATATTATAATGCAATGGGAAGATTGTCCGTCTTTTTCTTATCGCCTTTTGATTTGACGATGTGTTCAAATTAAACCCAGTATTTTTTTTATTTCTTCTTCCATAGCTTTTAACTCAAATTGCTTTTTATTTTTCAAGTCTCGAGCGTGGCTTTTTTCCAGCAATCACTGATAAAATTGCAAATACTTGATGGAATCGTCATCGTCTATTCAAGTTTTCCTTTTTTCTTTTTGTCAAGGATTAAGGCTTAATCCGCTATATATTCCTCTTCCGCCGCAGTATTTTTCATTATTTTACATTGTTTTCACTTTTTTCTCTCTTGAAATCACCTCCTATGCACACTGAACTTCTACAAGCGATATCTGAACACACTCCATCTTTATTTACACCAAAACGGAGGTAAGACTCAGATGTCAAAATATGTGAGCGGAGAGGATTCGTTAAAGTTAACGAAATAAATTATAATTCACACCAGATGGAGCATTTCTTCCAAAATGCTTAGGACATGCTCACACTCAGTTTTTATTCACACCATCCAATAGCATAAAGCCGTTCTCCTTGCAAAAATCGAGTGAACTAATGTGGTTGGTTGGGTATTATAAGTAGAATTTTGTGTGTCGTGGAAGCCTTGTACGAATCAACCTGCAACCAACCGGAAGGGTTCGCAGCTCCTGGTGATCTCTTAAAAGTTGGCTTGAAATATTTTTATAGCTCCTTTTCTTGGTCTTTGGATGATACTTTAGTGTATGCTTTGTATCCCACATTGCAGTGGTGTTTTCCTTTGGACGCATCCCGCTTCAGAATGATTCTTAACCTAGGGATGTGATTCATTCCTTGATTCTTTGTTGCACTCCGCAATGAACTGCCTGCCTTCATATCCTGTTAACTTCCACTTCCACTTTGTAGACTGAAAACTCCACATTATGTAATACAAAAATATGGACAAATTTAATCACATTGCTTCAACAAACCTGAATCACATAACGCGCCAATCCGAAAGAATGGAGACGAGTGGGCTAATAAAAAAACGTTTAAGCCATTCGACGGTCAAACTCTTCCTGTCACTCACAATGGATTTGACGTATACGAAGACAATTATGTTCTGAGAAGTACTACCTTGGCAGAGCTCAAGGAAGAATTAAAAAAACTCAAAGCGAAAAAAACTCCTGGTTACGATTTCTTAAGTTACTCTACTTAATTAATGCCGCGCTTAGACTTAACCATGTCCCTAGTCAATGGAAAGTGTCAGGAGTTGTAATGGTACCAAAAAACGGGAAACCACCAACGGATATCTCACTACTCCAGATAATGTCTGGAATGTATTTGAAAAAAATTCTGCTTAGCCGTTTAAGTCCAATTGTGGAAGAAAAATAGCTTATAACTCAACTACTGGCCAAGTGCATCGTATAACTGATGTAATAGAAAAAGCATTTGAACAAGAGCTCGTTTGCTCAGCCACATTTCTCGATGTTTCTCAAGCGTTTGCCAAAGATTGGCATGAAGGAATGAAATATAAACTATGCCGATCCCTACCGGGGAAACTGTATAGTTTTTTAGCGAACTATCTCTCTGATAGGATCTTCCGTGTGAAGCAGGGAAATGAATACTCTGCTTTTAAAAATATAAATGCTGGTGTACCGCAAGGGAGTGTTCTTGGCAATCTGCTATACCTACTGTATACTAATGACTTACCACAAGAAGAACACACTATTCTAGGCACATTTGCTGGCGACACCGCCATTTTGGTAACAGCCAAAACGGTTGAAGAATCTACAGCAAAATTACAACGGTCACTAGATCGGATACACGAATGGATGAACTTATGGCGAATTGTTCCTAATAAAAGCAAATCAGTCCATATTAACTTCACTCATAGGCGCGTTAATAACTTGGCAGTTTACCTTAATCGTGTCCAAATACATTTTAGCAATGAAGCAAAATACCTCGGGATGACTCTTACCATGAAACTCAATTGGAAGGAGCACGTTAAGAAGAAACGTGCAGAACTTGACATGAAATATAAAGATATGTACTGGCTTCTTGATAAGCGTTCCCAGATAAGTATTGACAACAAACTGCTTGTAGACAAGGAAATCCTAAGGCCTGTTTGGACTTATCGAGACTTTTCAAAATAAGGTGCTTGGAACCATCATTAAAGCACCACGATAAATCAGAAACGACGATATCCACAAAGATCTTGGAATTTTACCACTCCAAGATGAAGTTAAGAACTTTGCTTATAAACATAAGCGCCGCCTAGAAGAGCAAATGAACTCTGCAGTTTACCCGATTCTTGAGGAAACTGGGAAACACCGACTACAAAGGACTAGTCCCCTTGATCTCGTGCGATAGTCTACACCCCCGCATGGTTGCGGTGTTAGCAGGAACTTCCATTGGAGAGTTACCTGCCGATCAGTACCTGAATCATGAATTACAAGCCAATGGTTAAGTGCTTCACTTAGTTGTAGTGATTATAAATTCAGGGAGGTGGTTTAAGTGACTAAAAATCTCACACTTCTATGTGCAAACGTTCGCTATAGAGTCTTGTCGAAGATTTTTAACCTACCCACGGAAAAAAAAATCATAATACATCACATGTATTATTGTTGTCCGTAGTGAGCATCGTGAATTATCGGGTGATCTGCATGCGATAATATTAATGCAAAGTATTGATTGTATTTAAGAGCCTTATGGCGTTAATTTTACCAAAAAATGGCCTGGGAGGGACAACGTTGTTTAGGGTGTAGATCATTCAAAAAAAAATGCCTGAAATTGTCATTCAACACAAATTCTTATAGGCTGATTTTCAGAAGACATGACGACAATCCCACTTGGCAACACTGAGACCCAAGGGTTCAGATAGGATAGGTAAGCGATGTGACGACTCTCTTAGGCCTAAATGAACTCATTGTGATATTCATGGAGAAAACCAGAGTAAAGCAGAATGAATTGAGTTAGGGCTTAGCACTTATTTCTATCACACCTTTGTGATTCGCCAGAGCTCTATTTCTTAAATGACAAAATGCTGTGACAGTGGCAAAACAGTCACAGTCAAGTGGTATCATCTTGATCTTCTCCATCGACAGTGTCCTGAATATGCCTTCCTGGTGTCCAATGTCATAATTAACTATAAGCTGACTTCTGTCTGTTACAATCATGTTTAATAGTCGAAGACATTGTGGCGGAAGTTGTGCTCCGGCTTTATGATCATGTAAGTTCAAGTTATGGGTAGCTGCCTGGATAGTCTCACCTCCTGTTTTTTTTTTTTTTTTTAAATTCAATTTCAATTTATAAATATAAAACAAATCAGTGTACATTTAGTTATAACAGACTTTTGAATTTGCAGAGGTTACTAATTAACAATACTTGCAAGAAAAATATTTCATCAACAAAATTTCAAATTATGGATGCAAATATTCCATTAAAAGATACATTAAATATATGTAACAAGAAAAGAGATAGATATAATAATAATAATATAATATAATATGGATGGCGCTACAACCCGTAGAGGGCCAGGGCCTAGCTTCTCAGCAACCACACGTGTTGTGCGTGCTATTGTTCTCTCACAAGTGGAAGGGACCTACAGTTTAATGCCGACTCCGAACGGCGTTGTTGAGAAGCTTTTTCTAGACAGGAAATACTCTTTGAGCATTGTCAGTGACTCGAAAGAGGTGGAGCCGTAAAAATATGAAAGGTGGTAAATTCAGGTATCGAACCTGGCACCCTCTGCGTAGGAGTCGACGCACTAACCCACTACGCCACGACCACCCACAAAGAGATAGATATAGGAAATGAAAATATAGATAGTTTTTAGAAAGATAGAAGAGTTCTACCTATACTTAACTAAAAGCTGAAGCTAAGCTAAGTTTTCTTAAAACTTCACAAAATGCCTATCCACCCTTTGTCAAACTAGACATGCATGCATACGCTTGCTTCACTGTGAGCAAAAAATAAATACGAAGTTCAGTTGGAGACCGCTCTCAACCGACTTCAGAAGAACAATTTAATAGTTAAAGTCGGTTAAGTACTGCAACAATAGAAATCAGTTAGTTCTTGTTTAAAGCGATTCTCACTGTTAAGTTTTTTTTTTATTTCTAGGAGGTAGTTGATTCCAGAGATGAATTGCGTGAACAAAAAACTAGCGGTTGCTGACCAAATTTTTATACCTAGGTGGGATTAGATTGTATGTTCGTTGAGATCTCACAGATGTCAGCTTTGAATACAAGTATACTGGTGTTTTGCTTTTTATTATTTTAAACAAAGCAAGAACAGTACGAACCTTCAACAACACATTCAATGGGCATGATCGTATCGTCGTAGATTGAAAACGTACCTGGAACAATTGTTATATACTACATTTAATTTTCTATTCGACTCATAGTCCAGATTCGAAAAGAGTTCACATCCATACAAAACAATGGGTGAAACATATGACTCTACTATTTTTAATTTCACTTCCGTTGGTAGATATTGTTTAGTTGGACTTAAACCACGAAGAATACCATTTATTTTGGATACGATGGTGTTCGAATTTAAACTTTCATTAAATAGATTTTTAAACTTTTGTACGGGAGCAATGGCAAGTGTTATTGATTATAAGATGAAATGCTGAGCATGAATACCCTCAGTATTCTGTCCTGTTTACTCTCATAGTTTTCCCTAGTTATCATCAAAGCAAGCTGTGCCCATGCCAGACAAGGACTAGAATGATGAATCCAACTTCATTTCAAAAAAGGAGAGAGTTATATTTCCCATGTCGTCAATATTTAAACTATGTCAAGAATGAAACAAAACAATCACGCAACGATCAACAGCTCTTATGAATACGTTACATTTCAATGTCTCCATTCTGATAAGCTCATTATGGAGAGCATCAATTTCATTTTGGACTAATGAATTTGTTCACCATCAGTGTAATAAATCACCGAACCCAGAAGTGTGGAATGTAAAGCATCAACACTTTAGTACTGCCTTGAAAATTTTATTTCAATTTTAATTATTTAACTAAAAAATGTGAGCTCACGTAAAACACCCTTCTCCCTGTCAGTCACAACCAAGATCCGCCATCTTCATTTACATGTTAGTCAGCAAGCAACAGCAACAGTCTACCCTTCACTCCCAATTCCATCACATTCTGCCATCATCAGCGCTTACCTCACCGCCAATGAGTTATGCGAACCGGAAACGGACGCGAGTCCGGGCAATCCCAGTTCACGTGTGACATTCTCTTCACTGACTCTGGCGAACAATAGACTCACAATGGGTTTTATGTTCTTTTAACGCCCAGCCATCCATCGCACATTGGATTCTTTGGAAATCCATCAAAATCAATTAGCGGCTTACACGATTGCCCCCTGAATCAAGTCTCATTTCCGGGAACTCGAATCACTAGATCAGTAAAAGCCAATTAAGAGTGATGGGCCACTAAAATAAATCTCACTCGTCGGAGACGCAGCCACAAATTAAAATTGGCCGATAGCCGCCCAGGCTTCCCACCGCATCTCCGCCAGCAGCCATCACACATCAATAAAACTCAAAACCTCCGCCGAATGACAAATTTTATCTCGGCCTTTTTGCATTTCACGTCTGGTCCCGTCCGGCCGATGATAATTTATGCAAATGTCATGAAACGAGAACAATAATTAACGAGAGATACAAAATGGAGCGACAAAGCGACCTTAAATTCCCGGCATCTGGAGGAAGGAAAAGTCGGATTAGCATTGCCGGTGACTGGTGAGTTGGCCACGATTTACGAGCCCGCGAGGCCTTATCTCGCGTACAACGATCGGACAGGCGTTTGACAGAATTCATATGCAAATCGAAGAGCTGCTCCGGTCCGTGTCCCCTTGGGCCCTTTGTTTGGCTGGGGAAACTCGATGCCGCTCCCGCTAAGGGCTCCGGTGGGCCCTGCCTGCCTCGGCATGATTTAAGACTAATTAAGTTGTTTTATCGTTTATTGAATTTGACAATGCCACGGCCACATGGACGCAAATAAATTACGGCGCGTAATTAGATGGAGCGATCGGTTGACGCGGCGGCGGCGGCGGCGGCGGCGGCGGCGGCAGTTGCTGTGGCGGGATATCCCCCCTTCTGTTTGTTTGTCCTACCACTTCATTATGCGGTGACAGCAATTTATCTTCGGCAGCAACGACGCAGCGACGCACGCAGCCCTGGAAATGAGAGTCGACGCAAACGGCCTATCTCCTGAGACGCCGAAGTAATTGGGCGTGTACGCGGCGAGGATTGTGTAATTCTCAATTAGGGGTGCGCGCTTGGTGAAAACCGATACTGGAGGGTACTCTGGCTGTGGGCGGAATGTTTTTTGATCGCATAAATTAGGTGCGATCCGAAGAGAAGTGGTGGGCGTGTTGGGACAGTTGTTCGGGGGGAGCACGATCGTCTGGAGAACACATGGAGTTCGTAATCATATCTGGTCGTCCCTTGGGAGTATTTATGAGGTACCTTGAGTGGTGGAAGAGTTGAATGAAGGAATGCCCGTAACTCTGTGCGCTTGGTGACATCGTTGCGGCGGTCCTCTGGCCGGCCTGTTCGAAGGGAGTTACCTTAAAAGGTCGCATGCACCGACTGTTGTGTTGCCGCAGAGAGAACATCTTGTATCGGAGCTAGTGATTAATGGGCTTGGTTGGTGCACTCAACATGGGCGAAGGTAATCGGCAAGGCCTTCTTTGGTTGAATGCAATGAAGTGACAGTTGCGTTGAAAAGGTTTCCTACGAATCTTGGCTTGGAACAGTATTCAGGGATGATGCATAGACTTGAAACTGATGGATCCAATGAACAGTGAACAGTGAACAGTGAACAGTGAACAGTGAACAGTGAACAGTGAACAGTGAACAGTGAACAGTGAACAGTGAACAGTGAACAGTGAACAGTGAACAGTGAACAGGGAACAGTGAACAGTGAACAGTGAACAGTGAACAGTGAACAGTGAACAGTGAATAGTGAACAGTGAACAGTGAACAGTGAACAGTGAACAGTGAACAGTGAACAGTGAACCGTGAACAGTGAACAGTGAACAGTGAACAGTGAACAGTGAACAGTGAACAGTGAACAGTGAACAGTGAACAGTGAACAGTGAACAGTGAACAGTGAACAGTGAACAGTGAATAGTGAACAGTGAACAGTGAACAGTGAACAGTGAACAGTGAATAGTGAACAGTGAACAGTGAACTGTGAGGAGTGAACTGTGAGGAGTGAACAGTAAACAATGAGTACTGAACGGTGAATAATGAACTGTGAGCAGCGAACAGAAGACAGAGTGACCAAGGTAAACGTCGTCTCATGCTTAAGTCAAAGCCAGCCCCATCCCATCGCAGCCGCTTCCTTCTAGCACACACTGTCTTTTACCCCACTCTCTCCATGAAACTAACAAAATAAAAAAAGAACAATACATAGCGATAATCTGAAAGCCGTCTCCGCTTGACTAAGGCTGCCAGGGCAGCCGCACACACGAACTGGGTAAGTAAGAGTTATAGAGCCCCCCACCTCCGCCACTCCACCGTTCAAGTTATCACGCTGTACTGCAGCAGTAGCGGCAGCAGCAGGAACCATGATTAATGGTCAAATGCCAAGATGACAAATGGAATCACAAGACTCACTGAATTTATCAAATGTTCCCAAGTCAAGCCTACCAACACCAAATGAGCTGCGGAGATGAGAATGAGAATGCGATGACGAACCGACGGACCAACTAACCAGTGACAACAGCAACGACAACACCAAGGAGTGAGAGTACCAGTCCCCTCGTGCGAAAAGTAAAAGCGGCATCTTCCACTAACCCCGAAGGATGCCGCCTGTTATGCATGAGGGTCTGATATTAACCCCGAAATCCCTGACATAGACAAATGCAGTCGACGCGTCTTGACAAAGTGAGTCAAGTGATGTCGTAAAGCAACTCCCATACAGTCCGGGGGACTCTTCGTCTGTGTCTTTGTCTTTGCCTTTGATGATGATCCCATTAGAAAAGCATCGCGCACTCACACACAGGGGTTGGCTGTGCTCTCGGCCCGACTGAGGTGCCGCGCGCTACCTTGTACTAGTGGTCGGAAATTTCTAATTAAACTGGTACAGGAACCGGTGCGGGGAATCGTAATCTTGATTTATTTCATTGTTCCACGGTGAGCAGCACTCCGGAATGGGGTGCTGGGCTGGAAGTGCGCACATTAATATCCCCCGTCGGAGGAAGGGTTGCAAGACGTTGATAGCGGACTCCAGTTATTTGTCATCGCTTCTCTCATGTAATGAGCAAGCGACAATTAATGAATTTCGGCAATTTCCCGTAAAAAGGATTCGAAAATCGAGTGCACACCCCTTATCGTGGTGCGAGGCGGGGAAGTTGGGGTCTCTTAAGTTTAATTAAATGTGCCAAGCCTTGGGAATTTCAACTCTCGCGGCACTCCGTGAGATGATTTATGCGACATCAAGTGGCCACCTTGGCCACCCGCTGACGGCATTAATCTTGCGAATTCGGAGAAAGACTCGAACCTCGGTCGTCGCAACAAAGTCGCCGTCCAATGAGATGCATTCGCGTCGTCCTCCTGTCGCAGAAGTCGAATTGATTTGACCACAAGGCAAAGGCGAAGTCAGCGATACACAAAGCAGACAACGAGGAGCAGCGCACACGCCAATTGAGGAACAAAACGCATTTATCAACCGCACCCGGCGAACGAATCGAATCTCGCACCGACTGACAAATTGACGATCGTTAATTAAGTTGAAGAGATTGTATGCGATGCATGTCAAAATTAGTATCTCGGTCGATTTGTCATGCTGTCTGCTTAGGTTCTGAGAAACTGCTGGTCAGTGCTGGAGTTTGCATACGAAATCGGCAGAGAACAAAGGCATTGGGGTCAATAGTTGGAATTGGCGAACATTCGAACGGGGAGTGAGAGTGACAGTTGAATAAAATAAAAATAAACCTTTAAGCGAGGTGAGGTATCGGCGGGCTTAAATTCAATCACAATCACGGTAAGTCAAGAGGCGAACGTTTTGTTTTCCATAAACGATTGTGACAAGTTGAATTGATGGAAGCTGCGACCGGTGGGACGGCCGCCATGTCACGGTGACAGATTGAATTTATGACAGAAATTAACAAACAAATGAGTCGCGATAGGCGATGACTAATTCAGCTCGAAGGCATGTGAGGCTTTTTATTCACGAGTTTAATGGGTCATACGGGACCGAGATTAATGCGATGGATTGGGGAAATCAGTGCAATTATGCTGACTGCTCTGTTGGGGAGGGGGAAGGGGGAGAGGTAACAAATTAGGTCAACTGACTGCACGAGATGGGCACAAATGCTAAAAGAAAAGTAGGAGAGGAGAGCAATTCATTTAGGGGGAAACTGAATATCAATTTTAATGTCGTTAGATGGTTGGGTGTTGTAGGAACAAGGTAGGCACTGACGGAGTCCACCTGGCTCGGGTTTATAATTGTGACTGCAGATCATTGCTGCCTATTTCATTTCCCCGTGGTAACCACCGGGTACTGGTCTTGCCGAGCCGTACGTGAGTTACCACACTAGACTTGGGTCCTCATTTGCTCTGTCAAAATGACTGACTGATGAGTCTCAGAAGTCCCTCCCTCAGAAAGAGGATGAATTTAACAGACTGAATCAATGGTGTCATTGACATTCAGCTTGGTAGACACCTTACATGAGCTTCTTCGACATATCTGAAGCAGAGGTCAATAAAGATTTCAATACTAGTCAGGTTTTTGAAAAGAGATGGTACCAGAGCGCTGTTTCTTTGGGCCGAGAAGTCAATTGAGTAGTAAGGCCATATCTGGAACAACTAAGGAGACTATACAAAACTTTGATCATCCCAGTCCTACTTTATGGCACTGAAGCATGGACTTTTTCAAAAGCGGATGAAGATATCCTTGATCGGTTCGAGAGAAAAATTCTTCGGAAAATATATGATTTCATAAGCGTTGACGGATAGGGGAGGAAGAGATTAAACAACAAAATATACGAGCTGCACAGGTACATCGACTTAGTAAAGGAACTGCGCATCAGTCGCTTAAGATGGTTAGGACGTGTTTAGCGAATGGACACCAATTAACCAGCCCACAGTTTTCGAATCTAGCCCGGACGGAAAAAAAAGCAGTAAGGGAATGCCTCGCCTTAGGTGGCTTCAACTTAGGTGGTCTTGCCTTAGGTTGCCTTGCCTTAGGTAGCCTTGCCTTAGGTCAACCGGCATCTAGTGGGCAACTGGCAGCCGATAGCCGGCTACTAGGACCGTACTTACTAGAGATCCATGTTAGTAGAGGCCCGAAATGTAGAACCAGCTAGGTAAGTAAGTAAGCAAGCGGCTTTGCTTGTAGATATTCCATAAGCTTGCATCATAAAAGATTCGATGAGATTTGCTGAGACTTTGCATAATCCAGGATGATTTGAGTAAATTCCCATGCTGGGCGCCATTTATCACCAGGAAATGGTATTAAACTCTTTTCTTCTGAAGACCGTAGGACTGTTGGTTGACCATCATCTTAGGCAAACGACTGCTATATATTCGCTCACGGCTTCCTATCACTGCTGCCTTAAGAACGCATTTGTAGAAACGTTTCGTCACTCGCTTTAAGACAGGATAGAAAAATCAAAATCCACCTTTCTGACTTCCTAGACATCGAAGACAAAGTAATCCCATCAGCGCCCCAAAAGGCTCGCCATCGAAAACTGGCGTCGCTGCTTATATTCAACAGCTATTAAGTGGCACAAAGATTAAAGTTTGGTGATATCAGAATATTCAGAGCAAGATTAGCAACAGTCCATCGCGAGCTGTAGATCATATCACTAATGATCAGGAAAGTCTGGCTTAAGGAAAATTCATCTCTGCGATTAAAGCCAGCCCCCTTCGAACTGCGAAGTTGACAAGTCCCTAGAATATGCGGTCTAGGTCTACGTGTCAATATGCATAAAACGTTCTTCGTCTTCACTGGTAAATATAAGATCCTTGCCTTTGACTCAGATCCACAAGTAATTTTGTTTATACAGCGACAGTGATCAATAACTCAAATTAACATTTCAGCGCATCGGTACCTAGTTTACTACTGAAACCCATGAGCATGTCAGAGAGAGCCTTCACGGTGATGGAATGTAAGTAAGGCCTACAGCATCGTATAGTGCGCTGACTTTTTGTTAAGCTTATGCGGACACTATAACACTCTGTGGTTTCTTCTTATTTCTTTCAATAAAGCGGGCATTGTTGTCAATTGAAGGTCCATAGGTGGAGTGCGTGTGTAACTACAACTGGTACTAACTTTTATGTTGGGAAACTTCAAAAGAAGCTATATTCCTTCATCAAGAGTGGTAAGGAGCTTCTGCGAAAATGTGAACCAGGAGTCTTCTTCAAAAATATTCAACTATAGTATTGCTTACAGAAACCCTGTAGGGTGAAAGTGAAACTGAGAGATACCAGCGTGATTGTTCCTGATGCAGTTGTGTTTATTGTAGAAGAGTTATTGTCAAATCATATTCTACTTTTGGTCCTAAACGGCGATTTTCGCATTTTTAAGTTCGCCAAAAAAGCTTGAACGCTCAATTTCATGAATAAACTCGTAAAGGAAACACTTACGTCAGGTATCCTCATATGTTCTGGCAACTGCGATGAAGTCTCTTACTATTGTCGGTCAGACCGAATATACCTTGAAAGACAATAAGAAATACACTTATATCACACTAGTACTAAGCGTGCATAGATGACTTGAGAGCGTGAGTTACGTATCACCCAACACCGGATTCTATCGATGAGTTCACAAAAAGAATACAAATAAATGCTGCACAAGCAAACAACACATAGTCTGCAACGAACATGCGACTAGTTCTTCAAACTGATCGCTGAATAAGCAATTGATTCAGAATATAAGTTAACACGCTCCCAAAGTTGCAAAGTGTGTGAAGAGCAAGAGTGTGTTAATACGCTAGCTCAGCGTATTAAGCCGAGCATACCAGACGCAGCGAAGGAATCCGACACCACCGTTGGAGCGATGCCGACCATCCACCGTGGGACTGAACAACATCAAGGCCATCGTTCAACGACATCGAACGATTAGAATAAGTAGAGTAAGTTTAGTTTTTAGTTGACTTCGGGCTGAGTAACGTCAGCAGTTTAATTTTAATAAATAAAATCCCTCATAGACGGAAACGAAAAAGAAATCGTGTTTAATTTATATACCGGTAGCCGGAGGTGGGTAATACGTAGTTCGCTTCTCCGTTCAAGTAGACTAAGACCACGAATTGTAACTTAAGTTTTCGGTTGATTAAAAATGTTTTTTTTTTCGAATACTAATGGAAAATATTATTCGTGCGTCATAATACAACATGGCCTTTTCTCAACTCTCGGTCGGATCAGACAGGGCTGGGAGATTCTCATCGACAACTCGGTGCTGTCACTGCCCGAGGTCTTCCCTATACGGAGGGGGAGGAAACCATCGGTCAACCTTTCTACTCCTGGACCGTCTTTCTCTAATGCGGAAAAAGTCACATCTTTTCCCACAACCGAGGCGAAGTAAGCAGTACAGCAGTCTTTATATCGTTTATGGAGTAGATACGCCTGCAGATCACGATCGAACTGGTACAAAAAACACCTCTTACAAGTGAACTTTGTGAACTAGTTCACAATATCATTTAGTTCGGTAGTTCGACAAACTCAGGAATACCTTACTCTGCATACATGGTTGCTCAGTGTGTATTCAAAGTAATAACTGAACTCGATCGATCTAAACTGAACTAAATTGAGTGCTTAGCTTTGTGTGTATTTCGCACACCAAGTTCATTGTGTTTTTGTTTAACTACAGCAGCCCAGGCACATCGTGCATCGTTGCGTTGCCGGTGGTGTATGGTAAGGCAATTCATTAATACACATAAATATACAAATACACATGCATATTGTTAATTAGCACGTAGATCTGTTATTTATAACGATAGTAACCGGCGATAATCGCACAAAACTCAATTTTCTGAGCAGTGACTTACATTGAACTAAATGAACTAGAAGAACGAAGTAGTTCAGATTTGAGCTAAATTGAGCGCTCTCTGGACTGAACTAAAATGCACAAGCCTAGCGTGCATGCTCGTTCAATGGGCTTATGCTGGCCTAAGTTTGTCAACGGTACGGAGTAAGCCCATGCTAGAGATAGATAGTTCACAAAGTTGCCACATGTTGCAGACAAATTCCCTGAGAACAGCTTTCACTTTACGCTGGGCGCCACTTTAAAGTTTCGATATGTTGCTTGTCATGAGCCCTATAGACGGACGATCTATTGTTTCGTACAACGATAGTAAGGTGGGCATAAGGACTGGAAACACCATGAATTAAGTAGATGATGGTAAAAATAGGCACTTGCATCTCTGGGTACAAGGTTTTTCGGGCAATGAAAGAGTCTACGAATAGCCACTGGCATAGAATCAGGGGCCACCCATCAATCACTGATTAGCCCACATTCAAAACAGAACCAAAGCTCTACTAGATAGGAAGCACACTTTTAAACTGGTAGGCGTAATAACTGGATATTGTCTAGCAGGCCTAAAGTCCCGGAGCATCCTACAATGACTTCAGTAGAAGCTGTAGGGATAAGGAAGAAGTGGAAACAGTACTACACTATCTTGATACTCTCCCTTGCAGAGAATATTGGTTACTAAGTAGTTCTTCTCTTAAGGAACTCGATGAATAGACAAATCTCAACGTAAGGGGCATCCTAATATCCATCAAACTGTTTTCAAATTGGTAAAAATTAAATATCCCACAAAGAGGATTGCAGGAAAGCTGGGGTCCCAAAGGATCATGGTTTAAAAAAACCAGGCTAGTCAGTTTTATATGTCTACCTAAGTTGTTTGGAAAAAGGCACAAGGTTGCTGAATGTGTGGTCACACAGCCTCAGAATTGATGAAATCGTGAGGCCATGTTGCCGTGTTGGGCGCCATTTCTAAAATTTGATAAGTTCTTTCCCGGACTTGACCCTCCACTATGTTACCACAGAATGTAAGCACATGAGCTGATACTGTACGTTGGTCGCCAGTTTATTGTTTTCGGTAAGTCGTAATGTATCCTTCACAAAGGTGTAACATGATGTAGGCACGTACCTTGTGAATTACTAGCAATTTGACGCCTCTTCAATGATTTGCGTTGTTCCCATATTAGACGCCACCTTTTATTTTCATCAAGTTGCTTGCAGATGGAACCACAAGGTCTAAAAGTCCAACCACATGCACTCTGAAATTTTGGGCTACTACGATGATTTGCCTATGTTTCCTGTTGGGCGCCACTTTTCATTCATTCAATCCTTTATATTTATTTCTCGTTGATATCAGTAAATACAAAAACAATTCTAATAAATACAAGTGATACTTTCCAGTGTAGGTGGATGCCCTGAGTATTGCTCAGACTTTACAGCTCCTACGATGACTTGTGATCAAGCGTAGCCATTGCTCAAGCACAGCCTTGAGCAATCTAAACGACAAAATGAAGCGCTGAAATAGAATGCTTCCAGCAAGCCTTATCATCCATCACCAAATGGCTTGAAATAGTTTAACGTCGTGCTGATTAATTGAAGAACGCTCCATGACCCAACTTGACCAATCTATCTCGCGCTCATCCAACTGTCAATCGGCCCCATTTAACAAACGTTACGCACAAGTAACCCCTGTGGAGGCATTTAAAACGACGTATTTCCCGACGAAGATTGTATCTCTGCGATGAAAATTGAATTCCTTGCGAGAAATTCAATTGCTTAGCAAATATTTTTCTTCAACTTCCTCTCACGCCGGCAAGCAAAAAAGTTCAAAACTAATTAAATACCATTTTAGGCCTTTTAACTTTTCCTGACCCACATCCACACGGCCGTGCGTAGCGCGCGAAGATTTTCTCCGGAAAAATAACGCTCGTTCTGTTAATGAAAATTCACCAGAACTCTGGCCGCGCTGTCCTGCTCCACGCCCTCTCATAGTCGAGAAGTTATAAGCCCGCTTGCCCTCCACCCGGCAGCGTGTGCAGCAGGGAAAAGAACTTAACACCAAGTCGACTAACTTTTGATTACTAAACTGTTGTAAATTCCTAGCTCGCCTCAGCTCAGCTCATCCTAGACGAAAATAAGAAACAATGTCCCTCCAGCCCCACCCACGGGGCGGGTGTCAGGATAATCTATTGAGTTGAAGCAATAAAGTAACCAAGCGCCAGTGGATGGGGGCGGATTTCTCATTAAGGAAACTTTTATAGTTGCGCATCGTTTCCATCTTTTCCCAGTGCTCATCCGAGCCGCCCCACCGCTCGGTTCTTGGTTCAAGCCAAAACAAAGAGATACAATTAAACGAACGGGCGCGCAAGGACAGCCACGGGAAGCAGTCGTGAACCCTTAAGGACTCTCACTCTTCGACGCTGTATGGGTCACCTTCGTGGCAATACATCATGTGGATCGATGAGCCGCCGAAGAGGAAACTTTTTCCCCACCTCCTGTGCGGAGACTTACACGCTCGGTCCCTGTGTATCTGTCGTCCTTCAGCCGATGCCAGCTAGAGCACGAGAAAGTAAAATAAAAATCCTCCAAGTTGTCGACACTTCTGCGACGTGACTTTGTTAAGAACTTTTCAAGTTGACTCGCACGTTCCCTGGATTCCAGATTGCTAGGATTTCGATACCTAACTTGGTTGTTAGAGGACGTAGCGCAGGCAATGAGATGAGATGCCTCGTCCTCGGCGGGTATGTGTTCGTGTGCAGCGAGTGTGCAAAAGTAGAGTGGAACGTGTCGCATGGAGGAACGTGTTGCTCGATACCTCACCGATTCCGTTCGGTCGTATGCGAAGCTAGGGGTCTTGAGGAATGCTCATTCTGGCATTACTCTGGCAGAAGAATAATTTCCAAATGCAATAATTGTTTGTTTTCAATTTCCTCGTAATTTTTAATGTCAAGGACCCTGGGCTGGGATGCAACTAACGAGGGCATGAGGTATGTGATTAAGATGACGGCTGCTAGTGAACAAGGTGCACACGGTGGTGCCTGATGGGTTATGACTGGGCGATGGAATGGAGAAAAAGGAGTGCATATGAATGGATTAAGTTTGATCAACTTTGACTGTGATGCGTGTTGGGATGGGAATTCAAAAACTAATGGATATGCATTACATTTGTGCAGAATTTCTTAAGAGATGTGAGACAGCTGTAACTAGTCTCGAACTTCTAAACAAATGATTATAAACAGTATAGCATATAAAGTTAAAGCATCCCTGTCAGGAACAACTGTGCCACTAACAACCCTCTCGGCGAAGACAGGTCCATTTGTCTGCGAATAGCCGAAGAACCTAGGGATATGTCAGAAAGAACTGGACGATCCCATGATCTCACATGACAGTTTTGCGATAAGAAGCAACTAGACTACCTAAGTTATTCAATAACCGTGAAAGGCCGCGTCAGCAGGGGATCATTTTCGCAGCAACACGTACACATTTTTCTTCACTCTTGGAAAACTGTCCGCATATCATCACAGTCCCTACATAAATTAATGGAACTAGAAGCGGTCAACGAATAGTAACAGCAGGATAGCTTAGACTATCAGGTCCTTCTCTGCATAAAGGAATCCGGGTATAGTCAACATTCGTCCCCCTACCTACTTACTTACTTATCAGGCATAAGACCCATAGAGGTTCTGAGCCTGAGCAATTGCTGCTCTCAATCGCTGACGGTTCCGGGCACGTTGCTTCCAACCATCAAGACCAAGCTGTCCAGCATCCGCCATTACTTGGTCCTTGTATATGACATTCGGTCTTCCTCTCCTTCTCGAAGCAGGGAACTCGGATTCGAAGACCCTCTTAGTTGGAGCATTGTTGTCCATGCGCTCAATGTCAAGCCAAGCCAGTGCAGTCGACGAATTTTTGCCTTCCGGACTATATCCATATCCTGGTACCACTCGTAGAGTTCGCGGTTGTGTCTTCTTCTCCATTCGCCTTCCTCGCAGACCATATATCCGACGTAGAATTTTTCTATCGAAGGCACTAAGAATAAACTCTGCAGTTTTGCTTATCGTGCAGCTTACGGCCCCATATAGCAGGACTGGCAAGATAAGCCCTTCGGAAAACATGACCCAGGTCCTACGAGTCGGGAATATGTTTGCACACTTGTTTCGACAAACCGACGAAACATCGATGGCCAAGGGTGATTCTACGTAGAATCTTTTCTGTGATTTCTTTCATGGAGTTCAAGTTCCCCTCGAGGTAGTCAATCTCCTTCACTACCTCAAAATAGTACCTGTCGATAGTGATGTCTTGCCGTAGGTGTTTTTCGGCGGATCGTTTCGATTTTCTGAAAAAATGTTTGCATAGACAAAATATGTCATCAATTGAATCGAAAATTAAGAGTAGTCCTAAAACCTGTTTTGTCTTTTATCAATACAAAGCGGAAATCCATTGGGTTATTTTCTATAATGTCATATGAAGGTATTGTCAGTGATGACTTAAATAAAATATGTGACATGTTTGCTTCATTTTTCCAATCGAATCTTGTAAATGAGGTTTTTGATTGTAATTCTTTGCCTGCCTGTGAACCAATCACTAATATCGGATGTGTATCCATATCAGAAGATGAAATACTCACTGAATTGTCGTCACTAGAGAGGAGTATTAATATTGCTCCCGACAATTGTTTGTTAAAGCATGCAAAAATAGCCTAGTCTACCCTCTCAACACAATATTAAATATAAGTCTCTTAAGACGGGGAAATTTCTCAATTGCTGGAAGCATTCTTATATGACTCTAATTCATAAGTCTGGGTCAAAAAGAATCTTTGAAAACTATAGACCAGTAGCTAAACTGCAACTGATGCCAAAAATATTTGAAGCTGTTGTTAAGAAGAGGCTTTAAGCAGTAATGCGCAACCATATTAGTCAACAGCAACATGGTTTCAGAAGCGGTAGGTCTACAACGACCAACTTAGTTATCCTCACTAATTATTGTCTTCGCAATATTGAAAACCACTTACAAGTCGACTGTGTTTACACGGATTTTTCGAAAGCCTTCGACAGTGTCCACCATCAGATTCTCTTAAAAAAACTTGAAATGCTCGGATTTCATTTCAATATTTTAAGTTGGATTAGAGGGTATTTGTAGAACCGTAGATAGTATGTCAAGATTGGACCAGCTCTCTCTAGAGAGATTCATAATTTCTCGGGCGTCCCTCAAGGCAGTCATATTGGCCCTCTGCTATTCCTTCTGTTCATCAACGATCTGCCGTTGTTTATATCGACATCCAACTGTCTTTTATTTGCGGACGACTTAAAAATGTACAACTCCGTTAGCTCTGTTGATGACGCCCTTAGACTGCAGCATAATCTCAATAAGGCTATTGACTGGTGCACATTGAACCACTTGCATTTGAACATAAATAAATGCTCTGTTCAAACTTTCAGTAGAAAAAGAATTTCAATTGTCTTTGACTAAACCGTTCAAGGATCTGTTTTGAAAAGAGTAACGAATCAAAAAGACTTAGGAGTCATTTTTGATCCAGAATTGAATTTCTCAGTGCACATAGATTATATAATTGGCAAAGCCAATTCCATGCTTGGCTTTTTATTTCGTGACTCCAAAGAATTTCACAATCCTACACGTTTAAGTCACTGTACACGTCCCTTATTCGTTCCGTTTTGGAGTACAGCTGTGTCGTTTGGAGCCCTGAATGCTGAATTACGTATTGAGAAAATTCAAAAGCGTTTTACGGAATTTGCTCTCCGAAAAATGAACTGGAACAATAACATGTCCTCATACGAAGCGAGATGCGCGCTTATAAACTTTAAGTCGCTTTCGCAAAGGAGAATTTATTACTCTGTTCTTTTCGCTCAAGATTTATTAACTGGCCACATCGATTGTTCTTATTTACTAACACTGCTTAACATATATACCCCGTCTCGCATTCTTCGACCTAGATATAACTATGTACCTACCTATATAACTATAGCTATGGTCTGCATAAAGTACAATTTGTAAGGTTGATTTTAATATATCCAGATTATGTTGCAAAACCGCTATATTGAATTCTATCTAAATTTAATTTTATTAGTATTGTCCGCATTTCATTTCTAACGAAAAAAAAATGTATATATATCTTATACAAAATCTTCAGTGAATGTAAATACTTAAGTAGTCTAAAACAGTTTGTAACTAGTAAGACGAATAAATAAATAAATTTCGGACGAAAAATTTCGAACCAGCTCGTTTCGCCTGATCTTCAACCGCCGCGAAAGCTTCCAGTACGGCTCGATGGGACCCGCGACGACAATTTTTGAAGCTGCTTTACGCTTCCCTTTACTCTGCAAAAGTCAGTGGAAACAATCATTGGATAAATAGGAGCATCTACAAAGTTGGCCTAAGGAAATTTATTTTTATTACATACGCCAAGTCGCTAGCACCAGTGTTGACACATATTTGTGCCCGTTTTATCGCATTTGCCATTTTTGGATGGGATGAGAAATTTTGTGCCACATTGTACATACCATATAGTTGGCTAGAACGGACAGACACACTATTGCCAAAGATTCATTACCTATAAAGGTCTTCCTTTTATTGAATCTATTAGAAAGCTGATACGCATTAACGCCAGGGATCATATAGTAGGTAGCTTTTTCTATAAGTTGCATCCTGCAGATGTGTAGAAAAATGTGTTGGGTTGATAATGTACTGCACAACATAGTACCCAGTTGGACAGCCCCTGATCAAAGACATCCCTACTTGAAAGAAAGGGGGTTGCACTAAAAAGGTGATCCATAAGGAGTCCTCTCATTTCGCCCTTCGATGCTATTGGTCAACGAGATCATAACAACTGGGGAAAGATGGTCTTACAGCCGAGTTCGACGCAGCCATTTGCGTAACGGAGAAATTGTGTGCTTAGGAGGATCTTATGAAAAAGGGGCACAGGTGGCTTTCTAAACGTGAAAAGTGACAACGGTTGCATCACACTGCATACTCTTTAAAGCTAGTAATGATTTGCCTGAGTCCCGTGTTGGGCGCCACTTTTTATTTTCTTCATGATGCCTGCAGATGTGCGGATGCGCAATATCAAGATTCAATACTTTGCTGCTGCTGCGATGATTTGCCCATGTTGCCCCGTCGGGCGCAAGTTTCAACTTTACCTGGATGCACCTGGAGTCATGCAATGTCATGCAACTTCTTCAACACCAGAGGAACAGTCTTCCAAATGTCCGCCCGCGTATGCCGACATTGTCAGAAGAACGCATCGTGATGTCAATGGTACTTTTGTGAATATGATGATGGCCGCGAATAAAGGCTCATCGTTAAATGAGGGCAAGACTATGTATACGCTATCAACGAGAAAGAACTCCCAAAACTGACGTCTTCAACGCAACTTCACAGTAGACAGATATAACTTTTAGGCAGTCAAACTTTGCCTATTATACCAGCACTGAAATCCAACGAAGAATAACTCTTGTCAATAGCGGCTTCTTCGGCCTAAGAAAACAATTGATAACCAAAGCCCACTCTCGAACAACCAAAGTAACCTTCTGTAAGACTTTAATCATCCCAGTCCTGCTATATGGCGCAGAGGTGTGGACATTGCCAAAATCGGACGAAATTGCTCTTGGTTGCTTCGGGAGGAAAATTATTTGAGTGATTTTCGATCCCATCTGTATAGATGGTGAGTGGAGGATGGCTCTGTTCTGAGACATGGACATCGACTTAGCCGGAAGAGTGAAGATCAAACGATTCAGATGGCCAGGTCATGAAGAGCGAATGGAAACCAAAGCTCCGCTCAGAATAGTCTTCGAATCCACCCCGAAGGTGCAATAGAGTGGCGCACGCAAGTGGAAAGAGAATTCAATCAACTGCGTGAGTTACCGACATGTTGGCCTAACCCTATCCGTAGATCTGTCCTCTAGTCACGTGGTGTTTGTTTGTCTTATTTCCTTACATTTCATGTGCCACTGTGATCCTCTCTTCTATCGTCCACGTGTCACCTGATTATGTCTCCACCTACTAACCACCCGATCTCTCCTTTGACTCGTGGCGTCACTAACCTTGTTTGTCTTACAAGTTTAATGTCACGTGATCTTTTGTTTGTTCTACTTGTGAAATGTCACGTGACCCATTTCTCCTTGTGTATAAATGGGGGACAGTTGTTGGAGAGAAACGCAGTTTAGTAAAAATTGTTAAAGTGTAAAAATAAAACCTAATTAAGAACAAAATCGCTGTTTTATTGAGTCTATAACTCATGTGAAACTGGAGGCAGCTTGATAAAGATCGAGTTGGCTGGAAAATCGGATGCACTGAGTATCGCTCTCACTCTCGGTTTGCAGCTTCTATGATAGCTTGTGTCCAAGAATTGCGTTGGAGCTTTGAAGATGCAAAAGGATAAAAATAACTCTTACATGTAGAATGGCTGTAGCAGAAAATACGGATGTCCCTATAAAAAGGTGAAATCATCCTGTTTTGTGTACCTTTTTAAATGAAATTCGGCTTTTTCTACAACTTTAACGCAAAAAGACAAAAAGAATTAATTTCGAAAGATTACAATTTGTTTTTTGAAAGGCTTTTAAAATTCAGTGCAACCCTAAATATAAAATGTCATTATCCAAACATTGTTACTATTTCTAACTTACTAGCTCTCGGGGGGCAGTCTAAGTTCTCCGCTCGTTCTGCGACGGAACGGTCACAGGCAATAAAACGGAAAAGGTCCACAAAATCGACGAAGGTTGGAAAGCGTTACTTTTGACAGCTTTAACTTCGAAGTAGTAAAAGACTTTGTCTACTATGCTCTGAAGTTATTTCCTTCGTATTGTGTGTAATCCGGTATGAACGACACAGTCGCGGTCCGGCCCAGACAGTCTTCAACTCCAACCCCGAGGGCTGTACAGCGACATAGAAAGACGGTAGATCATGCCACCGTTAGCGTACGCAGCTGGAAAGGGACCTCAATCAACTGAAAGGAAGTAGTACAAGATCTTGCTAGATGGAGAGGCATGATGCCTATTCAACACGGATTTTAAAAGCTGGTGGCCTCACTAAATGCTATTCGCCAAGCGTTTGTCCAATTTAGTATTCGATCGTTGAAATTTTACTCTTTGAACGTCAGCAAATGTGCCAAGTACGATTCCTTCGTCTTGTAGTGAAAACAGGTATAGAAGAGGACCATGAACACTGTGGAAATCCGCAATACAGCAGTCCCAAGACTAGAATCTGTACTAGCACCGGAAACAATGTAATCGCCAAATCTAACAGTAACCAGCAGTCAGAGCTGTGGCCTCGGAAATTCTATCTTTAAAACTTGTCGGGTTATGCAATCAAAGCGTCAGTAAAACATGCTTTCAGCAAATTAGAGAGAGACTGTGAGTCCTTACCGGGCATTGTGTCATGGGTACATATGCGGTGCGCCTGAACAGACAACATATCGACTTGTGCAGAAGCTGCAAGGACGAAGAAGACACAGAATTCAGTCATTAAGGCGAACATCCTTAAGACGATTTTTTCTTAAAAGTAGCACAAAGTTCTGTTCTAGATCCACTCCATAAATCGAACTTAATATATGTTCCTGTGACTATTCGACTGTATGACTAACACCGGCTGCCCAACCCAAGTCAGTTTTCCTTTTTTCAAGACCTGGAGTACGTAAATATGGCCTAACCAGAAAACCTTTTGAATCTGTACTAGCACTCAAAAGGTTTCTCGGTAGTAAATCAGCCCTAATGAGGTCTGAATGAAAAAAACCTTGATCTAACTGAGACACGGCCCTGAATCCGTCGGCTACCCACAGCTTGACAGTTTTTTGGGAACTAATGTGATTTTCAATGAAAGACGATCCACCAAAGTCTGATCGAGATCTGAATAGCATCTAACTCGTCGGACTCGCGTTGTCAAATCGATGGTCGTCAGTCTACAAAACGTACACCTTGATGATCTGGTTCGACTGCCTTGACTCAGACCATCAGCTAATGCAAGTCACTGACTTATTTGCTTTTTCGGCTGTCACACAGCGATGTCGATCCATTGTTTCCGGTTTCCCACACCAGCACCAGCAAGGGCCAGTGCACTCTCGAACTTCTATTCATCATGCTTAGCCCCGACGAACATCTCAATACACTAATGAAAAATCTCCTGCAGGCTTCCTGTCACCCGAAGAAAAATTGCCTCTTAATCTCAACAAAACACACGCAGACACACACCCGAACTGGCCCGCCATCCACTAGATCGCTAACTAGCCAACCTAATTTGGGATGTTCCCTCGACGGCGTATCACTGTCTCCCATGTCACATCACTTAATTAAACTCTCCGGGACGACAAACAACTGCGAGATTTATGAGTTGTTTCCTCTCCTGGCATCCAGCATCGCCGCGCCACCATGCCCCGGGAACAACTCAATCCCGCCGCAATTGGATCATGACAGATCCACACTCGTCAACGACGCATATTTTATTTTATTCGTCTGCCCGTTCGAAACCCCTTCTCGACCGAAAGGCGAATCGAAGGAAAGAAGACCGAATTTGAATTTACATCGACTGTGAATGGTGACCCCATGTTTAGTGTGTCCCTTGCGGGCAGCGACATTTCCAAGGGCGATCGATAAATCTTCGCGTCGCAGAGCTTCTGGCCGATCGATCATTGACCAAAAACAGAAAAAAAAATTGAAAAGCTCCTTCACCTGTCATCATCCATCCCCCAAAATGGGCACCGCCGGAGTGCGACTGTCCACTCCATATCAAATCCAGAAACCTTCCTCTCAAGTGCTCCTCAAAATTGATGTATGGTCGTTTAGATAACAAATGACACTCACCGATCGGTGATCGCACGGCGAAGGTACGGGGCGATCGCGCGGCCACGAGTGGACGACGGACGGAATGGTGCGTGTCGTGTCCACGAATTAATCCGAATCCAAACTAGATGTGAGATTGAGCACTTCACCGGTGATTGATGGAAAGAGGGCTTCACACAAATACGCCGGCTGAAGGGGAACGCCTAAGCCGCCGTCTAATTGATCTTGATTGATGCTGGATCAACTGTGCGGCTATGGGTGGAACTGAAACGAATTTCTTGACCATTCACTCTGCAATGCAACTCCTCCAGCTACGCAATAATTACACCACTGAGGGCGAGTCCTACAAAACGGTCGAAATTAAATTAATGCCCCGTAATTAGCGGTAATTTTGTCGATTCCCCACCGTCTTTCCTGGCTTCGCGTGGGAATTGAGGGCTGTCAAGCCGAGCTTAGCCGTGCTCACTGAGGTCTCAAATTGCTATGCAAATATTTAGGGAAATGCAAGACACATCGCACTGGTCGCCTCGGGCTGCTCGGAGGCTGTGCGGGCTTGCTCGAGGACCATGCAGAACGGACGAACGAAGACATCGTTTGTCGCTTGTCCGACGTTGCTTGACAAGAATCGGTGTTTACTTCAGTTATCGAGTAATAATCCCAGCGCCGCGGCCGAGACCCGAAACGGAGCGCAATAAATTGACGTGCAGGCAGCTCAAGGACCACTGCGGTCACCTGGGTTGGCTCTCTTCTGAGTTTTAATTGACCAAATTGAGCGTAATTGTTATTAATTGTGTACGCAAAGTGGGCTCTAATTAAATGTGTGTGTACCATCCAATTAGAGCGGACGTGAGCGTGGACGCGGTGGCTGGCCGCCTAAGCTACCTGATTGCCGAGCACTCATTAATCCTATTTTTTCCTGTTTGCCAGGATCTGCTCGGCTGGGTGTATGCGACTGGGTTGCAATATCATTTGTTTTCGTTGTTTTTTTTTTCTCTTCCAGAATACGCTAACGGTTGTAACATTAATTGCAGTGCTGCGACGCGCTGTCCTTGCATGTGGCCACGAAACCGTACACCCTGTCTCGGGGGAGAGCATTCGGTTTAATTGGGTACTAGTGTAACAAGTCGAGAGCACTTGAGAAATGAATGAGCTCTCGATAGGCCATTTGATATGGACGACTCTGATTTGGGGTGGAATTGGAATATTGTCGATGCGTTTCTGGATTAGGACTCCTGTCATACAAGTGGACTGTAATGGAGGGGACCAGTCAAGCTTTATTCAAGGGATCCAACGCAGCAGTGGTACGGGAACAGAATTCACTCTAGACAGTCTCTGATTTTTGTTACGGAGGTAGGAGGCTGTGGATGGGGAAGGGGGGGGGGGGAGGAGGGTGGGGGGGGGGTTCTGCTTGGTTTGAGCATACGTTCGTCTGTAGGAGGCAAGCGCCATCGTAGAGGGTAGGTGTTCCTGGACTTATCCTTGACCAGCGTCAAATGCAGCTTTGGAAGACAACATCACACACATGGTATTAGTGAGATACCAGCCAGTACCCTAGTTGGAGTTAGTAGGTCTGGACTGTGGGATTGATTTCATTCGCACAGGAAAACCAATGCAGTTCTTTGCCAAGTTCAATAATCAAATTTATCATCTTTCATATTTCATGTCTCCGCCTCTTTGCGGACACTGACAATGCTCATACAGTACTCCAGTCTTGAAAAAAGGTTCTCCCACTTCCCCGATCGAAGCCGATCATTCGGCCCTATCCACCCACAAGAGTTCACATTACCCGACTGGTTGCTGCTTCGGAGATCGTAGTGATACGGATAGAGGAATATTTTTCTGTTATTTGACTTTTCCTTGAACAGCACAAGGTTCTCTAACTCTCTGAATTCTAGATTCAGAGTTAGATTGATTTTATTTTTTCGAATAATGTTCCTTTTACAAAAAATTCAACAAAATCAAAATCAGCATGGTTTTGCCGTCTGCCGGATTGACTATAATTTATTTTCTACAAGTAATAATTATTAGCTCTCCATGTGGAAAAATGCTTATTTCAAAAGTTCCCTGTTAGGATATTGTCTCTGTATTTTAGTGACATTTTGCAGTATTTAAATAATTTACTTACGTCCATTTCGTTTATTAGTGATAGAATTTCTTTTTCCGATAAGTAGTTATTTCCAAAAAAGGATCACCTAGTTTCCCCTAGGATCGGCTACTTGCCTGGGAAATGCATGATATCTTCTCTCTCTTCCAAATTACACATAGTGCAGAGTACATATACTCTGCTCGTCTCTATGCGGTACAAAATTCAGCTTTAGAAGTTCGCCTCTAAGTTGAACATCACAGAAATTTCCTGGATACTATGGATATCTTTAAAGTAATTTCGACTCCCCAGGTTGTGGTTTAGCCGGCTGTATATAATGCGATGCATTGATCCCGCCGCTTTTTCTAAGAACTGTATTCTTGCCTGCTCGTCTTCTTCTTCTGGTGGCGCTGCAGTCCGGGGTGGACTGTAGCCAGCTGTCTCCAACTGCGGACACCTAGTCGATTGAAGTCCTTCTGCACCTGGGTGCGCCACCTTAAACGCGGGTGTCCTATGTTACGTTGTCCTATGGGTTCGGAGTCGAAGACTCTCCGGGCCGGAGCTGAGTTGTCCATACGCTCAACATGGCCTAGCCATCTTAGGCGCTGGATCCGAAGACGCCTGACTAGACTCATGTCGCTGTACAGCCCGTACAGTTCGTGGTTGAATCTTCTTCTCCAGAAACCGTCAACGTAAACAGGACCAAAGATCGCACGCAGAACTTTTCTCTCGAAGAGACCAAGGACTTCCTCATCCGCTTTTGAGATTGTCCATGCCTCTCACCATGCTGCAGGACTGGGATGATCAAGGTCTTGTATAAAGTTAGCTTGGTCCTTCGAGAGATGGCTCTACTACTCAATTGCCTCTTGAGCCCATAGAAACAGCGGTTGGCAAGAGTTACTCTGCGTTTGATCTCGGTACTGATGTTAATTGTACTATTTACTGCGGAGCCGATGTAGACGAAGTCCTTGACTACCTCGAAGTTATAGCTGCCCATTCTGACGCTCTGTCCAAGACGACGATGTTGGTTGTGTGTCCTTTCTTGATGACAGCATATACTTTGTTTTGCCCTCATTCACCGCTAGACCCATTTTAGCCGCTGACGTCTCAATGCCAGCAAACGCCTCATTGACGGCTCGCTGCGTTCTGCCAATCACGTCAATGTGATCCGCGTATGCTAGCAGTTGTACGGACTTCTGGAAGATCGTGCCTCTAGTGTTGGCGTGTGATTCTTGCACGATCTTCTCAAGAATAATGTTGAAAAAGTCACATGACAGCGCGTCGCCTTGTCAAAAACCTTTTTTGACATTGGAGGTCTCTGTGAGTTCGTTACCGACCTTGATGGAGCAGCGAGAATTCTCCATCGTCATCCTGCACAACCTGACGAGTTTGGCAGGAATGTCAAACTAAACATGCCGTTGTATAGCTCGTCCCTGCCATATGCGGCCTTGAAATCGACGAAAAGGTGGTGGGTGTCGATCTGCATTTCTTGGGTTATTTCCAGGATCTGCCGTAATGTGAAAATTTGATCGATGGTGGTTTTCCCCGGCGTGAAACCGCACTTTGAGGACCTATCAGGTTGTTGACGAATAGTTTCAGGCGCTCACACAAAACGGCAGAGAGGATCTTATAGCCGATGGTCAGGAGTTGGGGCAGTTGAAGAGGTCCCCTTTCTTCTGGATCGGGCAAACGATACACACATCGGGCATGCGGTCCTCCGACATTATCTTGCAGATGAGTTGGTGCATGTACCTTACCAGCTCATCTCCAGCTGCCTTAAACAGTTCCGCAGACAGCCCGCCTGTACCAGCAGCTTTATTCAACTTTAGTCTCGATATCGCTATCTTAACTTCGTCTAGGTCGGGGGGACGGAATTCTCGTCGATCATCGTCAATTGCGTGGAGTGGAACATTCTGCCTGACAGCGGTATTGGAGTCTTCCTCGCACAGGCCCTAGATGCACAGGACCATGCCCACCAATGGTTTCTTACTTCTACCTTAAATACTAACTTATTGCTGGAACTGCATTTTCGTCATCCGTGTTTTTTGATCCAGGCTGATCGCAGACGATGTGAACCATTCACTCAGCTTCCTCAGCAATTTGACTTCGGTGAGTGTTTGATACTCTGCGCGTGTTACCTGGGAGAGTGATATTATGTTGCGTTAACTTATACCTATAAACCTTCCTCTTGAACCATTCTATCTATTGACGAAAACCGCATTGAAACGGGTTGCGTAGTTTAAAAGATATAAGCGTACATCCTCCGTCATATTTCTTGCATATAACTATTATACATACTGTGTTATGAAAATGAGGTTCACGCTTAGTCTATAGTAACTTATTTTATTTTGATTTTCAAAACTGTTTATTTTTGTACAGATCTAATAACTTTTTGTTACAAATAAAAAAAATGGTTGGTTTAGTCACGTGGCACGCATGTCACCATTAGTATGAATTCCGAAGCATGACTTGCATGTGATTCCAGCAGGTAGGCGACCGATTGGCAGAACCGGAACGAGATGGTTGGACCAAGTCCATGAACACATCTGGTTACGCTTGGGCCTAGCATCTGATGACCCAGATTCAGTGGAGGAGGATCGAGTTGTTTGGAGATCCCGCGTGAATGTTTTATCCCAAAAACTAAAAATAAACTTGTATACTAAAAACGTATTTCCTTAAATTTGATAAGTAAAACTGTTTTAAATGAGAGCCCATCGTAAAGTTATCCTAACCATCAACGCTTATGATGGTTGGCCATGTAAAGCGAATGGACAACACTGCTTCAATTCAAAGAATCCTTGACTCCTTTCCAGTGGAGCCGCTGCTCAGCCTTAACTGACCCATGAACGGCAAGGTAACAAACTGCACTTACAAGCTATAATCAAGAGTATAGGACCATGACACCCAAGCCTCTCTCCAAACATTGACATCAACAATTGCACCAACACCAATGATCGAAACTGTTTGAGAGCAATAGGAGTAACGACATAAAATGTCGTGACGATTCAATTAGTGAATGCTTTTAAAAGCTGTATCTACAGTGGACTCTCCCTAAGTCGAACTGTCAGGGGATACCTTAATCTTCTTGAGTTAGAGAGAGTTTGACTTAGGGAGAGAGTTTTGTTGGGAAACTCGTGTGAAATGTATGCTAAATAAGTGGATGCTCTTAAAAACTGTAACTACAGTGAACTCTCCCTAAGTTGAATTGTCCGGGGATACCTAAGCATGTTAGAGTTAGTGAGAGTTTGACTAAGGGAGATAGTTTGGTGTGGAGTGTGGAAATGTATGGGAAATACATATAAAATAAGGCCGGACACTTCGATTTAGAGACAGTTTCGACATAGAGAGCGTTCGATTTAAAGAGAGTCCACTGTAGTTGAAAAGAAAACTTTGTTGTAGCGTAATCTTAGTAAGTAAACATCCGACATTTTGCAAAAACTCAGTGCCTCATGCCTTACCAATGAAACAGTTTTTCGCCCTCCCCAAAATTTAGAACACTCCTCAACTGAATCCGAACATTTTTCCCCTGTATCGCCAAATAAAGAACAACAATGTTTTCAAGAAAAGCTCATACATTTAAGAAACACCACAATTCTTTCCAAAACAAAAAAAAAACACTTACACGCCCAGGGCTCAAAGGCAAATGACTCCTCCCTTATCGCAGCCTTTATTAATGGCCACCACCGAGGATCGATGGTGTTTTTCACTTTACCCAGGTATCTATACCCCCGAGCCAAGGACAGCAATCCATAACAATACCCAGTCGCTTAGCATTCAATGATTTCGAAATGCGATAGAATCGAGCCTTTGTCGACGCGGCACATCTCGAAAGCCGTTGCCATTCCAGTTTCGGCGACATCCACTTTGCATATCCACTCGTCGACTCTATCCCAAGGATACGAGTGAATTATTTATCACAGTCGCCAGCCACCAGCCACCAACCACCGGTCACAGGAAATATTTCGAATCATCTTCGGTTCCATTTTTTCTTGGGAAATAAATAAAGAAGAACCCCTCTCGATGAGTATCCAAAGCCGAAGGACGAAATCTGTCTCGCCACTTTAAGGCGACCTCATTACTCAAGACGTTCATCATTTTTATCTCGCACCAGGGCAGGCCATCCAGCCACAAGCTACCAGACAACCAGGCAACCAACGAACCAGTAAATGGAACCCAAAGAGCTCACTCTGTAGTCCTTTTTTTTCGCTTTGCGTTTTTTTTTTTTCTTCTGCTGTTCACACCGGAACGCCAACGGACTTAATGATGTCCCCAACACCCGCCACCCATGGAGCACGAGGACTTAGGTGTTGTGTCGCAGTGTCCTCCTTCTTGTTTGCCAGCACCAGGACCTGCTCCACCCACGCGGCACAACAGATAAGATTAGGAAAGAATAAGTAGTCTGCATCATTCTTCTGGGGTAGTCTACCCAGAAGAAGCTGGCCTCAAACATTATCATTTCAGCCGCAGACAGGCAGAAAGCACATCCGGCTTTGTGTTGTGTGCTGTGTGCAAACTTCTTGGTTCGTCCTTGCACGGCACCAGCTCCTTTGCCGGTTCTTGTTGGCGGCGGCGGCGGCGACGGCCACACACAAAAGGATGCTGCTCTCCGGCTTATCTTGTTTTCGATTTTGCAGGACAAAAGTTTGCGACTTCCCCCGGCGGTGGTGGTGGTGTTGGTGACTTTCGATGTCAGCAAGGAATCCGGAACTGGATGCGCCTTAGGGAGTCCGAGGATACCAACTATTTGCATGGCTAAGACCTCAAATTGGGAATCTGCATTGAATTTCCATCAGTTCCCAGGAGCGCTTAATTGGATGACCACCCAGCGACCTTCGATGTAGGTGACAGGCGGCATGACAGACAATGCCCATTGTGTGTGTGTCGCTTTCGGAACGACACCAACGAAGAGCGAGAGAGAGAGAGAGTGGCCTGATGGCCCCCGTACTGGGAAAAGTGTCGGCAACGAACAAAGGCGCGGCGAAGTGCGATGTCACCCGTCTGCATCATAATGGTCGTCATAAAATTTCACTTGTGTTCGGACCGACCGACGACGACGCACGGTGGCGGCCGCGACTGAATAGTCGGCCGTTGTCCGCGAGACCATTGTTGTGCACACACGTTGACGGTGTCGGTAGCAGTGCATCTCCTCCGGCCAGTTCCACTTGTGATAGCCGATCATAAAAATATAAACGGCTTAATTAGATTCACGATGAGTCAACTGCCGCACACGCAGTCTGACTAATTGAAGGGAAGCCGCGTCACTGTGCCACCTTTAGACGCATGTACAGGTGTTGCTAGTGTTGTTGTCGGCCGCCGCCGTGCCGGTGGTGACACGATAAGGCTTTCATTGAAACTGGATCGGTCGCTGGCTCAACCGTCCGCGGGGGGCACAGTGGGAATGAGGTGACTCTGGAATTTCTCAGCTAATTCAGTTTTCGAGTCTAACTGGGTTTATGAGGTCACGGCTGTTTTGTGGAACATATTTGGGACACCATTGCATGCGGAACCTTGGGAAGAAAACGAAGAGGTCACGTTGTGGTTTTCGATTTGTTCCTCTTGCGTGATCCTTTGATTGTCATTCGGCGGTTGGTTTGTTTGGAGCATCGGTGGGAACTGAGTTGGATGCGGACCACCCGTGGAATCATACCCTTGAACCATCAGTCAGCCACAAGGACAGTCAGCGGATTGAGTTTCATGTGGCCTAGCCCTCTGAATGGAGTCCTCCGGTCATTCGATTGCCGAATGAATTGCAGGCTCTCGCTCGTCGTCGAGCATTTAAGTTTCACTGCATGATTATGGCATTACGTGGCATGCGCATGATGATAATGACACGACAGTCAAAGCACTAGTTGCCAACTACTCCCAACCCGCTGATTAATCGGGCCCTTCCACAGTGCCGCAGACCAACTCATCTTCTGCAGATCGTGACTGAGATTACCATCGAAACGCATCTGAATCAGATTTCCAGCTCAACTACATTCCAGATTAGTTCAACGCGCCGCAACGCGACGCAATGCACAGTGATATTCCAGTTCGGCCCCCCTTAAGGCAGCGTTTCTCCTTTGTTTTGCGCTCACATGTCCTTTCAGCCGCCGAATCCTCATTTATAAGCAAATTACACCGGCAGTTAATTTAATGCGATTATTGCAGGTCGTGATAAATCGCGGACCAAAAAAACAAAAAGCAACGGCCGACTCCTTCAAGACGGACGGACGGACGGCCGATGATGATGATGATGACCTGCACTCCCAGCAAGGTGGTCTCCATACGTCCCATTCGTGTCACTCGTTAGCCCCACTTGGCCAGAGGAGGGACAGAGGAGCACAGAGCACAGAGCACAGAACAGCCACATGCTGGTAATTATTGTCAAATCGTGTTTGACTTGCAGCCGCAGCAGCGGGGATGTAGTTTGATTTCGCCCCAAGGTCCTCGCTCTTCCACTTCATTACCGACGCTAAGGTAGTGTACACGAGTGCGGCTGATGATTCGCGATTAGTCAGCAGAGCGGTCAGTCAGCCCTGCGACACACACAAAACAGAGTCGTCCCCTCGTTGATGACTTGGCATTTGTCACTTTTATTAAAGCGATCTGGGCCTCTCGCAATGCCATGCGATATGAGCGCGATTTCAGCAGCAAAAAAAAAACGAAAAAACTCCCCACAAGGAATCACAGTGCGTCCGGGCGGCGGTAATTACAAAGATTTACGACATCTGGGTTGATTAAATCCGTTAACTGATCTTGTTTGACGCTGCTGGCTAATGGCGACATTAGGCGAAGATTAATGGCCGGCGTTTTTGTCTCGGCCAAATTGTAAAGGGGGACGACGGGTGTGCCCGATGACGGTGGGTGCCTCAGAAAAATCCCTCAAAATTCACGTCGAACAGGTTGTCTGGTGGCTAGTGGAGTGTGTATCGCAGCAGCAGCAGCAGCAGCAGCCGCGGCAGTGGTGGTGGTATGAAATATGACCCATTACCGTTGGATTAATTTTAAACGATCCATCAATTCGAATTATTTGTTTAGAAGCGAGCACTGGCATCGATTCCTGATGCGGGCTCGGCGGTGTTTGGGATCCCTGATCGACCGTTCAGGCGATCCGGCGCGACCAAGCCGGGCTCTTAATTAATTGTGGATGTAAATCAGCGATTATGGCGTCCGGACAAAGTAAACGAGTGAATGTTGTTCACGGATTATGGCCAAAGATGATGCAGAGGAACATGGAAAAATGAAGTCGAAGCTATCTGCGCCAGCCATGGGACCATGAACCATGACAACAGCGAAGACGACAACGACGACGATGACGATGACGACGACGACGATGGCGAAGATGATGATGATGATGATGAGGATGATAGGGATTGGGGAATGTTGTGTTGTGGTTCGGGAATTGTTGTACTCCTCTTGGGATCCCAATAAAACCGGAAGAGAAGGATTTTCACTTGAAAGTGAACTGAGGAGTGCTGGTATCCTGTCTGGCGATGGGGCACTCGTTGAGGACACTTTTGTGAAGCTAAATGAATGGAAATGGTTTCCTTAATTCAATTTAATGTGCACATCTGGGGATGTTATGATGGTCTTGAGAAAAAAATAAAACGGAAGAATGATGGCGTCTTCGACGGGAGACTCTCTGCTCGTGGTGGAGATATGCAAGGAGATGAATACCGATTAACAGTCACATGAGACGAAGTGCAGTACTTCGTTTTGTGTCACGATAAATTGCTTAAAATGTAATACAGTCTATGCCAGGGGCAGACATCTGTTGAACAATCTAAGACATGCATCTCTTCAGAGGATTAACAGCGTTCGGAGGACGATGTGGATGTCGGTGCATGGGCCTTTATTGTGGGATTTTGATCAATGTTTGGTTTGGACATTCAAGAAGAAGGAAAGCTTTTGGTGTGGAAAGTGTTTTCTGAGAGAGTGGAGGGGTTTTCTTGACGTGCAGCTAGGTCCCTTCTTGACGTGAAGACCCCTCAGAGGCTCCAAGAGTGGCTGCTTTATGCAATTTTGTGGTTAATTCGTTGTTTCACATAAAATTAATTTTACCGAACTTCGAGACTAAATAATTAAGGGATTGCAGTCAGGCACATATTTAAAACCAACAATTTATTTAAGCGTTTTTTTTATAACTGCTTACATTTATAATAAAATTTGAATTTGGAATTAAAGAACAGGGGTCTGGCTTTCAAAACCGGTATCGTAGTTATTTGCAATGGCAACGCATTGTTTTTTTGTTCCTTTCAGGTAGGTTGTATTAGGTTGAGGTGGCTGACTGCCGCGCATACGGACAGCAGACACAGCGAAGGCCCATTGTGTTACCACGCTATCTATTCCGCAAACCAATTTGTGCTTTTGATAAAGCGAAGAAGAGGGCTAATTCTGATGCTGCTCAGTTCAGACAGATTAACGGAGAAATGGGCCCCCAGAAGTCTGAATCTACGGAACGAGAGAGCACTAGCAAGTGTTCGATGGTTTCTTCGTCATCCTCATCCATGCAGCTTGTACAGAAATCATTATAGGGAAGGCCTAGTCTAGAGGCGTGGGTTTCGTTGGCACAATGCCCTGTTAGAACGCCAAAAACAGATCTGAGGCTTGGCTTGCTTAATCTGATCAAGCTAAGCGATCGCTTGGGATCGATCATAGGTCATAGTTGGGTAATGAAGCATCCTGTGCCAGATGTCCATACGCGGTTTGTTTGAGCAAGCGTTTCAAGCTTTAGCAGATGTTTCATAGTAGCGATAGGCGTCAAGGGTGGGTCTGCACAGAGTTTGTGCCCTTTCTAGCGAGTTCGTCTGCTTCGCAATTCTCTGGAATGTCACAGTGTTCCGGCACCCCCTTAAGTTGGATGTTAAAATACTTGGCCATCTCGTAAAGAGAAAGGCGGAAATTAAGGGAAGTCTTGGAATTAAAAGCGACTGATTCAGAGATTTGATCGCTGCCTGGGTATCGGAACAGATGACGATATCTGTGCGCGATATTAGATTGTTCCTTAGCCACGACAAGGCTTCCTTAATAGGTTCAGCATGAAAGACGCTTTAGTGGTTAGGTAGTCGAAAAGATAGCTGGATATTTAGATCCTTGGAATAGACACCAGCACCCACACCTGCATCCATCTTCGATCCATCTGTGAAAATTCGCAGTGGACCTTCCAGCGCCTGGTGTTCAGACTCGCAGTAAAATCTGGGTTGTATGCTGGTTGAGAAATTCTCCTCGAAGAAGAGTTAAGGTAAAGTGAAGTCTGTATCTATGGGTATATAGCCATAACTGCGCAGGATCTTTGAATGTCCAGGCTGCAGTTCTTTCCAGCTGCTCTGCGATCTTAATCTGATCGCCGTACTACCTGCTGTCGGTCTGCCAATTCGTTCTATCGCTAGCAGATTGATGAGTATGTTTAGTGCTTCGGAGGATGTAGTCCTTAGCGTCCCGCTACTGCGTACGCAAACCATCCTCTGCACTCTAGCGAGTGGGATGATGTTGATTCTCTTATCGAGTGCGTTCCAACAAAATGCGACACCATACAGCAGTATGGGTCTGCCTACTGATATAAATAGCCAATGAACCATTCAGGGCTGCTGTCCCCATTTGCACCCAATGGACCTTTTATAACAGTAGTGAGCCGTGGAGGCCTTCTTGACACGTTCCTGGATATGTCCTTTCAGGTATTTTTTTTTATAAATTGATGATGTTTTCCATCACAGAGCACACCAAACACAAGGTTCTCTAAGTGTTAACTCTGAGTATCGCTTTAGCAGATTTTTGCTGCACGACTAAGGATCATCACATCAAATAAACATTATTAATTAAAAAATAGGGTATGGATATATTTTTCAAACTCCTATCGAGACAAGCTAAAAACAATTTCGTTGGTGTCACAGGTCTTTAAAAGTGCTTATACAATTTGTAATAGGTTCATTAAAACCATAGTTGGTTCTATGTCTCTTATCGTAGGGAGAAAATTTTCACAGGAAGAGGCCTTTGGAGGGTACATACTCATGAGAAAAAATAATTCTGGTGAATTTACACGGTAATTAATAATGTCGAGGATGAACATGGCTGACCTTCCTTCGCCCGAGGTTTGCAAACCTATTATTTTACATCCATCGTCATTTTAAGGCAGTTCTTCGAAGAAACACAATTTCCGGACATCATATCTCGTTAAATTCTATTGCACTCTTTCGAATCTGAGTTCTTGTGTATCATATGGAGTATTCCAAATGAAGGATGAGTATTATAAATATGGTCTGACTAACGAAGAATAGATGGATATAAAGATTAGTTATATCCCGAAAATCCTTACTACTCCTTTTCAGAAAACCTAAGCGTTCGACTTCGCAATTGTATAATAATAATGTAATGAAAAATTTAATTTAGCATCAAAAATTACATCGAGATCCTTAATCTCTAATAAGCAAATAATTTAGATTATTAACTTCCGAAGACGCCTGACTAGACTCTTGCCGCTGTACAGCCCGTACAGTTCGTGGTTGAATCCAATAACCATCAATGTAAACAGGACCAAAGATTGAACGCAGAACTTTTCTCTCGAAAAGTCCAAGTGCTCCTTCATCCCGGGGGCACGGGCCTGTGCATCCAGGTCAAAGTTGTTGACTGCTCTCAACTTGGCGAGATGCTAGCAACGATCCCTGTTAAATGCACAGGTCTTTAAAGCAACCGCTTAGAGGTGAACTAATGTATGCAGCGGCCCCCTTGTCCAGGGTTTATACCAGGACCCGGTAATCCAGGTTCGGTAGTTTTGCGTGGGGTTAACTTCCCCACCGTGTAAAAATCATTAGTTCAGAAACGAAGAGAAGCCTCGGATACGGAACTCGATGCTAAATATAGCTTAATGGCCCTCAGCGGGGGCTCTAAGCTATGTTTTAACTTATGCTATGTATTTCGACCTAGACTAACAACCTCTTTATTTACGTTGAACATAGATATTGACTGACACTTTCAATTTGAAATTACGAAAAATTACCAAAAAACTTAATGAAAGAACTGTTATCCTTAAAAGTTATATACTAACTTAAATATAATAATAATATGGGTGGCGCTACAGTCCAAGGCAGACCTGGACCTAGCTTCCCAGCAACCACTCGTGTTGTGCGTGCTGTTCTTCTTTCACGACTGGAAGGGCCCTACAATTTAGCCGACTCCGAACGGCGAAGTTGAGAAGCTTTTTCTAGACAGGAGTACTCTTTAAGCATTGTCAGTGACTCGAAAGAAGTGGAACCCAGGAATTATCAAAGGTGGTCAATTCGGGTACCGAACCTGACACCCTCTGCGTAGGAGTCGACGCATTAACACACTACGCCCCGGCTACTTTAAAACTACCCTAATATGTGTAAGTCGGCCATAGGATGCAGCAGATAGACCTACTTCCAATCCACTGCAAGACAGAGACTGACTATTCCCCCATTCGGGGATACGCAATACCCTTTTTACCCGGGTCTAAAGGGTTCGACGCTGGAGTTCTCTCGCTCCTCAGTCACCAGAACCTTTGATGTTGCATAGCAACATCCCAAACACACGGTCTTGAAACCTACGTATGGAAACGTAGGAGATCCTCCTCAGCTCGTTGTGCGACGGGACGGTCGTGGTTGACTCGCCCATCCACAGTTGATCTGGCGATGTGGTAGATGAGCGGTAACGCATTAATAACTTGCATCAGTCCTTTTTTTGTCTAGGTGCAGAGAAGCTTCTTGCGGGACGAAGCCGTTGTGCCGTACCCTTTTGTGGTACTGTGAATTGGGGTAGTAAGCCCCCGAGATGAAGTTATTAACCGAGTACATTAACGCTCTAGCAGTGTGACTTCGTATCAACTTCTGCAGGAAATTGTCCAATCTTATCAGGTTTGCCCTGTTCTATAAGACCTCATTGGAATAGAATTTTATGTACTGCGAATCTGGAGTTCGATAAAGACAAAGGCAAGCCCTAAAACAAGGCCTCTCAAACAACCGAATCTTTTCCATTAAGCTTGCACTCACGTTGAACCACACGGGACAGCCATAGGTGAGCATTGGCCGGATGAGCGCCATGTAGCAGATGACCTTCACCCTCGCATCGAGTTGGCTGTTATAAAACAGTCTCTTTGTAAGGGCAAAAGCGCCTCGGGCCCTGGCCAGAGCAGCATCTACATGTTTGTTAAAATATAGATACTGATCTAGCCAAATCCCCAGGTATCTGACTAAAGTCCTTTGCGCCAGTGGTTGCCCATGTCGTCCAACGAATGAGAACTTTCGCCAATTCTTTTTCGTATCCGCCGAGGCCTTATACAACGGCGTCCTGAACAGAATGATTTCCGACTTCCGGAAGTTGATACTCAACTTTCACTCATCGCAACTTCTCATGAATGAACCGAAGTCACCCTGCGTGAGGGTAGTGATTTCCTCGATCTTTTTGCCTGATCTGTACACGATCAAGTCATCGGCGTACGCAATTGCATGAGGAAGAGAATTTAACAGATCGCTCAAGTAAATGTTGAACAGGATCGGCGAATTAACGGCACCCTCTTGGAGACCATTTTTTACCCCAAAAATACCTGTGGAGGTCACATTTTTGCCTGATCTGTACACGATCAAGTCATCGGCGTACGCAATTGCATGAGGAAGAGAATTTAACAGATCGCTCAAGTAAATGTTGAACAGGATCGGCGAATTAACGGCACCCTCTTGGAGACCATTTTTTACCTCAAAAATACCTGTGGAGGTCACATTGCCATTTTTGAGTACGAACCGTCTACCGGTAAGCATGTTACACAGTAGGTACAGTAGTGGTTTGCTTATGCCTAGCCGATCGAGCTTGTAGAAAAGACCTTCTAACCATACGGTGTCAAAGGCCTTCTCCAGATCGATCAAGCAGGCACCCGTATATTGTTTCTGGCTCTTGTTCCATTGGATATCCGACACCAGTTTCGACGCGGCATGAATAGTGTCATGCCCCGCTTTGAAACCGAATTGGTTATCCGGAATTATATTTTTGTCCTTAGTCCAGTTGATCAAGGCTCTATTGATCACCTTCTCGAATACCTTGCTGATGTTCAGAAGGAGACTTATTGACCGGAGGATGCAAGGATTTGAAGAATCTTTTCCTTTCTTGGATATGGGTTGTACAATCGCAGTTTTCCAATGTTCCGGATAATGTGCATTATTCAGAGCATTGTTAAACAAGATTGTGTACATATTAACCACTTCCAGGGGGAGGTGTCTTAACACAATGTTGGAGATCCCGTCGATTGCAACAGACTTTTTCTTCTTTAATGATTCGAAGACCGCTTGGAGTTCTGTCTTCGATATGAACGGGGGATGAACCCCTTCGACGGCGATGGCATTGTCTGCCATGTTATCATCAGTGAACACGACAAAGCCAGTGTTCTCAGATCGCCATTGTTGCATGTCTTCTCGAAGTTGAGAGTTGCTAGCCAGTACGCGGTTATCCAAGTCGAGGATCGGGCGAACGCTTTCATTCACCTTGTACACTTCTTGGAAGACCGCGCCAAGTACATCCATTTTTTCTTGCGGATCTTTGACCACAAAGAAGTTATCGTCGTGTACGGCGTTGTATGGGTCAATTTGCGGGAGCATGCTTGGATTGTTAGATCTTACAGCCCGAATTTTATCATACCAGTACGAATTAACAGAAAGTCTGTAATTCGGCACAATTAAGGTTTGAATATTTTTGATGAGCGATTTCAGTGTCCTAACCTCGTCTCGTCTGTCAGTATACCGCCTGTACAAGGTTTTTAATCTTGACAGGAGTCTACTTTTTCGTTTGGTGGTGTCGCATTGCGGTACAAGTTTTCGTTGTTTGTCCGTGTATACCGAGGTATAGTAATGTCCATAGGTCGTTTAATTGTCTCGTCCAATTGAATGAGATACATGTCAATCTCTTCGTTTGACAAGTTTCTACGGTCGGTTTAATCCATTGTGTTCACACCATTCCACTAGAGAATTGATACCCAATTGGAACTGAATGCAACCAGTTAAAATACTTATAGTTAAATACAATATAAAGTCGTCATTTGAACATTTCATGAACATCGTTTATGAGAAAAAGAAATAATGAGGGCCCCACATGGCTACCTTGGGGCACGCCCGATGTAACTTTTGTGATGTAAAAATGTCGATTTTTACCAATTTCTTTCTGCCCTTTAAGCAATTGGAAAACCATTCTAAGATTGATATGGAATCCCAAGGACTTAAGCTTGTCTTTAAAAGCAGAGTAAATCGAGAAATCGGCGTAAAGTACATCGAATGTTTTCTAAACTTTCATAAATGTAATTCGAAAATAATGAAGAATTAGTTGCACATGACCTGTCCTGCATAAAGCCATGCTGGTTATCAGAAATAATTTGTTTTACAGTGAAATATAATTTTTCTTTTACAAATTTGGTATCGATGAGAGCTGTGGTATTGTTCGTTAGTTTTCTACTTTTTCCATTAAACCACTTGTATATGTAGAGGCGTTAGAAAGTTTGTGTTTACCTTATTTTCTTCGCCACTTCTTCTTCTTCTTCATTTGGCGCTACAGTCCGGGGTGGACCTGGGCCTCAACCAACAAGCCTCTCCAGCTAGCTCGGTCTCTGGCTAGCTGTCTCCAGTGTCGCACGCCAAGTTGGTTGAGGTCCTTCTCCACTTGGGTGCGCCACCTTAAACGCGGGCGTCCTCTGTTGCGTTGTCCCACGGGTTCGGTGTCGAAGACTCTCCGGGCCGGAGCTGAGTTGTCCATACGCTCTACATGGCCTAGCCATCTTAGGCGTTGGATCCGAAGACGCCTGACTAGACTCATGTCGCTGTACAGCCCCTACAGTTCGTGGTTGAATCTGCTTCTCCAGAAATCGTCAACGCAAACAGGACCAAAGATCGCACGCAGAGCTTTTCTCTCGAAAATACCAAGGACTTCCTCATCCGCTTTTGAGATTGTCCATGCCTCCGCGCCGTACAGCAGGACTGGGATGATCAAGGTCTTGTATAAGGTCAGCTTGGTGGAGATGGCTCTACTACTCAATTGCCTCTTGAGCCCATAGAAACAGCGGTTGGCAAGAGTTACTCTGCGTTTGATCTCGGTACTGATGTTGTTTGTACTGTTTACTGCGGAGCCGGGGTAGACGAAGTCATTGACTACCTCGAAGTTATAGCTGCCCATTGTGACGCTCTGTCCAAGACGTCGATGTTGTGTGTCCTTTCTATTTCTTCGCCACTACAAAGTCAAACAATGTTGATATGTAGTATATGTTTTCGAATGCATACGAAAAAAACCTCGATACATATCGGGTCCGTTGGCTCAGTGAATTTATACGCTATTCATGCTTTTTTACGTTCTGTGTTCAAATCTGGCTCGAGCTACTCTTTTTTTGTTTCTTGGTGTTACGATTGTTTACCGTGTTTTCCTTTTCAGGAGAAGAGTAAGCACCAGAGAGTTCTTAATAAAAATATTTGCTTGAGTTATACTTTCGGCCTATAGCTTCGGCTCTTTATTAATGAATTACAGTGAAATCTGTCTGAACTCTGTCTTCATTCTTGAAAATCATTCTCCTTATATACTATCTTTTAGTTTCAGGTCATCCCCTTTATTCACACATTCTTTATCAATAGCTCAAGTTATTTTGGGTGCACCTGTCTAGTGTGTCATCCACATGTTACCAAAGTGTTCCAATTGTTACTATGCCTAGTATGCGAACATGTGCTGACATTGACTTTTAAATATGAGCGTATGATTGGTGAGTGCCACTTGGCCACAGCTAGGTTTCGTACTGTGAGCGTGTGAACGAGGAAATGCAAATGAATTAAATGGGGAGTCTGATCTTATTATGTAGTCCCTCATGTGCGGGCACTACATTGGGCATTACCACTTTTTTTTTTTGATTAAATAATTTATATTCTGTTTTTCAGATTATTCTTTTTTTTTCTTGTATTTTATTATAGCATGAATTTTACAATTAACGTACGTCAATAATTAAATAAATATAAAAATAAATAAATAAATAAGTAAATAAATGAATATATTAATAACTGAATACAGATATGAACTTTCAATTTGAAGACTTTATCAAAGGTATATAATGAATAAATTAACACACACGTTATGAGGCTAACTTTGCAAGAATTCATATAACGTTGGTAAAGTCGATCATTTCTTGTTGTAATCGCTTCTATATTAGCCATTCTATGAAGTTCCTTTGTGGAGAAAAAAGAAGGCAGATTTAGGACCACGTTAAGTAATTTGTTTTGGGCAGTTTGTAGTTTACGTAGATGGCAGTTCACGCACTGGTGGTTGAAGACTGATAATCCATAAAATATTATGGATTGAAAAATTGGTTTAAAAAGTAAGACATTATTCTCGTCGCTTAGTTTTGAGTTCCTACATATGAATGGGTACAAGATTCTAATAGTGGTATTAACTTTTTTATAATTTCCTGGACATGAAAATTGAATGTTAACTTTTCTAAGTATATTCCAAGATATTTTGCGTTTGATTTTCATTCATTCAAGGTTGTTGCTAGAAAGTAAGCAAGCTTTTCTTTTACAAGTAAAAAAGATAACCTGAGTTTTTGAAGCATAAATATTAATTTTCCAATTGCCGCAATACACTAATATATCATTTAATTAAAATTTAATATTAAAGAATTATTCTACTTGTAATGAATATAATAAAAATTACAATTTATGAAATGCAATAAAATTGATGACATAAATGCGTGTGACTTTCTTCCTGTCATACTACCGGCTTTTCTACTTGTCCAGTCAATATGAACAATGAAACAAAGAGGTGACAAGATGCACCCTTGGCGTAGTCCAACGCAGTTAACCCGTACACAGCTGCTACAGCTTGTAGAGGACCATCAGCCCCATTTTCCTGCCGAACACTCCATAGCTTATCTCGAGGATTTAGGATACTGACGACGCCATGGTATAGTGGATGGGTTTCATTTCCCGACGATTTCCACATCTACACGATTTCCACATCTTGCGAGTCTCTAGAAAATGCTTCTCACATATCATAGCTTGGAGTCAGCCGTTCGATCCGTGTTCCATCGCGTCCAACAAGAGTGGTTGTTGTCGAAGTTAGGCCCAGATACACACGGTAGTGCCGGTCATATCTACAGACATTCCAGAAATGCCTTTCGTTACCGTTTTCTACAAGTAATCGTTTTCTAATTCTGACAAACAGTTTAAATCTTGCAAGGCGGCTTAATGGACACACAAGCAAATTCGACGATAAAATTACATTTTTTTCTTGTTTTCGACCTTTTAAGTATTTCCTGGTTAGTGACATAATTTTGCTCTGAAGACTCATGTCCCGCAAATGCATCTACAAGTGATTTCTTTCTCTTCTGTCCTGAGGACGTATGGCCCTCAAATTTTTTGGAATTCTCCTCATTCACTGATGGATTAACGATGAAAACGTTCCTACATGTACCTTCATTTAAAGAAAGTTGCTTAAAATGCTCCCCCACACGATGCATTCCCGCCGGTTCTCATCTGTTCTTCCTTCGAATTCCATTCCACAAAATAAACTTTCTCCCACCAAAATCTGCCTCAATGCACCGCATGCCACCGATGCGGCAGCTTCCGTGAAGTTCGAAATACAATTCCAAAAAGCTCCCATCATCTCGAAGTCCATCTAAGCCGGGTCAAGTTCCAACATTCGTTCAAGATTAATGATGCAACACGAGGAGATTGGACTACCAAATAACGCCACTTCCTCGTCGCGATTGCATTAATTGCGCAGCAGTCGAAATCATTTCCAGTGTTTTCGATTGCATCTCGTCCCACTTTCCGACGGCAACCTCTCACTCGCTCGATCAAGCAAGCCCCTGAACCAGCTTAACCAAAATCCAATTCAAATCTGTGGCTGCCTTAAAATCGAAAACAATTATTAATGAATGCCATGGTAATTAATTTGTAGCTCTTCCCCCCTCGGCTCCCCTTCACCAATCATATCCAAATTCAATCAGTAAACTAATGACGGCAACGATGACCTGGTCTCCACCTCATTAGTGAATCCATCTATGCACCAGGCGGGGGGGAGCAAACACACGAGTATTGATGTGTTGCCCAAATTAATCAACGATGGCTCCTCAAATCCCGAATAATTAACCCCCCCGTCCCACGGTTTTCGGTGCCCTGCTGCGAAGATTGCTCTGGAAGATCAAATTTCGGTTTCTTAATTCGTCCCCAAAAGCCGGCAGCCAACCATTCACCATGAGCGGGTTGGCGATGACGAAGACGGTGACGGAGACGTCGGCGGTAGCGGTGGCTCCTTAAAGTCAATTCGCGTGAAACCATTTGTCTAAGTTACCAAAGGAAGTACACGCCATCACACCACTTGAAAGCGTGCCGATGAATTGGGTTTAGTATTCCAAAGGCACGCAGATGGGGTTACAGAGTGCAGGGGGTGGTAGGAGCCGTGCTGCACGGTGACACAGGGAGGACGGTGGCGAGGGGAGAGAGAGTTCAAAAGGATAATGCTCACATCCTTTATTTTATTTTGCATACCACCCGTACACGCTCCCCACAGCACTACGGCAGCAGGGAGTATCGAATTAATTCATTGACATTGTGTTACACAGAGATCCTTGGGAGACATTCTGGGCGAATGAATGGATGGGGTGTTGTTTTCGGGTTCAGCACAGACAACCGAACTGACTTGTGTTTAGGCGGGGTTCGCATAATTTGGCTTGTTGTCGTCTTCGTCGTTTGCCTCCTCCTCGTCGTCGTTGTCTCGCTTGAGAATCCCAAGCACGTTAACCCTTTGAAATTTATATCGTTGATCCGAGTCTTTTCCATGCAATACCTCTACGACTCGTCGTGTGGAAACGTTGCATGCTAATGTGCTAATGACTAGGAGCAGAGGTTTCTGGCATTGCCACAGCCCCCCAACCTCTCGCACTCCACTCTCGTCTTTGATTAACCGGAGAAGGCGCTTGGAGTTTTCAACGAGATGCCACGGAGCTTCGTTCGTTTGTCAAGGATATCATTCCGAAGAGCGGCTTCTGGTTTCATCTCCCACAGCGGAGTGGGGGCAGATATCGTCGAGGATTTGATTGATTTCATTGAGCGACTGCGGATGGCTCATTGAACTGCCACTAGCGGGGTCATACATGAGAGATGGGTTCCATTTAATTTTCAATGACATATTCCCAGCGACCCTTCTGGGAAATTGAGGAGAAAACTCTCTCGCGATAAGTGATGAGAGACCCAATTATTAATCAACCGAAGAGTCTGCGGGACCCGACCGCGGTCTCAGAGATAAGTTGATGGCTTTGAGTGGTGACAATGGCTTCTTAAGTGGTTTAATGTGTTGTTTCTGGTTTTCTTGTCTTAAGTCATCGGATTCTGGATGAAGATTGACACTGCGTGGCAGTTGATGGTATGTCGGATGTGTCATCAAGTGGGAAATGTGCTTAGGATTGGGATTTCAACATCGAAACGATGGACTCTCGTAAATCTTTATGAATCTGTAAGCAACTCGCTGACGCCTATTGCGCTCTTCAAATGGCTGGCTGATGGAACGTGACTGTGAATTGTTTAAGACGCGCACAGACTGGCCAAACGACGGCAGATAAACAACGAATTTAGCGTGCTCGCTCTGCGGCAGCGATAAACCGTGGTTATGGCGGCGTTTGGCGTTTCAAAATTTGATGTTGAAGGCAATTGAAGTTGAGTGGCGATTGGATGCGGGAAGATTTACACTGCGAAATGGCGGCGGCTGGCAGACAGGCTGTTTTGATGAAATTATGTACTTTCTGTCACCAGCATTGGTTGAGGAGGGAGTAAATATTTTCTCACTTTCACGGGAGACGTTTCGCATGAAGCGCGTATAAGTGCGTGACTGTGGTTGGAGTTCAATTTGCTTGTTATAAACTTGAGATTTGAGTCTGCCTCCTCGGTATTTGCGAACCTCGAGAAGAATAATGAATCCCGGTCTTACACAAGGTATAGTATATGATCCATAGATTGATGGTCATTGCTACCTGTCATAAATGGCCAAAATTATCGTATTATTCTTAACTACAGATGTTGAAATGACTATATGAGAATGCATTTGAATGCATTCAAGAGTTGAGTCAATTAAAATTGTGTGTTTTACTGTTTTGGCCATGCGAATTTTTATTTGCTTCTCTTTGCGGTTTTTATAAAAACTTCTGTTGACTTTAGATACTTTGCTAAAAATGTTGCTTAAATCTGACTGTCACAAATGTCGACATAAGTACTTTTGTAAAAATTTAGAAAATACAAATTTGGCAAATTAAGTTTTTGTTTTACAGATTACAGTACAGTCTTGCTAGTGTGGACACTCCAGTAATCCGGACACTTCTATGTTTCGGACACTTTCAAAATGTAACCTCTACAGTACGGACAGAGTATTTAAATGCTTACAAATTTTAACTATGTTCTATGTACATACGTAAAGTGCATTTATATGTTCAAACAATTATGACAACTACAAGTTGTCGCTGCAGGTGGCTTTTAAGTCTAGATAAAGCCTCTAAAGTGGATATTCTTCTACTAAAGAGGTTACATGAAAAAGCCAAGCAGATATTTTTGGAAAAAGCGCCCAATCAAAAATACACACGTACATTCTTACTCTTTACAGAATTTTGAAAAGAATTTCAAAAATCCAAAAAAAAAATATAAAACAAAAAAAAAAGTAAAAAAAAAAAAAATAATAATGCAAAAAAATGCAAAATGCAAAAAAATAATGCATCACGGCGTATAAATTATATATGTTAGGCATATACACAACATATACGCCCTGGTGCACGTGTCCGTACTGTTACGGACATAGTTAAGATAGGCTTAAGTTATATGTTAGGTTAAGTTAGAATAAGGTAGTTTAAGTAGTTAGGTTTAGCCGAGTTTTTCACAAGTTTTCTTGGCAAATAAAAAACGTAGATTAAGCCGAAAGTAGATCAGATTAGCTTAGAGTACCCTCATGGGTCAGTAGGTTAGTATTAAGAACATTTGTAATTCTTAAGATAGTTAGGCTACTTTTAAGTAATTTTGTTTTGCAAGTAAGAAAAATATAGTTGATTTAATAAAAATACATTGAAAAAAAAAAGAATCTTGAAATGCATACATTGTGCATGCATATATACGCAAACAAGTTTCTATGTGTAAGAAAATTAATAAGGTCAGTGAAAAGTTGTAGGTTATCCACTTAATTTTATTTTTCTCCATATTCCATACTTTTCGCTATTCTCGACACACCAGAAACTTTATAAGTCCGGATTAGCAGGGCTGTACTGTATTTATATATATTATATATTATTATATATAAGAAGTATGTAACTGACATATGTCCATACGATTTTCTTACATTCATTATTCTCAGAATTTTTGATTTTTACATTAAAATTAAATTTGAAAGTACATTTATTTCTACCTTCACCCAACAATTTGTTCATGTTCCTTAATTTTTAACATTTTTTCAAGATCTTTATTTTTTAATTGGGACGGAGGACTTTAAAATCGATTATAAATACAAATTGTAGTAAGCCATTAAAATTTCTCGAAAACTCTTTTTTGACATGAGCTACTCTGTCATACTGCCAATTTGTAATAGATTTTCCCGCTCTTAGAGGATAGAGGTAACTCCTTCGCTTTTCTCTTGCCATTTTTTACCTATGCACAACGTTGCCAATGCCATTTTGCCATTATATCATTTTTTTCATCGAAATGATATTGGGGCACCTTAAAATTGAATATGGCACTAAAGTGAAAATTTGAAAAATTAACCTTCTTCATTTGATTGTCCTTAGTTATAGATAGAGTCGTTGCAACGGGGTGTTTAAAAAGTACGTCCGTACACACCATAATTTCTCACAACAAAAAATTTGTAGAAATAAGTTCATATGTGTATACATATTATGGATAGGAAGGATAATATACATAATATGATATAAGGAAGACTGGGCTTCCAATATGTCATCGCTCATTGAGTGCTTTTTTTCTTAACAAAGGCATCTCGCATACCTATCGAGTACGAAGCTATGCTAGTTGCTGAAGGGAGATTTGGTGAGCTTGTGCATTAAGGTTGGAGATTAATGCTAACGCGTGATCTATCTTTATTGTCATGGTACTGATATATTATATACTAGCTTTCACCCGAGACTTCGTCCGCGTGGAATAGTTACTTTGGATAGGCTTTTTCATTTTTAGGATACTAATTTTCCGAATAATACAATACAATACATGCTAACTGCAAACTACCGTGATTGACTGTAAACATCTTATTTTCATACATTTGTATAAGCAACAACTTTTGTTTTTCTATCCTCTACTAAAACTTAAAGATTTTGCGGGAACGATACTCTTGAGCACGCCAAATAGAGTTACCCATGGGAAAAAACTGTTTTTTTCTAAATGTATACCTGCTACTTTTAGCGTTTGTCCTTGAGCTTTATTTATTGTCATTGCAAATGGTGCTTTTAGGGGAGACTGCACTGTTTTCAACTGAAAGCGCAAATTAGTCGGAATTATTGGAATACGGAGAATTTGTCATCAAGACATATTGTCCTTTTGCCATTCCAGTCATAATTATTGCTTATATAATATTGCGGCCCAATTGAGTAACTTGTGGCCCTGTACAATTACATAGCCTCGGTGCGTCAAGATTTCTCATTAACAGGACCGGAACACTAACTTTTAACCTCAACTTATGTAGGCACTCCTGATAATTCTAAAGAATTCAGAAATTCTAAAGGGTACGACTTACTTGTTCAGATACTCGACAACATCCCCCTCCACGTATGACATAATTTGTTCGTTTATATAGTAATCACTGGCAGGGTCTGTCTAACATTCGTCCATTCATCCCAAACCAACAGTCTACACTCTTGCAACACTCATCTACGCTCGCTGTTTCTGTTAATGTTACAAGCTGGCATTTCCTCATGAGCTAAGTTCAATGGCAATTTAAGAACTGAGTGCGCCGTTCGTCCCCCATTGAGCAGCGTAGCAGCTAGGTTGATAAATCAAATGAATAAGGGATAAGTTAACTAAAAAAGATTTTTTTAGTTTTTCAATCTGATAAGTCGTTAATGAGCCAGGACTCCGTTAGACCCGGAATAAGTAGACTTAGTACAGCTCCAAGATCAAGTCTATCTCTCTACCAAATTTCATCAAAATCGGTTCATTAGTTTAGACGTGAAAGTACAGACAGACAGAGTTACTTTCGCATTTATAATATTAGTAAGGATGTATATAGTTCAGGTAGTTCTTGCAACGTCAAGAGCAGCAACTCCTTATCAGCTTCCCTCGCAAGGGGGACAGTCCAGTAATTCAACTTAACTGGTCCCCGAAGTAAAACTCAAGGCGTTGGTTCGCCGCCCCTGGTTCTCATGGACAAGTAGATTTTGTGGTGTAAGCCTTAGCTTGGTCCTTCCGAATCTTATTCTCTCCTTCCGATGATGCCAATGTGCACAACAAAAGCGAACACTTGGCAGGAATTTAACCAACTGCGCCATCCAGTCGTTTTCTGTATCAATTTTTTTCATTATTTAACAAGTTGGTTAACACACACAAACTATGTCCCTCTCGGCATTTATTAATTACAATTTTTTTAGCAGTGCAGGCATTTTGAAACTTACTAGGCATGGTAATATTCGGATGACATTGTCCAGGAGGGTTTTACTGAATTGATGCACCAAGCACATAAACATGGAGCAGGTTCGTGAATGAATACAACGAGCAATTAAAATTGGAGTGGGTTATATGTAGACGATGCACCAAGCACTTGAACTTGCTGTGATTGGCTGCAGTATGAAAGAAAGAGTTCAGAGAGTTCGACTGACACTTTATTCACAATTATTTACATTTTATAATAATATGGGTGGCGCAAAGGTGCTACAGGCCAGTGCTTAACTTCTACAGCAACTACACGTGTTGTGCGTGCTATTGGTCTCTCACGAGTGGAAGGTTAAGTTGCGTAGGGGTCGACGAACATACCCATAACGCCACAACCACCCACGTTCGTACCTACATAAATTTAACTTACTCTACGAATTACAACGTCTTCCTAAAGCTGAATTACTGCCGGCAATGCACTGTCAACATAATAGGTCATTTGGTTCGACACAGTGCAAAATTATGCATTTGCTTCTTCCAATGAAATGACTTTGACTGATTTCTGCGATTCGTCATCGTCCATGGGAATGTAGAAATTATTGATTCAAAATACGGTAATTAATATAATATGAGAGGCGCTACAGCCCGTAGAGGGCCAGGGCTCTTCTCTCGTGCGTGGAAGGGACCTACAGTTTAATGCCGACTCCGAATGGCGAAGTTGAGAAGCTTTTTCTAGACAGGAGAACTCTTTGAGCATTGTCAGTGACTCGAAAGAGGTGTAGCCGGGTATCGAACCTGGCACCCTCTGCGTAAGAGGCGACGCACTAACCCACTACGCCACGGCGACCCACAACAAAATACGGTAATTAGATTAGATTTTAATTAGATCCATGCGTTGCTATTTTTAATGTTGACTTGGAAATTAATTTTAGTGAGTCCCCGCACGAGGGCTTCAATCCCTGCATTTCAGCGTTGGTTTTAAGAGACTCGGTGCCTCCCATTGCCAACTTATATTTTCATATGTATGATGGCAAGGAAAACTATCCTCTAATTCCCGATTTCATAGTGCAACCTTATCTACTGGCTAAGCTAAGTTTGTAGGATCGAACTTAAGGTTCAATATTTAAGAGTGATGTTGGTAAGCCATGGATTGACTGCCATTGCGAACTATTGAATCCACCGACCATGGGCTACTATAGAGGGATAAGTCTCCTGAACATCACCTACAAGATCTTCTCTGCCGTTTTGTGTACTCGACTGAAGCCGTTTATAAATAACCTGATAGGTCCTTATCAGTGTGGCTTCAGGCCAGGGAAGTCCACCATCGACCAGATTTTCACACTACGGCAGATCCTGGAAAATACCCAAGAAATGCAAATCGACACCCACCACCTTTTTGTCGATTTCAAGGCCGCATATGACAGCGTGCATAGGGACGAGCTATACAACGCCATGTCTAGTTTTGACATTCCTACCAAACTCGTCAGGTTGTGCAGGATGACGATGGAGAATTCTCGCTGCTCCATCAAGGTCGGTGACGAACTCACATCACAATGTCAAAAAAGGATTTAGACAAGGTGACGCGCTGTCATGTGATTTCTTTAACATGGAAAGATCGTGCAAGACTCACACGCCAACGCTAGAGGCACGATCTTCCAGAAGTCCGTACAACGGCTAGCATGCTCGGATGACATTGACCTGATTGGCTGAACACAGCGAGCCGTCAATGAAGCGTTTGCTGGCATTGAGGCGGAGGCGGCTAAAATGGGTCTAGCGGTGAAAACGAAGTATATGCTTTCATCAAGAAAGGACAAACAACCAACATCGACGTCTTGGACAGAGCGTCACAATGGGCAGCTATAACTTCGAGGTAGTCAAGGACTTCGTCTACATCGGCTCCGCAGTAAATAGTACAATTTACATCAGTACCGAGATCAAACGCAGAGTAACTCTTGCCAACCGCTGTTTCTATGGGCTCAAGAGGCAATTGAGTAGTAGAGCCATCTCTCGAATGACAAAGCTGACCTTATACAAGACCTTGATCATCCCAGTCCTGCTGTACGGCGCGGAGGCATGGACAATCTCAAAAGCGGATGAGGAAGTCCTTGGTATTTTCGAGAGAAAAGCTCTGCGTGCGATCTTTGGTCCTGTTTGCGTTGACGGTTTCTGGAGGAGAAGATTCAACCACGAACTGTACGGGCTGTACAGCGACATGAGTCTAGTCAGGCATCTTCGGATCCAACGCCTAAGATGGCTAGGCCATGTAGAGCGTATGGACAACTCAGCTCCGGCCCGGAGAGTCTTCGACTCCGAACCCGTGGGACAACGCAACAGAGGACGCCCGCGTTTAAGGTGGCGCACCCAAGTGGAGAAGGACCTCAACCAACTTGGCGTGCGACACTGGAGACAGCTAGCCAGAGACCGTGCTAGCTGGAGAGGCTTGCTGGTTGAGGCCCAGGTCCACCCCGGACTGTAGCGCCAAATAAAGAAGAAGAAAGACCATGAGAACCATGCACAAAATAGTGATTGTGATTGAACACAAACAGCACCCTCCTGAAAAAAAGAAAAGAGAACACACCTGCTTAACAAGCGAATGTTCATGCATATGAGGGTATTTTTTAATATGCGTGCATATATATATATTTGTGTGCCTTCTGTTCTCTTCAGCAGCATCAGACCAAAAAGTTGGTTGCTTATGGGGGTTTTCTCTATGTATTTTGGGCTTAAAATTATTTTAATACACTGATGGCAATTATGTACTCCGTGGATTGACACTTAAAGAATAGCAGTCGATGGTTTAAGTGGAATTTATAACTTAACTTCCACTGTTTCTGAGTTAAGTGACGGATCGACACTTAAGCTCGCCTTGTGGAATCAGGCATTAGTGTCCACAAGAAACGAAGCTTGATAATGAGAAACATCGATGTAATGTTGTCACAGACTTCGGCTAGCACCGAAGACAAACGCAGAACAACCTTTGCTTTTTTGGACTCAAGATCTCAGTAATAGAGCCGTTCCCAAAAAAGTCACTGTTTAATGTTCTCCCAACCTTCAAACTTCAGGTACCCTCACGCACGGTCTAGATGCGTATTCTAAAGCAGATGGGTTTCCAAACATCACAATCATTAGAGAAAAAGGATTGCCCCTTCTGTTGAGACATGTGCCACTTGTGTCCGAAACGCAATAAACATCGTTAGACCCTCAACAGCTTGTAGTTAATGAATAAATTCATTAAGTTCCACTAACGTGGAAGTTAAAAAATTAATTATCCTCATCAACGACAACATATGTACGTAGAGCCTCCCCCTCAACCCTCAACCCCTCCCACCAGCTCAAGCAGCTAATTACCCTACACACACCTGGTTCCCAAAAGAACTAACCAAAAAACAAAACCCATCTCTCGGAGAGCCCAAGGACCGTGTCAAGAATACGAGCTCGTAAATCGTCGTCCGCCATCATAAATCAACCGTCCACTGTCAAATCGAAAACCCATTTAATATGCGTCGCTAACCTATCGACGATAGTGTGACTGCTCTAATGCATCAGCTGGTGTAATAAATGAATCGAATGCACACCTCATTATCGGAGGTGAAAGGAGCCCAGAGGCGGCCGCCTAGACGAACATCGTTTGACAATCGCGTGCAGCGACATGGAAACGCTGGCGGGCACTGTTTTTCATCCAAAACGAACCTCCCGACCGCAACCAATTCGATATCTGACGGCTAGCGGCATGGAAAAAAACACGGAACGCGGGGAAAATGTCCCGGGAACCCTAATAGCCGTCCATTGTTGTCGAATTCGACGAGTCGTCGTCTATCGCGCTAGAGGTCATTAGACGAATCCCTTCTTCACGCGCGATCGATTTATGACACTCTCTCGCCGCGGGGGAACAAGCATCCGTCGTGCAAGGACATCTTCATTCCTCGCATAGACGCGAGAAGGACTCGATCCTGTAACACGATACGAGGTTAACTGCCTCCGAGGCTACCTGTAACTCCATCTGTGCGACGTGTGGGTCTATCCTCCCCCTTCTGTGTCTGTGCCACCTGTTCCCCCTGGATGCAGCTCTCTATGGAAAACGAGATCAAAGGAATTAAAAATTAAATTTTTCAATCTGTTGCAGTCCCGTTCGGTGTATCCGTCACTGCCAACTGCCAGCACCATCATGTGATTTTATTAAAAAAAAAAAAAAAACTAGAAGAAAAAAAAAACTCACGCCGAAAAACGAAAATTGTATTCCTGAGGAGGAATACAAAAGGAGAACGAATTCAATCTCAGCCTTTCGATTAATCACACAGCTCTGCCACGCCTCTTTTGTTGGCAGCTCGGATTGAGATATGCAGGCGGGGAGCACCGAGCACCGGCACTGTGTGCTCCGTCTCTCATGAAAATTTTGCCCCCGAAAGGCAATGGGAAAAAAAATGTGAAGACTACACGTCCCGGATTCCCGAAAAGAAATGATGAAAGGCAGAAGCACGTATACGTGGAGCATATGTGGCCCCCCCATGACATCCTGACGCACAGTCTGGAGATGCAAGAAGGAACCTGAAAGTGCTCGTACAGTAATTTGTTGTACATGATAGAAATTTATTGAAGAGCATTTTCATATGTGAATGCGTCGTTAATGGGCATAATCGAATGATTTCAAGAAAAAGGACATTAGTAATCGAGGTATTTTAAAAATCGAATGATCACTCGACATGTGAGCATTCGAATGATTATTTGAGTGATGATCGATAGCTACATGTCGATTCTCATTCAAATGTGATAGTAGTAAATTCGAATGATTTTGATAATCGACACCTTAAGCCACCGAAAGGAAACTGTATAGCTATTGGGTTAAGGACCAACACAAGACTCTTGTGGCGGACCAAACGTACTTTCCTAACTCCAGCCTTTCATGTAGCTAGACAGCAAATGAGATAGCTTTTCAGTTAAAAAATATCGACGAGTAATTCCAAGGGTATTCCGTCAGTAAACGTCGTATGTATCAACTTCCACGCACTGGATCCTATGGTGTCAAGGTTCCATACCTGTTATAACAAATAGTATTCATATTGCCTCTTCTTTCAAGTCAAGAAGAAGTGAAGAAAATCATTCATCAAATCAATCAAACTTGGCCGTTTGGAGTCTGCATACATTTCTAGGTCCCCTTCAGTCAGGAGAAAATAATAACTCGCAGAACACGAGGGATTGCTGGAGAAGATAGGGTCTATCTCTCTAGTCCACCTCGGCTATTTACTGGTTATTTGGTCCTTCGAGCCGGATATATACCGGCGAGCTATATAGAACGGTCCATCAGCTGGAGTACCACAAAGAAGAATACTTAGCTCTCTTCTTTTACTGTACTGGTAAAAAACATACTAGTAAGTTTTACTGACTATACGACCGCCTTAGTTACTGCATGAAGCGCGGAATGGACATCAATAAAATCGCAACCTGATTTAGAACGGGTGTGAATTTATGACTGAATCGCTATAGTGACTCCATCCATCCAAACCGTCGATACCGGCATCAATGAGCCTTGAAATACAAGCAACTACGTGGTCAACTGGAATCTTGGAATTATGTTAGTCGAAGATGAAGTTGTGACCCTCGCCCGTAAACATATAACATTCATTGAGGCCAAAATTTGTCCAATCCTTGACGAAGAAAGAACTTGACTTAACGCAAACTGAACCATGTGCTACGATGCGATTTGACGATGAGCATTCAATGGAGTTTCATCATCATCATCATCATCTTCTAACCCGCATGATCCACAAAAGGGGTCGCGGGGGTAAACCACGCACGAGAGCGGCAGCTCGATCCTCCGCCATCGATTTTAACTCATCAGGGATTAAGCCCAAGCGTAACCAGGCGAGCTTATAGATTTGGTCCATCCGTCTCATCCTGGGTCTGCCAAGTGGTTGCCTTCCTGATGGAATCGTATTCTAGGCCCGCCTCGGAAGTCGGGATGATGGGGACATACGTGCTACGTGACTAAGCCGACGAAGCATAGCTCTTTCCGTTCGGAGAAGCAGCTGTTCAACGTAGAGTTCCACGCGCGCTGTAGTGTTTCTCAACGTATTCCGACGGGTAATCCCCACAACAGTACGAAGAAATCTCACCTCAGCAGCTTGTATTCGCCGTCTAATTCTTTCGGTCAGTACCAAAATTTTGTGACCATAGGTGAGAGTTGGAACTGAGTTGAAAACAGCTAACTTGGCTTTCACACTAAGCTCGTTCTTCCTGATTACGGATCTCCCAAGTTGTGTCAAGACTGACGCAGCTTGACCAATCCTACAAGAAAGTTCAGTATTAATCCTCCATTCACTCGTGAAGAAGACCCCGAGATACTTAAACTTCTCCACCTGCTTCAATGGGACTCCACTCACATGTAAAGTGCATTGAACAGGCGTTCTGGAAATTACCATAACCTCTGATTTGTCCACGTTAACCTTCATCTCAGAATCGGAACATACGGCCATAAACCTAACGAGTGTGCACTATATTATTCCATCTGGAAAGATGTGAGGATAACTAAGCTATCCGCAAAAAGAAGATGACTTACCTTCAACTCCCCCAGTGTGAAACATTCCTCGCTTCGGATGCGCTGCATATAAACAATGAAAAGGAGAGGTGACAAGACACACCCTTGGCAAAGTCCAACGTGAAAGGTGTTGACTTAGCATTGTCAACCCGAACACAGCTGCTACAGTTTGTGAATGGCCCTCAAAAGAGAACCCTCAATCCCATACTCCTGCAGAACACTCCAGAGTTTATCCCTTTAAAAAATCTACAAAACAGCTGTGGATGGGTTTGGCAAACTCCCAAGCCTTCTCAAGAACAATTCTTAGAGTGAAAAGCTGGTCGGCTGTACTTCTGCCGGGACGAAAGCCGCGCCATTCATCCCCATCCTTGACTCGACCATACGACTAGAACGCGCTTCCACAACCTTAGCGTAGACTTTTCCGGGGAGACTTAAGAGGTGCCCCAGTAGTTAGAGCAGTCTCTTTTGTTCCCCTTCTTAAAAAGAGGGACAATCACCCCAGTTTGCCAATCGCCAGGTGTCTTATCGCGTTCCCAGCCACGAGAGAGCCATATCACTCCCTATTCACCCTTTGCCATAAAAAAAGTTATGATCAACAATAAGCGAATGGTCCACATAGTGTTTTCTGAAGGCTTTTACCTAAGTCCTCCAAAGAAAGTGGCCTGCAATCCCTCTGGCAGCATCAGTGACTCCATAAAGATTGTACTGGGAAATAAGGAAGTTGATGTGTTGGAAATCGAACTCAAACCTATAGCGTTGAAGTCAGTTCACTTTTCTACTGCGAGACACTGGCCATGCTAATAAGTCATGACTAAAGTGCTACAGCGAATTTGTAGTACTAATAATACGTTTGGCACTATAGACCGAGGTGGGTCCGGACCTAGCTTCTATATCAACTACTCGTATTTAAAGAGACATTGTTCTGTCTTGGGTGTATTCACTGGGCATTGTCAGAGAGATCGAAGAAAGTTAGAGACAAATTATGAAACGGGTTTGTAACGGGTATTGAACCTTAACACCAGACCGGAGCAGTCGACACACTTACTCAATATTTTAGTTTTTAGTTTATTTAATTAGACTATTTTATTTAAAAGAAAAAAGTGATTTCTTACAATATTCATTATTATAACAGTCTATATGGCTTGCCAGATTGATATTAAAAGATAAACGTTAAGTACTTATATAAACCAGAAAATATTTGCTGTTTGTTTCATTATATAATGCTCAAATTACTCGGTCGGTCGCCGTGGCGTAGTGGGTTAGTGCGTCGACTCTTACGCAAGGGGTGCCAGGATCGATACCCGAATTTACCACCTTTCATATTTCACGGCTCCACCTCTTTCGAGTCACTGACAATGCTCAAAGAGTATATCCCGTCTAGAAAAAGCTTCTCAACTAGGCCGTTCGGAGTCGGCATTAAACTGTAGGTCCCTTCCACGTGTGAGAGAACAATAGCACACACTACACGAGTGGTTGCTGACAAGCTAGGCCCTGGCCCTCTACGAGCTGTAGTGCCACCCATATTATATTATAATTTCCTGTAGCGCAATGCTTTGAATGTGTAGTTGTAGAGTCAGTCCCAACCTCTGCCACCATTCAAGATATTTATTGCTTCCTCCAACTCAAGTGTCTGAGCACCGACAAAATTAATGCGGGACTACTTAAGTATAGGGCATTCCACGATGAAGTGCAACACATCCTCACGTTCTCTAAGATTGCACAGGTCGCATAAGATTGGAAGCTCCGGGCGATGCGCTATGAAATTTAGCTTACAAAGTTCGCCTCTTATTTTAAAAATCATACTTATTTTTTTCTCATTCTCGGACACACTTCACCTTATATCTATGCATTTACGCAAGTACCAACATCGGAATTTTTTCCTGCCTCATCGCATTGACTTTATAAATATAACCGAAATGTATTTAAAGAGTGTTGAGGTACAGGGTCGTAACTCCAGTCTCTAAATGCAGCATATAATTAGGTGAATTGCTAGGAAGCTAAAAAATCAGCCTAAGAAAATGTCTGAGGAACTTTTCTACAGTTTTGAAAGCGCCGTAACCCCAAACTTGTGCTGCATACAATAGGATAGAAAAGGCTGTGGCATGGAATATTTTAACTTTTGACTCATGAGAAACATTTTTATTCTGTATACAGTTTCCCCAAAGTAAGTTTAACTTTAAAGTGCTTGTTCATTTTTAGCTTTGACGTAATCAAAACACCAATATACTTGTACTGCTTAACTATCTCAATCTGTTGGCCTTGAAATCCTTCCTCCTCCATCTCTAAAGATCATCATCTTAGATTTTTCTAAATTAACAGGTAAATTCCATATTTTGCAGTAGGTATCTAGCCAGTTGATCATTAATTGCATGGTATCTACTGAGTCGGCGAGAGAAACTATATCATCTACAGACATTAGTGAGGGAATATTGCTTCCACCGAGATTTATTCCACCTCTGACTTCATCCGTTATATCGTTGTTATGTACAGGATAAAAAGCAATGTACTAAGCACGCAATTTTGTTGGACGACCATTGAGATCTTAAAGTCCACAGATAAATGACAACCATCCCAGATACATGATTTATTATTACTGTACATAGCTCTTAAAGCATTAATGACTTGCGACGAGATTCCGTACTTATATAACTTGTAGAAAACCATTTCCCGCGGGATGGAGTCAAAAAAAAAAAACCATTACATTACATATGTGAAGAGTACGCCTTTGTGAATACTCCAATATCCCAGACAGATATAGATTTACACCCTAAACAGAGACAGAGACCGAAACTCCTCTTCGACAAGGATTTCTCAACCAGCATACTCGCAGATCACACTGAGAGTCTAAAAACCAGTAGCTGTGAATCTTCACAAATGGATCGAGGATGGGTGAAGACATGGGAGCGGGCACAACTTCATCCTGGCTACCAGTTCAGCCACTTTCATGCAGAGACTACAGCGATAAAGAAAGAATTGTCCTGACTTAAAAATTAATATCAAGCGCAGATATCTTTATCTGTTCTGACAGACAGGCAGTGATCAAATCACTGAGTACCGTAAACTTTAACACAGAGACTTCTCTGAATTGACACCAAGCTCTCAACGAGATGGTCAAATGTTTTCAGTTTATATCTACAGGTGCTGGAAACTGAGTCATTCCAGAGAATTGTTAAGCGAACGAACTCGAAAGGAATGGTACTAGGTCCCTTTCCGGATGGTGATCAGACATCCAGGGTAACTGCCACCACAAAAAATCCCCTGAAGCTTAAGGAAGTTTGCTCATGCAAATTGTCTACTGGCATGGGAAGGCTCATCACTTAAAAAACTATGTAAGAAGTAATCTAGAAACCGACTACTTCAACAACATGGCTGAACTAAGTAGAATTATTGTCATCTCCAAGGTTTTAGCAAAAGCTCTGACTGGAATAGAATTAAACACAGGGTGGGCCGAGAGAGTTTATTTTTTCAATTAAAGGTTATTTTGACACTGACAGCCGTTTCTCGCTCGAAATCTCGACAGGAAGTCAGTATCGTACCTTTGCGGAACGAAATGAGTCGCTTTGCTTTGGGAAATATTGAAAACTTATGTCCAAAGTGATTGTAGCCCAAAGAGTACGTTAAAGCGACTTCTGTACGCTTGTTTGTGCAAAAAGTTCGTGAAACTGGTATGCCAGTGGACAACATCAGTCGTAGGGAAACTGAAGACACGGATTTGGACGAACTCTGGTTCATGCAGGATGACTAGCCATACTACAGAGACTTTGCCACAATCGATCTCTTGAAAAATTCCCATATCGGTATGTTAGCCGTCTTGGTACCTCGGAGATGTAAGTTGACCTATTTTCCATTCATATTGTGGGGAACCGTGAACGACCGATGTTATGCCAACATTCCGGAAACTATTCAAGCACTTAAGGCCAATATCATCCAACCAATTCGTGAGCTACAGCCCGGCACCACCATCAAGGTCTTGGATAATTGGGGTAACAGAATGTGATATTGCGAAACCCTCAGAGATAGCGACTTGAATGACGTTATATTTCTTAATTAGTGGCACTGTTTTTTCTCACTTATAAGGCTATAATAGATGGAACTGAGTTAATTTTGTTAATTTTATTGCAATTTTAAAAAGAAACCTATATTTGCGACACCCTGTGTGACTGCAGTCCACCAGCCTAAGTCTAATTTTTCACAGTAGCGTCCTTTTCTAATTTTGTTGTGTTCAAATTTGGCTGGTAAGAGAGGCTATCTAAGGAAGACTTGTACGATGCGCACACGATGGGATTTTTTTTGTTTTTGGCTACGTTCAAGGATGTGACAATCTTCGAAATACACTAATATCCCAGGCTATAAGCATGAACGATTCGCAAACCCAAGTAGTCCGTTTTGGGAGTACTCCCCCTGCACACTTCTACCATTCTCCCCACGGAACAGTCGTTAGGTACTACTCCGCGGGACTGGTTAGCAATTTTTGTTATTCTATGCTCTTATGTCTTATTTTTTGCCAGTCCTGCTATATGGAGCCGAAAGCTGGACGATAAGCGGAGCTGATACTTGGTGCCTTCGAAAGAAAAATTCCACGTCGGATATATAGTCCCGTCTGCGAGGAAGGCGAATGGAGGAGAAGACACAACCGCGGACTCTACGAGCTGTACAAGGATGTGGATGTAGCCTGGAAGGCAAAGATACGTCGACTGTACTGGCTCAGCCACATCGAGCACATGGACACCCACGCTCCAGCTAAGAGGGTCTTCGAATTCGAGCATCCTGGTTCGAGAAGGAGAGGAAGACCGAATTTCTGGTATAAAGGCCACGTTATCGCGGACGCAAGACAGCTAGGTCTTGATGACTGGAAGTAGCGTGCCCAGGGCCGTCAGGAATGGAAATCAGCTATCGCTCAGGCTCGGACCTTGCATGGGTCGTCAGCCTGATAAGTAAGGAAGTATGCTCTTATCTCTGCCTGCGCCATTTCTTATTTTTACCGCTCGATTCGTTTCACCTCTGTTTGTATGTTCACCACGAGATTCATGATTTCCATCCAGTAGGCATCTGAACGATTTTCTTCTATGAGGTATCCCGGACTTGGGAGACTGTTTCTCCAATTCGGTGAAACGTCTGCATGCTCAGTAACCTCCTCTTGGTCTGAACATGCCAGGCAGAAGGGTGAGCTGCAGTTCCCGAACCTGTGCAGATATTTGCTGTACCCATCGTGGGTGGACAGAAAATGCAGTTGCCTTGGCTTTTACTTGTCGATTTTCGATAGATGGGATTAACTTGTAAGTCCATCTAACTTTCATAGACTTGTCCCACCGTCCTTGCTTGGCTGTCAAAGACTCTGCTCTTTCTTCCTTCTTAATTTTCATGATCGCTGCTTGGTCTAGCAACCTCAGGTTTCTCCTGTTGTATATCCTCAGCATTTCGTCTCCAAGAATGTCTATGGGAATCATTCCAGTTATTATTAAAGCCTCTTGGTCCGAAATGGAAGCCACTAATGGTCCCTACCACGCACAAAGTCTGTATACTGAAGACAGCTTCTTCGTTGCCAGTGCTCTCGCCCAAATCGGGGCGGCCTATAGAAGAACTGAGCTATTTACCCTAGATATAAGGATCCTCCTAAAACACCCTGGTCCTCCAATACTTGGTAGTATTCCGGACAGTCCTCTTTGCATTCGTGACGTCTTTTTCCTCACATAGTCTAGGTATGCCCTGAATTTCAGCCAATTGTCGCTCAATACTCCCATTACTGCCTTCGATCTGATTGGTTTCCCACCCTTATGTCAATGTATTCAACGATTTTTGGGCTGGTTATTAGGACCGCTTCTGTTTTGTTGTCTGCTAATTCGAGGCTGGCAGATATGGGCCTTCCTCTGGACAAGATGGGATTGTGATGTGTGGAATGTCGTGTATCACGGAGAAATTTTCGTGGTATACTTTATTGAACGGCTTTGGTTAACTCCTACAGGGCCTGCGGTTACAATGGTGGTATATGGTTGATGACGTCCCAACCAGATCCCGACTTTTCTGAACACTCAATAATCAAGCAAAGTAGCTTACCTTGAGAACTCAATAGCCACTGACAACATACCTGTCAGCCCAACTGTACTGAAGCGCCCTGCAAGACGTCCACCCACCATCAACATCGACTCGTCCTCTGGATCGTCTTCACATCAGCCATCCATGGCCGATTACAACACGACGAGTATGAAATAATAACTTTTCACAATTCCACCACCCCTCCCCGCATGTACGACACGTTACAAGAGACCAACAGAGATACGAGACTGTACGAGTATCAACAGCATATGGCGCCCATATTTTTTCGATTCCGCTCGTCGCCGCCGCCGCCACCGTTTACATCCGGGAGTATGGATATGGAGCACACACCAACACCCCAGCAGCAGGCGAACAGCCCGAGAATATTCCTGGACACGCCAGCGCCTCTCAATCAATCGTTTTCTGATTTTGTTTCGTGTGATATCGGGACAAAGGAGCACACTCCCCATGGTCCCAGCAGCAAAGCGCGCCGGCTGCTGGAACAAAAGGCGCTGCCAAAAATTATTTTACGATATTGAATCCTCCCGAACCAGGACTGTTGCGACATGGTGGCTCTCCCCCCTACTCACATACATACACACACACATCGCCAGATGATGCCCACCTCCCTCAGCTAACACACACACACACACACACACGTACAAATTGTTATTGGATGACTATAAAATGTTTATTGGCAGCTTGAGCAACAGCAGAATGACTAATTAAATGGTGTTATCCTGGGCTGGCGGCAACGGCCATGACGGCGGTGCTGGCGGTGGGAATGCTGCTGGATCTCCGGCTGAGGCGGCAAAAAGAAGTCGCACTGTAATCGAAACTTTGATTTTTATGGATACCGGCTTAGGGGATGCCGACAGAGTGCGCCCACCGGCCAGGAGGAAGCCGATGACGAGGACGTTTTGCCCCGTTTACGAGGCCCTCGGCGAGATGATAATATTTGCCAGTTTATTGATGATTGTTATTCTGTGATTAAGCTGTGGGAAATATTGAAATTTTGCTAACGCGCCCCACGGGCCTGGGATGGATGGTTTGCCGGTGGGCGGCAGCAGGCGGATGACGCTTAAGGGGTCTCCGCGCACAGAGTTGCCTTGTTTGAGGGTCCGTAATAAATCGGGGATTATGTGCTGTTATATGGCGGGGTGTTATTAAATAAGATTGGGAATAACCGGAGTTGGAACAATGGGCGGTTTAATTAAGCAAAGTGGTTCCGAAAACGTACGGATGTCCGTGCACACGTCAGTGGGTCAGGGCCATACGCACGCAGGGATGATGCGGGTGCTGTTCGTGTTTTTATAGTCGAATGATGCCGAAGCTGATGTCGAGACCGATGCCGATGCCTTCAAATGCAAGAGCAGCTACATAGGTAGGTGGTGATGGTGGCGGTAATAAAATCAAGCTAAAACAATGAGGGATCTGCGCCCGGAACGATAAGGGATACACATAAAGCCAACTATGTAAGAGTTACTGGTCGTTAAGTGGATTTAACAATTTCACCAATTGCGAGGGGCTTGCTGATGGGATGCTGGAGGGTGATTGCATAGCAAGCAATTATTTTGTTGATTTTGAGAATTCCCTTAAAGGTTATAGAGGGCTTCACTGGGGCGGTGATGGAGTGAAGCAAACGACTAAGGCAAGTGCCAATGGATGCACAGAAATTCGGGGGGAATTTGAGAACTCTGTGGAGACGAACTAAGGTGCAGTTTAGTATGCAATTTGATGGGGAAGCTCGTGAAAGTTGCGTACCGATGAAGTCCTCAGACGGAATCTTGATGTTGGCATCCCTTGGCTGCACCGTAAATAAAACGAAACGGGAAAGCTCAAATTGAGAACGCAGTGCTTCTACATCGCGCTGGCTTCCAGTCGGGGAATCTATGGAAGCCTTGGGAAACATTTTGACAGTCTCCGTGCATTGTCCCAACACGTCCCTTCCTCCAAAGAAGCTGTAGAGTAACATAAGGCAGATTGGAGTTTTTAAAGCTGGGAGTAAATCTAACTGTGAGATTGATCCTGACACACTTCATAAAGTATTTCTCGGAAATACTTTGGAAATAGATGTTCATTTCTCAAGTGCTACAGCTAATGCTACTTCGTCTCCTATTCAGGGATGCGGCTTTCAGGTTCAACCAGTTAGTGAAGTGGATGTTATAAATTGTTTAGCAAGTATTAGATCGAATGTGGTGGGGATGAGAATGGGCTTCCTCTGAATTTTGTTAAGATGATCCTGTCTCACAGCATATCCCTGTCGAAAGTCTTTGAGAAACTTATTGTTAAGCAAGTTATTTAATATCTCTCTGATAATTGCAAACTGATTTCAGACACCACCATAGCTGTTCTACTGCTATGGTTAAAATAATGGTAGATATTAGAGAGATATATGAAAATGGAGATATTGCGCACTCTGCTTGCTAGTTTCCTCGAAGGCGTTTGACAAAGTGAACCACAAAATTCTATGCTACGACTATTCTATACAACGGCGACACTACTATGAGAGATGCCCGAGTTCTAACTCTCTTGTCCCTTAAAATGTTTGACAACTGTTTTTTTTATAACCTGTTCTTAAACCAAATTGACAAATCAGAGGACGGCATTTACGTTATTTCGTGAATAACCGTCAAAAAATCATGAATATCTGTCAAGAAAAACACTGAAATTCGTTAATGGACTAGGGGGCAACTGTGAAGGCAGCTGTAAAGTCGGCTATCTTTGTAATACTTCATTTCTGGGCCTTCATAAAGCTGCAGTCAAACTTCTTAAAATTGCTGATAGGTGTCAAAGAGCACTATCACGAGATTGTTCCTCTGCTCTCTTACCAGTAAGGAGGGCGTGCCGCAGGGATCTATTCTTCGTCCCATTTTATTTTCTATGTTTATTAACGACTAGCCCACTGTTTGTTAGCATACGAAAGTTCACCTTTATGCAGATGACACTCAAGTTTATCTAAGAAAGCCGCTGACACAAACGGATGACCTTGCTGGCAATTTAAACGAAGACCTCTCTAGTATTTTCGCTCAATTATCAGCACACTTAGACCATATTGGTCCATTCTGATATCCATAGTCACACTACTACCACTGATTGACTACTCCAGTGATAGTGTCGTTAATTCGATCTCAAGGGCAATTGGTGACCAGATTTGAAAACCAGATAAAAGCGTATTCATTTTGCTTTCACTGGGATTTGAAACGGTTATCCCGCTAACCAAGGGCAGGCACTCTAAAAACTGCGCCTTCCAGTAGTACAATATAATCGCATGTTAGTTCCATACTAAATAAAAAGTTAACCCTTAGCAACATTCCCGATGTCACACTTTCCGGAGACAAACTCACAACAGTACAAACTGTGATTTGACTATTTTGGGTTTTGTCATCAACTCTGCCTGTCAGAGTATGATAATACCAATTATGTCATTAGAAAAATATGTGTGTCTACGTAAACTATGGAATTCTTGCAAATTTCACCCCTGTCAGTACAAGACGAAAGTTAGTAAAAACTCTTATCTTACCTCTAATAACATATGCTGAGGCTGTTTACTGTTTGCACTTCACAACTTGTAGTCTCCGTAGTGGATTACGACGTAATGACTATGTAACTCCAATTGTCCATGGCTTATTGAACACAAATTTTAAGCAACACCTTGATGCAAGAATATGTATTTTCCTACATAGAATCATTACGAATAAGACCCTGGAATACTTATGTAAAAAACTTAATTTTGCTTGTTCTGATAGAACTCTGTGTCTTATTCCACCGCTACTATCTGAACTCATCTTGTTTATTTTTTATCTATGCCTTTAAACTATAGAATACTCTTCCAGTTAATTTAAAAATATCTCTGCTGCCACACGCTTTAAAAACCCAATTTTTAATCATTTTTAGCATAATTTTTTAACTTTTATTTTTTATTCTTTAGCTTGTGGGATTAAACTAATACCTTTGCCGTTAGTACTACAAAAAATACTTTATCTTCTCGTACATTTTATTTATATTATAAATAAATTGAAAATGGTCAATGATTAAAAAGAAGTGGTGACACGATAAAAGAAAAGGGTACGAATCTGCCGGGGTTTTCTTCCTTTCAGTCTTACCTCATTTCTGCATAAAAAAAACTCGAACGCGTGCTCAATTCAAACATTCAAGAGTTTCTGAAAACAAAACGCCTATCAAGTTCTCAATATGCCGTAATACCCACTGTGAGGTGCACAGTGGAGAGATCTATCCACATCAAGCAATACATTCGTGCTATCTCTTAGACATCGAAGGTGCCTTTAACAACATCCTAACGAACTATATCAACCCCATTACATGTGCCCATTCTAGAAACCAGAATCATCCAGTTGCAACTGGGTAAGTACCAAGTTACCAAATCAGTCAACCGGGGTACACCTCAAAGCGGGGTTATCTTATCTCTCTTATGGCTGAAAACAATAAATGAAATTGTGATGAGCGAATTCACAAAGAGGTCCCTATTTAGAATTTACTTTTGGGCTATAGACTGTGGCCTCAACGATGAAAACGAAACTGATGCTAAGCTTCCTTGGCTCAACAATATCACTGCCTCCCTTTCCTCCAATGCTAAGCACGTCATTCTGGACCCCTAGCTCAACTAAAAGTCTAATAAATCTTTCTATGCCTGCAGTAAAACTTTCGGTAAAAGGGTGGGTCTCAAGCCCAAAACGATCCTTTGGATATACACAGCTGGTGTCCGTCTCATTCATGAGTAAAACATACAACTTAAACAAACTCAACAAAAGTCCAGAGATCGGCAGGAGTCGGAATTTTCGGGGCAAAGAGATCCCTCTCCGAAGCACTGAACGTGCTCCTACACCTCCTCCCACTGGACCATTACACTGATTATGTATTCACGTGTAGCGTCATTAGACTCAGAGAAGCGGTATGTTGGTCAGCAACACTTGCCTGAGCACCTAACACCAGCTCCCACGGACATCATAGACTTAGGTAAGTTGGCACAATCCTGGTTTCGATCCAGAGAGGACTGGAAAACCCAATCACTAATGTACCTCGGGAGACCAATTTCTGATCTTTACAGACGAGTCTAAGCTGGATCATGGTGTAGGCTTAGCGGTCTTTTCGGCGGACTTCAACATCTCTTGTTCTTACCGCCTCCCAGATCACTCGAGTATCTTCCAGGTGGAAGTGCTAGCGATTAAAGAAGGGTGTAAAATTCTAAACACTATACTTTGCCTTATTGTAGAGCCGCAGCTATCGGCAACGACAGCCAAGCCGCCATAAGGGCCATCTCCTCAGTAATCAATTAATCTTAATTGGTGCAACAATGTAAGGAAGAACCAAAATGGTCCAGTAGCATGTATGCAGGCATTATGACTCTCCTCTGGGCTCAAGGCCACAGCAACATAGAGATAGATGGTATTGCCCACGAACTGGTCAAGCAAGGAGCCTCCGGCAACGCCCCCACTGAGTTGGTGGGCCCCCCAATCGACTACCTCAAATTCATAATATAACAACATTTGTCCTTAGCTAGTAGAAGGTGGACTAGAACATCCATGTATAAATTCTCTATGAAAGCCTGAACTTGCTACATGAAAACCAACAAAAGGCTAGAGTCGTGGCTGTAAGCACAGTGAACTGTGCCCGTAGGCATCCACACTGCTAGCCTTGGAATACCGTTCAACCCACACTGTCACAGTTGCCTTGACATTATCACTCAGAGAAAAGCCTCAATCACTTTCTCTGTGACTGTCCCACACTAGCCAAACAAAGACATATTGCAGGTCTTCGAGATGTGGTATCAAACGGTGCACTTGCACTTGACTAAGCACCCAAACGGGGCCCCGATTATGCATTTCTTGGAGTGATCTACTCCGATTCTGTGAATTGACACCTAGTGACGTTGTCGCGCAAAAGCTGAGAGCTCCAGCTAAGAGTAGCTTCGAATCCGATGATGCCGATTCGAGAAGGGCAAGTAGACTGAATCTCCGGTACACAGACCAAGTCATCGCGGATGCAAGAGAACTTGGTCTTGATGACTGGAAGAAGTGTGACCAGGACCATCGATGATGGATTGTGATCTGACTGCTCAGCCTACGACACTCCATAGGTCGCATACCTGATGAGAAACTATGAAAGTAAAGGGGGGAGGGGGGGGGGAATGACCTTAACCAACTTCGTCTGTTTAATGACAGTCACCTAAGAAAGCTTGTTGGTTGAAGCCCATCAGGGACTGTCCACCGCGGCAAGAAGAAGAACTTGTGATCCCGTGTCGAACCAATCGTCGCCACAATGATTCCCCACAATACCACGTTAATGATCAATGACATCCGAAAGCTCTACGCCACAGCAGCCTCAACCTTTTCAGTCTTACCATGGCCTCTGCGATGCAAAGTTGATAATGACATGCATCACCTCATCAAGTCCCTCTGCCTCATCAGACGTGGTCATCAATTGATTCTCAATCCCCCTGCGAATCTGATTCCATCCGTGATTACCCATCACATCGCGTATTTACTCACGTACAGGTGCATGACCAAACCGACTTTACATGTAATTTACAGCCGATCTCGTGGCGTTGTCGTGGGCAATACCAGTTTGCGCGGATGGGATGACTCATTGGATAGTGCATGCATCATTGCACCTGCAGGTGGCATAGTTATTGGCCAACTCTTGGTGTACGAACGCTATGAGCTATCGACGGTGACCCGAGCAACCCCAGCGTGCGACTGAAGGTCTCGACGATCACATTCGCAATTATTCTTTCGCGACAATAGTCACAAGAATGGAAATAAACTGTCGGCGGGGATTATGAATTTAATCTCGGACAGGTGTAAACTAGTGATTTGCATGAGACAAGAAAAATAAACCGACCGTAGTTGCAATCAACTCGTTACGCAGATGTGGTCGGATGCATTTTTGAGCTGAGCAAGATTTTCACGCCATAATCGAGTGTGACTAATTAAATTTGTTGTATGTGTAGTGATGCCTCTAAACAACGATAGGCAGATAGCAATAATAGATTTAAGTTAAGCTTCCAATGACATCCAGTTGGCAAAATATTCTATCATGATTGCTGAGATGGGCAAATTATTAAAAATATCGACTTGAGGTCGGTCATCTAATGGTTTGAGTATGCAGGCAATTCGTCGCACCGTGAAAAGGTTGATCCTGGGGCCACCCTCGTGGACCTTAAGCCACCTTATAGAGAGCCACAGCTTGAGACGAGACGTTATTAACTAACTACGTCCCACATATGGTACCGGGTCATCGAAAATTAGACCAACAGCTAGAAGCACTTCAGCCATCTTGCATCCGCGATTACATGGTCTATATACCGGAGGTTCGGTTTGCTCCTCCTTCTCGAACTAAAAGGCTCATAATCGAAGACTTTCCTAGTTGTCTCAGCTGCAGCGTTGTTGTCCATGCGCTCGATGTCCCCCAGTCGAGGCATTTTTTCCTCCCGAAATCCATCCACGTTTTGATACAGCTCGAAGATTTCCCTTCTTCACCATTCACCTCCGTCACAAACTGGACTGTTTATCCGTAAGATTTGTCTTTCCAAGGTTCCAAGTTTGTCATCGTCCAGCTGTCAAATGGTCGTTAACGCACCCACTGAGACCTTCAACGTCAAGAAATGTTTTAGACAAAAAGGTTTCTTTAACATCATTCTGGAGAAGATCAGAACCAGAAGTCCATACAACTGTTAGCATACACGGATGACATTGACGTGATTGACAGAACACAGAAAGCTGTCAATGATGCATTTGCTGGTATTGGGATGGAAGCGGCCAAAGTGATGAATGTGGGCAAAACGAACGACAAACAACATCGAGGCCTTGAACAGAGCGTTACAATAGGCAGCTATAACTTGTCAAGGACTTTGTCTACCTCAACTTCGCAATAAATAGTACGAACAACAACAGTACTGAGATCAAACGCAGAGTAACTCTTGCCAACCAGGGGCTCAAGAGGCAATGGAGTATTATGCCCATCTCTCGAAGGACCAAGTTAACTTTATATAATACCAGGATCATCTCAGTCCTGCGGAGGCAAGGACAATATCTAAAGCGGATAAGGATGTCCATGGTCTCTTGGAGACCAAAGTTTTGCGTGCGTTGGTTTTTAAAAAAATTAAGCAACATGCGCCTAGTCAGGCGTCTGCAGGTCCAATGGTAAGATGTCTAGGCCATGTAGGGCGTATGGGCAACTAGCTCCGGCCCGAAGAGTCTTCGACTCCGAACCTGTGAGTCATATGCTTACAGCTATGCAGACTGTAAAATTTTTGACAACAGAACGAAAGCCAAGCCAAGCCGAAGCCATATGTTTGCGATGACCCAGACACGCTCCCAAGCATAGGCAGTAGCGCGATGTTGCTGTCCATTGGATAAAGAACTGTAAAACCAAGCCAAGCCAAGACAATCCCATGAGGCCAACCACGCTATGCAAGAAGAAGCTGCTGATCTCATTATATCTCATTTGCATAAGCTTGTGTCTTTGCTTGCTTGTCTATGTTTAATTTTTTTTCGGATCACGACTGGCTCCCACACATATAACTATTGGGGCAACGTAACAGAGGACACCTGCGCTTAAGGTGGCGCACCCAGGTGGAGAAGGAGCTCAATCAACTTGGCGTGCGACACTGGAGACAGCTAGGCAGATACCGTGCTAGCTGGAGAGGCTTGTTGCTTGAGGGCCAGGTGCACCCAGGTCTGTAGCGTCAAATAAAGAAGAACAACAAGTTCACAGAAGGTGTCAACTAGAGTTGTGATAAACAGTTCTGACTACGGAACGGACATGAAACGATTCTATTCGCAATCGGAAATGGTTCCCGGAGACATCTCTGCGGTAGTAACTAGTTCCATACGCTTAGCATGTGCGCGGAACTGTGTACATAGTTCCGTTCCTATTTCGCCGAGACGGCTATTGGATGGACTTATGATACATTAAAGGTCCCCGTTCCGACTGAGGTATGCACAAACTTGTGTGTACGATTTTGCGCCATGTGTGTGATTGTGTAGAATTTTTGTATACAAATTGTGTTCACCCAACATGTGAACATGGACATGTTTAAGTTGAGTCTTCGAAACGATAGGAAATGTTTCCGACGGAGGACATAGTTCCGGCAGCTATACATGTACGGGACGAGGCAACTCTACTCTTAAGGTTGGTTTTGTCATATAATGGACCCGAAATTTTACCACAAGTGAGCAGCTCGATGTTGAAGATTGCAGTTTGCAGCTCCGATCGTAACCAATTAGGAAAGAAAGATAATCATACCATTTGAAAAGTACAGGTTACTGCTGGATTGTATACAAATTAAACAAAATTCATTTTAGGCCCCAACTTAGGGATAACTTACTATCCTGTATACATCCGTATGCTCATTTCATTTTTCATTTATTTATTCTTAGGAACGTCCATTGAGATATTAATCTTTTTTTGTACTTAGTACATTAATTTACAAAAATTCAAATTAAACTGTGTATTTATAAGGATTGGAATTGAGGTACATTGTTGATGTATAGCAAAGTGGTGAAGGATAACACTTTCAAAATTGTGCGGGTTTGAAATTGATCTTATGTGGGATGGCAAAGAATTCCACAGTCTAACAGTGTGAATGGAAAATAAGCGCGACGGCTTAAATGATTGCTACGAAAAGGGATAATGTGAGTGGTGAGAGAGATTCAGCAAAATAAACTGTTAAAAATGATGCTTAACCTTTCTTGGTACTATTCTACCTCTCAGTTACATCGACAAGTTAGTGTTGAATTGATCTCTGATAGAATAGAAAGGCTAACACACTCTTTTCTTATAAAGTGTAGTTTACCTGAAAATCCCTTTGTTAATGAGTTAAATGTCGCCTAGCTTAAGTTGAAATACGAAATTTACACAAATCTTTATTTGTTTATTATTTTTTTAATTGATTTGCCTTTCTATTGCAATTGTAATTTTTTTGTCATTGTACAGTTATAACAATGTATATATTAGTTATTTAATTATTTTTTGTTTTTTCTGTTAATAATTAATATTTTTTATTCATATATCTATATATATTTATTTATTTCTTCATTTATACATATTATATTAGTTAGGGAATCCGTCCCGGGAATCCAGAAAAAAAAATCGCGAACGGGGAGGCAACGCCTCCGCCCAACTGTTCGACTTACGTTAATTAAAACAAAGAACGATTTCTCAATGAGAATTTATTTTATTCCGTGTCAATACAAGTCAAAAATCAGACTGCCCTCCAAACCTATCTTGAGCCCATAGGAAGCCGCTGCTCCAACCATCCAGAATGCAGGCTCATCAGTTTTATGCCGGCGCGTGTATCTGGTGCGATGCAATTTGATGTTCGCTGGTCGTGTGAATAGCGCGACGCAACTTGATCTTCTATAAACCTCTTAACAGGCTTGCACCTGAATAAACTTAGTCAGCAATTCTCATACAGACTGCTTCCCCATATGGGGTTCAGGGCCAAATGCGTGGTGTTAACTTATTATTTATTTATTTTTATTTATTTATTTATCTATTTATTTACTTATTTATGTATTTATATATTTATTTATTTAACTATTTATGTAATTATTTACTTCCTTTTCTTTTTTTGTTTTCTTCATATGAGGGGTTTTTCTTTCGTTGTTTCCCCTCGAAAAATACTTAAAAGCGCAGAAAAAAAGAGTCATAAACAATATTATAAATTAATTTTTCAGTTGAAAGATATATCTTATATCTAATATAAAACGAAATAAATATCTATCTATCTAAAAATGTGAGTCGTTCTAAGAGACCGCGTGAAATTAAGTCTGTTATATAAATACGGTGGACTACGATTATTAAATATTTTGTGTACATACAATTCCTTGTGTTGATATACCGTTGCATATGAAATATGCCCAAAGGCGTAACGCAAAGCATCATTGGAAGGTACTTGTAACTTACGTTGAGATAGTGTTGATAGGCATATGTTACAAGTGGTAAGATAAAGGAGAGTACTAACTTCTTACATGCTGCTAGAGGAGTAAAATAAACAGAGAGCCACCGTTTTCGTAAACAGCCATAAATACGGCCAGTGACCATGTCTGTGTGCTTGTAGCCAGAGAGATCACGACTTACGGCATATCTAAGGCTGGTAGTAGACTCAACTGCCTTAATTTGAGATTTGCTGAGATATATATCAACTAAAAGATCGAGATTAAATGGTTTTTTTGAGATTGGAATAACTTGCGATTTTGTTGGGTTTAATAGCAATCCATTTTTGATTGACCAAGTGTACACCCGCTTTAGATCGTCATTCATTAGATAAGCAAGTTCATGTAGATCAGAAAACGGCTTGGAAATTAGTAGGTAGATGTCGTCAGCATATAGATGTACCAATGAGTGCTTGCAAACAGAAGAAAGATCATTTATAAACTTGCACAACAGTATTGGTCCTGGTATTGACCCCTGTGGAACGCCTAAGTGAACATCCAAAAAGGACGAACAATGTTCTCCCACATGTACCCTTTGTCGCCTACCGGAAAGAAAACTTCTCAATAAGCGTGTGGTCCTTTCACTTAAACCGAAATTGTTCTTTAATTTCCAACATCAAATATCACGGGTGTCCGTGGCGTGGTGGGTAAGTGCGTCGACTCCTACGCAGAGGGTGCTAGGTTCGATACCAGAATTTACCACCTTTGATAATTCACGGCTCCGCCTCTTTCGAGTCACTGACAATGCTCAAAGAGTATTCCTGTCTAGAAAAAGCTTCTCAACTTCGCCGTTCGGAGTCGGCTTTAAACGGAAGGTCCCTTCCACTAGTAAAAAAACGATAGCACGCACAACACAAGTGGTTGCAGAGAAGCTAGGTCCAGGTCCACCTCGGACTGTCGCGCCACCCATATTATTATACTCTTATCATAATATCACGGTTAACTTTATCGAAGGCCTTCGAGATGTCAGGCAAGCAGAGAAGAGAAACTTGTTTTGAAAACAAACAGATTGACCATAGCTGAGGAACAACTGTGGATTGCTCTAAAGCCCCATTGTTGAGAGTAAAGCTCTTACGCTCTTCTCCGGATTCAAATTTGGTTTGCTCTGGGCCTATGCCGCGTTAAGACAACACGTAGAAAAGTTCACACATCTGCCATTAGACACATGTTTGCTGGCGCCATAAAGTTTGAAACTACCTCTCCGTTTGCTTGAGATAGCAATTACTTCAGCCATCGTCCGTGATCGCATTCTCTCACACTTCCAAGTCGATTTAGGTCAACGTCGTTGTAAGCAAATAAATCTTCGAAAGTCTTAAAAAATTCTCAGGTGTTCAGTCCGTAACGATGTTTCTGAACATCTAGTTGCAACAAATTGGCAGCCATCCGCAGTGGCATCTGTGTACATTCTCCGCACACACTCTCGGCACTCCCACCTTCCTCCCGCATGCCAGCATTCGCTGTGTGCTGTCCAGTTTTACCTATGAACACAGCCGTTTATGAGTCTAATGACACCATCTTGTGGGGAAAGCTGCCTTCGTCTTGCTATAACTTAGAGAATTAGACCAAATTAAAGCACATTCACGTCCATAAAGTGTAGCCACCATAAACCCATCTGGTTTCTACCTCAGACCGGACCGGATCGGATCGGGCACTTCCTTAAGCCAGCCGCAAACCGCACACGTTAACGTCATCTCTGCTGTCACTCTCGCTTTCATTGCGACCGCAATCCGCCGGACAATCTGCCTGCACACACTATCAAACCATCGGAGATTATTTCTAACGACTTAATAAACATCTTGGTTCTTTTTTATTTTCGAATCAGATAATTTACCTCCCGCTAGTTCGATCGTGATGCCATTCCTCCGATATGCCGCCTGTGCTCTCTGACGTGTCAGCACACGGTGTCGCCAGACCATCTCCACCGCCGGTCTACCAGCCAGCAGCAGCGTCCGAAAATTCATCGAAAGATAAAGAAATAAATAAATAAACAAAAAATATGCGTGTTCGTCAAAAATTTAATGGCCGGCTATAAAATTAACATTTCCATTGAAGTCCACCCGGTTGCCGGTTGGCCCCTGTTGACTGGCATTCGATTCGATCGCCGCTCGCGTCTCGGCCATTTGTTGAGATTCGGATTCAATGGCTTGCCGTGGACATGTCAGACAGTTATGATAACACGAAGCATCTCTCTTCTATTTCTGAAACATATTTTTTACGGGTTTTTAAGTGAGCTGTAATGTGTGGGGTGCTTTCTTGGGGGCGGGCGGAACGGCGTCGGCATGCATAGGTAATGCCGGGCACGTGGTCTGACACATCCATCCTGGGTCCCAAGGGAGTGTGTGTGGGGAGGGATATCCAATTTCGCGAGAACGATCAAGCAAAGCACCACAGGAAATTACAAATCCTTCACGCGGTGGAAAACTATGACAGACCGAGCAGCGCTGGTCTTGGCCAGCAAAGTCAGAAGGATGTTCTTTCACCCAAAAAAAAAAAGAGAACAGAAAAAAAGCGGATGATGTACGAGGCCAGAATTCCCTCTAGATGCACAATAACTCTCCATCAGAAGGCACCGGGCGATGTGACATCATTAAATTGTGTCACGTACCGTAAAATGTATTACTTTCATTTCCAGTTAATTTTGTGGAATTTCTTAGCAGTTCCGTTTGGTCCTTTATACGGTTGCGTGAGAGTGGTGTATCCCCGGCCGCCGCCGCGCCGCGGGATAACCTTGGACGCAGGGAACGTAGTAATTTAATTTTCGTGAGCAATTCGCCGGCGATGGTGATTGTGTGTGTGTGTGTCAGGTGCGGGTGCGGGTCCTTCCGCTGGGTGCCGGAATCGGGATCTCGGGCTAGGGCCGTGAAATTAATTAGATTGCTCGAAAGAGAATGCAATTAAATTCAATTTTTCCCTCTTCTCTCTCTAATTTATTTCAGGGATGTGCGCGTCCGTTTCTGTCTTTTTTTTTCGTCTTCATTCTGTCCTGGTGTTCGCGCTGGGACCTGTCGCAGGGTAATCCAGTCAGTGAAATTGATAGGCAAGTGGCTGATAGGGCGGGATGGATGGTTAAGTGTCAATTGGATTGGGATCCTTCATTAGGCTGGGCCGCCCCGGCAAAGGAAATGGGTGAGCATCCTTTGACCTCGGACTGGTTGAAATTGGGATTTTAATTTTCTGGGAAAAAATCCAGTCGAAGAAATGCAATCAGGGAAATGGGTAATTGCGGCTCATTGAGTTCGACTCGGGTCGCGGTGGACGGAACACACAGAACTGCGTGGGAAGAGTCATTCATTTGCGGATATCCCGTCGTTTTTCAATCGCCTGTATGTGGGTGTGTGAGCTGTCTTGACCTGGTTCTCAATTAGAAACTTTCCGTCGAGAGCCCGAACTTTCGAAACGAAGTGGATGGTCGTGTATGAATGGGGTTTTCGTGGATTGACTCTGGGGGAAGCTACTCAATTAGTTTAGCAAGTTTTCCGGTATCTCTTAGTCGAAGCAGATTTGATCAAGTTGCAGGATCTAACTTTCATTTCGAGTGGGATGTCCGCTGTTCGGTGGCGGAGTGAGATGTGTGGCAGAAACTTTTCAAGCAATTAGAATCGAGGCGATCTCTGAGGGAACACTGTCATTGGAAGCATGTACGAGAGCTCTGATGAATCCATCCCGCTGGCATCTTCCGCATAGGCACGTGAGCAACACAGGGTCATCAAACTTGAGGCACCCCCACCCCAAATTCAGAGACATTCATTCATGTATCATTCTTTTAGTTCAGATATTAAATTCAAGTTAAACAAATACAATTTATGCCCTTTAAGTCGAATTGTCTTCCTCTCAGTATCGTTTGCCCGATCCATAAGAAAGGAGACCCCTTCAACTGCGCCAACTATAGAGGGATAAGTCTCCTGAACATCGCCTATAAGATCTTCTCTGCCGTTTTGTGTACTCGACTGAAGCCGTTTATAAATAACCTGATAGGTCCTTATCAGTGTGGCTTCAGGCCAGGGAAGTCCACCATCGACCAGATTTTCACACTTCGGCAGATCCTGGAAAAGACCCAAGAAATGCAGAGAGACACCCACCACCTTTTTTGTCGATTTCAAGGCCTCATATGACAGCGTGCTTTGGGACGAGCTATACAACGCCATGTCTAGTTTTGACTTTCCTGCCAAACTCGTCAGGTTGTGCAGGATGTCGATGGAGAACTCTCGCTGCTCCATCAAGGTCGGTAATGAACTCGCCGAGACCTTCAATGTCAAAAAAAAGTTTTAGACAAGGCGACGCGCTGTCATGTGATTTCTTTAACATCATCCTGGAGAAGATCGTGCAAGACTCACACGCCAACACTAGAGGCACGATCTTCCAGAAGTCCGTACAACTGCTAGCATACGCGGATGACATTGACCTGATTGGCTGAACACAGCGAGCCGTCAATGAAGCGTTTGCTGGCATTGAGGCGGAGGCGGCTAAAATGGGTCTAGCGGTGAAAACGAAGTATATGCTTTCATCAAGAAAGGACACACAACCAACATCGACGTCTTGGACAGAGCGTCACAATGGGCAGCTATAACTTCGAGGTAGTCAAGGACTTCGTCTACATCGGCTCCGCAGTAAATAGTACAATTAACATCAGTACCGAGATCAAACGCAGAGTAACTCTTGCCAACCGCTGTTTCTATGGGCTCAAGAGGCAATTGAGTAGTAGAGCCATCTCTCGAATGACAAAGCTGACTTTATACAAGACCTTGATCATCCCAGTCCTGCTGTACGGCGCGGAGGCATGGACAATCTCAAAAGCGGATGAGGAAGTCCTTGGTATCTTCGAGAGAAAAGCGCTGCGCTCTTTGGTCCTGTTTACGTTGACGGTTTCTGGAGGAGAAGATTCAACCACGAACTGTACGGGCTGTACAGCGACATGAGTCTAGTCAGGCGTCTTCGGATCCAACGCCTAAGATGGCTAGGCCATGTAGAGCGTATGGACAACTCAGCTCCGGCCTGGAGAGTCTTCGACGCCGAACCCGTGGGACAACGCAACAGAGGACGCCCGCGTTTAAGGTGGCGCACCCAGGTGGAGAAGGACCTCAACCAACTTGGCGTGCGACACTGGAGACAGCTAGCCAGAGACCGTGCTAGCTGGAGAGGCTTGTTGGTTGGGGCCCAGGTCCACCCCGGACTGTAGCGCCAAATGAAGAAGAAGAAGTCGAATTGTCACGGGATACGATTATATTTTCGAGTTAGAAAGAGAGTTTGACTCGGGGAGAGGTTTTTGTGTAGCAATTTGAGGGAAATAGGGAGAATCCACTGTATATTGGATCAATATCAATACCTGGTTCGGGTCTTGGAATTAGGAAGGGAATGTACCATTTTCATTTCAAAGAATCTCTCTTTCCATTCTTCCTTGGACACATAGCGAGCATCAAACTGGCCAAAACATGACGAATATTTGTCTTGAATAGAATGAGCACTCCACAGTACCTGAGGAAGATAATCGTCAGCTATCTCACCAACACGAAACTTAGATACCAGACTGACGACGGAATGAAATACCACGAAGTCTCGGCAGACGTCCCACAGGGTTTAGTTCTTGAACCCCTCCTGTGGAACTTAATGTACGACGGAGTACTGAGACTAACGCAACCACATGGAATCAAGGTGATCTGTTTTTGCTGACGACATCGCGGTCGTGACAGTGGCCAAGCACATCCACGAGGTGGAAGCAGCCACAAACGAAGCGATCGTCAGAATCAATCCGCCGACCTAGAACTAGCTGACCACAAGACTGAGGCTGTCTTAATAACCAGTCGAAAGACTGTGGAATACGCGAACTTCCGAGTTGGTTCCCAGATAAATCCATCGAAGGAGGCTCTGAAATACCTAGGGGTAATGCCCGACAACTGGCTGAACTTTAAAACTCACGTCGAGTACTGCAGCAAAAAAACAGCAAGGATGCAGGCAGGAATGCTGCCCAACATTAGATGACCTGGATATGCGAGAAGGATCCTGCTTTCCACTGTGGTAAGCTCAATCTCTCTCTCTGCGTGATAACAGCAATCAGCGGCTTCCGAACAATTTCGAACGAAGCAGCCTGCGTCATTGCGGGTATGGTCCCGATCGACATTCTCGCCACCCAAATGCAAAGGATATACCTACGGAGATCTTCAAATCACGCGGAGACTAGCGCAAGAGGCCTGAAAAATGAAGAAAGGGCAACATCAATGGCACTGTGGCAGGCCCGTTGGGACCCCACAACCAAAGGCAGATGGACCCATAAAGTGATACCCAAAAGCCTGGACAACGAGAGCTCACGGGAACTGCAACTACCACCTCACGCAGTTCTTGTCGGGCCATGGGGGTTACCGAAAATGCCTCCACAGATTCGGTCACGACAGCTCACCCACTTGTCCAGAATGCGCGGTCGAAGATGCAGATGCAGAGCACACAATATTCTATTGCAGACGCCTTGCCGTGGCTAGAGGAAGTCTACCAACTCCAGAGATCCTAGTTAGCCATATGACGGAGTCAGCCGACTAATGGCTGGTGACCTGTTCCATTATTACAAGTGTGCACATCGAGCTAAGAAGGCTCGAAAGAGAAAGGAAGGCTGAATTGGCAAATATAGATCACATAGCTTGATATGCTAACCAGCCCCGCGAAGTAATACCTAACGGCAGTTCCGCTGGGAGAGTGGTAGAAGTGTGGCTTAGGACGTAGGCACGAGGAAAAGCGAGAATAATATCCCGTGAATAGTTCATGCTGGTAACACGGGTTACCAGTATATTGAAGAAGATTCCACATCCATTGTCGCAAACCATAAAAAAAAAGAAGAAAAATAAAATTATATATATTTCTAACTGTTGATTGTGTACACAAACACGATCTTTTGTGTGTCACCACCAATATTTGTGATCCAAATCCAATTTTAACTGAAAACATATCTTCATCTTGTGATATTTGTGAGAAGTACATCAACACAAGTTAGTAGTCTAATGCTGGCTTAAGTGTGACTGCTGTCCCTTTGCGCTGCAGTCAGCCACTTCAACCTTCTTCTTCTTTACAGTCCGGGGTGGACCTGGGCCTCAACCAGCAAGCCTCTCCAGCTAGCACGGTCTCTGCCTAGCTGTCTCCAGTGTCGCACGCCAAGTTGGTTGAGGTCCTTCTCCACCTAAGTGTGCCACGTTAAATGCGGGCATCCGTTGTCCCACGGGTTCGGATTCGAAGACTCTTTGGGCCGGAGCTGAGTTGTCCATGCCTCCGTGCCGTACAGCAGGACAGGGATGATCAAGGTGTTATATAATGTTAGCTTGGTCCTTTGAGAGATGGCTCTACTACTCAGTTGCCTCTTGAGCCCATAGAAACAGTGGTTGGCAAGAGTTACTTTGCGTTTGATCTCGGTACTGATGTTAATTGTACTATTTACTGCGGAGCCGAGATAGACGAAGTCCTTGACTACCTCGAAGTTATAGCTGCCCATTGTGACGCTCTGTCCAAGACGTCGATGTTGTGTGTCCTTTCTTGATGACAGCATATACTTTGTTTTGCCCTCATTCACCGCTAGACCCATTTTAGCCGCTTCCGTCTCAATGCCAGCAAACGCCTCATTGACGGCTCGCTGCGTTCTGCCAATAACATCAATGTCATCCGCGTATGCTAGCAGTTGTACGGACTTCTGGAAGATCGTGCCTCTAGTGTTGGCGTGTAAGTCTTGCACGATCTTCTCCAGGATGATGTTAAAAAATTCACATGACAGTGCGTCCCCTTGCCTAAAACCTTTTTGACATTCAAGGTCTCGGCGAGTTCGTTACCGACCTAGATGGAGCAACGAGAATTCTTCATCGTCGTCCTGCACCACCTGACGAGCTTGACGTCAGGTTGTATTGCTCGTCCATATGCACGCTGGCATATGAATCCTTGAAATCGACGAACAGTTTTTGGGAGTGAGTGTGCCGTAGGGTAAATATCTGGTCGATGGTGGACTTTCCTGGCCTGAAGTCACACTGATATGGACCTATCAGATTGTTGATAAATGGCTTCAGACATTACACGTCCTACGATAGATTGATGATCCGAGATTCCAAGTTGAAGTTCGTGAGAACATTTGGATTTTACATCCACAGCTTTGCAAGTGATGTGGTAAATGTACAAAAGCAAATCTATGGCTGAATATTTTCTTCCACAGCTTCCAACGGAAAATGTCTGGAGTTTCGGATTTTTCCAGAAGAAGTAAAGATCTTATAAAATCGCTGTCATCCATTCCAGATTAGTATTCCTTTTCCGAATCATTATTTTCAATATACAGTGGACGAATTGTCACGGGATACCAAAATGTGTTCGAGCTAGAGAGAGTTTGACTTACAGAGAGGTTTTTATATGGAAAGTTGAGGGAAATGTTTGTAAAATATGGCGAAGATGTTCGAGTAAGGAAGAGTTTCGACTTAAGGCGAGTTCGACTTAGGGAGAGTCCACTGAATTAACTTTTTTCTCTCTTTAAGTTACTTCCAATGTAGACTCAACTCTTTCATGTGTTCACTCAGTACATTCCACCTTTATTCTCAGCGAAATAAAGGCAATACTCAATTGTCGAATTACATGAGTGAAGGGTTTTCGGTAAACTTAAATAAATTTTCTTTTATTCACACCGAAAGGAGGGTTCCCACAAAAATTCTGAGAAAACTCTCACACTTAATTTGTATTGACACCAATGTGACATCCAATGTGTCCGTTGTTTCGTCTTCTTAGTTATTCATTGTATACACATAAGGTCATTAGCAATAACAAAATAAGTAGGTGATATTTTTTATTTCTCCAGATGAGTGGCATAGTTCAAAATATGTTGGAAATCTGTTGGGCTTTAGGTTTAATACACATATGTAAAATCTCGCTTGACAAAATGAAAACCAATGTTTTCCACATTCTTAAAATATTTGATATTCTGATAAATTGTGGGATTTATTAAGATAATTGAACTCTGTAGAATTTCTGCGTTGATTGTAGTCAGAAATGAATCTGCATTTGGGATCTTCAACGCTTTAAAATGTCCCCAATATTTTCCTACAAATTCACTCATTTGCAGGATGAAGAAAGTAAATTTTATGCAAATAAATACCTTTATTTATCATTTATATCATTCTTATTTTACAGAAAATAACTTAACAAACTATTGGATCTAATTTACAGGCGGTCTGAGGCATTCTAAGCCAAACTCCAAGCCTTGACTGTGTCTTTCGACTTATCCTAAATAGTATTGCTACAACACCCGCTTTAGACTTCGAGCTCAAACACTCATCCCAGACAGAGTAGATTGGAAAAAAGATCTGGTAAGAAAACCAGGCTACCTAGAAATCTTTTCCCTGTCTCTTCGACTGCGCAACCATTGTAGTGTATTCCAGCAGCTATCCAAGAGGCTGCCCGCGTCCTATCGATGAATCTGACAGACGGGCTATCTATCGCCATTTGCATAGTCAGGTGGCCATAAAGGCTCTGTATACACCATCAATTCAATCCAAGATGGTAAAACCTTGCCGTCTATCTCTTATAGCGGTTAGATGCAACCTAATCCAACAGAGTGATTTTCCAGGAAAAGAAAGAACCGACGAGCTAGCAAGATTATGGGTGGGACTGCCACTGGTCAATAATTAGGACACCCCATATCTCTCACTCGAAGTAATAAAGACCATGTTACTTACAGATGCCTACGACTCCGCTAATCGGCGATGGATAAAATTAGATACATGTAGGACTTCGAGGCTTACTTGGTCCTCACTAAATTCAAACAAAACAAATGCACCCCTAAAACTAAACAGGAATGTAATAAGGAACGTAGTGGGCATTATCACCGACCACTGCCTTCTCGGTATCCATGCAAGAAGAATGCGAGTCCCGCATAACGACTACTCCAGAAGCTTTAGAGACGTAGAGGAGGAAGAAAATTCGCTGCATTTCCTTGGCACTTGTCCATACCTTGCAAAAACTATAAATGGTGAACTAGGCAACTACTTTTTCAGTAACCTAGAGGAAATGTAACACTTAAAGATAGAAGACATATCCAAGTTTATCAGGGAAACTATAAAAATAATAATAATATGGGTGGCGCGACAGTCCGAAGCGGACCGGGGCCTAGCTTCTCAGCAACCACTACGTGTTGTGCGTGATGTTGTTCTTTCACGACTGGAAGGGACCTACAGTTTAATGCCGACTCCGAACGGCCAAGTTTGAGAAGCTTTTTCTAGACATTAATACTCTTTCAGCATTGTCAGTGACTCGAAAGAGGTGGGAACGTCAATTATCAAAGGTGTTAAATGCGGGTATCGAACCTGGGACCCTCTGTGTAGGAGTCGACGCACACGAAACTAATTGGCTGTAAATCAAAGTGGGCCACAACCGCTACAGTGGTGGCAATCAAACTAACCTAAACCTAACCTACAGCATTGATAATACACATTTATGGACACATGATGATGATGAAAAAAAGTTTTGGAAGAAAAGAATGAAACTTCCAAATAGAATATGATATAAATATATTCCCGGCAAGGACACCTGTGAAAGGTTTTTTGAATAAAAAAAATATTTTTTAGATAAGAGACATGACGAAGAGTGCTATAAAAATGTTTTCCTTTAAAATTGTGCTGTTAGACATCATCGTATCAAAAGCAAGGCCTATGTTTTTGTACTCGCCCATAAAATAAAAATATCCGATGCAAAATTGGTCTCTGGAGTGGAACACAGGTCCTCGATTAAACATAAAAAAATTGATACGTCTTGTACGAACAATGACTCTATGAGATCTGTCGCATGGATAAGATGTGAACCAGTCCGATACGAATTCAACAAACTCGTTGCTTTCAATTTTGTCTGTTTATGTTTGTCCAACTGAAAACCAAATTGCATTAGTGCAGAAAAAAACAGGAACTTGGCAGTGGTGAAATAAGTCTTTCGATGTTCGTGTCATCGGCAGAACCTTTTTTAAACGATAGAACAACATCAGCATTGCCGATGGTTGAGACCTCAGGAAAAAAACTTCTGTGATTACTCTATTTACTGATAAACAAAATATCCACAGCGACGCGTCTTAAAAGCAAATTCGAAGGGCTGTCGAAACCACACATATGAGACTAACAGAATAAAGGAATCGGCGCGGAGTACTGGTGCGTCGACCCCAACTCTGGGGGTGCCTGGCCCAATCCCCAAAGTTACCAAATTTCAAACTTCACGGCTTGACTCCTGTTGAGTCACTGACAATGCTCATGGAGTTTTCCTGTCTAGAAAAAACTTCTCAAACTTCGCCATTTGGAGTCGGTAAACGACTGTAATTCCGTATTCCGTTCCAACAGATGTGCTGACTTGTAGAATACAGTGCCGTGTTGTCCCGAACTAAATTGAAGGAATCCCACAACAGCGCTATTGAGACTCGCTAATCTTCTGCAGAATGTGCCGTAAAGTGAACATCTTGTCTACAGTCGGTGTGTCGAACTTGTGTTTTGGTAAGTGTCGATTAGTACGAAACCAGTTCAACTTGAGACATTCACACAGCATAGTTGTCTAATATAATATTTGTTTCCTAAGTAGAGTCTTCGAAGAGTACAAACCGAAGCTTTTGGTCAACTCAACAGAGGACGCCTGCGTCTAATGTGGCCCAACAAAGTGTAAATGGAACACAACCAAATTGGTGGGCTATGTTTATGACACCTAGCCAGATATTGTTCTATCTAGAGGTGCTTGTAGGTTGAGGCCTGTCGCAGAGCAAAGAAGAGGTTCTTGTTTACTACACTGTCAACCTGCTCACAGGTTTCCTGCAGTACGCTGATATGGACGATAACGTATACCATTACTGCTGGCAATCCACCAGACATACCTACTACACAATTGTGATGAAATATTTTATGTCATTTATGGTATTTTCAAATCAATTTCAGCTGCAAAACAGTCCTCCACTGTGGTGCAGGGAGCACTAACTCACAGACTCAACTTAATGAAGTTGCGAACAGAATAACCGCTCTCCAATGCATCCGCCATTCACGTCGTTTCATTCTGGCCCAGACACGACCGATCAGGCTAATGTACGGCACACAATCAGAACCCGGCAAAGCTCCACATTTCCACTCGGAAGCCGTACATGTGTTTCCACTTTAATAGAGGTGCTTTGAGAATGTATCTATTGCACTTCGAGTGCCTTGTCCCTGGTGTCCCATTGTGTGCCGCAATCCAATCTAACAAATGCCCTCGTCACATATGTATGCGCAACAACAAGAGCAACCAGCTATCCCCCATCAGTCCACCATGTTTGACCGAAGCGTTCATCTTTGTCCAGCAAGCGCACACACTCACACATACGCCACGTCACGTCATGCCACGCCACGCACACCCAAAGAGAGTCATTACTTTGGAACTAACCCTGCCGCAGCCGTGCACCTCCAGTATCTCCATTAAATCCCGCCCATTCCCGAGTCCAGAGTCCGAAATGCATTCTTGCATAAAATTTTGCAAAATTCGCAAAAAAAAAAAACAACAACAACGACAACAAAAAGCGAAATAATATACAACTCAGATCACTTTGCAAAATGACATCCCATCGTGGTTCGCTGGCACATCTGCTGTGACAGCAACAAAACTGCACCGGGAACGTCCATTGCTGGCACTGGGCCCCGATGTTGGGTTGGCTCTGTGCGGGCCGGAGAACATTACACACTCGTGCCCCCCCGCAGGGATGTACTTACATGTGTTCCACATTTATGGCCGCGGACATGACCAACATATGAAACGCACTCTCGCAGTCCGCTGCAGCAGTCCGGGACTGCACACATTCGCTCCCATCATCTGCGAAAAGGGGTGCAATGCAACACGTGTTCGTGTGTGAGTGTGTAGAGCTGCATCATTGTTCTCCCAGTCCCAGAGCACAATGCTCGTTTCTTTTGTGCTGTTTGTTGCGTTTTGTTTATGGAAGAAGCAACATGCTGCGGTGGCTAGCTAGCGAGCTCAGAAGGAATGGCGGCTGTTGCACATGGCTGGGCTGTTCTTCTGCGTCTCCTTCGTCTTCGTTCACACAGCAGTTAGTTGCACAGGGCTCCTTGCAGAGGGCAGCCTTGCTTGTGTGTGCAGCCAGCACCCTCTTATTACCCGACCGGCTAAGTAGCTTCCAGGGGTGGAGACTGATGCATGGTTATGGCGACAATGCACATTGGCAAAGTGCATCAAAGGATTACGGTGAGGGTTGTGCGACAGCCACGCCTTCTTCCGTCCGTCGTGCCATGCACTTGAAGGGATTCACGGTTACCCGGTGGAAGGTGAAAATGTTCGTTAGTGAGCCGTTAAATTGAAATCGATACCGGGCTCTTCTCACACCGGGTGCCATTGATGGCTGCGCTCTGCTGGCGGGTAATTTGCGAAGACATTTGCATGTGATCTATGGGAGGAGGGCTGTGTGTGCACTGTGTAGCTGCAACCCCTGGCGTGGTGTTCAATTTGAAAAGAACCAGAGGGCGAGCCATGGAGGTTGTGTAGGGGACTGGCGTGAGAGGATAATTCAGGCAATCCCCTGCAGAGGAAGTTCCTGCGCAAAGTTGTGGGAAACGATACTAAGAGGGTAGCTCAAGGAGTCTTGGTAGTGATCAGAGACAATCTCCTTATGGAGAGGAGGAAATGAGATGAGTGAGGAGTTGGTTCATGCACTGGGAATCTCTGGGAAAAGGTTAACGTTGCGACTTGGAGGAGGATCTATCGATGGACTTGGCTGGCTGACGGAAGGAGGATTACAAAATGAAATGAGATTAATGACGACCTCTGATTTTCATACAAAACGAAAGTAAGAAAATATGCAGATTACAATAATGACACAATCAATTCATAATACTTATTACAGTGAGGCTGATATCAGTTACATGTGAAGCTAAACAATCGATATCAAACACTTCATTCGTCAGCAACTGTATAACAAAATCTGACTGCGCGAGCATTCATGACCATGATCCTGGTTTTGGAAAAAAGCCTTAAAGACCATGTGGCCTTAGTGACGAAAAAAGGGATTGGGGCACAATCGTATCTGGACGGCTAAGCTCTCATGGGGTGGTGTTTGTCCTCGTACACCACTTGATTACAAGGAAAATGGCCCAACGTTGGGCGCCACTTAGCCTTCTGCTTTTACAAATTACATGAAAACGCCTTAATAACTAGCTAGCGGGAGTGGTTGATGGTCAGAAAAGGCTGTGTTCTGTCTCCAAAAGCGTTTTCATTTATTTACAATATAAACGATTTAAACACCTTAATAGCAAAATAATAAACGACATTTCATCACGTCACCCTTTTGATTTGCCAAACCATAAACTACGGGTACTGTGACATTGATATGACAACAGGCTAGCCTGCCCCTCGATCTCTAATTTTTTAAGCGACAATGGGAAACGTTTGGCTGGTAGATAATTTTATATACGCTTGTGATTGATTATACCGATGTATGATGCATGCTGCCTTCGAGAAGAGGAGACACAGAACTCCGATAAATAAGCCATTAGGGCCGCCAAGGATATAACGTACCTCAACTCCACGGTGGGTGACCGTGGCATTGCGGGTATATGTGTCGCAACTTAACCTTGCTGCCTGGGTTCGATTCCCAGCCGGTGCGATAGAAAATATTTTTCATGTGTAGGGAATTTTGAAATTAGCACTTTTGCGCACCACTGTCATAAACGTTGTACTGATATTCTGAGTCAGTTATTTAGCTGCAAATTAATTATGTATGTTCGTTCATCCGATCAGGTGAACGGCCTGAGAACTCTCCACTCATTTGTACATAACAAGTGCATAAAAGATCTGCCAACTGAGAAGCAGCGCTCATTAAACGGATTACCACACACTCGTATTGTTTTGTTGTTTTATTTTCTCCACATACGCCTACACATGGTCTCACCTTTTTTGAGTCACTAACAATGCCCAAAGACTACTAACTACCTAGAAAAAGCTTCTTAAACCTGGCCTCGATTTCGGCGTAAAACTGTAGGTTCCTTCCACCCGTGAGACGACAATACCACACACAATACGAGTGGTTGCTGAGAAGTAGGTCCTGGCCCTCTACGGGCTGTACCGCCACTCATATTATAATATTAATTGTAACAAAATAATAGGTACTTTTTCTTCTGGCCCTAGAGGCCGGATAAAGCTTAGTTTCCGTCACTATGGCTTTCCTGCTGTCACGAACATTAGGCAGCTGCTCTAGTGGGCGCGGGATTTAAGATTCTTCGTCCAGGGGCAGTCTTGTCCATGCGCTCTATATGCGGTCTACGACGCATATTTTCCTGTGAGGCTTTGCTCACATCGGTGTACAGCTCGTAGTTAAGACGTCTTCATCCATCACTATCCACACCATCAACGCAAAGAGGACCAACGATTGAGCGCAGAACTTTTTTTCGAAACGAACGAAGAGCTTCTTCATCAACTCCTTCCCATTGTCCATCACTCCGCTCTGCGTTTAATCATTTGGGCTTTATACGAGAGATTCGGACTTAGTCTACTTTTGGAACCAGGAGCCTCGGATGTCCACGCGATCGATATAGCCAAGCAAGCACTGATTTTTTGCCTTCGGGGCACAGCCATGTCTTGAAAACTCAGAAATATTTTGGAGATTTCACGGTTATGTCTTCTAAATATTATAATCTCTTCTTCATGTGGCGCAATAGTCTGGGGTGAACCTGGGCCTCTGAAGCTAGTGCGATCTCAGGGTATCTGCCTCCAGTTTCAGACACCAAGCTGGGTGAGATCTTTCTCCACTTAAATTCTCCATTTTTTCAAAACTTAGACGGGGCATGCACGTAGTCGTCCACGGATTTCAAAACGTTAATACAGCGTCGCATGCTTCACTTGGCCTCTGTCAACGAACACCTACTCTCGGTGAAATCCTAGATCCATGCCCATTTGAGGGAAGACTGGGTACCCAATCGCTGTAAGGCCACGCGTCGAATCGTTGGTTTGTGCTGACCAGAAAAGGAAGAGAGTGAGTCAAGGCCATATTTCTCTTCAGGGATGATGGCTGAGGAGCTGATTTTGGATCATAATCGGAACTCATGTGTCTTTCGAAACCAGGTGGGAAGCAAGGCTATTTTTGTGCATGGGACATGGGACTTAAGAATATAATACATAACCGTAGCAAAACTGTAATAATAAAGGGTTTTCCAATAGGGACTTGACAACTTTGAATTTAATTTGTGAACTCACTCTTTCACTAATCATCAAACTGTCACAGTCTATGTATTCAGTAAACTCAGGAATTCTATCATGGTTTCTTTTTTATAATTTGCGCTTGCTCAAGAAATTGCTAATACCCTTATGTGTCCAGGGTCAAGACACAGCACGGGCCGAAGGTATAGAGGGAGACGAGGTACGGGTAGTAGGATGTATTAGGCTGGGAACAGCATTCCATATTCGTGCAGTGCGGCTGAAGAACGAGTCGAGAATTTAACTGACCGTCCGAACGTAGGCTTAAGGGTATACTGATGGGCATTCCTGGCGAAACGGGTATTGCGGGTGAAGTCATGGAGAGGAGGAATGCAGTTGGCTAGCTCACTTGGGGATCGTTTATTGAAATAACGATAAATCACGGACAAAGAAGAGACGAGTATAATGACTTTGTTATATTGTTGTCTCCTTTAAGTTTTATCGCTCCCTTTTGGATTCTTTGAAGTAGGTGCTGGGTGGTCTTGGGTGGTGACCCCAATGACCAGATATGAGAGTTGTACTCAAGCTTGGGACGGATGTAAGCCTTATAAATTAAAGCCAAATTAGAAGGGGTGAGATATTTCTTGCATCGATTAAGGAAACCTAAATATTTCGTATCTTTTTTGGCGACGTCAAATATGTGATCGTTCGAACTTAGTGTTGCGTTGATACACATACCAAGGTTGGAAAGTTTTCCGGTTTCATCGACACAAGCTCCATTCATGGATAATGGCTGATTATCAAGGGTTCGCTTGAGTGACAGCAGACAGCATTGAGACAGCTTGAGACTCTATTGTTTTTTCTCCAGTTAATTATGCTGTGAAGATCCGAATTCAATGTGCTTAACATACGCTGCCGTTCCAATTCTACGGCCGAAGGGAGGGGTAGTGAATCTTGGAAGGAAAAGGAAAAGGATATTTAATATGAAAAGCAGAGGGTGCTGTCATCAGCGAAGGAATGGATTGGATTTGAAGTAGCATCTGCAAATTATAAAAATTTTCTACCAAAATTCGCAGTCGGTGACAGCAACCTTAAGAGCGTTAACTCCAATTTTCGACGAAGCTCGTTTTTGGCTCAATGGGTTGGTCCATAAGCAAAATATTCGTTATTGGTCGGGTGAAGATGCACATATGCTTCACGAATCACCACTTCATCCACAAAAAATTACTGTTGGTGCGGTTTGCATGCTGGCGGCCATATTTTGTTGGTCCACGATAACGATCGTCACTTTACTGTGAATGGTCAGCGTTATCGCGCCATGGCTAGCGAATATTTTTGGCCCGAATTGGAAGATATGGACTTGGACGACATGTGCTTTCAACAGGATGGTGGCACAAGCCACACACGTTACAATCGAATTTTTGAAGAGTAAGTATGGTGAGTGTGTTATCTCAAGAAATATGCCAGTCGATTTCCCGCCTCGTTAGTGAGATTTAACGCCGGTTGACTATTTTCTGAGGGGCTACTGTAGTAAGCCTGATATGTATGAATCATATTGCGTGTGGCCCCAATTTCCAGACGCAATCCAAGCCGCTCTGTCAGGGCTTTTGGGAACCAACCTTATGAGTAGTTCTCAAGAGTTAGGCAATGTGCACGCGAACACCTGGTTGTGTTTGCCTTGATTTTTGGCAAGCGTGAGTAGATACATATATGGAATAGAGAACAGTGCATTCCGCGACTATATCAAATTTGAATGTTACGTTTATCACTACACTACGTTAAATCATTGGTTTGTGCAAAGAAGCCAACGATGTTGGGAGAACTCAGAGCCAACATTGAATGCGAAATAGCGAAATGTGTTGCCGAGTCATTGTAAATTGGGTACAACGGATCGACCGCTGCAAACGTGCCCGGGGTGGCCATATGAACGAAGTCGAGTTCCTTACATAAGTGTTTTGTTTGTACTTCAAGGCTATAATTAAGTTTTTGAAATATCTCAAATGGTTTGGGTTTTATTTAAAAAAACGTTGTCAAGCCCTTTACTTTAGGCAATGGCAAGTTGATCCCAATTCGAACCGACGTTGCAGAGCCGATATCATCAATTGTCTCTAGTAGAATTTATTTTCAGGGAATAAATCGATAACATCTGCTCTCATCCCAGCCGATCTGATTGTCAAATGCATTCACTCAGTGGAGTGCAAACCCGTAATAAATTCCTCGCCGACAACAGCACTAAAGCTGCTGTCAGATGGCACAATAGACAGGAAACAGTCTCTTCCCTGATTCCGGAGACAAGGAATCACTCGAAGAAGGTAACTCTCTCGACTTAGGTAGATTGATTACTCGCAAGCTTATTACCCTGCTCGTGCCAATCACAACTAAGAGATAAGCAAACTCCCTGCGTGATGCATACTCCCTTCAGAGTGGCGCAAGGAAGCAGGAAAGGACCCCCCCCCCCCCCATCAGACAGGTTCCGACACAATAATCCAAGACCCCAGCACAATCGACAAAATAACACGCACACCCCCCACAAAGTCAGTCACATTCGCAATCCTTTGCGATTTCTCAAAAAACAAATTCCCGTGAAATCCGATAAAGGAACTCACTCACTCTCGAGTCTCGACTTGATGCAAATTTATTCCCGAAATCCATCACACTTGTCCCCCGAGGGGAAAGTTACTAAGCCCAATGTTATCGTATCAGCCTGCTCATTTATTTATGTCACTTCAGTTCTTACCACTCAATAAATTCACCAAAAAAACACCGAGCCGAGGCAAAAAAACACCAGAGCCGGATCTCATGCAGCATACGGATGCGAATCATCCCTTTAATATTACAAGGATCCACTCACTCCTGGCTCGCACTCAGGAGGGACGTGGGGGATAATGTAAAATTAAAGCAAGTGTATCTCTCTTTTTGTCGAACAAAAAATGAATGAATCCTTCCGCCGTGCAACTGCTGCTGTTACAGATCCTGATGGTTCGACCGACCGTTGCTCCTGCTACTGCTAGCGATGGCAATGGCAGCGCTGCTGGTGGAGATGGTGTTGGTCTCACTGGGATAAAGAGAATACCATATGCAGTTGGGGCCAAGCTGGCGATCCGGTCGGGGGTTTACTCACACACATACACACACAAACAGAAACGCCTCGCCATTCACATCCACAGAAGTGAAGTCAGAGAGGCTTAAAGAGAAATTTATATCCTTGAAACACCCCCTTGACTGATTTATTACGCGCACATTTACAAAGCCATTATCATTGCTATTCATGGGCAATGGGAGCACAAATGCAAAGCAGGCCAGAGCGCGCCAGTGTAGTAATCCTTTCACACATCACACGGAATGATACACATTCATGTGCTGTTCCGCGACCGAACGATCCAGCCGGCCCAACCGGATCCGGAGGGGAGATGAACTTGAAAATTCCGTCCTGCCATCTGAATCCATGATGGAATCGAATGAATATTTTATCAACGGGCACTTTTCCGAAGACCGACCAAACTCAAACTCAGAAACGAGCAAAGCGCTCTCCGTCCTCCGCTGTTCGTGCAATGACACCGGATCAGGCAATAAAGCCAGCAAAGTGCTGGCTGATTCCGCACGGCACCCACCCCAGTGCACGAACGGCCGGCACCCACCGAGACCAGACCACCCCCGTGCAGACCAGATGCTGGGCTGGGCTGGGCTGGGCACAAAAATATCATGCGAACCCATAACTCATCTCGCCACATTTCGGAATGAACTTTTCATTTCGATGGCTCTGCGGCCGTTTGTGGGTGCAATAGAAGCACTTGAGGACATTCATAATGCAGGGGCTCCATTACATGCCCCATGGACTTTGGTTTCGTGTATGTTTGGGTGTGTGCACAGTGGCTGCGGTCTCCTGGAGGCAATCACCTCGAGAGTACATTTGCATTGAAAGCCATGTATATGGCGTATCCTGCCTGGTTGCCTGCCTGCGGCGGACCGTTCATATTTTGTTTCCCTGGTTAACCTATGAAGCGACACAGTGCCAAGATGCTGTTCGGTGAGTCGCAACAGATGCAAAAGGTCACCATTATCCGCAGTCGAGTGGAGGTACAACGACAGGAATCCCTCTTTTACACCCAATAAATCCCTGGCTAGGCAGTGGAAGTGGAAATGTACATAAATCTCTGCTGTGAAAGCACCACGCAGTGTCTGGACTCATCCAGTATATTCGGGTAGCAGCTCGCAATTTGGCTGACTGGCTGGTTAGCTGGTTAGCTCTGTTGGCCTGCTGCGAGGTACAAGAATGTTGCGAGAAACTCGCATCCATCACTGTTACTTGTGACACACGAGGATTCCTGATGTTTCTTTTTTCCGCTTTTTTTTCGGATGGCTTCAGTTGCAACATCAGAAGCGATTGCAACAGCAGGTGAGGTGTGAGGCGGTTTTTCCTTTCCTTTTGGGTACTTGTCGCTGGTGCTTGAGGAGCAGGAGGAAGGGTGCGAATGAGATGGTGCTGATTTTGAAGGTTAAAAGGACAGTGGCTTTACGTGACCTTGAATGGATTGGAGTGTTGAGTGGAGAGTGGCGTGTGATGCCTTCGGGGGTTGTCCTTGCTGCAGAAGCGGTGGCGAAGTTAAGCTGGTTGTCTACTTGACAACCTACAGTGGGGTTAGATTACATAAACTAGATTTTTGAAGATAGCAAGAACGACTCTCAGGGGACACTGCTCTTTGAGTACACTTTAGCTACGAGGTTTCTTAGAGTATGTGTGCTGTTTCTACTCAATGCTTCACTGATTCAGCCATATCTTTCTGAAAACATGAATTAATCACCCAAACCGCCAAAAATGTTCAGTCAAGTATAAAGTCAATGGAGGCAAAGAGGAGACAAGGGCCATCAATCAGAGGCTCTTGATGGCATCAACCGCGGCACGACGATAATAAGCTCTGTATTTCTCGGACGATCTGTGAAAAACACTGTTAACTCGACCTGTCCAAGCAAAAGGGATCAAAACTCTTACTACTTACTTGACATGGCAACCATACATTAGGGCTAAATCTGCCTTCCATTCTGTTTTGATGAGGTGTAGCCAATACCGCTGTCAGGCAAATGTTTCACTCAATCTCGAAGATGGTAGACGAGATTTTGTGTCCCCCTTCTTCTCGAACCAAAGTCGAGACTGGAGTCGAACGAAGCTGTTGATGCGGATTGTACACAGAAATGCAGCTGGAGACGAACTGGTTGGGCGCATGGACCAGCGTATTTATATGCCTTAGGCAGTTGGAAGCATGTGCGGCGAGTGGAAGCTCAGTACTGCTTTCTTCATGCACCAGTGTCCAGAAAGGAGACCCCTTTTGACATACCCCAGCTATCGACCGATGAGGTCCTTATCATCTCTTTCTACTATTTTGTGAGCTTGAATGAAGTCCAGGGAGGTCTACAATAGATTAAAATCTTCATTCAAGACTCTAGGAGAGGTTTTGGAATATGCACTCACAATCTATTTCTGTAAGCTGTTTCTATGGGAAGAAGTCCTGCGAGTCTTCTCGAGAGAAAGGCGATATGAAATCCTGTTCGATTTCATGGTATCTCATAGAAAATACCTGTACGGTGTCCAGGGCCGAGCCAACCTGTTTTTTTTTCCTTAATTCTCAGATTCAATCCATTGGTACCAATTAAAACAATGTGTTTCGTCAGAACTTATTTATTTAAAAAAAATTAATTCTTAAAACAAAAATAAATTTTTAAACATTGTGAATTATTAATTATTGAATCATAACCAAATGGTATAGTATTTGAAATTTGCGCCTAAGCGGCCATATTTATATTTACATACAATGTATGTGAAAAGCCAATTCGAAAAATAAAACCTCTTGTTAATCGCCACCCAAAAAGCATACGTTTTTATTTTCGAACGGGACTGTCGCTAAGTTCTCTTTTTTATTTAAAAAGTAAGCAGATATCGCTTGTAGTAGTAACGCTTGCAGATTTTTCACAATGTAAACATAAATTATTTTAGAATAATTATAATAATTACAATGGCAATATGACCCCAAGAATAGTAAGTGATATTTGCATTTTCGAAAATAAATAGAGATAATGTCACTTCAATAATAAATTAATATTAAGTAAAGTACAGTGGGTGAACAAATCCATAAATTCAAATGTCAAATTATCACCAGTAAGATTTGAAAGAACAAAAAGCTATATCAAATTATGTAGTGCAACAAAATTTCGATCCTTCTTTCCAAGTTTCTAAAGCTGGAATTGAGGAAAGGAGGATTGTCAACAGTTTCATCTGGTACATGTTAGCTGGACAAAAGCTGATATTTATTAGAAATTGTTAATAATACCCTATGTAGTAAGATTCCACAAAAAAATTTTACCAACACTCTGTTTTTTCAAAAAAACATATTTTCTAAGTAGTTTAGTGAAAGATTTTCATTTGCTCACATTTGATAGTTTCAATTGCCAGCACCTGATCTATAGCCCCTTTATTGTTGAAGAATAGATATATTTAATATTGGACGGATGAATTCAATATTTTAGAATTTGTTTGTTGTGAATAAAATTTGGGTTTTTTTAATCGAAATGTAAGCCTATGAAACACTATCCGTTTTGGAGGAATATAAAGTTTGGTAGAAGTTTTACTAAATGTACCCAGATGTACCCAGTCTAAAAGTTACATAATATTTGGTAGTTTTATGAGTGAATTTAAGACATGTCCCAGACTGCGTGCATTTAGTTTTCTAGCGAATAGGTTAGCTATTCCAAAGATGAGAGGAAGACTCGATGATTTTGAGTAAGTTTGAAAATAAGCCGACTTCTATGATGTCTCAGAAGATGTAATAAGAAGCATCGAAAATTGCCATAAATCAGCGTTGATCAGAATAGAAATAAATATAATTATAATATGGGTGGACCGACAGTCCGATGCGGACCTGGGCCTAGCTTCTCAGCAACCACTCGTGTTGTGCGTGCTATTAATCTTTCACGAGTGGAAGGGACCTACAGTTTAATGCCGACTCCGAACGGCGTAGTTTAGAAGTTTTTTCTAGACATGAATACTATTTGAGCATTGTCAGTGACTCGAAAGAGGTGGAGCCGTGAATTATCAAAGGTGGTAAGTTCGGGTATCGAACCTGGCACCCTCTGCATAGGAGTCGACGAGCTATTTTTTATTTTTTTTTCATTGTAATTTTGTTTTTATTGTAATGAACTAAACTTACTTCCTAGACAAAATATACTTAAAACTAGCTTAAATACCTTAAATATCTTATTGTATTTAATGCTAACTTACTGACTCTATGCGAGTACTCTAAGCTATTCTAATTTATACATATTTGTGCTTTTCGGCTTAAACAAACCTTTTTTTTTAGTCTCTAGACTATTTTTTTATTAGCCTAGCTAACCTATGAAAAAACTAACTTAATCTAAAATAAACCTTAACCTAACAAAACCTTAAAACTACCTTAAATATGTCTGTAACCGACAGACGTATGTACCAGAGCGCATATGTTATGTATATGCATAAAATATACATCTATACGCTTTGGTGCACCTTTTTTTTTGATTTTTTATGATTTTTATCTTAAACTAACTTATTTCTATGTAAGTTGGCCACCATGGTCAACTGTTTCACCGTTAGGAAGATCCAACGCCAGCGAAGACCGGTTCTGGTGCAACCACCAATAAAAATGCCGTTGTTTGGCACACTCTCTCCTGTCCCGAGCAGAGATCGCTCTACCGAAACGGAGAAGATCCTCGTGGCTGCGAGCGATATCCGGCTTCGCACGCAGCCATCATTGTGATGTCTCGTTTGAAGGTCTATTCGCGCTGCTTGCTCTTGGAACTAGTTTTGGAAATGGTTTTGGAGCTGAGCGATCTGCCTCTGGATAGAGAGCAGGACCGTCTGCATATCCAAGTTTGCTTCAGGTTGCCTGGATACTGGGACCGGGGCAACCTTCGGCACTGTCTGTTGTACCGGCCGCCTACTTCATGCCATTTAAGCATTAGAGACGGCTGGATTAACAGTGGGAGCTTGAACTCGGGGCGTTCGCCTCGCTTCTACCATTTTTGTATTCGTCTTGGGCTGAATGCCTCTTCGCATCTCTTGGACAATAATTTTGCAGGATGCCCGCTGGTCTTGCAGAATACGCTGACATGCTCCTCTCGACAATCCGTTCGTAATAGACATTCCCCTTAAATGTGTGTTCCTGCGCATTTGACGCAGCGAGACTTCATACTACAGTTCGCTGCGACATGCCCGAACCTTTGACAGCGAGCACACTGGAGTGTGTTTTTTGTCTTTTCTAATGTCGCCCATTTGACATCAATAGTGCCTAAGCGATTGATTCGCTTTAGGCTATCTACTTTGCTATCTGGACTGACCTGGACTAGGAAGAACGGAAGCTTCCTGCTCTCTCTTCTCGATGCCGCAGTGATGAAGGGCTTAACCCCAACAACCTGGACATCGTCGCTCTGCGCTTGGCGCAGCATAGCGAGGATCTCATCGGGATCAGTATCGGGATTCATATTCTCTCCTTTTTGGCTGCCACCGGTTGTTGAAGTTGTTGCTTCCGCTGTTGATGCTGTTGCTGCTGCTTCTGCTGCTGCTGCTGATTCTTCTGCTGCTGCTTCTGCTTCTGCTGCTGTTGCTGCAGCTGCTGATGAGGTTGTTGTTGTTGCTTTTTATCAGCGGATGCACCCTGTCTTTTTGGCAGTTCTTGCTGCCCCTCTGCAGCTTCTTTGATCGCTTTTCTGTTCTTCAGTTTATTTTTGAGGAACTGAATATTAGCGTCCAACTGCTCCCTCTGCCTCTGGCTGTTAACCAGCTCCTCCCGCTCGTCTTTTTCCTCGTCTTCTGACATGGATGACGTCAGAGCACGGTAAGAGTTCTCACTTACACCGAAACTCGCCCCGCCACTACCAGCGAACGCAACATTAACTACTTCCGTAGCTGTTGTCGCTATTGCTTCTGCTGATGATGTTGCACCTACCGCAACTTTGGCATCGCGTGAGGCAGCCGTGTAACGGCGCTTCACCAGATTTGGCTTCGGTTGAAGCTTTTTCCGTTTCTTCTTTCCCCCTTCTTCTTGCTTCGACTGGTGGCCTGATGTACCAGCCACCTGTTCAGCGTCACCCATTTTTTCGAGCATGGGTCGCGCTAATTTCTTTATCTCACTTGCACTCACACTTCGTAATCTAACAATTTTTTTTCGGTTGCACTGCCGCTAAACTATTGGACTAATGATTTTTTTGCGCACCAATTTGTTCTCTTTTCGCACACAACAGCCGAACACGTCTTTACTCCACGGGGGTATGTAAACGACTGATTCGACGCGCTAACCCACTACGTCACGGCGCCCCACAAGTCATATATATAAATATATATAAGTAAAAAATATATAAATATAGAAATGAAGAATTGACGTTTGAAATACACCTTTTTGTTCAAAATACCAAATAGAGTTTTAAACGTTATTAACATACAATCTTTATAATTGTAATCTATGCATTAATTGCGGCTTTGAGTTTATTTATATCTTATATCATCTCGTCCTCGATGGTGGTTATACGCATATGGTATTTTAGTGTGTTTTCCATGATTTTGATTTTTCTTAGAATTCTACGGAAGAGGGAATGCGTAAAATAAGGATTGTAATAGTCAGAAAATCGACTACTTTTTTATAAAACATTACAGGTGAATACACCTACCAGTCGATAAGTTCGAAAAGTAACTGAAATATCGATGTCTATTTATTTAGACCACCTCGATCCTCGGAATTCTATAATCGACATGAATTCTTCTTGCACTAAATTTTGGGAATGGTTCTGCCGCTTTAATTTCTGCGAATACCGAATGTATCAGAGATGTTGGATCCGATTTGGACAATGTTTCGTTTTACCTTTGACTAGCGGTAGCGACAAAATCCGATAATTTTTTTTCGATTTAAATGAATTCGGTCAGTGGGTCTAATTGTTCCTTATGTTGAGTGATACAAGACGAACACAGTAAACAATAGACTACATTGACTGGGATATCATCGCGTAACCTTTCAGACGATGATTTGACTATGATATCATCGATGATTTGAAGTTCTCTTCCTCATGCAATTGCGTATGCCGATGACTTGATCGTGTACAGATCAGGCAAAAAGATCGAGGAAATCACTACTCTCACGCAGGGTGACTTCGATTCATTCATGAGAAGTTGCGATGACTGGAAGTTGAGTATCGAGTCGAAAACCATTCTGTTCAGGACGCCGTTGTATAAGGCCTCGGCGGATACGAAAAAGAATTGGCGAAAGTTCTCAATCGTTGGAAGACACGGTGAACCACTGGCGCAAAAGACTGTAGTCAGATACCTGGGGATCTAGCTAGATCAGTATCTATATTTTAACAAACATGTAGATGCTGCCAGAGCACGAGGCGCTTTAGCTCTTACAAAGACACTGTTTTACAGCAGCCAACTCGATGCGAGAGTGAAGGTTATCTGCTACATGGCCCTCATCCGGCCAATGCTCACCTATGGGTGTCCCGTGTGGTTCAACGTGAGTGCAAGCTTGATGGAAAAGATTCGGTTGTTTGAGAGGAATTGTCTTAGGGCTTGCCTTCGACTTAATCGAACTTCAGAGTCCCAGTACAAAAAATGCTGCTCCAATGAGGTCTTATACAACTGGGCAACCCTGATAAGAGTGGACAATTTCCTGTTGAAGTTGATTCGAGGTCATACTGCTAGAGCGATGAACTCGTCCAATACCTTGATCTCAGGGGCTTACTACCCCAATCCAGAATACCACGAAGGGGTACGCCACAGTGGATTCGTTCCCCCAGAAGCTTTTCTCCATTTAGATAAGTACGGCCGACTACAAGATATGAATGCGGTACCGCTCATTTTTCACATAGCCAGATCAATCGTGGATGGGCGACTCAACCACGACCGTTCTGTCGCACAACGAGCTGAGGAGGCTCTCCTCCAGTTCAGTACGGCGGTATCCAGTCGAGACATTCGGGATGTTGCTAGGCAGCACCAAAATTTCTGGTGGCTCGGGAGCAAGGGAACGCCAGCGTCGAACCCTCTAGACCCGGGGTAGAAAGGGTAGGGCCTTCCCCCTTATGGGGCGCAGTCGGTCTCTGTCTTGCAGCGGATTAGATGGAAATCTATCAGCCGCAACCTACGGCCGACTTATATATCTTAGGGTAGTTTTTTAAGTTGTATATATGTGAATAAAAAAAAAATATATATATATATATAATACATATAAAAAAAAAATTAAAAAAAGAATGTATATGTGTATACATGATGATACATGTATACATTGTGTATATTAAGGATATATGCGTATATACATGGGTATAGGGGTATAGACAGGTGTATATGCATATATACGTAGGTTAGCTTAAGTTGGTTTGTAAGTTTTATCTTAAGGTAGATTGCAAGTTAGCTCGTAAGTTTTAATATAAATCGTTCAGTCATTAAGTTTTCAAATTTTTTCTAAATAGTAAGTTATTCTTTTTAAATTCTCATTTATATTTTACTCCGTAAGATTAGGTCGAAAGACATAGATTAAGAATAAGTTTAGCTTAGAGTGCCCGCCTAGGGCCAGTAAGTTAGAAATAAAAACATTGTTCGTCTAACTAGTTTTAAGCATTTTTGTCTAGTATGTAAGTTATTATGAATTAAATAATAAAAATGAAGTAAAAAAAAAAATCGATGATTTGCTTCGTGTAAGACCTTCACTATCGTCTCGCCTATCGTTACAGTTTGACTGCTCTGAAAATAATAACTCTCACGTAAAAATGACATCTGTGCTTAAATGCCTCTCAAATTTCACTAATTCAATCTCATTTCAGTTTGCGAACAAAACTAATACAAATGCGACTTATCAAGTGTGCATGTATACACAGCTTATTATGTATACACAATTTTTTCCCATTTAATAGGTGACGATACTGAAATAGGTATAGCCAAAAATCAGTCGTCGAGACGATAGTTAATGACAGTTTTTATCTATCGCGAAGCAGGCAAATGATATCTCTCAGACGCTATCGTTTTTTTATGCTTACATGAAGCGAAACTATCGTAGATACTCTAACGCAAGACGATTGTCGCCTTACGCGATTACAACCCAGGTCTGCGAGGTGGCCCATGCGACACGCGCGCTCTCGCCGTAGCCTGACGCTTCTACCATAAATCGGCTATATCTTAAAGGAACATTCTCCAATATATGCATATGAAGGTTCGTATTAAATAAAAAAAAAAAATCGTGAATGGTGGGGGGCGGGGTTCCTTGTGCCATTAGAATGATAAAAAAACATGTACTGTGAAGATTTCGATAAAAAAGAAAAATCGAGTATAGCTCGACAAATTGCCCTTTTTAGTGTTTGCCGATGTACCGGTTTTTGTGTCGCCAAATGGAATTTAAAATCGCTTATTTGGAGATAAATCGCCACATCTGGGGGCCAACTATGTAACTCGATTCTACAAAATTATTGTTCGAATTCGAAAAGTCAGTACCATGTATTTATATATCAAATTTTATTCTGCGATAGTCGAAATAATCAAGTACAGCCAAGTTTTGTTTAGTTTCCTTTTCACATATCTAGTACCATGTAATCCGAAAATAAATGACAAAATCAACTAAATTTAAAAAAAAAGTTAGACATCAAATGTGTAGAGTAGGAAGGAACAAGAATTTGTTTTCCCCAAAATGTAAGTGATATTAATCTGCATGTTAAACAAGATCTGAAACAAGTAATAATAATGTGGTTTATAAAGGGGTTCAACAAAAACAGCTAACACAAAGGTCTCTCAATTTGAAATCCTCGTAGAACATATGTGCAAGCATCCGGACCTATCAGAAGGGTATTTGAAATCAACAGAAGCGAGATAAAAATCGAATAATTTATGGAGAAACTTGGCGAATGATTTAAACGCCGATGGACCACCTCAACGCGATGTAGTTGGAAAAAGGTGCAATGAAAAGCAATAAGAATTTATTCAATCCAACGTTATTTTTTTTTATTCAAGGTTTGGTCTGATTACAATGTTAATACAAAATCAAAACTGAGGGAAAATAAACAGGCATTATCCGGAACTGGTGGAGGGTCCATCAAAATATTGCTCCCTATACACCACTGGAAGTAAAGGTTTCAGAGTTATTGGACCTAAGACAAGCCGTGGATGGAACGATGGGCTCCTTGAATTTCGGAATCAATAACTCATCATCCATAAATGACCGCCATGCAGATCAAGACATGACCGAAGATTTGTTTGGCGTTGAAGAAAATCATTCAAACATAAGCCTTTTCCAAACCGAAGAAAAATAAAACTGTCCTCAAAACAGATCAACACCAAAAAAACAGTAAGCGTCGCTCCTAGAACGGCAAGTGGATAACCAAATCTAATCATAATCTTCTATAGCACTCAACATTTCAGCAACAACTTTCGATACCGTTTGTTGAGCAAGACCCGCATGTCTGCCATGACCTATCGCTCTAAAAATTTCTCAAAAGTGTAGAACAAAGTATGTATAGACAATTTCTTCTTATTTAATAGGAGACGATACTGAAATAGATATCGCCCAAAATCGTCGAGACGATAGTTAATGACGCTTTTCAGTCTACGCGAAGCAAAACGATTTGTCTCAGACGCTATACATACATACACGCTTACATGAAGCGAAACTATCGTCGAAACGCTAGCGCGAGACGATTGTCGCCTTACGTAACTAGATCCCTGGTCATTTCAAGTCCCTTTAAGAGTAATTCACAGACTGTCAAATATCCATGCAGAGACTAAACACAAATATGATCAGGTGAAGTAAATCTTCCGGGTATTGACTGTACTGCTTTCTGTCAAAATACAGGCTTGGTATTTGGTTGTTTTTCAATCACACTGAAGTCACGGTTTTCTAGAAGGAGCCGAACAACTGAGTCTTATTTTGACATCAGTTAGATCTGGAGTCAAAAAACACCCGAATATTAAAATTCGTCTGCATTGCCAAATGATTCTGATTTCCTTACCATTGAAACTCCCGAGTGGATGGCGGTCCAAAAGTTGTAAACAGTCGACAGCCACACCATAACAGATTACATCCATCCGCAAGTTGACACTCACATGAGTACTTATGACAGCCGACGACTAACGTGTCCTTCCTTCTCGAAGCCCATCCAAAATATTCCCAAAATCACTCGAAGACGGAGAACCCTTTGTGTTCTCAGCGGAAAAATTGAACTTTTGCAAAATCAGAACTCGCCAGTCCCCTTTCAAAAGCCGGCCGAGTTCAAAACAAAACGGAACCCTTCCCCCTAGAGTTGACTGGGAAATTACTCGAAAAAATTGCAGCTTATTCGTTTGAACAATGAACACATCCGCGCTGCGATGCGATCCCTTCCCATCAAAAAGCGAACCAAAAACCAATCTTCGGCTGTGGCCTTGAGTCGTATGTTTGTGGAACTCCCATATCCCCTCTCGAATTTCAATTGAAATGTTTTTGATTGAAATCGGACATTCACTTGCGCTCAGCGGTGCCGCTGCAGTCTGGAGTGTACTTTAGATATTTTTCAATCCATTGACTCGCTTGATTGTCTTCGAAACCGGAAAAAAGGGTGCGAATTCCCTGCGCTCGAAACATGGGGAGGCGTACATTTCAAAACATGAAAATTCATCCATTTTCGCTTTGTCTTGTGCGAGCAGAATTTTAATCCAAAATCCCCGAATGCAATCGTTCGTCCAGTGTTCTAAGCTCTCCCCCCGGAAACGGGCGAGTTTCGGTTTTCATCTTGTTCGCCCCGCTCCGTCTGGGGATGCTACTGCTACTCCTGCTGTTGCTGCTTCTTCTGCTTCTGCTTCTGTTGCTGCTGCTGCTGCTGATGATGATGATGATGATGATGAAACAAGGATAAATAATTACGAAACTTTTCCTTTTCCTCGCAGCCTTGTGTGTATTCCTTTTTTTCTCCGTGCCGCCTCGATGAATGACTCGGAATTATTATGCCGCTTTGACAAGGATTCCAACGGCAAATCCTTTCGCAGAAACGAACCGAAATGAACGGAAAAAAGTCGAAAAGAAATCGTTTTTTCGCTTACGGAACAGAAAACATTCTTTTTTCTCCTCTTTTTTTTTGTTGTCTTGCTTCCTTCAAGGAGGAGGCCACGTGGGCCGTGGGGGAAGTTTTGTTGGATTTGCTTTTGCACCCGCCTTGTGTTGCCGAAAAAAAAAATCCTTGAGAAGACGTCGAACCCGAATATTATTCCCCCAGAGTGCTGAGTAATTCCCATCAAAATGCATTTGTCGGAGAGAAGTATGACAGAGAGAACGACTTGAGGGATGGAAGGAATACGGTTGAATCCTGGTGGGTGATATGGGGTGGCCACGAAAAAAAGGACGACGAGGAATTAGAAAAACACTTAATGAGGAAAGTTGTGTAATGAGTTTTGCTTTGAGTGGCGGGACGAGAGGTGAGAGGACCACACTGGCGAATGGCGTCGCAGTCGAACCTCTGTGGAAGGTGATGTGTGTGCAGGTACATAAATGGATTTCATCTTTGACATCGGTTGAGAGATTCGTCGCTCCTATTCTAGGACTGCCGACGAAAAAAGGAACAAATTGGGTCAAATGGGTTTATTGATAGGGCGGCTGGTGATGCTTTCGACAACGGGAGAGCACAGGTGACGTGGTGCATGTGAATAATTCAGCTGGGGACCTGGAGAATCATTCTTTTATTTGCACTGTGGGGGCGGGAAGATGTTTTTTTCTTGTCATATGCACGAGTGATGCTCTTAGCCAAAATTTCTGATTCGGGGTGGATGACCTCTTGAGAGGGGTGACAAAATCCTTGCCGTGGGAGGACTTCTAGACTTTTGTTTTCTTACCTCACTCATCTTTGGAGGAAAAGCTCTGCTGTGCATGCAAGGAGGTACCTATATGTTTGGGCATATGCATAGTCTCAAGGAAGTACCTCCTCATATTTTAATAAGGAGCTTTGTGTCCACTCAACTAACGCTGACTTAAGGGAATGGAACTGGTTTTAATGAACAAGGTAGCCAGGCGGGGCTGCTAGCGAATTCACCAGCACTTAGTCCAGTCAGACTACTATCACTGATTGACCACTCCAGTGATAGTGCCGTTAATTTAATCCCAACGGCAAATGGTCACTGGACTAGATTTGAAAACCAGACAAAAGCGTATTAACTTTGGTTTCAGTGGGATTCGAACTGTCGCTTCGCTTTAATGAACAACGGAATTATAAATTTAATTGTTGGAATGCAAGACCAAGAGAAGATGAGGGCGGATCTGAGTTATTCCCTCTCTAGTTGAATAAATCACCACATATGTACGAATTCTCCCTGAGGATCTATACTACAAGCTTCTGCGTTAAGTAATCTGAATTAAGCAATTAATGTAATATTTAAAAAAATTATAATACAGTGAAATCTGGTTATAACGATGGTGAAGGGACCAGGCTAAAATAGTCGTTATAGCCGAATGTCGCTATATACGTATCATATTGTCAACAGCTAAAACTTCACTGATGTATGGGTTCAATTCTGAGCATTTAGGCGTTGACTGAAAAGGTATGCTTCATGCTCCATCACAACGAATGCGCGTTTTTGCATTTCCTCCTTTTTTTTTAAGGCTTTTTTATTTCCACTACTTCAATTTCAATTCAATTTTATTTCAGTAGATAATCAGTTATAATTACAATTAATGTTGCAACTAGTGGTTTAGAGGTTTAGGACAATATTTCCTTTACAACTGTAATCTTAAAAATATATAAAGACAGGCGAGTGATTTTGAATGTTAATATGAAGTATCAAGGGGAAACTACAAGGAAAAACCCTTATTTGAATCTTAAAAACTAATATTGCACTTGTTTCTGGATAATAAATTCTAACAGACCTAGTTACATTTTTGTTGTGAAATGAGAAGATTTTCAGAAGTAGAACATTTTATGAAGAAGTTGTTATTAATTTTCTCAGTGAGAAATTCAAGTGTCTTAACGTTGGCGTTGTTATGAAGTTCAAAGGTTGAATGGTGCCATGGAAGATTGAGCATCATTTTCAAGATTTTATTTTGGCACCTTTGCAATTAAATTCTGTGAGTACGAGCACAATTGCTCCATACAGGAGCACAATATAGCAGAATAGCTTGGAAAATGGATTGAAATAATAAGATTTTGCTATCGTTATTGAGCTTCGACTTCCTGCACACCAATGGATAAAGAATTCTGACAATTTTGTTGACCTTATCAGTCGTATTGCTGACATGTTTTCGGAATGTAAGTTTTTTGTCCAATATTATTCATAAATATCTACAATCGTCTGACCACTCAATGCTTTCTCAGAACATGTTGAGTTTAATACCATTAGGTAAAAAACATGGTTTCCTACATCTTGAAAACCAGACAGCTTGAGTTTTGTTGCAATTTATTTTAATTTTCCATTTACTGAAACATGCTAAATATTGATTTAGAGCATCTTGCAGGGAATTGTATACATCAGCAAATAAAGAGCCAGACGAAAAAATCACCGTGTCATCTGCAAACATGGCAACATGAATATTTCCACCAAGGCAAGGTATGTCAGATACGTATAAATTAAATAGTATAGGCCCAAGGACAGAACCTTGAGGTACGCCATACCGAATATAGTGGGTAGAGGATATGTCTTTATGAATTTTAACCACGTATTCTCTTGAACTAAGAAAGCTCTATATAATTTTGATAAGCGGTATAGAAAGCTTGAGTTTGAACAGTTTATGACATAAAGCATCGTGCCAAACCGTATCAAAAGCTTTTTCTATGTCCAGGAGAACCAGACGGGTCGATTTTTTTTGTCCAAAGTATTTAGATATGTGGTTTTTAATACGCAATACTTGGTGGATTGTGTTATGACCAGCACGAAAACCAAATTGGAAGCTTGGTAGAACATTGTTAGCTATTACGAAATTATCAATTTGTTCCTTAATGAGTTTTTCCAAAAGCTTACTCAAACAACTAAGGAGACTAATAGGTCTGTAACTCTCGGGATTATTTTTTGGTTTGCCAGGTTTAGCAATAGGAATAACTTTTGCTGTTTTCCAGCAATTAGGAAAATATCAGTTTCTCAGGCAAGCACTAAAAATGAAAGTTAAGTATTTAATGCCAGCGGGTGGTAGTGCCTGGTGACTTTTTTGGCTTTAATCCTTTTATTAGTTCACTAACTATTGGTGTTAGTCTCCACTACTTAAACTTGTTTTTTTTTATTTGTGTTATATTTACCGTCTTGTGTAATATATAATATATAATAATATGGCTGGCGCGACAGTCCGACGTGGACCTGGGCATAGCTTCTCTGCAACCACTTGTGTTGTGCGTGCTATTGTTCTTCCACGAGTGGAAGGGACCTACAGTTTAATGTCGACTCCGAACGGCGAAGTTGAGAAGCATTTTCTAGACAGGAATACTCTTTGAGCATTGTGAGTGACTCGAAAGAGGTGGAGCCGTGAAAATATGATTGGTGGTAAATTCGGGT